>JARHVA010000219.1:2287500-3575000 GCA_037957365.1 Torreya grandis | reverse complement strand
CTGGTGTATGACATGTAACCAAGATAATGTTACAATTATAAATTACTGCATGTAATATGGAATCTAAAATAATTGAAATGTTTGAGAAGAAAAAGATCAAGGAAGGAGTACACATATGTGTTGATGCAACCATGTTTCCCTTTGGTGCTTTGACTTGGTAAAGATGCTTCTAAATGAATACTTGGATTTGATATACGTACATACATGAACCTTGGATATTTTAAGATGGATATTTGAATGTATTGTGATCCCAATCCAGTGTAAGGATGAATTGTGATGCAACCACTGAGATCACTAAATCTCAATTGCACAACTCAAGTGGGAATATACATAATCTAGTAAGGGTGAGTGATTTAATCAACTCATCCTATAATTTTGGTGAGTTTGGGTGATTTAATCAACTAAAATTCTAAATATAATTATCTTTAATGATTTAATAGATTCAATTTATAAAGAGGACAAATTATTGTAGATAGAAAATGCTCAATAACGATACTTCCTAGTGTAAATTGATGCTTCTTGGTGGTAATAATATGGAAAAATAATTAATAAATTTGTAATTTTTTTGTGCACTAGCATGACATATGCACCTCTTATGTGTCTCAAACTTAAGTATATTGTCATAAATCTAAAAAAAAATTGAAATCTATGAAAAATTGGTGCAATGTATATTATTCTGACCCAAGTGTATATTCAAATCATGTAACTATACTAGAGATTATGCAAGTGTGGAGGTCATGTTTTTGTGACATACCCCCAATGAAATCTTGAGATATTGAGAACTGAGTAAGTGTGGAGGTCATTTCTTTATGACATGCCCTCACTAAAATTTAGAAACTATGTAAATGTGGAGGTCATATCTTTATGACATGCCCCCATTGATATGCCACCCTTTTAAGGTGAGTGAATAAAAATATGGTTGGTATATTACCTTAAAAGGATAAGGTAACTATATAATATATGTATGAATCATGTAACATATAAGAGTAAAATGTCTAAGTATCTATGATTCATGTGATATTTGATCACATCAATCCCTAATATGCATGATATGTATCATGGCAACATATAGAGAGTAACAATACAAGCTCAAAAAATAATCAAGAACCCACACAAGATCACTCAATGTAATGCAAAATAATGGTGAAAGGAGACCTCATACAAGGGGCATGTTCAAATTCAACACAATTGAAAGAAAATGGCATACTCAAATTGTTGAATCAACATTAGAATGACATATTCAGATGTCTAAATAAAATACAATGGCACAAGGGCCAAAAATTAAAAAACATATTCAGATTTTCCACAAGCAAGATAATAGAAAGCAATGAGATACACAAAAGAAAATGTCAATGTGAATAAATGAAGTATAAGAAACCAACATAAGCATATCATACTAGTCCTTGCATATATGTGTTACCAAAAAATGTCATCTAACATAGCATATCAAGTACATTGTGAAAAATATGAGCATGAATATAGACATGTGTAAGTGTTATCATATAAGCTCAAACATGATAATGTAGAAATCATCATAAAGGATATGTGACATGTATTAATCATGATCAAAGAAGGAGATACCCATAACATACTATATGATGCAAGGAGAAGAGAGGTCCAACATCTATACATGCATATATCACATGTTTGTGGTATACCTATATCACACTCAAAGATCCATGAACATATATGTATATATAAATGGAATGATATTGTATCTACTAATATGAATTAAACAACATAGGTGCCAAGGAGCTAGTAAACATTGGAATGTTGAATTTTTTTTATTTTTTGGGTTATTTGAATGTTTTGGTATTTTCTTGAATATTAGTTTTGTTTTAATTTTTGAATTTTTTAAAGGATAAAAAAATAATATATGTATCAATAGAAGTGCTACTAGAATCCAAGGAGCTCATTAACGGGATGTCTCTGTGAAGGCCCTATCTTATATGTGTCAAATGCATATGTTGCATAATCATTATCATTAGGTTCATAACAATCTTCTGTATTATTATGAACATAGTCATCAACATAATTATTAATATAGGATAGATGTAACTTCTTAGGTTGTTCTTTGACTTGTGATACATCATTTTAAGCATCTGTGTATGAAAACTTCATTGCACCATATATTGGAATTATTTTATGAATATGGTCATTATTATTACGAGACTGCATCTCATTATGGACTAAAGAAGAGTCATGTATCTTTTCTTTAACACTAGTAAAATATTTAATTTGTGCCTTGACTTTATTTATTTGAGGAGGAAAACATAGATGTTGTAGTAAGTCCCTTAACTTTTTTTTTCCTCTATGCATAATAAATATGATGCTTGGATCCTTAGCAACCATGCTTGTATCATTTAATTTTGCAGACATGTCTTGCTTTGAAAACTCATTTATTATAAATCTTCTTTTTATAATGGTTGTTTATTTATCTCGAGTTTGATTTTGCAACTTTTATTCTTGATTTTTTTGTAAAATTGCCTTTTGTAGTTGTTCATTTTCAGTTTGATCTTTTTTTTACTATTTTTTGCTATAAATTTGCCTTTTGAATCTTTTCATGCTTTAATTTTTGTATTTGCAAATGTTTTATTCTAAATTGTCCTTTGGTACACATCCTTATTCTTTTTGCACTTGTCTTGTAAAATATGTGTGCATAAGGTGAGTGGGTTTATTGATTGATGTATCAATGATAGAAGCATCACTATCATTTATCTTTTGTATTTTTATCTTCAATAAAAAACAATAATATGTATGATGCCCATGCATTCTATGATATGTACATTAGTATTTTGATCTTGTAAGAGGATGTATAATAGCTAATTTTATCACTTTGCTTCAAAGAATTTATCTCGGGGTTCCACTTGGAATTGTAGTAGTCTTTTTTTCACTTTTTGAATCAATGTTTATAGATGATTTCAGTCTTATCTACTTATTTTGATATGAAACCTTTTTAGTTATAACATTACTAGATGAAGATGCAAACACATGATTAACAATAGCATATTTTAGATTATGTAGGTATGTAATTTGATTTTCCAACAATGTGATCATTAAACTAGATTGATTGTATTTCCAAGGAGAAATCATACTTAACTAGATTGATAATGTGTAAACAAATCTGAGTTATACACAGGAAGGAGCATGCAGATTCAAGATTCTAAGACATTCGTCATATTTTAGAAATGATGTTTCTAGAGCCACAGACACTACCATCGACCAAGGGACACTACCATCAATGCTACTGTCTATCTTTTGATGCTATTATCTAGTATAGAATATGTGTTGTATTTTTATGTAGCTAACTTTGTTGTTATGTGTTTTATGTTTCCTTTCTGTTGATGTATTTATATCTATAACATAGGGTGTATATTTCTATTTATGAATCAAAATATAACTCTTCACCCTTCTTCACTTTAAGGATGTGTTTTTCAAAAATAGGTTAGTAGGCTCACAATGTCAAGTTGACCTCAAAGATACATATATCATTGAACACTACCTACATAGCCAATATTTAAAGAAAGGCCTCAGACTTATGCATCTCTCCCCTATCTATGAAATTATGTGTGAGAAATGGTGTATTATGATATATATATATATATATATATATATATATATATATATATATATATATATATATATATATATATATATATATATATATATATATATATGCAATGATCTAGTATGTATATTGACAAATTCCACTCATAGGTTGCTTCTTGAATGCTTCAAAACTTTTTTACGACTACTCCTATGACTAATACATAAATAGGGATGACTAAGGTATAATAATTTAGTTTTGTAATTGATTGAATGAGCATTACTAGGTGTTTTCCTGGTATTTTTTAGATAAATAATGAGAAGGCTTGGACTTATATTTATACCACACCTTTCGAAAATATCTCATGGTAGGGTTCAATAAGATAAATAAGTTGACCCATAGGTTTTGAGTATTTTTCACTTTGGATGACTTTAAGTACTAGACACTAGATAATGACCTGGACACTAGTGTCGATGTTAGTATCGCTCTGTGGTCGATAGTGTCTAGAAGGATAGAAAATAAATATAGATTTTTAACTGATAGTGAAACATATATATCAAGTTTTGAGCTTAATGTAATGTACATATTGTCTAGATCATTAGAATGAAATGGATTATACTTTAAGATAATCATTTAGGCACATGAGATGGTGGATGCATGCCTTTTGAGAACAAGAAGGTCCCAAATTGAAAGGTATATCCTTGATTAATATTTATCAAATTTAAAAAACTAAAATGATATAAATATTTAGTTCTACTATATACACTTTGATATTATATAAAATTTACATATCTACCAATTTAAATTTAAACCCGATACCTTACCAACACATAGAGGGTGCACTTATCATTGACCTACATTACTAGCCTATAAATTTTTCCAACACCCCTTTCAAGCCATATTTCTAAGCTCAAGCTTTTGATATAGTTTTGATACCAAGTCTAAAATCAAATATTTAATTATATAGACAAATAATAACATCAAATTTAAGAGTTCTCCAATTAAAAAAATCACATCCAAGCAGTCAACAATTTATAAATAAGTTGAAGTTGAAAAGTACCAACCATTTAAACAAAAATAAATAATTCTTATTTTTTTAATTCTTAAATAACTTCATGCATAATGCACACAAGTTTTTGTAAGATGTATTTTATATTTATACCATGAACTATTATTATTTGAATACTTTATTTTTTTTATTTAGAAATAAAATAACATAATAGTATAATTATTATAAAAAAATGGAAAATTATCATAACAAATAGTCAAGGAGGATCTTAAAGAGATTAGGTCATGTTTCCTCATTAAGATTCATATTCCAAAAACTTTAAGCCGTTATGAAATTTTCAAAATTATAGATCATTTTATATACAATATCCCTTTAAGATAAGAATAAAAGTGTATATATAATAATAAAATTTAATAATTATATTATTGAAAGAATGAAGTTTAATTAGTATAAAATATTTTAGATTTATATGGTGAAATATTATTATTTAAATAATTTATTTTTAGCAAATGATCAAGAAGAATCTTAAGAGAGTACGACATGCTTCCTCATAAAAAAATTCATTCCAAAAACTTTAAACCATCATGAAATTCTTAAAATTACAATTCATTTTATATACAATGTCCCTTCAAAATCTATATATATATATATATATATATATATATATATATATATATATATATATATATATAATTTAATAATTATTTTATTAAAAAAATGAAGTTTAATTAATAAAAAATATTTTAAATTTATATGATAAAACATTATGATTTAAATAATTTATTTTTTATATTTAAAAATAAAATAACATAATAATATAACTATAATGAAAAGTTATCGTAATAAATGATCAAAGAGGATCTTAAAAGAGTAGGACATGCTTCCTCATAAATATTTTCATTCCAAAAACCTTAAGCCATTCTAAAATTCTCAAAGTTATAGTTCATTTGATGTAGAATGTCCCTCCAACATAAGTATAAAAGTTTATATATAATTGTAAAATTTAATAATTAAATTATTGAAAGGGTGAAGTTTGATTAATAGAAAATATTTGTTCTTAAAAAAATATTTGATATTTAATTTTTCTAAAGGTATTGGAATAAGGGTGGGTGTTTCTTTAATAGTTAGATGAATCTATAAGATGACATTAAAAATACATAATTTCAATTAAAATGTTAATATATTATTGTATGTAAATGTAGAATCATTTTTATATTTTTTTTTATAACTAAAATAATATTTTCAAATAAAATATATATCAATTTATATAAATGTTGTTATAAAATGAGAATTATCATTTAAATACAACATAATTTTTAATTTGATTTATACATTCATATTTAGCAAAAGATTTTAAATAAGGGTTATTTATAATAAATATGATTTAAAAAATAAATTTTATAAATATCTATTTTATTTTTTAATAAATTGTTTATTTTAAATAAATTCGTAATTAATTTTTCAAAAGTATCTTGATAATTATAAATATTATTTTTTTTGGATGGTTGAAACATAACATAATATATTTAAATATTTATTTTTATGTTATATAATATTATTAATATTATTAATGAATAAATAAATGTTGTTAATTAATATAATCTTAACTCATAAATAAATAATATATGATTGATGTTCTATATTTTGTTTTCATTAGTATTTGACTAGAGGGAATTATAGAAATCGATTAAAATAATAGTTCTTATTTAATTGAGTAATAAAATGCAATTAAAATTAAATATTAAAAAATATTCTACACATGTTCTACGTGTACATGCATTTATAAATCATCATCATTTCTTCTAAATATAACATCTTTTTTCAATTTTTTAAAAATTTAAGTGACACTTATTTAAAGACTAAAATTTCTATTTATTTTTAAAATAAAAGTCAGTGAAAAAAATAATATTATAATTTATTTATTTTATATAATATTTAATCTATTTTTAAATTGTTAGATTAATTATTTTAATTTATTTCTAAATTATTTTATATATATATATATATATATATATATATATATATATATATATATATATATATATATATATATATATGTTGACAAAGAGTACTCTATACAATATTACTTTTTTTATATACTCCTTTTATAGAGTACTCTAACTCTATACATATTAGGGAATTATAGGAATAGTTTCCAAACAATAATTGTGTATTTTATTTTAAAATAGACGTTAATTTTGCTCAATTTTGCTCCCTACAATTAGACTCCATTTTCTCATGTTATTAACATTCATTTTCTCATATTATTAATGTAATTTTATTAACACATGTCTAAATTTACGATCTCATTATTTTTGCCAATATTCTACGATCTCATTATTTTTGCCAATATTCTACGATCTCATTATATCTGCCAATATTATTGTCAATTTCATCTAGAAGTACCATTTATATTTTCATACCATTTCATTGAAAGAACTCATAACCAAACCATCAGCATTTTAATGTATCATCTTGTAGCTGTGTAGACTAATTGAGAGCACACCCTTCCCAATTGAAGGAACTCGAAGTAAAGTACTCTGAGAAGTTTTGTGTTATAGATAATTTCTATCATTTGTATACAACATCTGCATGTATCAGAAGTCCTGCCAACTCACAGACTTTCAAATGTGAAGTCATTAAAAAAATTATCCCTTATAACATTCTTAGAAATTGAACACGACATTTTTATCCTCTAGGGCAGTTTTCCAGACCTTGAAGAATTGAAACTAACAACCATTTTTATCCATGTCAGTAATTTTTCTTGCCTCTTTAACATTGTTGTTTTTGTATAAAGGGTTTCTGGTGTTCCAATGTTTCAAGTGCATTATTATTTTTTGAAAACATCAGTTAATCTGCATGTGTCTTGTAAGCATATTTCGCTATCTTAAATATCATTTTCTAATTATAAGTTGTATGATGCAATTAGACAATCAAAAAATAATCAAAATAAGAAAATCAGTAAACAATTGACCCTCACCACACATTATCGTTTCTTTCTAATTTATGTCATAATCGCTTTGTCCACTGTCCTACTGTAACACTAGAAATAGCTTCGAACATCACAAATTCACAATAATACTATTGCTAAAGATAGGGACTAGCTACTACAAAGATTACAAGTTCTAATATAATTAGCATATTAAAGGGAGCGACTAGCCACTACACAATTCTTGTTAAAATGAGGAGTATTTAAAATCATAAATCTTTCTAGATATTTGAGATGGAGAGTCAAGTGATTAATGTTAGGATCGTGTTGTGGGTGATTTTGCAAAAAAACCACAAATAAATAATATTCTAATATTTAAATACTAAATTTATAATTGTAAAATAATATGTAGTCTTCTAATTGATTTAATGGAAATTAATATAGTGGAAAAATGATTTCTATAATCCTTTTTTATTTAAAATAATAAAACATTAAACAAATTAAATTGTTTTAAAATCTAAATTATCTAACTAAATATTGTATTTTTCAAATAAAATATTTTAACAATAATATTTAATTTAAAACTGTAAAAAATCATTTTGTATTTTCTTAAATCTTATGATAATTAAAATTAACATTTTTTATTTATTTAATATTATTTATAATAATTAATTATTAATGTTGTTATTATGAATATATATAAATCTAAATTAAGCGTATATCTATAAAAATTAATTGAAAATTTTTAATATTTTAATAATGATTACGTTTTATTTAATTATATAACTGAAAGTCTTCCTATTCTAATTTTAGTCATTCGAATTAAGGTGGAGTGTTGTGTTATAAAGAAAGCGCTTTAAGCATCACCATCTAAAGATTTTTTCTTTGTTTGCGTAAGATTTTTTATCAAAAGAGAAACGTAAGGGAGGTTGTTGCAGTGTGTTAATGGAAGGAATATTTAAAGATCTTCCGGAAGATATAGGGCTACAATGTCTTGCAAGGGTTCCATATATATTCCACAATAATTTAAGATTGGTATCCAAAAGGTGGAAGGCTGTGCTGAGCAGCAGAAGGTTTTATAAAGAGCGACAGCGGGTTGCAGAGTGCGAGAAAGGCATTGCTACGATTGAGAGATTTTCAAATAGTTTTGGGGTAATAATTTACTACCCTCTTGGCAACTGGTGGGAAAGGCTGCCTCCAATCCCTCCGGAATTTAACCTACAGTATAGAAATTATTATCACTGTGTGTATATTAAGCCACAAGCAAAACTGGTTGTGATGGGAGTCGTTGAGAGGGAGTACTATAGACCCATGGTTTTGATATTTGATTTTTGCTTTCGCCAATGGCAGCTGGGGGCCGGCATTCCTGGGCGTCGATGCTATTTTGCCTGTGCAGTCTCACCTGAAGGACTCATCTATTAGATAAAAGATAAAGAACATAGGTGAAGGTGTCACCACTAGCAACAAAAATGCACCAGTACAAGGAAAATAGAACAACAAAAACAACCAAGAAAAATGAAAAAATAATAAGACTTTTTTAAGAGGAAAAATAGGTGGTTCAATTGCAAAAGGAAGAGGTAGAGGCAATTTTAATAAGACAAATATTCAATGGTATCACTGCCACATGTTTGGCCACTTTGAATGGGAATGTAGATAAAAAGTAGGAAATGAAGGTATTTCTAATAATAAGCTAATGAGCATTATAATTATTCTCAATGCAATTTGTTGTTTTCATATGATAAAATTAAAAGCTGTTTTAAATAGGTTTGGTATTTTGATTCAGGTTGTTTTAATCACATGTCCTAGAATAATGAGTTATTTTCTAAAATAGGTAAAAGCTTCAAAACTATGATCAAAATTGGTGATAAAAAATATTTAGAAGTTTTAGTAAAATAAAGGATGAAGATGAACATTATAGAAGGTTAAAAAAAATTATTATTGATATTTATTACACCTTAAAGTTATAACATAATTTTTTGAATGTTGAAAAAATATTTGATGATGATAAATGTAAGATGTATTATAAGATTCAAGCAAAAAGGCTATTTTAATTTTTCTTTATGTTTAAGAATAATATGTCTTCATCAAATTTTGGAGAACATAGTATTTTTCTTGCCAATATGGCATTTGGAAAATAAAGTTGGTTGTGTCATCTCAAGTGTGGACACTTGAATTTTCAAAGTTTGAAGTTATTAAGATCATGATAATTGGTCTACGGTTTGTCAAAGGTTGAAAAGCACAAGGAGGTTTTTGAAGTATGTATTAAAAAAAAAACATGAAAGAGAAAAATTTTCATAAGAGATTGCATGGAGTGTTTATCATCCTCTTCAACTGGTTCATTCTAATACTTGTGGTCCTATACAAACAAAAAACTTGGGTATGTCATCACATTTAATTGAATTTATTGACGATTACTCATGAAAGTGTTTGGTTTATTTTTTGAAGTAGGAAATTGAAACATTTGATACATTTAAGAGTCTTAATTCTTGTGTATAGAATGTAAGGGGTTACATAATTAAATACTTAAGGACTGACAATGAAGGTGAACTTTGTTCAAAATATTCTATAGATTATTTTGAGTTGAATGGAATCAAAATAAAGTTCACAACTACCTACACTTCTCAACAAAATGGTGTTTTTTTAAGGAAACATTATACAATGGTTGAAATGGCAACGAGAATGTTACAAACAAAGGTATTGGGAAACTCTTTTGGGGGTGATGCAATTGCTCCAATAGTATATGTTCTTGATCAAAGTCCTGCTAGTGCACTTGACATGATGAATCCATATAAAGCATGGTATGAAAATAATCCTAATGTCAAATATTTTAAATAATTTGGATGTTTAGCCTATGTTCAAGTAATTGATCAAAAAATAAAGAAGTTAGATCCAAAGAGTGAATTTTGTATTTTTGTTCAGTATAGTGAACAAAGTAAAGCTTATAGGCTTTATAATCCTATCACTAATTCATTATTGTTTCAAGATATGTTATTTTTGATGGAGGAGGAGCGTAGGGTCATCACAAAGATAAAGGTCATATTGACAAGTCTAAATCTGTTTGTCATGATGGTATTGTTGATGATATTTCTAATGAGCGATACGCTAATATTTTAATTACAAATGATACAAATCTATTAAATGCCATCATCTAATTATTATATTACAAGTGAAATTACAACTTCATATCCACATTCTTCAACTATATAATAGTTGAAATAACAAGGATCATGCCAAAAACAAAGGGACTGGGAAACATTTTTGGTGTGATGCAATTTCTATAATAGTATATGTTCTTAATTAGAGCCCCACTAGTGCACTTGACATGATGAATCCATATGAAATATGTATGACAATAATCCTAATGTCAAATATTTCAAATATTCTTATTTTTTAACTTATATTCAGGTACATAATCAGAAAATAAATAAGTTAGATCCAAAGAGTGAGTCTTATATTTTTGTTGGGTATATAATACAAAACAAATATTTGAGGCATTAAAATCCTATCACAACAACATTGTTGTGTAAAGAGAGATTATGTTTTATGAAGTGGGAGTGTATCATATGACAAAGCTAAAAACAATCCTAAAGAGATGGTACTTAGGTTCAAGTTGTTCCAATCACATGTCCTAGAATAATGAGTTATTTTATAAAATACATAAAAGCTTTAAAACCATGATAAGACTTAGTGCTGAGAAATATTTGGAAGTTGCAGTAAAAGAAACTGTGAAGGTGAATACTAGAGAAGGTAAAAAAAATATTATTGATATTTATTACACCATAAAGTTAAAGCATAATTTATTGAGTGATGGATACATACGTGAAAATTACTATAAGTTGGTGTTTTATGATAAGAAATGTAAAATATATGACAAGTTTAAAGGAAAAATAGTGAGTATTTTAATTTTGTTGGGTATAGTGAACAAAGCAAAGATTATAGTATTTATAATCCTATCACTACATCATTTTTGTGTTGAAAGATGTAATTTTTTATGAAGGGGTAGTGTATGGTCATGGCAAAGATAAATATCATCTTGACAAGTCTCAAACTATTTGTTGTAATAATCTATTATTGATGAGCAACCCACTACTATTTTAGTTACATGTACTACAAGTCCATTAAGTAGCCCATCATCTAAATATTTTATTCCAAATTCAAGTACAACTTAAAATATATGTTATTAAATTGTATAATGGTTGAAATGGATAAGAGCATGTTACAAGAAAAAATATTGGGAAAATCAATTTTGGGTGATACAATTGCTACAACAGTATATGTTCTCAATCAAAGTCCCTTTAGTGAATTTGACATGATGAATACATATGAAACATGCTATGAAAAGAAGCCTAATGTCAAATTTTTCAAATATTTTGGTTGTTTAAGCTATTTAAAATAACTAATAAAAAAAATAAAGAAGTTAAATCAAAAAAATGAGTCTTGTATTTTTGTTGGGTATAGTGAACAAAGAAAAGATTTTAGGCTTTATAATCCTATCATTACAACATTATTGTGTCAAAAGATGTTATTTTTAAGAGAGGGGAGTGTACCATATAACAAATATTTAAAAAATTCTAAATATGTTTGGTACTTAGATTCAGATTTTTCCAATCACGTCCTAGAATAATGAATTGTTTTCTAAAATAGATAGAAGCTTTAAAACCAAGATCAAAATTGTTGATTAAAAGTATTTGGAGGTTGCATTAAAAGGAAATATAATGGTGAATACTATAGAAGGTAAAATTTTCATTATTGATATTTATTACACCCTAATGTGAAAGCATAATATGTTGAGTGTTGGACAACTATGTGAAAATAATTACAAGCTGGTGTTTGATGATAAGAAATGTAAAATCTATGACAAGATGCAATGAAAAATCAGAGTCCCACTAGTGCATTTGACATGATGAAGTCATATAAAGCATGGTATGAAAAATATCCTAATGCAAAATATTTCAATTATTTTGGTTTTTAGCCTATGTTCAAGTATCTCATCAAAAAAGAAATAAGTTAGATCTAAAGAGTGAACCTTTTATTTTTGGTGGGTATAGTGAATAAAGTAAAGCTTATAAGATTTATATCCCTAAAACATTGTTGTGTTAAGAGATGTTATTTTTTATGAAGGGAGAATGTATGGTCATGAAAAAGATAAAAGCCATATTGATGAGTCTAAATCTATATGTCATGATAGTATTGTTCATGATATTTTTTATGAGCAACCCACTAGTATTTCAGTTACAATTGATACAAGTCTACTAAGTTGACCTTCATGCCATACTCTTTTGAAGACAATTGTAGTGATAATATTTGGGTGTAATAAATCCAAGAAGAAATGGATTGAATTCATAGAAATGATACTTGGTAACTTATAGAATAAGTGTATTGGTACTAAATGGGTCTATAAGACTAAGTACAATAGCGATGTTAGTGTTAAAAGACACAAGGCATGTGTAGTTACAAAAGGCTTAACTCAAAGATATGGCATATATTATTAAGATAAATTTATAGCAATGGAAAGACAAGAGACCATTAGAATGGTGATTTCACTAGTAGCTCAAAAGAAAGGAAGCATACAAAACAATGTTGTGAAAAGTGCCTTTTTTAATAGGTACATAAAATAGGGTAAAGAAGACAAAGTATAAAATTTGAAGAAGGATTTGTATGCCTCAAGTGAGCACCAAGAGCATGGTATACCTAGATTAATGGATATTATTATTACAATGGATTCAAGAGAAGAAAGAGTGAACCCACTCTTTACTACAAGGAAGAAGGTAATGATATTTTTATTGCAAGTTTACATATTGATGATTAGCAGTTCTAAAATTGACACAATGAATAAATTTTAAATGAGAGATTTAGGTCCCATGCATTACTTTGTAGGGATGGAAGTTCATCAAAATAAAAACAAAATATTCAATTATCAAACAAAAACCAAAAAACATCAAATGAGTTTTTGAAATAACCACACAAAGTTAAGCCAACAAATGCGAAATTTTTGCATAACCTCCATAAGACTAAGGCCCGCAACAGTGTCCCAAACACCAAACAATAGCATAGGCAACAAAATGCTTCAAACAAACAACAAAAACCACATCTCTTCAGCAAACAACTAAAAATAGGGGATCTTGTACGAAACTTCCACAAAGAGAAAGTCCAAAGACTACAAGCATCTTTCCAAGGGACAAAACACTTTTTGTAACTTCAACCATCATCCGCTAAAATTTTCTCAGAGATCCACTTGTGCGGAGGGGCGTGTTGGAAGAATTATGAACCACGACTCTTCTATTTTTATTCTTTTTTTTCACTTTGGTCCATTCTCCCTTGTCTTGTACAGATTTTGGGTATACTAGTATAAAGATTTGAAGAAGTATAAAGGGCTGAGATTTGTCTTATGATGATGTAACCTCCTTAGATTTTGCTCTTGCAACATGTATTTCAATCTCTAGGTCCTTCACCCTAAACATAACTTAATCAAAAACTTCCAAAGACGTGTCTAACACCTTCCTCTCAATGTCATATTCATTTAGATCCTCCTCATAATCACTCCCCTCAAAGTCACTTCCAACAAAGTTGTGTTTCAGAAGGGCATCCTTCCACCAAAAAAACTCCCTTTTTACACTTAGTAGAGTTTCAAGTTGAGGCCAAATACCCTATTTTGAAAAAAATTCAGCATAAGAAAAGCAAACTCTCGTAATTAAGAGATTGTTTTTTAATATGATATTGCACCCTCAGTTCAATACTCTCAGGGAGATCTGAAAAAATCTTCAGATTAACAAAAGTAGGATGGTGCTAACCTTTACTGATTGAATCCAGTAAAACATAATCACCTAAAGAGTTACCAATGGCTTTGAAACAGTCTTCTGTCCAAATCTACAAAGATAAATAAAGAAGCCTTACCCAAACTGGTCGGACATCAAAGGTCTCTTTGAGCGGGTCAAATGCCAGAAACCATGGCTTGAACAACAGAAAGTTCTGGTCTGAAGACCACTTGGAATCTTGAAGTAAAACATTTTTTCCCTCTAATAGATCCAAAAAAACTATGAATAAACCCTTGGTGCCCGAGAAGATACCAAGGTTACCTTCCATTAGGGGTTTCCACTTCACCGAAATCAAGCCATGCAGATCTGGGAGGGAAGGCCTAAGATTAGAAAACCAACATATCGTTGTTGTTTCTGAGAGCTCTTGTTCACCTCTTGCTCCATCTGGCACCCTTATATAATCTGCATCAGGACTTGGCACAGATCTAGGAGATTTTGGAGCTCAGGTAGGCTTTTCAACTATTGCGGTTTTAGATCTGGAAGCAGCGTTAGTGGCCGTCATTCGTCCAATAGCCTTCCCACTTTCTACTACGTCCGTTGGAGAGTCAACCCTAGCCTCATGATCAGATCTTTTCCATAGCAGAAGCATTCTCTACAGCAGGACTGCGTTCATGATCAGATCTTTCACCTTTATTTACAAATATTTGTATTTTTATTTCATCTATTTTTTAAATAAAGAATAGAGGCACGGGAGCACCATAATTGGTTCTTGGTATACAAAGCGGCCTCAACCCTATTGTAAAACAAACATCTACAGAATTCATGAAATTTATGGTCTCAAACTCCAACAGGAAATAGTATACATATAAAGACAAAGTTATAGAAGAAGCTATCCCATTATAATTTGGGAATTCTCTATTTTAAATATGCCATTCAAAATTTCAGAATTCTTTTAGTTATTGGGAATTCTCTATTTTAAATATGCCATTCAAAATTTCAGAATTCTTTTAGTTAATATAAAAAATATCTTTAAAATCAGAATCTTGTCCATGATTAACTAACATTTTCTTATATCTCACCTCTAGAAAATTGGATTGTATGTGGATGACTTAACGTTAAATTTTGTCTTAAGTAGGTTTTGCATCACGCACTTTTTTTCTCCAAATTTTAATGTGCCTCCATAGATAGTTGAATTTTCACTAATCTACATAGCTTACTTATGTATTAAGATCAAATAATATGATACCAAGTAAGATGCATCTAATAGATAGGCTATATATTAGATTAAATGATACTATCTATTAGATCAAATGATAATGTAATGTATATCTATTATGGAGTTACAGATTATGATCTAATGATGTTGTGTTATTATTAAGTTAGGTTAATGGTTTATCTTCCCTATTATTATTATATATTTTTTTATTTTTTTTAAATTTTAAAATCAGTTATATTGAGAGTGGTTAGTCATTGTTTACTACATAATATATATATATATATATATATATATATATATATATATATATATATATATATATAGATATATATAGCAATCAATAGAGTGATTCTATTTCAAACTATGGATAAACAATGGTTCAATTTAAAATCTTAATATATTTAATTTATATTTAACAATGTTTGTGCCAACACCAAATAATATCAAAATTAAGCATTTAAAAGCTTACTTTTTTAAATTTTTTAAATGTAAATGTTTCTTTTCTGATGTTTAAGTGTTTGTGTTATATTAACAATAAACAATGTCTTTTGCATTTACACTTAAATAGTAAAGGAAAGTGCAGTATAATATAGCAGTCAAAGGAGTTTCTAACTACTATAATAGATTGTGGTCATTGTCTACATAATTAGATACTTTCATGCGAAGTGTTGTAATCCCAACCTCGTTAAGAAAATTTTTAATGCAGTAAAAAGAAGTGTTAACATATCTGAAATTTCATTTAACAAAGAGAAAGTTAACAAACCTTTTTTGATATATTTAACTCATTTTGTGAGTGGAAAGAGATCTTACTCAAAATTTTACTCAAATTTATCATAATCTTCCTAAGTGCTATCATCAAATTAAGTGTTGTCACCTTCAAAATAATATATGATACAAAAACATCCAAGATTAATTAAAAAAATTACATTCCCAAATATAAATAAGAGTTTTGGATACCTTTTTATAAAAAATCTCTAAGGTAGACTTATTAGCTTCATAAGCTTCCCAAGGCACATCTTGAGATTAAAGAGACCATATTAAGTTACATTTCCATGTCACATTTATCTAAGTTGATTTTAAGGTGGTCAGACATATCCTTTTTCAAGCTAAGATATAATGTTCACAGAGGCCATGTAATCCAGATCTAACAGAGCCACCCTCAATTCTCCATATTATTAAAAAACCCTTCATACACGTATATTATATGTTCACGACAACCATAGTTTAAAAGTATCCAAGTACCAGAACGATCGTGACTAAGTCTTTTCATAGACCTGGTATTAATTCTCAATTAGATTGAAGATTCACATAGATCACAAATCTGATTAACTTTAACATGGACCCAAAAAGTTATTAATTTGGATTTGGTACTCTAATCGGTCCACATGATTCTTGAAATTTGCATAAGAGATCACAAAAATTAACAAATATCACGGCCTTAGGAAGCCCCCACAAACCGTATAAAAGTTCACACTCTGCATTTTCCTTGTTTGAGCCCCACATAGTCCGCAAGTCTATGAAGAACATGTGTCATAGGGCTGCATTTTACATTGCTGATGGGGACCACAGTTCGCTCAACAGTTATGCGTGAGATAAATATAAAGTGGATTTGTATAAATCCACATGGACATGCAAAGTAAAAATAAAATGGGGATAGTTACCCTGAGATCTTTCCACAGATCATAGAAAAAAGAGAACGTTGGTCACAGTTGATAGATAAAATAGAGACAAGGAAAGGATCGACAACATAAATAAAAAGAAGAAGATGGCCATAAAGCAAAACAAAGGAGGTCATAGATTAGAGAGTTCTCAGAAAGAAAGGTTGTAGAGTCTGAAACTAAGAGATTGAGATTTTAAAGGCTAAAGAGAGGTTAGAGATAGAGATAAAGTAGTAGGTATATAGTCACTATGAATGTAAGTGTCATTAAGGTTTATTTTCATTTAATAAATAAATATATTTTTTTCTCCATCAAATGATTTTAGAAGCATGAAGAAGGGCACCCATTCAATAGGCCCCCCTACCATGAACTACACCAAGTGATATCAAAGTAGTCAATTGTGTGTGTTTTTGTAGGTATGTAAAAATACTACAAGTAAAGTAAAGAGCCATGTGAAAAGTGTGAACATCTAGTTGAGTCATTAACAAGTTGTGAAATAAAATCTTTCTTTAGACGAAGACAAGTTTTTTGCATGTGAGAGAGAAATCCTGAAAATGAAGAGATTTGTGTGAAAGTTTGAGAGACTATTCTCTTTTTTTAGTTTAATTCAAAGTGTAAAATAGAAGAATACTTGAGTCAGTTTCAAGTTGTGAAGTATAATCATGCATAGGAGAGATGATAAATGTGTTTTAGGTGCATGAGAAGTCTTGTTAGTGTAAATAAAGTGTGAGAGGCTCTTATTCATTTTCATTTGAATCTAAAACAAAGTTGGAAAGTGAAGAGAAAAAAGAGATAAATAGCCAAGATATCTAGTGTGTTAGAAGGGAACATATATCAATTTCAATGGCCAAAAGAGTAGTTTTAATGCTTATTCCATCCATGTGAGTATGAACTTGCTTTTTTATTACCTTGGGTGTGTGATGAAATATAAGCTGAGGCATATTGGAAATGTTGTATAACTAAAAAATCATAGCAGTTTTGGGTAGCCTTCAATAAAGAGTCTCAAGGTAGATTTATCGGCTTAACAGGGCTCTCAGGTCAAATATTGATATTAAAAAGACCAAATTTATTTATATTTCCATGTTGCAACTCTAAATTGAATTTAATATTGTCACATGCATCCTTTTACAACCTAAGTTTCAATGTTCACAAAGGCCATGCAATCCAAAGTTTGATGGGGCCACCCTCAACTCACCATGTTCCATAAAGACACCTCATACACATTTATGTTCATGACAACCTTAGTTTAAAAGTATACAAGTAATAAAGTGATCACAAACATGTATTATTTTAGACTTGACGATAATCCTCAATTGGATTGAATATTCATGGAGATCATAAATCCAATGAATTTTATTTGTAGACTCAGTGAGACCTTAAATTGGATTTGATATTCCAATAGGTCTAGATGGCCTTTAGAAGCACCTACAAGCCATTCAAAATTTCACACTACATTTTCATCCATAAATCCCCACATATCCTACATGTAATACATGAAGTCCACAAGTCTATGAAGGATAAGTGTCATAGCCACGTTGCACTCTGTTCATGGGGACCATAATTCACTCAAAATAATTTATGTATATAAACTAATTAGATATTAATTAAGCACGGTAATCATTTGACACTATTTATCCTAAGGACCCTGTTTGCGACTATAGAGAGACCTTCATAGTCGACAAATAAGAGAAAAATCATGAAAAAAACTAACAAGTTGCTACATGTATATTTCCTCCTAAAAATATCCATGTAATAAAGCACTCTTTATGTACATCTCATACGCTGGTCAACCATATGATGCAACAAGATAAAGTAAAAAGTGCACATAATTCATCTTGGCAATAAGAGCAAAAGTCTCATAGTAATTAATACCTTTGACTTGTGATAATCCCTTTGTTATAATATGAAACTTATACTTGTCAATGGACCCATCAACTACATAATTTGCTTGGTATATCCACTTGCATCTAACCAACTCTCTTCCCTTGGGAAGAGAGTCCAAATCCAAGTATGATTCTTCATCAAAGAAGAATACTCATCTATCATCGCATCATCTAAATCATGTATCTCATGAGCCTATGAAAAGGACTATGGATCCCCAATCAATGCTTGACATAAAATTCCAAAACCTATAGAATGTACATGATGATGTCTAGTGGGTGGAAGATCCTATATGAAAGGTGTTGCCTCTGAAACTATAGTACAAGCCCACTTAGGTAAAGTGAGAACAAGATCTATATCTAATTCTACATCCATAACCTTCTCAGTGGCCTCTTAAATTGGATCCTCAAATAAGGGATCCTCAAGATGAATTGAAGAATCATCAATGGATGGAATCAAAGAAGAGGAAAAAGTCATGGAAGAAGATGAAGACTCATAATAAGAGAAACACTCATCAAAATAAACATGTGTTCAAAAAAGAACATCATAAGAATCAAAACCCAAAAGTTGGTAAGCTCTCATTTCCTCACAATACCCTACAAATATCAAGGGTTTCCTCTTCTTATCCAAGGATTTATGTTTCTTTTTTGGTACAAAATCCCAAACATGGCTCCCAAAAACTCTAAAAAAATGAGACATTAAACTTAATTCTAGACCAATCCTCTTTCAGAGTAAAAAGCTCAATTTCTCTATGTGGTCTGTGATTCTAAATATAATTTGCATAATTAATAGATACTTTCTAGTATACAAGATGTAAATCTTAAGAATGCATAATGCAGTTAGCCATATCCTTCAAATTTCACTTCTTCCTTTCTACTAAGCCATTCTATTGTGGAGTATAAGGAACAAAATTTTAGTGAACAATACCATGAACTGCTAAAAAATCAAAAAACTCTTTCCTAAAGTTCTCCCCCATTATCATTGTGAAGCTTCTTTATACAACTAGAGGATTGTTTCTAGACCAATCCTCAAATACTTCCAACTGTGATAAAACTTAGCTCTTGTACTTGAGAAAATAAACCCAAGTATGCTTCAAGAAATTATCAATAACTATTAGAGTATATTTATCTCCATTAACACACTCAAGTCACTATGCACAAGTTCAAATGGTGAATAATCTCTCTTGGACAAACCCTTAGGAAACAAAACTCAATGTTGTTTCCCTAATGCAGAACTAGGGAAAACTCTATCAAGACAATAAACTCTAGGAAGACCATCAACCATACCATAAGTGCTTAACTTGTTCAAATATCTATAATTAAGATATCCAAATATCTCATTCCAAATCTTACTCTCAGAATCAATATGAGAGACCAAGCATGTCCCCATAGAATAAGTGTCATCAAAACTCTCAAAGTGATATAGTCAAGAACTATGATAAACAACACCTTGTGAAACAAGTGAATGAGGCTCTAACAAGGTTCAAATTTTAGCTCCTTGTGGTGTGAAAGTCATTGTCTTGCCCTAAACAAAATGACAAATTTGATAAATAGAAAGCAAATTGGTAGTGATGTCAGCAACATATAGTGCATCATTGATGCGGCCACCATTAAGTTGTATGTTTTGTTTTCCCTTAACAAAAATAAAATAAGAATCTCCAACATCAATGTTGAAAGTAAAACTCAAACAAAGAGACATGAAAGACTCTTTATAAGGAGTCATGTGGTGAGAAACACTAGAATCTATAACTCAATTATTTGAAATAGGTGACTAAGATCTCCCAACAACATCAATTGCTTTTCCATTCTCAATAGAAGGAGATGGAGTTGAGTTAGAGATATTATGTTTTCTAATTTCATCCTCTAAGGCTTGCATTCTCTTCCAACACCTAGTTTCTACATGACCAGTCCCTATCTCCCCTCACCCCTAAAATGAGCATAAAAGCCTAGACTTATTTTTGGATTTAGAAGACTCCTTGGGTTTAGAGTTATTGTCTTTGGGTTTAGTGGCACTTTGAGATGGAGAAGGAGTGGTTTTGGATTTACACTTTGATTTTACCTTGCCCCCTTAGGATTAGATGCTACTAATGCCTTTTAAGAGGTGGAATACTCAAGTTTAGACAACGTGGATTCTTCCCTAGTAAGTTTTTCACAAAACAACAAATTAAGGAATTTTGAATGTGGAACCCAAGGCATCCATGCTATAGAAAAAGGTAGAAGCAAAGATCTGGATTGGACCTCTCAACATAGATAGAATTAGGTAAACACATTATTCATCTTTATTATCTCTTCCACTCCCCTTCAATTATGTCAATAAGTGCTTGAACTTAGTAAGATAGTCTATAATGAATGGAAAATCTTTAGCATTGAGAGAAATGATCTCTAACTCAAGCTGCATGGCTCTCATATGATCCACCATAAAAAGTAAACCCTTTAATTTTTCCCATATTTTTAAATGAGAGTCACATCCTTCTAAATGAAACAAAATACTGTCACTTTCATAAGTTCCTATCAAACCCACACACTCATCAAATTTGCATTGGTGCTGAAAATTATCATATTCACTAGTGAACACTAGCTATGTTTCATTTATTAAATCCTATAATCCTTTATATTTAATGTTTGTTTCCATTTTTATTCTCCATGTGTGGTAATTATCTGTTGATAATGGCTCACCCTAATCTAATGTAGAAGAAGAATCCATTCTAAAAAATTACCAAAGAGTAAAATAATGCAAAAAATGTGCATAAATAAATGCCAAGGCAACCCCCGAAAAGAATTTGCATTGAGCGTCCCCCTCTCCCCCAAAAAAATGGCACTTAATGCTTTTCAATCTACTATGCCTAGATGACATAAAAAAACCCATTTCTTTAACCGATGCAAACAAGAAACCAATGAGCAATAAAAATATCCCCAATCGAAAGAAAAGTGGCCCAAGTATGGTCCACAATAGAACCTCTTCCTCTCACAATAAACAAACCCTTCCATGAAACAAGTAAAAAAACATGTACTAAACCTCTTCCTCTCACAAAAAAATGATCCGAAGATTTGATCCTTAGATCTTGTAGATCCAATATGTAAAGCTAATGACACGCTAAAAAAACAAGAAGAAAATCTGGGTTGAAAAAACTTTACAACAACTTCAATGAACTCCCAAATGGATGATTGCAACACATATTGGTCTTATTACCATGAAAATAATGAAAAATAAATCATTCTAAGCCAAAAATATCTTAGGTGTTCACAACAAAACCATCACAAGGAGAATTTGATAACATAGACTTAAAAATTGATATGCAAAAATGAAAAGCAATATCATATAATATCTCCAACACTTTATATAAATATAATGAAACTGTCTTACTTATATAGGCAAAGAATATCAATCATAGCCATAAGATCAAGCTAAGAGATAACTTAGGGATAGAAATCCATTATACCTAAAATAGAAAAAAAAAATCCACACCTCAGTGGATTGGAAAACTTAATAATGCTTAAAACAAATAAAGCATGTAGGAAACATAAGCTAAAGTAAATAACCTCCTCTAACACACATCTCTCTTTCTACACATGAAATATGATCTCCCAACTAGAGCAATAATATACTTATATATAATATTTTAGCACATAAACAAAATTTATAATATGTTTTACTTACTTTTCAATTAAATTCAAAATTATAGACACTATTCTACATAGTGCACTACACCCATTAGATTGGCCAAGATATGTATACATACTCTTGTGAAATAATTTCCTCCCTTCCAATATCTCTCAATAGGTTTTCAAGATGGAAGAATACCAAAGATTATTTTTTGGGAAAACCATTCTCCACAATTCTAAAAGGTTTTAAGAATGATTAGTTACAATTCATAGTCATTGTAAACATAATAAGTCTAAGGATAAATATTGTCAAATTATTAGCATACTTAATTAAAGTCAAAATAAATATTATATAGAAATTATTTTGAGTAAATTTTGTTTTCCATAAACAAAGTGTAATGTGATTGTGACACTTATCCTTCATAGACTCACAAACTTCATGAATTACTTTCAGGATACATGGGGTAAACCATGGACCAATTCTTACGATGTTAGTAACTTCAAACTTTGAAAATTCAAGTGTATACACTTGAGATGCCACAACCAACTCTTTTATTTATATTTCATATTGGTGAGGATGTTGCTGTGATCTTTGAAATGTAGTGGGAAATCTTTTTATTAGACATAGGTAAAATTTTACGTTCGGTCATCCACAAACATTCTAATTTTCTAGAACTTAAATGTTATAAAATCTCAAAAAGATTATAGACTTGTTTCTAATTTTAATGATATTTTTTATATTAATGCAATAGAATGGCTAACCCCTCTCAACATAAATTTCACATCCCTCTTTCTAGATATGAGAGATGATTTCCCAACTAGAAAGATGATTTCCCAACTAGAAAGATGATTTCCCAACTAGAGCAAGAATATACTAATAAATAGTCTTTTGGCACATAAACAAAATTTACAATGTGTTTTCCTTAATTTTTAATTAGATTTAAAATTATAGACATTATGTTACATAATGTGATCTACCCATAATGTGCAAACCATAGACCAATTCTTATGATGTTAATAACTTCAAAATTTAAAAATTCAAGTGTATACACTTGAGATGCCATAACCAACTCTTTTCTTTATATGTCATATTGGCAAGGACACTGCTATAATCTCTGATATTCAATGGGAAAATATTTTTATAATACATAGGTAAACTTTTACATTCAGTCATCCACATACAATCCAATGTTCTAAAACTTAAATGTAATAAAATCTCAATAAGATTATAGACTTGATTTTGATTTTAATGATATTTTTTATATTAATGCAATAGAATGGCTAGCCCCTTTCAACATAAATTTCACATATCTCTTTCTAAATATGAGAGATGATTTCCCAACTAAAGCAAGAATATACTAATAAATAGTCTTTTGGCACATAAACAAAATTTACAATGTGTTTTTCTTACTTTTTAATTAGATTTAAAATTATAGACACTATGTTACATATTGTGCTACACCCATTAGATTGGCCAAGATATGTAGACATACTCTTGTGAAATAATCTCCTCCCTTCCAATAGCTCTTAATACATTTTTCAAGATGGTAGAACACCAAAGCTTACAACTCAAATCACTGTTAAAATAATAAATCTAAGGATAAATATTGTCAAATGATTAACATAGTTAATTAAAATTCAATTAGTTAATATACAAATATTATTTTGAGTGAATTTTGGTCCCCATGAACAAAGAGCAACATGGTCGTGATACTTATCCTTCATAGGATTGCAAACTTCATGAATTACTTTCAGGCTACATGGGGATTTACCAAGGAAAATGTAAGCCATGAACTTTGTTATGGACAATAGGTGTTGATGAGCCCAAAATATGGCTCATTATTTATATCAATTATCTTTGTTTTTCTTCCATTACCTCTTGTCTAGACTGAACTAGTGTATTAAATAGGATGCTTTATCTTACTTAATGTAACTAAAGCCTAAATGACTAACTCTGCTATTTAATTTTAACTCTTTGCATGTTTAGTCTCTCAAAATTGTGTATATATAGATGTACAATAGGCTATAGAGAATAAAGACCTTTTTGTTGATCTTCCAAGGTAACTTATAGAAATGATTCCTTAAATTAGATATTTATTTGATTCTAGTTTCAAAAGGAAGTATTAAGATTTTTTCAGAAAAATACATTCTTCTACCACAAAAACTTTGAAATTAGAAACTAATCGCTCAATTCTATATATAATCATACATAGAGGGTGTTATATAGTATTGTTATGTCACACATACATGTAATCATACTCATTAAATGATAATGTTTCAATAAACATACTTTGGTCAAATCTTTAAAAATAGTAATATAAAAGCAATCTATAGATCAATCAAATTCATATACACCACTTGATCAAACTGCCTTCATTTGACATTGTGACGCCAATAAGTCAATAAATTTCATCTCACTCCTTACTCAAAGTCAACAATGTAGATTGGTCAAATACAATTCAACCACAAAATTCATATAATTTAGATCATACTAGAAAATACATCATATAACATGTTAAACATAGGAGTAACCAAAGCATACATTTATTTCATCAAACGTATGAATGAATCTTACATTATTTTACATCCCATACTAGAAATAATGACTACAATTTATACCACCTAAGTAAATACATAATTAACTGTATATTCAAATAACATAATTTGTTTCCAACTATACTACACCCTACGATAACCCATATTACCACTATATAGTATTTTTAAGCATAACTACTAAGCATCGAAATCAAGTTAATAAAATAGTCATAAATACATGGAAACATACATTCATATTCAACAACTAGAACAACCAAAACTTTATTTTCTCGCAACATAAAGTGATCCAATCTAGCATTTATTATATGTTTAGAGTTTTGAACGCTCGCATTCATTAAGTTATTTACATGTAATTCTTTCAATACAATTAATATTCCACCCAAGGACTACCACCGTAAGAATACACCCCTATATTCTTAAATACACTATTAGGCATGTTTACACTCATTTTCTCAATAAGCACTCCGTTAATAAACCATAAACACAACTTGTTATAATGTTATATTCCATACATTAGGTTCTATACAACAAGATACATATAACAAGGGGTCTCCAGTACACCACAAGGCTTATCCCATGATGCAGGAATGTTATGTTTACTTATGGCACTATTATTTCTAGTTAAGAAGCTTATCATAAAGTATATAATGTTTCCAAAATACATAAGGCAACATAATATATATTTTTCTAATAGAAAAGCTCTCTAAAAGACTTAAGATTTACAAGGCATATTTCTAATTTTAAGCCCATGCTTATTATATGAATTGTGGCACTTCTATATAACTACGGTGCTATTGCAACAACCCACACCCTCGTGTCTGGTTAAATAGTGATGTAATTAAAATAATTAAATAATCATATACTCAAACATATGCATCATTACTATTTGGTGTATTTAAATATTTATATTGATTTTATATATCTATATGCCAAACATGTAACTACGTTCCTAAGTTTAAACTCCAAACATATACATCATCAGTATACACCAAATATGTAAACATATGTAGTTTAAATATTTCATATATGTGTACACCAAACATATACATCACTAGGATATGCCAAATATTGATCTGGTCATAGTTTAAATAATCATATTCCAAATAATAGTATGATGACGCTGGAAATACACAGTATGGTGATGCCATCAGGAAATAGAACTCAATGACTTGGAAAGGATAGTGTCCACACAAAAACAATGATGCTATAGCGTGATATGATTATTGATGCTATAGCGTGATATGATTATACCAATAAAGATATATATACTCAGTATCTAACTTCAATGACTCAACATAGATTATTAAAATTATATTCAGTTCATTTTACATTTGTATAAATGGCAAGATAATTAAATAGTGATGCCCAGGAGTATATATAACTAGTCTTTTGACAAATCAAATGGTATGTAGGATTTAAGTCAATAGTATTCAACTAGAAAACGAAACTCCCACCTATGGATTTGATTTGGTTATATATTTTACTTGCAGTGATTCAATAAATAATATTGTAGATTTTAACATTAACCTGTATGTAATATAATGACTCAATATTTTACAGTAGGTTGTATATCGATTTATATAATATGGAAAAAATTTAGAAAGCATAATTATATATCACTTAAACTATATAACCTCAATGACTCATTTCTATATTGGTTGGGAGTACATTTCTTTGCATACAGTGATGCCAAAAGATAGTGACTCATGGAAATTATAGACTACAATCTTTGTTTTGTATTTCATTTTGGCCCAAGTATTCCCCAGGTTGACGCCTATATAAATATTAATTATACTAGCATGTTGTAGGTCTGTAAACTACGACTCACAAAGCTTCAAAATCCATTATATATATTTATATCATATCTTGCTATCAACTCCAACGATCGCATTATGCTTTCACAGATTTTCAAAACAAAATATCCCCTTCAAATATTTTGCATAACTGGTAAATAAGTAAATAGTTGTTCCAAACAACATGCAACTGATCTATATTAAATGTTTTTCAAGCTCCTTTGTTTTGATGCAACAACTTCAATTACTACAGGCATATGTATATAAATAGGATGACGCCTCAATTAGTTGAGTTATGGCGATGCCTGAGAGGACTAGAATAAAATGTTTTAACTTAAACCTTCCTAAATATTGTTTCAGATCTTCCATACTTATTTAGATATCCCTACATCCAGTCCTAACTTAATACAAAGATGTATTAACTAATGCAAAATAATTTTGAGTACTATACAGGGTGATGCCTAATTTGAGGCTCTATTGAATACTTAATTATGTTGCGTGGGTTAAACAAAAAGGGTTTTAATTCATTCAACACCTTTTTTTCCAAATATTTAAATATTCAACGTAACACTAAGAATTAAAAAAAATCACCTAATGATTCCATGCTGAATCCCTCTGTGTCTTCTTCCTTCTCTACTATGCCTCCCCGGTCTGCTCCTTCCAATTCTCCTTTTTTTCCAAAAAAGTGCTTATGATAATTCTTTTTTTCTTGACTTCTACTCCCTAGAATAGGCATACTCCCTTACTTTTAAGATTTTTCACTATTTTCTTTGTTTTTCCCTTTTTTGTTTTAGTTATTTTTTTAATATATTTGATTTTCTTAAATTTAGTCATTTCTCTATTTTTTTAATTCTTTATTCTTTTTTTTCCTTTTTCCAAAGTAATTTTTATTTTTTTATTTATTTTAAAATTAAATGTCAAAATTTCTTGATTTAATTAAATTTATTAACATTTATAGCATTTTAAATATTGATTTCATAATTACTAGTAATTTAAATTTTTAAATCTACTTTTGTTAATAATATTTCTATTAGTATTAATGACAAAACATGTCAAATGCGTAAAAAGAATTTATTACGATATTTAACCTATATTGACAAATCATAGAAACCAATTTTTCAAGGTAAGTAAAAATAAACACACCATAAACAAACCATTTTTAATGCATTCTACATGTGCTAACTATTGTGGTATGTGTAGGGTTTTTGTCAATTGTCTGTTGACCTCCGACGTCTCTATTTATGTCACCCTCTCCGATGATGATTTCCCTCCGGAATGCTCTAAGGGATGAGTTCTCCCGTGTCCAGCTCATAATATGCATTTAATTAGATCATATCACATGATAAACATATATCATAAAATATAATTGAAATAACACATCAATATGCTCGAAATATAAACTCATATACTAGCCAATTCATATTAAAGCAATCATGTACCATCATGTATCTAAGTAATATTATATTATCTCATAATAGCATTTATCTCAAGCTTAGTCAGAAATATAACCAATATCAAATGTGTCCACTATATATATCCATGAATAGTCAAATAATTTATTTGGCGAGGAATCATGATGCAGCAAAAATTACTTGAATTCTCGAGCCAAAGGCTTGGACCTATCGACAAACAGTCGAATCCAAGAGTGTTGAGAAAAATAACAAAATTCAAATTCCATTTCCAAATACAAAATTAATTTCAATGAGCCAATTCATAAAATTATTACCACAATGATGGGGACGCTCTCCTCTTTCCAAATATATGATTTTTATAATTTTTAGACTATTTTAAGGTTTCAATCCATATTGATTTCTAACTATAGCATTTTTAGGCCACTATATGCCACAAATATATATGCCTATATATATTTTCATATCTTTTTTTCAATTGATCCAAGCGTAAAACAAATTATATGGTCACAAACTAGGCTTGATTCTAGTTTATTTTTAAAAAAACTAGTTTTCATTTTTTTGTAGTAGTTAGGGGGGTCATGTAGCTACCTATCTATTTTTTTGTCAGTTTTCAAGATCTATTTACTTGAAATATTAATAAAAAAAAATATTCATTTAAAAAATATAGATCACAAACTAGAAGATCTTATCTAAATATTCATGAAAGGGTTTCAAACAATATTAAATGATGCTCAAAAATGGTGGGCTGCATAGATATCTATCTATTCTATTTTCATAAAAAAATACAAGTTCCTCTTCAAATTTATATGTTTAACCTAATTATACTTCACTGTTTTTCAAAAAAAATTATGTTTTGGAAACTAGACTCAAAATATTGCAATTCGTGTTCTTATAATATCTTCAAATTTTAAGTGTAGCCATCTCAAATTATTTACAAAAGTTCAAATTTTTAAAATTTTAGGAAAATCATGTCTACAGTTAAGCCCTTTTTTTCCCCAACTTTGTGCACTTACCCAATTTGCATCTTAGAAAACAATAGTTTTGAATTCTTATCATGATAGTTTTTCACAGTTATTACTATCATATGGTTCCCTATCACTAACATGAGGCAATTATCCCAAATCTCCAACCAAAATCATAAATATACCTCCAAAACTCATGTTTGAATTCTCAAGAAATCCCTTACAAAGTTAAGAGTCTATATTTAGTAGTAAAGTTTGTCCAAAGAATTTCATTTCATCAATTAATGTATATTTTATGTGGCAGATCTCTTCTTGGAAAGTTGTAAGTCTTGTTCTGTCTAATTCAAAAAAAATTGTTATTGGAATTTGAAGTTGTGAATGGATGGTTGACACATCAATATTGAATGTTACAACTCCATTTGGTGCAAGTAATAGAATTAGAGAATCATCTGGGAATGTTGTATCTTGAAGAGCTCGACGTTGACACCAATTAGAAATGATTTTCTTGTTCCTGTTGTTCTTTGAATTATCATGCATAATGGTAAAGTATTTTGACCTTGATTATAATGTGTCATAATTATATCCAGTGCTTTTTTTGTTTATCACCTAAGGTTCCATAATTCATATTCAGTGTTATATCATCGTATATGAGAAATTTATTATATTTCATGGTGCTTATGAAATTTATTGCTTTATTTGTGTATTCTTCATCTTAATATTTGTTATTTCATGGTGTTTATCTATCAATATCTCTTCTTCCCAACATATATATTTCAATAACTTCTATAATTTGGCCACGTTGTAGCCTAAATATGATTTCCCACTTATGTTCCATTGTGTTTTGTTGAATCGAGGAAACATTCTCATGTTTAGAATTACTATGATTTTCAACATATTTTGGCATAGTATTTCACTCGACATGCCAAGGATTATAAATTTAATGACTCACAATTTAATTTAATTACATCATTCTCAAGTCCAATATCTCTTTGCATATCTTGAAATGGCTTGTAAAGTAATATCTTTGACCAACAAAAAATAACCCATTTATATGATTCACACACATGTATAGAGGAAAACCTTCAAAAAACTCTCACAATGGATGTAATACACCTTGCCTCCCATTTGTTATCTCTTTTTAGATTTGGATTATATGTGCAAGATCTAGCTACCTCAATAAGTGAAACACTTTATATGGAAAAAGGCTTGTTCTTATATATATTAATAAAATATTTTGCATGTTAGTCATGGACATCTTCATCTTTTTTAGCTACATGTTTGAACACCTCATGCAAAACATTCAAATTGACAAATACTCTATTACTCTATGTTAATGGAAGTATCTTTATAATCTTGTTCTTGATACATATTTTTCATCTTGAGATGTTTGTGCGAAAATTTATTTCATCATATTTGCATGTTGTCTCTTTTTCTGCTTCTAATTCTTCAGTTGTCAATTTGGCATTGCATTCTCGAGATCTTTGTATATCACTATCATTTTAACTTTTTATTTCTTCCTCTCTTTGTGCATTTGTTATTTGTTGTTGTCTTCATCTACTATATTGTCTTTGATATTGTCTTTGTTGTTCTCTTTGATATTCTCTTCATTATTCTTCATTTATAAAATTCAATTTTGATTGAACTATATCTACACAGTTTTTAAATATAATAGTTTTTTAACTTATTTTTAATAATATATTATATTTAATTATTATGGGATATCTAAATCATATTCATAATTTACAAGTACATAAAAACATCACATAAATTAATATCTATATTAATAATTTATCGAAATGATATTTAATATTTTGTGTAATTTAAATTTAAATAATATATATACCAATTTCAATTTCATCATTTCTACAAAATGATATTTAAATAGAAAAGAGTTACTTAAAGTTTGTCAAAACGTAAGGAAATGAGTTTGGAGGATTTGATGTTTTATAAATGTATTTATAAAAACAGCCGCCTTGCTCTATTTTCATGGGACCATAATTAAACTATTACTAAACTTATTGCAATATAAATTTATAATTTTGAGTTGTACTTTTCTGGATACTCTTAAATTGTATTGAGTCTATCAATAAATATTTATTAGTTTGTATTTTGGTCATCTTATCATACCTCTAGTAATGATTTGCAAGGATAACCATCAAAGTTGATTTTTAAAAAAAAGAGGAAAACCAATAAATTCAGTGTGTTATCAGCCACTATTATAACCCCATGGACACTATTTTCTCCATTTATTTTTATTTATTTTTTCAGTAATATATATAGTTATGTTTACAAAATATCTTATTTAATTAAGATGACACATTCAAATAGTTGTACAAGATTATTTTTTATTATTTGATATTTATTTACAGGGGCAATTTTACAAGATAAGAAATTTATCAACTGATAGTGAAAATGTAAAATTCGATGTTGAAAGGTGTTGGGACCATAATTCCATCACCAATAGAGCCTAATATACACTATCCTTCACAAGATGGTTTCCCCTCTTCTAAGATGCAAACAAAGGTTATGGAAAAATATTATGACATTATGTTTCACTGGAATAGTTCATCGTTATGTTGGAAACTCACTGAAAGTGATAGGCATGTGGTGTTGGTTGACAGAGTTATGTTGTATATAATTTTATCCAAGCCCTCTAGCTCATATTCCAAAATCTTATATGTGTTTCTTGGTTTAGAATAAAAAGACTGACCTAAACCCTGATTCAATAACTTTTATGTTGCTTTCGGAACCTTACTCTTCTGAGAGTTAAATTGAACTTCTTGGGGGGTTGCTGTAAAAGGAACCTTAGCTAAAACTGAATTGGAAAAAGCAACCAAGTGATGAACAAAAACATGATTTGGACAACCAACCTTTCTTACCCATTTCTGAACAAAACTTGAATGAGGACCTTTGAAACCCTTCTTAAGACAAGCTGCAATCTTATGATCAAATTTGTTGCAATTGAAGCATCGAAACAGTAATCCTTCATAGTTAAAAAACTAAGACCAAACACCATGGGAAGAAGTAATTTTAACCGAATGATGCAAGGGTATAGAAAGATCAACCATCACATAGGGTCTTACAAAATTTTGGTTGGCTGCAAATCCTGCGTAGTTGAGAATCTATATTTTCAAGCATCTTTTGACCTATAAATCTCATCTCATCAATCAAAATATATCTAACATGTTTAATTTCTTCTTGAAAACTTGTTAACCTTATTCCTTCTAATTTTTTAAAATCTAAAATAGGCATTTGCAAGGTTGTGTGTATTGTTGATGCACCGATGTTAAATGTTACAACTCCAATTGGAGTGATTAGTAAAGTGGGCAACATTATGGTTGTGATAACTCCAAAGTGCTAGTTTAATCCCTCTAATAAGATAAGATTTCCCTGTTCCTACAGTTCTTTGAATTATCAGATGCAATAGAGATGTAATTTATCCTTGATTATAATGTCTTATAATTATATCAAATTTTATTTTTTGTTTCTCACTTAGGCTCTTATAAGAAAAAATAGACTCCATTTCAACCATAGCAAGTAATCTATTTTCTTTTACCATGGTTATAAATTTAAGAGCTCTATGCATTTGTTCTTCACCCACCTTATCTACATCCCAAATTGCTTTTTTATCAATATATTTTCAACCCAAATATCAATCTCATAAACATGTAGAAACTATTTTTTGTGTAGCCCTAATATCCTCTCCCACTCATGTTCAATTGTGTATTGTTGGATAATGTCAACATTTTCATCCTCTATTTCTTCATGAATGTCATTATTTTTTTCAATAATCCGATCTATATGATAAAGTTTGTATTGAAATTGACCCCAATTATATTTTATTATATCCTCATTAAGGCCAATATCTATATCAATATCACGTAATTGTTTGTACAGTAGTAACTATGACCAACATTTAAATCCAAATTTTTTTGACTATCTTGCTCTGTGATGCTGTAAAACCTTGGCCATACCCTCACAATAACACACATTTTTCTTGGTTTCCACTTTTTGTCTCTTTTAATTTTTGGACTATACATCTCAATCCATCAAATTGGTGCATCTCTATTAAATGAATACGTAATAGACGGTTTATTTGACATGGCTTTTCCAACTCTATTCCCTGATGGAAGTTGTGATTGGTTGGAGCCATGACTAAAATGCTTACATCTACATTGTTACTTTCTTCGTACTATGATAATCAACAGATCTAAAATATGATGTGGTATTTTTTTTTACAATTTCCTTGACTTCTTATGGAAAATAAATGTTGTGTCCTTAGTATTTGTATTGCCCTCCTATTACATGCATTACTTGAAGAATTGGATTCACACAAGCAATCAACATCTCTTCTACTTGAGTCAAGTTTGCCAGTTCAAGTGGTTGGGGCCCAAGATCCATTTTATTAGCTTCAGAAAAATGATGGACACTTTTCTCTTGTTGACATCTACTACAAATAGTCCCTTCAGGATCTTGAGAAATATTCATTCCAAGATAACACTCTTGACAAATATAACACATGTAGCGAATTAAGTTTGTCTAACTCATGTCAAAATAATAATTGTATAGTCTTGAAATCAATCTCAACATTTTTGTTTGGATTAGGTTTTTTTTGTTGTCTATTTGTCTGGGACCTTTGAATTTTAGTTGGCCTTCTCTCTTGTGGCGATTCACTATTTTTCAATTTATTCTTATTCTTACTTCTTTCAACAGTGTTTAGTTCTATTTGATTTTTCATATGCCTTGGAATAACCTTAGGTATGTCAACAAAATTGAATTCCAATGCATTTATCAATCTTTCCACTGGGGTTTCTAATACTCGCTCCATGCCACTTTCATCTTCACCAACAACCCTAGCAGGGCTTTCAATAAAGTGAATCATATGGCATAGTTTTGTATCCATTATAGTTTCTTCATCATGCTCGACATCAATATTAAAATTTGTGAGATGATGTCTTTGTATATCATTTTGATTACATTGGCATAGTTGTTCTCTTTTTGCATCAGTGATTTGATCTACATGCATTGCTCTTTGTAATCTTCTTCGCAATATAAATTGGTCTTGTTGAGATGTTTTTGCACACTGCAGTATCATATAATCTTCATGTTCTTTAATTTTTGCTTCTAGTTATTCAATTGATAAATTAACTCTACATTTTATATGTCGTTATTTTTCACACTCATTTTTATGTATCCTCTCCTCATTTATCATTGGTACCTTTCATTTTCGTCTTTGCTATTTTTGATGATATTCTTTTCGTCATTCTCGCCTTTATTCTTCTTCTTTTTTTTTTTCTTTTTTTTTTTTTAAATTGCATTTTTTACCGAGCCATATTCCCTACATTTTTATTCAATAATTTTTCTGTTAGTCATATAAATATAATCATCATATAATAAATTCATATTAACAAAAATCATAAAAAAATACTTATACATTAACATGTTGTGAACAAACATTATATATATATATATATATAACCTGTAAAATAATTAACATAACAAATAAATACACATTAACAAATATAATGAAATTTTATTAATTGCATACATACATTAAATAAATCAAATATAAAATAAATAATTAAATATTTTGTAAAATGATTATATTTTATTTTAAAATAATTATACACATTGATCTTTTTAAATTACTAAATATATATTTTAATTTTTAAAATAAATATTATTTATTTATTTTTAAAGTACTATTATATTATAAAATTTCAATTATTTATTATTTTTATATTGTAATTTTAATTATTATTTTTATATTCTATTGTATCATTTTTAATGTCGAATATTTGTAATCTTAAAATGTAAGTTATTATAATTATAATTAATTTTATATTCTCATCTCATTTCTAATGTCAAATATTTAACCTTTTAAAAATTAAAAGGATAATATCAATGCTTGAATGAATAGATTGACATAAAATAATATAAAAAAATTGCTAGAAAATTTCCAGTTTTTGATATCCGGAGAGATCAAGCATTTCATTTTCATTTTCTTAGATATTAAATCCCACATTTTTCAATTAATAAAGACAAAAAACATTAATATAAAATAAATGATAAATTGAATGAAATTCTTTATGATTGTGATTGTATTCTACATTTAAATATACTATACGATTTTATAAATTATTTTGAATATTAAAACAAAGCTCAAAAAGAAGTATTTTGATATTATTTATGTAAAATAAAATTACTATATTTTTCCCCAATAATTTTCATGTTGATTTTCTATCTAAAAATGGGTATATGTATAATAACCATTACTTCATAAATTTATGTGAAATTAATATTTTATATCATACCTATGGAGAGAGAAAATAAATAAATAAACAAAATTAATTGATTTACATGGTGGTGGAAAATATAAATAAAAAACATTTTATTTTAGTGGATTGGAATGGTAGTGATATAGAGAAGTATAAATAATTTTTGAAATAAAGTTTTTTTTATTTATATGTTTTTTTATTTTTTTAACTTTTTTATAATGTCAGCGTATGAATTAAATAATTACAAATAAATAAATAAATTCTTTTTATGTTAAAGTAAATATAATCATCATAATAACAAATATAATTTAGTTATTATTTATTATTTATCTACATGGTAAATATATAATTATTATTTTTAGTTTGCAAATAAAATTATTATAAAAAAATTATAATTTAATTATTATGTTATTAAATAGTTACAGGTCAATAAATAAAAAATGGATGTAGGTTTTTTAATAATATCCACTCAAAAATAATTAAATATTAACACACACTATTACATAAAATTAGCTCTCCCAAATGCTACTTTAATCTATCAATGTAATTATAATTTCAAAAATGTTACAATTTTAATCATGAAAAAAAGGTGTTAGTGGTATCATTACTTTTCATATCAAAAGTTGATTTTAAGGTTTTGGTTAGAACAATAATGGTTGTGAGACCATTGTTTAAAAAATGTTACATTTTTAACTTTGAAAAAAAAAAATACTACTAATAACAACCTTTTAAATAGGGGCTTGATTCATATCAAAAGTTGATTTTAAGGTTTTGGTTAGAACAATAATGGTTGTGAGACCATTGTTTAAAAAATGTTACATTTTTAACTCTGAAAAAAAAAATGCTACAAATAAGGGCTTGATAGGTTTTTGTTAGCCACATTATAGGGTTTTAAGATTATGATTGTAATTTTAACCATGAAAAAATGGTGCTAACAATAAGTGTTGGAGTAAAGCATGTAAGCATTGTTTTGAGAGTTTGTTTATTGTTGGAGATGCTATTATATATTGTGCATGTATTTTTTGAGCACACAATAATAATAGAAACTCCAAATTTATGGTTATTCATTGTGCATGTATTTCTTGAGTGCACAATAATAATGAAAACTCCAAATTTATGGTTATTCATGCAACAATATTTGGTTGCACGAAACAACCTATCTTGCATATTTAATAGGCACTACCGTGCAATTTTGACTTGGTTGTTGTGGAGACCCATATAGAGGATTGTGAATACATTACAGAGACTCTTTTGTGCATATTTTGTTCTTTGTGTACAATCTCTGTGTTACAGAAGCTGTGGTAATGGTTTGCAGGAGAGATTTTGCTAGTTATGAGTTCATTTTGAACTCCTATAATATCATCATGTTTTGATTTGGGGATTGATTTTGATGTTTTTAACACAAAAATATGAGTTTTTATAATTGAAATATTCGTTTTGAGATTGTAGTTTTCATTAAGTCAATAACTATGTTTTGACTATCGCCTATATTTTTCATTAAGAAATCAATCTAAAAATCTTAATATATTGATCATAAAGTAAAATTTAGAACCTATTTTTTCATAATTTTTTTTTCAAACCTCACATAATAATGCAATTAAAATGATGTCATTTATCATTAATCAATAAAAATTTGACAAAAAAATAATAAAATTATTAATCAATATAATATTAAAAAAAAAGATTATATTTAAAATTATGTACTGATAAATATTTACTAAATAAAATATCTTAAATATATATTTAAAAAACTTTCAAATGTATCAATTTGAAAACAACCATCTTTGATTTGTCACAAAATTTTAGTCACTAAATAGTTAAAAATTAATCAAGAACAACATAACATTAAGTAATGAGAGATGAACTCAACCTCACCACCGACACTATTCTCAACCTAACCGCACCACTACATGAGGCGAAAAGGTCTTTAATATATTTATGGAACGTTTACCCGCCACGACATGTGTCAAGTCTTCCCGCCATTCTTTCCGCATTCTTCACTGCATTTTGTATTTGTGTTTACGCCCGCCAGACACACACACCAAAAAAAAAAAACCAGTCTTCGTTTCCAATCTTTTTGCATCGAATCCCACAAGCTTTTGAAACAAAATGGATAAAATGACAGAGTATGAACGCAAGCGGCTCGAAAACATTGAACGCAACCAGCAAATTTTGGCAGCTCTGGGCGTTCTTTCCACAGCCCAGGAACTCCACTCTGCCGCCAAAAAACCGAAGTAAGCCTTTCATTTTTCGAAAATGCACAGAATCCTTATATTTTAACATTTTTTAAATAAAACCCACAATTTATTTAGGCCTGTTTACACTCGAAGCGCCACCTTTAGGTCAACTGGTATATGGCAGAAAGTGTGCGTGTTTTTTTAATAAATGTCCATTGGAGTAATGAGTGGAATTACATTGTGGCCGGTAGGTTTTGAACATGGGTAAAATTCTTACGGGTGTCCCGCAGAGCCTTCTGTATTTATTACCATAAGTTTGACCCCTGCCCCCTTTAGGTCAAAATGATATGTAGCAGAAAGTTTGTATGTATATTTTTTATAAATGTCCTTTGGAATAATGGGCTGCATTACAGTGCGGCCAAGGGGTTTTGAACGGGGAGTAAAACTCTTATTACAGGATGGGTGGTTCACGCCGACTTCTGTATTTATTGTTATAAGTTTGAACCCTGCGTTTAGGTGTTCTATGATTACTGCAAGGTGCCTAAGAACTCGCTAAAATGGATTGTGGACTTATGGTGTGAAAGTCATCATTCTTTACTGGTTGCCTCAAATCCTCTGGGCTTAGCAGGATGTAGAAACCCCTGTTCTCCCTGATTTCTGATAACTGACTGCTTTGATTGTTTATCTCGATTTTTGCGTTTTTTTGAAAGAAAATGCTGAATAAATTTATATAAAATAATGCAACACTAGAAATGATAGAATCTATTGAAAATATTGATGCCAGAGTATTTATTAATCCTCTGAAATGATTACAAATAAGATCCAATAACATGCAACAAAAAGGTAATGATATTTTGATGAAAACCTGATTAGTGCTGCAAGCTGAAAGAAACTCTGTGAACGTTCTGTGATAACTTCTGAATGAAGATATCTCCTTGAATGCAATAGATCAGCTGATATTTCACAGCCTCTGAACTGCAACACTGAAGATGGCTCGTTCTCCAATGCCTGTAGACAACTGAAACCCTTGGCTTCGTTCTCTGAAGAAGACTTGATCAAAAACTGATTTCATAACATAATGAGCTCAAGACCCAATGAGACCCTTATATCTCCTCAAAAGTTTCTCTTTTTTTAAATTTTTCAATAGCTTTCGAAAACACTTTTAATTATAAAATATAATTAAAAGTGGCCCCTCCAATGATGGCGACCCCTTTAGCAAAAATCACTTAAGTTATAATAAAATATTATAACTTTATATTATAAACTCCAGTTAATTAATATTTAATTAATTCAATTAAATATTAATATCTCTCTCATCATTCATCCGATGCACGAGCCGTCTGAAGCTGTCGACTGAGGAAGTGATTCTGAACGCTATCAATACATACTGCTAAAAATAGCAGGGGTCCCACGCTGAGTGCTGATTACTGCTAAGAATAGCAACTCAGGCTAGAAGTGTCCGAATGAGCCCGAACGAAAGCCAACTGATCAAGTACTGACAATCCGAAGCTAAGCCAAGCTCCATCAAGAGACCCTCTAACCATGCATATTAACCTACGAGGGCTAAGAATAGGCTAAATCCACCGAACTCTGATGCTCGCAAAAATGGGGACATTACACAGGAAGTGTATTTTTTTAATTGAGTAAATTTACCTTACAACAGGGTGACCGTAAACCTTAGATGCCTTGACTGAGGGGGTATCTCTTCCATCAAAGTATTGTCATAAGTTCAACCACTACTTCCTGTTGTTCCATAGCTACTGCAAGGTGCTTGAACTCATTGGAATGAAGTCCGAACATATGATGTAAAAGTTTTTTGTTTAAGTTAGTTTTCTTTAGATGCCACGATGGAGGGGGTTGATTGGGTAAATTTCCTGAGAGATGCCACAATGGAGGGGTTTGATTAGGTAAATTTCCCGAGAGATGCCACAATGGAGGGGCACCCCTCCCATTCAAATTTACCTGCCATCTGCACCCAGCCTGGTTTGTTGGGGTATACCACACAGTGCAAGTTGGATATGGTATTTCATCCAATTTCAATGCTTTACTATCTCTCACTGGGATTTGAACCTTGGGCTCAGCTTTGGAAGCTCCAGTATTTTACTACCCGGACCCATCCTGTTAGTAAATAGTGTATCTACTTGTTAAAAAAACTAATATTATTTTTGCTTGGTAGATCTTGCTTGAGGTTTTGGGTTGCCTTTTGCATGGCGTAAGCCTGTACTATATTTCAAGATATGTAAATCTAGTTCACACTCAAATAAAGGTAAACCCTAAGACTAGATATTTCTGGAATAAATCATGTTGTATTTTTTTGAATCAACATTTCGGATCACACTCTGTGAACCATCATAAGGATGATAGAAAATATTATGACAAGATTGCAGACTCAAGTTTCTATTTAAAGTTGTTAACAATAATGTACTTTAATGTCAGGTCGTTGAGAAAATAAATACTAAGGGTACTGAGAGAGGTAATAAGATCCTGTTAATTAAGGAAGAAAATTGATTTTATAAGAAATTTACAATGGCTATAAAACATAAAGTCATTACTACTCAAACCAATGATAAAAAATTTAGTGTTTTTATAGGTCACTGCAAATCGAGATGCCAATTTGGTGTATAGCACCCATCCTCTGAACCCCCCCAGGGATTTCTTTCTATTTATCCTTTATATTGTTCTAATTTTTTACGTGTGTCTTTCAATCTCACAACTGCTTTTGGGAGTAATCCATCTACTCTGCAATTGTTACACTACAAATTCACAGCATGTCCACTGGAAATAAGAATATTATTTTTACAAGTATGCAGTTTTATTTTTATTTTTTTTAAACTTTGCTTTATTACCCTCTTGGTTTAAGATTATGTGTACTAGATTATGACTGCAAATATCTTCATTTTTATTGGTGTCCTTTTAGGCTAAAATGGACTGTAGTATCTACGAAGGTGTATTTACTTGTTTAAAAGAGTATTTAAGAGTGTTCACTTCTACAATAATCCCATTTAATTTTACTTCATGTTCTTCATTTAGGTTTTATATACTGCTTATGACTGCAAATATCTGTTTATTTGTGCCTAATGTCATTATCTGTGTTATGTTGCAGGTCAGAGACCAAGGGTTTTAAGACCCCCAAAAAAGAAAATGAATCAGAGCCCACAATTATCCGAAGGTCCCTGCGCACCAGGGGAATTGCGCCTGAAACCCTCAAGGGTTTAGAAGTGGACAGCCCCTCTTTGAAGCCCTCACACAAGGGTTTCCATGTGACCACCCTTGAATTCCCACTCTCACAGAAGAAGGGTCCCCTGAGTTTTGCCGAAACTTATGTACAACACCGTAGCAGTGTGTCCAACAGGCTTTATCTTGATCAGCTAAAAGCTCTCAATGATAACGTGCCTTTGGCAGTTTTAAAATTCTCAAAGCCTGGCCAGGTTTCAGAGGATGGAGAGGCTGACTATAGCCTGGGAGATCTAAAGTTGGAGTCTAAAAATATAGTTAGGGTTTGTCCCAGCAGGATTTTTTGTGTTGAGTTTTTGTCTTTCAGAGAAAAGGTTATAGTGGTTAGCGGAGACAAAGAAGGGCATTTAAGTTTGTGGCATGCTGATTGCGGGGAAGAAGAAGGAGACGGGCTTCATATTTATCGTCCCCATTCTTCTCCCATAAGTGGCATTGCTGTTGAGCCCTTTTCTTTAACAAAGGTTTGGCATCTTTCTCTTTTAATTTTTAATTTTATGGTCTGTAAACATTCATTCTAGTTCACCAATGGAGGTGCAAGAACTTGGTGGATCAGAGTTTTAAATTTGAAGGCCAAACTCCTCCCCTTAAGCACATCGGGGATTTAAATCTGGGCCTTTTGCCTGTTGACACCCCATCTCAACCATTCATCCCAGCCCAATGGACCAATAGTTGGTGTTTGTCTTGTTTACCACGGTCTGTTATGGATAGGGATGTGTTTTAGTAGATCACTGAAAATAATGTAATACATTTAGTAAATGTTTTTGTATGGGCTTTGCATTATCCAGTAATGTGAATTCTCCCTACTTTGCATATAGAATGATTGATTGCATGTTGAAAAATGTTGAATTTCTTAAGTATTCTCATTTACACTTTTTTTTGATAGTTTATTTAACTATGTTGAATTGTTTGCCATAGATGTGCCTCCTCCTTGTCCTTCACATTTATGTGGTATGTTTTATAAAAATTTCTGTCAAGGGCTGCACATTATCAAGTAATGGGAATTTTCTCTCCCTCATTCTTTTTAGTTACTTCTCTTTTATAACTGATATGCATCCTCCTCCTCGTCCTTCACATTTATGTGGTATGTTTCATAAAATTATCTGTCAAAGGCTTCACATTATCGAGTAATAGGAATTTTCTCTCCCTCGTTCTTTTTAGTTGCTTCTCTTTTATAACTGATTGTGCTTTTTGAGTCCCATTGACCTAGTTTGATTATTTTTGGACATTAATATAATATCATTCATTCTTTCTTCTTTGTACTTTTCATATGGAATGATTGAATACACATTCATAAGTGTTGAATTTATATAACATTCTCGTATTACACCTTTTTTTGGAAGTTTTTTTTAATCAGGTTGAATTCTATGCCATAGATATGCCTCTTCATCCCTCTCCTTCGCATTTAGGTATTATATCTCAAAATTATTGTAATTCAGATAATACGGATCGAACATAATAGTGCTTGCTTAAACTTGACAATTTGTTTTTGCCTTGCATTATTAGAAATGAATCAAATTCTTCCCAATAATACTTCTAAGTTTATACTTCTAAGGCATATTCAGACAAGTTAGTTGCTTCTTTTACAACCAAGATTTTCATCACTTAATATCCATATTCAAATCGCTTTACATCATTTTCATTGTTATAGTTTAAGTAATTATCATTTTTTATATGGATCAGGATAAGCAATCCTATTAATGAGGAGTGGTACAAAACCAATGTCATTTATTTACTATGACGATCGTAGGATTGCTTAAGGCAGAGGAGTGGTACAAAACCACCCGCGAATGAGAGGGGATTGGTTACTATGACTGTAAAAACACTAAACATGGAAAAATGTTTTAGGGCAAAATAGACAGGCTCAAGTTTGCATCAAAATGGTGGTAACGAACATAATGTCAAAGTGGGTTTACGCTGGCTTTTACTACAGGCAGCTTGTTGAGCCCCTGGACATTGCTTACTATTATCATTCAGGAAAACATCAGAAACAAGGCCATTATCTGCACAGTGGAAGACACCAGTGTTATAAAATTCTTAAAAAATGGCTTCATGACAGCAATTTGTGTGGCGAAAGCGAGAGAATGAGTTGCACAAAATTGACAGTGTTAACACATGATTCTTGTTTTTGGGCTCATCTACAAAAGGCCAAAGATTGTGTAGAAAGGTTAAAAAAAGAGATAAATGAGAGTGTTACTGCAGAGTCAGCGATTTTACTCTTTTTTTTAATTGTTTTTAATGCTGTTGATCCTTATTTATTTTGTTGTTATGTTTTTTTATCTGTTTATTTTTTAAAATTAAAATTAAAATTTTTATTATTTTTAATGTTTGTAAAATTTTATTTTATGTCATTTATTATTAAAATATTTTGTAACTTTTTTGTTTATTAAGAATTTAAATATTTTCAAGTTTTTATTTATAAATTATAATTTATATTTATAATATTATCTATATTTTATGTTATTGTTTTTTTGACCATTTTTTTTTTTTTTTAATGGTTTGAATTTAATAGCAAACTTGAACCAAATTTTATCCTCGTTGAACTTGAACCTTGCGAATTAGCTGGTGACTATGGTAAGAATGATCCTCCTTTGTGATGATATCAGCACTTTCAATGCAAATATGGTGTTCTGTCCCATCTGAATCCTCTGCCCAAACTGATTTCCCCACTTTATTTAGACGAATGTCAGCACCATTTCTTTGATCCTTGTTTTTGCCCCACTTTATTTAGATGAATGTCAGCGCTGTGCTCTTTGATCCTAGTTTGAATGGATCTGCCTGTCTCCCCTATGTATGGCCTCCTGCAAGAACATTTTATTCAGTAAACCCCACTATTCAACTTCTGTTTAAACCAATCCTTTGAAGTCGTTGGTGCAAGAGCATATTATATGTTGGTTTTTTAGTTCTTTTCTTGATTTGTTTCACTTGAATGCATTTCATGATTTTTTAAACCTCTTGTATTTTGATTTTTAAGAAAATGGTTACTATGCTTAAAATTTATAGAAAATCCCTGAGTATAATATAGGCTGAAACAAAATTTAGCCATTTCACGACTAGTACCTGAACCAATAAGCAGGCTATGGTAATATTTTATCAAAATTTGGAAGAAGGTGCTTGTTTTAGTCGGGTTGGCCAACTTCACATACTTTTATCCTGATTGTTCCATGGTGCTGCAATTTGAATTTTGATTTTGGAACTGAAACTTCGTATCTAAGTTTTTTACCTTGATTTGGTTTCATAGTTTGTTCAGCTCATTTTTCATAGGGTCAATTTTGTTCTCCAAGATTTGTCATATGGGACACTGCTTGGATCAACAGTTCTCTCTGAGAGTCTCAGGTTGGCTTCTTGCTGTCCCAATAAGGATGTTGGTGTCTTGTTTGAAAAATGCTTAATGATATTGAATAACAACACTAAACACACTACAAAGAGTTTTGGCTTCTCTATCACTATCTTTTAGAGTCCAATTGATTCTACCATCAAATATGCCCCCTGGTCTGTTCAGCTGTGGTTGAGATGGGGCATTGCTATGCAAAGGACCCAGGTCCAAATCCTGACAGGTATAGAGCCCTGATATTTATACATTCCAAGCGTTTGGTTGGTCCATTACATGGGGAGCCCCATATTGTTGTGCTTTAAGGAAATAACTTGTGAGATTCACAGCGGTGGAGGCTGGGTGCATGTATCGAGTGAATTTCATGGAAACATTATAAGCCAGTCATCAAATCTAAGCTGGTGCTTTGTACTTGCTAAAAGAAAACATGCAAACAAAAACAATATCATATGCCATCTGGATAATAATTTTATCTAAATATCCCATGATAGCTATCTTCCCATAGCCTCGGTGCAAAGCCAACTTTATTCCATTAATGAGAGCATTTGCCTCTGCCATATTGTTAGTGTGTAATCCCAGATCAATTACAAACGCTTGTAATTCCTGGTCACTACGCTCTTAAGAACTCTGCCAAAACCAAATTGTCCTAGATTCCCCTTCCAGACAGCTTCAAACATTCATCAAAATCATCAGTTCCTAGATTGGGTTGAAATCTTACACCCTTAAGCTGTCCTTATTAGAGAACCTATACCCCACCAGTTCCTATGAAGATTTATTAAAACCATTAATGCATAGATATTTTTCTTCTACTAAGGTCTGGATTTGTGGCCTATTTGCTATCCTTGTTCCTACCAATTTAGTTGGCAATGGTGTCTACGTTTCCATTTCTTGTAAACTTCAGATGAAATTATTACGAGCACAATTTCTGGTTTTGTACTATTGACCATGTTTTTGCTGCCTATACGCAGATTAGGTGCTTGATGATTTGATATTTTTGATGTAAGTGCCCTGACTTGGATTTCTCATGAATATTGCGAAGTTTCATAAATGGATGGTTTGATAGATGGGTTGTACTTGAGTCCTGTTGCTCTCTAATATAGTGGTTCTTTGTTTCAGCAGATAAATTGTTTTTGCTGAGGCTACCTAATAGTTTTGTGTTGAATTATTTGTAAAGTCACTACTGATGTTTTACTGTCTTAATACTCAGTAATTTAATGTCTCTACTTGAGAGCCACAATAAGCAGCCACTCAAATAGTTTACAATGTGTTGCATAGCTAGAAATTCCTATTAATTAAATAACGATGAAATCTAACTTAAAGGTTCCCCATGCTACTATTTGTCCTAATTTCCGTCCTCTTTAGTTTTATGTTTAAGCTCGTTTAAAAGTCTTTATTAGGAAATAATTTGTTCTTACTAATTGACAAATGCTAATACTTTTGTATACACAGATCCTTTCTTGCAGCTATGATGGATTCATCCGATCTATGGATATTGAGAAAGAAGTATTTGACATGGTTTACAGCACTGACAATGAACTTTTTGCTATCTGTTCATCATCTAGCTACCAATCCACCTATCTTGCGGAGGGGCATGGGGAAATGAAGGTGCTGGATTGGAGAGTAGGAGGTGTTTCAAAGTCATACTGTCTACATGAAAAGAGGATAAATTCTATAGATTTTCACCCTCAGAAGCCACATGTAGTGTCTACCAGTTCAACTGATGGCAAGGCAAGCATATGGGATTTGAGAAAAATGAAAAAGACCAATACTGAAAGCCTGGCTACTGTGCAACATATGAGAGCGGTGCATTCTGCTTACTTTTCTCCAAGTGGAAACTTACTTGCAACCACAAGGTTTGTATTTGTCAGACTACTGTAGTTTTTGGTACATACATGAAAAAACGTGCACATAATTGCCAATTATTAGAGATCTAAAAGTGCAAAAGCGCTTTTTCCTAACAAAAGTGCTTATTGCTAAAATTAATTTCGTGAAGCCTTGATTGATTTGCACTTTCATGGTTTGGAAGCATTCAATACAATTTTAAGTCCTTTGGCATCTGGAGTGATGGATAATCCTTTTTTTCTAGGCGAAGGGAGTGGATGAGTTTTTTTCCTTTTCATTATAGAATATACTTAAGATAGACTCAATATATATCTTTAAAATCTTAGCAAGATGGCTGTTGATTAACTTTCAAATTATTCTCTTTGTGGGGTAGATTTATTTATTGATAAATGCATTGTTCAATTGCTTTGATTTTGCATTAATATGATGCACCGAGTTTTGCACCTAATGCTTATTTGGCCAAAGGGAGTTTCTAATTGAACCATGGTGTTGGGATTGCGCTACAGCTACGACAACAGGGTGGGATTGTTGAGTGGACTTGATTCAGGTAATCAGAATACAGCTATGGTATATCATTACAACCCTCCACGAAGATGGATCTCTTCATTTAGGTATGATACCAATCCTTGATCACAAACTTATTGCAAATTCAAGAATTGTAATTCTTTAAATGTGTACAAGTGCACGTGCACACACACACACACATATGGGTAGCCTATAGTGTGGCCAGGGACAGCTTGTATGTTTCTTCCCTTCTGAAGTGATTTATTTTCTTGTAGGGATGTTTCTTTAGTTTGTATTTTTGCCATGATTACTATGACAACTTTCATTGTAGATATGCTGGACAACTTTTCTTTCCTCGTTACAAATTTGCAGTATTTTTTACCCATTTCTTATGGTAGAAAGTTAGAATGTTTATAAGCTCTAATGATAAGATCAAGCAGATAGATGCTCATTCAAATTTCTTCTATAGTCTCATTGTAGCCATCATTAGTTAGTCTATTGTGAGAAAGTGGGGTCGCTTCACTTTTAGATTATCCATGTGCTAGGTTTTTTCATTAGGATTTCTGGTGACCATTCTTCAGGTCTAAACCTATCTCTTGTAAGTTTTGATAGGAGAAATCAAGCCTGCAAAGTATTTCACAACCACATCTATCCTCCTTCAGGATTTTGGAAACACCTTGATTATTTGTTTCCCTCCTATTTCCCCGAGCAAGAATGCTCAAACTGTCACTCATGTTTTCTGGCTAGAGACCCAAGTAAGACTACTCAAACTTGAGCCAATTTGTTCTGAGTTGAACTATATAGCAAAGGCATTGAGCTTGTACAATGTGCCGAAGAACTGCAGGTCATCAGTTCATTTGATTTGATAACATATTGGACTTGCTGTCATAAAGACATGAACACGTTGACCAAGATATCAATTAGTGTAATGGAGACATTTATCCTCTAACAATAATGTTTGGGGAGTGCAACATGTTGGATAGAGCTTTTATGTCAATAAGGTTTACCAATAATGTCAATTTTTTAGTGTTGACATGTGATATCTTATTCTATTGCAGTGGATGTTTTTTGTGAACATAGTCGTTACTCGTAAAGTTCTCTAATATCAGAAAACAGCAGGATGCTTCTTTCCAGATGGTGTATAACAGATGACTCACAACTTAATGTGAGAATGGGGCCTTCTTATACATGTAAGGAAGGTTCTTTAGATCAGGTTTGGTAGAATTTTAGACTCTAGATAGGTGTTTGTTTTGTAAAAAATATGTAACAACCCCGTTGGGTTAGACATAGAAATACGAGAATTTTTTTTCTTAATTAAACACATACAAAAATAGATTACACCATGAGAATCTACAGAGATCATAAGAAATACACAAGGTTTGATAATAGCAACAAGCACAAAACATCACATAATACTGATCTTTGATATAATGAGAGTACACGTCCTAATGCGAATATAGAAAGTGATCACATTAACTTTACTACAACTGTAACAAGACTACGGCCACTGTTGTCAAAGTACAATAATAAGCAATAACAACTATTCATGACAATAACCAATGATAAGTATAATACAATACAATGTACAGATAGATATATGGCTCCTTCAGAGCATAGTTCCAAAACTCAAGTATTTGCGACAATTTCAAGTGTTGTCTCTATAAGTAGTTTTGTTGTGAGGAGAGAGAGCATCATTTGAGCGTTTTTCCACACCAACCACGGATCAACGATTCCCCACATTGATCCCATCAGGAAATGACCCTCCATTCACGGATGAGTAGAGAGTGACGGCGTAGGAATCCAAAGAGACAAGCAAGTACCCGTGTGCTGTATGATTCTAAACTATACATGCAGTGTATCATAAAAATCCGTTTTATTGCAAGATATCACACAAATATGTGAATCACACTCATGAAATGATAATAACGATCTAGATCAATCAAATTCATACACATCACTTGATCAGAGTGTCTTCATCTGTCATTGTGACACTAGTAAGCCAGTGAAGTCCATCTCACTTCTTATTCTGAATCAGCAATGTAGACTGGTCATACAATTCAATCACAATATTCATTTAATTTACATCCTATAATATGTTAAACATAGAAGTAATTGAAACATACATTTAGTTCGTCAAACTTATGAATGAATCTTACATTATTGTCTATCTCATGCTAGAAATAATGACTATAGTTTGTACAACTCGGGTAAAATACATTTAACTGCAAATTTTCACTACCACAATTAATTTCTAAACATATTACACCCCATGATAATCTATATCATCATAGTCTAATGTTCTGAGACATAACTACTAATATACCACAGTAAATCAAAATACAGTAATCATAACTACACGGAAGCACAAGCTTATACCCAAACACCTAGACATAACAAGCAAGTCATAGTTTTCCCGAAACACATAATATTCCATTTTAGCATACACTACACTCTCATAGATTGTATGCACACACATACAAAGTCTTACCAACCATTACAAAATATGCTATTCACAGCATTATCTAGTATGCACTCAGTAAATCAGTCAAACATAAATAAGAGTTGGACAACAATTGTTGTATGTACCATTCGAGTACAACATATTTTTTTTACTGTAGAACTCTATGATATCCCATACTATCATAGTTCACAACTACATAAAAATGCAATCAATATTACAATTTTCAATAATCAAATGACACACATACATTTAACAATCATGTAAGTACAGGGTTATACCCCTGAGTATACTCTAGATTAAAAATCCATACTAGTATTCAAAGAAATACAATTTGTAAGCACGCAACACAATGCACCATTTCATGCTGAATATAACCAAGCAATTAGACATGTTATCATCTTCATATTATGTGTCGCACACAAGTATTCAATGCATATAACTAACAATCAATCAATCATTTGCAGGGAAATAAAAAAGTCATAAAACCCGTTATAACATTCATTTAACATCTCGTTTCGTGTTCTTGAAGATTGTTTTAACATAGTTATAGTTTTGGTCTCTCGGACATTTGACGATTAGGTGAAGTCATACTCTTAGCTAAATCCTTAAGCATATGAACCAACACAACCATTCACATTATTATTTTGTTGCATACTTAAATCCATGTGTAGGTCTAGCAAAACAAAACTCAACACACATGAAACATTGGATACTCCAAACTAGCATCTGATATATGTTTTGGGGGTTTGAATGCGCACATTCTAATCTTAATTATATGTAAATCTTTTAACATGGTCCTTAATCCATCCACAAAATTATAGCCGTAAGAAAACACCCCTATAGAAATATATACACACCTATATTTCCTTATTAAGCATACCGTACTCGGCTTAATGGTACATACACATATCGTGATTTGTTCACAATTTATATGATAAAGAACTCCTCGTGTTAAAGTACGAACTATATTGGGTTTCCTATTTAACCCATGCCTCAACAAACCCCCAAAATTATCCAAGTGACATATGTCATTGTGCATTATGTATCAAAGATGAACAAGTAATCAATCATACCAATTACGAGTCAATTAATGTATGGTAACTTATGTGCAAAGCACTCAAATTCATCTTGTAAGACAAGCCTCTGGTTATAATACCATAGACATAAATATAGCAACTAATTGCTAATGAGGGCTAAATGATATATATGTAATTCGTATATCGCATTTCTAAGCCACCACATATTCTATAACCAAATACTATTTGAAGTATTAACCCAGTATAGAAGTTATTTCTGTAATTGCTGCATAATACATATACGAGTTTGTGATAATTTGTTGTGAAGCTTGATAATATATGCTAATAACCATCGAGTCCATGCTGGGTTCTAAATTCCACATGCGATCTGAATACTCTCTCCCTCGTTAATAATTTAATCATTTGAAAATTTGTTGATTAATTATATATATACAAGTGCCCCAAAGTGAATTTGGGAATTTTTATTATATATATATATATATATATATATATATGGGACGCCAAAAAGTGAATTTGTTGATTAATTCTCAAGTGATTAATAAATATTTCACTGTATTCATATGACAAAATATTTTGTTGTATACATATGACAAAATATTTCGCTACATATAAATTCATTCGATTTCCATATCCACGAAAAACTATACACTATGTTCACTATATAAACTATGATCGCTATATGTACGAACTGGTATAGGGAGGTCGTTGGAATCTAACATAAATCATTGCTCTCATATATGTGTGTAAAGGAGATTGAATCATGTTCATACTTGTATCTAGGCAGTAGAGAATCAATTCTAGTTTATTATTTGAAAAAAGAGAAGTAATATGACCAAATTAGAGCTCAGTTGTGGGGAATTTTGCAGTAGGGTTAGCAGGCCGGCAATCTCAATAAGCCATGGATTACACTTTGTTGAAGGAATCACTTTAGTCGTGGGAATAGTAACGTCCCAATAGTCTCACCTTTTTTTTTTGAAGTTCAAGTATTGATTACACAATTGTGTTACCTTCAAACCAACATTATTAATCATAAAAATTCAATTGGTCTCTTCTTATGGGTCTGTGTTTTATTGATGGGCCTGCTTTTTATTGAATTACTGTTAAAGTTTTGCTAGATAACATATGTAGTCTCCTGCGTATTTGCATTTGTTAATCCTGTGTTCAATAGGGTGTCAAAACAAATATATACAGAAAATCTCTTCCACAGGGTTTTTTTCGTGCAAGCCATAAAACATCAAAAATATTCCCAAGTAAGACAAGCCTAATCACTAGATCGTCGGCCTTAGTGGCATCAAAAAATGATATTATAGACAAGAATCTTCTACCTATATCATTAAGTGGACGCAGTTCATCCAGACTGAAAACAAGAAAATATCTCAAAGAAATTATTTCAATTTGTGTTAAAGACTGTTTTCTTGTTCAAGTATGCTAGTTTCACATGCTAATCGACCAATTAATAAAGTCTGTTTCACCTTATTTACTTCAACGACCTTATTTTATCTTAATGACTAAAAGAGCTTGCGTCGTCCAAACATGGAAAATAGATAATTTTGCAAGAAAAGACTTTTACTGCATGCCCCTGTTTCGTCATAACCAAAAAATAGACAAGTCTAGATGCGTAGTTAAGGAAGAAAGGGTAATCACACATTAGATTGTACGGGTAATATGGAGGCATCTAGTTCCTTATGTTCCAGGTTGAATAGTTATGGCAATGTAATGCTTGGGATACTTTGACCAATTTCTACAAGGTTATTTTTTGTTCAAGTTCATGTATTAATTAAGTCACTTGCATTGCCTTATATGGTTATATAGTTTATTAATATGTATATACATATACAATTTTATAACAACGAATAGACATATATACAGATATTTTAAACAATAACATTCTAAATTTTTTTCATGATTACACATTAAAATTGAAAGCACTGCCTACTTGGTAAGTAGAGATGAGGATTTCCTCTTCCTTTCTTTTGTGTTTTCTCTCCTGTGCCATGCCACCTATTCCACCTTCTCTCCCATTACTTATGATAATGATCTCTTTTTCTTCCTGTTTTATAAAAGTGGCATAGCTTTAATTGTTTGAAAGATATATTTTTTTTCTTTGCTTTATTTTATTTGTTTTATCTTTATTTTTCTAATCATGGGATTTAATTAAAACTTTCCTTTAAATTGAAATCTTTTCTCTTTTCCGTTTTACCATTTTTCTTCTCAATGGAAATTTTTAGATTTGCAACATTTTATTTCTTGTTACTCAAATTTACAATAGTCAATATATTTATTAATTATCATTTCAAATTGTCATGACAGTTTAATGATTAAATTATAGACTAATACTCCAAATTATTCTAATAAAGCAAATCTCAAAACATTCATGGCCACATGCAAGACAATTCTACAAACCATTAAACTATGCTAACAAACCAAAGTATAAACGACTATTTAATGCAAATGGTATCAAACACATTTTGTTAACCATTTAATTATGCATTTAATTATGTGCTAGTTGTTTGTGGTGTGTGCTGGGTACTGGTCGATTTCTCTGTTGTCTTTTGACATTTCGATCTATGTCATCCTCTCCGATGATGTTTTTTCTCTGGCACGCTCTGAGGGATGAGTTCTTTTGCATCCACCTCACAACAAAATAGGTAGTTAGGCCAAAATAGTCATGATATACATTCATCATAAAATATAGTTGAAATAACAAATTGACATGATCATAAAGTAAACATATACTTACAGCTAACTCAAAATAACGTGATCATGTAATTTAAACAATATTCTACTGCTCCATATCAGTATATATCCGAGTTTAGTTAAAAATAGTCAAATCTGAATTTGCCAGCTATAGATATATCCACGGATAATCTAGAAAGTTTGCTTGGTGAGAAATTGGGATGTAACAAAATACATGAGTATTTATTTTTACCACACCATTATGAAGTGCCCTAAAATTATGGGTCAATGGGAAAAAGATGACCTATATAACCTGATTGGGCAGTTGGTTGAGGTGCATTTATGCATTTCTTCATAATGAATGCATGCTCTTGTTACATCTTGATAGGGATTGTGGGATTAGGTTGGTGAATGGAATGCCTGCACAAGCGAACAAATGGTAGGGGATTTGCAAGCTTTGGGTTTGTAAGGAACCGCTTCATTAGGGCATTTATTCTGTTCTGTTTATTTGTTATGGATAGTTAATCGAAGGGGTTGAACATGCCCTTGGTTATAAAGGCTTAGTTAGGTAGTTTAACAATCAGCTAAGGAACTTAAGTGTAAGCCTTCTTTCTCTTCAGATCAGGTAGTGATAAATGTATTGGGGACTGCAGCCACAAACATTATGCATCTCCTTAATCAGAGTTCCTTGCTAGTCGGCAATTGGGAGCTTCCATAGATGATGGAATCTTCAGGAACCTTGAACTCGTGATCTAAGGAGCTACTGTTGGCCTTCAATTTTGCTGTCTATCCCAATTGCCTCAACTTTACTTTCAAGTTTGTTATTTTTTTTATTTTTTATTTTCCATTTTATTAGGGAACGTCAGAACTTCAGACTGCTGATGAGCTTTAAAGAGCTAAATGTAGAGCTCATGTTGCTTGTTAAGATGGGTGGTAGATGTCCTCACTGATACACATTGATAATGTAGCAATTCAGATAACAAGTAGACGGTAAGATGATAAAATAATGATTTTGTCAATTTGAAGGTAGTGGATGGAAGCTTATACTAGAATGGATAACAGCTGGTGAATTTGTTGGCATTTGATTGATAGATAGAAAAGCAAGACACATTTTCAATGTGGGGACAGATACTCCTTTTTTATTTAAAAACAATTTTGTCAAGCTTCTTATTGTCCAATATGATAGGGTTTGTACCTTTTGAGGGGCTTCATATAATGATAATGTATAACTATCACAGAAGGTTGGGTTTTAGTTCTAAGAAAAATGAAAGTTGTGGTGCTGAATTTTCTATTTTGTGAGCAATATATGTGCTAACTTGCTCCTTGTGATTGGTGCCTTATACCTTTAAGTTGAATACTGAGTGAATGTTTAATTAGTGCCTAATAATATTGTGTATTAAAAGGTTTCTTATAACCTGTTACAAGAGAATATTATTTAAGTATTATCTGCAATATAAGTTCATTAAATACTGTTTATATTATGTATTTATTGTACTTGTAAAATGTTAAACATTGGGATAAGAAGCTTAATAAATGGATAATTATCTTTGGAGGCTTCTTGGTGCATTGTTCCAAGGTCTGAACATAATAACTTTCATCATCTATTTCTTGTTTAATATTTGTTTTTACAAACTACCGAGCATAGTCACTAGGAAACATAGGTTCAAGGATGATACTAGCATCCACAACTATTTGTGACTATATTTGCTTGTCATATAGCCATATCCTAATTCAAAGAACTTCCAAACCCTATGCTTAAATGGTGTTCTTGTACCTGTATCTTGAGTCTCTAGGTCACTATGCTGCCAAGCATGGTCCAAAAACTCAATACTTGGGAGCCCAATATTTGACTCCGACTGGGGACTTGGCAATTAGTTGACAACTTTAGTGCTACTCAAAAATATATATAAATCCATAAAATAAACTTAAATATCATGTAAAATACCATTAAATGTCTTGAGAAATGAATGTAGAGAACTCATAAGTATATTTATAATGAATTTTTGAGCAAAAAAAGAGTACAATGCTTATTTTTAGAACAAAAAAGAGTACAAAGCACAACTTACAATGCCATAGAAAGAAAGCAATAAATTATATTAATGTCCACGGATGGCTAAAAGTAGGTCAATGGGACTCGAGGGTACAATCGTTAACAATAGAAAGTTCAAGGAAAGAGAATCCAATATGCTAGAGTACATAAGACAAAGTAAAGCATTGTGCCACTAACAAAGGTGGTAATGGAACCAATATAAAAGCAATGAGGGGTGAACAAGAGCCTCCAAAATCAAGTGCTGATGAAAACTGGAAGACCTCATTGGAAATCTCTATGTGCCTAAAGTGGAGGAGCTATTTGACCCATCATCAATCACTGTGAAAAGATCTAATAATGTTCGTTGAGGAGTACTTGATGTTGAAGGGGTTTGGTTGGGAGATCTTAGGGGGAAGCAAAGCACTTCTTCTAGAACGTCCCTTAGCACCTAAGGCCGATGTACTTCCTATAGTACAAAAGAAACTTGTAATGTGAGTTTGTCCTTGTGGATTGGGGGCAGCTGCTAAGTAGTAGGTCCATATCGTTAGGAAGGGGTGGGACCACGTTGACGAGAAGAAACAGTGCCATAGTGTCGAGGGAGACCAGGATGAGGGATATGAGTACTTTGAGTAGTATTGATTTGCTAGCAGAAGCATCGCCTAACTGATCAATGAACTTTGATGTGATGCACTGGTGTTCAAAGGGCGCTTAGTGTTGCCAATTGCCTGGATGGGCTAGAAGAAATAAGTGATGAACATGGGGGCTTTAGAGTGTCTAGGCTTCTTTTGGAGGGATCTACGTTGAAGGGCGATGATTTCACGAAGATAAAGATCTAGGCACTGCTGGTCTGGATATCTAAAGAAAATAAATAGAGAGTTCACTAAGTCCTTGTAGAGGCAATGATATCATCCCCAGATCTCATACTAAATGACACATTGAAAATGAAGTGTTTCTTGGTCTCCACCTCTTGAAGGGAGCAAAGATGATAGATTCGATCCAAACGAATAATGTGATGATTTGTTTCAACCCGTAATTGGTGAGAGCACACTCTCATCTAGCCAAGGGGGAACCTCTAGCCATGGGACCAATGGTGTTGGAGATAGTGAGGGTGACAAATAGTACCATCCACTACTTGTAATAAATGCTCAGTGTTGAAAGCAAGCTTGTGGCTAAGTGGCTCATGGGGGGAGATCCAAGTGGTCTGGGTATACTGATGTCCTCTTTGATAGCACTAGTGAAGATGTCCTTTGTGGGAAGAAGCCCAGAGGGGTCGTCTAGGGAATGCATGAAAGGGGGTCGCTGATTCATAGAGATGTCGATAGAAAGGAGCAACCTAGTCTCAAAGTACCAACAATGTTGGTGTTTAGTGGGGACTAGTGAAGCAATCCTCCTTGAGGAGCAGTGAAGCAATCCTCTCTGAGGAGCAAAGTGCTAAGTATGGATATCTCTCACAATCAAAAGTTTAGTCCCCAAGGGACCTAAGTCTTTGGAGGTATAAAGTAAGCCTAAATATAGTCTCAATGCATAGCAGTTGGGTGGCAAATTCAGTTTGGACCAAATATAATACTATGAATATTAGTGCATTAAAATATAATAATATGAATATCACCTCTAATGCTTATTTTATTGTCCTTTGGAAGTGAAAGGTAAGGTTTCCTTCTTTGCAACAACATCATTCACAAAGATATCAACTACATTCTTACCAACCCCTCCTTATGCCTCTGCTGCCCTTGATGTTGTTTCCCTCTCCAAAGATGTGATCTTTTCCTCGGTAAACATGGTCCGCTCATTATTAACAATCCGGTTGGCATATGGATCGATATCATCCAAGCCAATTGCATCATGACCCTCTTCCCCCTCCACTTGTCTCAGTGAAGAAAAAGATTCGGTCACTGAAGTGTTGTGCTGTCAACTTGTTGCATTTTTTTATGTGAACAATTTCAAGCAGTTCCAATTACATTCACACCTAGAAGAGCTAAATGACCGGCACAAAATGCGAATGGCTAGCCTTCGAAGATTTGGTGTTTTTGCACCACAATCTTCCCACCACATATACAAATAAGACATTTATAATTTTGTAAGTGAATTAGGCCTAAACAAATGAAAGAAGTCCAATATCTACGAGTAACGAGATTAAAAACAAATGATTCTCTTTCGAATGCTTAGAGTTGAGTAGAAGAGCCTCCCTTCTGCACTCTTGTAAATTTGCAGCTCATCAACAATTGCGTTTGTAGTAGTTTTGTCAGGGTTCATCCTTTTTATGCAATTGTTGAGGCCATCCATAACCTCCTTATAGGTCTTAAGTGAATTGGATAAAAAACTTGGGGTTCAAGTTGTAGGTCCTTGCATGTATATGCCAATGGAGCTTCGTGTTCTATCTCTGTCAATTATAAAATCCAAATGGAGTTATTTTATTTTACCCATAATAATTTGCTATGGCCTTTTTGGCCATATCCATGGTCACATACAAATAACCCATTGGTTTTTTTTCCCTATCTACCAAGTTTAGAACTCTAATCGAAGGCTCTAACACCTAAAATAAAATAGTGCACAATTGTATATCAAAATTAAGAGAGATTTGAACCAATTTTTTTTAACAAATAAATGATAAATAATAAATAATAAATAATAAATAATAAATAGTATTGCTTAAGGATTTCATATGTGGGCCTTGCAAACACATTATCAAAACCGGTCTTCATGACCCTTTTCTCTTCGGGCTTTTTAGTAATGGGAGACTCCAACCACTGTGTATTCACAAACATTTGTTTAAAAGATGTTAGTGAGATTGCAATGCTTTGTAATGTGATAAAGGTTGTGGCCAATCACACGAGCTCTTTTCCATTGGTGCGTTCTTTCATCAAACTTACCACCTAAGGGTGATTGTAGATGAACTTTGTGATATTTCTTGTCTCTTCAATCACGTTTTTCACCCATGTTGTTTTTTCTATGGCCTCAAATAAGATATCAATGCAATGGGTTGCGCAAGGGGTCCAAAAAAGTGTAAGGTGCTTCTCTTCAAAAAGTCTCTCTATTGCTAGATAAGCCATTGCATTTTCTATTACAACTTGGATGACATTCTCCACACTCACTTCAATCACCACCTCATCCAACATATCACACTAAGTGTCTGCATTTTTCACTTGGTGGGAGCTATCAATTGACTCAAGGATACCAATTGCCCATTTGAAGCCTACTAAAAAGTTAATCAAAGTGCAATTTTTCTCATTTGTCCATCCTTTAGAGAAAAGTTTTTTTATGACATTTTTTTGGCTCATCAACTATGTCTTGTGTATTTTTTGACGACATCCTTCAACAATGGGCCATGTGAATCATGAGGTGTAGGAGCTTTGAACTCCTTCTTGCGATGGTCAATGTAGTTACCAAATTCTTCCAATACAGGTTTTTCGCCACATTGAATGGAATGTTGTTGTAATATCAAAATTTTGTTGCAGCTGCCCTTGTTTCATTGTGCAATCATCGGTCCCAACCAATACCTTCAAGTGAAAGTTGTGTCCCAGAATTACTTTGAGAAACCAAAAAATAACCCGAACTATCTTTAGTGGATAAGCCTCATTCCCGTCTTTGACCCCTTAGTTAGGGCAATAGAAAAGGCTCCCATGTCAATGCCATCGGAATCATTTTTCATCGTCCTCTTATTCACCAGGGCTACAATTGCTTTAGCGTTCCTCTTTTGCTTTTTCTTTTTTCTCCATATAATTTGCAAGTGAAGCAACCATCTCTCTTTGATTCTTATGTCGCACTTGTTTGCACACTTACACATTTTTACTTGCGATTCGTGCAAGTGGTATTTGAGGCAATCGACACCTCCATTCATCTTCAATCCACAGTAATCACATGTGGCACAATTGCCCTCGTCATCCAGTTGATAGTGCTTCCAAGAAGGGTCATTAGAGTTTTTAGGCTTACTATGGCTAATTGAATTGGATGCTAATGCAATTCTTGTAAATGTATACTTTTGCAAATTGAAACAAGAAGTAAAAACAATGTACAACCAAAAACAAAAACAAAAATGTTTTAGATAAAAACCTTAGCTGCTACATTGTCTATCAAAGGAAGATGTAGAAAAAATGGTAAACTTAGGGTATCTAATATGGGAAAAAAAAAAATTCAAATCAAATTAACAAAAAAAACTAAGTGAGGACACTCACCTCTCAAATCCCTGTGAAAATCCTTTAGAGCCAATGGAAACCACTGTCAAATGCACAAAATTGCCTTAGCAGAGAAGAACGAAAAAAAATCTGATAAAAAGATGTGTTTTTGCCACGGGATTGTTATATTTCTGCAGCAGATGAGTCAACGTAGGAAACTCACAAGTTTTGGCAAGTAATCACAAGTTATTGCTCACTGAAACTCTCGAGTTTCCAGCGTTGGCTTGTGATTTTCAGACTGAGTAAACGATATCCTCCCAAACGGCGAGCAATCGTGAGTACTCAGTGTGTTTTGCTGAGTTTTAAAACTATGCTACCAAGCATTTCCCCCAATTATTTCTCCTAAACATCCAATATATTTCAATTTGAAATAGACTTTCAATCTATAACTTAATAGATAGCTTGATTTCAGCCAAAATCAGTCTATCAAGGCCATAAGATAAAAAAGTCTATATGGTTCAATGGCAAAGTAGTCCATTGGTCTGCTAATGGCACAACATTCCATCTTCACAAGTGATGGGTGGTGGAGATGTCCAAACTGTCTTGCAACTTGTGCTGTGTACAATATTTTTTACTCATGCCTATGCCTCAGGTGTTTGTTAGGTTTGTACTTGCATTTCAGCGCTTTTTATAAATAAAAACCTTCACCAGAACATGTCCAGATAAAACAGTACTGCAAGGGTGAGCCTCTGTTCTCGTTTGAATTTGGCATTGAGCTCTAAATTTAAGCTTTTGTCTGCTTCTGTTTCATTGGGTCATCAATCATAAAAATATAACTGCAAGCAGACAATTGGTGATTCAATATATCATCAGCTCCAATATTGTGCTACGGTTCCAAGGGAAAGGTGATGGTAGGAGTTATCCGGTTCTGATGTCAACATTGTAAATCATACTAAGAATTCAGTCAACCTATAGTAACAGAGTTGAAGCTATGCATGGGTTGTATCGATGAGTTAGCTAAGACGGGAGCTTGTTTGAATGCATTCTCTTCTTATTATTCTGGTTGGAAGTGATCTGTAATTGACTTGGATATTCTAGTATACAATTGTTCAACACAAATTTAAAATTGGAAACCAATTTACGTAAGACCGAAAACTGATTTGTTACAGGTATGGGCTGCTATCAACATCCGTTATTCAAATTTTCTCCTATCCAAATTTCTGCCTACACTGCTGAAGATCAATCTTATATACTTATGTGATTCCCTTAAACACAATTTCAAAGGTATATGAGTGATTTAGCTTCTATTTATTGCAGTAGACTCAGAGCTATATCTAAAATCTGCTTACCATAGAATTATAATGTCTGCCTTAGTGCCAAAAATGAAATCAGCATCATAGAAATGAACAATTGAGCAAGTAGAGAACACGAAGACATCACACACGAGAAGAGAGATACAAGATACACCGTAGAGAAATCCAATGCAGGAGAACTTAAGCAGCTTGGGACTGTGCCATCTTATTTCAACTGAATCCAGTAAAAGATTACAATCCAAGACTCTTTGGAGCCATTTAGAACACTGCAAGACTATGTCAGCACCTTTACAATGCTTCTTCTTGCTTGCTCTGCTCTGCAAATTACTCAAAACTATTATATAACATCTCCTACACTCAGATGCGGTGCATACAACTTTTCCAAATACAGCTCTAACAAAGATAGATAGAAGGCCAGTGCAAGAGCCGAATGGGCATATTTATGCATAAACAGATTGGTACAGCGACACAAAAAACTTGATATTCCATTTTATCTCGACAATTGGATGGGGAATGCCATAGTTTCTGTTCTGGGCTGTTGCTCTTTCTGCTTGTTGCATTTGTGCACATAAAACAGCCAACATATCTGCTTGACATATTTAGCAGCTGTTCAATCTGCTTGACACATATGGGGACCATCATATTTTCTTGAGGAATTTGTCAACTGACAAATGTGCCTCATATTACTGTTTTACAGAGTCAGAGATGCCAAGGGGGTTTTAATTGTCCAGGCCATTCATAACACCTTCATCAGTTTCCTCCAAGTCTATCTCGCCTCCATCATCATTCTTTTTCTCATGTTTTGATCCTTTGGCCTTCTTCTCTCAAGGGTGAATGCGAGCGTTTGAGACTTGTGTTGAGTGTAGTCTTGGTCATACGAACCATCCATCCGAGTTAAAACTAAAGTCAATTATTTCAGCTGATCGGTTCTGATTTGGAAACTTTCGGTAGTGGCTTTTAACTTGATTGGGCTAACTATCTTTTTCATCTCCCAGTTCTGTATGAGTTGCTCTCATGCATAAGTTATTATATCTAAATTCTGTTCTGCTGACGTGTATATTTATTCAAAGAAATGTCCAAACTTTATAATTTTATTATCAAAGATATATGGCAGTTGTTACTGTCTAATTGAACATATCTTCACCTCTTATCTTTTTTTTATTGCCCTTGAATTTTTCAAATTGCCTATTTGCAGCATCTTGTGCCAGTTATGTGAATATCATTTATGCCTCCTAAGCTGCACTTGTTTTCTTGTTATGCATCTGTAATTCTGGTATATTTGAAGAAGTGAGAATAGCAATCTTCACTAAATAGGTCAAATATTAGGTGGGCCAAATGTATCATGGAGTGACATAATTTACATCAAAGTAGCCTGTTGAAATAAACAAATCCATATTTCCACTGAAGCCAATACATCCATAGTTCAAAAAACTTGTACTCAGCAATTGCTCGGCGGCGCAAAATTTTGACTCGGAATCTAGACGTGGTTCTCAGCAATTTCTCGGCAACTTTATTGCTACTTTAAAAAACATATAAATTCATGAAATAAACTTTAATAACATGTAAAACATTGTTAAATGACATGAGAAATGAATGTAGAGAATGCCATAACTATAAGTATATTTTCAACCAAAAAATAGTACAAAGTACAAAGTTACAAACTACAATGCTTATAGAGTCATATGACATATGAAATATACATATTACATTTCATCTCTAGCGTCTAGTATAAGTCTGCTGCAGCTGTCTCGTGGAAGTGGAAAGTAGATATTCCCTGGCCTCCTCTGCAAGAGCGGGTATAGAAATGCAAATATCTAAATCCAACGCTACTGTTTTGTATACAAATCAGTTACAGATGAAATTCAACCATCATATCAAGGTACAAGGAGATGTCATTGGCTGCAAGTATATCATGCAGGCAATCGCTGTTAAATTCCAGAATAAAGCCACAATTTATGCTTTGACCATAGATTCAGAAATCATGAAAACCCTAGCTCCATTGACTGTGTGGCCATCTAGACTATATAGAGGGTTGGGGCCCATACCATATAGATGCCCTCTCACTATATGCTAAGGGGAGGCCGAGGAGGTTTAGTTCTGTCAATTGTACCCTATCTATTTCTTTATGGGGCAATCCATTTTAAGCTGGTTACTGATGCGTGCTCCTGTCTAGATAGAGATAGAGGAGGGCCCTCCTGTGCGTGCTATTATTTCCTGTTGGGAACCCATCCCCCACTGCATTCGCAAATTAAAAGGAAAAAAATGCATAAATAAGCATAAAATCGTATTTTTTCATTCTGTGCTTATATACTGTGCTTGGGTGAGTTGTGGTGATAAAGTTTTTGCCCAGTAATCGCAGTAATTATCTGGCAAAAATTGACGATTTATCTGCATTTCTTGTCTCGCGAATTAACAGAAGATATGTTGTTTCAACCTTGACTCGCGATTTAGTGTGGAGTTCTGGTGATTTCTGAATCTTTGACTACTTCTATAATGCAAAAGTGAATGCAGCTTTGTTATTTTAAAGTTCTTCATTTTAACATTAAAGGACATGCCAAAAATTAAAATTATGCATAGTAAAAAGTTATAAAATACTGATCCATGTTACCAGAAAAGGAACGACTGGAGGTCATGATGATCTAAATTCTGTTTCTTGAGAAACCTGTGTTTCTTAGGCCGTATTTGGCCTGTGACAAATGGTTGGCCAAGTTAACAAAATACAAAAAATTAAAAAATGAACAATTAATTCTCTCCATTATCCAATAACCATTTTGACATGTTCATAATATTTTGTCTTTTATCTTCATCAGGGTCTCCCCATCGAGATAGATTTCTGTTTAATCAATGATTCAGATGGCAATTCAAGACAGTAGTTTTTTTTGCATGTGCGGAGCCCAGCTAACCCTTTTTTACATCGTGCCAGGCACAAAGGGTTTGAGGGGCTGTGCCGCTGTGGCCTTTGTGGGGTGTGATGCAGTTGCTTGTCCATAATAGAGCCAATCATGCATTTGGAACTTGTGGGTCAGCAGTTTTGTTACTACCCGCCACATATTGACAGTATCAACTTTGGATGAGACACTTGTATGGCTTTTCATATTTTTTAGACGAGTCAGTTATTCTCTTACAAGACTCTTCACTTCACTTTACACATCTCTACATACATCTCTTATGGCAGTATCGGGGAGCATAGCAGAGAGGGGTTGACCCCAGTCATGTTTTCCCAAATCATATTTAAGTCATTATCGCCCCAAGCTCCTCCAAGCAGAGACATCAAGATCTAGCATGGCATCACACATGCAGCCCACTCGTATATTCAGGAAGTTCACAAATAAGTAATAACCATTGAGACACATCCTAACCTATGTTGTTTGGGTACGGGGACGGGGATGTCTCGGATACGCAGGTACACCATTTTTCAAAAACCTTGATTTGGATATGTCGTGGGTACATTTGTATATATATATATATATATATATATATATATATATATATAGTGTTTTATCTTATATATTAAAACACTTGAAACTACATAGTATGAAAATATTTGTCTATATAAGATAAAACACTATATATATATATATATATATATATATATATAGTGTTTTATCTTATATAGACAAATATTTTCATACTATGTAGTTTCAAGTGTTTTAATATATAATATCTTACTCATTTTTTTTTAGTAAAACACTTGAAACTACATAATATGAAAATATTTGTCTATATAAGATAAAACACTATATATATATATATATATATTCATTCATTACTTCAAATACAAAATGTACATTCAAATCTAGAATAAATCATCTCGATTGCCCTCAAAATCATGAACGCCACTCCCATTATTTTTTAACTTCATCATTTACTGATGCTTTCTCTTGTAGGGGCTCACTGGGTCATTGAATCTCCTAGAGTGTATGCCTTCACAGGGAATGGGGTGGGATGGGCTTGGGGCACTTTGCGAGAGATGTTTTTTTACTATTCTATCATACCTACATCCCTTCATGCAGCCTTCATACCTTCTATGATGTCTCCTTGAAATCTTGAAACCCTGAAATATGGCTATGTTTGAAACCTTGAAACCCTGGAATCTGACTAAGTCTGAAATATGATAGGATCCTCCAAAACCTAGAATTTGCATTATGGCTCCTAGAGGTCTGAAACCACTCTCAAACATCCTGAAAGATATAAATAAAATATAACTTAAAGTATAAGAAACTAGATGTCCCTATCTAAATGTAAACTTATATATTTACTTTATTTACATACTGTTCGGAGTTTGGTGTGGTCTTTAGAGTGAGGGGGCTGCTTTTATAAAGAGTTTGCAGCGATTTAGTTTTTTTTAAAGTTTTTTTCAGTATTTTTTTGCCTTCAAGTTGCCGCAGCCCCGCTGAAAACATCACAGGCATGCCTAGAGACATCCAGAACAGTGTCGGGCATTTCCGGCCCTGTTCCGGACGTCCCTGTACCAGAGGCGTGCCGAGGCAAGAGTCGGGGGGTGGGGGGAGAGGGTGGCAGGGGCGTTTCCTGCAACACAGATCCTGACAACAGAGAACGTGGATTCCACGATATCCATGGCAATCTCTTACATTATGTTCTCTTCTCATGTATTTTAAGCGGAAGCAAATCATATTAATAATACATCTAGTTTCCAGCAATTTAGACTGCTTCACCCCTGAATATTCTTGGTATTCAGATGAATTACTCTCTTGTAGGGGGTGTTTCGCAGATATTCTGATATATATTTTATATTTTATACTTTTATTTTTCAATTGAAGGATGTCATTGTTGAAATTGGAAGATCATGGCAATTAAAGTTGAATCTGTATATTAGTTGTTTATTAAATTTTATTGAGGAATCATACTTGTTTCTAGTAACATAGATACTGACTGCAAGCTGTTTGACCGTGCATCTTTTCTGAACTAACGTTTGACCTTCTAAATCCAACATTTTCAGGATACATGGCATTTGCGATTGGCATCTATAGAAGATAAACTTATATTATTTGGCGTTCATTTTCCAAAACTTCTTATTTTAGCTTCTATTGTCAGTTATGATATAGCTTTTACCTCATATGCTATATGAATTGTTTGCTTGTTATGCATCACACATCCATGACATTTTGCCTAATTCGGTGAAATCTCAGGAAGTTAAAATGCCTCATAAAAAGACAACATTCACATCAATCTAGCTTGTTGAGACAAACATATGTCCTCTACAGTTTTCCAGCTGCAAAGGATAGCTGCATCTTCAATGCAAAAGTGAATGCATCTTTGTTATATCAGAAGGTTTTCATCTAAATGCAAAGAGACATTCAAAGCTTGTTCTACATAGAAGGTTTTTATTACTGACAGTCAGCTGTTTGAGTATTCCTTTCACAAAATAGTTGTTTGATATAGTTATTTTGGCTGCTAACAAGTGCCATTGTGCAACATGAGACTGAATATAGCTGTAACATAAGAGGTGCATTTCCAATGTGACATAAAATGGTGGAGAGGAATGCAGTAGTGCTAGTAATTCACTGGACTAAGAAATTATCAAGTGCATATGCACTATGATGTTGCAATTTGTAAATTGTTTTCTCGTTGCTATTAAATATTACAGAGGATTTTTTTTTTTTCAGTCGTTTTATAAAATGGATTTTTTTCCTTGTGCAGAGCAATATGGGGATGGGATGATCAATATATTTTCATCGGTAATATTGAAAGGGGTCTTGATGCAATCTGTACGATATCAAAAGCAACAACTACTTTACGTAGCCCATTGCTGACTACAATTCCTACTAGATTAGCTAAGCATCCTTTTCACTGTGGCACATTGGCTGGTGGGACTGGTGGTGGTAAGGTTTTTGTCTGGCAAAAACAAATAGATGCCTCTTGACAATGCTCTTGAGGAACTTGCATTGCTGATACTGAAAAATATGGCTTTATGTGAAAGATGGCAAATAAATTGGTGGCTGTTTGTGACCTCAAAGTTATTTATTTGTAAGATGTCTTATGCAATTATTGTGTAATCGATGAGTTCCATTGGCAAGAATGGCCATATTTAGGAATATTTAGTGCCTAAGTTTAAGCCTGTTCCCCTCCAACCTTTTTTCCTAAAAAATTGCCAATGGGTCACTTGTGCTTTGATAATTTAATAGTTCTGGTCACATGATTATTGTAATATAATAATATTAAGACAAGCAAATCCAAACAAATTTACTGTTGGAGAAAAATGTGCATTGATGTTGCACTTGCTAACGATACCCGAGTTTACAGTATTTGGACTCCATTTTATTTTGAAAGGTTTGTTGCACATTTTTGCTAATTTTTCTACGGGTATAGAGGTGCATGATAATTTTTTTCCCATTGTAAAATTGATACAACTAATTTGTCTCAGTTATGTTTTGTCAGCGCGCTACAATGATATATCATGTGCAGAGCCTTTTTCTTTATACTTTGAAGCTCTGATCGAGCACACTAATATCATGCGCAGAGCCTTTTTCTCTATACTTTATAGCTCTGATTGATATTTATGCAACAGATCTGTTTTTAACATGTCTGAAACAGGGAATGTGAACATAAGTTTGCAATAATTTGATTGCATTTTTTCAGTTATCTATTGAAAGACGATCTATAACTGTAAATACATACATGTTTATTTTAGAGCAGATTTTGTTTGACAGGTTTGTTTTTTTGTTTTGCATCAACTTTAGTATACCTACAAGTTGAAAGATTTGAAAAATGTAGAAAGGCTTATTCAGGGCACAAGTGCTATATAGATGGCTCAAATATGATAGGAGGATCAATGTCCCATCTTTTTTTCATTGCTTACGAGTCTCATAGAAGAAAGCCACAATTGATCAAACTGAGAAATAGATTACAGGATTAACTACCAAGCTTTCAAAATATTCGTTGTTTAGAGAAAACCACTTCCTCATCTACTTAACTACATCTCGAAGTGTGAAATTGCTAATTGCCTCAACCTCATATCATCTACAGGTAGAATTTTCTAGGTGTCTTGAGTACTACAATATCTTAGCCTGCAGCATAATAGTATGATTTTTAAACACCTTATTTACTGAAGCACATGCTTAAACCAAATAGGAAATTTCTTGGTAACAGGATTACTTGCGTCTGTTGGGACTTTTGATAAGATAATATAGCCGAGACCTTTATTGCAGAGAGGCGAACAGACAAGTTTTGCAGTTTAATCCAGTTATACCAAGTACATTGCAAAATAATATTTGACTTTGTGAATATCTTGAACATATTTAATGCAAAATGGCTTTATCTTTCACAATATTTGGCAGCCACTGGACAATAATAATTGGCAAAACTTGACTGGACTTTATAATTGGGCAAATGCCTTTTCAAGTTTTATGCCACAACCATTGGCATGCACCTCTTGGATTCTCTTGAGAAAGGACTTAGGGCTAAAGGCCAAGCTATATTTTGAAAGACTACCAGCGTTTCAATCATGTTCTGATTTATTGAAGTAATTATTGAGAAGGCTAATTAAAGGTCTTAGAAGGACTATTCTCACTAGGTTGACTTAAATTCTGTTCTGTAACATTGTTTTGACCTTGTAGACAAGAAATTAGAATTGAGACAGAAATAGGCTGTAAAAGGCCATAAAACTACTTTGGCACAACATTCAAATGGCCTGTAGGGAACATTAGAAAACTAATCTACATTGACCAATCTCTTCAGAACCAAGGCAAGGGACAAGTTGCCTAGAGGGCAAAGCCTAAAAGGTTAAAAGGTAATATCGGTTTAAGACTGATTTTAGTACACAGCCGCAAGTCTAAAAGGACATATTGGCATGGATTAGCCTCCAAGGCCACAAAAGGGCCACCTAAATCTGGTTTAGCAAAATCAACACAAGAGGGGTAATTGACACTTGAAATCTAAAGGTAGCAAGGAGTAAACCTAAAATCCAGGTTAGGGACTTCAAGAAAATAAAGGTTGGTAAAAGGGGGAGAGATAACTGTAAAGTGCAGTTTGGCTCATTCGGAATAGGTACACTGTGCACGGTGAAACAAAGAAGGGGGGAAGGAAGGGGCACGAATAGGATTGAAATAAAAGAGAATGCTTGGGGAGTTGACAGTGACCTCTGGTTGCAAAGATTGGTTATGGACACCCTTAATTTATGATGTGATGAAATCTGAAGTTAACATGGTCTTTAAAAAAGTCTGGTCTGACCATACTGCCGAAAATGTTCAATAGCCTCAAAATAATGCGTTGTATGCATTAATTTGCAAAAATGAAGTCCAAAGACAAACCATTTAGGTAAAGGGCCCAGTTTCTATCCTTTGGTTCCCGTAATGTTAAAACAATAGCCATGTAAATAGTGTTAACAAAGACGGTATAGGTGGTATCGGGGAACAATAATTAAAACAAAAATGGTGACGATATAGGTGGTACCGAATAATAATTTGTTCGGTATAAATAAAACATTTTATGAGTAAGAATCAGATTCGATTGGTACGCAAGAATGAATCTAGCTGCAACATTGGGTAGATGTTGGCGAATTTTTTTGAATTTGTGAGTTCCAACTCACAAGTAAAGGAGATCACCGATGAAAGAGTTGAGTTGAAGTGAGTTAAGTTTGATTGGACTGTCAATACAATGCATAGGTTTCTGCCTGGTAAATTGCTCTGCATTATGTGGTCTTGTTGTGCTATGCATTGCCCTCCATTGCCCATATTAGATCTCACCATATCCAAGGCGTGAAACCCTGGCTCGAGCTTAGCCCCTCGTCTCATAACTCAAGGGCTGCACTCGCAGTCTCAGAATTTGGGGGCTGCATTAGCATTGTTGGAACACGTGGATTGCCCGAGCAGCCCCATTTTGTCCGGTTGTTCTACCACTCATGATACAACATATATCTCTTACAATTAGGCTTCATTCTTCTAAAATCACAAAACCTCTAATATGTGAATATTTAAAACAAAACTATCAGTGAATATTAGCAGAATAGTTATGTAGAGTGAAGTTTAGTAGGTGAGCAAGTTTACCCCCTTGACACTTAATTTCTTCTAACACAGGGTAAAGATAAAGCAAAGCAAAGCCGTCCATCACATAGATTTTGCAGAGCGGAGCCTTCAAAGAATCCTTCAAGCTCTCAGAGATTTCGTTGGTTATTAGTAAGGACTCATCAAATTATTGACAATTAACTAAGGTGTTTGGTTAGAGGCACACTTGTTGGCGGGGTTTAAATTGGTTATGTCATAGGAGGGAGCCCCGTTTTTGAAGAACAGTCCAATGGTATTCCACTGAAGCAATACGTGATCAAAGAGCCTCATGTCCCACCTCTTGGAACATGGCCCAATCAATATTAATATTAGCATCAACTGGTACATCAAAACACCCAAAGGATTGTGCGAATGTACAATCAATCCCTATCACTAGAGGGAATACTAGAGTATACGAGAGGGCATATGCATCAGAGAATGGGGTTCATTGTTTTTTGGATCTTGATTTTGACAGAGGTGAAGAATTGGTGGATTACTCTGAAGATCCCTTTGTAGGTACAATTATATTTGCAGAGGATGTTTGGGAAAAATCTTCTCCCAATGGAGGATTCTGCTTGCCCCACTCCAAAGTTCATTGGTGGACACTCATGCTTCTTGGAATTCTCCCCTCCTTTGTCGGGTGTTGGTTGTGGCATTGAAAGCAATGGTTGGTCTGACAAGGCATCATATAAGGTCGCCCATGCTAATTTTGGAGTGATAGGGGACAAGGTTTAGTCTTCCCTTCAATGTAACTCTTCCATCGGTTTAAGGGACCAATGGATCCTCGAACCCTTGATTCTACAAAGACCCCCATCAACTACATCATCCCATCGGATAACTCTCAAATAAGAGAAGAGAACACAATATCTTGAGCATAACAAGATCTCTTGACCTCTTGGGTCGCATGAGGGCCTTGTTGCGTCACTATAGGGAGGAAAGGAAAAATGTGTGTTAAGTTTCTAAGGAAATTGTGTTAGGTTTGTGCTTGGAGACGTTAAGTTTGAAAATGTGATGGAAGCTGGTGAACATGGCCTTGACACGCTGCTTTGTTAGGAGGAGAATCTTTGGAAAAAATCTTAATCTTTTGGGGGTCAATTCTTGGGTACACCCATCTCACACATTTTGGTAAGGGGTTGGCTAGATTTTGTTTTCAAACCACAAAATATGTGAATTTTATCTTGGCTAATGGATGGTTATGGGAATCATCACCTTTTACTTAAGAAGCGGATGTTGGGTTTTGACCCTAGAGTGGAAAAGCTCGTCACACCATGTTTGGGTCAAACTTTTGCGTTTGCCTTTGGAATTTTGGGATAAGGTAGTTTTTAAGGTTATAGGGGACAACATAACGACTTTTTTCACTGAAGATGACAACTACCTAAAGGAATCCTCTTGGACGATGGCCAAAATCTTTGTCGACTTAGACTTGAAGGAGTGATTGGAGGAGGATATAGATTTGGAATATGGCCCATGGAAACACACACAATATCTAGACTATCTGGGTATTCCTTTTAGGAGTGCCAAATGTCATGCCTATGGCCATTTGGCCAACGATTGCACCCTACACTTCAATCGCCAAGTCTGGAGGAAAACGTTGGATTGTAACTATTGGATTGAAAATGAGCTCAAAGAAAGTAGCGCTAAGCTATTTGAGCATGAACTGGTGTAATAGCCTCATAGTGAGCCAATGTTCTCTTGTCATTATTAATGTACTCATCGCATGTGATGCATTGTTTTTTTCAAATCCCTTGTGTATGTATCCTACTTATGTTATCCCAGGTTTGCCACGAAGATATTTTGGTCTTGCTTGTGGTATTAGCAACCTACGTCGCATTGCTTTTATCATAAGATGGATTTTAAGCCTGAGACAATAGTGCGGCTAGATTGTTGTTGCTTGTCTTCAATCTACAGGAATGGAGAAGATGTTAGTATGATTGGTAATCATTGTGATTATGGGAAATCTAATATAGGATCATCAAGATTTGTATCCTTCAGTGTTTGTAGAAGAATATATTTGAGATATTTTGCTAGTGTGTGTGTGTGTGTGTGTGTGTGTGTGTGTGTGTAGATATATATATGTACGTACACACACACACACACACACATTAGCAAAATATCTTAAATATATTAAATTTTTATGTATATTCATGGGTATATAAGAGATGGGGGGAAGCAGGGGGAGTGGGGAAGGGGATTAATAGGCTTTAAGCAAAAATGTATGTATTTATATAAATATATACATATACATTACACACACATATATACATACACACACACACATGTATGCATGTATGTATGTATATATAGATATATATGTACACACACATATATATTAGCAAAATATCTTAAATATATTAAAGTTTTTATGTATATTCATGGGTATATAAGAGATGGGGGGAGCAGGTGGAGGGGGGAAGGTGATTAATAGGCTTTAAGCAAAAATGTATGTATTTATATAAATATACAAAAATATATATAAAAGTTTTATTTTATTTTATTATTAATATTAATAATCATGATAATAGTGATTGATACTAATAAAAGGGGGTTGGCTTATGACTAGTGACCCTCCTTGTCATAAAAGTGTGATGCCATGGTGCTTATTCAACACTGCCCTTAAAATTTTGATAGAATTCTTCATAGTAAGAGGAAACATTAAAGTCATTATGTATAATTGTTTTAATCCCTTGGTGTGGTTGAAACGACTCCACTTGCAATTATTGAAATCAATGTTTTATAATATTGACATTTTCTTTGGTGAAAGGGGTTAGTGCGAATGAAGAAAATGGAGACAAAGGTGACAGTGTTGGCTATCAGAGATGTCCCTTCTCATAGGAGAGAATGTAGGAACCTAATAGTCTTTAGAGAGGATTACTTAGGAGAGAGGATTTGGCTTGGAAATCGGGGGGATGAGTGCCATATATGACAACCTCTTGCTTGGCATGGGGATTACCTAAATCATGTGTGGAGGGTAAAGGGGGAAGTTTCTGATTGAAACTTTGAATTTGAAGAGAGAGAAATAGAGATATCAGGAATGGCCACATCTCTGTTAAAGGGATTTGTAAGCTTGGGATCCTCCCAATGGATGAATTGATCTATAAACATTGAATCACATAGATTAGCTAAGCCACAAAGGGCCTCCTTTTCCATCAAAGCCTACGCATCCTACGCCAATGAGCTCGTTCAAACAAAGAACGTTGTTGCATCGCCCACATGTGGTATTCTTGCTATAGATGAGAGCAATGTTACTTGTGGGAAGAGGCTTGCTTCCATTGCACTAGAGAATGAGACTAACCGCCAAGCATACATGCAACTCCTATTAACCACACCTAGACTTGTTCAATATATTTCTAGTGCCATCCTCTTTGAAGAGACCCTCTACTAGTCCGCAACTGATGGCATTAGATTTGTTGATGCCATGCATGAGGCAAATATCATCCCTGTCATCAAAGTAGACAAGGGTTTGGTCCCATTGCCATGATCAAACAATGAATCTTGGCACTGGGGTCTTAATGGATTAGCCTCAAGATTTATTGAATAAGATAAACAAGGTGCATGGTTTGCAAAATGTTATTTTTCTTGGTGTCATGGCTAGACTTTGCACTAGGTTTTTTTTTTCTTGAACCCCACGGGGATGAACATTTCTAAGTATATGAGTATTTGTTTTACCAATAGAATTGAAGGTAATGAAATGAGTTTATTTATGCTTATATTGTTAACTTTCAATACAAATGGGGTTATTGCTGATCAAGTTAGTGATTTGAAGAGCCAATATTAAACCTAAAGTTAGTCATCTGTTATGATACCTAATGGAATTAACCTTTCCCTTATTTTAGTGTGAATTGTTTGAAAAATGCCTCAAAGGAACTTCAGTGGGTATTGATTGTCAAAATACCTCCAATGAGTAACACTGTGAATTATTTGGCAAAACGCACCCATATTATTTTCTCCAACCATTTTCTGTCATGCCTCATGGTCAAAAGAGGTACATAAATCTCTCAATGAAGGATCTAGATTTGTTGCATTATTTTAGCCTTATTTAGAAAAATATTATTTTTGCATTGTTGTCACGACCCGTCTATGTTTGTGCAAATTCTTACTTTCATGTGATCATTATTCATAAGTCACAACTATAATAATATAGCAATGATTTAAGGAACATTAGGAGATGTGAAGGAAACTATCCTTTTTTTAGAAGTAAATGTGTGCATTATTGACTATGATTCGAATGGTAACCGCCCTTGTAGTAGAATCATGTGTTACTAAAAAGAGTTGAGCCTTGTGATGATGCATTTGATGATATTGAGGATTCTGAAACTCTCAATGGGTCAAATGGAAGCATTTAAGAGTACAATTTTGATAAACCAAAGTCATCTTCCAATCAATTCAACCCCACTTTATTTTCTCTATCTGTAGAGTTATGTATCGTGAATATTAACCCTTCTAAGAATCACACCAAATCTACACCAATCATACTAGACTGGGTTTTGAACTATTTATCATGACCTCATAATAGCATAAAGCTTTTATTATGATATTGTTGAATGTAAATAATAAAGAAATTAGATTTCCAACAAATAAATTCAATAAAAAAGAAAGTGAATCAAATAATTTACTTGAATGTCTTCCCAACCTTGGTTAAAACCCTTTCGGATTCGAGCAAAAATAAATATCCACATTGGATTTTTTTTTTGAAACTAAGACTTGAATCTTTTTTTTTTTTAGATTGTGTAATATCCAAACAATAAGTAGACAAATTTTAATCTTGTTGGAAACTATCTGTATTGTCCATTTTTGGGTAACATTTGTAAGAGCAAAATTTACAATTACTTTTCTCACCTCCAAAGTTGTTTTGGATATGGCGTAAAATAAATACTTAATTTTTTTCCCCCAATATTTGCAACTTGGAACTGATTATTTCAGGATACAAAATATGGAATATGCAATTAAATATTTTTTTATGCCCATCAAGAATCATCATTTTTGATCAATTTCGGGAGACAATTGCAGGGGCATAATCATGTTATCTCATTCTTGTTCCAAAAATCGATTTATAAGCAATGTAATCGAAATATCTAGAAATGGAATTTAACAAAACTATAAGTTTCAATAAAATTATAATAGCTTAATATTTTTAGTGTGCTAATAAAATAAATTTATTGGAAGATATGTTATTTTTAGCAAGGTGATTTTGAAGCCGATTTACATATAAATTTTGTAAGGAAATTTTCTAAGCAGGTAAAATCACTTTGGAACGATAGACAAATTGTTGTTTTATTCATAATAAAAATATTATTACATATTAAACATGACATTTATAGCTTCAAGAATAGGTTCTCATGCTTAGAAAACTTTATCCACTTCTTTCAAATTAGTTCTAGGGGTACTTTTTTTACTTGTTTATTAGCTTAGAGATTAGTATGTTTTGTATTATTTATAAAGGTCTCTCGTTGCAATGGTTGTTATAGTGCTCTATTGACATATCTAATTTGGGTCGAGACTACCCTACACTATTCTATCTCTTTAGTTATATATTTGTTATCTTGGTTTGAGTTTTGGGCCATATGTGCAATTGTTTATGTTTGGCATTAGTTGCCAATGGGTAGACCTAGGATGCTACCTATTATAAGTGGTTTGGAATGTCCTCCTGGAATAAGACTTGATATACATGCTCAAAGTTATATTTATTAATGCATGTACTTCACATATGTTTAGATCCTTATAATCCTTGATGATGCTAATTTGTGGTTTAACCAACTATCGATCAGGGAGTTGCCCGCAAGGGTACGTGTCACTGAAAGGTGAAGGATGAATGCACTCACAACTAAACTAACACTCGTTAGAGAATGATTTAACTACAACCAACCTTGAATTTATGTGTGAAGGGATCACTACAAATATGCAGGCAACTCGGGAAGGGGGTGTGGGCATAGCGAACTAAACCTTAAGATGCACTCCTAAAATGAATATTACGACTAAATCAATGTGTTTTTGGAACATGTACCTTAACAACTAACCCTTAGATCACTCATGTTAGCACAAAGTGTAGAGGATTCTTCCTTGCGTATGTGTATCCTCCTAGTTTTGATAGTGAGGTGCTCCCATATGTATAGTTGTTGCGAGTTAGTAACCCTCTTTGATTCTTTTGTAAGTGAGCTCGTATTCTTATATCATGAACTTGGTCATAATTTGAGACTTGCTAGCAAGACAAAACTTCTCTGAGTAGTGGAAGCCAAAGATGGCTGAGTCTTTGGCTTTGTTGGACCAATGAAACATATGATCCTTGTCATGTTGGATTTCATTTGTGATCTTGCATGAGAGTGCTTCGATAAGCACACACGTTGAGTTGTTTAGGTGTTTTTCATTGAGTGGTCATTTTGAGATTGTTGTTTGGCCTAGAGATTATAGAATCTCACTCTAGTGGCATTAGTTATCCCTTGTTGGCTTAGAGTACCAACCCTCTTTTGGTGATGATGTCTCGAGGAGGAGGCCATCACAAGTGCAAGGAGAACTACATCAGACCTTGATTCCATAGAGCAAATATGTAGGTTGTCCAAGTTACGGTGGGAGCATTGTGTCTTGGTATTTATAAGCTAGATTAGGGGTGCTTGTTGTCATCTTTTATGTTGGGTTTGTGCGTTATTGTTTGGAGTAACTTTATATTTAATATTAATTAAATAAAAAATGAGATTGATCTATGCATAATTGCTAAACCCTTTACATTAAGTTGTTTGGTTTAATATTAGCTACCACGAGATGAATTCACTTTTTTAACTCTCCTTGTTTTACATACCTTGAGTCTAGAGTTCATTTAGTGTTGGTAAAGACTCCCTTGGTGAGCCTTTAAGTGGCAACCCTTTTTGTCAAGGTGATTTTTGTCTTGGTTCACATTGTTTCCCCTTTTTGTGAGTTGACTCAAGATGTATGTTTCATGATCCTATAATCAAGAACTTATAATTAAATTAGACCATTTTTTATTGGCACCATGTTAATGTAACTTGTCTATCTTCCTTAATGACGATTTTAAGCAAATGATTCCTGAAACCACATTGAATCATAACCTCACTCTTTCATGTTGTATTCCACTTCCTCAGGAAGCCTTGCGGTGAAAAAATAATTGAATTAAATAAAATCATATTATAATTGTGTGTGTCATAGTTCAGTTATGGTGTTGACAAAAAAATAACCACAATTAAACCACTAAGAAATTGCAGTTAATAAGTAAGCATCATTTAATTTAGTAATACAAAAATTAAAATGTGTTTTGAGATAATTTTTGGGTACTTCATTTTGGTATGAAAGTTTGGGTTTAGCATTAGGAACTCTAGGCAAATCAATGTGGTTGATCTAGTTACCCTATACAACATATAACAAATAGAATGTTTTTTTCTAGTTTGGTTATAATGATTTCTTAGAGATATTTCTACATAGAGTTACTATAATAGTTATGATTCATAAGTAATCAGACATAGAAACATGCGTAATTCCATGGACACTCTTGTGATACTGGGTGTTATGTGCAGAATGACCACTTATTGTACTACATATTTGAGATCATAATAGGAGGAATTATCTTAAAATATATTATATGTAAAAGCTTATTTATTTACATCATTCATAGATAATTGTATAGCTTTATGAAAGTTCGTTAAGAAAACTAACCAACAACTGACCTAAACAACCAAAATATAACAAGTAAATAAACAAACAAATGAATTTGGATTATAAATAATCTAACAAACTCCCCTTGATCCAAAGGGGTATATAAGATGAAATAATTGGAACAATGACTCTGAAGTCATGAAAAAAAATCTGAAACAATCGTAACTAGTGCATTGTGCTCCCTAGTACTGATCAAAACTAATGTCGCTCTATAAAGAAGTTTGCCCTACAAGTTATAGCATACAAATTTGATGAATAAGATCAAAGCCTAATCATATCCTATGATCATATATACCATACTGCAGTAGAACACAATCAAAGCCTATCTAGCTACATTGATCCACATAAGGCCCCATCTATAAGCCCATCCAAGTGACCAACATGTATTATGTATGGCACATTTCCTTGTAAATGTTGATGACCTTTGCTCAACAATGAAGGTGTTAGTAACCCCTATCAACTTGTACTATTACTAATGACTGACCAAAGACCAAAACTAATATGATACTTCTCCCCTTAGTAAGTGAGAGGTGAGAAGTCGTGCATCAAGAGAACAAAATTAAATAATCATGTCTACTCCATCTCGTGAATATAAAGTAGATAAATTCAAAAATAGAAGAAAGCCAAAATACGCTATTAGGTCCATCAAAACCATCAACCTCAGCCATATAGGATGCTTCCTAATCATAGGAAGTGTCAGAATAACCTAAATAGTTGGAGTAACCAAAATATCTACCACTAGAATGATCCACATAATTTGCTTAAGTTTTTTTTTTATGTGGAGAGTGGGGTCATCGAGAAGGACATACATCTGCAAGATGTCTAATACCATAAAATTTAAAGCATCTGAGCTCTTTTATATGCCAATGATACCCAGAAGAAGCTGAATCACTAGAAGAACCACTAGAGTGAGAAGAGTATGTATTATGATGTTTACATTTTGAAGATCTTGGAGAGTTGTAGTGAGAATGTTGTGGAGACCGTCTAGAATGATGTGGAGAGTGTCTTGGAGAACATCTCAGAGAGTGTTCTAGAGAATGATTTTGAAACTACCTTTGTATATGGCAGTGATCTCTGTGATGCAAATTAACATTTGTGTATTGAGCCTTTTATGTAGGCTTACTCTTATTCTTTGTAAAGTGTCTCTCATGCTGAGTCAACAACTGACAAATAGAGTCAAATGTTGCACCATTGAACTTATCACTAAGCTGAAACATTTTGACAAAGTTGGTGTATGTAAAACTGAGGCCATTTAGTGTGATGTAAATGAGCATGTCATCATCAATCTTTCCACTTATCATGTAATACTCTTTTTTCAATGTTTTCATCCATGAAATACATTCACAAACATCATCATCTACCAATTTATTGTTTAAAATTTGCATAAGGTCAATTTTATTATATGTAAGTTGTTTGTCATATAAGTCCTTTAATGCTTTCCATGCTCCAAATTTAACAGCTTCAATATGAATAATCACCTAGTCAGTGCAGGATGATTTGAGTAGTGTGAGTGCACATTTGTCATGTTTTTGATACTCTATCAGTTTGGTGGGTTCAGTGGGTGGTATGGTCTATTTTTGTTTTATTTCTCATAAATCATTAAAAATGAGCATGTTTTCCATGTTCATGCTCCATTCCTCATAGTTTTTAGGTGTTAAGCATCCATTTTCAGATGTTAAACTGATAATTTTAGCCATGATTACAAATATATTATGGCAACAAATTAATTCTACTTGGGGCTTTGCCTTGACCTTCATAAGTAGATTAAAAAATACAATGGGTAATTCAGGGACCTATATAAGTCACAAAAAATAATCGTTTTACACCTTTACACCATTTCCCTTCATTGATTTCATAAAAAATATGTTAAATTTTTTTACCAAAAGATAATTTTGGAGTTTGGAATCCTGAACCTCTTTTTAAGAAGTGATTAACAAAAAAATTGCTTATTGAACTTGCATTTGACAAATTTGAATGTGTAAAAGCAAGATATTCCACATAAACTTGATTTTCTAGATGAGAAATCTAAAAAAATTACATTCACCATAATCTGGTATCAAGTATTTTAAATTGCATGTGAAAAAAAATGGAACTTTGCATCTCTAGTGGAGTCTACAAGGCAAAAATAAGACAAACAAATCAAATGCTACTCAAACCTATTGTGCCAAAGTGGATTTACTGCACCATTTTTGAATCCATTACGCTACAAAAAGTGCCATACAAGTCAAAATCATGGAATTTTTGTAGGAATGTCATTGTACAAATGCAAATTAATTTTTGTATGCTACAAGTTGATGTCAACCACCAAATAAATCCATAAACTAGTTATGTGTTCAAAAATCCAATCAAAAAATTATACAGAATGTCATACTACACTTCCAAAATTATTTGATGGATATTTCATTGCACTAATGCCTTTACGTGATTGTAAGAAGAGATTTTGTCCTCTCTAGGGTAAACATCATGTGTTCTAGACTCACATCTCCTAGTGGCACTTTGGATGAAGAAGTTCCTACAAAGTCACTTGTGGTAATAATGGCCAATCAAAAAATTATTCTTTAATCTTCACTCCGCCATGAACAACCTTGCTCTGATACCATTGTTTGAGATCATAACAGGAGGAATTATGTTCAAATATAATCTATGTAAAAGCTTATTTATTTACATTATTCATAAAGCATTATATAGCTTTAAAAAAGTTGGTCAAGAAAACTAACCAACTAAACCGAACAACCAAAACATAACAAGTAAATAAATAAACAAATGACTTTGAATCATAAATAATTCAACACTAAATTGAAAACAACAGTGGTTGATGGTTGTCAGTAATGTCATCGGGGATGACATAGGTGCATCGGTTGACTGATGAGGGTTGCCAGTGATGTTATCAGGGATGACATAAATGCATTGGTTGGACGGATTAATAATGTTATCAATGTCATCAGGGATGACATAGATACATCGGTTAGATCGATGAAGCCACTTTAATTCTTGTATATTACTAGTGAAATTACGCTATTATATTTTGATGTGGTTGTGCCTATTGTCATGAACCAATGTAAATAATGTATTTTGAGGTAAATATGTGTATCTTTAAATTTTTTAGTTGTTTATATACATGTGTAATTGTAAAATATTGTGTAAACCCCTGCATCATTTTGTGTATGTACCAAACCTCTTAAAATAATAGACCCTTTCTATATAAACAACATTGTTGTATGACAATAGTGTGGGTATGTCATGGTACAAATATGACATTTGTGTTATTGAGCCCAATTATGTTTTTGGGAATGTAAATGTGTTTGTGATGTATCTTGTGCACATACCTCTTATGTGTAAATGTGGTATAAATTAATTTCCATTCATGAAAACATATGATGTCTAAGTGAAACTATTGTTATGTAGTGATGATTTGTGTTGTGTAACCCTACTTCATTGCTCTAGTGAGTGAACATTGATGCAAGTGTGGAGTTTGAGGGTGGAGTAGAACCATGTTTATATTGGTCTAAACTAAGTTAGATCTATGAAGTGGAGATTTTCATAGGTTGAAAACCTACTTTTCCCCTTTCCACAATGTAGCTACTTATATCTTTAGGTGTGTGCACTACTATATAAACATAAAATATAGATTGCAAGCTAGCTAGTAAATTATTTACAAATGAATTCTAATCTAAACTAAATTAAACTTGACTTCAATGATAGAGTAACAATAATAAGAGAAAAACTAAAAGAAAAATTACAAAATGAGATGCAATTTCATCACCTTCTCCATTGCGTGATCATTGGTGGATTTGCTCTTGGATGCTAATGTGGTTACTCAACTTCTTTCCAAAGCAAAGAAAATTGGGTAGCATTTTGGTATGCACATGATTTGGAAGGCTTTGATTCACTTTGAAATTTCGATAGCACTTTGTTAGCTTGAAGGTGGATGATTGAAAGTGGTGGATTACACATCAATTTATATACTTACGAGAGGCTAATTGGATGATTGAGAATTATTTTAATTTGTTGAATTATTGAAATAATCAATGATGAGGAATTAGTCCTCATCTATGAGGATGATGACCAATTCCATGGGTTAAGAAGAAAGGGGAGTTGGTTGAGTGAGTCAACAAGAATGGGTCAAGTTGGTTGAGTCATCTTAGAGGTTGAAATGTTCTAAGATGACTCATAAGGTATTTTAGGAATTAATTGGATGAGTCAACACATACTTGAAACAAATGTGGAGGATGTCTAAATGAAGTGTAAAATCTAGATTTTGTAATTAGTTTTATAGAAAAATGATGTGTATGATTATCATTAATTAATTAAGAATTAATCAATTATTTAAAAGTGGAGGGAAACGATGTAAATTTAAATTTGAATTGGTGATGGTGACAAGTTAGTGTGTTAAAATGAATTTCAACACTACATGGTAAAATTTAGGTGTCTACATTGCCCTTCTTTGAAATGGTGTTGCAAAGCAATATCATTTCAAAGAATAGTAAATGAAGTATATCGTTGATGAATTTGGAGAATAAAATTGACCCAAGAAATTGAAAATGAACACAATGATGCCCCTCAAGTATTCATGTGATAAACTCTCAAAATGATTGAATGAAAAATAATTAAGTGGTTATAAGTAATATCGTTAATGAATTGAAGTACTAGAATCGATAAAGCACTTGAAATATATAAAACATGTGTAAAATGATTTTCCCCTAGCGGATAATTGTTAAAGAGCAAGATAAAAAAATAATATTTCATGTTTATCAATTGCACGCTTGGATGGTGCTTAGGACTCAGGGGTCACACAAGTAGATGTGGGAAAGATATATTCTACTAATGGTAAGTTTTGGGCCATAGAATAAAAGATATAGATTTTATGATATGGATAAAATTTTACAAGATTAATAATTGCAAGCAATGATAAATATTTATAGCACTTCGATCAATTATTGGTATTGTATGCACCTAAATTTGATCATCCTAACTATTTTAATACTGTTATTTATCCTAATTAATCTTATAACTATAATCCTAATTAAAAATAATTAAATCTTATATCCCTTCATTATTCTTCATCATACTAACCTTACCTCTTCCCACTTCTTCATTAATTTACTTAATTCCCTATTATCCACTAACTAATCCTACTTATCCATTATTTGGGAATTTAAAATTCTCATAACCCACCTACCTACCTACCTACTCTCTAGAAGTTTCTCTCATCCTCCACATTTTTTAGAAATCTCCATTTCTAGAGAATTCTAAGAAATTTTAAATTTCTTACAATTCCCCCTTTTTCTCTAGAAACTTCCAATGATTTTTTAATGCATTGGAAACTCTCCCTCCCTTGCCTATTTAAATACCAACCAATCCTCCATTGAGACTAACCAATGAATCCATAAAACCTCCATGCTAATATCATCCATGAATCTTTGCTAATCAAAATCATTGATCAAGCCAACACCATGCCATCATGCTACAAATATGGGTCTAATTTGTAAGTAATCTCCATCCATAAATCCATAATCTTTAGTATCTTTTTGTTTGAATCTTGATTTGGAGAAATTAGCTTTTAGGATCTAATGTTGGTATAAATGTTTCATTTATGTTTGCATTTTATTCCTAACTGAATCTAAATTATAAAGTAGATTGATATTTTGGGTATTTTGGTTAAATTGCATAATAAAAATCTCATTGCCTGCATTTATCATCTTACAAATATTAAACTTGGATAAAGTTTGTTTTGAAATGTTAAAATAATTATGTGGGAGGGAAAATATTTGAATGATGGCGTTGAATATATATAGTGGTAGGGAATTATTTGAAATTCATTTTTTGTGTTTGATTTCTATATTTGATTGTTAGTTTTTTGCTTTAGGGTTGGAGAGGAACATGGCCCAGATTTTAGAAAATAGGCATTATAACAAGCACATGTAAGTTCACCAGAGGCTAGAGGGGATCGGGGATGTGGTAAGTAACAATTTTGAATTTATATTTTTGGTTTGATTAACATTTAATGCCATGTAAATTTGAATAAAATGAATTCACTATTTACCTAACAATGAATTCAACATCTATGGTGATGAATTCATTGGGGTAGAGGATGAAATCATCAAAAATGAGGTTAATGGTTAGGATCAGTGAATTCGTCCAATGTCATTGTAAGTTCATCAAAAAATTTAGCAAAATCATTAAAAATTGTAGTGAATTCATCATGAAGTTCAATGAATTCATCATTAAGTGTAGTAAATTCATTAAAAAATCTAGCAAATTCACTCAACACAGTAGGAAAATCACTAAAAAGAATGAAAAAATCAACATGGCAAATGGAGAATTTGTTAGAAAGGTAAAAACTAAAAACTAACGTGTTTGGGGATGATGAGAAATGAGCATATGTGGGACTATATGATGTAAATGTAGTTGAATATGATTAACATTGTGATTATTTAATTATACGTCAGACATATTACCAATTTTATGTATGAAAAAGAGGCATTCGAGAGTTCTTAAGTTGATGGCAAGAATCATTGACTATGAAGTAGTAGTACTATAGGTGACTAGCTTGGCCTAAATTAATAAGATGCCTAAGGTACGAGCTAATAGGGCATATTTGACTACACTAACAGAGATATGGCATAGTGATACCGACATTTTTCACCTATCGATACGTGAGATGACTATGATGCTAGAGGATATATGGAAGAACCTAAGGATACTTATTCGGGGGACACACATGTATTGGAGTGAGGGTGCATAAGTAGCGACTCTATTCTAGGTTTTAGGGGTGAATAGATTCCTATGGTGAGGGGTGGGATATACATTGATACATGGATGGAATTAGATATTCATTTATTGACAATTATACTTATGACTATTGTTAGGGGCATTGTGTTACCTGACAAGAGTGGGAAACTATTCCTAGTGGGATTGTTAGATGTGATTGATGATATGCTAGAGAGTGCTACATATTTTGCATTAGGACCATGTGTACTAGCACATATATACAAGGATTTACACCATGTGGTGTACACATATGGTGTTTCTATAGGCTCATCCACACTATTGTAGGTGTGGACATGGGAGCATGTGGCGATTGAGTGCCCTACAAGTCAGTTGAGGAGGAGGAAAACTGAGGAGTCATTTGATTATGGATGGCATGTGATTATAAAGAGACATCAAACACATTTAGGAGATGTGGACTATTATAAGAGGGATATTGATGAGTTAGGAGTAGATTAGGTGACTTAGATGCCATATAAAGAGGCCAATCTACACTAGAGGGAAGATGTCAGACACTTATACTATGTGATTACATAGTGATACATTATTAGCTTCCATGGGTATACTATTGAGTGATATAGACCTAACAGGGTGATGAGATAGTTTGGGATTAGACAGGTGATACCAGTCAATCCTCACATTTTTGCATGGTCAGTACTAGAGAGAGAAAATGGGGTGCATGTATTGATTCTAGAGTTGTGGCTCAGAGCTGGACACATATGCAGTGGATGTGGGTATGAAAAATGATTACACATCATGGTGGAATCAATAGAGACCACTTAGGCTTACAGATCCATACATGCCACCAGGACATGGAGACAAATATTACATGAAACATTTAGGGCACGTACCTGAAGTAGAGGCCTATGGGTGAAGATTATTAGAGTAGTGCCATCATAGGTGGAAGAGGAGGAGATAGAGAGGGGGATCAGAGATAAGAGACAAAAAATACAAAGGTTGGTAGAGATCAGATGCAGGATGTGGAGATGGGAGAGGTTGGGAGAGATGGAGGAGGAAAGACTCATGTGGTTGTTATCGATAGTGATGGGGAGGGAGATGGGGGTAGAGAGGTTATAAAGATGAGGCCTATACTAGAGGAATAAACAAATGGGGGATGGAATAGGGCCATTAGGGCTAGTGAGGTTAGTAGAGGACTAAATATTGATTGATATATTACATGAGGAAATAAGGGACTATGATATTGAGATAACTAGATTGCATTGAGATAGAGGTGGGAGATATGGACATGAAAATATTAGACTACTATAGGGAGAAGGTGATATGTTACAAGATGAGATTGATAGGATGAAAACTAAGGGATATGGGTTAGAGGGACGCTTACTCACATATAATGTAATGACTCAGACTCTAGATGACACATGTTTGATGGAGAGATATATGAGAGATAAATACTGCACAGATTGAGTTGGTAGAAGCTAAAGAGATATTGAAAAGATTTGGATAGTTGGAGGCCTTGGATAAGGCTATGAGGATTATGGAGTAGGTGACCTATTATTGGATATTATATGAGGAGGCAATGCCATGTGCTTAGCTATCACCTTCCTTTAGAGAGTACTCGATAAAGAGGTCAACAATAGGGAGGTCAATCCAACTAGTAGAGTTAGAGAGATATGTAGGACATGCATCATAATGTATCATGGGTCCTCCAAGGATGATACCACAATGATAAGAGTTGAGTCGAGCTATAAATACCCCATGTGATGGTCAGGGAGAGATATGAGATGATATATATGATGTATTGATGTAAACATATTTTTGAGATATATCATTGTATTGATGTCCTATGACACATTCAAGATTTATACATATATACATGATTCTTTTTGGCCTTAAACTTGTGTTATGGTTCAAAAATGGATATGTAATGTACTTTATGGACATTTTTTAATTTTATATGTATGGTATATGGTTATATAGATAGATGTGACTTGGTATAAAAATTATTTCGCTTGCTTTTGATATGTTATATCACATGTTAATCTTATCAACTTTTATTATGGTTTAAAATGAAATGGAAAAATGTATGAATGAATGATTTAGATAGCTGCCTTTGTTGATTTTATGTGCTTTATATTTCCAACAATAATTCTGACATTAATAACTAATTAAGAGTTGATCAACCTTTTATTAATATAGCATAATAAATATATGCACTAATGGTATTTAATAACTATGATATGACTATTTTGTTGTATGTGTAAGGAATGAAAGATTAATTTGTGCAAGACTTAGTGCATCATGACATGGAAGATCATAATCATACCATTTTTAATATACATAATGATCTTGACTCAAAAATAAAAAATAAAAAAGAAGGAAAACTTTTTATAACACTAAAAATTATGTAAAACATGATAAAAAAAGAAAAGTATCACAAAAGAAATGTGCACACAAAATATAAGTCAATGTTTAAGAAAGTAAATGAGAAACACATAAAATTAAATAAGTGACATGTAAAATAAGTAAATGACACACAAACTAGGTGAATGACTTTGTGAACATCCTAGGTGAGAGTTGAACCTTTGGTAGTCGATATCCATGATAACGTTGAACATTTGATGAGGAATTCCTAAGAAAAAGATATGGTTGCAGATGGTGATGTGAAAAAATGAAATCACATTTGAGATGATGGGATGATGGGGGTGGTGGATGAGCTGACCTAGAGACCCCATGTCTTTAAGCACTTCCTACATAATCTGCCATGGACAAAGTTCAGGTGGGGATATCAAGCCAGATGTATTTCTCCCAATATGGGAATGGATGAAGAAGTGATGATGTAGTGTAAATTTTAGATGAGTAGTTGAGTGATTTCCTTCCTAATAATATGAGTGAGTGAATGATGATGTTGGTTTAAAGATAGACATACGATATATTTGAATAGATGAAGTGTTGTATGTTGGGAGGTATAAATAAAGAGTGTGTGTAGATATGGATATGTAAGTGATAATAAAGGTCATATATAAGACATTCCCTGAATCATGAGCAAGGACATGGTTTCACAAGTGCAAGGGTCAAACCCTAAGCTAAATAGACAAGGGATTACACATGGTGCTAAAGGCTAGTTTTCACCATGGTACTTACACAAAGTGACAATAAATTGGTTTTCACTTTTGGATGTATGATTTGTCTTTATGTTTTTCTTGATTTTTTTGGTTTTTATTTTTTTCATTTTTTTTTGATTTTTTGACGCTTAGGATATGTACAGTAGTGTTATAATGACTTAGGCATAGAACCATTTGAAGTGCACGATTTTCATGAGCTCATCAAGCTCCTTTTTATCTTTTGTAGCCAATTTATAATCCCCATATTCATATTTGGTAATGATTATATATGGACCCAACCAATTTGGTTTGAATTTTCCTTTCTTTTCCCACTTTGCATTGGTATTTCATTGATTTTATGAACAAGATCATCGATTTCAAATTTCTTAACTTTAATCCTCTTATTATAGCTCTGACGAAGGCAATTTTGGTAGACTTGTAAGTGGTTTAGGGCATTAAGGCATTTTTCATCAAGGAGGTTGAGCTCGCTAAGGCATGAAATGAAGTAAGATTCATCATCAATAATATTTTTTAAATTTATGCGTAAATATTAAATCTTGACTTCAATGGGTAAGATTGACTCGCTGCCATAAATAAGGGAGTGTGAGTTTGCCCTCATATATATGCAGATGCTTATGTGATATGCCCATAAGGCAAGATAAAGATGCATGTGCTAGTCATGACCAACTACATTGACACCATATTTAAGTATTTTTAGGATGTTTTTATTTTCTACCTCAACTTGGCCATTACCTTGCAGGTAGTAAGCAGTGGACCACTTGTGCTTAATATGGTAAGTATTGTAAAGGGCCTTGAAGTCCTTATTTTTGATTTATTTTATGTTATCAAATATGATGATGGATGATATTCCAAAATGAAAAATAATTTGGTTTAAGATAAACTTGGAAATCTATTTATCGGTGACATACGTTAGGGGCATGGATTCAACCAATTTGGTAAAGTATTCTATGATGGTAATAATATGCTTGTGGCCATATAATAATTATGATTGATTTTACCAATGAGGTTTAACCCCCAAGTGGAAAATGGCCAAGGTGTAGTGATGGGTTATAAAGCTTGCAATTGACTATGTATAATATCACCATGCTTTTGGAAAGACACATTTCTTAACATATGCACAAGAATCAAATTCCATTGTAGGTCAATAGTAACCCACATGAAAAAGTTTCTTAGGAAGGACTATGCCACTAGAATGAGCACCACAAATTCCCTCATGAATTTATCTAATGGCTAAGGTGGACTATTTATAATTCAAACATCATAACAAGGTTCCATCATAACTTCTTCGATACAGGGTTTTGCCAAGGATAGTATAACATGATGTTCATTGGATAAAGGATTTACATTGATTATGAATTAAGTTGGATGGAATGTTGCTGTTATGGAGGTATTTATAAATGTTGTTATACCAAGGAAAAGTGGGACCAACCACCTCGTAAACCATCTCAGAATCTTGAGTATCATACGCTGGTATCATCAAATATTCTACAAGAAATTAATTGTGCTTAGTTTTGAGATCAAGTAATGAACCAATTATTGCCATGACATAAGCTATTTTGTTATTAGACCTTGGCACTTTTTCAAATTTTATAGATGTAAATCACAACTTGAGGATATCCACCATCCTCTTGTATGGGATTAGTTTGTCATCACAAGCTTAGAATTCATTGATGACTTAATTTATGAAGAGTTTTGAATCACCAAAGATAAGAAGATTTTGGATACCCCATTGTATTATAAGTTTAATAAAAAATATAAGGGCTTCATATTCTGCTATGTTGTTGTTGACCATTTTTGGCCCAACAGGCCAAAAAAACCTGTCCCCTCTTTTCCCTGCTGTTCTGAGCCAGTACATTTTTGGTTTTGCACAAGTCTTGGAAGTTTCTACAGATTCCACAGGTTTTTTATGAACTTTGCATAGAATTTTATGAACTCTGCAAGTCCATTTCTATGGACTCTGCAGGCATGGATTTCTACGGACTCAGCAGTGAAGTTTTCTACGAACTCAGCAGGCAGGCAAGTTCCCACTTAGGCACAAAATGGATCATTCCAAGTGCCCTTGTGGAGGGTAGTTCAGGATTCAAAATCCCTTATGGAGGATAGGGAACTTTGCAAAGAGGCCATATAGAAAAGGCCGAAAAGGGGAAGTTTCTTTCAAAAATTTGTTAAAGGCAAAAAAAGTACCCTTCGAAAGGGTCATTTCCAATTTTTCCAAAGGGAACTTTTCAAAGGGCACTTTGAAGGCAGTCAAAAAAGACAAGGAAGAAATCCTTTAGACTTTTTGTCTGAAGGAATTCGGAAGGGCAACAGAGCTGAAGAAAAACAATAAAAAGACTAAGGAAAGAAATGAATTCTTTCAAACTTTTTGTCTGAAGGAATTCCTTCAGACAAAAAGTTTGAAGAAATTCAGAGAGGCCGCGAGTCAAAAGGCTAGGGGAGAAAACTCGAAGGATTTTGAAAGTGACAAGGCAATTTTTGAAAACTTTTTGTCCATGAGTAAAAGTCTACAGGAAAAAGCCTGAAGGAGCAACCTGTCGAAGAGAAAGAAGACCGCTTGAAGGGTATGTGCCCTTACGGGGGGCTCTCACCGAGGAAAAGGACTTTTCTCAAGACCCCGAAGGGTGGGTTCCCTTTGAGAAGGATCAAACAAGAAGTCCATAGAAAAAGTTGAAGCAAGAAAGCTGAAGAAAGTCCAAGGGGTGATGGGCCTGAGGACGTCAAAATCAAGCACGACAAACTAGCCATTAGAAATTCAATCACAGTGACGGGCCCACGAATGTCAAATTTTACATAAAAAAAGTAAGAACATAGAAGGTGCCAAGTGGAAATTGTAGAAAGCTTTGACATGTTTTCTCTAAAAGAAGCAGAGCATGCCACGTGTCCCCTACAAAGCTCAATAGAAGCTGACAAGTGTCAGCCTCTGCGGTCTCTCCCTTTTGTGCCACGAGAATTGTGGTGGGCCCCAGACAAATTGCTAAAGAGAGCGGAAGCTACCATGTGTCCTCTTTTACATGACCTTCAAAGGGTGCCTAAATATTTTATGAGTCAAGCAGATGCTACCACGTGTCTTGCCCGTTTCACATCATAATGTGCCATGTGTTGCTCATTAAAATTGGTGGAAAGTGGCCAAGGCAAGAAGGAAGAGCCCAAAGAACGCAACAACCTACCAGAAGAAGCCAAAAAGTGACAAAGCTAGAAAGAGATAGAAACCAGGAAGAAGACAAAGTGTAGAAGTAGACAAGCAGTCTAGGTGGCAAGAGGAGGTGTCAACTCAGGGATTTATTCTTGCAGTTGGAGCATCGCTTGTCAAGTGGTCACCAAATAGAGCAAACAATAAGCGGTGTGGCCTATTTTCTTCATTTTGCATTAATGAGTAGACAAGCCATGTAAATGCCTTGAAGGAAGTAGTCTGTTTTCAAAAAATAGGTGTGGCCCATGCTTTTGTATTAATGTTGGAATGCCAAAGTCAAAGCAAGAGCTAACAATCAAATGGTTTCCTCTTCCCAAGGTTTGAAACACACATGGGACAGCTTGTCAAGAGTGCCAAAGTATTTTCAAAATATGTGCCAAGTTCTCTTCTCCTCTTTTTATATATTTTAAACTTCTCATTTTGAGAAGGAGATCCATTCTCTCAGCTCGTAAGGTGAAGCTCTGCCCAAAAATCTCTCAGGCTTGTAAGGCAGAACTCTGTCAATTTTTTTTACCTTGAATCAAGACTTAACATTTTTACCTCTATCTAGACTTGCACTCACGTATATGTCTATGTTTTCTTTTGTGTTAAGTCATTTTCTTTGATGTTTTTCATAGAATGACTCCAGTATGTCTAGTGCATTGTGAAGTTTCTTTTTTGCATGTCTGCCAGAAGTGTCTACAGCAAGAATATAGGTGCATGTGAATAGGCCGCCAAAGTGTCTCAAAACACCTTTGATAGTTCCTTCCTCCCTGTATCTCCATGAATCCCTGACTCATTGAAACATAAGAGTTTCCCACGTCAGATGAAGTGTATGGGCACTTCTTCTTGGTGAAAAGTGTATGTTCAGGCTGAGTGGGTCCTCATTTTGGTGTATCACCTTTTTACTTTTAGGTTTAGGTTCTGTTTTCAGCATCTTTCTCCCTTTTCATCCCCCCCTTTTTTCCTTTATTTTTTAGTAGTAGGAATCCAGGGCCTAAAAGATACATCAGAGGGAGCTATCCCTATCTAGAGACTCTCCCCTCCAGCTTCACCGGTCCCACAGGCGAGAGGGAAGTTTCCATTTTGACGTGTGGAAGGCAGGAGCTCGACATCCTGCCAGGGTGCAATCCACTACGTCAACAATGTTTGGCACGCCCAGTGGGACCAACTAGGACAAGTTGTGTCCAAAGAGTTGAAGAATTTTTGGTGTGTTCTTCAGCCAACCAGCCTTTAGAGGCTTTTCTATCAACACCAATGGCGACTCTGAGTTGAATCAGCTGGTTAAGCAGTCTAGGTGCCATTAAAAAATCACACTTTTATATGTATAATCCCTTTGCCCAGCATCATGGGCCTTGTATTCCTTCATATTACCATGATAAAACTCATGTTTTTCATGCAATCCCCTCAAGCAACTTTCCTAGTCTTCCTCAACTCCCTCAGGTCACTGATCCTAATGGCAAGCTCCTAACCTGGAAGGAAATAGTGGAATCATGGGGCAGGAAAGAGGAGAAGAAAGGTTTTGTTCAAAACCTTGAAGAAGATGAGGCTGCCCCTACCCATGATGATTCCTATGATCTCCAAAAAAGGCTCTTCCAAGAAGACATAGCTAGGAGAATTGTAGAGTTGGAATCCAGAGAGAGATTCCTTAGCCAATGTGTGATAGACGGTTCAGACCCAACAACACATTCCATGTCTGAATACACCCCATCTACACACCCCCAAGAGAGCTATCAGGCCACACCTGATATAGATAAAGTGCTAGCTAGATGGAAGGAGGAGAATCATTTGATTTTAGCTCAAGGATTGCCTCCTCTTCCACATGGTTTTTTCACTTCACCCCTTCTCAAGGAAGAACTTGTTCTGCAGGTGGTGAGTGAGGAAGAAAAGATCCAATCTATAGTTTCCCAAGAGGCTATCATGAGAAATAATGAAGAAGAAATCATCATCGATGCTCCTTGTGAAGACATCATCAGTAATGGAGAAGACTCAGGTCACGCATACATGCAGATGTTCTAGCAATATGAGGAGGAACATAAGCATGGTGAGCTCTCTGCCCCTTTGTTTGATGAACTTCCTTGTTGTTTCAATGAGGAGGATGACTACGCTGAGGAGCCTAAATTGGAGGAGGACCAGATGGATGCCATTGAACATCTATAAAATCTGGTCTTTGGAGCAGGAAAAGGAGAGGCTGGTCTCCCTTGAGGAAAACCTTAAAGAAGAGGGTTTTGAACAAAGAGGTGATGTTCTGTGGGATGAGCAATTAGTTTGCGATTACATTTCAGACATCACCACAGTCACCCTTCTTCAAAAAAGCCTTGAGGGACTAGAGGATGAGTTTGATAGGGTCTTAAACGAAGCAGAAGGAAACAAGTCAAATCATGATGCATTGCAAAGGGACCATGCACAACAAAGGGCTTATGGTGATGAGCCAACAACCACATATTTCTTGGTGATATGCACCAGCATGAAGGACTAGAATTCAACAAGCTTCCAAGAACAAGTAGAGTACATATATGTTGGGAGAATGTTTGAATCTGATCCACTCAGATGTAGGCCAATCCAAGTGGCAGGCAAGAGGAGCAAGTCACCAAGTCTCCATTTCATTCAGCCACTTGTCTAGCACCATAAGTTTCCTAGCCAAGAAGGGGACTTAAGAAATTTTCCCTTTGATCTAGGAGGGAGGAAAATACACCTGGTTAGTTATACATAGTAGTTTTCTTTTAGTTGTCTTTCCTACTTTCCCTAAGTGCAGTTTGCACAAGTAGTGTTTTTAGCCTTGTGTGTGTTTTTCCCTTGTGTTTGGGGTAAAGGCTTCGTGTTTGATTCTTGGATCTCTAATGTTTTTGTTGGCCTTTCTTCAAAGTTGTGTTCTGACTCTGTGCCCAATGGAATTTAAGGTAACTGGTCTCTAAGCATAGCAGGCATGCTTCCCCTGGGAGTCACCAATTTGTTGACCATTTTTGGCCCAATAAGCCAAAAAAATTGGTCCCCTCTTTTCCCTACTATTTTGAGCCAGTACATTTTTGGTTTTGCACAAGTCTTGAAAGTTTCTATAGACTCCATAGGTTTTCTACAGACTCTGCAGAGATTTCTACGGACTTTGCAGGTCCATTTCTATGGACTCTACAGGCATGGATTTCTACAGACTCAGCAGTGAAGTTTTCTACAGACTCAACAGGCAAGCAAGTTCCCACTTAGGTGCAAAATGGATCATTCCAAGTGCCCTTATAGAGGGCAGTTCAGGATTCAAAATCCCTTATGGAGGACAGGGAACTTTGCAAAGAGGCCACAAAGAAAAGGTCAAAAAGGGGAAGTTTCTTTTAGAAATTTGTTAAAGGCAAAGAAAGTACCCTTCAGAAGGGTCATTTCTGATTTTTCTGAAGGGCACTTTTCAAAGGGCACTTTGAAGGCAGTCAAAAAAGATAAGGAAGAAATCCTTCATACTTTTTGTTTGAAGGAATTCCTTCAGACAAAAGTCTGAAGGAATTCAGAAGGGCAACAGAGCTGAAGAAAAGTAAGAAAAAGACTAAGGCAAGAAATGAATTCTTTCAAAAAATTTGTCTGAAGGAATTCCTTCAGACAAAAAGTTTGAAGAAATTCAGAGAGGCTGCGAGCCAAAAATCCTGGGGAGAAAACCCAAAGGATTTTCAAAGTGACAAGGAAATTCTTGTGGACTTTTTGTCCACAGGAAAAAGTCTGTGAGAAAAAGCTCGAAGGAGCAACCCACTGAAGAGAAAGAAGACTGCTCGAAGGGTATGTGCCCTTGTGGGGGGCTCTCACTGAGGAAAAGGACTTTTCTCAAGACCTCAAAGGGAAAGTTACCTTCAAGAAGGATCAAACAAGAAGTCCGTAGAAAAAGCCGAAGCAAAAAAGCTGAAGAAAGTCCAAGGGGTGACGGGCTCGAGGACGTCAAAATCAAGCATGGCAAACTAGCCGCTAGAAATTCAAACACAGTGACGGGCCCATGAATGTCAAATTTTACATCAAAAAAAGTAAGGACGTGGAAGGGGCCAAGTGGAAACTGTGGAAATCTTTGACATGTTTTCTCTAAATGAAGTAGAGCATGCCACATGTCCCCTACAAAGCTCGATAGAAGCTGACAAGTGTCAGCCTCTGCGGTCTCTCCCTTTTGTCTTGTGAGAACTATGGTGGGCCCTAGATGAATTGCTAAAGAGAGTAGAAGCTGACACGTGTCCTCTTTTTCAAGACCTTCAAAGGCCTAAATCTTCTATGAGTCAAGTAGATGCTGCCACATGTCTTTCCCATTTCACAGTGGAATGTGCCATGTGTCGCTCATTAAAATTGGTGGAAAGTGGCCAAGGCAAGCAGGAAGAGCCCAAGGAATGCAGTGACCCACCAGAAGAAGCTAGAAAGTGACAAATCTAGAAAGAGATAGAAACCAGGAAGAAGACAAAGTGTAGAAGTGGATAAGCAGTCCAAGTGGCAAGAGGAGGTGTCAACTCAGGGATTTATTCCTGTAGTTAGAGCAACGCTTGTCAAGTGGTCACCAAATGGTGTGAACAGTAAGCGGTGCAGATTGTTTTATTCATTTTACATTAATCAGTAGACAAGCCACATAAATGCCTTGAAGGAAGTAGTCTATTTATAGAAAAGAGGCACGGCCCATGATTTTGCATTAATGTTAGAATGCCAAAGTCAAAGCAGGAGCTGACAATCAAATAGTTTCCTCTTCCCAAGGTTCAGAACGCACATGGGCTAGCTTGTCAAGAGCGCCAAAGTCTTTTCAAAAGAAGTGCCAAGTTCTCTTCTCCTCTTTCTATATATTTTAAAATTCTCATTTTGATAAGGAGATCCATTCTCTTAGCCCATAAGACAAAGCTCTACCAAAAAATCTCTCGGGCTTGTAAGGCAGAACTCTGCCAATTTTTTTACCTTGAATCAAGACTTAGCATTTTCCCCTCTATCTGGACTTGCACTCACGTATATGTCTATGTTTTATTTTGTGTTAAGTCATTTTCTTTGATGTTTTTCACAAAATGACTCCAGCATGTCTAGTGCATTGTAAAGTTTCTTTTCTGTAGGTCTATTAGAAGTGTCTACAACAGGAATATAGGCGCATGTGAATAAGCTGCCAAAGTGTGTCTCAGAACACCTTTGATAGTTCCTTCCTCCCTGTATCTCCACAGACCCTTGACTCAATGAAACATAAGATTTTCCCATGTCAGATGAAGTTTATGGGTGCTTCTTATTGGTGAAAAGTGTATGTTCAGGCTGAGTGGGTCATCATTTTGGTTTATCACCTTTTTACTTTTAGGTTTAGGTTTTGTTTTCAGCATCTTTCTCCCTTTTCATCCCCCCCTTTTTCCCTTTATTTGTTAGTAGTAGGAATCCAGGGCCTAAAAGTTACATCAGAGGGAACTAGCCCTATCTAGAGACTCTCCCCTCAGCTTTGTCAGTCCGACAGGCGAGAGGGGAGTTTCCATTTTGATGTGTGGAAGGCAGGAGCTCGGTGTCCTGCTAGGGTGCAATCCACTACGTCAATAGTTGTTTGTAAAATAAAATTTAATCCAAAATGATTTTGGAATTAAGAACCCATTAAGTATAACCAGTAAGATACCTGCCCTTGATCCATGCTTTATAAAAGAACCATCAAAATATAATTGATAGACTAGGGATTCATTAATTGTCATAATTGCTTCATTTGGTAAATATGTGATGAAAGGTCTGTGATCGTCTAAGGGAGCCTCTACTAATTTATTTAATAGTACCTATCCCTTGATTGATTTATGATTTATATACTCAAAATTAAAATCACTAAGAAGCATGACCCACTTAGATATTCTACCTGTCAAATCTATTTTGGATAAGAGATATTTAAGAGGGTCAATTTTGGCAATGATTTTTGTTTGATTATTGAACATGTAGTGATAAAGTTTTTGGGAACCAAAAACAACCACGACACATGATTTTTACATGAGAGAGTAATTAAGATCATATGACACCAAATTTATACTTAGGTAATAAATTGCTCATTTTGATCCAATGTCATCATGCTGAGCCAAAAATGCCTCTAATGCATATTGTGTAACACATATATACAAAAGGAAAAATTATCCTGCAGTAGGTGCCATCACAACTGGTGGAGTGGAAAGATATTGTTTAAGATTTTCAAATTCCTTGTTATAGTATTCATTTCAAATGAATTGTATTTCTTATGTAAGAATTTAAACTAATGACAAATATATTCAAGCTATGATATGAAATTTTGAATTGCCTAAATTTTACCTTGTAGACTAAAAAGTTTCTTGAAAATTTTAGGTGGAGGCATATGCATGGTAGCTAAATTTTTGGAAAGATCAACCTCTACATTGTAATTTGAAACTATGAATCCAAATAAATTGCCTAACGTAACCCAAAATACACACTTACTTGGATTTAAATAGAGATTATACTCTCTCATTCTATCAAAAATTCCATGGAGTATCCCAGGATGTTCTGATCTAGATTTGGATTTAACAACGATATCATCAACATAGTCTTCCATAATATCATGAAGCAAATCATGGAAGATAACAATCATTGCTCTCTGACATGTGGATTCAATGTTCTTGATTATAAATGACATTAATCGATAGAACAAAGTGCCCCAAGGAGTTGTAAATGATGTCTTGTGTTGGTCCTTAGGAGCTATTTTGATTTGGTTATAACCCAAGAAACCATCTATTAAAGACAACATCTCATGACCAATGGTGGAGTCCATAATAATGTCTATGTTTGGAAATAGAAATTAATTTTTGGGACATGCCTTGTTTATATCCTTGAAGTCTATACATATTCTGATTTTGACTGGTTTCTTTGATACTAGTACAATGTTAAATATCCAATCCAAATAATCTATGGGACATATGAAGCCAACCTCTAATTAATTTTTTAGTTCCTCCTTTACTAATAATTGTACTTTGGGATGCATTTTTATAAGTTTATGGTTTATAGGTTTGGCATCTAAATGAACCACAAGATGATGCACAAGTGAAGGATCAAGCCCTGACATCTTTGGATAAGATCATGAAAACATGTCAAAAAAATATTTAAGCAAAATGGTGAAGATTTCTTGTTATTCTTGAGTTAATGATGCAACAAGCTTGACTACCTTTAGATTTTTCTCTATCCCAATATTAAACTATGGTGTCTTCAACTAGGAGAGTCGATTCTTTTTTATATTTTTTTGGGTGGTAGAGAAGGTTAAGTTCCTCCTTAAGGTATTCTTCTTATGATGTTGTTTTACTAATTTGATGACGAGATAACAATTCCCAAAAATATATAAAATTAGTTAACTATGTAAAAAATCCTTAATATGATCGCCTTCTAGAATATGGTCTCTTGTACTCAAGAATTCATGTATTGCTTCAACATTTTTAAAGTTATCAAGCATATGTGTTGATTATTGGTCCCATTGGATGAGGTTTGGATATGTTAGGTCAAGTGTTAAGATGATAGTTTAATGGAATAAGTTGGTGCTCAAATTAAGTGGGTTAAATCATATACAATGGGAAACTTCATTGGATTTGAGAGTGATTGGTTCTATTAGTCATTGTTCATGGATGCTAAGGCCATTGTTTTTATGTTGGTGCATTTATTTGCTTTATTGCATTTACTTGTATTTATTATTTAGATTGGTGCACTAATTACTTATTATAATTAGTTTATTACATTGATTAATAATTTGTACTAAATAGGATAAGCTTGCTTATCTAGTAATCAACTTGGACACCTATCTTGTTACTATGGAGTTGCACTCCACTATTCAGGGTAATATAAGATAAGATTGCTTAACTAGTAGTCAACTTGTGTTGATCATTTACACAAGTTTGACACCTATCTTGTTATTGTGGAGTTGCACTCCACTATTCATTTAGTTAGATATCAGTTGAACTACACATGTTATATGAGTTCCTTGATATTTATCTTGCACGTCTTTCTCTATATAAGCAATGGCTATTTATGTATTATATATCAGATTAATATTGAATTATCAGATTAATTCATCATATTCAAGTTATTTATTCATTTCTATTATTGTCTCGGATATACAGTTATTGTTTATTACTATTACCATTTTATCTCTTATTCATGCTTTCTATTAGATTCATTAGATCCTGTATGTTAATTATAACATGTTACCAGAGTTATCTTAAATCTATAGATTGCTAAATATTCAAGAGAAAAATATCCAGATATAGCATCAATTTTTTAATTTTGTATAAAGGCACAAATTGGAGTTTTGTGGAGAATTTTTGATCTCACCATTAAGTTCAGAGTACCCAAGATAGTCAAAATTGTCTACAATTTTGTCTAGATTGGGCACATGTGGCAAAATTGGCAAGGGTTTGATCCATAAGAACCATGCCCAAATCTGGCAGGTACCTAAAAATTAAAGTATTTTTGAGCAAAACATGCCTCACGATTGCATTCAAAAGTCATCAAAACCTATAGATCCATATAAAATTTATCCAATTTAGACATAGTCACCTAGAAGGTAAATTTGTTTTGCTCTCAAGTACGGCCATATAGACTGTACAAACTATGCAGGGCAAGCAAAAAAAAATTGGAGTGCCACGTTAGCAAGCAAATTGATAGGGAAATTTTGAGAGTCCACCATTTAAACACCAGGAGGTATTTTTGAGTGATTTTTTTTGAAATAGCTTAAAATTTTGTGCTCTTCACTATTGTACTTTGAATTTTTTTAGATTTTTCTAGAATTTAAGTTTTTCAATAGAAACTCTTGCCCATCCTCATTTTTGCAACTTTAGAGGCTCATAACTTTCACAAATGACCTCATATTGAGGTCCCATTTTTTTTAAAAGTTAATATTTATTTGAGCACAATACATTAGTACAAAAAAATTTGTAATAAAATGCATGCTTTTTATACTTTTAGCCTAGAGGGCCTAATTGAGCTTTTTATAAATTAGAAAAATTATAATCCAGCCTTATAACTGCACTCAATTATAAAGTGGCAACAAATACTAGTTAGGTGGGATAAAACTAAGTAATTCAAGGGAGTTTTGTGGTGTGTTCTATACTTTGATTTCTGCTTTATGATAGTTTATTTTTAATTACATCATGGGGAATCCTAAGTTCCCACTATTAACATCATACAACTATAACACATGGAAATAGAATGCTTGGAATTCATTAATGATGCTAAGATATACGCCTTACATAAAAAATCTTCTTACTCCACCTACTGATGCAAAATAGTTACAACACTTTCTCTTTGAAACTACTAAGGTTATTGGATACATTCAGTCTTACATGTCTTTAGATATAAATTTTCATCTTGAAAAATGTACAAATCCAAAAGATGCTTGGGATAAATTAGCATCATTGTTTAGTAAAATAGATGAGGTTTGTGGTTACCAAATTAATAACGAACTCATTAGTTTGGATCCTAAAATTTATTCTACAATACAAGACTACATCACTAAAGTCATAGATCTTAGAGCACAAATTTTTGAATGTAAAATTGATAAAAAAGATATTCAATTGATTTTCAATGCCTTACACAAATTAGAACCTGAATATTCATCCTTTGTCTCTAGATTTTAGACTCATAAGCTCACATTGAGTAGAACATATAAAATGCCCACCTTTAAGGTATTCTATGAGATTCTAATGGCTGAAGAAGAAAAGTTAATAGCTATGGGTCTAATCAAGTCATCCAAATCTCAAGCTCTAACTACAAGTCAACCTCAACATAAACAAGTTTCAACATTAACATCAAATACAAATTCAAGTAAAAAGAAGAATAATCAGAATAAGTCACAGAAAGATAATAATAAAGGGAAACAATCTTCCTCACAAGGAGATTATAAGTCCACTAATAAGAAAGGGGATTTATAAAAAAGGACTAGCACTCCTTGCCCTTATTGCAAAAAGGGGTTTCATAATGAACAAGGTTGTTGGAAGAAAGAGATTGATGACCTTAAGGGTCTTCTCAAGAAGAATAACATCAATCAATCCTCTTCAAAGGATTCTTCCACTCCTTCAAATTCAAGGAAAGATAAATCTATGACACTAGTTGCACTGGCAAATTCTCTCAAGTCATGGGTATTTGACTCAGGTGCTTCACACCATATGGGCTCCGATCAAGAACATTTTTTTGGATTAGTACCAAGTTCCTTGCCTCATATTCTTATAGGTGATGATTTTAAGGTACATGTCATAGGAAAAGTTACAGTTGATGTTCATAGTGGTGTATTTGAAGATGTCCTTGGTGTGCCATAGTTATCAACTAAATTTATCTCAGTCTACCAAATCACTCACTTTGATACTGGTAGGAAAGTTGAGTTCACACCTGATTCTGTATCAATCATAAAATTGGAGGATAATGCCTTAGTTTTAGTGGGAAAAGTCAAAAATCATACTCAACATTATTCATTCTCCCATTTTGTGCCTCAGCCTTCCTCTACAACTTTGCTCTCACACACTAATTAAATAAGCAAGCTATGGCATGAGTGGTTTGGCCATCTGAATTACTGCTATTTATAGTAGCTTAGTCAGTAGGAAATGGTTACAGGACTTCCAAAGATTTAATTTTTAGGGGGTGTTTGTCATGGTTATGCATTAGGCAAACATCTAGAGGATAAGTTTGATAAAGGGAAGGCTTGGAGGGATACACAAGTCCTCAAACTTGTTCATAGTTTTTTAGCAGGTATATTACCAACTTTTTATTTTAGTAAAACACATTATGTTCTCACATTTATTTATGACTATTCTAGATATACTTGGGTTTATTTTATAAAAATCAAGAGTGAAGTATTTGATAGATTTATAGAGTTCAAAGCTCTAGCAGAGAAATATCTAGGAAGTATGTCAAGATCCTCTGCATCGATAATGGGAGGAAATATGTGAACAACAAGTTTGAACAATTCTGTCTCTTGAAGGAATTGATCTTCAACATTCAATTGCATACACACCTCATCAAAATGGTGTAGCAGAGAGGAAGAATAAAATTTTAAAAGAGATGGCAAATTGTATGATTCATGTAAAATCATTAGTACCTAAGTATTGAGTCGAAGTGATTAATTATGATGCATATATACAAAATACAGTTCCTCACAAAGCTTTAAATGGGATAACACCTCTTGAAGCTTGGTGTAATAGGAGACCAAAAGTGCATCATTTCAGAGTCTTTGACAGTCCAACATGGGCTCACATACCTTCAAATAAGCATGACGCTTTAGAACAACACAATTGGACTTGCATACTTGTGAGATATCTTGATAGTGTTAAGGGATATCATCTCATTGATCTAGATTCACATGAGCTTATTATAGTGAGAAGTGTTTACTTTTAAAAAAGCCCTTCAGACTTATCTTCTAAAATTTCTCATTCTTCTTCCTTAGAAGAATCAGATAGCAGTAAAGATGATACTCCTACTTCATTTACTCATGGGATGATGAGGTAATAGCTCCCCAAATAGGTTTAGTAGGTTAGATTCTAGTTCCTCCTCCATTTCCTCAACCATTGATGCCTTTGTGGGCTAGATAGACTTTGAAGGATGTAAACCCTCTTATTGGGGATCTATTAGATAGAAAGAGAACACACTTGTAGCATGATATTTCACATTCCTACATTGCCACAACTTCCGATCCATAGTTTTTTCAGGAAGCCACAAGGATAGTTGAGTGAGATTCAATGATGGAAGAAGAGTATGACTCATTGATTAGGAACAACACTTGGGATCTTATTCCTCTTCCTAAGGGAAGAAAATTAGTATGATGTAGGTGGATATATCAAACTAAGTTTACATTGGATGGAACTATTAATAAGTATAAAGCATGCTTAGTGGCCAAAGGTTTTTCCCAAGTGGAAGATATTGACTATACAGATACCTTTACACCTATTGCTAAGATGAATTTCATTTGATTGATACTGGATATTGGTGTAGCTCATGGTTGGGCTATACATAGATGGATGTGAAGAGAACATTTCTTCATGAGGATCTTCATGAGGAGATATATATGGAGCAGCCACAAGGGTTATTTCAAGATTCTTCATTGGTGTGTCACTTGAAGAAGTATCTCTATGGTCTGAAAAAAGCCTCCAAGGCTTGGTATTCCAAGATGGACACATTTATTCTCTTAGTTGGGTTCTTGAGATGTCAACATTTTATTGTAGGAGGATTCACTATTGTAATTAGTTAATATGTTGACATCTCATTATTATAGGGAGCACAACATCCATCATCAACAGTGTTAATACTGCACTTCATGACAAGTTTTCTATGATAGACATGGGCCTATTGCACCATTTTCTTGGGATTTAGATAGCATAGTCTTCTTCCAAGATTACTCTTTCATAGCCCAAGTATGCCATGGCCTTGTTAGTTTAGTTTCATATGGCTGATTGTAGGTCTATACTGACTCCCTTATTATCTAGACTTAAAATTGAGGTTCATTGTTCCACTCCCTTAGTTAATGCCACATTATATCTCTAGCTTGTAGGCAAGCTCATCTATCTGACTCATACATGACTTGATATTTCATATGAAGTTGGTATGGTTTCACACTTTGTGTAGAAACCATATGAGCTTCATTAGAGAGCCACCAAGCACATTTTGAGCTACATTTAGGGCACTATCAGATATGGGATTCATTATAAAATAGGTATAGGTTCAGACTTAGTGGCAGAGATCATTGATCTTCAATATTGTCCTACAGAGGAGTAGATTGTAGATATTTTCACCAAACCTTTCATTGAGAGCAAGTATCTTCACTTCTGATCTCTTTTGGGGGTACGAGACATCAATTCTTTAGGGGGGTCTCCTAGACCTTTGTTTTGATGAGGAGTTTTTTTTCCTTCAGGTTTTCTCCTTTCCTCATCTATTTATATAAAGTACCTAATATGGTTACATATTGCTAGGAGTCTTATCTGCATAGCCCTACCTAAGCTTCGCTTATGGGGGAGTGTTGGTGAATTTATTTGTTTTATTGTATTTACTTGTATTTATTATTTAGATTGGTGCACTAATTACTTATTGTAATTAGTTTATTATGTTGATTAATAATTTTCACCAAATAAGATAAGCTTGCTTAGCTAGTAGTTAACTTGGACACCTATCTTGTTATCATGGAGTTGCACTCCGCTATTCAGGGTAAGATAAGATTGCTTAACTAGTAGTCAATTTATGTTGATCATTTACACAAGTTTGACACCTATCTTGTTATTTTCGAGTTGCACTCCAATATTCATATAGTCAGATATCAGTTGAATTACACATGTTGTGTGAGTTACCTGATCTTTATCTTACACACCTTGCTCTATATAAGCAATGGCTATTTAAGTATTCTATATCAGATCAATATTCAATTATCAAAGTAATTCATCATATTTGAGTTATTTATGCACTTCCGTTATTGTCTCGAATATATAATTATTGTTTATTACTATTAATATTTTATTTCTTTTTCATGTTTTCTATTAGATTCATTAGATCTTGTATGCTAATTCTAACACTTTATAATTCATTATATTACACATGAAGGATTTGGCTATAGGACATTAGTTACTAAGGAAGTAAGTAGCTTGTTCATTGAAATAAATCCAATAGAAATTCAAATCTTCAATTTTCTCATTAGAAAGAAGACCACCTTCTACAAATGATGTTTTGCCAAAGTTATGAGCCACTTGAGTATCCCTTTGATAATGGGGTTTGCCATGGATTTTTGGGGATACATGGATTTTACCTAAATAATTAACATCTTGGATTTCATATTCACCCACGTCTTTGTCAACAATTTTGAATTAGGATGGAGGAGACAATGTGGTTTTCGAAGTGGAAGGTTTATTGGATGTTTAAATTGTAAATGGAGTATCTGTGAAAGTGAATGTGGATGGCATATTCAACCAAACACCAAGTGGATGTGTTTGAGGTAATGTGTTAGGATAAATGTAGTTGTTAAGATTTGATAATTCCTCAATATGAACATATATGTCTTATATAAAAGGGAGATAATTGGATTTTTGATAACATCCTTCCAATAATTTGTAGTATTGGAAGGGTTGAGGATCATCGGGTATGGTTAATTTCATGCCATCATGAGAAAACTTCATAAACTGGTGTAAGGGTGAGCGTATAACATTCATAGAGTGGATCTATGGATGACCAAAGAGTAAATTATAAAGTAAATCCAAGTCAAACACAAGAACTTACATATCCTGAATGAAAGGCCTAACCATCAAAGGAGTAAATATGATACCCATAGACTTATGCTCATTATTGTCACATGCCTTAATGGTAATCATATTTGATTCTAGTGTTTTTTTAGGATACCCCAAATGTTTGATTAATCGTAATGTACACAAATTCAAAACTGATCCATTGTCTATAAAAACCCTTTTTAAATTGTGCTTAGAGATTATGAATTTTATATACAAAGGTAAATTATGTACAGATCCCATAGGAGAGACATCAATATGATCAAATGTAACTTGATTGAAGGTGGATAATTTTCCAAATAACACTTGAAATTTTTATGGATTGATGTCTTGAGGGACTCTTGACTCTTGAAGGACTTTAGACAAGATATATTTATATATAAGGGAGGTTTCGAGAAGATCTAAAATAGATATGTGAGTTGGTGTCTTCTCAAGATGGTCTATGATATCATACTTACTCTCAACAGTGGGAGATGAAGCACTTGGGATGGTAATCTTGGTACATCTTGTGGTAATGATAGAAACATGATAATTTGTATAATCAACATAATTGACTATAGAGTCAAAAGGGTGATTAGTTTGATTGACATTACTTGCTTAAGGTTTCTTCTATTTTTATTTACCATGTCCTTGATCATGTTTGGGAAATGAATCTTTATATATGTCTAAATTTTGGTTATTGGATGATGTGGATGGTTGAATTTTAATGGCTATGTCCCCATGATCTATAAGATCTTGGACATAATGTTTTAACCTCATTTACTGATTATTTGAATGTCCCTTAATCTTATGGTATTCCCAATATTCATTGTCATGGTACCACTCGAGTTTAGGAACATTTTCTTTGAAGGGTTTGGTATTGGGCCATATGATCATGATCGTAGCAAACAAATTTTAAAAAATCAATTCATAATAATATCCCAATTGGGTGAACTTACACTTATGGTTTTCTTTTTTTATTGACCACCAAGTATTTTTATGTTTTTAATGGGTTGTGGGTTTTGAATGTATTTGACATCTGTGACACCATCACCTACAATGTTTTTGTTTTTGGAAAATTATTTAGGTTTGTCTATTGGGTTTGATGAATTTTTTTCATGTTTGAAAATTTTGATAACACCATTTGTAATTAAATTTCATTCAATTTGAACTCCCTTTTCGATTATTTCATCAAAGGAGTTTGGACAAAGAAGTTGTAAGTGATGAGCTAACTCCAAGTTAAGGTTATTTGGGAAAATAACAATAAGTTCCTTTTCAAGAAAGGACCATGGAAAATGGAGCTCCAATGACCTCCATATTTGTAAGAAAGAGGCAAAGGTTTCACCATTTCATTTTTTTGTGCTATATAGGTCAAGCATGGTCAATTCTTTTTCAAGATTTTCTGAGAAATGTCGAACAATGTTTTTGGATAAGTCTTCAAAGGTGGAGGATCCTTTCAGTCATCATGAGAACCATTTTAGGGCTTGACCCCCTAGACCACGTGGAAAGAGCCTTAACATGTATTCATTACTTAGGCAACATCAACATATGCCATATAAAAGTCTTTAAGATTTTCTATAGGATCACTCTTACCTTTTTACTTATTGAATTTAGAGAGTTAAAAATGTTTTAAAAAGGGTGTTGTCATATTATTTACATCGTATGGATATGGAAAATTTTCCTCAAACTTGTATTATATTTTCCTAGAAAATGTACCATCTTACAAGCCTTGGATCTTATCCTTCATGTTTTTCCACTCTCTAATGAAGTGTGACAATATTTGATTACTTTGGCTTGAAGAGGTAAATGTGTTGGAAGTTTGACCCATAACTAGGTTTGAATTTGTTGAGGCTTGTGAAAATGAATATTGATTATGGGGTGAATTGTTGATAAATTGATTAGGAAGTGCATTGAAAGAGGGATTGGCATGTTGTGATTGTATGAAGGTATTTGGGTTTATTGGGTTAGTGGAGAAGTTAGGATTTGTTTGATTTGGATTGGTGGTGAAATTAGGATTTGTTTGATTTGTGAATGAATTTGGGTTGGTTTGATTTGGGGATGGATTGATAATTGTGCTTTGGTTCATTTTTGGATTCGAAAAAGTATGTTAACAAATTATTTGATTTTATTGAATGTTGGGGTTAAAGGGTTGATGTGGATTGAGGGTTTAATTAGTGTGGATGAGTGGGTTTAGATGTGTGGGTTTTTTATTTCGATGTGATGGGACTAATCCTACAAAATAAATTGGATTGGTAAAACTTAAAAGTTGATGTGATGTACTTCTTAAAGCAAAATTTTGATGTTGATTGATGGGTAATGATGTACTTCCTAAATTAAAATTTTGATGTTGATTGATGGGTAAACTTGAGTAAGCATTCAAGTTTAGATTTGAAGTTGATTGATTGATGTGTGAACTAGAATAAGTATTCAAGTTCAGATTTTGATTTTGATTTGTGTTGTTGATTGGTTAACTATGGAAGTTTTTATTTTGATTGATTGACTTGATTAAGTATTCAAGTTTGGATTTGAGTGATTGTTATTTGTTAAACTTGAATGAGTATTCAAGTTTGGATTGGATTCATTGATGATTGGTAAACTTGAATGAGTATTCAAGTTTAGATTGGATTAGTTGATGTTTGGTAAACTGGAATGAGTATTCAAATTTGCATTGAATTTGTTGATGATAGTTAAATTTGGATTCACACCTAATCTTAGATTTGGGTTGGAACTTATATTAACCAAAATATGGCTGGAGATTTGAAATATCTTCATTGATTTGATGGGTATGGCCTCCATAGAAAACCCATGGCTTGCTTGGGATGATTCCTCATTGAGGATGGCTTTCTATTTATCTTTGAAGTCCTAAGTATTGGACTTAGAAGAACCAATGATAGCCTTGTTGGCCTCTAGAGAGCCTTGTGATGTGGATTGACGTTGAATGGGTGATGAAGACTCTCTTTTAGCAATTAAGTGGTGTAGATTATAAACATCAAAATTGGGTGGAAGTTTGGCCCCTAAGCTCGAGGTTTGGAATACAAATACATTCTTGTTAGACATGTTGAATTGATTAAATGGAAGAGAAGGAAAAATAACCTAGGGATACCTTCATATTGATAAGGTCCCTTTTCTTTTCTTTTTTGTCATGGATTTCTTGTATTTCAACATGATGTCCTTAGTTTTATTGACTACTAAATTAAAAGGGGTCATTTCCAAAAGGCTCATCCCTTAACCTAGGAATATTTGACATAGCCATGTGCCTTGTGATAGGTGACATTGTTAAGAAAAAGGATTTGACTCAAAAAAGCAAAAATATAAATACTTAACTCTAGTAAAGTGAGAGACCAAAGTGACTAAAAGTTGATTGATAACAAGATACTTTGAGTTTTGATATTTAAGACTAAACTTTTGATTTTTAAAGATTTAGATTATACTTGATTTATCAATTTCAATACTCAAAATAGTTTTGGTTTCAATCAAAGGATTTCAACACGTGGTAATTCACAAGGAAACAAAACAAACAAGTCCTACTCTAAACACACATACATTACACAAAAATGGATAAAAACTAGGCAAAGAGACTTGAATAACTAATAGGCTTTCCATGTCACATGTGTGTTCAATGCATTAGTTGCAGCCTAATATTTCAATAACCATGAAAGATCTACCTTTCCTATGGTTTACTAAGCCTGATTTCAAAGGTGCATGGAAAGTAGCTTCTTAACACTAACCTCTAATCGATGCACTACAAGTTAGGCAATAAGAATAGATTTCCTACGCTTAAAGTTTAAACAAGATTATCTAGGGGAGTCCTCTATATACCTTTAAGTATATTGAGGCCTAAAACCATGGAATAAGTTGATTTGATGGACACACATAAATGGGTTTAGTCCCAATGTACCCAACACCTCTATAAGATTTTAGTGTGTTGATGTCAGAAAAATCAAATTTCATGTCATGCAATTTCATGTAGGATGAAAACTCTTCACTTCATGCTATGCTTAAAACACAACATCGCTTAGCCAAAAATGACATATCCATCTCAATTTATATACCCTATCGATACACGGGGTTGGCCTACCATGTGGTGGTGAAATACACAATTGATAGAGTCCTTAAAAATAAAAATAAAGAAGACTAACACTTACCTCTGATACTTAGGTATCATCACCAATGTGATACCAAGAGAAGAACATACATACAAGTGGGTCTTGGGTAATAAATTTGTCAAATGTCATTTTTAATTTTTTGAGTATCATCACCCATGTAATGCCATGGAAATTATATGCAACAAGTGCCACGTAAATTCTTAGAAATAAAAAGGTTAATTAACATCAAAATCCAAAATGTGATTTAAGTTACTAAAAAATGTTGAAATAAAAATTTGTCAGAGATCTTGAAATAAAGCGAGAAATGTAAAAATAAAATTTAAAGTTAGATTATACAAGCTTTCTTCAGTCTATCATTAATTAGCGGGTTACAATAAAACTGTTAAATGTTTTGATGTGACTAAAAGGTCAAGGTAACTTGCAAAAAGTTAGTTGAAAAAGACAAAAATTGAGTGCTTTGTAACGATTTTTCTGTTATATAGTCTGAGAAAATAATGAATTCGTTAGTAGTTAGAAAACTTATAAAAATGGAAAACTAAATACTAAAAACAAATATTTACATAATGATTTCATTATTTCTAATGAATTCATTGAAGTTTTAGACTATTTTTCTAAAGTTCTTGATGAATTCATTAAAGTTTATGATGATTTCACTAAAGTTTATGACAATTTTATTGAAGTTCCTAATGATTTTGCTGAAGTTTAAAATGATTTTGCCAAAATTTCTAACAATCTATAAAAAAAGGTTAAAAGAATATAAACCATAAAAGAAAGTAGAACTAAGACAGAAGGGGGTTAAAAATACCAAACACACAGAAACTATTAGAAAAGTAAAAAATTGTAAAAAGTGAGGAAAAACACACCTGAATGAATTTGCTATTATGCAGAATGAATTCATTGTTTTTAGTTTTATAGACAACAAACTCAAATATTCAAAAAATTAACCTGAAACATTAAAAAAAAAAATTCCAAGACAAGTGGTAAATGTATATACACAATAATATCAATAAAAAACAACTGAAATAACTCTCTAAATGTACCTATGATGTACAAGATGAGGGACAAGGTCTCATGGGTGTGCCAAAATATATAAATGTAAAATATAGAATGTAACCTAACTAATAAATCATTTACAATTGAATTATAATCTAACCTAAAGTAAACTTAACTTCAAAGATAAATCAACAAGAATAAAATAAAAACTAAAAGAAAACTTACAAAATGAGATGCAATTTTGTCACCTTCTCCATTATGTGATCAATGGTGGATTTTATCTTAGATGCTAATGTGTTTACTCAACTCTTTTTCAAAGGAAATAGAATCAGGCAATGTTTTTGGTATGCAAATGATTTGGATGGCTTTGATTCACTTTAAAATTTTCATAACACTTCATTAACTTGAAGGTGGATGATTAAAAGTCATGGATTTCCTGTCAATTTATAGACTTACATGAGGTTAATTAGATGGTTAAGAATTATTTGAATTTATTTAATTATTGAAATAATCAACAATGAGAAAATAGTCCTCATCTATAAGGATAATGATCAATTCCATGGGTTGAGCATAAAGGGAGTTGGTTGAGTGAGTCAACAAGAATGGGTCAAGTTAGTTGGTTGACTCATCTTGGATGTTGAAATGTTTTATTATGACTCATAAGATAGTTAAGGAAGTTTAGGAATTAGTTGGATGAGTCAACATACAATTAAGACAAATGTAGAGGATGTTTAGATGAGGTGTAAAATCTAGATTTGTTTTGGAGGAAAATGATGTGCATGATTATAATTAATTAATTTAAAATCAATAAATCATTTGAAAGTGGATGGAAATGATGTTAATTTAAATTTTAATTAGGGATGGTGACGGGTTGGTGTCAAAGTGAATTTTAACACTAAATGGTAAAATTTAGGTGTTTATAACTACACATGCCACTAGCACTATAGAGTCTTCACACATAATGGTCACCTTATAAATGATATGTTCCTCCACCCACCACTTAGTGGTTTTTGAAAGGATAACCCTTATGATTTACCCTATAATGTAACCATATGGACCCTTTGGGAGGCATATGGAGAGTCCTGCTTTTCTCTTACCTATGGGAGGTAATCAATACTTATATTTTTCCTTCTCTCATTGGATGACTTCCTTAGTCACATAGATTGTAATGTGAACTTTTTGTGAAACTATTATGCCAAATTTTATTTTAATTTGGTTTCCATTTTAAGTTGTTTCGAAACCATCACTTTTACTTCTCTTTGATTTAAGTTGTGATAAAAGAGTTATTTTATGTAAATTGACTTGATTTTAAATTGAAATGAAATATTTTATTATTTTTATTTATGACTCTCTTTAGTGGCCACTTGGCACTTGATCTAATCGTGATATGGAGTTTCTTTCCTTTGAGATTTTATTTTTGATTAACTATTGGTTTCATATATGTTCATAATGTGTATGTTATTCATCTTGTGCGAGTATGGGGGTGAATAATTAGTTTGGAATATAATTACTGGGTCGAGATGGTAACATGCATAGGTAGATTCATGATACCATTCTTCTCACCCACTAGATGTGGTGGTTATATGGTACTATCTTGCTTCTTGGGAGGTCCAAGTAGATTTTTTTTGGAAGGTCTAAGGAGGTTATTTACAGAGCATAGTGATTGCACTTCTATTTCAGCATTGATGTTGCTCTATTCAGAGGGCACTTTATTTTTTCATAGTGCACTCTTACCATGGGATGATGATGAACTTGTTTAGTATGATATTATAATAGAATAATATTATTGTTTCACATATTACTTATCATGATTATATGACAACAATAATTATTGGGGTTTTAGTTGGTTTATGACATATTTGGATGACAATATGATAGTTTCATAGTATGGGAACCACTTAAAGAAAATTAATATTAACTGTTGACTTAAAAACCTACTTATTTTCAAAAGAATCTAATTATACAATAATAAATTATGCTGACATTTGAAAACTTAAAAATTGAATAATAAAAAATATTGTGAATAATTTGACTATTAAAAAAGGCATTAAAAATATAAAAATGAAACTATATGGTTTAAAGCCCATTCAAAAATTGTTATTGTATCTATGTCAGCTTAAGTTGCATCATCTGTAACCTAATATGCCCTCTATAAATGTGTGGTATTCACTATTTTTGTGTTGGTTTGGTGCATCGAGGATGGTGATTTTATAAGGGGGTGAGTATGTAATACCCCTATAGTGAGCTAATGTTCTCTTTTCATTTTTAGTGTACTCATTGCATGCAGTACATTTTTTTTTCAACTCCCTTTTGCATGTATCCAACTTACATTACCCCATGTTTGCTGAGAAGACCATTTGGGTCCAACTTGTGTTATTATCAACATGTATCACATCACTTTTATCATATGATGGATTTTAAACCTGAGACAATAGTGCAACTAGATTATTGTTTCTTACCTTTGATTTGTGGGAATTGGAGAAGTTGTTGATATGATTGGTAATCATTGTGGCTATGAAAAATCTAAGATAAGATCATCAAGATTATTAAATCCTATTGTCCCCTGTAATATCTTATATACTGTGTGTGTATACACTAGAAAAAATATCTTGAAAAAAATTATGTAAATGTTGAAGGATATATATTTGTTTTATTTGATTAAAAATATTAATAATAATGATAATAGTGATACTGATAAAATGGGGTTGGCTTATAACTAGTGACCCTTGTTGTCATAAACGTGTGATGATATGTTACTTATTCAACACTGCCCTTAAATGTTTTATAGAATTCTTCGTAGTAGGAGGAAACATTAAATTCATTATGTATAATTATTTTAATCCCTTGGAGTGGTTGAGATGGATCTACTCAAAATTATTTAAATAAATGTTTTTATGATACTGGAAATTTTTTTTGGCAAAAGGGGATAATGTGAATGAGGAAAAGGGAGATATAGGTGACAGTGCTGGCTATCAAAGATGTCCCATCTCACATGAGAGAAGGTAGGACCTGAAACTCTCTAGAGAGGATTACTTAGGAAGAAAAATTTGGATTGGAAATGGGCGGGATGAGTGCCATATATAAAAACCTCTTGCTTGTCATGGGGATTACTCAAACTATCTATGGAAGGTAAAAGGGGAAGCCATTGATCAAAGCTTTGAATTTGAAGAGAGAAATAAAAATAGAGATATTAGGCATGGAAACAACATCTCTACTGAAGGGAAGAATAAGCTTGGGCTCCTCCCAATGGATGAGTGGATCTATAAACATTGAATCACATAATTAGCTAAGCCACAATGGGCCTCATTTTCCATTAGACCCTCCACATCCTACATTGTTGAGCTCGTTCAAACAATGAAAGATGTTACATCACTTAAACATGATATTCTTATTGTAGATGAGAGCAATGCTACTTTTGGGAATAGGTTTACTTCTATTTTTCTAGAGAACAACGAGACTAACCACCAAGCATATAAATAGCTCATATTAACCACACCCAAACTTGGTCAATAAATTTCTAGTGCCATCCTCTTTGAGGAGACCCTCTACTAGTCCATAAATGATGGTATTAAATTTGTTGATTCCATGCATGAGGTAAATATCATTCTTGGCATTATAGTAGACAAGGGTTTGGTCCCATTTCTAGGATCAAACAATAAATCTTGGTGCCAGGGTTTTGATGGATTAGCCTCAAGATCTACTACATACTAGAAATAGGGTGCTCATTCTATTATATGATAATTTTGTTGGTGTCATGTCTTAACTTTGTACTTGGTATTTTTTTCCTTGAATCCCACAAGTATGAGCATTTACAAGTATATGGATATATTTTTAACAATAGAAATGAAGGTAATGAAAGCTTAGTCTTTGTGCTTTTATTGTTAGATTTCAATATGAGTGGGGTTATTATTGATAACGTTTTATTTTCTTTTAGCTTTTAAGGGTGTAACCCTCTTGTTTATGTTAGTGATTTGAAGAGCCAATATTAAACCTAAAATTAGTCATGAGTTATGATACCTAATGGAGTTAACCTTTCCCTCCTTTTAGTGTGAATTGTTTGAAAAAATGCCTCAAAGGAACTTTAGTGGGTATTGATTGTCAATATACCTTCGATGAGTAGTACTATGAATTATTTGGAAATACGCACCCATATTATTTTATCTAAACATTTTTTGTCATGCTTCATGGTCAAAATATGTACATAAATCTTAGACAAAACATCTATATTTTCTGAAATATTTTGGCCTTATTTTCAAAATTACTATTTTTGCATCGTTATTGTCGTAGCCCTTCTATGTTTGTGCAAATTCTTACTTTCATGTGATCATTATTTATAAATCACAACTATAAGAATATAACAATGATTTAAGGAACATTAGGAGATGTGAATGAAACTATCCTTTGTTTTGAAGTCAATGTGTGCATTATTGACTATGATTTGAATAATAACCATCCTTGTAGTAGAAACATGTATTACTAAAAAGAGTTGAGCCTTGTGATGATGCATTTGGTGATATCATGGATTCCAAATCTATTAATGGGTGAAAATTAAGAATTCAAAAGTAAATTTTTGATAAACCAAAGTCATCTTCCAATCAATTCAACCCCATATTATTTTTCTTATTTGTGGAGTTATGTACTGTGATTATTAACCTACTATGAATCACACCAAATCTGCACCAATCATACTAGATCAAATTTATAAACATTTATCTTGACATAGAGATTTTATTTTGATATGTTTGAATGTTAATAATAAATCAAACATATTTTTGACAAATAAATACCAAAAAAAAGGAATCAAATAATTTACTTGAATGACTTCCCAACCTGGGTAAAACCCTTTCAGATTTGATTGAAAATAAATACTTAAGCTAGATTTTTTTTGAAACTAAGACATGAATCTATTTTTTTAGATTGTGTAATATCTAAACAATATCTATACAAATTTTAATCTCATCAAAACTATCTGTTTTATCCATTTCTGGGCAACAATTATAAGAGCAAAATTTGTAATTACTTTTCTTGCCTCTAAATTCATTCTGATATGGTATAAATTACGTACTTAAATTTTAAAATTTCAAAATCTGAGACTTGGAAATGATTATTATAGGATAAAAAATATGGAATCTGTAATCAAATCATTTTTTATGCCCGTTGGGCATCATCATTTTTGATCAATTACTAGAAATATTGTTATCTCATCCTTGTTCCCAATATTGATTTAGAATCAACATAATTGAAATATCAAGAAAAGGAATTTCTCAAATCTCAAAGTTGAAATAAAATTATAATAGATTAAAGTTGTTTGTGTGATAATAAAATAAATTTTATCATAAGATCTGCTATTTTTAGCAGGGCAATTTTGAAGCTGGTTTACATAAAAATTTTGTAAGGTAATTTTATATACATGGAAAGTCACATTGAAATGAGATATATATTTTTTATTTCATTCACAATTAAAATATTATTATGCCTTAAATACAATATTTATAGCTTAGATAATAGGTTCTCATGCTTATAAAAAAATTCCACTTCTTTCGAATTAATTTTAGGGGTACATGTGTACATGTTTATTAACTTGGAGATTGGTATGTTTTGTATCATTTAGAAGGGTCTCTTGTTGTAGTTGTTATAGTGATCTAGTGATCTATTGACCTTGGTTCGAGTTTTGGGCCATAAAATTATTTTTTTATGTTTGGCTTTAGTTGTTAAAGGGTAGACATAAGATGGTGCATATTAGAAGTTGTTTTGGAATGTTCTCTTGGAATAAGACATTATCTTCACATTCGATATTATATTTATTAATTGCATACTTCACATAAGTTTATATTCCCTTGTAACCCTTGATGGTGCTTATTTGCATTTTGACTAGCTATTGGTTAGGGTGTTGCCCGCAAGGGGAACTATGTTTTACCCCACTTTTATCCTTTGCATGAGGTATCCACTTGAATATTCATGTGTGCACACCATGAGTGCCATGAACACCATGGGATATTCATGCATAATAATTAAATTATGAATGATGTGTTCCTCCACATGCCTCTTAGTTGTTGAAATGACAACCCTTGTGATTTACCATATGATGCAACCATGTGGACCTTTTGCGAGGCATATGAAGAGTGATATTTTTATCTTACCTCTAGGAGATAATTGAAGCTTATATATTTATTTATCTCCTCAGGTGGCTTCCTTAACCACATAGTATCATAATGTGATCTTTTTACGAAATTGTTGTGCCAATTTTTTTAATTTAGTTTCCATTTTAAGTTTTGAAACCAACACTTTTTCTTCTCTTTGATTTTAGTTGTGATAAAAAGTTATTTTATGATTATCAACTTACTTTTAAATAAAATTAAAATAATTTATTATTATTTTATTTATGAATTCTTCATTGGCCACTTGGTACTTGATCTAATCATGTTATGGAGTTTCTTTCTTTTGATATTTTATCTTAGATTAAATGTTGGTTTTATAAGTGTTTATAATGTGTACATTGTTCACCTTGTGGAGATATGATAGAGAAGAAGTATCTTGGAATATAGATATTGGGTTGAGATGGGAACCTGCATAATTGGGTTCATGATACCATCCTTCCCATCCACCAAACATGGTGGTTACATGATACTATCCTGCTTCGTAGGAGGTCTAAGTAGAATTTTTCTTGGGAGGTCCAAGGAGGTTATTTTTAGAGCACCGTGATTGCACTTATAATTTAACATTGATATTTCTCTATTTAGAGGTAACTTTATTTTTGCATAGTGCACATCAAAATAATATTTTTGTTTCACATATTACTTATCGAGATTATATGATAGTAGGAATTATTGGGGTTTCAGTTGGTTTTTGGAAGATTTGGATGACAATATGTCAGTTTGATGAAATGGGAACCACCTAAAAATATATATATATATATATATATATATATATATATATATATATATATATATATATATATATATATATATAATAAAAAAAAAATCTACTTCTTTTCAAGATAATATAATTATACAACGGTAAATGATGTTGACATTTGAAAATTTAAAACTTGAATAAGAGAAACTATTGTGAATAATTTAATTGGTGAAAAATAGGCATTAGATTTTTAAAATCAAAAATATGTGGTTTGTAATCACAATAGATAATTATTGTTTTATTTATGTTGGCTTGAGTTGCATCATTTTTAATATAGTATGCTCTTTGAAAATGTGTGGTTGTCACTCTTTTTGTGTTGGTTTGGCACATTGAGGATGATGCTTTTATAAGTAGGGGAGTATGTAGTACCCCTATAACGAGCCAATGTTTTCTTGTCATTATCAACATACTCATCACATGTGATGCATTTTTTAATCAACTCCCTTATGCATGTATCCTAATTACATTACCCCATGTGCACTGAGTATCTATTTTGGTTCTAATTTGTAATATTAGCCACTTGTATTGCATCACTTTTATCGTATAATGGATTTAAAGCCCAAGATAATAGTGTATCTAGAGTTTTGTTGCCTATTTGTGTGGAGTCCTTCCTTTTCACTTAATCCTTTGACAACTTCTATGTACGTTGTTTTAGGCATACAACCCTTGTAACCCTATTTGAGTTCTTTTTTTATTGATATGAATCAACATAGTTTATATAGATTTGAAATCAGTCTCAAAACATTAAAAAATATGAGTTTCCACTCAAACATACCTTGAATCCTCTTTATTGAACTTAAAATAATAAAAAACTTACAAAACTCACATTTTAAAGGTCTAATTAGGCTTAGTTCTCTCTGTACTGGCTATTTTTTTGTATTGTACAGTCCTATACTATCATGAAACCTCATAATATTTTAGATCATGTCAAAATACACTAGATTCCAAAATTTCATGAATTTTGACATTTGAAATTAAGAGAATCACATTTGAATTAAAAAACCCTAGTTTGGGGTTTTAAAAAGCCTTAGACCACTCAAGAGCCTTAAAAAGGAGTAAATTTGAATTCTAAACACTTAAAAATACTTATAATGACTGTTTTATATCTATCTCACCTAGCTTCAAATTATCCAATAGTTGTTTTACCTTGAACAATTAGGACATGACTTCTAATGAGTTTTAACAGTATTCTATGTTCTACTATAGGATTGTGTCAAATTAGAATGGAGATTTGAAATAAATATTATGTTTAGAGAGTTTCAAAAATTTATTTTCACCAATTAGAGATTCTATAATATTTATATGACTTCCACCAATAAAAAACACTTGAATAAATCTAAAAAAGACATCACTAACCTATCCTTCTGACTGTGCACTAACAAAATTATTCCAAATTGAATTGTACTGTGTGTTACACATTATTAACCTGGGAAAAATGAAACGTAAACATAGATATAAATAATATAAAATTACTCACATATTTTAAAGTCATCAAGATCCTATAAATTACTCGATAAATCTTATTTTCATTCATTCATTGATAACAAAATACACTAGAATTGCATATACAACAAAACAAAGTTTCCTCCTTTATTTATTGGCACTTTCTTAGTCCTTATTATAATATAATTCATTTAAACCCATTTTAATGTAACTATTTATATATATTCATTAGTTTTACATTCTCCTTTTTCCTTACCACTACACCTACATCTTCTCCAACGTAGGTTATGGTCTAGACAAGTCATCTTCCCTAGGCTTTGATCAAGGTTAAACATAGAAATCACGTATAAGAGAGCATTAGACTATAAAAAAACATACCTACACGTAAAATACCCATTATTACACAATTTTACATCATTTTCCAATTACAAAAACATGTTAAAGACACTATAGGAACTTAATCAAAATTTGAATTTTCAAAAGACTAGTTTTGGTAGGAAAGCCAAGATGGCAATCTTAAGACCTTAAAATTCTACAATAATATTAATAATGTATCTTTATTGATATATAAATACTTATAATACCTATAAAAAATTACAAAAAAAACAAAATTTTATCTAATATATACATGTTCCTACATCAAACTACTAGGGTGCAAAAGAACTCTTCATGAGCTCTCCAATGTTGTTGCCAAGCTTAATGATATCTAAATGTGTCATAAACATTGAGTATTCAAGAGTATGGACATTAAAATTGACCTAATACTAAAAATTAACTTTGTCCCTTGCCTTTTTCACCACTTTTTAAATCTAGAATAGCTTCAGGTTGATTAGGTTGTACTCTTAGAAACTATTGCTCCTACTGAATGGTATGATAAGTTATGTCTCTAGATATTTCATCTGAGTTTTCCTCTCCTTTGTAAGGATACATATCTACAACATTGAAAATATGAAAAATCCCAATATCAAATGGGAGTTCTAACTCATAGGCATTAGCTAAAAATTTCCTTATGATGTTTACAGGGTCTAGTTTTCTTTAGTTTCAATTTATTGTATTCCCCTTTTGGGATTCATTATTTCTTGAAGTGTGAAAAAATTATGTCACCAAATTAAAAATTCACTTCTCTTATTTTCAAATTATCATGCTTCCTATACTTTTTAAAACTTGTTTCGAGTCTCTATTTTACTTGTTCATATAACTCCTGCATAGTTATTGCAAAGTCCTCACCTTCTGCACTTCTCCTCTCCTATTTTCCCAAGTTACTCAATTCATACACCCCTCTTAGGTGAATAAAATACATAATGTGGAATGGAATAAGTGATGTAATCCTATTTTGGGAATCATTATAAGCAAATTCTGCTTGAGCCAATACCTAGTCCCACTACTTGGGGTGATCACTTACCAAGCTTCTAAGGATATTTCCCTAGCTTCTGTTAACTAATTTAGTCTGACAATAAGTTTGAGGATGGTATGTTGAGTTGAATTTTAAAGTACTTTCTAACTTATTCTAGTGATTCCTCCAAATGTAGCTAACAAACTTAGCGTCTCTATCAGATATAATACTTATAGGAAGCCCATGTAGTCTCACAACCTCTTTGAAGAATAAGTTATAAATATGAGTTTCATCACTTATTTTTGTGAAAGGAATGAAGTGAGTCATTTTTAAAAACCTATCAACTACCAAAAAAATTAGAATCATTACCTTTCTGAGTCTTTGGTAGTCTAAACACAAAGTCCATACTGATTGAATCCTATGGCCTATTAGGAATTGACAAAGGTTGATATAAAATTGCATTTTGACTTATTCCTTTGGCATACTGACATATCCTACACCTTTAAACAAATTTATTCATATCCCTTTACATTCCAATCCAATGCTAATGTGCACTTAGTTGGGCTAAATTATTTACTTGTCAAAAGTATCTGCCAAACTACCACTATGCTTCTCCTTTCATAGATTATCTCTCATGTAACTTTTTAGAATGCAAAAATAGATACCCTTAAATAAGGGACATTCATGCAGCATTTATTCCATACATGGACCCCTATCTATGTTCACTAGATTTTCACATGCCTCATAAATCTCTTTGAAGTTAACATCTTCCTTGTATACGTCTTTCAATGAGTTAAATCCCAAAATGTTTAACTGTGATTCGTGAAAAATCAAGCTCCTTATATTTAAATCATATGTAACATTATTAATTTATCCAATTTTATGTTTAATTAAAAAATAAAAAATATGTAGATACTCAACCCACTTCATGTGTCTTCGATTAATCTTATTTTGACACTAGTGAACTATAAAGCATGATTAGCCATGTGTAATACAAAATATTTAGGTATTAAGTAATGCCTCCATTTATTCAAGTCTTGAATGATGACATATAATTATTGATCATATGTTTAGTATTTCTTCTTAAAATTCATTCAGACTCTTAATGAAATAGACAATTGGTTTGCCCTATTGACTCAAAACAACCCCTATGGCAGTTCCACTAACATCACGCTCTACTTGGAAAAGTTTGCCAAAATTAGGTAATGCTAAAATGGGTTGCTCTATGATTTTTTTCTTGAGAATATAAAAATTATTTTTAGTTTCCTCAATCCATCTAAATGGTTGCTTGCTTCCCTTGATTGTTTCCATAATTGGTGCACAAATAGTACAAAAATTTCTTATAAATTTCCTATAAAAGTTAGCTAATCCATGGAATCTCCTTACCTCAAATGCATTTATTGGAGTAGGCCACTCCATTATTGATTTTAAATTTTCCTTGTCTAATTCCAATCCATCTTTAGATATAAAAAAACTCCAAATAAACTAAATCTATTTGCAGAAAACTACATTTCTTAAGATTGATTAGTAGTCTCCCTTATTACAACTTACTCAATACCATCCTAAGGTAATCAAGGTGTTATTATATTGATTAGATGTAAATAAATATATCATCCAAATATATAATAACAAACTTTCCTATAAAGGCCTTGAGTACCTCATTCATGAGTCTCATAAAAGTAATTGGAGCGTTGGTCAGTCCAAATGGCATAACCAACCATTCATAAAGTCCATTCATTTTTAAGGATGTATTCCACTCACCCCCTTCTATAATTATGATTTGATGGTATCCACTTTTCAAGTCTATCATAGAAAAGTACTTAACACCACTCAAATAATCCATGAGGTCATCAATTCTAGGTAATATAAACATTTACTTGATTATGATTTTGTTTATGGCTCTTGAATTTGTGTACATTCTATAGCCTCCATCCTTATTTTGTGATAAAATTGTTAGGATAATATGAGTTCTTAAACTCTCTCTAACCAACCCCTTATCCAATAATTATTGCACCTATTTCGTGATTTCTTCATTCTCTCTTGGAGTCATCCTGTAGGCTATTTTGTTTGGTGGGCTACCTCCTGAAATGAGGTTTATATGATAATTGATACTTCTCCTTGGAGGTAAATCATTAGGCAAGTAATCTACAACTATGTCCACAAATGCCTTGATAATGTTTTAAACTTTTATGGGTATATCGATCAAATGAGTAGTTAAAATTATTATTTTGGGCTTACTAACTAAATCATAACATACCTCTCTTATTTTATGAGTTGCAAGAACTCCATACCATTGGTTAGCAACACTTTAATATGGTCTTCAACTTATACAACTTCATCTCTTGGTGGAATAAGTGTGTGTTTCTTACCATCCTTTTCAAAGGTATAAGTATTAGTCCTCCCATCATGAATAACTCTTCTATCATATTGCCAAGGTCTACCTAATAGAACATGATAAATGTCCATAGGCATTACATCACAAATAACTTCATCTCTATAGCTTCTTATTTAGAATTACACATTGCATTGTTCATTCACTAGAATTTGATGTCCTTCTATAAACATGAGACCATGTAGGCTGTGGGATGAAATAGCTTCTTTAGATTCAACTTCTCCACCATTTAAAAAAACTAAATTATTAGTGATCCCACTATCAATGATTACCTTACAACACTTACCTTTTGTCTTACAATTAGTATTGAATAAGGTCTTTCTCTATGGTGGTTCCTTGATTTCCTTGGCTGGTTTGATCAACGCTCTCTTTATGAATAATTAGTATCCTATCTTAGGTAGATTCTCATGAGATGGAGACCCCACACTCTCATCTTTTGCTTGAGCAATATGATTTCTGCCCTCTATCCTTGTATAAGTGGTTTGAGGGTTCTCTAGACATTCATAAGACTTGTGTCCTGCATACTTATTGCATTTGAAGCACTTACCCTAGAATCCTCTATGTTGCTTCCTCATGAGTTTGTAACTAATTTCTACCTCTATGTTGCACTCTTCCTCTAAAATTTATACCCCTTCCTCTAAAATTTTGACTTTGACTTGTAAATAGTTTCTCCTCTAACTTAAGTGTAGCTTGATATACCTCCTATAATTGAATGTAATGAAGTGATTTTATTTATGTTGAGACTTTGTGCTTTTATTGTTATCTTTCAATACAAGTGGGGTTATTATTGATTAACTTTTCTTTTATTTCAGGTTTGAAGGGAGTAACCCTCTTGTTTATGTTAGTGCTTTGAATAGCTACTATTAAACATAAAATTAATCATGTGTTATGATAACTAATAGAATTAACCTTTCCCTTCATTTAGTGTGAGTTGTTTGACAATATGCCTCAAAGGAAATTTAGTGGGTATTGATTGCTAAAATACCTCTAATGAGTAGTACTGTGAATAATTTGGAAAACACACCCATATTATTTTATTTGAACATTTTAATTCATGCCTCATGGTCAAAATATGTACATAAGTCTTGTGACAAAGCATCTATATTTGATGCATTATTTTAGACTTATTTATAAAATTATTATTTCTAAATTTTTATTGTCGTTGCCCTTCTATGTTTGTGAAAATTTTCACTTTAATGTGATCAATATTAGTAAGTCACAACTATAATAATATAACACTGATTTAAGGAACATTACGAGATGTGAAGGAGACTATCATTTTTTTGGAATTAAATGTTTGTATTATTAGCTATGATTTGGATGGTAATCACCTTTGTGGTAGAAGCATTTTTTACTAAAAAGAGTTGATCCTTGTGAGGATGCATTTGGTGATATTGAGGATTCCAAAACTCTCAATGGGTCAAATTGAAACTTTAAAGAGTTAAATGTTTATAAACCAAAGTCATCTTCCAATCAATTCAACCCTAAACTATTTTTACTATCTATAGAGTTATGTATTATGATTATTAACCCTTTTAAGAAACATATTGATTCTATGTCAATCATACTAGACTAGATTTATAACTATTTATCTTGACCTTATAATACCATATAGATTTTATTGAAATATTTTTAAATGTAAATAATAAATCAATAATTTTTTGAACAAATAAATTCCCAAAAAAAAGTGTGAATCATATAATTTCCTCAAATGCCTTCCCAACCTAGTTAAAACCCTGTCAAATTCAATTCAAAATAGATACCTAAACTAGATTTTTTTAAAACTAAGACTTGAATCTAATTTTACTAGATTGTGTAATATCCAAACAATATCTATAAAAACTTTAATCTCATAAAAATATCTATTTTGTCCATTTCCTGGAAATATTTGTAAGAGCAAAATTTGCAATTACTTTTCTTGCTTCCACAGTCGTTTCAAATCTGGAATAAATTAAATACTTAAATTTTAAATTTAAAAAATATGAGACTTGAACATGATTTTTTTATAATATAAATATATAATTTACAATCATATATTTTTTTGCATCCACTAGGAATCATGAATTTTTATTAATTCTAGGAGACAATTGTAGGTGCAAAATATTGTTATCTCATTCTTGTTCCAGAAATTGATTCAGAATTGATGTAATTAAAATATATAGAAATGGAATTTATCAAAACCAAAAGCTTCCATCAAATTATAATAACCTAAAATTGTCAATGTTATAATAAAATATATTTTATGATAAGATCTACTATTTTTAGTAAGGTGATTACAAAGCCGATTTACATAGAAATTTTGTAAGTCAGTTTTCTAAGTAGGTGAAGTCACTTTGGAATGATAGACAAATTATTGTGTCCTTCATAATAAAAATAGTATTATGGATTAAAAATTATATTTATAGCTTAGATAATAGGTTCTCATGCTCATAAATGTTTATCCACTTCTTGCGAATTAGTTCTAGGGGTAATTTTATACCTGTATATTAGCTTGGAGATTGATATGTTTTGTATCATTTAGGAAGTATCTTGTTGAAATGGTTGTTATACTGATATATTGATGTATATAATTTAGATCGATAGTACCCTGCACTATTTTATCTCTTTAGTTATATACTTTTTATGTTGGTTCAAGTTTCAGGCCACAAATACAATTGTTTATGTTTGGTTTTAATTGCCAATGGGTAGACTTAGGATGGTGCTTATTAGAATTTATTTTAGAATCTCCTCTTGGAATAAAAATTTATATTCATGTTCAAACATAGATTTATTAATGCATATATTTCACATATGTTTAGATACCCTTGATGACGCTTATTTGCATTTTGACCAGCTATTGGTTAGGGAGTTACCTATAAGGGTAATTATATTTCACTCAATTGTGTCACTAAAAGGCAAAGGATGAATGCCTTCACAACTAAACTAACACTCATCAGGGAATGGGTGAACTAGACCAACATTAATTTTATGTGTGAAGGGATCAACATAAATGTTTAGGTAACTGAGGGAGTGGGTGTAGGCATAGGGAACTAACCCTTTGGGCATGCTCCTAGAATGAGTTTTATGACTAACTTAGTATGTTATTGGAACATGTGCCTTGAAACTATCCCTTAGAGAAATCACATTAACATAAAGTGTAGAGGATTCCTACTTGTGTATGTGTATCCTCATGGTTTTGGTAATCAGGTACACCTACATGTATAGTTTTTGCTTGTTAGTAACCCTATTTGATTCTTTTGTAAGTGAGCTCATATTCTTTTGTCATGACATTGGTCACCATTTTAGACTTACTTGAGAGATGAAGCTTCTTTGAAAAATGTAAGCTAAATATGAATGAGTTTTTGGACCTGTTCTACCAACATAATGTAAGATCTTTATCGTGTTGGACTCTCATTTGTGATCTTGTGTGAGAATGCTTGTGTAAGCATATACATTGAGTTGTCTATGTGTTTTACATCAAGAGGTAATTTTGAGATTGTGGTTTGGCCTAAAAATTATAAAAGCTCAATTGAGTGACATTAGTTATCCCTTATTGGATTAGAATACCAACCCTCTTTTAATGATAACATCTTGAAGAGGAGGCTATCACAAGTATAAGTAAAATTAATTCAGACCCTTATTCCACGGAGTGGATATGTAGGTTGCCCAAGTTGAGGTGGGGGCATCTAATATAGGTTCTTATAAGATAAGTTATGGGTGTTTGTCATCATCTTTTGTGTTGGTCTTGTGCATTGTTTTTAGTATATTTATATGTAATATTAATTAAATAAAAATTGATATTTATATATGCATAGTTGTTAAACCCTTTACATTAAGTTGTTTGGTTTAATTTTAACTACCTTGAGATGAACCCACTTTTATAACTCGCCTTATTTTTCATACCTTGAGAGTAGAGTTTGTTTAGTATTAGTCGAGAATCTTCCTTAGTGACCAGTCGAGACTCTTCATTAGTGACCTTTAAGTGGTAACCACTTTTGTAAAGGTGATTATTCTCTTGGTTCACTTTATTTCCCCTTATGTGAGTTTACTCAGGATGTATGTTTCAATACTTTCATGATCTTATTAATCAAGAAATTATAATTAAATTATATTTATTTTTGGCACCATATTAATGTGATTTGTCCCTCTTTATTAATTAAGATGTTAAGCAAATGCTTTATAAAACCACATTGAGTCATAAACTCAATCTTTCATGTTGTATTATGCTTCCTTATGAAGTCTTATGATGGAAAATAATTGAATTAAATAAAATCATATTATAATTATATGTGTCACACTTCAGTTATATCATTGACATAAAAACAACCACAGTTAAACCACCAAGAAACTACACTTAACAAGTAAGCACAATTAAATTAAGTTAGTAATAAAAAAATTACATGGGTTTTGGGACAATATTTTTGGGCATGACATTATGCTATTAAAGTGTGGTTCAACACTAGGAACTCTAGAAAAATCAATATGATTTGTCTAGTTACCTTAAATAATAGACAAAAAATAGAATTTGTTCTTTATTTTGGTAAAAATTATTTCTTAAAGATTTTTATACAGAAAGGTACTATAGCAATTATGATTCATAAGTAATAAAAAATAGAAACATGCATAATTACATGGGACACTCTTGTGGAACTAGGTGATATGTGTGGAATGACTGTTGGCATCCTAGGTTGCACCCTAGCTAAGAAGGAGAGTGTTTAGGTCCTCCTACTCAAACCTAGTCTAACATGGGAATGACCCTAGGCTATGAGTCACCTAATCTTTGGTCAGATCTCTGGAGAAGGCTAGATTAATTTTGGGTCTATCACCTATACTAAGCCTAAACTAGCTATTTATTGGGAAAAGGGGAGAGAAATTAATAATAATTCATAAAAGCATGTAAAAATAAGGTGATGCACCAAAGTTTTGATCCTTATACTTGCACAAGACACAGTATAAGACACATTCAAGACTGTAGAAGATCACTTCACTCACTCTTTGATCAACTATCACATAAGTATTTTATAATAAGGAATTGGATAGCTATCAACTTGGAATGGAAGGGCAGTTGTCCACTTCCACACTGACCAACAGACTATATATGAACTTAAAATGACCCATGGGAACTACTAAAACACTGCATAAAGGTGAGAAAACTTAGATAGAGGCAAAGAAAGCATAAATTCACTTAACCACATCAATAAAGTCATAAGACATGCTTCAACTCAACTTACAAATAGAGGAATTTAGTATTTTATTGCATAAAATAGGTGTTACAGTACAAATATTAGTAGAGTCTAGTCATGCCAAAGAGAGGGATCATTTTCAAGGCTTAGAAGCCTATATTTATAACAGAATGGGATGAGAGAGATTGGGATCATGCGTAGGAGGATCAAGAAGGGAGCATAATGACCAAGATTTTTGATCATTCTGGTGTTGATGCCATTAGAGAAGATCATAATATCTAAGACTACTTATGGAAAATGGATACAATAACCATATCAGTCCCTTTCAATCTATTTTTGGCTTGCATTGATGCTCCTTATAGTTACAATAATGGGATCAAGTCATTTAAAAGTAGAATTTTGGCATCAAAGTAGTTACAATAGCTAGATCAATCTATTGTGATCTTGTTCTAGTGTGGATTGCTCCCTATTGGTTCATTTTGGCATGTAAAAAGGGTCATAATCATCTTCATGACCACCTTGCCAATGGCTTATCCATGCTGCTAGTTTTGGAGACAAACCCTTTGAAACTAACATGTCTACCTTCATGGCATCTTCTTGAAATATTTGATATGGTTTGACTTCAACTGTGTTTAGCTTCAAATTTTGATATTGACCCTTGATCTTGATCTGCTTGGTGAATATGTGTCATTTATCTTTGTTCTACTTAATCAAATGCATGCCATAGATCTATTTTGCATGGCTTACATGTGCACCATTGATCTTCTACCAGTTTAACATGCTTAAAATACTTGTCACCCATGTATTTTCCTTTGATATTTGTTGACTTTTTATCCCATTTCTCACTGTTAGATCTATTTTATACAATGGATCATGTATCATTGATCTACCTAGAGCCACTGACATCATAGATTGTTTGCTCACTATTGGATCTAGATTATACTTCTGATATTATGCCACTTGTCACTTGAACATTCACCCTAGAGATCCTTTAACCTTTTAACTTGATGCTCACCATTGATTTGCTTTGTATAAGTGAACGTGTACCATCGATTTATTTGGACCCACTGATCTTGTTAGTAATCATGCACTGTTAGACATTTGATACATAATCGAATACTAACCATTGATCTTGGGACATTTGAATTCAAATAGATATTTTACAAGCATTGAACTTGATGTCTACATAGATGTTTCACTCTACAAGTCTAACTTTAAAGGCTTATATCTTGAGATAACAAGCTCATCAAGACATTAAATTTATAGAGAATGACCTTGGCACTAAATACATTGATCCCATGTGATCCTTTTGGATTGATAGGCTTCCTAAGCATACTTATAAAATGCATAAGCAAACTATTTTGTTCATTTCTTTGTGACATGTGATGATAGTTTGGCTCTTTAAGATCACCAAATTCACACTTTAAGCCTGCTTAAAATGTTTCAAAAACTTTGTAAACAACTTGTGCTCTTCATTTAAAGTTTGTTTACTACTTCTTCCATAGGATCACTCTTCAAGGGGACCTTGCTTAGCTTTAATCCCAAACCTATAAAAGTCTAGTATGTAGGCCAAATTGGCCAACATCTTTGGTGACTCAGCTAGGAAACATGCCTTCAATGTTTTACAACTCAGACCTTTCACATGACTCGTAGATTCACCAATAATGATGAATATGATCCATGAATGTAAGAAACTTTTTGACTTGCAAAGACAATCAATTCCACCAAAATAGAGAAGAAAACAAACAAAATATGGAAGCTAACTAAACAAAGCAAAAGCAAACAAACTAATGTTCTAGGGTAACACTTGGAGGAAAATAAGACCAATTAACTATGTATAGAGAACTTAGCTTCCTTAATAGTAAAGTTTCAGATGTATCCCATTAAATGTAATATAAATCTCCTCAACATCTATCCTTGCAAGTTGGAAGGCATTGTGAGATTTACAGCTAGAGATTGTGTATGGACTACTCCAAAGAGAGTCAAACTTTATATGCCTTCTTGACTTAGATCTCTCTTCATCCCACTTGGGGAACAAATCTCATTCTTTGAAACTTTGTGAAGAAGCTCCTTTGTCAAAGGCTCTCTTCACTTTTGCTTGATGCCTTTCCATAGATAGCATGGACTAATGTCTTATCTCTTCCAACTCCATAAGCTTTGTATATCTGATCTCCATAAGTTCATTTCTAACAACTCAAGTTGATGCATCAATTCCAGGGTAGAAAATTCAAGATAAATAGGCATTCTTGCTTCCTTAACATGTACCAATTTGTATGGAAATTTGGCTATTGACCTCTTGTAAGTGATCCTATCAACCCATAGAGCTAACTTTAATTTGAGATGCCATGACCTCTGATTATCTTCAATTATTCTTCTTATGATCTTCAACAGGATCTTATTAGTGGGCTCAACAAAACTATTTCCTTAGGGATAATAGTTTGATGAAGTGCTTAGATAAATCCCATGATGAACCACCCATTGTCTAATTTTAGACCCCACAAATGCTATAACATTATCATAAATAATAGTTGAAGGGAATCCAAACCTAGTAAGCAGACCTTTATAGAAATCTATAACATTGGTCTCATTTGCTTCCTTCAATGCTATTGCTTTTGTCCATCTAGTGAAATAATTTGTGGCAGTTAGTATCCATTTATGACTAGATCTTGAAGGGGGGTTAATGAGACCAATAAATTCCAATCCCCATTGGATAAAGGGCTGATCCACTGCAATTGGTTGGAGAGGTAACACTGCAAGTTTCACCTTTCCAACAAAAATAGCACATTATCTGCATTTCCTAACCCATGCATGACAATCACCAAATAAGCTTGGCCAATAATACCCACCTATCATGATCTTGTGGGCTGTGGTCCTTGTTGAATAATGCCATCCACCATGTCCATCATGGAACTCTTCAAGCACTCCTTCCATTTGATGTGGTTCATTTCATCTTAACAACATACCATTGATATCTTTCTTAAACAAAACACCATCAACCAAAAGGAAAAAATGGATTGAAATCTAAAATATATTCTTTTTGAAGGAGTTAGGTGAGAGGGATAAAGACCATCTTGGAGATATCTTACCAAATCATTGTCACATCCCATTTTCCTATGCCAAGTTTTAACATACTTGTCAATGATGTTTTGTCTATGTTCCATATGTGAACTTGTGACCCTGTTTTAGTTCCTTCTAATCTTGGTCTAATCCATAGGTCTTTTGTGATTAACTCGGGCTATGACACTACTGACAAATGAAATTTTCTCACCCTAATGTATTGGTACGTGTAGTCTCTTTAATGTGTGTGTGTGTGTGTGTGTGTGTGTGTGTGTGTGTATATGTATATATGTATATATAATAAACGAATAAATATTTATATTACGAAGTAATATATATGTATGTATATATTTATTTATTCATGCAAATGTAAATATGTGTGTGTATATATATATATATATATATATATATATATATATATATAATTTTAAAGACAAATGTAGATTGTATATGTGTATATGGATGATTCGTTTAAAAAAAGAATGGTTTAGAATTCATTATGCTTACACATAGTGATTTGGAAATAGTAGTATAATTTTAGAAAACATTGAGTTTTCAAGTGACAACACTGAAGTCATCCTATTGACATTATGAACTGAGAGTTCTATGGATAAAACAATGCGTCATTATCTATATGTTTATCTAATGTTAACTTTAAGTGAGATTATCATAGGATCTTATATATTCTTATGTGGATTTTCTAATATGAATTGGCGGAGTCATTTATGAAGAACATTGAGTCTTTTACGTTGGAACACCAGGTCAAAAAAAAATGAAACACCAAGTCACTGATAAATCAGTGAGTTCTATATCAAGATTGGGGGTTCCTTTTTATCCTAGAACTTAGCCCAAGATAAATACCACCACCATTCTTTGATCTCAACTATTTAAACTCAAACGGAACAACATTCCATTTTAGTCAAGGAATTTAACAAACATGAATGAGGAGTTGGGAGATGGGGATGTAGAAAAAAAAAAGTCAATAGCCTAGAGGAACTTGCATAGTAGGAAAGAGAGTGGAGGGTGCTCAAGGGAAGGAAGAAGGATTCAATTAAGGAAGACATAGGGATCTGGTCTCCAATTTTTTTGTCATTGCCACATATTTCATTATCAGTGCTTCAATGGCTCAAGGATACCATTGTTGGATGTTTTTTGGAAATCAAAATGCCTTATAGTTTTTAGTTCATAGTAAAGGGCAATTTTGAGGCTTTAGTGTGGATGCTTGGGTATATGCTACATTATCTTACGTCAACCAAAATGTACCCAGAAATACCAAAAAGACTTTTGGTGCAAATTCTACCTCAACATCTTGAAAACCAACAAGTAAGTGGTTTCATATTTGATTTGGTCTTCTACCATGTTAAATTATTTTGCTAGTGTTTGGCATGGATCAAAAAATATATGATATATAAATGGATTTTGTTTAATTAATTAATTTATATATAAAGGGCCAGCTTTAAGTCTGTGCTTCACACTGTAATGGCTACACCTCACTTTAATTATGTGGCTTGCATTTTATTCCTTGTGGAACTTGCATCCTTTATGTTGTTTGGTCTGTGTTAATTATTACAACGTCTAGCCTAAAGTGTAAATGTTTGTGTTCTTCAAATAAGATGAAGTAATGAGTACATATTATTAAGAGCATTGAGTTATAATTTAAAGCATTGTATTATATATAACATGTATACTTAGAAAATAAGGATCCATTTAAGGGAAACATGGAAAAATATAATCAAACACTGAGGATATATGTTCAACAGATGAATATGTATATTAAATACCTTGTCTAGATAATGAGATACGTGCCTTAGAATTTTGTATTACCAGTTGCAGTTTGTAACAAGAACTTGATAATGGTTGAGTTTTAATATCAATATATGTTTGGCTATGTATGCCATACTGCAACACCCTAGTCTTGAAAAATGGCACCATGCCCTATATATAGAACACCAGTTATTAATTTAATGTTGTAGTCTAGCGTTGATTTTATAGCAATGAGTTTAAATTTTGATGTTGAATTTAGAGCATAGAATGCTAAGATTCAAGACTACTATCCTGAGATAATGTACTAAACATTACATTGAAAATCTAAATCACTAATTTGAAGCATCCAACCATATTATATAACACTTAGTCTGAATGAACCATTGAATATATAACAAATAATAATGAGTATATTATGATAATACTGATCATCTAGAAATAAATCGCCCAATTGTAACTTGAGGCTTAAAAAATTCTTTTAATTTTGTTGAGTCAATTAAAACACTAGGTCTTTTAAGAGATCACTATTTTTTTAAGCGTAAAGCTGGAGTCTTTAAGTTAGACACTAAGTTATAGCTGATAAACTAGGCCATGCATGTGAATAACTGAACCATGCATTTGATTAGCTAAGTCATGCATGTGTATTACATTGTTGAGTTTAAAATTATAACTGGAATGAAAATATATGATGATGGAAATTTTATATGTTGCAGTATATAATATAAACTGCTAAGTCGTCTAAATGTTAAGCTGAGACTTTAAAAGAATTTAGTTATTCTTTAATGCAAGATTGAATGTTCGGGGAAACTTTTTTTTTATTTTGAGCATGAGTGCCATGCAATATAGAAGATATTTATAATTCAATGCCACACATTCCGAGCAATGGTTAAATGATTGAATGAAATATTTTATTAACGTTCGTAAAATCATGTGGCCTATGAGAGATTCTACATCTTAAATATGTAAGTAGGTCAATTTTTTGAGAAAGATATATTAAAGTGAAAATGTTGTTGTCCAAGGTGGTTGCATTATTAATTTAACACATAGTTGGCTATATACTTTGTAATATTTATCATTAACTAATCGATTATATTAGCCAGATGTGATAATATAATATTATTAAGTAATGTCTTAAGAAATAACATTCTTTAAGTTTTTTGAATACACTCTTATACCAAAATAACCAATGATAAGTGGCAAGTTAAGTCATGGTATATACGTATATTTTTCTAAATTCATACTTTATTGGAAGAAGAGAACCACATGGTTAATGGTTGTTATTTATTTTGCAAAATACTATGCAAAGTTTACTCTTATGTATTTATTTGTGTATTGATTGAAATGGGAATGAGTTATTATTGTTTAATAATTCATAAAGTGTGTTGTTGCAAGATCAAAAACACAATTTAACAATGGTTAGATAGAACTGTATGTATATGGTTATTTCCATGAGTGTCTTAGCGTATAATGACACAGATGATGAAGGTTATCACTAATCCTAGCTTTTGAGAATTTTGATGCAAGTCATATTGTTTGGAGGCATGTTGAGTCTTCTCTTTGTAATCAAGGAATGTATCTATAACTAATATTTGTATGCACTCATATGAGAAATTTTTTGAGTAAACATTTTTCCATTTAGTTTTTTGGTATAACTACATCTAGCCCTAATTCTGTGTATGTAGGTGACATAACAAATATGTATGGAAGCTAAAGGAGTGAGCACAGGCATAGGAAACTAACCTTGATAGGTATTCTTTAATATAACATCTACTATAAATGTTAGTGAAAGTAAATAGCCTTTTTGTATCAAAGTACTGTTATGCAAATTTTTCAACAGGATCAAGTTTGTCACATCTTGTAAGGATGAAAACTTGTATATGGTATATTTCATAAGAAAGTTTAATGTGTAAGTGTCTAGACATTTCTAGAATAACATAGTGCATCATGAGATGTACCTAGAGTTTTTTTTCTCTTCGGATTGTTATTGAAGGTATACTTGGATAATATAATTCTGACTTGATTTATTATTATGGTTGGGTGTAAGACTATTGTTGGTGTTGAGTCAAGTGCTCAAACATAAAGACCTATGATAGTATGGGATATCATAGAGTTATATAGTATAAAAAGTACCCGAATGGTATATATTGTATTCATTATGTCATAACTCATACCTGTGTGTGTGTGTGTGTGTGTGTGTGTGTGTGTAAGTTATGATTATTAATGTTTGGGTAGAGTGATCATGAACTATGATAGTATGGGATATCATAGGATACTTCAACTTAGATGTATATACTTGGGTGGTACATATTTAGATGTGTGTTTGAACTCTAACCTAAATTGATTGTTTTAATGATTATGTTGGTTGTTACTTGAGAAATATATTCATAGAAGTTAGCAAGACAACATGTATGCATGCGTACAATCTTATGAGTATAAATGAATGATAGGTTTGACTGTTATGTACTAAATGTCTTACTTTATTTTGTATACTTAGTTTTCTCTAGCATGTGATTTTCTATGGAACTAAGAATGTGGATTCTTTCATCATTGCTTATATCTAGGTTTATATGTGAGAGTGCTTGGGTAAGTACATAAGCCTAGATTAATAAGATGTTATGCTAGAGTTTGTCACTTAGCTGTGGGATTAGACTAGAAATTTAGAAGCTCATCTATGCCATGAGTAGTTTGTTCCCTATTTGGCTTATAGTTCCAATCCCTTTGGTGGTGATGTCTCATGGAGGAGACAATCACATTTGAAATGAGAACTACATCAAACCCTGATTCTGAGGAGCAGATATGTAGGCTACCCAAGATTGTAGAGGGGCATCAGGTCTAGATCCTTAGGCTAGGTTAGGGTAGAATTGATTACATAGAAATCCATGTGACTAGTTAAAATAATACCATTAATTAGTTTGAGAATTTGGATTGTACTAATGTTCCTTGTAAGTTATTAAACTTTTTGTATCATACATTTTACCTATTGCTTTCAGTATTAAAATGTTGAAATTGTTACTACTTGAAGTTGTTGATTATATGACTGACTAAAGTATTCTAGCAACTATGGTTGAATGAATGTTTAATATTTAGTTTTAAAAAATTTACTGCATTTTATAATTACAACTAGGTGGGTTGTTGCATGTGGTATGAGAGCTTGGCTCGAACACTAGGACCTAATGAGTCCATTAACATTTTCGTATCTTCTAGTTGTCAGAAAGGAGAATTTGGAAAAATATGTGGTACATTGAGTGGGTACCCTAAGAGCATTCATAACCCCTTAGAGTTATTAAAGGGTGGGTTTATGGAGTGTCTCATTGGTGATGATTTTATAAGGTGTATAGGTAGGAGAGTACATATCTTGGTTTTTGAGTTATGAACAATAATTTTCTACATTATTTTTGATCTTTCGATTAAACACCTCGAGTATGACTACATCTTTCATGGTAATCGAATCAACTTCACCATTTTCATTTATATTTGACACACATGGAGTGTTTCTCATTTCAATATATATAATATATTGAAATGAGAAGCACTCCATGTGTGTCAAATATAAATGCAAATGGTGAAGGTGATTCAATATATATATGGTGTCATTTCAATATATGTATATATATATTAAAATGAGAAGCACTCCATGTGTGTCAAATATAAATGCAAATGGTGAAGGTGATTCGATATATAGATGATGTCATTTCAATATATGTGTGTGTGTGTGTGTGTGTGTGTGTGTGTGTGTGTGTGTGTGTGTGTGTGTGCTTTCATTTTGTGTCTTGTTTACATAAAAACTAGGAATGGGAATTTCCTTAGTTGTTTGCAGATGAATTGATTATAAATTCATTTGTGTTAGGAGTTAGCAGATTAACGTCATTATTTTGTTTTTATTTATATATACTTGAGAAGAAGTATAATCTCTCTTAGTTAGCTTAGAGGTGAGTTGTTATGCTCATTCTACTCATACATCATTTTAAGCTACTGAAAACATTCATATTTTTAGGATGTTGACTTAGTATTTTCTTAAGTGGAAACTTGTTTTTGAAATATTGTTTGATCTCATTTCCCTTAAGTTCATGGGATAGTGTTTCCTACTTCTTATTGAGAAAATTTATAGGATTGGATATATTGGTATGTCCTTGTGGTTAATATTTTATTTTCAGTTGAAGAAGTAGATTATGATTCTACTCTTGTAATTTGGTAAGTAACGTGGATTGTAGTGTTATCTTTTACCATATGAGGATATGTAGGAAGTTTTGTTTTGAGATGTTATCTCTCTACTTTCTACTTATAACTTTATAGAGTTACTATTTTATCTAAAATATAAACTTGACCACAAGGAGTGGCTAATAATGGATTTATATTTATTATAGATGATTATAATTAGTATGTTATTATCTACCTTTGTTAGACTAATATTATTCTCTTTTTAAAACATATTATTTTGAAGAGTAGTAAGTGTACCTTTTTGTCGGAAACAAGTAAGAAATTAGATGTTTAGAACATCTTGGTAAGGGTAAAGATAAACTTTTAAACTTTTTTTGTGCTAGTCATGCAAGCACGAGACATGGTCTCACTTATAAGGTTGAAGAGCAATATAATCCTTCACCTAAGTATGTTATGCTAATTGTGAGATTATTTATATAAAGGTCAAGTTGTGAAATTATGATACTAGCTATGTTTAGCTAGTAGTAACTTAATAAAATCTCAAGATGATTATATGATTTTTTTATATGTATGTTAGTACATATGGAAATCTTATAGCATATAGTAATATTTTTATGATCTGTTAATATAGATTTGTGTTTCTTTGAGCCTTGTACACATTTTTATTTGGAGATCATCAAGTCATAGACACCCAAGGAAAGAGTGGTGAATTGGGAATGTGAGTTCTAATCGATGAGACAATATCCTAATTAGCCTCACATTAACTCAGATTATTGGTAATGATTTGGATCTAACAGATAGACTTGTCGAATCTAGGATTTGATAGGCAGAACTTGTCAAATTTAGTCAGTGGCCATATGTATGTATACTAGATGGGTATTCTAAGTGGATAATCATTCCATGATTTGTATGCATTTTTACTAGATCCTATTCATCATCATACTTGTCCAGAGCTTTGACTGAGTTAGGACAATATTGACATGTTATACTTATCCAAGGCTACATAGAGTAGCGATAGTATTAACATATACACATCATTTTTCCTAGGTGCCCTTGATACTTTTATCCAATTTGAGAAATACACTTTTTAGGTTGGAGAGATGTGCAAAGGGTCTGGAAGGTTTTTTGTAACTCTTCATGGTTATTTGTTTTGACTTATGTGATGATCTCATGTGTATTTAGAAAGTTAGTAAGAATTTTTCCAAGTTTTTGGACCCTGAGGTGATCATGTTAATCCAATTAGCATAAGTGGCATTTGCAAAACTTAATTTCAAAAAAAATGTCATCGAGTAGGGTCTTATGGGACCGATACTTTATGAATAATATTTAATAAGAGAACTTGGATGAGTTATTTGAGTAAAATTTTAAATTATTTACATGATATGATATATGATACTATGTTTATATGCCGATAAACTCTATTGTTATTCAAAACCTTTGTGTCATTGGGACGATGACCAGTTTCATGAGGGAAGGATGTCACATCCTATTTTCCTATGCTAGGTTTTAGGATACTTGTCAACGATATTTCATCCATATTCTATATGTGAAGTTGTGACCCTAGTTTAGTTCTTTATAATCTTGGTCTAATTTGTAGGTATTTTTTGATTAACTCAAGCTATGGCACTTCTAAAAAATTAAAATTTCTCACCCTAATGTATTGGTATGTTTAGTCTCTTGAGTGTGTGTTTGTGTATAGATATAAAATAAATGCATAAATATTTATATTAAGAAGTAATATATATGTATGTATATATTTATTTATTTGTGCAAATGTAAATATGTGTATATTGTTGTATATATCTATTATATTAAAGACAAATGTATAATGCATACATGTATATGGATGAGTTGTAAAATAAAATGGTTTAGAATTCATTGTGCTTACACACAGTGATTTGAAAATAATAATATAATTTTATAAAATGTTGAGTTTTCAAGTGATAATACTAAAGTTATCCTCTTGACATTACGAACTGAGAGTTCTATGGATAAAATAATGCATCATTATCTATATGTTTATCTAATCTTATATTTAAGTGAGATTTTCATAGGATATTATATATTCTTATGTAGATTTTCCAATATGAATTTGTGGAGTCATTTATGAATAATGTTGAGTCTTTTCCATTGGAACACTAGGTCAAAAAAAAATCTAAAATGCCAAGTCACTGATAAATCATTGAGTTCTACATCAAGATTGGGGGTTCATTTCTTTTCTAGAACTCAACCCAAGAGCAATACTACCACCATTATTTAATCTCAACTATTTCAACTCAAGTGGAACAACATTCCATTTTAGTCAAGGACTTTAACATACATGAATGGGGAGTTGGGAGCTGGGGAAGGACAAAGAAAATAAGTTGACAACTTAGAGGAACTCGCATAGCAAGAAAGAGAGTAGAGGTTGCTTGAGGGAATGAGTCAATGAAGGAGGACTTAGGGAGCTGGTCACCAATTTTTCTATCCTTGTTACATATTTCATTATCAGTGCTTCAATGGATCAAGGATGCCATTGTTGGATGTTTTTTAAAAATTAAAATGCCTTATAGTTGTCAATTCATAGTAAAGGGAAGTTTTGAGGCTTTAGGGCGAATGCTAGGGTATGCACTACAATATCCTACGTCAACCAAAATACACCCAGAGATACCCAAAAGACTTTTAGTGCAAATTCTGCCTCGACATCTTGAAAACCAAAAAGTAAATAGTTTTATCTTTGATTTGGTCTTTTGCCATGTTAAATTATTTTTCTAGTGTTTATCATGGATAAGAATATATATATATATATATATATATATATATATATATATATATATATATATATATATATATATATATGAGTTTTGTTTTATTTATTTATAAAGGACCAGCTTTAAGTTTGTGTTTCACATTGTAATGACTACACCTCACTTTAATTATGTGGCTTGCATTTTATTCTTTATGGAACTTGTGTCCATGTTGCTTTGTCTGTGTTTATATATATATATATATATATATATATATATATATATATACATATATATATATATATATATATATATATATATATATATATATATATATAAGAGTTTTGTTTTATTTATTTATAAAGGACCAACTTTAAGTTTGTGTTTCATATTGTAATGACTACACCTCACTTTAATTATGTGGCTTGCATTTTATTCCTTATGAAACTTGTGTCCATGTTGCTCTGTCTGTGTTAATTATTACAATGCCCATCCTAAAGTGTAAATCGTTGTGTTATTCATATAAGATGAAGCACTAAATGTATATTATTAAGAGCATTGAGTTATAATTTGAAGTGTTGTATTATATATACTATGTATACTTAGAAAATAAGGAACCATTTAAGGCAAATGTGCAAAAATATAATCAAACTCTAAGGATATATGTTCAATAGATGAATATGTATATTAAATGCCTTGCCATGATAATGAGATACATGCCTTAGAATTTTGTATTACTGATTGCAGTTTGTAACAAGAACTAGATAATGGTTGAGTTTTAATAGCAATACATATATTTGGTTGTGTATACCATACTACAATTCCCTAATCTCAAAAAAAAATGACACTAGGACCCGTATCTAGAACACTGGTTATGAATTTAACGTTATAGTCTAGCACTGATTTTATAATGCTAAGTATAAATTTTAATGCTGAATTTATATAATAGAATGCTGAGATTCAAGACTGTGACGCTGAGATAAATGTACTGAACATTAAGTTGAAATTTTAAATCACTAATTTGAAGCATCCATCAATATTATATAATGCTTAGTTTGAATGAACCACTGAATATATAAAATATAATAAGGAGTATATTATGATAATACTGATCATCCAAAAAGAAATCACCTAGTTGTAACTTGAGGCTTGCAAAAATATTTTAATTTCATTGAGTCACCTAATCAAAGCATCAAGTCTTTTAAGAGATCGCTAAGTTTTCTTAAATGTAAAGTTGGAGTATTTAAGTTAGACATTGAGTTATAGTTGATAAGCTGGGCCATGCATTTGAATAACTAAACCATGCATTTGAGTAGATGAGTCGTGCATGTGTATTACATTACTAAGTTTTAAATTTTAACTGGAATGAAAATATATGATGATTTAAATTTGATATGTTGTAATATATAATATAAACTGCTAAGTCGTCTAAATGTTAAGCAGACACTTTAAAGGAATTTAGTTATTCTTTAATGCAAGATTGAATGTTTGATGAAACTTTTTTTTTTGTGATTTTGAGCAAAAGTACCATGCAATACAACAGAGATTTATAATTCAATTCCACACATTCTAAGGAATGGTTAAATGATTGAATGGAATATTTTATTAGCATTTGCAAAATCATGTAGTCTATGAGAGATTCTACATCTTAAATATGTAACTAGGTCAATTTTTTGAAAAGATATATTAAATTGAGAATGTTTTCATCCAAGGTGGTTGGATTATTAATTTAACACATAGTTGGCTATATCCTTTGCAATATTTATCATTAACTAATTGATTATATTAGCTAAACATGATAATATAATATTATTAAGTAATGTCTTAAGAAATAACATTCTTTAAGTTTTTAGAATACACTCTTATACCAAAATACCCAATGATAAGTGGCAAGTTAAGTCATGGTGTATATGTATATTTTGTTAAATTCATACATTATTGGAAGAAGAGAACCACGTGGTTAATGGTTATTTATTTTGAAAAATACTATGCAAAGTTTACTCTTCTTATGTATTTATTTACGTATTGACTAAAATGGGAATGCGTTATTATTGCTTAATAAATCATAAAGTGTGTTTTTGCAAGATCAAAAACATGATTTAACAATGGTTAGATAGAACCATATGTATATGGTTATTTCCATGAGTGTCTTAGCGTATAAGCACACAAATGATGAAGGTCATCACTAATCTTAGCTTATGAGAATTTTGATGCAAGTCATATTGCTTGGAGGCATGTTGAGTCTTCTCTCTATAATCGAGGAATGTATCTATAGCTAATCTTTGTATGTGCTCATATGAAATTTTTTTTTAGTAAACATTTATACCTTTAGATGTTTGGTATAACTACATCTAGCCCTAATTCTATGTATGTAGGTGACATCACAGATATTTATGGCAGCTCAGGGAGTGAGCGTGGGCACAAAAAACTAACCTTGATAGGTATTCCTTAATATGACATCTTCTATAAATGAGAGTGAAATCAAATAGCATTTTTGTAGCACATTACTGTTATGCAAACTTGTCGACATTATAAAGTTTGTCACATCTTGTAAGGATAAAAACTTGTATATGGTATATTTCATGAGAAAGTTTAACATGCAAGTGTCTAGACATTTCTAGAATAATATAGTGCATTGTGAGGTGTACCTAGAGTTTATGTTCCTCTTTAGATTGTTATTGAAGGTATACTTGGATAGTATAATTTTGACTTGATTTATTATTATGGTTGGGTGTATGACTCTTGTTGGTGTTGAGTCAGGTGTTCAAACATAAAGACCTATGACAGTATGGGATGTCATAGAGTTTTACAGTACAAAAATTACCCCGATGGTACATACTGTATTCATTATATCATGACCCATACCTAAATAAATATATATAGATTATAGTTATTAATGTTTGGGTAGAGTGATCATGAACTATGATGGTATGGAATATCATAGGATACTTCAACTTAGATGTATATACTTGGGTGATACATATTGTAGCTGTATATTTGGACTCTCATCTTAATTGATTGTTCTAACAATTTTGTTAGTTGTTACTTAGGCAATATTTTCATAGCAGTTAGTAGGACAACATGCATGCATGCATACAATCTTTTGAGTATAAATGAATGATATGTATTATATGTCTTAATTTGTTTTGTATACTTAGCTATGTCTAGCATGTGATTTTCTATGGAACTACGAATGTGGATTCCTTCATAATTGCTAAATCTAGGTTTATATGTGAGAGTGGTTGGGTAAGTACACAATCCTGGATTATCAAGATGTTATGTTAGATTGTGTCACTTAGCTATGGGATTAGACTAGAGCTTTAGAATCTCATATATGTCATGAGTATTTTTTTCCCTATTTGGCTTAGAGTGTCAATACATTCAGTGGTGATGTCTCATAGAGGAGACCATCACATTTTAAAAGAGAACTACATTGGACCCTAATTCTGAGGAGTGGATATGTAGGCTACCCAAGATTATGGAGGGGTATCAGGTCTAGATCCTTAGGCTAGGTTAGGGTAGACTTTATTATGTAGTAATTCATGCGACTATTTAAAATAGTACCGTTACTTAGTTTGATAATTTGGATTGTGCTAATGTCCCTTGTGAGTTAGTAAACTTTTTGTATCGTACATTTTATTCTATTGCTTTTAGTATTGGAATGTTAAAACTATTACTACTTGCAGTTGTTGATTATATAACTGACTAAAGTATTATGGCAATTGTGGTTGAATGAATGTTCAATATTTAGTTTTAAAAAAATACTGCATTTTCTAAGTATAACTAGGCAGGTTGTTACATGTGGTATCAGAGCTTGGCTCAAATGCTAAGACCTAACGAGTCTCTTAACATTTTTATATCTTCTAGTTGTCAAAAAGGATAATTTGGAAAAATATGTGGTATATTGAGTGGGTACCCTAAGATAATTCATAGCCCCTTAGAGTTATTAAAGGGTGGGTTTATCAAGTGTCTCATTGGTGATGATTTTATAAGGTGTATGCATAGGAGAGTACATATCTTGGTTTTTGAGTTATGAACAAGAATTTCCTACTGTATTTTTGATCTTTTGATTGAACAACTTGAGTGACTAAATCTTTCTTGTTAATCGAATCACCTTCACAATTTGCATTTCTATTTGACACACATGGAGTGCTTCTTATATATATATATATATATATATATATATATATATATATATATATATATATATATATATATATATGCTTTCATTTTGTGTCTTGTTTACATAAAAACTAGAAATGGGAATTTCTTTAGTTGTTTGTAGATGCCTTGATTATAAATTCATTTGTGTTAGGAGTTAGTGGATTAACATCATTATTTTGTTTTTATTTATATATACTTGAGAATAAATATAATCTCTCTTCATTAGCTTAGAGGTGAGTTGTTATGCTCATTCTACTCATACATCATTTTATGCTAACAAAAAGGTTCATATTTTCAGGATGTTGATTTAGTGTTTTCTTAAGTGGAAACTTGTTTCTGGAATATTGTTTGATCTCATTTCCCTTAAGTTCATGGGATAGTGTTTCCTACTTCTTATTGATAAATTTTATTGGATTGGATATATTGGTATGTCCTTGTGGTTAATATTTTATTTCCAATTGAGGAAGTAGGTTATGATTCTACTCTTGCAATTTGGTAAGTAACGTGGATTAAAGTGTCATCTTTTACCATATGAGGATATGTAGGAAGTTCTATTTTGAGACGTTATCTCTCTACTTTCTACCTGTAACTTTATAGAGTTACTATTTTATCTAAAATATAAACTTGACCACGAGGAGTGGCTAACAATGGATTTATATTAATTATAGATGATTATAATTAGTATGTTATTAGCTACCTTTGTTAGACTAATATTATTCTCTTTTTTAAACATATTATTTTGAAGAGTAGTATGTGTACCTTTTTGTCAAAGGCAAGTAAGTTATTAGATATATAAAACATCTTAGTAAGGGTAGAGATAAACTTTTAAACTTGTTGTGTGCTAGTCATGCAAGCAAGAGACATGGTCTCACTTTTAAGATTAAAGAGTGATATAATCCTTCACCTAAGTATGTTATGTTAGTTGTGAGATTATTTATATAAAGGTCAAGTTATGAAATTATGTTACTAGTTATGTTTAGCTAGTAGCAACTTAATACAATCATAGGATGATTGTATGATTTTTTTATATGTATGTTACTACATATGGAAATCGTATAGCATATAGTAATGCTTTTTATGATCTATTAATACAGATTTGTATTTCTTTGAGCTGTGTACACATTTTTATTTAGAGATCATCATGTCAAAGAGATCCAAGGGAAGAGTTGTGAATTGGGAACATGAGTTCTAAGCGATAGGATGGTATCTTACTTAGTCTTACATTGACTCAGATTGATTGTAATGAGTTGGATTCGATAGATAGACTTGTTGAATCTAGGATTTGACATGGAAAACTTGTCAAATTTAGTCGTATGGCCATACACATGTATATTAGATAGATGTTCCAAGTGGATGATTATTCCATGATTTGTATATATTTTTACCAGTTCCTATTCATCATCATATTTGTCCAGAGCTCCGATTGAGTTAGGACAATATTGATATGTTATACGCATTTAAGGCTACATAGAGTAGCGGTAGTATTAACATATACACATCATTTTTGGTAGGTGCCCTTAATACTTTTCTCTAATTTGAGAAATACACTCTCTAGGTTAGAGAGATGTGCAAAAGGACTAGAAGGTTTTGTGGAACTCTTTTTGGTTATTTATTTTGACTTATGTGATGATCTCATGTGTATTTGGAAAGTTAGTAAGACTTTTTCTAAGTTGTTGGACCCTAGAGTGGTCATGTTAAACCAATTAGCATAAGTGGCATCTAAAAAACTTAAGTGCAAAAAAAATGTCATCGAGTAGGGTCTTGTGGGACCGATACTCTATGAATAATATGTAATGAGAGAACTAGGATGAGTTCTTCGAGTAAAATTTTTAGTCATTTACATGATATGATATTGGATACTTGTTTATATGCTAGTAAAATTTGTTTTTATTCAAAACTTTTGTGTCATTAGGGTGATGACCTATTTTAGGGGGAATGATGTCATATCTTATTTTCCTATGCCAGGTTTTAGGATACTTATCAATGATGTTTCATCCATGTTCCATATGTGAAGTTGTGGCCATGGTTTATTTATTTTTAATCTTGGTATAATCCTAGGTCTTTTGTGATTAACGCAGGCTATGGTACTTCTAAAAAATGAAATTTTCTCACCCTAATGTATTGGTATGTTTAGTCTCTTGAGTGTGTGTGTGTGTGTATAGATATAAAATAAATGCATAAATATTTATATTAGGAAGTAATATATATGTATGTATATATTTATTTATTTGTACAAATGTAAATATACATATATTTTTGTACATATATATTATATAAAGACAAATTTAGACTATATATGTGTATATGGTTGAGTCATAAAAAAATGGTTTAGAATTCATTGTGCTTATACATAGTGATTTGGAAATAACAGTATAATTTTAGAAAATGTTGATTTTTTAAGTGACAACACTGAATTCATCCTCTTGACATTAAAAACTAAGATTTATGTGGATAAAATAATGTGTCATTATCTATATGTTTATCTAATGTTAAATTTAAGTGAGTTTATCATGGGATCTTATATATTCTTATGCAAAATTTCCAATATAAATTGGCAGAGTCATTTATGAAGAACGTTGAGTCTTTTCCATAGGAACACCAGGTCAAAAAAAATTTTCAATGCCAAGTCACTGATAAATCATTGAGTTTTATATCAAGATTGGGGGTTCCTTTCTTTTATATAACTCAGCCAAAGAGAAATACCACCGCCATTCTTTGATCTCAGTTGTTTCAACTCATGTGGAACAACATTCCATTTCAGTGAAGGACTTTAATGGACATGAATGAGGAGTTGGGAACTAGGCATGGAGAAAGAAAATAAGTCGATAGCTTAGAGGAACTTGCATAGGAGGAAAGAGAGTGGAGGGTTCTCGAGGGAAGGAATAAGGAGTCAATGAAGGAAGACATAGGGATCTGGTCACCAATTTTTCTATCCTTGCTACATATTTCATTATCAGTGCTTCAATGGCTTGAGGATGCCATTTTTGGATGTTTTTTATAATAAAAACACCTTATAATTTCTAGTTCGTAGTAAAGGGCAATTCTGAGGCTTTAGTGTGAATGCTCGAATATGCGCTATAGTATCCTACATCAACCAAAATGTACCCAGAGATACCCAAAAGACTTCTGGTGCAAATTCTACCTCAACATCTTGCAAACCAACAAGTAAGTGGTTTCATATTTGATTAGGTCTTCTGCGATGTTAAATTATTTTGCTAGTTTTTGTCATGGATCAAAAAATATATGATATATATGGATTTTGTTTTATTTATTTATTTATAAAGGACCAACTTTAAGTCTGTGTTTCACATTGTAATGGCTGCACCTCACTTTAATTATTTGGCTTTCATTTTATTCCTTGTGGAACCTATGTCCATGTTGCTTGGTCTATGTTAATTATTACAACGCCTAGCCTAAAGTGTAAATCATTGTGTTCTTCATATAAGATGAAGCACTGAATGTATATTATTAAGAGCATTGAGTTGTAATGTAAAGCATTGCATTCTATATGCCATGTATACTTGGAAAATACGGAGCCATTTAAGGTAAACATGGAAAAATATAATCAAACACTGTGAGGATATATGTTCAACAGATGAACATGTATATTAAATGCCTTGTCTGGATAATGAGATATATGCCTTAGAATTTCATATTACCGGTTGTGATTTGTAACAAGAAATAGATAATGGTTGAGTTTTAATAGAAATATATATATTTGGCTATGTATACCATACTACAATGCCCTAGTCTCAAAAAAAATGACACCAGGCCCTATATATAGAACACCAATTATTAATTTAACGTCATAGTCTAGTGCTGAGTATAAATTTCAATGCTGAATTTATAGAATAGAATGTTGAGATTCAAGACTGTGACACTAAGATAAATGTACTAAACATTAATTTGAAAATATAGATCACTAATTTGAAGCATCCAACCATATTATATAACGCTTAGTCTAAATGAACTGTTGAATATATAACAGATAAAATGAGTATATTATGATAATACTAATCATCTAAAAATAAATCACCTAGTTGTAACTTGAGGCTTGTAAAATTCTTTTAATTTTGTTGATTCACCTAATCAAATCATCAGTTATTTTAAGAGATCTCTAAGTTTTCTTAAGTGTAAAGCTGGAGTCTTTAAGTTAAACATTGAGTTATAGTTGATAAGCTAGGCCATCTATTTGAATAACTAAACCATGCATTTGAGTAGATGAGTTGTGCATGTGTATTACATTGTTGAGTTTAAAATTGTAACTGTAATGAAAATATATGATGATGTAAATTTGATATGTTGTAATATATAATATAAACTGCTAAGTCATCTAAATGTTAAGCAGAGACTTTAAAGGAATTTAGTTATTCTTTAATGCAAGATTGAATGTTCCATGAATTTTTTTTTTGTGATTTTGAGCATGAGTACCATGCAATACAAAAGAGATTTATAATTCAATGCGACACATTCTGAGGAATGGTTAAATGATTGAATGAAATATTTTATTAGTGTCTGCAAAATTATGTAGTCTATGAGAGATTCTACATCTTAAATATGTAACTAGGTCTTTTTTTTGAAAAGATATATTAAATCGAGAATGTTGTCATCCAAGGTGGTTGGATTATTAATTTAACACATAGTTGGCTATATCATTTGCAATATTTATCATTAACTAATCAATTATATTAGCTAGACGTGATAATATAACATTATTAAGTAATGTCTTAAGAAATAACATTCTTTAAGTTCTTAGAATACACTCTTATACCAAAATACCCAATGATAAGTGGCAAGTTAAGTCATGGTGTATATGTATGTTTTGATAAATTCGTACATTATTGGAAGAAGAGAACCATGTGGTTAATTGTAGTTATTTATTTTGTAAAATACTATGCAAAGTTTACACTTCTTATGTATTTATTTATGTATTGACTAAAATGGGAATGAGTTATTATTGCTTAATAATTCATAAAGTGTGTTGTTGCAATATCAAAAACATGATTTAACAATGGTTAGATAGAATCATATGTATATGGTTATTTCCATGAGTGTCTTAGTGTATAAGGACATAAATGATGAAGGTCATCACTAATCCTAGATTATGAGAATTTTGATGCAAGTCATATTGTTTGGAGGCTTGTTGAGTCTTCTATTTGTATTCGAGGATTGTATTTATAACTAATCTTTGTATGCACTCATATGAGAAAACTTTTGATTAAATATTTATACATTTAGTTGTTTTGTATAACTACATCTAGCCCTGATTATGTGTATGTAGGTGACATCACATATATGTATGGCAGTTTAAGGAGTGAACGTGGGCATAGGAAACTAACCTTGATAGGTATTCCTTAATATGACATCTACTATAAATGCTAGTGAAAACAAATAGCCTTTTTATAACATAGTACTATTATGCAAAATTGTCAACAAGATCAAGTTTTTTGCATTTTATAAGGATGAAGATTTGTATACGATATATTTTGTGAGAAAGTTTAATGTGCAAGTGTTTAGACATTTCTAGAATAACATAGTGCATCATGAGGTGTACCTAGTGTTTATGTTCTCTTTAGATTGTTATTGAAGGTATACATGGATAGTATAATTATGAATTGCTTTATTATTATGGTTGGGTGTAAGACTATTGTTGGTGTTGAGTCAGGTGCTCAAACACAAAGACCTATGACAGTATGGGATGTCATAGAGTTTTATACTATGAAAAGTCCCTGGATGGTACATACTATATTCATTATGTTATGAGCCATACCTAAATATATATATATAAGTTATAGTTATTAATGTTTGGATAGAGTGATCATGAACTATGATAGTATGGGATATCATAAGATACTTCAGCTTAGATGTATATACTTGGGTGGTACATACTATAGTTGTATATTTAGACTCTCATCTAAATTGATTGCTCTTATAATTTTTTTGGTTGTTAGTTGAGCAATATTTTCATAGCAGTTAGCAGGACAACATGTATACATGCATAGAATCTTGTGAGTATAAATGAATGATAGGTTTGATTGTTATGTACTATATGTCTCGATATGTTTTGTATAATTAGTTGTGTTTATCATGTGATTTTGTATGGAACTAGGAATGTGGATTCCTTCATCATTGTTTAAATCTAGGTTTATATATGAGAGTGGTTGGGTAAGTACACAAGCCTAGATTAGCAAGATGTTATACTAGAGTGTGTCACTTAGCTATGGGATTAGGCCATAGATTTAGAAGCTCATTTGTGTCATGATTAGTTTGTTCCCTATTTGTCTAAGAGTGTTAATCCCTTTGATGGTGATGGATTGTGGAGGAGACCATCACATTTGAAAGGAGAATTACATCAGACCTTGATTTCAAGGAGTGGATATGTAGGTTGCCTAAGATTGTGGAGGGGCATCGGGTCCTAGATCCTTAAGCAAGGTTAGGGTAGAATTGATTGCATATAAATACACATGAATAGTTAAAATAGTACCATTATTTATTTTGAGAATTTAGATTGTGCTAATGTCCCTTGTGAGTTAGTAAACTTTATGTATCATACATTTGATTATATTGATTTCAGTATTAGAATGTTGAAACTGTTACTATTTGAAGTTGCTAATTATATGACTAACTATAGTATTCTAGCAATTATTGTTGAATGTATATTTAATATTTAGTCTAAAAAATATTTACTGCATTTTCTAAGTACAACTAGGCAGGTTGTTATAATCATGATACTAGCTAGAAGGTGAGGTATGATCAGATGTAACTTCTTCATCAATTAACACCTTAACCATCTCATTGAATTATTTTAAGTCTTGGGATAGATGCTCACAAAGTCTTTTGCCTCTAATCAACTTTGTGACTTTGATAGCCACATCATACTCCATTACCTTTGTTATCCAACTAGTTCTTTTCTCATTTATGTCCTTGTTCAAGAGCAACTCCTTGACACTTAGATGTGTAACGATTAAGTGTATATTATTGTTAGACAATAAGTATCTAAAATTATTGAGAGATCTTATGACTAAAAGTACATGATTTTCCACAAAAGAGTACCTTGTTTCATATTCTCCCAAGCCTTGACTAAAGAAGGCTATTGGCTGCTCTAAGGCCTCATGGTTCTGGTGTATAAGAATGCCTAAAATGGTGTCAATGTTAGCATAGGTGTAAAAAATGAATTCCTTTGAGAAATATAGGTTATGAGCATAGGATCATTAACCATGGATTTCTTAATTTCCTCAAAATTCCTTACTCCTTCATTGGACCAGCTGAAGCTTTGATTCTTCTTTAGCATGGTTGTAAGTGGCAAACTCTGAGATGTATCTTTTGATAAAATTGATCTCCCCTAAGAAACTTTGTGAAGCCCTTTTGTGTTTGGGAAAGGAAAGTGTAAGAATTAAAGCTATTTTATAGGATATATGCTTAAACCATGCTTCAAAACTATATATCCAATGAGCTTACCTTCATGAACTGAGAAGACACACTTTTTGAAATTTAGGGATACCCCAAATTGTCTACACTTTTCAAACACTTGCTCAAGGTGAACCATATACTCACTTTCATTCTTTGAAAACACTATCGTGTCATCCAAATAGACTAGTATAGACTTGTTAAGAAGACCCTGAAATGTCATATCCATGGATCTATAAAAAGTTGGTCCAGCACTGGATAAACCAAAAGACATATTTCTATATGCAAATGTCCCCCACTTTATGGTGAAGGTTGTCTTGAATTGGTCTTCTTCATTGACCAAAATCTAATTGTAACCACTATAGCCATCCAACATGGAGAACCTTTCTAAACCTGTAACCAACTGTAAAATCTGTTCCATAGATGGAAATGGATCATGGTATTTAAGGGAAGCTTTATTCAAATTATGAAATTCAACACGTAGTCTAATTTCATCATTATTTTTTCATACTAAAACAAGGTTTACCACCCAGTTTGATTACTTGATTAGAAATATAATAATTAACTCAATGAGCTTATGAAGCTCAACTCTCATCAAAGGCTTGATCTTAAGATTAATAGGCCTTTGTCTTTGTCTTAATGGATTAGTTTCATCTTCTATCTCAATGGTGTGTGAGCTAGATTTGGGTCAAATCCATTGAGATCACTATATTTCCATGTAAATACATCATCAAAGCTTGCACATAACTCAATGAAAGCTTCCTTTTCTGAATAAGTGCATATCTTGCCCAACTTTAAGTTTTTACTAGGTGCAACTTCCACATTGGCATATTATTCTTCTTTTGTTGACAAATATGACTTTTATTTCTTTAGCTCATCATCACCACTAAATATGTTTTCAAGTGTGACCAATCCCTTGGGCAACTTATTTGTTTTCAATTGCACAATTTGATCACCATACTTCTAAAAGTATTTTGACTAATTTATTAAGGAAAATTCACCTTCCTCTTACAAGAATCTAACAATCTGATTGTCATCTTCAAATACTTGGCAATTATCATTATTATCTAGGATATAAGCCCTTATAACCAACTTAATGTGTATTGGACCTTTTCATTTCTTACATCATTTGGGATACCAAACTGTGCCCCAATGGCATCCAACCTGTCTGCATGTTTGTTCTCATCTCTTGGTATTGCCTAAATGTTGAAGGCCTGAAACTCTTCAAGTAAGTCTCATACTCTATGATTATAAGATATAATAAATGGTTTTTTCTATACATTTATACCTTTCAATTAGTGAACTACAAGTTCACTATCACCAAAGACATGTAAGGCATTGAATTTCATCTTCGTAGCTCATTGTAGACCATAAACTAGGGCCTCATATTCAACAACATTGTTTGAACAACCAAATTGAAACTTAATAGATGGAAAATAACTTTGATTTTATAGAGAAATTAACATAATTTTAGCCTCAATACCATGCTTATTCCTTGATCCATCAAAGTATAATTGTCATAGACCATCACTAGACTCATCATCCTTCATCAAGGCTAGAATTGGTGCATCTTTCTCATGGAGGCAATAAACACCAAGTAATTCTTCAATTAGCTTATAAGGATCATATTCATGTGATATAGAGGCCCACTTATCAAGGAAAAAATTTGGAATACCATCTAAAGGTGACTTAGTTTCCTCTAAATTATCTTCTATCACTTCATACAAGATGAGGCAATTAGTGTTCACAACACTTGGCATATATGGTTCCAAATAGAACCGTGCAATGGGTTCAAAATGTATTGTTACCTTAGTGACATACGTATTACTAAACATCAAATATGTCTAATCAACTTATAAGTATCCTCCAATCTTCTAGGTAAAGTTCCTTGACAATGACATGGCAAAATAGGGAGGCAAGTCCACCACAACTACATCTTGTTGAATGGTAACATTGGGACAAGCATGTAGTACAAAATTTAGATCCTCAATGATGTATATTATATTTTTTGGTGATCCATATAGTTTCAATATCCCTTTAAATTTTTCTTCATAGACAAGACCAAGCTTGTCTATAATTTGCTTAGGCATGACAGTGCTATTGGCTCCACTATCCACCATACAGTTGTGAACTAAGCAATCTCCAACTATCAAAGAGAGAGATATAAGGGAAGAGTTTTACTCAAATTTACCTCATCTTTTCCCCATTTTTCCATTTTTTTTACCAATTATACTTGATGTTTCATTATCTGGTTTGAATTAGTTAAGAAAACTCCTTATTTCTCAACTGGTGCTGGAGACACCTTGAGAGTTGAAAGATCTTGGATGAGCATATGTTTTTATCCTAAAATATCAATGGAATCCCACATACTAATGTTAATATTGGATTTATTCATCTGATCCACTATGCTGAATGAATTTGTACTAACCTTTGGTTATAACTTTTGAACCACTGGTCATTTATGGACCAGAGGTATTTGAGGGACCTTCCCAACCTCTACATTTTGATTTTTTTGTGTTTTAGGGGAAACAAGTTGATCTTTGATACTCTTGGAAAAAAAACTAGGAGTACTTGAAGCATTAATCACATCTTGAGCCTCATCAATGGCTCTTCTTTTAGCTCTAGTTGTTGTTGCAATTTGACCACTTGAATCGCTAGTCTCACCACCATGATTCAAAGCAACATAATCATCTATTTTCAAATATACATTAATGGCATCAAGTTTCCCTTGAACTTATTGAGCCTCTCCTTGGGGTACCAAACTTGTCTCCTGATATTGACCTCCTTGAAGATAAAAATCTTCTTGTGTCATTTATGGCATATTAATGTTACGTGATACCAAGGCTTGGCCCTAAGCATCATTGAGATTGGATGGCTGCCAACTTGAGTTATGCATCAAATTATTTTGAGGTGGTGTGGGAATAATAACTTATAAACTAGAGGGTACATTAGGATCAAGGTTTGCATATGGTTTAGCTTGAATTATGACTCCTTATGCTTAGTAGGGTGGTGTATTTTCTCTTAATCCTTGATAAGGAGGCCTTTGATCTCTGAAAGGTTGATAAGTAGTTTGATTTTATTATTGATAGGGACTATTATTCTAATATTGATATATTTTGAATTGAACTATTTCATTACCAAAAATGTTGAAGCAAACCTTTTAGCTCACCAAACTCATTAGCTTGACTAGAAGGGGTTGAAACTTGAGATTGAGGAGGTGGAATTTGGGCTAATGATAGAAATTGAGTAACTTGAGGGGGTGGAATATATTGCAACTATAAGAATATAGGAATTGGATGCCTTAGAGCAAGCTTACCAGCTTGTATCAAACTATTTTCTACTCTTATTGTAACCTCATAAGCATTTGGCAAGGTATTACCACCCATAGACTGTATCATTACACTAATATCAGAATTAAGGGCTCTTAAATATTATAAGAAGGCATACTCTGGGGATGGTCTAATCACTACAAGAATCCTAGTCTATGTCTTTTGGAATCTGAGGTTGAAATCATACATGAACTCATGAGGATCTCTCTTTATGTTAGTTAGTTGTTCAACTAAAGATAGGTGATCAAATTTATCTTCAAACTACCTGACTAATGCTACACCTAACTCATCCCATATAGCTATGGAATGGGAGATTTCTATAGCATTAAAATGCTTTCCATTTGAAGGAAGAAGCAAGTAGTCTAAGAGCATTATCTTGGATAATATTATGAATTGAACAAAGGTTGGCAACTTCCTAGATATGCTCAATATCAGTTGTTTGATCTTCTCCTAAGAAAAATGGAATACTCTTAAGGGAAAACACAACAATGCCATCAAAATGGGCCAAATTCAGTGGACTAATTCTATTAAATGGGAAAAACACTTTATTTTTTATGGCCATTTGGGTAGTGGGGAATGCATTACTTAAAACAATAAGATGACTAGGAGATGAATATTGCTTTTGGAGATAAGGTCTTGTCATATTAAATCTTGATTTCTTCTATGAAATAGAAGGCAACTTAGTGAATTCAAGGGGAATACCTTTACTAGATGACCTTGTAGTAACCTTTGCATGAGAATGTTGTCTAGATAGTGCTATGGACTCTACAACTTTAAAGATCTTTAGCTCTTGATGATGATGGATCTCCTTTACTACTATAGGTGCTTCTCCTTAGCTCCAAATTTTAGTTCTTCTAAGGGACCTGGTCTCTTTGGGCATACTAGAACTATTATCATCCTAGGTTACACCTTAACTAAGAAGGAGAGTGTTTAGGTCCTCCTACTCAAACCTAGTCCAACATAGGAATGACCCTAGGCTATGGGTCACCTAATATTGGGTCAGACCTCTAGAGAAGGCCGACTTCCTTTTGGGTCTATCACCTATACTAATCCTAAACTAGTTTCTTATTAGGAAAAGGGGAGAGAGATTAACAATTATTCATAAAAGCATATAAAAATGAGGTGATGCACTAAATGTTTTGATCCTTATACTTGCACAAGACACACTATAAGACACATTCAAGAGTGCAGAAGATCACTTTACTCACTCTTTGATCAACACTCACATAAGTATTTCACAATAATGCATTGGCTAGCTATCAACCTAGTATGGGAGGGCAGTTGTCCACTTCTACACTGACCAACAGACTATATGCACACTTAGAATGACCCATGGGAACTACCAAAACACTGCATGAAGGTGAGAAAACTTAGACAAAGGCAAGGAAAACATACATTCACTTAGCCACATAAATGAAGTCATAAGATACACTTCAACTTAGCTTGTAAATGGAGGAATTTAGTCTTTTATTGCATCCAATATGTGTTACAGTATGAATCTTGGCAGAGTATAGTCATACCAAAGAGAGGGATCGTTTTCAAGGCTTAGAATCCTATATTTATATAAAAATGGGATGATAGAGATGGGGATCATGCATAGAAAAATCAAGAAGGGAGCATAATGACCAATATTTTCAATCATTATGGTACTGATGCCATTAGAGAAGATCATAATGTCTAAGCCTACTTCTGGAAAGGGGATACAATAATCGTATCAGTCCCTTTCAATTTATATTTGGCCTTCATTGATGCTCCTTACGATTACAGTGGTGGGATCAAGTCGTTTAAAAGCATAATTCCAATGTTGAAGCAGTTACAACATTTGGATCAATCTATTATGATTTGGATGTGTCTAACTTCATGGCATCTTCTTAACATATTTGCTTTGGTTTGACCTTGACTATGTTTTTATTTGACTTTTGATATTGGCCCTTGATCTTGATCTACTCAGTGAACACATACCATTGATATTTGTTTTGCTTAATTAAAGGTGCATCATTAATATATTTTTCATGGTTTATATACATACTATTGATATTATTCTAGTTTAATGCACTTAAGACACTTATCACCCACACATTTGCCTTCATGATTCAATAGCTTTTGACCCATCACTCATCATTACATCTACTTTGTAAGATTGTGCATTGTTGATCTGACTGGACCCATTGACATCATAGATTGTTTACTCACCATTGGATTTATATTCTACCCTCAAGATTATACTTGTCACTTGTGAGTTACCCTTGAGATTATTTGACCTTTTAACTTGATGCTCACCAGTGATCTGTCTTGTATCAGTGAACATGCACCGTCAATATGCTTAGACCCACTGATCTTGTTAGTTTCCACATGTCATTGGATATTTGATGCATGATAAAATTTTTACCATTGATCTTGGGATATTATAATTCAAACATCTATTTTACAAGGCTTTAACTTGACGTCTATGTGCACGTTTCACTCTTCAAGTCTAACTTTAAAGGCTTATATCTTGAGATAACAAGCTCATTAAGACATGAAATTTGTAGAGGATAATCCTAGAACTAAATACATTGATCCCATGTGATATTTTGGGTTTGAGAGGCTTCCTAAGCATACTTATAAAATACACATGTAAATTGGTCTATTCATTTCTCTATGACATGTGATGATGGTCTGGCTCTTTAAGATCATCATATTCACAATTTAAGCTTGATTAAAGTGTTTCAAAAGATTTGTAAACAACTTGTAATCTTCATTTGAAATTTGTCTACTCCTTCCATGGGATCACTCTTGAAGGGTACCCTACTTAACTTCAATCTTAGACCTAGAAAAGTTTAGTATGTAGGCCAAATTTAGCCAATAATGACCACTTATTCTACTACATTAACAACATCAGTTATAGATGGTTATGTAAAGCCCTACATCATTTTGTGTATATTTTAAACCTCTTAAAATAATGTACCATGTCTATATAAATAACATTATCATATGACCACAGTGTGTGTATATCATGGTGACAATATGACATTTGTGTTATTGATCCCAATTGTGTCTTTATGATTTGAATTGTTAATTAATGCAAAACACTCGCTACTTATTAGTTTTAGATACTCAAAAAATCTCTTAATTTCCATATTTTTATGTGAAATTAGCTTATTTGATTCAAATTAGGTTCAATAGTGCTTTAAAACATCAATTAAATGAATATAAATAAATAAAATGCAAACCAAATTTAAAATGGAGTTCACCCTTTCGGGGACTACATCTCTAGGTCTGAAAAACACTTGAAATGATGTATTAAATGGTGCAAAATACACTTTGCATATACTATTTACACCCAAATATGACTTTGATATGAAAAAATAACCTATTCTCTATCTTTAGGAAGTCTTTACAATAATGTCCTGTATGGGAGTTTCTCTTCTTGTTTAAAAGGACACTTGCTTACTTGTTTCTTACTTGTTCTCCTTCAAAGTCTAAAAAAAAAAGTTTTCTTCATTCCATGTATAAGTTTTTCAAATATAACAATGAACCTTTTTATAATGCTCTCAAGGTCTTTGTTTCATGGGTTGAATCTTATCTATTTACCCAATATGTTGGGATTTCTTCTATTGCCTTGTTTTAGGGTTGGATAAAGCTTCCATGCATTTTGGGTGTGATTTAATCCCATATTAAGAGTGTTATTCAATAATAATGTTTTACTAAAAGTTTCAAAACCATATGAATTGGTATTAAGACCAATCTTTACTTGAAACTTGTAGCATATACCAAGACTTATTTTTGGATGTTTCATGTGTCAAAATACCATTGGTACACATGTCAAGCCTTGATTGGGACACTCGTAAAAGTATAATAACCATACTGACATCACCATTATACCTTGTTTGCTTTAATAGGTCATAACTTTTGCATATAAAATCTATTTGACCCTGTTCAAAATGCATCGGATTCATCTCAATGAGCTCTTCAATGTTGGGATGTTTTCAATAGTGTTGTAGATAATTTTATTGGATCAATGTGGGGATCCTCCTGAATCACTCCTCACCATTAAGAATATTTCAAACCACCAAAAGTCTAGTTTTATTTTGAAAATAAGTGAGGGTAAAACTCCCTCACTTTTCTAGTTTCCATCCACCTTACCTTACTTAGATTTATTCCTTTTAGGCCAACTTATAGGTATTCAATATCTCCTCTTCATGATGTCCTTGTCTTCCTTTCAAGAATCATGCCTTCCTACAACTCATCAATATATTTATGAGCAAAATCATCTATAGAGGGTACTTGAATACTCTCACCTTGATCTGTGATCATAGGTGGCTCATATAATTTCAAGTTTTCAACATATACAACTGAATACTCTACATGTACGGTGGTAGTTATAACCAAAAATCATAATTACCAATCTTCTCCAAAATTTTAAATGGGTTATACCTGATTATTTGAGATTTTTACCTTCTCTTTTGAGATGTTCTTTGTTTATATGAATCCAAACTATATCACCAACTCGAAAGTGATGATCAACTTGATGCTTATCATGCCTAGCCTTATACTTGGCTTAGATCTTCTCTAATTGATCTTGGAAAACTTGATGAAATGATTAGATCTTTTGGATGATTTTTTAACTTTATCTACATCCTTCTATCCATCCAACACAAAATATTATCCAAAAGAGAAGTCTAAAGGTGACTTAGGCAAATAAGCAAAATAAGTCTCAAAATGAGACTTCTATGTAGAAGAGCATATGGCACAATTCTAGGCATCTTGAACATAACACAAGTGTTCATCCCAAAGCTTAGGATGCTTACTGCAATACCCTCATATCAAATAAACCACTATTTGATTAACCACTTTTGTTTGATTGTTAATTTATGGATGAAAGATAATGTTGTTCTTGAGTTTTGTGTCTATCATGTCCCATAAATCTGATGAAAAGTTCCCAATGAATCGAGAATAATTATTAGAAATGATGGATGTGAGCAAACCAAAATGAACCTAAACATTGTTGAAGAACAAGTATTTAGTATCCTTGCCTATGATAGTTTTCTTATAGGGCACCAAAACACACATTTTGATAAATATGTCCACAACCACATACAAATAATCATGATTCTTTCTAGACATAGGCAAACCACCCACAAAGTCCACAAAAACACTCTTCCATGGATGGGCTGGTATAGGAAGTGGGATATACAAGACAAAATTCCTATTACTAGGCTTTCTAGTGGCACAAAGAATACGACCTTTAACATATTTGAATACATTTTCATACGTTTGAGGCCAATACAAAAATCTTTGCAACTATTTTCCCAATGCCAAAATGACCTAAAACAAGAGAAGTTTGTGCTTCCTTAATCACATGGACTCTTTCAGCTTGTGAAATTCAAAGCCTACCAAGATGGTACAATAATCCATCATGCATGTGATAGTCTAATTATTCTACCTATTTATCATGGTTTATATCTTCATAGACATCTTTAAAATTAACATCTCTAACACATTGTTCCTTATAACTTTCATGCATCAAAGAACTATACTGTAAGAGAATCGATGAAATAATAAAAGGTCTTGAAAGCATATAATCTACCTTATTTTGTGTATCTTTATTATATCTAATTACAATATGGAATTGTTATATAAATCCCATCCAACGAAAGTGCCTTGATTTTTGTAGCTTTGATTATGATTAGAGATATTGTAAATGTTGGTGATTTGTATAGATGCTTATTTTTTTCCCATTAAGTAATGCTTCCATTTTTTACCACTTTGAACCAAAGCATAAAACTCTTTATCATAGGTAGGATATCCCTTTACCACACTTGTGAAGGTTTCAGAATGGTAATAAACAGGCTTTCTCTTCTGCATCAAAATTGCACCCATGGCAAAATTGCTTATATCAATTTCAATCTTGAATGGCTATTGTAAATCTAAAAGTGATAACACTGGGGCTATGATTATCTTTTACTTCACCATGATAAAGGATTTTTAATGCTTTCCTCCCCATTAAAATACATATTTAGTACTTATCAAATCATGCAAAGGAGATGCAATCAATGAAAAGTTGGCAATAAACTTCCTCCAATATTGAACTACCCCTAGGAAGCTTCTAACTGCAGTTACATCATTAGGCTTTAGACATTTCGTTATTGATTCAAATTTAGAGGGATAAATTTACCATACCCTACAACATAGCCTAAATATACTAAAAATGTTTTTCCAAATTCACATTTAGACATCTTTAGATATAATTTTTCGCTTCATAAAGTTTCTATGACTTTCTTAATATGTTGTATATAATATTTCCAATTTTGACTAAAGATCAAAATATCATCTAAATAGACTATTAAAAAATCATCTATGAATGGCATAAATACATCATTCATCACCCACATGAAAGTGGTGATAGCATTACAAAGCCCAAAAGGCATAACAAGCCACTCAAAAGGACCTTTCTTAGTTTTGAAAGCAATTTTCCAAATATCATCTTGACTAATTATAACTTGGTAATAACCACTTCTCAAGTCTAACTTAGTGAAATAAACAACATTTTTCAATCAATCTAAAATATCATCAATACAAGGAAGAGGGTAGTGGGTTTTCACCATAATATTTTTCAATACTCAAAAATCTATACACATCTACCAAGTGCCATCTTTCTTTGGCACCAAGACAATTGGAAAACCACATGGAGAAGTGTTTGGTTGTATTGCCCCTCTCTCAAGCAAGCCTTGAAATTTCTTATTTTTTTATTCATTGTTTACCATGAATAGCCTATACATGCTAATATTAGGAAGAGTTGTTTCTTGCTACATTTTTATCTCATGTTGAATATATCTTTTAGGAAGTAAACCTTGTGGCACCTAAAAAAAATCATTATAGTTAGACATAATATTAACTATTTCATTTCTATGTTTAAGATCACAACCTTGTAGAGCCTTGGATTTATCATCATCCTTGGCTTTTAAAATCATGAGTATAAATTTCTTGTTTTCATTGACAATACTTTTCATCTGTCATGTAGATATAAGAGATAAGTTGGCTTTTATACAATGGCCTCTAATAATGCATTCAACCCCATATTTTAAAAGTAAATATTTATTCTCTTCCATATATAAGATTGATTTTATATCATATAAATAAGGACTTACAAGTATAATTACACAAATATCAAGTGGAACCACATCTAACTTCACCTCATCAATTAATTTAGAGGTGATCACAAATCTTAACCTGCACGTTTTTGTGACTTAAAATTTAGCATCATCATATACCTATCCTAAAGGGTAAGACTTAGGATGTGTTTTAATTTTGAGTCCCAATTTGTTCACAACTTCTTCAGAAATGAGATTAGCTTGAGATCCACTATCAAAAATAGTATCTATCTTAGTATGATTAGAAATCACACTAATATGGAATAACTCATTTCTTTTCTTTTCATCATACATAGATTTAGAATTCAAAGAATAGTGATAATTAAGAGATTTACTGATAGAATAGGAAGAAGATGAACCTTGCATGCCCATGGTGATGACCTTGGTCTCATCACCAGAATCTGACCCAAGATCTTGTTGTATGGCTACATTAATAGTCTTACCTTTCTTGTTCCCAAGCCATTTTGTCCTACATTATAGATGAAGCTTCCAACACTTAACATATTTATGGACTTATTTCTTGTAATGAGAGAAAAAAGGCTTCCCATCCTCTTTATTAATCATGGAGATACGTTTCATCTTACCCTTTCCTTTACCTTCGCTTTTAGGTGGTTTAATAGGCTTCTTTATGAAGTGTTCCCTGTCCTTAGTCACTTTACCAATTGATTTAATATGGGTAGCTTGGACACAGACTTCATCAAGATTAATGGGGTTAAACATAAGGATTGTATGCTTTAATTAGCTATGTAACCCACCAATATATTTGAAAAGGGTCTCTTGAGTGTAAACAGGATTACCTAACACCAAATCCCTCTTTCGAAACTCTTGAGTGTAATCTTGTACACTTCAACCCTTTGATTGCCTTAAATTTTGCCAATCCATAATAGCTTGTTGAATGTAGCCTAATGAATAAAATTGATTTTTAGTGCAGAAATAAAAGTAGCCCAAGAATAAATCACTTTACCATGTTTTAGGAGATCTTCTTGTGTCTTATTCTCCCACCATATGAGTGTTGTGCCAACCATGTGAAGAGTAGCTATCTAGATTTTTGCTTTATCATCTGTAATATTTTAAACCATGCAACACACTTCAATCCACTTGATCTAATGATATAGTTTGTCTACACTAAGCTCTCCATTATAGACTTTCTTTTACTTATCAATAGAGAAAGAAGGAGAAGGTTTGGAATGAGATGAAGGAGCTTTAGAAGATTATCCTTCATGCTTACCACTAATTGAGAGTTCTTCCTCTTGTTTACCTTTGTTTTCACCTTTAATATTATTCTTCCTTTCATGATACAACTCTTCCACATGCTCTTCATCTCTATAAAAGCTTGATGGAAGGCCACTTCTGAGTGTGGTTCTCCCCTAGGAGAATATATGGCTTGACTTGCATGTTTTTTACCAATTTTTGGGTTATACTATTCAAGAGATCCTTATTCTTGATTTGACTTAGACATGGTTAACATGAAAAAAAAAAACTTGAAAATTTAAAAACCACATTAAAATATCCTCACTCAACTATTCTAATACCAAACTTGATCTAAATTGTTGGTTAATGCAAAACACTCACTATTTAGCAATTTCATGTTACTCATAACAATTTTCTTAATTTGCACATTTTTATGTGAAATTGGGTTATTTGATTAAAATTAGGTTCAATAATAATTAAAAACATCAATTAAGTGAATATAAATAGAGAAAAGATAAACCAAATTGAAAATAGAGTTCACCCTTTGGGGGATTACGTCTTCGGGTTCGAAAAACACTCAAACTAATCTATAAAATGGTGCAAAATACACTTTATGTATATTGTTTACACCAAAATATGAATTTGGTTTGCAAAAATAACATCTATTTTACCTTTAGGAAGTGTCTACAAAAAATTTATGTATGGGACTGCATCAAAGGACACTTGCTTACTTGTTCTCCTATATGTTTGTCAAATTCAATAATGAGCCTTTTATAATGCTCATAAGGCCCTTGTTTCATGGGGTGAATCTTATCTATTTACCTAATATGTTGGGATTCCTTCCATTGCCTTGTTTTTAGGCTTGGATAAAAATTTTATGCATTTTGGGTGGGATTTAATCCCACATTAAGAGTGTTTTTTTAATAATAATGTTTTAATAAAAGTTTCAACACCATATGAATAAGTATTAAGACCAATCTTTGCTTGAAACTCGTAGCATATCTTGGGGACTTGTTTTTGGATGTTTCATGTGTCAAAATACCATGGTACACATGTCAATCCCTTATTGGGCCACCAGTACATGTCTAGTCACCATGTTAACATCATCATTATACCATGCTTGCTTCAACAAGTCATAACTTTTGCATATGAAGTTTGTTTGACCCCATTTAAAATATGTTGGATTCCTCTCATTGAGCTCCTAGATGTTGATATGTTTCCAATAAGGTTATATACTATTTGATCAAATCAATGTGGGAATCCTGCTAGATAATTTTAGGAATGTAAATATGTTTGTGATATACCTTGTGCATAAACCTATTGTGTGTAAATATGGTATAAAGTAACTTCCATTTATGAAAACATGTGATGTCTAAGTGAAACTATTGTTATGTAATGATGTTTGTGTTTTGTAACCCTACATCGATGCTCAATTAAGTGAGCATTGATGCAAGTATGGGGTTCGAGGGTGGAGTATAACCATGTCTATATTGGTCTAAAATAGATTACGGGATAAGAAGTGGAGTTTCTCGTGGGTTGAAACCCCACTTTTCCCCTTTGCAAAAGGTATCCCCCTGAATCTTCAGGTGTGTGAACCATGAGTGACATGAGCACCATGGGCTCTTTGTGCATAATGGTTAACTTATGACTGATGTGTTCCTCCACTCACTCCTTAGTGGTTATTGAAAGGATAACCTTTGTGATTTACCCAATGTTGCAACCTTGTGGACCTTTTGGGTGGCATAGGAGAGTGATTCTTTTGTATTAACCCTAGGAGGTAATTGAGGCTTATATTTTTCCTTTTCCCCTTAGGTGGATTCCTTACCACATGGTATCATAATGTGATTTTTTTTTGAAATTATCATGCCAAAATTTATTTTAATTTGGTTTCCATTTTAAGTTGTTCTGAAACTAACACTTTTGCTTCTCTTTGATTTAAGTTATGATAAAAAAAGTTATTTTATGATTATTGACTTGATTTTAAATTGAATTAAAATACTTTATTAATTTTGCTTATGAATCTCTATATTGGCCACTTGGTGCTTGATCTATTCATGTTATGGATTTTATTTCTATTGAAATTTTATTTTTGATTAAATGTTGGTTTCATATATATTCGTAATGTGTACGATGTTCACCTTTTGCGGGTATGGGGAGAATAAATATCTTGGAATATAGCTATTAGGTCAAGATGGGAACCCAAATAGTCGGCTTCATGATATCATAATTCCCACCCACTAAATTTGGTGGTTACATGACACTATCTTGCTTCTTTGGGAGGTATAAGTAAAAATTTTATTGGGAGGTCTAATGAGGTTATTTGCATATCACAATGATTGTACTTATATTTTAGCATTGATATTAGTCTATTTAGAGGGCACTTTATTTTTGTAAAGTGCAATCTCATCGTGGGATGGTGCTCAGATTATTCAATATGATATTATAATAGAATAATATTATTGTTTCACATATTACTTATCAGGGTTTTATGACAACAAAAATTATTGGAGTTTTAGTTAGTTTATGATAGATTTAGATGATAGTATGTTAGTCTAATGATATGGTAACCACTTAAAAAATTAATGTCAAATTGATGTTCCATTGAATGGATATGTAGGCTTCCTAATCTATGGTGGGGGCATAATGTCTAGGTCATTATAGGATAAGTTAGGGGTGCTTATCATCATTCTTCATGTTGGGCTTGTGCATTGTGTTTGGAGTAGCTGTATATGTAATATTAATTAAATAAAAATTTAGATTGATTTGTGCATAATTTATAAACCCTTTTCATTAAGTTGTTTGGTTTAATATTAACTACCTCAATATGAAACACTTTTGTAACTCTCCTTGTTTTACATATCTTGAAAGTATATTTTATTTAGCATTACTTGAGACTCTACCTTGGTGAACCTTTAAGTGGTAAAAACTTCTGTAAAGGTGAATTTTGTCTTGGTTCGATTTGTTTCCACTTGTGTGAGTTGAATTTGGATGTATGTTTGAATACTTTCATGATCTTATAAAACAAGAAATTATAATTAAATTATACCATTTATTCTTGGCACCATATTAATGTGACTTGTCCCTCTTCCTTAATGAGGATGTTAAACAAATGATTTCTAAAATCACATTGAATCATAACCTCACTCTTTCATGTTGTATTTTGCTTCCTTGGGAAGCCTTATAGTGGAAAATAATTGAATTTAATAAAATTATGTGTGTCACATTTCAGTTATGTCATTGAAATAAAAGTAAACACAATTAAACTAGAAAGCAATTACAATTAATATTTAAGCATCATTGAATTAAGTTAGCAATACAAATAATTTAGACGGAATTTATGACAAATGTTTTGGGCATGATAGTTGAAGACTATTGATAAGAGTATCACCCTATCAACTTTAGAGGCCACATATTCTTTGAGGAATTAGATGCTATCAAAGGGGTGTTTTCATCCTTCATGTTTAGGAGAAGAAAAATACATGATTAATTTTCCCCCAATCCATATCTGAAATACTTGGATGTATATTTTTTTACTGATCATCAGGTTGTGATGTTATTATATCCCTTCCATATTCAACACTCTCATCCTTTAGATAAAAGCGAGATACACATAAAGGCCTATGATGGTTGAGGTTGATTTTGTATCAGCTGATCATGAAAAGAGGTCAAGATTAAATCCAGGCCATAATAATAAAGGTAATCCAAATCTATTGGATGAGCATGTACTAGATGAAAATTGTTAGCTTGAATAGCTCAATCCCAAGACTGCCTTAGGTAGCACAAACCACATAAAGGTTATCTCTTCAGATGTGCACCCCGTTATCACATCTTCTAATTTTGGCCACCCACGATGTCCTTTAAGATCACAACTTGTGGCTATCGATAAGGAATATCGATGTATTTAAGGAGGTATTGGGAGTCTAAGGAGGATGGGGATTTCTCATTTAGGGAGAAGATAAAATTACCTTCTTTATCATGCACAATAGAAAAGATGCTTGGGAAATCCAACATGATAAACAAAAAACACTTCTTGGGGCCCTAGAGTGGGGCATGCCCAGTTCTATGTTAGCCATGCTCATCATGCCCCTCAATATCATAGGGTTGGGTAATCCTTATAAATAATTTCTTTGAAGATGTTGGTACATTTTCATAAACCAAACATGAAATTGATTCAGGAGACTAAGGGAGAAGGGGTTAAGGTTATAGGGGAATTATCTAAATTCTTGAAAGATAGGGATTTTATGACTATTGACTCTATTAGTAGATTTGAGGGGTTTGTCTCGGGTTGGAAAACCACCTCTTTAAGGTTGGTCAAATTCATTCTCTTTTCTTCTAGCATTGGGGTTAAAATTCACTCTTTGCAATTTGGTAAACATTTATTGTGACAAACATTAATGGGCCATAGAAGGAGAGAATGGCTTATTGGGAGGACATATTTGCACAAAATTTCCTAAGATCAAATAAATCTATTATATGGGGAGACTTAAGCTTCACCATGAAGAGTGATGAAGTGTGGGGTATGCATTGAAAACTGATTATTTGTCTGATTACTTCTTACATAAAATTAAGAAAGCTAGATTGGTGGAATTAGAACCTATTAAGCTAGTTCCTACTTGGAAGAACTCAAAATTTGGGTTAGATCATGTGGCCAAAATACTTGATAGGTTTTTAATTACTAACACCCTATTGAATGGCTTTGAGAAAATTAAATCATGGGTGTCTTCAGGTGGTGACTCTGATCATCTTCCCATTTTTACTTAGATTGAAAAAGAGGACAAAAATCGCCCAAGACTTGTTAAATTCAATCTATCTTGGCTACATAATAAGTAATTCATTAAGTTGGTTAAGGATGAGTGGATAAACTATGATGATTTCTCTTTAGAGCCAGATAGTCTTCAATTTCTTGATAATTTGACAAGAGTGAATAAGGTCATCATTACCTAGGTCACCATCAAGTGACATAATGTTGAAAAGGATATTTTATCTATGGAAAAAAATAGATAATAGCCATGGTAATGTTTTTGATAAGGATTTTTATGAGGCTATTAAAATTAGGCTCAAAGAATTGGAGATGAAAAAGTGGGATCTACTAGTAGGAATTGAAGCTCCGTGGAGACTAAAAAGTAGAGATTCGTGATTGGAAAATGGTGATTAAAACACTTTTTTTTTCAAAATTTCACCAACCATCAAAAAAATAAAAACACTATTTTGGATATGAAAAATACTAATGGATCCATTGTTTGAACTTTCCATGGGATAGATAAGTTGGGTGTCTCTCACTTTAATACTTTGTATAAAGATCCTAGAGAAGTGAACATAGTAGAGATTGTCAAAATTTATAATTTATTTCCTAGCTTCATCACTGAGGTTGATAATGAGAGACTTTATGTATAAGGCTCAAAGGAAGAACTATTTTTGGTTCTAGCCACTTTCCATAAAGATAAAAGTCCAAGGCTGATGGCTGGATAATTGAATTATTTTGTGGGTTGTTTGAATTGCTAGTTGGGGAACTTTTTAGAGTTGTTGAGGAGTCAAGGAATTCTATGAAGATCTTAGGATCCTTAAATTCCACCTTTATTACTCTCATTCCGAAGAAAGACATCCCTAATTCATTTTATGGTTTTTACCCCATCTCCTTATGCAATTGTATCTACAAGACCATTACAAAAATCATATCCATTAGAATCAAAAACATTCTTTTTGATACTATCTCTTCTGAGCAATTTAGTTTCTTGCATGAGAGACATATCCATGATGCCATTGGAGTGGCTTATGATGGTATTCACATCATAAAAATATATAAGTTGTCAAAAATTATTTTAAATTTGGACATTTTCAAGGCTTTTGATTAAGCTAATTGAGTTTACCTAAGATTAGTCCTTATCCATATCAGATTTTGGGTTCAGATGGTAAATTGGATTATGTGTTGCCTAAATTTTGTTTCTTTTTCCATTCTTATTAATGTCTAAACCTCAATGTTTTTCATTCCACTTATGGTTTAAAGCAGGGTTATCCTCTTTCCCCACTAGTCTACTTACTGATCGATGAAGGGTTTAGTCAGATAATACTTGAAGCTAAAATATTTGGCTCTATCAGAGGGATTAAAGTTGGTCAGATTTTATAACCCATGCATTTGATCTTTATGGAAGATGTTTTACTTATTAGTGATGGCTCTCAGAGGGACATGTCATTACTCAAGGATTCTTTGGATATTTTTTGTGTGGCCACTGGGATGGAGCTAAATGTGCATAAGTCTAACATCTCTTTCCATTGTTTAGAGGAATAATAGATCAAATGGGTTTTTGGTATCTTCCCCTTTCAACTTGTTGACCTCCCTAGAGGTTTTAAGTATTTGGGATTTCTTCTAAATCTAAATGATTATCATATGATGATTGGAATTGGCTACTAAAAAGGTGGAAAACAAAATTAACTATTGGTGTAATAGATGGTTATCTATTGGTAGAAGGCTAACTCTTATGAAGTTGGTACTGGAGGCTATTCTAGTATATTGGATTTCCTTAACTCATATTCTAAAAAGAGTTATTGACAATATTATTTAAAAAATCTTCAAATTCCTTTGGATGGGAAGAAAGGAGAAGGATGGCATACCTCTTGTTAAATGGAAGTCCCTTGTTAAACCTAAGGACTTCAGAGGTTGGGGCCTAAAAGACATTCATATTTTTGGTAAATCTTTAGCTACTAAAGGTCTATAGAGGATTATCTCTAGAGGGGTATTATGGATTCAAATCATCATTCATAAATATATTGAACCACTTGGTGTCGAGGAATGGATCAAAAGTCCTGTCAAAAAATACCACAATGCATCAATTATGTGGAAAGCCTATGTTCATTCCTTTTTTATTATTGATAATTGGATTATTTGAAAGGTGGTTTTTGACACAAAAATTAGACTTGGGATTGACCCTTGGGTCAAATGTGGTGTGGATTTAAAATTACCTACAAACTTGATTGATACATTGTCATATAAGGGTATCTCATATTTGACTCAGCCTGTTGACCAAAACCTCACAAACCCTTGGCAATAGGGTTGGAAAAATGATCTTATGTTGGGATTGGATGGGGAGTCTAGTCATTGGTTAGATGCATTTGTTAATATATTGAATTGGAATCAAATTTGACTTATAGATGAGGCTGATTTCTTGGTTTGGTCAAGGAACCCAGATACAAGGGATTCTTCTATGAGGTTAGGTTATCAATTTAATTATTTAATGAGGAAACTAGTGTGAGACATTGGTGGCAGAATAAAATCTAGAAGATTAAAATTACTCTTAGAATAAATATTTTTATGTGGTTGGGTTTGAGGAACAAATCCCTTACTTGGGAGGCTCTTTAAACAAGAAGTTGGCATGGCTTAGGGTGATGTAATCTGTTTTCAGGACTTGGAAACTATGAATCATCTCCTTCTCACTTGTGTATGTGCCAAAAATATTTAGGAGTTGGAGACTTATATTGGGGTTAAATAATATTGGTTGGGTTTCACTATGGTTGATTGTCTTGAGAGCTAGTATTTGAGGCTAGAGCTAAAAATGTACAAGGCACTACCTTTGATTGTGTCTTGGGGAATTTTATTAATGAGGACTACCTGTATCTTCTAAGGAAAAACTATCCATAATTTTAAAGTCATTCCCAAGTTCAATTTATATTTGGGCATTTTAAAATCATCCCTAAACCCCTGAGACAATGCTTATTGGTTCCTCCTCACATAGATCAGACTGAAACTTAGGGGTAATTTGATGGAGCTTGTCAAGGTACTCTCACTAATTATGGTGTTGATGGTACTCTCTTTTCCAATTCCAAGCACTTCATTCATTTCAAGGCTAGTCTAAGATGAGGTACTAATAATTTTATGGAGTTTATTGTTATAAAGCTTCTTCTGAGTGGAGAAGCTACAAGTTTTTAGGGTCTCATAGATCGTCATCAACTAGTTAAAGGGAGATTCTAAAATGCACAGTTTGATCTTATATCCCATTTTATCTTTGAAAAAATCCTTATTGAACACCTTCGATGCCATCTCATTATTCCATATTTTTAGGGAGCTAAAATCTAAGGTTGATTATCATTCCAAGGAGAGATTGTACTTGGATGATGATCTTTGGGTCATAAATGAATCTAAAGATAACATATGAATACAAGAATCACATCTCTCGGTGTTGATGGATTAATAATTTTTTTGGTCCATTTTATGACTTCCATGGTTTCTTCTGGTTTGAAAAGCACCATTTCAAGTGGTCCCTCGATCATTTTTTAGGCCTACTTGCATGTTTTGTTTTCTTACACTTTTATGTTGTCACTCCCTTATTTTGGGCTAGGGCTTCTTTGGTTCCTCTCATTTGGTGCCTTTTTTGTTGGGGTGACTTCTCGTCCATTTTCTTTGTTATTTTTTCCTTTTGGAATGCTTTTAACATCTACAAATTATAATTTCATATTTTTATTAATACAAAGTTACGCATTTTTCTTGGGGAAAAAATGTTAAAACCATTATTGACAGAAACATGTTTACTACAGATTATAAATTATATGTGGCAAAAATGATTTTTTAAAACTTAAAAAACATGTTTTATTTAGTCAAATAGTCAAACCCAATCAAAATCAATCAAAATTCAAAAAAGTCAAAAAATGTGTTTTTACTCTATATATAACCTTAAAAACATTTTTGCGCTCTATATACAGTCCCACCATACGAAGCTTTGCACATTGATTTGTTAGTGTAGGACATTGTTATCCATGTATTTGTTTATTGTGGATTATTCCTTCACATGGGTTTTTATACACTTGTGGAGTTATCTTTCTTAGGAGTAATTTGTCATAGGGAGTTACACTTGACCACCATTATTAACTAGTGGGATTTACTCTTTGATTGACTATTTTAGGTATGGGAAGTTACATTATATTCTTAGGTATTTGACCAATTTTCATGGAGGAGTTAAAAATTCACTCTCCTACATGTACATATTAATTTTTTGATATATTTTAGTTGAGTGTGTTAGATCAACTAGTGATTATTTGCATTGCAATATTCTCATTTATTTGATTTTAATTAACTTACAACTGCATTGTGCACTTACTTGACTCATGTTTTCATTGAATCAATACATTCTCTTGATCTATATATCTTGGTGTAATCCCTAATATTATATTATAACCATTGTGGTATTCATTTGTCTAGTTTTATTACTATTAGTTTTTTTTAAATTGTGAGATTTCATTATTTGCAAAAAAAAACTATTTTTTTTTCATATCCATTTGTTGGAAGTTTTTTTTTGGTGGAGATTAAAGGAGTTGTAAATATTAGGTATTTTATTCTTATCAATAAAAATGTGTTCTTTGTTAATACAGAATTATACAAAGTCTCAAAGTGTTTTCCAGATCAGATAAGCCCAACAAAAGATTTGTGGTAGCATCTAGATTGTGGTTTGGGCATGTCGGCATTCCAACTCCCTGTTTGGCACTTCCTCGCTCCATATTGGCATTCCACATTTATATTTTTTACAGACCTATGCATAATGGTTTTAGAACAAAAGATCTTTGGTTCAATTCCTACCATTTTTTTACTGAAATTAGTTCTATAGTAAAAGTGCATTTAATTTTTTGTGAAAAATGGGCCATTAGGGGAAAAAAATGGAATTTGTAATAACTTTTAATAGGCAACTCGAATTTGAATTTAGTTTTTATCAAAACTATTTTTTTCATGTTCATTCCATTATAACCATTTATATTATAATCGCACTAAAATTATAAAGTGCCAAAATCTGGGGGTGGTTGATTTGTAGTAATTTTAGGGGGGTGTTGTGTGTTTATTTCCATTATGTTCGAGCATTATTTTTATTTTTGCAACAAAAAATTTATTTATGCATTATGGATGCTAATTTGATAATTATATCACACCTTTTAACTATTATAAATGGAAATATAAAATGCAAATCATTCTAAGAAGCAAGGGTTTATATCGCATAACTATGGGCACTAAGATTGAACCAAATACTAATACATAAAATTTTAAATGGTGTAACTATTGTGAAAAATCCTTTGGATTGTTGTGTCTTTTTGTGTCACCTGATCTACTTTTTCATGTTGAATCTGTAAAAAATCATAATGAAGTGTGGACCACACTAAAAAATTTCATTGGGAAGCTAGATGTGATGAGAGGTCATGAAGTAGAGAACGAGCTCATTTGTTTGAGTCTTAACAATGTTAACACCCTACATGATTTATTCACTAAGTTTAATTATTAGATATTTCAATTAATTTTTTTGGAATGGATAATAAATATGATCAACTAGTTCTTTCTGTACTCTCTAAAATAGGTCTAAATTACTTTATATTCATCTCTACTTTCTATACTACTAAAAGTGCTCTTTGAACCACATGTAAAATGCCCTCTTCAGATGATTTTATTGTTGAATTAACTCAAGAGCAAGATAATATGATTCATATAGGCACATTGAAGTCCTCAAAACCACAAGCCCTAGTTGCTAGGAATGGAAAACAAAAGGCTTCAAACAATAAGGAGAAGAAACAAAATAAAACTGATCAAGAGAAAAAGGAATACAAACCTACCTCCTCTAAAACCACTACTGAAACCTAATCTTCATAATATAAACCTAAGAAAGAGAAGGTTAAGTGTGCCTATTTAAATAAAAATGGGAATGATAAACACAAGAGTATGAAGAAATAGATTGACCACTAAACACATTCTAGAAAAGAATAACATAGGTGTTCTTGAGTCTATCAAATAGAATTCATCAACTCCAGATTATTCTGAGACAAAGGAAAATGGTAAAGATAAAGCTAAGGGTAAGGGTATTGTAGTAATTGTATCTCCTATTTCATCTTGGGTTATTGACTTAGGTGTTTCATATTAGATGGGTTCTTCACATATTGAATTCACTTCCTTGGAACCATGTAACATGTCTTCTATCACATTGGTTGATGACACTCTGACAATAGTTTTAGGGATAGGGCCTATTAAAGTGAATGGAGGAACATTAAAAAATGTTCTAAGTGTTCCCTCACTTTCAAACAATCTCCTATCAATTACCAGATCCCTCACATCAATAAGGGTATGAGAGTTGAATTCTCTCCAGATTTTGTACGCATTGGAGAGTTGCATAGTGAATCTACAGTGGCAATGAGAAGGACAAATCACCAAGCTCAGTTATAAACCTTCTCTCACTCTTCAATTGATATTTATCACTAATAACTTACTTACTCACATAGATGTATTAAGCAAACTATAGCATGAGCAATTTGGCCACCTTAACTATCACTATTTGGAACATCTCAGTAAACATGATATGGTCATATTTTTCTCTTGTGTTCATTTCTCTAAAGGTATTTGTGAGGTTTTCACCCTTGGAAATCATAATAAAGATAAATATGACAATGGAAAAGCATGGAGGGCTCCATAGGCATTGGAGTTAATACCTAGTGATGTATCTGGGGCATTCCCTAAACTATATTTCACATGGGCTAAATACGTTCTCATATTCATTATTGATTTCTCATGGAATACACGGCTCTACTTCCTTCAATATAAGTCTAATTTTTTCACTAATTTTTTAGACTTCAAGGCTCTTATGAAAAAAAATTCTAGGAAACTCATCAAGGTTCTGCGGATATATAACAGTGATGAGTATGTCAACAATAGGTTTGAGCAATTTTACACATCATAGGGGATTTATTTATAGCATACAATTCTGTACAATCCTCAATAGAATGGTGTAGTATAATGAAAGAATAGGTCCTTGAAAGAGATGGATAACTACATGATTCACTCTAAATCATTGACACTTCAGTATTGGGCAAAGGCAATCAATTGTGTTTGTTACATTCATAAATGGGTTCCTCATAAAGCCTTGAAAAGAATCATTCATTTTGAAGCTTGTAACAATCAAAAACCCACATTTGAGCATTTTAGGGTCTTTAGATATCTAGCTATGGCACACATACCTAATAATAAATGTAAGGTTATGGTACCTCAAAGTAAGCCTTACATATTCATAGGTTACCCAGATGGTGTTAAGGGATATTGATTTTTTCATCCTACCACACATGAGTTGTTCATTGAGAGAAGGGTTCACTTTTAGGAGAGTCAATCTAACTCAATAAGTATCCCCCTTCATTGGACTCACTTGGATTTGATAATTATTTTGACAATTCATATCAATGTGAGCACACTTCAGAGGTTGAGGACTCTTATTCTAGTTTGATAGTGAGAGTAGTGATGGGTATATATCTCCATCCACATCTATCCATGCTTTAGAGGATGGGGATTCACCTACTTTTGGTCATATTTGGGCTAGGTAGACACTACAAAGCACAGGTATGTGGGTTGGGGATCTTTCATATGATAGGCAGACACATTTATAATTTTAGAGTGGGCCACATGATTTCTATGCCTCTACCTCTAATCTATAAAATTTTCAGGAGGCATCTGACAATCCTGAATGGGACACTACTATGCATTGAGGAGTTAAGTTCCTTGATTAGGAATAACACTTAGGATTTGACACATCTTAATAAGGGAAGGAATATAATTCAATGCAAATGGTTATATAGAACTAAGTATGCAGTAGATGGGCTAGTTTATAAGTTCAAAACACAATTGATTGCATGATTTTTTTCACAACCTGACCTTGACTATATTGATACCTTTGCACCATTTCAAAATATGAACTCTATCATAATCACTACTGACATTACCACAACTCATTACTGGGATGTTCATCAGATGGATGTGAAGAGTGTCTTTCTTCATGATGACCTTGAAGAGGAGATTTACATGGAGTAGCCACTAGGTTTTGTCAAGGACTCTTCCTTATTATGCAAACTTAAGAAATATATCTATGGCCTCAAACATGCCCCTTGAGCTTGGTATACCAATATGGATTCTTTCCTTCTCTCATCAAGATTCACTCAATGCCATTCTGATCTAAATATCTACTTATTGTGGTATGATGATTCACTTTTGATTTTGGTCTTATATGTTGATGATCTATTAACCACAGAAGGTTCTTCATCATCCATTACAGTAGTGAAAGAAACTCTTCATGATAAATTTTCCATGCCTGACTTGGATTTATTACATTACTTTTTTAGAATCTAGATTTCATAGTCTAACTCAAGAATTACCATTGCACAACCTAAGTATGATCTTGATTTACTTAATTGATTTCACATGGTAGATTATAAGCCAACTCTAACTCCCTTTATATCTAGAGTCAAGCTTGAGGTTACCGTGTATCTAAAACTTGTTGGTATTCTCATCTACTTGAACATATTAAACCTAACATTTCATATATTATAGGCATGGTCTCCAAATTCATGCAGGAGCCTCATGAGTTGCACTGAAAAGCAACTAAGAGGATTGTCCATTATAATCAAGGTACACACAAATTTGGGACTCATTACAAAGATGACATTGATGTTGACTTAGTTGTGTACATGGATTTAGATTGGGCTAATGATCTTGAGCATCGTAATTCCACTTTAGTCTAAAATTTCTTCCTTAGTTCAGGTCTGATTAGTTGGTCAAGTAAGAAGCATAATGTTATTGCTTTGTCATCTACCAAAGTAGAATATAGAGGAACTGGTAATGTTATTGTTGAGGCTATTTGGCTTCAAGGGATTCTCACAGAGTTTGCTAGCTAGTTCAACCATCCCATAGTCATTTTCTATGACAACCAAAGTACTATTTAAATTTACAAGAATCTATTTCAACATTAATGAACCAAACATAGAGATTCACATGCATTTCATTAGGGATCTCTTTCATGGACAAGTCATTGATCTCATATATTGTCAAACCACGAAGTAGATAGCTAACATCTTCACCAAACCTTTCACTAAGAGAAAGTATCTTCACTTGCAGGCTCTTCTTGGGGTTGTGGGATGCATCAACTCATCTTCATGGGTGGCCTTCTAGTCCTCTTCTTATTTTCTCTCTTTGGGGGGGTGAGGCAGGGAGGAGCGGGGGCAAGGACTAAGAGTTTTTCCTATGAGTTTTTTCCCTTTCTCCACTTTATGAGATTTGTTTGGGTACCTCATTGGACCCATTTTATTTTACCTACCTAAAAAATGCTTAAAGAGGCTATTAATGTATGATACTATTTCCACATATTTGTTTATTTTGGATTATTCTTTCACATGGGTTTTCCTGCACTTATGAATTTATCTTTCTTATGTATACTTTGTCTTAGGGAATTACACTTGACCACCATTATTAGCTAGTGAGAGTTACTCTTTGACTGACTATTCTGGGTATGGGGAGTTACATTACATTCTTGAGTCTTTGACCACTTTTCATGGAGGAATTACACATTCACTCTCCTACATGTACATCTTTATTTTTTGAGCTATTTTAGTTGATCCAGTGCATTCTCTTGATCCAGATATCTTGGTGTAATCCCCAATAGGATGTTATATAAGAGTGAGGGATGTTTTCAAAGAATATGAACAATCATGGTGCTCTATCATGTCATATGGATAGACAGATATAAGTTTCCACACACTCATCAACTTCCTTGTGTCATGTGACATTGACATAATTTTTCATAATACATAAAATTAGGCAAAACACTCTTTAACTTATTTGATGAGATTGTGATTAAGGTGGGGTTATAAAATGTGCTCTAATTAATTCTAAATTATATAGTTACTTGCATGACTACTGAGAAGCTTCTTATGGATAAATATAGAATTATGTTTTAAACTCTATGTATGGTACATTGTCTTGATTTGACCTTGGAGGACATAGAAAAAAATTCATAGGTAAAAGAGGTTTTGAAAAAGGTTCACACAATCACCAAGTTCATATACAATCACACAATGGTGCTCAAAATGATGTGCACATTCACAAATGGCAAAGAACTTCTTCTATCAGGGGTGACAAGGTTTGCAACCCGCTTCCTTGTGTGGTAGACTCTTTGCTAACAATAAATGAATTTGAAATGAATGTTTGTTTCAACTTAGTGGATGAAATCTTTTTTTTTAAACATATGGAGGGAAGAATGGTGGTTGACTATGTTCTCTCAGCATATTTTTGGGAAGAGACAAAATAAATTATGTTATTATCCAAGCCTCTAGTTCTGTTGGGTTGTGGAGCTAAAAGCTTCACCAGGATGCAAACAGGAGAAGTTAAGGAGGATCTTGAGATGTGGGGAGTTGCAGAATAGTTGCAGGAAAAACGGCATTGGTCTGATCAGCCGACGTCAGTTAGATAGCAAGGGAAAGCAACCGGCGTCGGTTACCAGTCGGCCGACATCGATCATGAAGGTGCCGACGTCGGCAGCCTGTGTGAGAACAGGCAGTTCGCATGACGATTCCGGGAGAGTCTAATTTTAGACTGCTAGTTTGCATGTTGAAGGCTAATTTTAGTCTTGAGTTGCGAGTCTAATTATTGTAATTAGGTTAGTCTAATTATTGTAAGCATGAGATCTATATATGGACTCATGGGCTGTATTGTTAGTGTGTGCTAGAAAGCCATAGAGCTTTTAGAGAGAGCTAGTGTAGCTCCTCCTAGTTCCAAGGGGTGCTGAGTGTGTATGATCAGGGAGAGTTGCAAGGTCTGCAAGGTCAAGGAGCTGATCCACTGGAGTACTGGTTGAAGAATCATAAGGACTTGGTGAGGCAAGGACAAGGGTTCTTCAGGGGTGTAGAGATATCTACATGGTGAGTAAGGTCTAGTGATTTGCAGGTAGCAGCAGAGAGCAGGAGATCTACTTGGAGTACGGTTGTGTACTTGGTGAACTGGCAGCATGTTACTGACTGGTTGGAGAGGTGAACATCAATTCTATATTGGAGTTGATTGTTGGGACCGAGAGAGAGAGGGAAGAAGATCTTGAGGTGTGGCGAACCTTTGAGGTGGAGGAAGAAGTGGCATCTTCCTTATTGTATATTCTTCTATGTATATAATACAATTGTGTATTGTCTCTTAATCCCTGTGTTGTTTCATATTTCTAGTTACTTATTGATTCTGGTATAATTCCGTGTTTAGTTGCTAATACGAGAGGTAATCACATGTGTTCTAATTGGTAGAGCAAGATCCTGACTCAGTAGGGATTGGAGCATGTTTATTGTTCTGGGTTTTCTCTGACAAGTGGTATCAGAGCCTTGGTTATAGGTTCAAGAGTTGATACCAACAAGTGGTATCAGAGCTTTTGGTTGGGTTGACTAACAGGTGGTTTCAAATCTGGTAGCATTTTTTGATTACAGGTCACTCACAGGGGTTTCAGATTGAGTGGGAGTATAGCAACGGCAGAAGATAGTAAGCTACGAATGGAAAAATTGAATAGCACGAATGGTCTGATTGATGGAAAGAAAGAGCAGGTAAAAAGAGATTGTTGGTCGGTAGCAGATCAGCCGGTGGAAGCATATGTTGCAGGTAATATTGCACAGGATGTTCTGGATAAAGTGGAATCTTTGTTTACAGATTCTTTTGCCTCTTTCCATGCAGCCCAAAATAGAGCATCTTTTCATGGGTATGTCTTTGGAGACTTTGGAGAGATTTATTTAGGGGTTGGAGAGCCTTGTCAGATTATTGACGAAGGGGAAGTGAAGCTGAAATTGCAGACGGATGACTCACAGTGGTTGGAAGAAGTCATGCAGGTACCAGTCTTGGAGATGAGTCTAATTTCTTCAAGAAATTTGGGTGATGAGAGATGCACTTTAACTCTCACAGCGGATACACTTGAATTAGATGATGGTAAGAAAGTAGGTATCCTTTATCTATCTACTTATATTACTGATTCACCTTTTGTTGCAGAGATGTGGCTTCATGGGCTTAGTCACATATGTAGGAGGAGAATGCAGGTTTTGAAGCGGAAGTCAGATGTCTTTGACAAGCTAAAGAACTGGAAAGCCTTGGTGTTCATGGAGGAGATGACGAACAGAGATCAGGTGAGGAGACTGAATCATTCTGAGCAGAGCAGGGTTGAGTTGATTAGGATTTTGATCCATGGAGAGCTCGCGGGTAAAAAGTTGTCACTCACAGACGAACACAGGTACCGGCGTCGGTCAAACAGTAACTGACGTCGGCTGCAGGAAGACCGACATCGGTCATAAGGACCGACGTCGACAGGAGGGACACCGGCGTCGGCCAGAGAAACGACGTCGACAGTCAGGTTCAGTACAGGGAGCCGACATCGGTCGAAAACAGACTGGGAGATGGCCGAAATCGGTCACTGGTACGGATATTGGGCGGACAGCAAGTCTCAAACGCTCATGTCGAGGTCAGGATTGGTAAGTGAACCTCATATTCGTTGTTCACCTTCTTTATATTGCTTATTGATGGTCAAGAACCAGGAAGATGGAAGAAGCAATGCAGGTAGAATCCAGATACAGTGGGAGCTTGGCATGGATGAGGAGTGTGAGTCCTTGGAGAAGAACCAAACAGGTATTTGTTGGTAGATTTGTCAGCTGAAAGTAAGCACTGAGAGACGGAATGGATTCCCGAGATAAAGAAGAGAGTGGATGGATACGAGAGACAGAAGGCCAAGGCATATGGTCTTGAGGACGCTGTAGGACAGTGGTACAGGTTTGACAGGAGGATGACTAAGCATGGCTTCAGTTAATGTCAGTGTAACTATTGTGGTTTTGTCTTACCAGGTGGATGATGAGTCGCGACATTATCCAGTTACTGTATGTGGGTGATTTAATAGTAGGTTTGTACATACAGGGATTTGCTGAGCTAAAGGTAAGGTTAGTTCAGAGGCGTGTCATGAAGAATTTGTAGCAGCGAAATTCTTTGGCATAAGAGACATGGAGATTTTATCTCCAGTGGGAGCTGATGTGAAGACGGTGTTGGCGGGGTTCATGATGCAGGACGCAGAATCGGAAAGCACACCTAGGGCTGGACAGTTCAAGCTTAGCTTGAAACAGGGTTCGAAATCACATGAGGTCTTGTGTAGACCTAAGCGTTTTCCCAATCAGTGGGGGTTGTCAGAAAGTATGGAGCCAATTCGGGGAAGGAGTACTGAAGGGCAGTTCAGTGGGACTAGCAGCAGGGTTTCTTGTTATGTAGGGTCAAGTTCTTCACTACATGGATATGTAGGTTCGGATGCGGCAGGTTACTTGAATGACAGGTGTAGCATCACAGTTTGTGTGGTGGTCGGTCTTCAGGGTTGATCTTGAAGAGGAATACAAGCTAGTGAATAATTTAGACGGTGTACAGGTACAGGTACAGGTGCAGCTATTTATCTCCAAGTGGGAGATTGTTGGGTTGTGGAGCTAAAAGCTTCACCAGGATGCAAACAGGAAAAGTTAAGGAGGATCTTGAGATGCGGGGAGTTGCAGGAAAAACGGCATCGGTCTGATCAGCCGACGTCAGCCAGATAGCAAGGGAAAGCAACCGGCATCGGTTACCAGTTGGCCGACATCGGTCATGAAGGTGCCGACGTCGGCAGCCTGTGTGAGAACAGGCAGTTCGCATGACGATTTCGGGAGAGTCTAATTTTAGACTGCTAGTTTGCATGTTGAAGGCTAATTTTAGTCTTGAGTTGCGAGTCTAATTATTGTAATTAGGTTAGTCTAATTATTGTAAGCATGAGATCTATATATGGACTCATGGGCTGTATTGTTAGTGTGTGCTAGAAAGCCATAGAGCTTTTAGAGAGAGCTAGTGTAGCTCCTCCTAGTTCCAAGGGGTGCTGAGTGTGTATGATCAGGGAGAGTTGCAAGGTCTGCAAGGTCAAGGAGCTGATCCACTGGAGTACTGGTTGAAGAATCATAAGGACTTGGTGAGGCAAGGACAAGGGTTCTTCAGGGGTGTAGAGATATCTACATGGTGAGTAAGGTCTAGTGATTTGCAGGTAGCAGCAGAGAGCAGGAGATCTACTTGGAGTACGGTTGTGTACTTGGTGAACTGGCAACGTGTTACTGACTGGTTGGAGAGGTGAACATCAATTCTATATTGGAGTTGATTGTTGGGACCGAGAGAGAGAGGGAAGAAGATCTTGAGGTGTGGCGAACCTTTGAGGTGGAGGAAGAAGTGGCATCTTCCTTATTGTATATTCTTTTATGTATATAATACAATTGTGTATTGTCTCTTAATCCCTGTGTTGTTTCATATTTCTAGTTACTTATTGATTCTGGTATAATTCCGTGTTTAGTTGCTAATACGAGAGGTAATCACATGTGTTCTAATTGGTAGAGCAAGATCCTGACTCAGTAGGGATTGGAGCATGTTTATTGTTCTGGGTTTTCTCTGACAAGTGGTATCAGAGCCTTGGTTGTAGGTTCAAGAGTTGATACCAACAAGTTCAAGTTTTGAGACTCATTGATGGGGAGAAATCCTTAATGGGTTATTTATATGAGGTAATGGATAGAGCCAAAGAAGCTATTATGATCAGAATTGGAGAATCACAGGGCTAGTTACATACTATTTTGAGTGATAATTGATAAAATATGAGATCAACAAATGCATTCTCCCCTCCATGCAATTGGGTATTTTTTGAAACCATCATTATTCTTTGGCAGCTCATTTTGAGACAACGCAAAGGTCTTAGAGGGCCTATTTAAGTGCACATAAAGAATGTTTCCCAGTCAATAAGAATTGGAGGCAATTATAGGAGAGTTGTCAATATGCAAGCAGTCAAGGGGTTTATTCTCTAGTAAGGCAACCTCCATAGGAAGAAAGCCATGTAAACTAGGTAGATAATGTTTCTACATACGTATAGTGAAAGTGTTAAATTGTGACTAAATTGTGCATATTACAATGTTGACAAAATATATTTTTGTAGCACATTGGTGGGATTTATTTGGCAAAGAAACCAAACACCTTCAATGGATAACAATGTACATTTTGAGTTAATCGTGTAATTCATTCGCTTGCAAGTGTAGTTGAAGTATGTTGAGCATATACATTAAAAAAACACAATAGAATGATGCAATAATAAATAAATGATTTGGTGTTTGTCCACCATAATTTTCTCCTGAAGATGAAGAAAGCTCAAGGTTAAGTAATGTTGTATTTATAATTCCCCATTCATATGGAAAGTTGATTTATATTATTTTAAATATTATTCATCAAATTCACTAACGTATGCATTTTATTTGATAATGTTAGGTAGCGTCGAGGAAGATACCTTGATGAGATCGACTTAAAATCCTAATGGTTTGAAAATAATGATGATCTTATTTATGAAGACTGTGACTTCGACGTAATAGCTGAGGCTGGGTGTGACACCAAGGTCCTCTCTCAAATCAGGGGAGGCTCCAACCTTGGAGCTTCAATAACTAGACCCACTGACCCTCAGTCTACCTCACTGCGTTTGGTTCCTTCCCTTTTTTTGTTCATTTGTAAACAAAAATAGTATACATTTTTTAAATGCAAATGTAATGAAATTAGAATAGTATGAAATTTAATGAATTGATTGATTTTGATGGCGTACAATCTTTTTTATAATTGGTATATATTCTCTATGCAATAGAAATGCCTTCAAATTAAAAAATATATAATTTTTTCTTTTTTTTCTGATTAATGTGACTTTTTTTTTTTTAATTTTTTTAAACACATAATTTTGAAAACTTTTTTTTTTTTTTTTACCACGATTAAAACAATGTGAAATGGATAAAGCTACTCCAAACCCTATATTTTCCTATCATTTATGATAAAATATAAAATAAAGAGAGAAGGGGAAACTGATGTAACTTATACGCTTTAAAAATGGGCTACTAATGTTTGGTGATGTTAGTGCCCTCGATGCAAATGTGTTCTTTCTGCAACTAAGCTCGAGGTAATGACAAAACGTACACGCCCAAGTAAATGTATACAGGAGGTAATGAAAAAAACTTACAATAAATATGGGAATTGTCCAAGTGAAAACAAAACTCTCTACTCCAATTTACAGAGAAAACGAAAAACTGTGCAGCTAAGTAGATAAGTAACTCTGGCACACCACCTGTCCATGTTTGGGATGCTTCAAAGGGTTTCAGAGATCATTCTAGATGAGGAATTGTGGAAACTTAACTATGTTTACAGAGTATCTGATTTGGATGAACTGGTGATAGAGTTATGAATCACGACTGTGGAAATATGTTGTTGTTTGTACACCCTTTTGATCACTATCCTATTTCTCCCGCAAAGATGAACAAAGATTCCATGAATATGACAAATTGTTGTCTCTGCCCTTGAAATATCAAGGGTTACAAAGTCTAGTTTTAGAGATCCATTTTGTATCAGGGCGCAGGCGTTTGTCAAACATTCATTTAGAAGACTATTTAATACAGTGGCATATCCTTATAATTGAATTAAGTTCCACATAAACAATCTTATAAAGCCAAAGTCAAGCGTGTATCTAGATAGCAATTTGTGAATAAATCTGTACCACATCAATGATTTTATGTAGAAATAGTTTTAAAAAAAACCAAACCACTCTTCCAATATAGATACATATTTGCACCATTGGATCGAACTTAGCACAAATAGACATTTTGGAGAGATTACTTAATGGCTACCAGCTCTAAACTGTAGACATAAATAGGCCTCAATGCCAATGTCTCAAAACATTTTTTAGTTTACTCAGCTAAGCATTACTTAATGGCCATGTTTGGGGTAAACTCCAATGGAACATCTATCTAAATTGCAATATATGAAATGGGTGGATGCATATGGATACAGGGTTAAGAAGGAGACATTCAAATAAGGTATGTAGTAATTGAATAATAATAAGACTATTAGATATAAATGTAATCACCAAAAATATTGGTATAGAGATAGACAAGTACATAATTTATGTTTTAATAGTGGAGTTTCCTAGTATTTAGGTGTATAGTTAAATATGGAAAAATTGTGTATAAACTTAATTTTGCTCGTTCTATTATGACATCTAACATCACTTTACATTACACTCATGTCTAATAATTTATTCACTTTATTATTAATCTTTCCACGACCATTCACTAACCTTACCTCTTCCCACATGCCAATTAATCTCTTTCTTACAATCTTATTAACTCAATAATACTTCATTTCACTATTTTTGGAATTTTAAATTCCAAATTAACCTCTCCTACAAATCCCTCCTCTAATCACCCTCTAACTATACTTAATTAATCTTAATAGGATCTAGAATCTCCTAAGATACCCAGAGCTCCACACCACACCTTTTAGCCTTATTGTCTCCTCTAAGAATTTTTAATTCCTACATTATTTCTCCACCTTTGATCTTGCCACCCACAAGATTCAAATCCAACCCTTCATTATTCTCACCACCCTCTATATAAACCATCCTCCATGAAAATCCAATGAATGATTGAGAATTCCATGCTTCATTGCTACCATTGTCAAGTCTTGAGCTTCTTCTATTTGCAATCCAACATATCAAGTGCAAATCAATTTATCAAATTTGGTGTACATCCTTGTTTTGGAGGTTAAATGCTTGCATGAATTGAGGTATACTTATGGTGTTTCATTTGCTACATTGCATTTATTTTGTCTTCCTTGTCGAATTAGGTGTTTAGAGTAGGTTTGAGATTGATTTTTAGTCATTTGGCATATTTTTTTGGTGTCATTGGTATTTTATTATTGATTTCAAATGTATCATAATACATAATGGTGACCATAGTGGGAGCCCTCCTTTACTTTGGTGTTCTTGAGTTGTTAAGTTTGTAGGACCAATTGAAGGATAAATTTGAGGTCAAGCTCTAAAATCTCATGATTTTCACTTCCAGAATGAAACTTTGACATCGCTCTATATAACCATGACTTCATTTTTTACAAATGTGACTTTATGACTAAAAGCTGTGAGATGATTATGATTGTTGATAATAACCATTATGACCGACCTAACTGTTTGTTTGCACTTTGTGATATCACGTATGTAATTCTATGAGTTTGTTTCTATTATCCATGATATTGCTAACAATAATCGTAATTTTATGTTTATTTTTGTTGTGAGCTGTTTGTGTAAGTTCAAATATGTGGTTGCATAATCGTGACATTGAACTTTGTAAGTGTGACATTGTTCACATTAACCGTGATTTCATTTCTGTCTATGAGTTGTTTGTGCAGGTTCAAACTCATGGCTATGCAACCACGACATTTGAATACATAACCACGACATTGCTCTAACAAAATGCAACATCGATATGCTGTTGTTTTCTAATCTTCAATCCAAATTTTGATCTATTGTCTGATTTTTATAGTGCTAAGGGTGTTAGTTTTTATCTATTTTGTTAATGTTTTGTGCCTAGTAGTGGAATATATATACAACCAACATAATCAAAATTTAACCATCGTACTTTCTATTTGTATTTGCTATTTAGTTTAAAGCTTTGTGTATTTTTGGTGATATTTTGTTAAGATAATCATTAAGCTATGTTGACAACAAGAGATTTTAGCTAGAATCTTTTTGGTAATCTGTTTTTCATATTTTATAACTTTTATGTCTCTGTGCTAACAATTGCAAACTCACGGCTGCATAACCGCGACATTATAGTTGAATGTTGTGACATTGTTACTGTATTATGCAGAATTTTATTGTATGTATATGTGTTTACAAGTGCGAACTCATGGATGCGAAACTGTAATATTATGAATGATAAACGTGACATCGTTAAACTTAGTTGCGACATCATGCATGTATAGATTTCTATTTTTTATATTTTTTCAGTTGGAATATTGCATTTTCAAATTTTTTTTCATTTAGACACATCCATCGTTTCTTTGTGACAGGAATTCATTCTCTGACTGTTTTCATCTAACCTTGTTTTATATCAATCTCACGTATGTGAAACTGTGACATTGGACTGTGTAAATATAGAATCGCTTCTCTGATTCGCAACATCATTTTGTTATAACTTGTACTTGATTTAAAACTTATTTTCAGGTTTACCCCTGAAGAGACCAACTAAAAACTACTAACCAACTTTCTTGTAGGCTGCTTGTCAAATACTTGACATTTTGAAACCATTTTGTTATATTTTAATCACATCTTAATTGGGGGTTAATTAACTTGCTTGCTTTTCTAAATTTTAATTAATTTAGCATACTTTTTTGGTTATCTATTTATCACCGGAGGCTACAATAGTGTATGCTCTCCCCTTGCACATATAGGGCAATTCTTGGGGATCAGAAACTGTCAATAAACTTCTTGTTTTTATTTTCTAGTGGGAAACATGATGTGGAATGGATCCCCACACACTTGCAATAATATTAAGGGGATTGTGACATGGGTTTCACCACTACGCATAAGACCACACTATGTTTTAATGGAGTATAAATATCAAGGACAATTATCGCTAGGCTAAGTGAAATTCCCCATGCATAATTTTGTGAGGTGAGGAGGTAATACTCCACGCAGTCATCAAACAACACCCTATACGGACTTGGGTCCCACATATCGCAAGGTGTTTAGGGGACTCCTTTAGAGAGCCAATCAAACCTAGAATAAGACCCCTCAATCGCAACAAGCATCCAGGGCAGAGAAAATAGTATTCATGGAGATCACTCACCAGGTACAGATGATGAGAGAGTGTTGTATGACACTAATTTAGGCACCTCTCATCGTAAGTCATTTGATGGGATGGGTGTCGAGTTGCACTCTCATGTCAGTCACTAGTTATAGGTTTAGGTTTATGGATTACTTTCTCTTGTTTGTGTGTTGTTAAGGCCATTATTGTTTGTAAACCATAAAGACCTACACACAAACCAATTTCCTAATTAAACTTCCAAAATCTTAGGTCAAACTTATATCCCTTGTCCAATCTTCGCTCAACAATCCTCATATTATCCTGTCACCCTCATCATACCTAAAGCTTGCCTTAATCATCATCCCTTACTTATAGCTTACCTACACATCAAGCCATTCCCCTCTTGACCTAGTCAAACCCATCCAACAACTAGTCATCCCTCTTAAACATGGTATGAACCTATCCTAATCACCCTAAAACACAATTGTAACCCATCCATATCTACCTAGAGCAAACTCGTCATTAGAATTGAGCTAGTCCTTCTACCAAAATGGCCTCATTCCACCATTCAATCTCTCTGGCAACATAAGGCGAGTGGGGTGCTAGGTTCCAAACCCAAGCAATGGGATAGATGGTGCTAACATGGCTCAATAGAGAGGTGTTAAGGATGAAATGATTACGTGGAACTTTACACTGACCTATGATCGAGTCCACTCTGTGAGGAATGGGGGTATGGTTTGAGAGAACGTATTTAGAATGAATATTGATAGGCTAGCCATTAATGTTAGAAAAAGAAACTTATTTTGTTTTGACAACATGTAATGGTTTAGTCTTTTGAGGATGCGATCAGTGTTAGTATGACAGTTGGACCATGTAAACTAAAGCATAATATTTAACGTGTACCATTTAGGCTAGACTACGATTATCGCAGTAGGGTCACATAACAAATGATTGTTTTTTTAAAATGATAATGTGAGATTTTAATTTTTGAATTGCAACTAACGTGTGATGTCCAATTTGGTACATAATGATTTTTTTTTGAGATGCAATATTTAACATACAACAACTTAATTATATATAATCTAATAAAGTTTAGATGAATGATTATATCAGATATCATTATTTTATTTTTAGTTTTTATATAATCAATCAATTAAAAAAAATAAAGGTTATATTAAGTTGGTAATGTTATTCAAAATATATAGAATCTATTAAATATAATATTATAATAAATAGTTATCTTGTCAATTAATTTAAATAATTAACAAGTTAAAAATTAAATTTGTTTGAAATTTATTATATTAGCATTCTTATTACTTTATTCACCATAATTTAAAATATTATATGTAATAAATGAACAATTTATGTGAAAGTTAATATATTGTAAAGTTTTATAATTGGTATTCACACATTTTTTATTTCATATCAAATATAAGAAAACATAAAAACATGTATAACGAATTTTTTTGATAGTGTAATTTTTTTAGAATGTATATAACATATTTATAATCATTTTTTATATTTAACAAATTAATATATAATATTGTAAAGGTCTTATATTTAATATATTGTGTATAATAATAATTACGTATCAAAATAAAATAATGTTAATTATGTACCAAAATAAAATGTACATTTAATTGAAGTGATATAACTTTTTGGTTGTGAAACATTTTATTCTTGTTAATAATGATTTTCTTGAAATTTATCTTGATATATATTCGGAATATTTGTCAATTATATAAAAATAAAAATAAAATTAAGTTATAATTTAAATAAATTAATTTATTTTAACATTCTTACTTACAAATTTAATTTTTTTTTTTGGGTCTATGATATTTGATTTAAGAGCTATATCAAAACATTGATATTGACATGATGGTTATATTTTTATTTTTAAATTGTTTGGTCAAAGGAAGCATTGAAATGATTTTGTTTTTCAAACATTAGTTCGATATATCCTATCTGTTCATTTTTAAGATTCTATCCAGTCCTTCAAAGATTATAATCAACCTCTTATGGGCTTCCTCACCCAGCTTTCTCCTACTGAACAGGTACCTTTCACTTTAAATAGACCTTAATTTATATAATTTTATTTTGGGTATTTGGATTGAGGTGTCATACTGAAGAATCAGGCATTTATGTTACTTTAATAAATTACCTGAGATTCACTCTGAATTATAGCCCTCAGACACACTATACAGTACATAACCAGGGAAAAATTTTGAATGCCTTTTCTTCTTTTGAAGGGTGGGATTTTTATAGAACCCTTCAACATTGAAATAAGGGTTGGAATTTTAGTGTCTGTGGCCTATTTTAATCTGTTTAGTAAAATGTAGTGATAACAACTAATTTTAGAATAACATTTCATATGTTTTCTCCAAATCAGGGCAATCTTTATTGATATATAGTTTTATTAAACTTTTATCATCGTTTTCAAAGTTTAGAGTGGATTTATTTCCCGAGCAATTTATATTTACATTAAAGTGAGATCAAAGTGTTAATATTTTATTATAGTATATTTAAATTTTTTTTATGATAATGTATTTTTTTTTATCTTGGATATAATTGGAGTTAGATTTTTAAGTTATTATCTATTATATGTATTAAATATATCAACAATGACCATAACGGTTTCAAGAATACCAACCTCATTTTATTGAACACATACTTCAAGATACATATCGACTTCTATTGTATTGAATACCGAGGTGACTAATCCACCGTATCGAGTATCCTCACAGCGGATCCATCAAACCATAGTGTAAGATCAATGTTATAAAATTAGTTAACATGAAGAATGGATCTCAAGATCTCTTATTTCTAACACTCAATTCACACATTGCTAAGCTATCCCCATAAAATCATTATTAAACACAGTTTTATGAACATTACTTTTTCAATTAAATTGTTTAATGACTTATCACTTAAAACTATATGTACTATTTATAATTATATCGACTTTTTGTATTTTTTAATTAATAGTATTTAGCATACCCTTTCTAAATCATCTACTTATTTATGGCTGGTGGGTGGAGATATTAGATAAATTTTATTTTAAAAATAAAATAAACATATATCTTTTATATTAAAACAATTTAGCTATAAATATATTTTTTTAATATTTTCATATTAAGTTGAAAGAGGGTGATTATTTATATTGGTAAAGTTAGGGCAATAATTCTTCAATAAAAATTAAATTTCAGAATTAAATTAAAAAGTTGAAATTGAAAAATGTAAAAGAAACTAATTTTTATATTTTATTAGATAAAAATTAAGTTATAATGATTTACACTCTATGAATCATCATTAAGATGGGAGAAAAAATGATAAGAAAGCAAATTTAAATATTCTATTTATAATTAGATAAGATCAAAAAATTATTGTTTTATTAATTTTAATCATTTAAAATTAAAAATTAAAGAGTAAATTCATTAAAAATAAAAATTATAAGATTAAAAATAAAAATTCATGAGATGAGAGAAAGAATGATAAAAGAGCAAAGTTAGACATTCCATTTATAGCTAGATAGGATCAAAAAATTATTGTTTTATTAATTCTAATCCTTTAAAATTAAAAATTTAAGAGTTAATTCATTACAATTTAAAATTAAAAATTTAAGAGTTAATTTATTAAAATTAAAAATTTAAGAGTTAATTTATTAAAATTAAAAATTATAATATTAAAAATTTGGACACAGATTTACTCAAAAATTATTACAACTTAATTTATGAATGGTGAAAATACTATTGCTTTGGTAGATAAAATTATCTTTTTTTAGATATTTATATATTAATGATTTAAATTTAGGTACGGATGGGTACAACCAAGCGTACTTATCAAACTATCTACATCTCTTTAATGTATGATATGAATTATTAGTAAATAAAAAATCATAAAATTAATCAAAATATCTATATTTAATTTTTTTAAAATTTATTATTTGATTTTGAATGTATTCAACTTAAATTTTATGTACTTTAGTAAGTTAGAAAATTTTATCAATGAATTTTTTAATTAGTTGGTGTACACTCAACAACTTTTACCAACTCACTTGGCTCTCATAGAAAAAATGATAAAAGGATGGAGGAGGAGGTGGGGATTCGTTAGGCTTTTCATTGGAACCTCCCCAATGTCCAATAGTTGGAGGCTCTACAAAATCAGGTAAAACACCTCAGTCGCCTTCTTCCTTTTTTTATCTTTATTCTCAAATTGCCCCACCTAGTAAGAGAAATAGTAAGCCCGAATGAGGGAACTCACTTTGTGATGGTGTGGACTACTGATAATGACTAACACCACCACATCCACCCTCCTCACAAGCACCACCACTTCTGTCATCCCAACCACTAGCACCTCCATGGCCACAATTTTAATGTCCTAAAAATAGACCTTTGGGGAGAACCACTGTGACACATGTTACATGACTAAGTTCTCCTTCATGACCCATGTCTACAGACTCATGGGCAACAATCTACGACAGGGGGAGTCTGAAGGGACTTTACTAACTACACAAGGGGGTGTTTCCCCAATGATCAAATAGGTTCTCAAGGTGGGCAAGCACCGGATGGACTTTCTCGATTCGAACTTGAATATGAAGGATAACATTAAATACTACATTAATCCCATTAGCAGTGTAAAAATAATAATCTAAAATAGTCTGGTTAAAACTAGCATCATTTATGTTCTTTCATAATTGAAAGAGACTATATAACTTGAAATGCATGCCATATTTATGAAAATTTTACAGGAATCATGGTTGAGTCCCTTAAATGCACCATCGTCCATGTAAATGACAAGCTTGAAAAACAAAAAAATATGCTTTAAGTATTCTTGGGTGTTTGCACATAGAGAAAACAAGGTGAGCCATACCAAGGTGCACCAAGCATAAGCTAGTTGGCAGACCTTGGTGGAGAATACACCATAAGAAATGTGATTGTGTTGGCTCAATGATAATAATCTACATAAAATAAAATCTTCTCTAAACATTTTCAGTGGAATTAGTTTTCTATTTGGAATCGAGAGATTCAACTTGAAGAGACTACAAAGAGAAGAGTTGATAACCAAAAAGAGATTTATATCGATGGAAAGGGGTCTCAATAAGTCACTTCCAATCAATCCACCATCTGGAGGGACTTTACACACCACTTTTATGGAGATGGATATTAAGTATGGCATTCTAAATTTCTATGATATACTCTTGATCACTGGCTTGTAACTGAAACTGGTGGCATAAAATATGCCACGACTCCCAATATCTAGTTTGATTACAAAAGAGGTCGGATATCACTTTGATTCCCTTTTTACAAAGCCAATTTTTTAAATCTAGGGCACAAGAGCAAAAGGACCTCATGATAAGTAACAACTGAAGACCACCACATAAACTAAGAATTAAGAGATAACAAAGACCTAAACCCATTGTCATCCCAAACCAAATGCATTTTGAGAATATCACAAGCATTTCAAATAATCTTAGCCATAAAGGATCCCACAATAATGATAGGACTTGAGTGAGTGACATTGTTTGAAGATATAATCCTTTCCAGGTTCCTTTACCCATGGGGTTACCTAGAGTGATACAATTTTTTAGAAGGATTTTTCAATTCTCAATACCATCCAAAGAGAAAATGATCCATTTAACACACAAAGCATGGCCTTGGATACAAATATCTGAAAGGCCAAGCCTTCCCATAGATCTTGGCTTATAATAGACATCCCAAGCTACTCGGTGGAACCCTTGACTACCTTCAGAGTTTTCCCACAAAAAATCCCTCTATTTATTTTTCAATTTATCATATCAAGACTTAGAAGGGGGATTAACAAGAGGAGTAATAAATATGAGTGGCAACCAACACCTTAGAGCAAATTTGGAATTTTCCTACTAATGATAGTGGTTTGGAGATCCAGTAGGAAATTTTGCTTTCAACACTTGGCACCACATACTGCTATAAATCAGGAGTAGTTTGAAAGGAAAAAAAGATGCCCAAAAATATATGTTATTTTCCAGGTTGAATCCAATTATAGGTATAATCTATCAACCAAGCAGACAAGGGGGAGAGGGATTGTCTACCATTAGATTTTTATCTATTGAATGGAGGAGCCAGAAGTTAAAAAACACCTTAAGACATTCCATAGCATTTTATATTAGTTTCTCTTCTTTAGCCAATGTAAGGAAGGAGTCATCCACAAAGATCCCATTAACCATTTGAAATTTAATTTTGGGGAGAGAGATACCCTTGACAAGACCTTTGGAAGAACTTAGTTAGCCAACAAGTAGTTGAAGCTTTCAGCAATTGGCACATAGATGGAGGGAGTTAGCAAGAAACCTTGATGTTTAGAATGAAAGAGACCAAACTAGTCATATTGAACCCTATTAATGGTAATGCATGCACATGCATCTTGAATAAGCAATGAAACTATGATAGCAACCCTGGGCCAAAACCTAAGATGTGAAGCACAACCAAAATGAAAGGTGATCCAAAACTCAAAAGCTTTGGTTGAAAGATAATTTAAGAAACAAGAACAATACAATAAAAATAATGCTATCTCTGAGAAGAGATGTTTTATTCATCAAATTTGCAGATCCAAACATATGCTTATCTCTGAGAAGAGATGTTTGATTTCCATTTCAGGTTACATCTTCATTTATACACATTTTGAAGGTAGGAGGAGGATGTATAAGGTCACCAATATTGAGGGAGATCAAGTGGTTTGACTATGATTTAAAACAATACATAAATTGAGGAATTACTATTTTTAGAAACTTACTATTTTTAGACTGCAGTACTAAAATTGAAATTTAGGGCACTTCCATTTATTTTTTGGGGTCAAAACCCATAAATAAAATATCATGTCATCTCATTACGTTCCCCTCATTCTTATCTTTCCAAAAGTTAAAACGGGGAGTCAAACAGAGCTATGGTGCAAAAGTTATGGCTCTCGAAAGTTCTGCCACCAATTAGGGTAGAACCGTCACCCGAATTGTCACCTGAAATGTTGCTCAGATCAGAAGGCCATTCAATTATATTATAAGATTTCTTGAAATCAATATTGACAAACATAACCTTTTGGAAAGACTGTCAAGTCCACTTTGCTCCTTCCCAAACAATGATGATGTTGTCTAAGATGTATCTAGTTTGGATGAAAATCGTTTGTTGAGAATGAACAATGAGAGGAAGAAGATATATCACCTTAAGAGAAATAGATTTAGAAATAATATTATAGGACACATTAAGAATAAAAATATGACACTTTAACAATAATATTATAAGACACATTAAGAAGAGTAATAGAACACCAACTAGTTATGAGCTCCAAATCTCCAGGTTTGAGAATGAATTTTATATTACCTTGATTAATGAGTTTGCTAAGAGAATGGGTTTGAATGGTTTGAAGATAAGTTTTTTTGTAAATCTAAACCTAGAGTATCTCACTTTGATAGAATTCATAAAGAAACCCTTCAATACTTGAAGCTTTATCAATAACCCGCTGCATGACCATCTCATTCCTTGGTTTACCTAGTCTAACTTCCACCAAAGATTTGACATTGTTGAAGCATTCAAATTGTACTCTTATTGTTGGGAAAATTTTCACTCTGCTAAAGTACATGATATATACAACCCTCACCTTAAATATCATATAAGTTAGCACGTTTAAAATGTGATTACCTAGTGAAAATAAGCACCCAAAAAATGTGACATATTTCATTGTGTGGTCAATTTTAACCATTTAATTTTTTGATTAAAATATATTTTTTATTAATAATATGTGTTTTAAATAAATAATCTTATTTATCCTTCCCAAAATAGAAAAATAACTACTAATTTAAAATAAATAAATTAAAAAAAAAAATTGAAAAATCCTTAATTTTGAAAAATAAACTTAAAAATTCAAATGAAGATTGAAAGCCTTGATTTAGTGGTGATTTATAAATTTAATGTATCATAATTTCTATGTGAATTAATGAGGTCACAAAGGGTATTTGCTTACTTGGCCTCCTTTTTTTATGAAGCTGGTGGTTTCTAGAAGGGCATGGTTTATGGATCAAGTAATGCAGGTATTAATGATTATTTTATTTTATTTTCTTCACCTTATTGCAGGATGCAAGTTTGGCTTCATTGTGTCTCCACCCATTCTCATTCTCACTTAATGCCTGGGAAAACATTTGTCTAGAAATAGCAAAGGAAAATTATTAGCAAGTGCCCACAGTTTTCATCATAACAGAGGAGGATAATTGTCTTTTACCCAAAATCCAAGATATGTTTCTTTCAAGCTATCCTCCATAAGAAGTCTACAGCTTGGATTGTGATCATAGTCCTTTCTTCTGTCAGCCTCACCAGCTCCACCAACTCTCCTAGAGACAGCCACCAAATATGGTAAGACACTTGTGACATGACTCAGTTGTGGTATATATACCTCTGTTGGGTCGTAGTTGAGTGATAAACTTTGAAAAAAAAAGGATTAAAGGTAAGTTCTATGGCCGAACTTCCCTTTTATTTAAAAGGTATTAATTTAGAAAAAAAAAATTAAAGAGATGATGGTATCTAATTAAAATTAGTTTTCAATTATATTTAAAATATTGTTTTTAATTTATTTTTTAATGAAATATATCTATATATTAATTAAATATAAATATACAAATAATTCACAAAAAAAAAATCGGTATGAGGGCACGCTACACAGTTACACTAGGTAAAGTTTAGGATCCAGAAATGAAAGTATCACAAACAACTAGGCAAAGCTTAGAAAAAGGTCACATAAAAAAAACTTTAAGCAGCAAGATCAAGGCTAGAAGGCAACGGATCCATATCATCTAAACCCCAACCTAAACATGGCAAGTCATTGCCATCTAGAATAGGTTCCCAGCCAATAGCTTGAGTTGTGTCCTTGTAATCCTCTTCCTATGTTTGAGTGGGTAAAATAGCCAGATAAATATTGGTGAACTTGTCCAACACATCTAATAATTTCTTGGTGGTACCCCCCAAGCATCTAGGCATAGAGGAGGAGGAGGAGCATCCTAGCCATCCTGCCCAGTTGAGGAAGGAGGCAGTGGCTACCACCGCCACTGCTGCCCAAGAGAGGTCATGCGCTAATACGGGGTGTCACTATGAGAAAAACATCAAAAATGGCTACGATGATGCCCATCATGGGATGGTAGAGCCACTTTGTCCTCCAGTCTAGGATCCCTAGGTGGAGGTGGTGAAATGTGAGCCATTGTACAAGGAGCATCTCCCCAGTGGGAGAGGAGATCGTGAAGATACCCAAGCTCCATAGCCACTTTATTGGCTTGGACTTGAATCTGTAAAAGCACATTGGAGATGATAGAGGACTTATTTATAGCAAAAACGTTACAATTAGTAGATGCATTATTAAGAACAAAATTATTTCTTTCTTTCCAAATCCAGATGAGAATCTCCACTCTGAAAGTATGTCAAACTTGTGAGTATTTGAAGGGCATCGTGGGTTTATCTCTAAGGAGGATGTGCTGCCAATGAAAAAAATTAGGTTGGAAAGATCATGGATCCAAGTCCAAACCCTTTGAGATTTGGAATAGTACCATAAAATATGAGGAAGCATCTAAAGGTGGCCACAAAAAGGGCAAGTAGGCAAGTGGGCTCCTAGTTGGATGAGTCTTCTCCCAATGGGTAAGCCTTAGTGTAATATACACCAAGCAAAATGAGCAAGCTTGGGCTCCACACAAGCCCCCTAGATAGTGTTGAAGTAAAAGTTCCACATAGTAACAGATGAGTGCAGCCCCTAATGGACATTAAGCTTGTCCACCATGGGTAAATAGGGGGTGAGCCATCCATAGCCAAGCTAAGGAGTGTAATTATGAAAAAGGGTCTCTACATACCACATCTAGTCCTTCCATCATGGTCGAGTGGATTGGATTGAGATCTTGTGGAGCATGGAGGTTGACACGACATTAAGAATCTCCTTGTAGGATTCCTAGTCTATATTGGCTAACCAAAATTTGGCTTTAGCCTCCTCCTAGGATAGCCAAGAGTGAGATTGCCTATGGAAGATATCCTAGACAGTATGAATTCTTCTATGGAAAAGCTTGAGAGCATTGATCCAAGGGAATTTTTCCAAGGGTACTTCATTGAGATTGAAAATGGGAGACCACCAAAGAGAATGGGATTTAGCAGATAGCCCATTGCAAAATCTAGAACCATTCTAGAGAAGCCATGACTTAATCTTTTCCCAAGCCTTCTAGATGCTTTTGGCTACAAAGGACCTTGTGATTTGAATGAGAGACTGAATGAAGAGATACAATGTATGAACAATACCTTCTTTCCCTTAGACAAGCCTGAGGAGATATAATGTATGAATAATACCTTCTAAGCTTCTTGGCCCTCAATGGCCCACATAATCCATTTGGCACATAAGGTAGTTCCTTATCGGGCTATGTCAATGAGCCCCATCCCTTTTGCATCACGTGTGAGGAAGAAATATTCCTAGGCCACCTTGTGGAATCCTTTACCTTGGGGGAAGTGGCCCAATGAAAATCTCTAAGTAATTTCTCTAACTTTTGGTAAGAGTTTTTAGAGGGAACCCAACATGACGAGTAGTACACATGGGTGGTCACAAATTTTTTGAGCAGATTTGAAATTTTTTGCTAGCGAAAGAAACTTAGACACCCAGTATTCTAGCTTCTTATCAACTCTGTCAACAACATATTTCCACAACAGGGGTGGTGAAGCATCAAAATCAAAGGGGATGCCAAGAAATCTAAATATTTCATCATGTTAGATGCACTTCCAACCAAATTTGGTAGCCCATGCCGATAGAGGAAGATAAGATTGTCTATAGTAAAAAGTTTTCTGCCATTGGATGTTAGAGCCAGAGGCCAAACAAAAGGTGTTGAGACACTATAAGACATTGTCCACATTGGATTCATCCTCAATGAGATTAAGGAAAGAGTCCTCCACAAAGTGGCCATTAAGTAGTTGCATATCTTCTTATGGGTTCATGACATCGGGAGGGAGATAAATTCCCTTAACAAGCCTATCTTGGGCATTTCTAAGAAGATATCCAAAACCCTCAACTGCAAGCACATATAAGGTGGGAGCTAGTGGGCACCCTAACGAATGGAGTGAAACAAACCGAATTGCTCAAAGGTGACTCCATTAATAGAGAGGATGGCTGAGGCCTTTGTAAAAAGCATCTAGATGGTTTGGATGAAGATGGGCCCAAAGCCGAGAGCTTGAAGCATGGCTAGAATGAATGGCCATTCGATACGGTCATAAACTTTTTCAAAGTCAATTTTAATGAACATAGCTTGTTTTTTAGACTACATAGCCCAATCTATTCCTTCCCAAATGGCAAGGATGTTATTTAAAATATAACAGCTTTTGATGACATCTATTTATTTTGAATGCATGATGAGAGGTAGCATATTGTGCAATGAGATCTCCAGAGCCTTGGCAATGATTTTATAAGAGATATTCAGGAAGGTGATGGGCTGCCAGTTGTAGATCAACTCAGGATCTCCCTACTTAGGTATGAATTTAATATTTCCTTTGATTGTATTTTTACCTAGCAAATGCATGTGAAATACCTCTAAATAAACCTTATGCAAGTCATTGCCCACAAGTTCTCAAAGGGATTTATAGAATTTTTAGGGGAAGCCATCAATGTCAAGAGCTTTTTCATTAGCCATGTAAGACACTACCTCATGCAAATCATCAACAGTGAGGGGCCTATCGCAAGCCACCCACTGGGTAAGAGTAAGCTTGCATGGCACCACTATGAGGCATTAATGGAGGTAAATTTCATGCTCAGTTAAAGATGCTTGAACTTTGAGCACTTGTTAATAATGGTGGATAAAATCTTGCACCATTTGTGGGGTCTCTATGAGTTTGTTTCCAGCCTTAGAGATGACTTAAATTTGTTGCTTTGAGTTCTTGGCTTATAGTAATTGGAAGAACTCCTTTAAAGCTTTGTCCCCTATCTTAAATTAAAGAAGCCTAACTCTGACTTGGGTTCTATGGGAATTATAGTTATCTACAATTTTAATATGGTACCGTAAGGATGCAACTCTCATTTAAAAGATCTCATTAAAGGGATATTTTTCCAGGGCTAAAGTCACACGGCTCAACTCTGAGGTAGTAACAGAGTAAGAGTATCTCTAAACTTTAGAAATTTGATGGCCATAGATGCACATAAAGCGAGAGGTTCTTTTGATGGAATCATATTACGAAAGAATCTAACCAAATTCTTTGGAAGATATGAATTAAAATTCCAAACCCTCCTAATGTGTGCCATCATGGGCCCATGTTTGAACAAGGAGGTGTTAAGGAAGAACTGTGTTTTATGGACTTTGGGTTTCATAAACTGCCATGTCACTTTGAACTAAATAAGGGAGTGGTCAGAAAGCCCAAAATCTAGTAGTGCTTACACCAAAGAAAGAAAACCATTATCAAAAGAGAAGTATGGTTGGGATGAGATCATTGCCCTATCTAGATGCTTCAAAATCTGAGTGAGGCCTTCCCTAAAATTACTCCAGGTGTACCAAACTCCATCTATAGGCCAATAGGTTAAATTGGGGTCATAAATACCCCATTTAATGCACATGTAGAACTATACCGCCCTTTCATTAGTTGTCCACCTCATAGACAAGTGCCCCACTTTGTCCTTAGAATATGCCACCATATTAAAGTCATCACATAATAGCCAATGGATATCGGGGAGACCATCAACTATCCACCACCATAAATGGGTATGCTCCATGGAATCATTCAAGGAATAAATATTAATAAATCCAAAAGAGTGGCTTTCAATGCTAAAAAGAGCCCACACTAATTGGTTGGTGGGGTCCACACTAGATTGCACTAAGTGCAGCCACCACCTTGGAGAAATGAATGTGATCACTCTTCCACATCCTGCATGATGGTTGCTATGAATAATGGTACTGTTATTTCAAATGGAATTACTAATAGTTATCAATAAAAAAATTGTCACCTTGACTTATTGCAAATAGAGAATATCCATCTTGGGAAAAAAAAATTTGAAATCACACAACAAACATGTGTTTTGGGTCTATGAGACCCTAAACATTCCATGAAAAACTATTCATATATGACAAGTGTCAAGGGACATGTCCTCCAAGTCCAGCCCTTCTAGGGCATCATATCAATTTTTTAGAAAGTGCCTATTGTTAGCACTTATAAAATCATCAAATTGTTTCCTCACAATAGGGTCAACCCAGTACTCTCCTTCCTCCACCTCATCACTCCTCTGAGGAGGGTTGTGAGAGTGCTTAGGCATACCCACTGAGAAAGAAGTGGAAGAGTGGTTGGATGTGAGTCTGAAAATTTAGAAAAACTAGGCACAAAAGCCTTAAAACCTTGGGACAAGATGTTAGCATCTAGAGGGGTGTTAAACACCCTAGGTTTTTCTATCAATTTTGGGGCTTTAGCCTGAGGGGTCACTTTGCTAGTAGTACCTTGATCCTATGGTCCATTGCTTGAAGATGGATTGCCTCTTTTAGGAGTAGCAACCACATTTATAGCTTTGGAATGGGTGTTTTTCTTCCCTATTATAGGCCATCCATCATCAGTTGGCTTTCTGCTAGCTTCAAAAGAGGGCTTAGGGGGAGAGGATGAGTGGTTGGACACATTATTATGAGCCAACTGAAGGGGATAATCATGTATCTTATGGCCTGTGGCCTGGCAGTGAAAGAAAGTGTTAGGCAAGTTGATATATAAGACTCATTGAGAGTGCCTCACAGCCCCAACTTGAATTTCCATAATCTCCTTGAGGTCTTAGGAGAGATCAACTTCTACATAGACCCTTTTTGTGGTCTAGCAGAGTAGAACTAGTTTTGTTCATGATAAACCACATGGCCTATAGAGAACACTATCTGGTGAATAAAGTGTCAGTAAGGGAGTGGGAGGCCTAGACATTCTACCCAATTTGGGACTTTAAGAGCAGTGTGCTATGAGACCACAAAATCTCATATCTAGGGGGAGAGAACCATAAGCGATTTCTTAACATACCAAGTGTCAAACCTATGGAATATTCCTCCTACATGGGAAGCATAAAAAAATCAAAAGAGCAAAAACCCTTGGTCATGTTCTATATGCTCTCTAACTTATTATCGTGAGCTGCCCAGTGAGTTTGAACCCAAGACCGTAGCATACTTTTAGAGGGGATTCTCCCACAAAATATCTTATTAAAAAAAATTTCTCTAACCATTGACATGCAAAATTAAATTATGGAATAGGAAATATAACATCAAGTTTTGAAGCATTACCTCATGGTAAACCTTCGAGATAAACTTCCTTAGGCACTTGTAGGTGGCCATTGCTTGATGCTCCACCATTCTTTTCTGTAGCTAAAATAGTCTGGATGGAGTGGAGAAACATCATTGTAAATTCTAGCCTCACCTGAAGGTGAGAGACCCTTAGGAAAAATAAATGCAAGTCCCATAGGTGACTAAGGCCGTGGTATGACACAAGGCTAGGTAGACAAAAAAATAAGGGCCGACTCAATGGCATTCATGTAAGAAACCCCAATAGAGTGAAAAAAACAAATTTAGGCTCTTCATGTCGATAATAATCAAGCATAAAATTTATTTTTAAATATAATAGTTTATTAGATAATTATAAAATAACTTAATTATATTACCCACTAAAATGTAAGTCATAGATGATTTTGATTTTCTTTTTTTTACAAATGTCAGTTAAATTTGGTGAATAAGGGAAAAAGATATTAAATCCATCAAACTAATAAATTACTTGTCTTAAAATATATTGTTCAACATTTACCATAACATTTTTTTAATTGAAAAGTGCATTTTATTAATAAAATGAGATAAAATACAATGTTATTCATACAAAAAATATGAGTGGAAAAGTCACACTCTGCAAGCTAAGGCACATCGAACCATATGAGCCTCAGGGGAGAAACAAGAAACAAGCTAGACCAAACAAGAATAAACCAAAATAATAATCATAAATGGCCAAATTTTGTATCTACAATACAACCTTCTTTTCCATTTTTCTTATAAACCTTTGTCCAACCCTCTGGACTACCAATAGCCTTTGGGTTAGTAATAACCATTGGAAGTCAAGATAATGTTGAGGTTCAAAATGGGGTTGATATTTATCAAATTTAGAGGTGTCAGTGTCACATAACCTCTTAATTCCTCCATTCATAGAATTATCCATAAATGTCATTTTGCAAGAGGAACCTGTCACAACCATTTCTTCAATAGACTTTGTATCTTCTTTCTTCTCTGTGTCATCTCTAGATTTTTCTATGCTCTTGTTTGAAATGGGGTGCTCATATAGCTACTAACCTTTAGAATTAAAAGATTGGTATTTTTTATTTTTTTCCTTCCCTGCATGAGGACAAACCCCCTAAAGATGGCCAATTTGATGGCAAAATTGACATCTAAAGGCAATATTTTCATAATCTAAAGTTTGGATCCAAAATAAGGTGTTATGCTTCAACTGGATTCTCTCTGGGAGACCTTTGCTAAGGTATACCTCTATATAATATATATGAACATAGGTAAATAACCCCTTGCTTAGACCACTCATTATCCATCTTGATGAATTTTTCTTGCATGTTTCTAATGCCTTTACAAATTGAGAGGGCCCAAAAGGGAATAGGGAGATTTGGGAGCTAAATCCAAACTGATATTGTAGACGCCACCATTATTGAGGGGTCAAAATTAAATAATTGGGGGTAGTAAATAGCCCATCTCTACCCTACAACCAAGGCCCCTCCTTAAACACTTTTTGATGATCCTTAGGGTCAACAATACTAACTATGAAGAACCATTTAGAACATAACTGGATTTGATAGTTACTAGTCTAGGTAGCATGGATCCAATTATGTAATTCCTATGATCGAGGTCAAAACCCATTAAACCTACAAATAATTTATTTTTTTTGTAAATTCAAAAATTAATTTAGATACCTCAGGATAAATGATCTCCATTATCAGTACTTCATCTATTTTTTTCACAATATATGGGCTAGGAAAAAATTCAAGAGATGTTAAAGGTAGAGGAGCCTTATGGTGAGCAACATCCCTGTAGAAAAACCCAAAACCTTAATTTTTCATCTCATTATCTACAAACCTTGGCACCACACCTTTGTTGTTGGAGACCTATGAAGTGCCTTGTTATGCCTTGCCTAATCAATGCTAGTGATCTCCATCATTGTCATACCTCAAATGTTGTAGGGACAAAACCCTAACTATATCACATATTCAGCTCTTTTTCTTTTTTCCTTCATCGGTCAAGTCTATCATAATAATTTCAATAAGCCCAAATAAAATAAAATTACGTGAACAAATAAAATTTAACTATCGTATAGGGTTTGGTTCAACTTCTACAATAAGAATTACAAAGAGTAAACTTTATATTCAAAGGTATGTTAAATGTTAAATTGATGAATGGGATTGAATTTGACTCGTTGAGAATGCTTTCTCAAATAGATCTCATCAAGGTTCAATTATTAAAAAAAAATGTTGTATTATGCTACTCTAAACTAACTACAAAATGTTTCTTTTATATAACTAAATTATTGAACCATGTGCAGCTACTGCACATCATACATCTCTCCTCTACCTTTATGCGATGTACTCACACTTGCTGCTCACTCTCAACCTCATGTACCAGTTTTATTCCTACTCACAGATTAACATGCCCAAATTACAACACTATGCATAATTAGCTCACAGTCCTGCATGCCTCATTAGCACCTACTCATAGCTCACATGACTACACTCACCCTCACTGTTCATGTGTCAACCTAATTTGAATGCGTGGTATGTAAATGGGCACTTTTGATCTTAGAATCAGTTAATTGGATAATTAATTTCTACCACCCTAGAAGCTTAGTCATCATGTAGGAAAGAAGATGAAATGACTTATAACTATCTTCTTTGTAATTGAAAATAGTTGCAATTGCCCATGCACTCTTCTTGTATAAAGATATAACATAGGCATTTGATTAAGGTATCAGGACACAATCATTGTTTGATTCCATACACAGTCATAACACAAATAACATACACTACATATATATCATGTCATACATGCATTGTAGCACATTATACCATTTATTTATTCTTTTTTATTGAATAGAAGTTGCATTTTATACAAGCATAAGACTTTCACTCCATTGAATTTATGTTGATTGTTATTTTTGAATACTCTACATGCATTCACTCTCATAATTGTGTATTATCTCTAATTTTTAGTTGTCCTCTACATACCTAGTCTTAGACCCCATAGCGAGGATAATTGGTATAAGATATTAGATTTATCTTTCTATGCCTATAGATATGTGAGCACAACAAGAGAAATAAGTTATATCATTTAGTTCTATTTCAGAATACCCAAAATAATTCTATAGCAAGAGTAAGATGGTTGACACCCAGAAGCAATTTATGATAGCCCCAAAAGTTGAAATATGCATCATTAACTTAGTAGAGGCACAACACACCAAACATTTTGGTTAATTTTATGAGTTGATGATGCAACTTAATTTGACACCTTTGACCCCCTCTCCATAGTTTGTTCAACATCAGTTTCAACAAAAAAAACCCTTCAAATTACATGTCAATCTTGACATTCCTCTATTCGAAAGCATAATTGATGTCAAGGCATTTGATGCTTGGTTTTGATAGCAGGAGGGATACTTCTTTATCAATTGCTTCCATGATACTGAGAAGATAAAATTTTCCATGTTGAAGATGTCCATATTAGTTATTCACTGGTGGGATACCTTTAGTATGAAGCATGTGCAAGAATGCATTCTAATTGAAACTTGGAAAACCTTCATCAGTATGCTAAAGGAGGAATATTATCCTCTCCATCACTTAGAGGATGTATACATCAAGTTATAACTATTGCACCAATATAAAGATGAATCAGTGGAAGATTACGCCAACACATTTCATAAATACTTTACATGCCTATGAGAAAACTTGGGTGAACAAAATAAGGTGTTGAAGTACATCAATAAACTCTCACCTTACTTCCATATAAAGATAGAATTCTAAATTTTGACACTCTGGGGAAATCTTATCACAACAACACCAAGATTGAATCCAAAGATAAGATGAATTAGTGTCTTACCTCTTCATCTAACACTACACGCAAGGGTCAAACCTTGCACCATTCATTGACGTAGCCTTCTATGCTAAAGAAGAACACTTATCATAAAGGAGAGCAACCAAATAAGACTGTATAGAAATTAAAGGATCCTACACCTTTTTTTTAAACAAAGGTAAGAATAAGTTTGGTGACAAGTGGTTCCAATGCCATTACTCACACACCCATGATAACTATGAATTTTTTGCATAATAATCCTTGATTTGCTTGTCTACATCAGGTCTCGCACCAATAGACAACACTAATCCAAATGTAGTTTATTTGAGCACCAACATTATTGGGATCAACACTTTTGGGGATCATGGATGTCTCTTCCACACCATGTTTTGGGTGAAGGATCAACCTTTTTACTTCCTTATTGAAAGTGGCAGTTAGAATAATAATATTTCAAAATTCACAACAAAATGCCTTGGCCTTCCCATTGTTGTGCATCCCAAGCCATATTTGTTGGGGTGGCTCTAGCATGGGAAAGATAAAAAGGTCTAGTGACAATGTACCTCCTAGTATAAATTTAAGCCTATTGAGGACATTATCACTTGTGACATCACACCCTTGGATGTCTACAACATTTATTAGGAAAATCATACTTGTATGATCAAGAAACTACATATCAAGCCAAGCCACAATGCTAGATTATTCATTCACAATATCGATTCCACAAACTCTTTGAATCAACTCCCTCAACCAAATTCACCTTGATCTCTACCAAATAATGTCACAAACTCATCTTGTATGTGTAAAATTTTGTGTTGTTTATGGTTCACCCTGACATTTCTACATAGAATAAAAATCAATCTTTGGCAATGTGCACCACACAATCAACAATACAGTAGTAGCATATCAACAAGTTACTAAAATATTAAGATGAAGTCTTCATATAGCTTGAAGGCATTCCAATGCACTGCATAGTAAAACATTGTATTGATTTTGTTCATAGATCCTCTCTACTAAACAACCCTTTGTATCGTAGATTAGTTTGGGAGAATGATGAAGTCCAATTCCAAATACAAGAGCTCCTTAATCAAATCAAGATTAGGCATATCTCTTTTCCTTTATGGAGTCTGATATTCCTCTCACCCAAGACAAATTAGTCATGGAATCTTTTCATATACTATCATACAATAAAAAAAACATGGTGAAGAATCAGCACCCACTACCATGCATTGGTGACCTCTTAGACCAACTCTGAGTTGAGAAAAACTTCACCAAGATTGACTTGAAGTCAGGTTAGCATCATATACAATCTATCCTAAATACATCTAGAAGACAATATTCAAGGCATAGGAAGGATTATACAAATAATTGGTCATGCTTTTCATCCTTACCAATGCATTAGCCACTTTTATGTGCTTGATGGATGATCTACTCAATACATTCCTCAAATCCTATGTCATTATCTACTTGGATGATATTCTCATCTTCAGTAAGACTTCAAAGGAGCACATGGAACATATTGCACACATCTTATACACTCTACATCAACACAAGTCGTATTATAATTTTAAAAAGTGTACATTTAGCATTATGTAGATCCAATACCTAGGCTATGCCATTGACCCTGCAGGGATTCATGAAAACCCAAATAAGATCAAATTAATCTAGGATTAACATACTTAGTGCAATCTCATATAATTGAGGAGTTTTATTGGACTCTCTAACTTCTACTACAAGTTCATCCTTAATTTTTTGCATTTTTCTTGGGCCCTCTGCTAGATAACATATGATAAAGCCAAGTTTTATTTAACTCATGTCCAATAGGGCACTTCTGAGGTACTCAAACAACACTTATGTGTAACACTTGTTCTCACAATTGCTTACATTGCACACTCCTTCAAGTTTCACACTGATACATATGACTATGCACTCAATGAAGTACTCACACAACATGGACATCCAATCATTTATCATTAAGAGACATTCATTAACACAATACAAAGGTACTCCACCTATGAAAAATAATTGTATTCTATTGTCAAGGAAATTAAGCAATGGTGTCACTACATCTTGGGGAAGGAGACAATTGCTCATTCTGATCATAATCCACTTCAGCTCTTGTAAACATAAATAAATTTGGAGAATGTGCATTGCATAAAATGGATGACTTACCTGTGATAGTTCCATCTCATTATCAAACACAAGAAATGAAAGGACAATACGGTAGTAGATTTCTTTAGCTAATGACCAATTCACGCACTAATCATAGTGTTAGAAGCATGTGACCACAACTTCAAATACTAGGTATCCCTATACTCTATTGATTAAGAATTTATAGATGCTTATGCTAGCCTTGATAAGGTAAACAAGTTTAGGAGTTCTATTTATCCCACTAGTTTCCATACAAACTTAGGCATCTATGTGTTGTTGGTGGTGCATCTCATCATTGAATCATTTGGGAGGTGCACTATGCTAAGACCTTGAGAAACTTTGGCATGAAAAAGACTCTATCTGAATTATAATCACACTTATATTAGCCGCACCACATTGGTGGAGTTCCACACCAAGTCTTGCATTCATTATTGCATCACCAATCCCATGAACATGAAGTTGAGACTTTACACACCTCTATCAATGCCATCCAAACTATGGGAATCTATAAACATGGATTTCATGACTGGGTTGCCTATAACTAAACACTAACATGATGATTTTCTTGTATGCAATGAGCTAGGATTGACTTACAACTTATTTGATCTAAGATATCTAAACTTAGAGAAGGTAAATCAAATAGATCCCATTGATACTTAACGTATCCAAGTATGACCAAATGTATCTATTAAACCTAGTAAGAGGAGCACTTATGACACAACATTAATAGAGAGGGTTTTAAAGCCTCTAGGTAATAAATATAATGAAATAACTCCAACTAGGTATTCTAATATTGGAATTAATCCAATCTAGTATTGCCAATATATCAACACAAATAAGGGGGAAGGTAAAAAACAAACTTAATAGAGCAAGGGACATTATTTGTGTTGATATATTGGCATACTTGCCTTCATGGTCCCTTGCTCTTTTGGGCATACTTGCCTTCTTTATTGTGGGTGTAATCTAAGTTAAGAAATAAGTGTCCAACATTGAAGGTACATAATTTTACTTTTTTGTTATGTTTTTTTAGTGATGTGAGATTTGTATTGGCAATTATTTTATAATGCACCCATATATTGCTCATCAAGGAAGTCTAAGGCATGAATATAGGCTTCACGAAGCTCTTCATAGAGAATGATGCCATGAAGATAAATGCACAAGGAAAGTAACTCAACTTCTAGTGGTAAGACAAATTCAAAACCATATACTAATGAGAAGGGAGTTGCCCCAGTGGTAATACAAATTCTAGTACGATAAGCCCAAAGTGTAGGATAAAGCTTGAGATGTTAGTCAGAGCAAGAATCCCTAATAGTCTTTTGCAAGAACTTGTTAAGGAGTTTTTTAATGGCTTAAGCTTGACCATTACACTAAGGATGATATGGTGTGGAAAATTTGTGTGATTTTAAATGTTTCACATAAATGTTTCATGTCTTTATTTTTGAAATTCCCACCATTGTTAAAAATGATGGTGTGAGAAATTCCAAAATGACATAGTATTTGATTAAGAATGAATTTTGAAATGGTAATGCTAGTAAAATTTGCAAGAGGCATAAATTTGACCCTCTTGGTAAAATATTTGATGGCAGTAATGATGAAGACATGGCCATCTTGTGATTTAGGTAATTTGTTAAAGAGATATAATCCTCACATAGAAATTAGTCAAGGAGACTCTAAGGTTTGAAGTTCAACTGAAGGAGAATGATTGAGATCATCATAAAGTTGGAAAGTATTACACTTTTTATCAAATGTAATGGCATATTTTTAGAGAGTAGGCCATAAATATCCCATGCATAGGCATTTGTGGGTTGTCGTGTGCCCACTATAATGACTAATGAAAATGTCCACATGTGCTTGCTCAAGAAGGGTTGGAACTTTAGCTTGAGTAACACAACAGAGTAAGATACCTTTGGTGTTACAATAATAAATAATATCATATCAAAGGATGTATTTGCATGCTTACTTATGAATTCAGGTCTTTTCACGTGGATCAACCTCTAGAGGATAATTATGATGCTCAATGAATTATATGATGTGTTTTTACCATAGCTTTGTCGAGTAGTGACAACCTCAATATGGAAGGTAATAGCATTATTCTTGGATTTTAAATTAGAGGGTGACTTCCTCATGTGAATGAGAAATTATTAATCATATAGTGCTTGATGAGGATGAAAGAGAGAATATGATGAGGTAATAGAATCAAGGATCATGTTTTGTTCTCATGGGATTATTTTAATAGTAAATGATATAGTGGTAGAAAGTTGATGATATGAGATGAAATTTTAACTTTTTGATTGATAATTGCCACTGACTTGATGGCATATGAGTTATGAATCTCCTAGAGCAAGTAAATATGGGATGTCTAAATTGATTGTCACTTGCATTCCTAAGATGAGAGATTCATATTCAACCATGTTGTAAGTGAGTTCAAATTTTAATCAAAAAGCTAAAGTTATGATTTTACCATAGGGGTTTATTAAGACACAACTTTTCCCAGCTCCTTGAATACATTTGACACTATCATAATGGCATGTCCATGTTTTTTCATGTAAGTCAATTATACCTTTAGGTAAGTCTTTTATGATGATGTTAGGTTTGGGTTTAGAAGTGGAAATTTTGGGTTCTTCAAGGGATTGTGCCTCAATATTAGTGGTGAAATTATGGAAATAATATTTAATAGAAATAGCTTGATTAAGACCTTCAATATGAAGGATCTCTTCATCAGGAAGAGTGTCTGCAAGGCGATTATTAGCTAGTGTAGGTACAATAACAAGTTTATCAAAAATAACTTGGCCCTTGATTTTTGTGTGATAATTCTTAAGTCAAATTCCATTAAGAGAACCATCTATTTACCAATTATATCTCTAGGTAAGAAAGCTTTGGGGAAGAAATGGTGAAGTGGATCAGAATGTACAATAACATAAGTAGTTTGATAAAGCATATAATTTTGAATCTTTTTGGATACAAAATTTATCGTAAGATAATCACATTTGACTTTTGTGTAACGTGTTTCATAATCTATTAAAACACTACTAATGTAATATATGGCATATTCTCAATTTATTTCATTTTGTTGAGCAAGCATTGCCCCAACTGATATGGGGGTAGATGAAGTATACAAAATGAAAGGGAGAACATTATAAGGTGGACAAAGAGAAGAAGAATGAAGTAATGATTACTTCATGTTATCTAATTTTCTTGACATGCATTCATCCATTTAAGAGAAATAACCTTGTTAAGGAGTAAATTTACTGAATAGGTTCGATAAGCCATCTCAAGAAAAAATCATCAGATTGCCTTGAGTTTACAAATATATGTTCATATATCTATGATGGAATGAGGAATAAACATTTTTTATACAAATTTTATTTTCACAGGATCGACATCAATCCCTCTAAGGGAGACTATGAATCCTAATATTTTGCAATAACACCAAAAACACATTTGTAAGGATTCAGTCTAACTTTGGAATTGATGAGCTAATTAAAGATGATAGCAAGATCATGAAGATAATTTTCATAATGCTTGGATTTGGAAAGAAGATCATCCACGTAAGTTTATACTATTTTATGAATGAGGCTATGAAAAATATAAGTCATTACACATTGATAAGTAGTTCCAACATTTTTTAGGCTGAAGAGCATTTTAACATAATAATAAGTTCCCCATTTAGTGGTGAAAGTAGATTTATTTTATCTTTAAGAGTGATATGAATTTGATTGTATCCTAAAAAATTGTCCATGAGATAAAATTTTGTATCCGATCATGGAATCAACAATGGCATCAATTAATGGTAAAGGAAAGTTGTCTTTGGGACATGCTAAGTTAAGATTACAAAATTCTATACATATGTGAATAACTATAGTTACTTTCTTATGAACATGAACAATGTTGGAAACCCATTTTGAGTAATCTACAAGTTTTATGAACATCTAGAAGCTTGGTGATTTATTTATGACATAGGGTAGAAATATCATGAGGGAATTTATGTTGCTTGTTACACTCAGGTTTTGCATCAAGATAAGTGATGGTGTTAGGGACCATAATATTAGGATCAATACAAGGCATGTATTCATATGACCAACAAAAGATTCATAGTATTTGTCAAAAAAAGGCTATAGTTATCATGTTCATCATGTCAAAGTTAGTTAAAGATAAGAATGGGTTGAGGAGTGGACATAGTACCATAATTAATTTCAATGATTTCTTTAATAAGAATGACATTTCCATCTTGGAAATGATATGGAGATGGAAGAAGCTTGGAGACAAGATTTGTGTTGGGATCAATACTAGCAAAGAAATTATTGAAATAAAGAGCCTTTTTCTAAAAATGGTCGAGTTTATGATGTTGGTGTGGAAGTTGAGGCTCTTTAACATGGATTATTTATAATATAGCTTCATCATTGGGAAGCATGATTATAATAACATAATATTTGACATCTAGATTTGATTACCTTTTATGTCAAACTCAAAATGTATTTGTTTGATAGTAATTTCCTTAACATCTAGGTAATGCTGGGAGGTTAAGTAGAAGGTAGAGATTATAATTTGACTATATCAAGCTAATAGATATAGTATAGTACATTAAAGTTATGCAAAACTTCCAATGTTTGGTTATTACAATTATAAGTAACAATACAATATCAACTATATCAAATTGGTCAGTATAGGCTATTGGAGGTGATGAGTCAGAAATAATTTATCAATCAAGTTTTAGGTGTGGTGAATGAAGTCAAGGACTGAAGATTGAACTATGTTAGGTTGGTCAACATATTTTAAGAGATGAAAAATAGTGTGAACACTATCGATCTAGTTGATAACATCTATATCTGAAAAAGTGGGTTGAACAATATCGAGTTGATCAATACCATAAGATGTTTTAGTCTTAGAAATATCTTAGACAACCCATGAAGTATATATTAAGGGTGGATCAGTATGGGGTACATAACTTTCAAATTATTATTCAATATCAAATTATATATTAATGACATGGGCATCATTTTTTAAGGCATGTACTTTAGGTAAGGTCTTTTGATAATGTATTACATCCAAGTCTTGTGATTGAGATTGGAACATAGTATAGGCATCATCATAAGATGGGGAATTAGTGCATGCATTAATTTCAATATGGATAATGGTAGTGGATACATCTATGTTACTAAAATTACAAGGAGACATGGCTAAAATATCTTGAAAGAGTTTGGCTAGCCCATATTTATTACAAGCAAAATCATCTTCTATGTAAGTGGATTGATATGCATTGCATGGGGGAGGATTATCAGTAATATCATAAATTAAAGGAATGGTATAGTCTCATGGAAGAAAAGAAGGAGGGATATATTCTACTATATATGGGGTAATCAAATGCTATTACAAATATTTTGCAATTGATTAGGTTCATCATTGTCAGAATCTGCAAGAGTGACATGTAAATCAAATTGCATATTTACCAATTCAGGAAGAGGAGGACTATTAATATGGGAAAAATTAGGAATATGATATTGATATTTAAGATTTGGATGTTGGATGATCCAAGGGTTTAGATTTGATTCATGTTTATAATGTTTTCCATTATGGATAAATTTGATACATTGGCTACCGAAAGATGCAATAACTCTCATATGATGAGTCCCTAGACGACCTAAAAACATATTATAAGATAAAATAAGAAGGATTACCATAATTTTGGATCTATTTTTTTTGAGTCCAATCATGAGGGGGAGCCAAATACAACCAAGTGGTTTTTGATTTGCTTTATCAAGTCAATGACAAATAAGGTGATTTTGTTTGAGGTTTTCTTTGAAATATTAGATTTGTTGGATTAGCTAAAGAAAGGTAACATTAATGCCTGAACCTTCATCTACCAAGACTTTTATAATTAAAGTATTATTAATTCCAATTTTAATAAAGAGGAGAGGGTCATCACCTCAAAAAATAATTTCATCATCAATCATATCATCTTCAAGAAAATTTATGGTGTGTTTCATGAAAGAATAAATTATTTCAACGGTGTGAACCTTTGTGGATGGAGGAATATTAGAAGGCAAAGTAGGTATCTCAAAATCATTAGATAAGGGGTCTTTTATGTCTTATAGTTATTACATAAGGAACTTGTGATGACAAGGAGAAATTCTAACTAATTCCATAAGAGGAATTTTGTAAGGAATTTAATTAAGTTCCTCTATGAAGTTCCATTGAGGTTTAGAAGAGGATTAGGTGTTGATTAGAGATGATATTATTTATGGGGATGGAGGAATGATGTTGAGGTTCTAGTTTTGGAAGCATCTCATCACTAGTGGTTGGTTCTAAATATGATGGATGAGTATTTGTAGTATCTTAAAGAATTTGTTTTTCAATAGAAGGCTTCTTAGGTTTGGTGATGATATTCTTGTGAGCAGGATTAAAATGATAATTGAATTTAGCCATGTTCACATATAGATAATTAGTATAATATTGATCGTAATTGTCATCAATAACACAAACATTTTCATTTGGATGTTGTGTATTGGGATGGGAAGAATATTTTTGAGATTTTGTTGATTTGGAAAAGTTTCTCTTTTGAGAAGCTTTAAGATAATCAATATGATGAGGCTTGATCATAACATCATGATCAAAAGCATATCCTAACATGATGGAAACCACAAATTTTGTAAGATCATGACATGTTTCATGAGAGTGACCAATATCATCATGACACCAACAAAATTTATTAGGATCATATCATGATAGAGGGGCATGATAGTTTGAATGAAAGGTTTAGATTGAGGTAGTAACTTCCTCATTTCTAACACATTCAAAGGTGGGTGGTGTTGGTTCTAATTTGTACACCTCTTTTTCTTAGCCTTTCACACTTGAAAAAAATGGCAAATATGGATGATAAATCAATTGATATGTAAATATGCTAGGGAAGGGATTAGCACACAAATGGATCAGACACAAACAATGACTGGGAGGCACCAACAAAAGGTATGGTCAGCTCTCTGCTACTTTTGGATCTACCTAAACCAAGGTGAGAGGAACTAAGAGGTAGCTTTCTCACATGGAAAGATACTTAAATTAAATCTCAATGGGGATTTTTGGCACATAAACATAGGTCTAACTAGGGCATAACCAAAGTTTCACACTCCACACAAGAAGGGTTGTCACATAAAATGCATAAATGCACTAAGTTAAACACAAACTACTAAATACAGATGTGGATGTGCTTGAAACCTTCATTCTAAATAATTTTCAACAATAGGGGTCAAATGGGGGATTACAATGCTAGATTCAAAGCATAAAATGTATACACACTTTGTATATCCAATATTTATGCATATGCAAGAAAATAACACTTAAATTATGCAATAGTTGTATTATTTGTAGGGTAGGACAAGTAGATAGTTGTAAAAAATGGGTGGTGTGATAGTGGTTTTCAAAAAGCAAGGATTATTTTAACATTCATGACATCACTTATTGTAAAGATGTAGAAAAACTGAAATGCAAGTTATGGGAACTACCAGGAGTGATTTACATGCATTGGTGCCAATACAATGCAAATACCCAAATGATTCTTGAAAGCCTAGAGCATACACTACAACTATAATTTCAAATAGTTTTTCCTATTAAATCCATAAACCCAGGGTGCCCTTAATGGGTTCTCAACAACATATTTTCAAATCACTATGTAGAAAGGGGTTTATAACCTAGATCTATGCCTAAGATGATAACCAGTAATGAGCATAAAGCCAGATATCCAACCAACTGAACTTGTAAAACATATCATTGTATTTCATCAATGGGAAAGAGTAAAAATAACAAGTATTTTCCATTAACTTGAAATAAAATCTTGTGTACAACAATTTTTCAAAATTCTACCATTGGGATAAGCAAGGTAAGTTTACACCATGTTAGACAACGGAAACATAAACATGCTCTCAAAGCTTGCTAATGGCTGTACAACTGCAACCACCTTAGCAAGGGAGAAAATATATACACATAACAATGGATCCTAACATTTTGAAGATCCTAGACTTAGAGAGAAAAACAAAGACCAGCAATAACCTATAATAGAGGAAAAGCTCTCTATTTATACATTTTCACCAGTTTTTGAAATCTAGGAATGTGGGTTGAAATTTTCAATATTACAAAATGGAAAACAACACTCAAAGTTATACCAATATGCTCCCAACTAGAAACTACTCCTTGCCACACCTAAAATCTTCATGTATTTGCAAGGAAAATGATTATTGCAACTGCCTCTACAAGAAATGATGAAGATTTGGAGCAATTACTTTTATTTATTGGCTAGAAATGCATTTCACATGAGCTAGAAGGAGAATATTTATTTTGGAGGCCAAACAAACCCTTTGTCTCTTGTGTAATTGCCTGGAGATGTTTTTGACCATTCATTTGAAAATCTAAAATCTTCTTGGATAGCTACCCTTTCTTCTATGCATGCCAAAGAATAACCCTACCTTGTAATGATGGATTTTGCACACCCCAAATGCATGGCCATTTGAAAAATATTCTTTATAATGGCTCACCTCGAACTTGTAGACTTGCAATATTTTTCCCATGGATAGTTTGATCAACCAAAACAATGGAAAATGCAAAACTTAGGTTATTTTTATGTTTTCACTTTTTTGCTCCAACTTGCCTTTTCCACATTTGGTTTTTAGAGTTAACTCTATATATTTTAATTCATAGATGCTTTACTTTTCACTTTTTAGCCTTTTGGGGAAATTCTGGTCCCTTTTGCAAATTTATAATTTTCCTTTATTTTGGGGAAATCTAGGTCCCATTTGCAATTTTGCAATTTCTTTATTTGAGGGAAATCCAAAACTCAGCAAAAGTTTTGCAATTTACAAATTACAAAATTTTAATTCGTAAATGTAGCTCCCCTAAAAAGTTCCCTTAGGGAAATGGAAACTCCAACTGCAATTTGCATTTTACAAATTTATAAATTGCAATTACAATTCCCCTCAAAAGTTACCTCAAGGAGATGTGTACTCCAACTATAATTTACAATTTAAAAATCTATAAATTGTAATTCACAGTTGTAATTCCCCTCAAAAGTTCCCTTAGGGAGATGGGAACTCTAACTGCAATTTACAATTTGCAAAATTGCAAAATTATAATTGGCCTTGAAAGTTCCCATTTGCACTAGGACCCCATGTTGATTGGCATTGATTGGTGGGTTTTGGAGATCCAAGTGCAATTTATAATTTGCACATTTTCAAAATTGTAAAATTGTATTCCTCCTTGAATTCTCCCTGAAGCTCCTCTTGAGTTGACTTTTCTTCCACTAACTCTGACTAGTGGATTTGGGAGAGTTGACCACAATTTGTAACTTGCATTTTGAATACCTACATTTTACAAGTTGTTTCTCCCACACAAATATCCCAGGGACTTTTATAACCCCATTTGTAATTGTATTTCAAAATACTGCATTTGACATGTGTCTTCCCTACCGAGCTTTTGAAGTCTATTTACAAATCGGTCAATTTTGAATTTATGACCAATAGTCCTATGGGGTTTTAGGGACTCCTGAGCAATTTTCATATTGTAAATTTGATTTCTCACTTATAAACTTATGCCGACCACTTTAGGGGCCCACGCCTTACCAAATTTTTAAATTTTATTTATTCGTAATGCCTCCACATGGGTAGGCTACTTAGAGTGTGGACTTAAGACTTCTATTATGTGTGTGTTTTTGATGCCACATAGGCCTAAGGACCTCCATTAGGCTCCTCTTTCATTAGCTTACCCAATTTGGTCACTAGCACTGCCAATTTTCTTTAGAAAAGGGCATATAAACTTGGTGCAAATTTGATCACCAACAAGGCAGATAAATTTTGAATATTAGATTTGGTCACTCCTATTTTGGTTTGAGGATGCATAGAGTTAGATTTAGTAATGGTCATTGTGTTAGTTAAAGTTTGGAAATAATCCTTGATGAGACTATGATATGGCTCAAATTGATTCATGAGAAAATCTTGTCTTTTGGCTTGATCAAAAGCATATTCTAGAGTTTGGGGAGAGAAAATTTGAACCTTTGTATTAAAGAGAAGATTTAAGGGTGGTGATGAAGAGTTTGAAAATAGGATATGTGCACAAAGATAGGAGATAATTTTATGGACATACTCCATAAATTGTACATGTTATTCACACATGTATGTTTTATGTGAATAATGTGTATGCATTATGTGAATAACATGTACATGTTATTTGAAACATGGCTTGGTAATTACAGATCCATAAAATGTTATTATGTAACATGTATGCATTAGATAATAACACATACATGATATGGTAATGTTACACATTACCATAACATGTACACATTATGATTGGGTTTTTTTAAACTTACAACCTCTCTAATTCATCAATTCTCATTTTTTCAAGTGATAAGTCATTATGTGATTGTGTTCTCTTAAGGTAGGCCTCAATACTCACCATAAGTCCATTGTAAATCTCAACACATCTTAAAATTCATGAGGTCACCATATATATGAGGTAAGTGATCAAAAACTACACCTATTAACCTTGTATTTTACCATTTTTTTGTTTTTTACATTGTTTAATTTGTAAATTGTTTGTTTTAAATAGACCAATCCACTTTAGGAGACCATAACCTTCCACCTGACCCTACTATTCTTATGGATAAACCTCCACCTAACCCTCCTAATTCTCTGGCTAACCCTCCACCTAACCCTCATATTCTTGAACCTAACCTTCCTATAATTACACAAGATCCCACAGGCAACCAAGAGGATTTAGATGCACACATTATGAAAAATAAAATTAAAATTGAGCAAGTAATCAGGATAATGAGGGATCCCACATCCACCGCACCTATTTATCCAATAACCTAGAGTCATTATTGGGTCATGTTAACTTGATAATGACTCAAATTAACATATATGCATCTTATAAGGATATTTATAGGAATTATTATGTTGACAAGTTATCAACACATGAGGTTAAATATAAAAAATATCAAAATCTGACATTTGTGTGTTATTCATTGACCCAGCCACAAATGCACCATTTCTAGTAACTACTAAGTGTTTCTCAATCCATAAGTACCAACATAATTTGATTAAAGCCAATTTTTGGGACCAATGGTGGATGGTGGATGGTGTTTTATTATCCACTATGTAACAACCATAAGGTCCCACTGTATTTTTTGAGGAAACTCTACTATGAGTTTATCGTCAATGAGATTCCAAATTATTTTGATCATAGTGAGTTTCAAGGCCAAGGGAAAGGCTATTTGCAGGATCAACTAGGTAAACATTATACACCTAATCAACCTAATAGGATCCCCACCCAAAATCCACTTCATCTTTAGATCCCCTCTACAGTGAATGAGGTCATAGAGACAGATACTCTGCATGTGCTTAGTGCACTTACTAATACACTCATTTAGCATACGAGTAGCCTTTCAATAATTGATGTTGTAAATATGCCATGTAGTGTGCATACCTAAACCCATCCTTACAAATCTTGTGGAGCTATATGTACTAGACCTTATGATGATGAAAACACTGGTGGTTCAGAGGGGTTGGATGATATACTCTTGAGTGGAGATTTTTTGGCACACATGTTTGGTGTGTAGTCATTGACCACTACATGGATGCAGGTATATTTTATATAAATGTCATGTCAAATTTGAGATATATTTTCAAATTTAAAATCTAACAATTAATGTGCATAAAAAATGAATTATATATATATATATATATATATATATATATATATATATATATATATATACTACAAACTTGGACTGTGATGATGAAGGAACGGTCTCCTCTTGGAACATAAAATTTTATATATATATATATATATATAATTTTATGTTCCAAGAGGAGACCGTTCCTTCATCATCACAGTCCAAGTTTGTAGGATTAGATATTATGCATCCATTGTTTACATATATAGAGCTATTTACTGGCTTATCCACTACTACAATTATTTGTGTTAGCACGATAAATTTTACATATATAGAGGTAAAATTTTGAATACATCTCACACTCTTAGTTTAATAAAGGAGAAAATGTCCATACATCTTTGATACTTTATAGAAAACTAAGTGAGACCTTATTTGTTTATTTGATGTCTCAAGTATACACTCCTCCATCATTGTGAGTGGAGATAAACATAGGCATTGTTGCAACAATGTCATCTGTCATAGAGGTACATATTAACTTGTAATTTTGAATTGTAAAATAGTTTTTTTTTTTAATAATTTTACTACATACTTGCCCAACAAATATAAATTACGTGAATGTATTGTGTATGAAGGGTTGTCCCATGACATTTGATAGTCCAATTTAGATGGTTAATAAGGAAACATATCATATTTTATCCTCATTTCATATGCTTGTTCATGTAGCTCAACCTACCATTGATCCAATCTAGCATCAAAATCAAATTGAGCGGGACCATGAGATTGAAATAAGTGCATGTTTAAATGTTTTCTATTCTATTTTAAAATTAATTTCTTAACTTGGTTGCATACATATTTTATGTTAATTTTATAATAAAACTTGTATTTGAACATGTTTAGCTGCAAAAGAGCTATGAGTATAGGACCCGCAGTCAAAATTTGGAGTAATCTAAGGCATTGGAGGGATCTCCATCTACCAGCATGATATACCAGTGAGGTTATTATTCAAGGAAGGTAAAGAGAGGAAGGTTATTTGATGATTAGCTCACATCTTACATTATGTACTTTTTGGTATGCCTATATGGCAATGTACGCATTTTTTGTATGCCTATATGGCAATCTATGTATTATTGACATTGTACATGTGCCTCTATGGCATTCACCTGACATTCTATTCTATTTTTATTTTGTAATACTTTATGGATTTTATTATTATATTGTAAAACTAGTTTATGAGAAATGAGGTTTTTTTAATTCCATTATCAACAATGAATTGTAATGTTTGACCATTGATCCACATTTGATAATTTTAGGTGATTTGAACAATGAAGTGTGATTACAAAATTGTAGGACTCTAAAAGAGTTGAATAATGATAGAAATATTTTTGTAGTAATAATGTAGTAACCTCATTTTTCTAATCCATGTACACTAGTTTAATATGTCAATATGGCATATCAAGGAAAATAGGGTCTCCTAGCTATAAAACATTCACTAGGATGGGCCCCTAACTCTTCATAGTACTAGCTTGGAAAAATGCCACCATAACCTCAATATTTATAGGGATGGGATCCACTTTCACATCAATAATAACCACATTAGGCAACCCCTATGTAGAAATATCAAGCCAATTATGCACCTTTATATCACTAGAGATAGTATGGTGGGTATTCTAATTAACAATAGCAATGAAGATCACCCCAAAAATAGGGAGGTGATCCTAGTAGCTACCAAAGTCATAAGAAATGGAACATATATTATAGATATCCAATCACTTTGTATTATTTTATGGAGTTAGTTCATATCACATGAAACTTCCCATGCAATCCTTAATTAGTAACTTATTAGACTTATTATAGAGTCACAAGATATAGTAAAATATGAAGAATTATCCAGTGTTATAAAATCATAGGAAGGATGATATTGTGCAATGTGAATAAGGTAATAAGTCACCCAAAACAGAAATATTTAATCAATGTCATCATCTAAAACTAATATAGGTAAAAATCTATCCCACCTTTAGATATTACCCATATAAATTCCCATCTGGAAGGTGCATGAGGATAGATATTCAAATCCTGTGAGAGAGAATGTCTTAATGATTGAAGTAAACCATTTTTTTCATTAATCCAACAAAAAGATACCATTTAAGGATATCCTATGACTATTGAGGCCCTGATGTATGAGCAAATAGTGTGAATAATGTGACAGGAATGGGTATTCACAACTCTAACAGACCTCTTAAAACTAGTAATTACTTTTCATAATGAAGATATTTCTCAAAATATCATAAATTTATTATATAATCTACTAGAATATACAAATAAAGGGTATAAAATATCATAATAAATGATCTAGTATGTAAATACTAAGAAGTCATTGCATGTGGACGCAAGGATGTATATCAAGCTCATAATCTATGAAGTCCCTAATGCAATATTTTTCTTTGGGATCACTATAAATATGGTTTCCATATCCACTTGGGAAGCCATCTGAAGGACACCTCTAAGATACATTCTTACCATGTTGAGTTTTGAATATTATGGTTGTGTTGAGCCTATTGAAAGGATTGAAGATGTAGAAATAAAAGTAGATGACGTGAGTTTGTGTGGGAATTTTTAGGTTATTTAACATTAATATTGATGAAACTCACTACCCTAATCTAATTAGGAAAAAATAAGATTATGATGATCACATAACCATCAATACAGTGGAAATATGGCTAGAAACACATCAAGGTGATGTTTGTATTGTCATACCTTTGAATTTTTAAGAATAAGCCATAAATGATACCAAAATAACCTTATACTCCATATGTGCACAGGGAAGAGAGTTGATTTAAAGTTAATATAGATCCTAAGATATAATATTTATGAGACAAAACCTTTCCTTATGTATCACAACCTGCACAAGAAACTCTAGTATTATAGAGAAAATATTTACAATGGATTATACAATTAAAATATCTCAGATAGCCCCTCAAATGTATAATATGAGACCATGCAAGTCATATTTTATGTGATCACCAACATAGTTAGAGATTCAAAATTGCTATCAGTTGGGTGCGATGGATCTTGATTAAATTGAGCATATAAGTGAAAGTGTAGTAACATAGTTATTGGCTTCATCTGTTAGTTAAGATTTTAATATTGTTAATTTGAATTGTTTTAGAGGTTGTCATGAAGTTAGGCCCATGTGGATGGTATTCTTAACTGATAAGAACATTCCTCAATATTTTGGTATAGATAGTTTAATAGATCTAAAAGGATTATTTTAACCTGAAATGATATTATGAAGATGTTTTACTCATAAATTTTAGTGAAGTAAAGGGCATAGACACTTCATTGGGGAGACACATATTGAACTTAAAGAGTGTGCACACCAAATTAATAAATAATTGGATATTAGTTGAATCCCAAGATGAAAATGAATGTGAAATAATAAACTAACCTTATAGTGGAAGCTATAATAATTTATCTATATGACAATTAAGACCGGGTAAGTTCTATGGATGTACAACCAAATATAAACAAAGGACTAACATGAAAAAGGGAAAATATTCTCCCTTGTGTTTCCCTACCATAAGTACAAATAACATAACAACATAAAAGATGTATAGAACCTCCATGATGTTGAATAGATATTGAAAAGCATTATTTTCTATGGTATAAAGATAATATGCCCCCATACATGATGTTGAATTTATATTGAAAAGGATTACTTTTTTAGAGACCAATGAGATTGATCACTATTATTCAAGAGGACAAAAACGCTATTATTTAGGAAGGTAGAAAGTTTGAGTTATTGTTTGATAAATTCATTTTTGATGATTTTTCACTATAAACTGGCACTTCCAATAAATTTTTATGGGTGGATAACATCTATGAACACATTATTGGCCTCCCATCACCCCTGGTCGACAAACCCACCACCCATTTTAGCTTCAAGAACACCCTTCCTAATACAAGAAAAATGTAGAATTTTAGCCTAACTTCAAATGTGCATAGAATGAAAACTAGAAGTAATTTCAAAGAACTATCAGATCCTTCCTTTACATATCTAAAATCTATTCTTTCACCCCATATCACTTTGTATTAACCTTTTAAAGGAATTTGTGGCATAAGTTGCAATGATGGGTCCTAAAATGTAACTTTTTGGCAACGAAGAGACAACTTCTCAAGCTCTAACACACATTTTTACCTCTCAAACCCCCCGGTGAAAATATATTACTTGGAGTACATATATAAAGGTGTAATAAATTTTTTTTCATGACCTTGATGTCCAAGTCCATCAAAAATACATTTTCACTATTGTTCAAGAGGGCGGAAACACTGACAACAAATGTTGTCAAAGCTCAAGATATTGTTCAAGAATTTTTTTTTGGGTGTTTCTTCACTACAAATTAGCACTTAAAACATGTATATATGGGTGGATAACATATATTACCATGTTATTACCCTCCATTCACGCTCTATCAACAAACTGACAACCCATTTTGGCCTCAAGAACACCCTTCCTAATACAAGAAAAAATATATAATTTTAACCTAGCTTTAGACATGCATAGAAAGGAAACTATAATTTGTTTTGATAAGCCATAAGATCCTTCCTATGTGTGTATTAAAATTCTTATTTCACATTGGTGCACTTTTTTCTAACCTTCAATAATAATTTTTGGCATAAGTTGTAGTGACGGGTCCTAAAATGCAACTTATTGGCAATGAAGAGAACTTCTCGAGCTCCACATGCATTTTTACCTCTTGAACCCCCAAGTTAAAATTTATCACTTAGATAACATATAGATAGGTGAATTACACATGTTTTAATGAACTTTATGTCCAATTACACCTAGAAATACAGTTTCACTACTATTCAGGAGGGTAGAAACACTAACAATAAATTTTGTCAAAGCTCAAGCTGTTGTTCAAAAAATTCATTTTTGATGTTTATTCTCTGCAAAATGGCATTAAAAAATGTATTAATTGGTGTATAACATATATTACCATGTTATTTTCTCCTATCATTCATATTCAATAAATCCACCACCCATTCTAGCCTCAAGAATGCATTTCCCAATACAAGAAAAATACAAACTTTTAGCCTAAATTTAGATGTGCATATAACGAAAACTATAAGTCATTTTGATGAACCATAAGATCCATCTTCTACATGTATTGAAACTCTTATTTCACCTTGGATCACTTTGGCCAAACCTTCGAGAGTAATTTTTGGCATAAGTTGCAGTGACGAGTCCTAAAATGCAACTTTTTGGCAGTGAAGAGACAACTTCTCGAGCTCAAGGACTGACTCCTTATGACTTGAAGGCAATTTTTAAAAGACTTAAAAATCAAGTAACACCTATCCAATACATAAAATTATTACTCCTAACTCTTCTAAATATAACTAATCTTTCTCAATTATTGTAACCCCTAAAGATTCCATTCTTAGCATGGGATCTCTCTCTCTCTCTCTCTCTCTCTCTCTCTCTCTCTCTCTCTCTCTCTCTCTCTCTCTCTCTCTCTCTCTCTCTCTCTCTCTCTCTCTCACACACACACACACACACACATTGGTGCTATAAATATGCCTAATTTTGGAATTGTAACATATCCACAAGAAAGGTAGGCAAATCCCTAATGTTTTTGATATTCATATTTTACCTTAAGAAATAAATTCAAAATGGTTAAAGATTTCCAAGTTCATATTTCAGTGTGTTGAATTAGTTGTTGATAAATGCTAGTGAGAAAATTACTTGTCCTTGTATCATGTCCTACTTGTGTGCACCTAGGTATAGATACATTATCTTCTTACATGTCACTTAGAGTACATTAAGTTTGGTATTGTAGATAAGTTTTTTGTAATTTTAGTAGTGTCTTATCAGTCTTTTCAATCTTTCACCTTATCTTCTATACTTGCATAGTCTCTAGGTTGAAATACTTATGTGAGAAGCTCTCTCTTTAAGCATAAACTAAATTTTATTTATACCTCTTTTAAGTACAAGTATAGGATGGTATTGGATCAAAAATTCTAGTGTATCAACCCCTTTGTTATAATTTTCATGCAGTTAGATAGTTTCTTATCCCTTTTCATACACCAACTAGTTACTAAAAGGATAATCAAGACAAATCTAGGGAGCTATCCCTTTCAGCTAGAGGTTTACCCCCACTATAGACAACCCATAATTCTAAGGTTAATCCCATTATTTCACTTAATTAGATTAGTCTTGATCTACCCCTCTAAGGGTGAAAAATTGAGTGACAATAATTCTAGCACACCCAGTGGGATAGTTGTCCCAAGTACTACTTGTCAAGGTGAATGTTGGTTTTAACAAGATCACAATTGCATAAGTGTTTCCTACTCAGCATTTGGTGACTCCACTAAAGGTAATCATCTATCTATAGACCGATTTCTCATTTTTTATGCTTCATGGTCACTACTAGATCATCTTCTAGTAGATGTAATCATTCTACAAATCCACTCCCTCATCTTGAGCTTCCTCTTGAAGTCAATACCTTGAGCCTTTATTGACACTTTAAAATCTTGAAGAAGAGTCTGAAGAGTAAGAAGGTTTTGAAATCCAAGAAGATAATGAAATTGAAGATAACATGGATAGAACACATGCTTTCCTAGATTTTAATACTAAAAATCCTATAAACCTTGTTGCTTATGATGATATCCCTCCCAATGCCACTAAGAGTGTCCCTAATTTCCATGGGGAAGGTAATATCACCCTAAGTGAACACATTAGAGACATATATAACTTCTGAAATTTCCATAATATCACACAAATTAACATATAAATGAAATTGTTTGCCATGTCTCTTAGGGGAAAATCCCTTGATTGGTATAAAACCTTGCCATGAGGATGCATTACTACGTGGGATGAAGTTGGGGAGTTGTTGACTCAAATATTTGAGGATAAGAGTGATCATACATCACTAATCCATTAGCTAAATGTCATCCAATGAATACCTAAGGAATCCATGCATGATTTCAATGAAGGGTTCCAAAGGACATTGAATAGGCTTCCACCTCCCATGAGACCCCCTGCAAGTTTTATTTTCCCAACCTACCTCAAAGCTATTAAAATTTATATGGCTTTCATGTTGCAATCCATGGGAGGGTATACCCTACTTAATGCCTATGATGTGGCTATTAGAGATGAGAATGATTTGATCCAAGATAATAAAATACCTCCAAAGGTCTCAATGCCTATCTTTCCTAACATGTCTACTACCCCTCCAAACCTTGCTCCATTTCCAAATCAAGATAATAATTGTAAAAATGTTCCAAATAAATCAGATGATGTAATTGATTGGAAAGCAAAATATATGGCCTTAAAACTTCAATTAGGAAATCAAATAAACATATTGGAGCTTTTCAAAACTCCTACTATTACCCTCCACAAGTAAATAGATTAAAACCTCATCATAATGGTGAAGGAAGGGACAAGGTTAACCTAATTTCAATAGGTCACCTAATACCTACAATCCAAATTCTGATTCTACCATAAGAGCCACGGTTTTAGTCCATAGCAAACTAGTTCAAGGAGAAGAATGACCAAATTTTTAGGGGAAACCTCAAGGTCAATCCATGAATTCTAATGAGGGGGAAGTTCAAGCCTTAGTGTCTCAAGGAGGGACTACTCCTTACTTGACATCATAAGATGACAACTCCATGTAAGTAGAACCAAGTGGAGCATGTAGTAATTCAAGAGCAAGATTTGTGAACTACCAAACGGAGGACATATTTGTCCTAAATTAGAGAACCTCAATTACATACAATACAAGGTCAAAGTGGAGAGATTTGGGATATTTTCAATATTTGGATATACCTCCAAATAATCCTCCTTCAATGCAATAAGGTATAGATGGAAATATAATAGCCTCTGCAAGTCCTTGACCTCCTCAAAATAAAAACTTGGGAAAGGTGGTCAAACCTCCATTACCTCAATATTAAGGTACTACATTGCCTTCAAAGATGAAAAAAAAGTATAGTGTCTCCTCTTTGAATATTATTGACTCCTTGAAGAACACAAAAATGAGCATATCCCTTTAGGAGATACTCCATCTACTTGGTCAAAAGGAGTTACTCAAAGAGCAGTTGTCCTAACTCCACATTTACCCCAAACTAGTAAATCATATTGGTGTAGCCCTAAAAAATACACCTACTCATATTGTTGAACCTTCCACCAAGTCTAAAAATCCACCACCTTTCTATCTTACCCTTATTATGGGAGATAGTTGGTCCATAATTGCATTGTGGATAGTGGGGCAAGCACTTCAGTTATGCCTAAACTATTGCAGATGAGTTGGCATTGAAGTATGAACTTTAGAGAAAAGGAGTGTTTCAGCTTGATGTAACACCAACCAAGTCTATAGGGATCATCAAAGGCTTGAAAGTGTTCTTGCATGACTACCCAAGTTTTCAAATTCTACAAGATATAGTGGTGGTGGATCTACGTGCACACTTTATCATTTGCCTTTTAAGAGACTTCACTACCAAGATAGAAGGGTATTTTGCTTTTGATTGGTCTTTCTTGGATTTTAGAATGAGATATGGAGCTAAAGTGACTATAAAAATACAACCATTGGCCAATTTCCACATTGAACCATATGTGGAAACTAGTTCCAATCTAAATTACACTATTAATGAGCAAGAGGAGTATGTTATAGATGATAGAACATCTTCCCCTCTTGAAGGTATTTCTAATATCTTCTTAGATTAATATGGTGTTGATACATATGAGTATGATCCCTACACTTTCATGAAAGAGACTGATTTTGGGGTGTATTGCCTACATGAAGAAGGAACACCTATACCTTCAGTTACTAAGGAGGAGGATGAGAATGATGGAATGTTTAAGATGTTCTTTGATAGTTCAAGGGAAAGATTGGTTGAGGTAGTTGAATTGAAGGGGGCAAATGAGAGTTCCATTTTTTATTTATATGAAGGTATTGCTACAAGGTTTGGAGCTCCCTCTATTATCATTTTAGATATTGCACTTACTTTTATCGTTATTAAGATAATTGATTGGGTAAATAATAATGGGATATATCTGAGTACATCATCCAACTATTACCCTAAAGGTAATGGTTTGGTTGATTCTAGTAATAAGAACCTAATCATGATCATCAAGATAACTTTGGAGATCAACCAAAGAGCTTGGCACACTGAGTTGAAGACAACCTTATGGGCTAATAGGATCACACCTAAAACGTCCATTGGTAATTCTCCTTTTATTCTTGTTTATGTAAAGGAAAATATAATATCCATATCCCAAGAGCTACCTTAGATCTATCACATCAGTTATAATTGCTTTAAAACACTCTAATGGAGGTGAGGTTGACATAATTGATGGAGTTGTAAGAGACTGGAGACAATGCTCACAAAGCCATGGAGCATCATCAAGTGATAATGAAGAATTCCTTTGATAAGAAAATAATTCCATGAGTATTCCAAGATGGTGATATAGTACTAAAGTGGGATGAGGATAGATAAAATCTTAGGAGACACACCAAGTTTGACACCTTATGGAGTGGGCTATACATCATCCTCAAATGCAATCAAAATAATTCCTTCCAATTGGAAAGAACAGATGGGGAGGAATTAGATATCCCTGTAAATTGGATTCATTTGAATCTTTCCTACTAATGATATGAAGGTTATTCATGTACATAAGTAGGTGTGTGGTGTGTGTTGAATAAGTGCTTATGCATATTTGTTTATTTCCTTCTTGTTTAGTGTGTTATTTTGAGTCTTTATTATGTGGTTTTCCCTAAATGCCTTGAGAATAGTGTGGTTGTTTTCTTGGTGTGGTGTCATGTGTTTAGGTTGCCTTTTATCTTGATATAATTTAATATTAAATCTTCTCTACCATGACTTCATCGCCCAATGGTTGAGGAAAGACTATTGGTCTCACAGCCTAGTAGGTAGGCTACCCCAAAAAGTCACCAAGAATGTTATCAAAATGTGACATCATTTTACCTCTATCATTCTAATTTTATTTCATGTTTCCATTTTCCTATAAGTGTCTATAGGCTCTCATAGCTTACCCATGCCCCTACGTTGCTAAATCATGAGTTTAAACCCATTTGTAGTCACCTCGTAGAAAATAAGGTTTCATAGCAAAAATTAAGGTATTTGGGGATGTCAAGGTTTATATTGTGGCTAATGGGGGCATTTTCAAAGATTATTTCTTGTGTAAGTTATTAGAAGAGGTGAAAAAGAGTCCATATAAGGTGTTGTAAGGTCTTGGTCAAATGAAATGTCCACTCCATGAGGTCATCTAATTTCATTAGCTTTCTATACACTTGAAACTGCTTCTTAAGGATTCTAAAGTCATTTCCGAGATGAATATGAAGTATGGTATGTACAAGTGATACTTGTAAATAATTTAAATATGTTTGATAATATTCCTAATATCAGAAAAATTCATAGGTTAGTCAAACCTTACAAGTTTAATGCTCAAGGAATGAGAAATCGAGCTAAAAGGGGCATTTTTTTATCATTTATACAATCATCTTCAAGAGTGAACATATAAGAAATGAATATCAACCTTATTCAGGCCTTTTAAATGTTTAGAGAGTTTTGAAATTTCCCAAAATGGCAATATATTAAGTTTCTACTTCATCAGGTCCTTTGGCAACCTTACAAAGGTCATGTCTAAATGCTTGTTCCATACATAATATAGAGAGATGGATCTTGAGCTCTTCACCAGGTATGGGTACCCCAATGTGCTTTAGATTCATGGTATTGGTCTTTGGGTTAGGCTCCTATTCTTTAAGAATAAATCCTAATAAATTTAAGTGCTTGGAGAAGGATCTAAACCCCACCACCTTGATTTCTAAGTAGACTTATTACAAATATGAACTCCTTATTGCAGAATAAATGTTTTAAGAGCTTGCATAAGTTCTGAGAGGTCTTATAGTGCCATCACATCAACTCATCTGGTGCATATAAATGCAAGAGACCTCCATGTTTCTTCATGTTACAAATTTGTCTCATTGGGTGGTAGTTATCAATGTGACCACCGAGCATTATCAGACTCTCTATGGTCTTGGAAAATGAACACATCTCCCACATAACCCTTATAAGTTTTCAAAATGTCTCATGGTGATAGGTTTTCTAATGACTTAGTGGTCATAGGGAGAGTGCACCTATAATTAACCATTTTGAGACACCTGTGAATGATACATGTAGAAGATGGGCTAAACACACTACTAAACATTATAAATATTTAAGTAAATAAATGATAAGTAGGTGCCTAAAAAACCATTCAATGAGTAAGGGTTGTCGGTGTCATGAAGTAAGTGATATTGTTTGATTAATCAAGACACTTAGAGTTGTAAGCTCAATTTGAAGGTTTCAAGAAGGATCTCATACATTGCAGGCCATGTAGAATTTTTTGAGTTTGAAATACAAAATGTGTAATAATATCCAAAATCCATAATGATCATCTACATTTCTCAAGGTTCTAATATAAGTTTATATATATATATATATATATATATATATATATATATATATATATATATATATATATATATATTCAAGGACCCCATCACAAGATATGGTCACCTAGTCATAGACCACTGACCTAGATTATCCAGTCATGAGAGAGATTGATGTTTTGAGGTCTTTATAAGCATAATTACACTTGTTTAATGGATATATAATATGGTTATAAGTGGAATAATTTATCGATGGTCACCTCAAATCCATACAGGCAACATGCATACTCACTATTTTGTCTCAAACCTTGCTCACTCCATTGGCAAGGGATAGTCTTGAGACCAAGAGGTTTATTTGAACCTAAAACACAAAATAAGCATGTCAAACCCCATGGAGGGACATTTAGGTGATATATAGACACATATAGGTTCTCAATACACTTTTATGTTACACAAACTTTAGTTTTCAATCTAAATGCCCTTAAGGGCTAACAAGGAGGTGGTAGGCCTTAAACCCCAAGTCCCCTAACTAGTGCACTAAGTGCATACACTAGAGTAATAATAATTTAAAAATAATGTATAATCATGAGGAATATTATTTTTTAGGTGTCTGAATCTCTCCCAATAATGAAATTGAATTTTGAGACCCAAAACCCAAATTAGACCTCTCTCAAGTTCAAGAGAGCTAAGTCTACCACTCGAGGGGTAGTTTCACATGTTCACACCATATATCACACTTTGAATGGAAATTTTATCCATTTTAAATATGTTGGGGGAGGGGGGGTTAATCAAGAAGGTTCTACAAGTGGAATGAGGCCAATCGGTGATCGATGCTTTATGAATGATCGTTAAGACCCCATATAAGTCTTAAACCCTACTAAAACCCTTGGGTGAATGTAATATGGGAATTTGTATTATAATCGATCCAAATTAAAATTTTTGGCTCTAAAAACAATTTAACCTAATCAACATCTCTCTGAGTCTCATCACCATAAAATTGGATGGTGATGTCACCTATACAAACACACTAAATGCCCTCTGTATTGCTAGTTTTGATGAGATTGAGGGGCAAACATGGATGAATGATTGAATATCATTGTATGATGTACCATGGGATGTTTTATAACCTCTTATGTCATAAAATAATTTCATCTTCCCATGAAACTATTCCTACAGGTTGACATAAAGAAGACAGTTTAAGGTGTACTAGGAATGAGAGACCTAGCTACCTAGACTAGAAATAACAACATGTTTATGATAACTTGAAGGCCTTGTTCATATGATGAAGTGATTATTGATTTTGATAACATGATATTAATCCTTTCTCTAGGGTTCCATTTAGTTTTCATGGCCATTCAAATAAATTAACATGAGCAACTAGGCCTAGTTGCCAACTAGTGTTAGACAACCAATGTTCAAGTGACTTCTTGAAAAGAATGATAAGGATTTCAAGGTGTCAATTGGAGACTTAAAATCACTAAATATGTTGTGATAGGATATTTTAGGCTTATAATGGTCAGTTACAATCTCTATAATGAGAATAAGATGATATCTTTACTACCCAGGATCATAGACTGCACCTCATGAGTCAAGTTGTCTCCCCCTTTCAATAAAGCCTATTTCAAGGGAAAATAATGATGCATACACCTTGGTGAGGTGTCATTATACCATTTTACATGGATATTCATTCACTTTTAATTTATATGAAGAGGCTTCCTAAAAAGGATCAAATCAATTTTCAAGAAGTCTTATGAACTCCTCAAAGATTGACTCCTGACTTGAATGTAGTTTGTAAAAGACTTAGAGATCAAGTAACACATGTTCAAGACTTTAGATACTTCTTCCTAACTCTTAAAAATCTAATAAATATTTATCCATTATTTTAATCCCTCAATATTCCATTCTTTGAGTGGGATTTCTCTCTCTCTCTCATTGGTGTTATAAATATGCCTTGTTTTGGAATTGTAACATATCCATGAGAAAGGTAGGCAAAGCCTTGCTATTTTTGTGACTCATTTTTTTCCTTAAGAAATAAATTCAAACTGGTTCAAGCTTTATAATTTTATATTTCACTATGTTGAATGAGTTATTAATAGATACTAGTGGTTAAATTACTTATCCTTATATCTTGTCTTACTTGTGTGCACCTAGGTATGGATACATTGTCTTCTTACAGGTCACTTGGAGTACATTGAAGTGTGGTATTGTAGTTAAGTTTTTTGGAGTTTTATTAGTGTCTTATAAGTCCTTTTAATCTGTCACCTTATCTACTATACTTACATAGTCTCTAGGTTGACATACTTATGTTAGAAGCTCTCTTGAAGCATATACCAAATTGTAGTTGTACCTATTTTAAGTTCAAGTATAGGATAGTATTAGATAAAAAATTCTAGTGTATCCACCCATTTGTTTTATTTTTATTGTAATTATATAGTTTCTTACCCATTTTCATACACCAACTAGTTACTAAAAGGATAATCAAGATAAATCTAGGGAGCTAGCCCTTTCAACTAGAGGTTTACCCCCACTATAGACAACCAACAAGTCTAAGGGTAATCTCATTATTTCACTCAATTGGAATAGGCTTGAGTTACCTCTCCAAGGGTGAAAAATTGACTAACAACAATACCTATTTAATAATTATATCCTCAAATTTAAGTGGAATGGTAACACATTATGATATAAAGATAGATTATAGCTATGTAAGAATTATATCCTTTAGGATCTTCATGCATATCCAATTGGGGACAATCAATATTTGTGAAATCTTATCATATAATTAATAAGGGTTTATTTTGGAAGGGAATCAAGGGGGATATAAAAAATTATATGGCATAATGCATGACATGTCATCAAATTAAAGGTGAAACGATTAAGATACCTGATATTTTGCAATGTTTATCCATCCCTAGCCAAATGTGGGAGGAGGTTTCCATGGATTTCATTAAAGGATTTTCAAGGTGTAATGGTTTAAATAATATCATGTTAATTTTATATATGCTCACAAAATATGATCATTTTTGTTCCTTATCACAACCATTTATAGCCAATACCATATCTATTACTTTTCACAATATAGATCAAAAGTTGCATGGTAGTCCCAAGATCATTATAAGTGATCGTGATCCCATATTTACCAATAATTTTTGGATTGATTTATTCACATGTTTGGGCACATAGTTATATTACATCTCATCATATCATCCTTAATTTAATGGGAAAATAGAGGTGTCAAAATATGCCTAGAGGGGTATCTACATTATTTTGTATCAGATAAATAGGAAAATGGGTTCATTAGCTACCACTAATAAAATGGTGGTATAACACTTCATTCCATACCTATTCAAAAATGTCTCAATTTATGTCACTTTATGGTTATCACCTCCCATCCATCACTTCATCCTTGAAGGTGCAACCCAATTTTTGTGAAATATTCATTTATTGATGAAGACATCTAAGATAGAAGACTAGTTGATCGAACAAATCAATTATGTTGAAGATTGAAATCAAGATGAGAGTAGAAACTAAGCACTATGAATTAATAAATAGCCTTGCATTGTATTATAAATGGCTTGGTGTATATGTATACATATAGGTGGAAGATATGTGAATCTCAACCATATAATGCATGTGGGACTGACTTCCCCAAAATAGGTGTACGAAAGGCATCAATCCAACATCCTCATATATGTGGGATAAACTTCCCCAATGTACATAAAAACACACAACTAATAAAGCTAAATAAAAGAGTATGAAAACTCTACACACCAATACCCACCCCCTTAAGTGCAGTTTAGGTGGGTAGAAGAAATGGGTCCCAAAAACAAGGCCTAATGAGGTGCCCAAGTATAAGATAACTCTCACAAAGTGGAAAAAAATGATAAACCTATAGGAAAAACTCCCCCCATGCCCAAAAATAGAGAAAATAAGAAGAGATATATAGAAGGCCCCCTATAGAAGATACTAAATTAGTCTGCACTTTAAGCATAACTCATAAAATGATCAATGCCAATAATGTGATCCTTTACCTGAATACTCAGAAGCTCTATTTGCATCAAAAAATGTTTCTTCCCTTTTCCAAAGGAAGAACATGATGTGTGTATTAAAATTCTACCCTTTCCACAATGGAAGATGAGGGTAGTAGTATAAAGGTCTCTAAATATGGTCTAACGTTGAAATGTGGCATAGGTATAGCAAGATCGTGCACAAAAACAAAAAGTAATGCCACTGAAGTAGACCTATCAAAATAATGACATGGCACATTCATTGAAATAATGTCCATGTGAATTATAGAGCATGGCTCAACAACTATTGAAAGATAAGAAGAGACTACATATGAAGCACACTACTCTATAGAATGAATCTCCATAGTAAGACATGAGCCATTGATGTTCTCACTAAGTGTATTCTCATTGAAAATAATAGAGTCCTCTAAAATACAAATATGTGATGACTCTTCAAGAGTAATATCCTGACCAGGAATGAATGTAGAATATGCAAAAGGATAGCTAAGGTTTGTTAGAATCTCATCTTAAAATAGTGGCTCAATAGAAAGAAGAACATTGTCCATCAAGAAAGTGTCATCACAAGAAATAGAAGTAGGAGGAGAGAGTACAATAGTATTCGAAGAGATAATAAAAATATGAGGATAAGGAGTGATATAAATCTTAGCAATATCTCTAAAAAGATACTGAAGAGTGCTCTAAACAGTGGAGGGACACTCTATGTGCTCCACCTGGTGGTGTAGATCCCATGAAATGTACATCAATAAGTGACCATAGACACAGTCACAAGAGTTGGCCCAGTCATTATATTGACAAGGGTCAGTGGGAACATGAATATGTCCATATAAAAATAGAATAAGTTCATATTCCATGAGCAAGCATTCCATGTGCAAGAAGAACCACTGGTGTAGAATCAACTCTCCTCATCTATTGGTATCTCTCAAGTGGATTTGACATGACTGAGAGAAGACACCAAAAAAGTAAAATAAGAAAAACATTACACAAGTGATAAAGCACTCTCAGTAAATGAATGTCATGCTCAGTTGATAATGCATCAAATAATGTAAGATAAATTAGTGTAGTAGTCACCAAATGGGCATGTGCAAGTATATAAAACTATGTGCACATAAGAGATAATGTAGGGCCCATAAAAACCCCCCTAAAATAATAAAAAATGACCCCCTTAAATTTTTTAAGTACATAACATGCTCAATTTTGGAAATTGGACTTGACTGAGAATACATCCATGAGCGATCAGTGCTTGTGATGTCAAAACTGAGAAACACATGTGATATAAGCAAAACAAGCCAAAGAGGATGTCATGCTATGTTGATAATGCATCCGAGAAGGAGTGAGAAACAAGACATAGAAAAAACAAGGATAAGAAGAAAGTTATTTTACTTGTGAGGGGGTTTAGTCACCTACAAAACTGGGCTTCACTCTTCATCTTTGTCAAGCGAAAATATGAGGTATGCCAAAACAAGAAAAATCTCCTTTACATTAATATCTCTCAAAGATATCTCTCTATTACAATATCGTTTTATATATATATATAAAAAAAAAAACACACTATAATGTTTTTATATAAAAAACAAGTAAAAAATCTCCCACTATATATTGTCCCCTTTTACAATATATTATTTTAATATTAAAAATAATAAAAAATCTACACTATTTTTTTCAATAGTACCAGTTAGTAAAAATGCGATAATGTTTATTATTCTTATTAAAATTTAAAAATTTAAAATGATCTTTAAATCTAAAAATTGGGCACTCAAAATTTAGAAATGGATTTGGGTGATTATTTACAGTTTGAGATAAATTTGAAAAAGAACATGCATTTTTATCAAAAAATGGATTTGCAAAAAAGTGACAAGAAACCTTGATTAGAGGTTTGGGGAGAGAAAACCAACTGAGTGGTGGATGGAACAGCTATTAAAAAAAAAAATTGACCCAAGATAAAGGTTAAAAAACTATAATTCAAACCTAAAAAACTAAACTTGATTACCCCAATATCAACACATGTAAATGACAATGCTAAATGACAGTTACAGGAGAAAAACCTACAGATGAACACATAGATCTACAAGTTTTTCTCACAATTTTTTAGAATATAAAATAATAATCAACTAAAGATTTCAAAAATTAATAATAATAGAAAAATCAATGATCTTTACCAGTACTTGGTGCTCTGATACCATGAAAGATTCATCTATTGATGAGGACATCTAAGACAGAAGACTAGTTGATCGAACACACAAATACTGTTGAAGACTCAAATCAAGATGAGAGTAGAAACTGAGCACTATGTATTTATAAATATACTTGCATTATATTAGAAATAGTTTGGTGTAGAGTTACACATATATATGGAAGATAAGTGAATCTCAGCCATACCATGCATGTGGGACTAACTTTCCCAAAATAGTTGGAAGAAAGACATCAAGCGAACATCCTCATACATGTGAGATAAACTTCCCCAATGTACACAAAAAAACACATAACTAAGCAAGATAAATATAAGTGTAGGAAAACCCTACACACCAATAGTTTGAGTTGTTGAAGAACACATTCAACATCAACATGACGTAATAACTAGTTTGAGATAAAATTTGGTAATGACACATAATCAAATGAAGCAACAAGTGGATTAATAAAATAGTGAGAGGCATTTTAACGTAGGTGATTAGGTCTTTGTGCACTTTAAACCATATAATTAGATGTCTCTGAAGTAATAAAAAAATGATTAAAAACTATCTCCTAAGTGTTATGGCCCTTATCAGATCCTACATAAAATTGATAATGTGGTATACAAGCTGGAATTCCCTTAGTCCACTTGCATACATCTTGTATTTCATGTATATTGCCTAGATAAGATAATTGGACAATGAGTTTATACCTATACTAAGTTGCTTAAACTGAATAATAAGGCAAAGCAATAATATAACTTGAGGATATCCTTCACGCATGCACTAAAAGGATATGAACAAGAGGTCTTAAGAAGTATTTGATCAAGTGGAATAATTTACATCATGAAGATGCAACATGGGTGGATGAAGCTTTCTTGGATTCAACATTGAGGTAAATGTTGGTTTAAAGGTGAGGATCATGTTATGCCCTTAACCTATAACATGTATAGGGATATGTATAGCCAGCTTGTGGCTTACATACATTTCATATTATCTTATCACATTTATTTATGTTCTTAGTAAGATCGGCTTATGGAATAACCATGGATAATTAGAATATATATAAGAGGTAGTGGTTAGTATTGAATCATCATATTATAAACTCTACTATTATTTCATTATTTTAGAGGTTGCCCCTTGAAGTGTTTCAGTCATATTTATCAATTATTCTTCTCTTTTGTTATTTGTTATTGCAGATCTACTTATTATGTTTTTAATTATGTGATATATTAATCCATTATTTTGAAACATCTAAGTAATTTCATTACATTCACAGTACTAATGTTGACTAGTGACTTGGTATTAATTAGTTTTAGTCAACTCAGGTGTGATCTTGGGTCATGTAGTTATGGACTTACAAATCCCACATGGTTCACAAAATGGCAATGGATTATAATTTAACAAGTGGTCCTGATATATTACTTTGAGTAGCAGGATTTGAGCCACATGGCTCAATCCTTGACTCCTAGATTTTGTAGTCTTTTAACTTTTTGCATGAACTAAATCAAACACATGAATATAAAAAGAGATGCAAGAAGATCAAAATGACACTATCTTCTAAAATAAGGCTATTTTATGTTCAATATCATAATGAAAATAACATACAAAATATATGAGTGGCCATGATTCTAACTATTTAGATCTCCTACAGTCTATCACTAAATCATAGTTTTCTTAGTTTAATGACTGTAAAATAAAATATACTAATGAGTTATGATATCATATTTGGTATTCACTTATAAAGGTGACTCTTCACAATGTAAATTGCATCCAATTTATTTATCACAGTGGAGGACAAGAATTGGAATTTAATGTGATTCTCATAAGTATTAATACTTGTGAACACATTGGCATTCATAATATAAAACACAAATCCACATATTAATTTCAATATTTACACATTCATGCCTAAGAGGTTACAATTAAGTTTATATACCTAGTGGCATATTCTCAACACCTAACCCTTTGAGGGATAGATTATCATTCACAATATACTTTGATTTGTTATATAGAGAGTTAAGAGATCTTTAGGATGTATTTGGTAATTTTAGCAGTGAGCTAGATTCTAAAATGCCTCCAAATCTCATCAAATGAGGTTACCTCACCATAGTATGGCCAAATATAGGGTCTACATCCTTATGGCTATGGTGATCACTAGTTAATATCAAAAAATAAATTCCACTATAATTGTGTGATTCTAATTCCTAAACTAGATTTACACAAGGCTAATATCTCTCACACATGCTTTGCCTCAAAATTTACATAATATAAAGTTCAAGTGATAGGGTTTTATTTCCATGAATTTCTTATATTTAAGTATATATGTTTAATCTTATTGGTTACAATCTAATTCCTAACCAATAGCTTCATATCTAATTGTGACCTATGGTAATAAAGGGGAAATACCATCTACCAACACAATTTTGCAACATGCAGTCCTTGTCCTTATTTTATCCCCAAATTACTTTACAATGATTAAGCATACCATTATTTCCCAATTTTATTATATATATCATTAGCAACACTATTAACAAGAAATTAAATAATATTTAATGGCTTAAAACATTTTCACTTGAAATGTGAGGGTTGTTAGCTTACTTAGTTTCAAGCTCATAATGATAATGAAGTAATACTAGATGAATATATATTTTTGTACCATGATCCACCTATACACATTCATGACATTTGTATGGATCCCATTAGGTGGTATTAATTAATCCTTATGTTGATTTGTCTATCGAGCTATTAATATATGTAATTCACTAAAGTGAACTCAACCTAGTTGAGCAACAACGTGTTATGATATTACAAGCCACTATGAAGTTTCCACTAGATATTATATCACCATCCACCATTGATTACTTCATCATCTTGATCTACTAAGTGATGTGTGTACATTCTAAGAATATTCATCTCAATTGAGCATTAGTCATATTTTTGTACTTTTACTTTCCATTCTAAGTGTGTTCATACATAATAATTCCAAACTCTCCTCTCATAACTTTTAGTTTGCCAACGATGAGTAGAACTTGGAGTTTTTCTACATCTTCTCTCCCATTTGAAGGATGGATGATCAATCCCCATTTTCATTCAACTTATTTATTTAAATAATATTTTTCTTCCAAGAGAGTTATGACAACCATTGATTATTGGAACCACATCTTTATATATTTATGTAAATCATAATTAATTGAGGAATGGTGCTCCTCAAGGTTTTTTTACTTTGGTGATTTCTTATGATAGCTTCTTTCTCTATTTTCATTTAATTATTTCAAAATGACTATGTTTGCTTGTTGTAGTCTCTCTTATTCCTATTATGCATAATTCACCTTTATTTCTCATCAGCCATCTTTCTCATTCTGGACTCCTTTTCTTATTCTATTGTGTATTTTTTCTATCAATAATTTACTAATATATTTTTTGTCCCCCATGGTTGCTATGTTAATTTTTCTTGGGTAATCCCAATTTCACACTTCACTCTTCACTATAGTGGCCTCAAAGCATTTTATTTATTTATTTATATTCTCCTTTTATTATCTCATGGGCTTGTGGATGATTTTATATGTTTAAACACAATATACTGATTTATATTTACCCCGCCATGACATAAGGGGCCAAGTGTCCATATGGCCAATGTTCCACATAAACTAGTTGTTGGCCAAATTTGGCCCACATAAGAAACTTTTGACTGGATGTGGTTTGAAGCTAAGTAGGGTCCTAGTTGAGAAGCAATCCAATAGGAGGAGGAAAAAATAACCTTCATGTAGATCACTTATCAGTTGAAAGTTTTTAAAACACTTTAAGCAATTTTAAAGTGTGAAATTGGTGATTTAAAGAAGCTAGACGATCAGCACATCATGTAGAAATAAAAAGGTCAATCCAGTTACACATTTCATAAATATACTTGGGAGGTTGACTAAATTGAAAGGAATGTATAGAAATAATGATTTTGGTCCCATAAACATCCTCTTTAAATTTCATATCTTGATGAGAGCTCTATCTCAAGATATAAGCTTCCAAAGTTGAATCTATAGAGTGGGATGTACACATAGATGTCAAATTTGGGCCTCATGAAATACCCATTTGAATTTAAATTTTCCTAAGGATATGCATGGGTTTGATAAGTGTAAATATTTTGGGATCTCAATTTGAGATCTAATGGTGCACAGGTGATTAATGAAGCTAGGAGGTCCCAATAGATCAATGAAGCACATCCAAACATATAAAAGTAGATCGATGATGAGTAAAAGGTCAATAAGTCAATGAATCTCAGAGACAAATGTGTAGTTACCAAGTGTCACAACCATGGTAACTATTAGGTAAATGAATAGTACATGTTTGAATTATGCTAAAGAAGATCGATGGTGTGCATAAGGTCAAAGGGTCAACCTAGATCAAGATGAATGCAAGGTCACCACGTGGTGTAATCATGGGAACTAGCCAGGACTGATTATAGGACCCATAAAATGAATGAGGAATTGATAGATGGCATAATTTTGAGATTCCCAAATCAAGATCAAAGACCAATATTAAAATTAGAAGCTAGGAGACTTCAAATGGAGGTTGAATATGGTTCAAGTCAAACCAAGAGCAATCTTTCAAAGGGTTATGTTGCCATTAGAGCTCGATAAAATACCATTAAGTAGATATAGCCATACAATCAAGATTGTTCATGCCAAATCTATATCACCATTAAATTTCAAAGGCATGATAGGTTTATTTAAACCTAATTTAGTTTAGGAATGAGGCTACACAATCTATAGATCTTCATCGATATAATCACTATATGAAAACTAATATATTGGATTGGTTTTCAATCTATAGTAAAGATATGTATCCAAGTTGGGGAAGATGCATACATAAATGGGATATGGTGTAGTGTCTTATCCTTTGACATAATCATATATTTGATAAATAAGTACCTATGGCCACCCAAAGCAGACATGGTGATGGCTCTATCAAAATTATAGATAAAAGGATTTTGTTCTCATAAATAGGTCAAGTAGAAGATAGCATAAAGTTCCAAAATGGAGATTTGGTGGTTAGAGAAAGTACCTAGAGCATTTAATATATTTTTAAGGTGCCTAAGGGTTTTTATTTGTAACAAGATCATGACTCATAATCTTTGGCAAATTATTTTCTTCTAGTGTATTTTTCTTAGCCAATGAGAAGATTCAAGGGCTATTGGGATAAATGAAAGCTATCTTGTCTGTGATTTATTAACCTTAATTTGATAAAAATATGGTGGATCATTCATCAAAAGGTGGTAGCTCATTTAATGATCTCGAATGGCACGCTCCCTCTCTCTTCACCCCCTCTCTATTTCTTTCATTTTATTTCTCATTGTAACTCTCTCTTTTATTTTGGATTCCCACAAGGACTCTTTGATTTTGAAGAGTAGGGGACTCTTTGAGATATATTGGAAAGATATGTTCATCTTGATAAGGCTAAACCCTATCAAAAATTTGTAATAACTACCTCTTGATGAAATAAAAGACTCTCTTTACCTATCACTTGCCTTGGATCAGTGTTTAGTGAGTTGTGCATGATGGCCTTGTGAAGGAGACTCTTCCATATCCATTATCCTCCTTCCTTACCTATTCTAAGGTGTTTTTAAGTTGTTTTTAGGTTCGGATTCATGTTCTTTCTATCATTAATGTAGGCTTAGTGTGGGTATTAGAAACCCTCCTTATTTCCATTCAATGCTTCCTGAACTTAGTCTATGAAACACTGATACAATTAGTCGGTCTGTGAGGTTATGTGAGCTAGCATTATCTTTTGATAATATAGTGGGGTTAAATCTTATGGGAGTCTTCCATTTTTATTTGGTGTATCACCTTGTTAAATTTCTTACGATTCATATTTCCCCCTTTCTAACCCTTTTCTCAGTAGTAGCATTAGTTTAAGTGATCCATCAATAGTAAGTTGACCTTCTCTAGAGGTTCAAACCTATTATAAGATACCTATCAACATTATCATGGCCTTTTCCTTCATTCCACCCCTACATATGAACAAGTTCAACCTCCTTTTCATTTAAATCAATACTCTAATTCCCCTTGTCAAGACCAGGCTTATCCTATTACATCCTTGTCAAGATTCACGCAAGAATTATCCATTTATATTGAGTTGATAAAGGAAATTGGTAGGGGTTTAGAAGTTTCTTATGTCATCCCTATCCATGTTCTACAAGAGGTAATGAGTGATCTTTGGTTGGTCAAGAATAGATGGTTAGTTTTTGAGGGTGAACAATGGTCATCTTGTAAGAATGAGGACATAGTAATGATGAGAAGCATAATACAAAACATAGACAGTGTGTTGATATCTTATGAAGATCAATAGGCTCATTTGGATCAGTTTTATTTGTCCTCTCCCCTCTAATAGCCTCAATCTTAGCCTTCAAAAGTTTCTAATTACCCCTAGTCAACCTTGTCAAAAGTCAAAGAGGCAATATTGAACCAAGGGAGAACAATCATTAAAATAAATGAGGGGGTTAAGCTTGGATAAAAATTCCCCATTCATGTCATGGAGGGGATAAAGATCTTCTTTCAAGATTTTTGGAACATGTGGGCATCCATAGAGTAAGTTGACTATCCACAAGTTGAGAAGCAAGAATTGAAAGGGTGGGTATTATCCATTAAAAAGGTGTTTAAGCAGTGGGAGAAAGAGTATGTCAAACTTGAGACAATGAATTTTCCCTATCCTACCCCTATGTCCATTCCCACTCAAGAGCATGAAGTCATTCCATCATGAATCTTCTCTAACACACTCAACCCCGGCTATGTCATGCCCTCACTTGTGAGACCACCCTTTCCTATAACCATTCAAAAGGAAGAAAAGTTATTTGTTCCCTACTCATTTCCATCATGTAAATTAGTTCAAAAAGTCATAAAGAAGAAGGAGGAGGTGTTAATTGAGGTAGTTGCTCAAGAGCCACCAAAGAGACCCTATAAGGTAACTAGTTAGAAGGACACTCTCTTAAGCTCCAAGCAAGGTGAACTTTTTCACCCTCTCACCATCTCCCTCTTTGAGAAAGAGCCTATTTTATAAAGGATAGAGGAAGATCTTGTAGTCATAATTGAGCCATAGGAGGATAATGCAATTGTTTATGATGAGTAAATCATGATAGGTAGCCCACTTCATAGGGAAGAGCATGTTTTAGCTTTCAAGTTGTAGGGCTTGATGAGAAGCAAGAGGACAATCTTCATGAACCTATTATGGAGGTCAAGGTAAGCTCAAGTGATTTATAAGATCAATAAAAACATTTGTGCTTGGATTTCTTGAGTGAAATGAAGCAACTTAGTGTTGCAAACTTTCCTGAAGAGGACAATCCTTAAGATGAACATGGGGTGGATCTTAAATGGACTACTGAAGGTCCATTTTACATAGATTAAGAAGAGGATCAGAACTAGGTGCCTAAGATTGGTCTACTTCAAGATGAGGTGTCAATTGAGAATAGCCATAATATGTTGGAGCTAAAGGAAAGCAAATCAAATCTTGAGTAAGATAGGTGTGATGTTTCAGACCTTGGATGGTCAAATCAACCCTCATTTGCAGTTGAAGAACAAGATCAAATCTTGAGTGAGGTTGATGAAAGAGACATCTCAAGTGCTTAGGTGATGCAATTTGATGAACATACTAGTAAAGAATTTGAAGGATTATGGCAATGGTTCAATTCCATAACCAAATATTCAAAAGAGATTAAAGAACATGTCCATCTTTCAGAAAGTTATGAGCATGTTTCTCTAAGCATGATCAGTCCTGATTTTCACAAGGACAAGTTGGAATAACATGGTATTTTTGAACCACCAAGTGAACTAAATGCAGTTGATCTCAAGAGATTAAATGAAGTATTCATGCAAGGATTTCTCAAGAGTGATGAAAAACATCAAGCAAGTGCTCCTATAGTCCAACATGAACCAATCTTGGAAGACTTGGATCCATCTATCTACATTGGATACATGTTTGTTCTATTTCAGCTATTGGAGAACATATCAAAAGGATTGACCATCAAGCTATTTGGTTCACCAATTCTGATACCTCTAAAGTAAGGTATTTTTTATCTTGGTTTATTACAAGTGAATGATACTAAAAGTTTCCCATTTAACCTAAGAGGTAGGTGCTTGTAAAATGCAACCTCGTATATATTAGAATAGTTTTCATGCTTTCATTTAAGTGTCTATGTGCACATTTATTTAGTAGGTTAGTTATTTTCTCCTTCCTTCAAGTGCTTGCATGCACTTGGCTTTGTTGTTTTTTGTTGTTATTGTTGTTTAAAGATTTATCTAGAGGTTAGCAGCCAGTTTTAGCCTCATATCAATATGTTGAATGAGAGAGGAGACTCCATACCTAAAGGGATAGTCAAGACAAATGTTTTAGGTCCTCAAGCATAATAGGCATGCTTCCCAGTTGAGTCACCAAAGATGTTGGAAAATTTTGGCCCATATAAGAAAATTTTGACTAGATGTGGTTTGAAGCTAAATGGGGTCTTGGTTGAGAAGCAATCCGATAGGAGGAGGAACAAATAGCCTTCATGTAGATCACTTATTAATTGTAAGTTTTCAAAACACTTTGAGCAAGCTTAAAGTGTGAACTTGGTGATTTTAAGAAGCCAAACTGTTAGCACGTCATGTAAAAAAATAGGTCAATCTAGTTACACATTTCATAAATACACTTGGGAGGTAAGCCAAAGCTAAATAAATGCATAGACATGCTGATTTTGGTCCCATAACCATCCTCTACAAATTTCATATTTTGATGAGTTCTCTAGCTCAAGATATAATCTTCTAAAGTTAAATTTACAAAGTGGGATATGTGCACAAACATCAAATTTAGGCTTCATAAAATAGCCATTTGAATTCAAATGTTCCTAAGGATAAGCATAGGGATGACAAGTGTCAAAATCATGGGAGCTCAAGTTGATATATAATGGTGTGCAGGTGATCAGTGAAGCTAGTAGGTCCCAACAAATCAATGAAGCACATCCAAGTGTACAAAAGTAGATCGACGGTGATTAAAAGGTCAAAAAATCAATGAAAATCAAAGACAAATGCATATTTTTCAAGTGTCATGACTATGGTAACTACTAAGTAAATTAATCATACACATTCAAACTGTGCTAAAGAAGATTAATAATGAACATAAGTTCAAAGGGTCAAACGAGATCATGACAAATGTGAGGCTGCCACATGGTGCAAGCATGAAAACCATCCAGGACTAATTACAGGGCCCATAAAATAAATAAAGAGATGATAGATGGCATAATTTTGAGAATCCCAGATCAAGATCAATGAATAATATTAAAATTCAAAGCTAGGAGACTTCAAATGGAGGTTGAATATGATTCAGATCGAACCAAGAGCAATGTTTCAAAGGGTTGTGTCACCATTAGAGCTTGGTCAAATACCATTAAGTAGATACAACCATACAGTCAAGATTGTTCATGATAAATATTTATCACCATTAGAGTTTAGAGGCATGATGGGTTTGTTTAAATCTAATGCAGTTTAGGAATGAGGTTATGTGATCTACAGATCTTCATTGATATAATGACTATATGAAAACCAATATATTGGATTGGTTTTCAATATATAGTAAAAATCCATATCCAAGTTAGGCTAGATGTAGACATAAATGAGATATGGTGGAGTGTCTCATCATTTGACATAATCATAGCTCTCACAAATAGGTACCTATGGCCGCCCAAAGCAGACATGGTGATGGCTCTGTCAGAATTATAGATACGAGGATTTTGTTCTCATATATAGGTCAAGTCAAAATAGTGTAAAGTTCCAAGATGGAGATCTGGTGGTAAAAGAAATTAGTTGAAGCATTTAATAAATTTTTAGGGTGCCTAAGGTTTTTTATTTGTAACAAGATCATGACTCGTCATCTTTAAAAAACTATTATCTTCTAGTGCATTTTTCTCAACCAATGAGAAGATTTGGGGGCTATTGGGATAAATGAAAGCTATCTTATCTATGATGTATTAACCTTGATTTGATAAAATGATGGTGAAGCATTCATCAAAAGGTGGTAGCACATTTAATGATCTTAGATGGTGTGCTCTCTCTCTCTTGGCCCCCTTCTTTATTTCTTCCATTTTCTTTCTCATTGTAACTATCTCTCTGATTTTGGATTCCCACAAGGACTCTTTGATTTTTAAGAGCAAAGAACTCTCTAAGATATCTTGGCAAGATAGGCTCATCTTGATAAGGCTAAACCCTATTAATAATTTATAAGAACTACCTCTTAATTCTATAAAATACTTTATTTACCTATCTCTTGCCTTGGATCAATGTTTAGTGAGTTGTGCATGATGGCCTTGTGAAGGAGATTCTTCCATATCTATTGTCCTCCTTTCTTGCCTCTTATAAGGTGTTTTCAAGTTATTTTTAGGTCTAGATTCATGTTCTTTATATCATTAATGTAGGCTCATTGTGGTTCTTAGAATCCCTCCTTGTTTCCATTCATTTCTTCCTAAACCTAATCTATGAAACACTTATGCAATCAACTGGTCTATGAGGTGGTGTGAGCTAGCATGATCTTGTGTTGATCTAGTGTGGGTTCAACCTTATGGGATTCTTCCATTTTTATTTGGTGCATCACCTTGTTAACTTTATTAGGAGCTTTATTTCCCCCTTTCTAACCCTTTTCTTAGAAATAACATTAGTTTAGGTGATCCATCAAGAGGAATCTGACCTTCTCTAAAGGTTCAACCTTATTATAGGATATCCACAGACTGGGATTATTCCCATATTGTGACTAGGAGTGGAGGAGCTTGAAGAACTCTTACCAAAGGGTGCAATCTCATGTCATAACACCAGCTACATACAAGGTGATTGCTATCGCCAATCCACTTTTAGGATCTATGGTCATTGTGGATGTCCACTTTTATAACTCTTGAAATTGTTGTGTTGACTCATATACCCACCTAATGGACTCAATAAAAACCCTTACCAACGCATCTCATCATTAGTATATATAAAATTAAATCATGATATGAACCCTTGTTCTTCACACATTAAATAGACTCATTGTGGTACATGTATGATATGAGGAGATATAATAAAAAACATAATAACCAAATGCTTATCTATCAAAACCATAATCATATATTTATTTTTCCATTGTGTAATATAAAATAATTAAATGGTACATCAAATAAAACATGATCCTAATCATATAAAATAATTTAAATAGTGGTTAATTTTGACCAATGTTGACCCCTAGGTAAAAAGGTCAACCCCTATAAGTTGAAACTTGACTGGTTATGTTCAGACACCCTTGTTTGTAGCCATTTTGTAACTTATAAGGTCTTCAAATGGTCTTCTTAAGGTCTTATTATCATATTTTAAGGTTAATTTGACAAAATTAAGGTAATTTTTTGTCCTTTTATTATACTAGTCCATACATGTCATGGTGTAAATATGGTTGGTAAAATTATTTCAAGGGGTCCTTAGTTGTCTCTCAAAGTCATATTACCCAATCATCACCTTGCATGAACACTTTGTGCTTGTTTGGAGAAACTAAGTTTTATTTTCAAAGTTTAAGGCACAAATCCAAAAGAGATAAAATATTTGTACACCACCTTTATCTAGGTTCTCAAATGAGTTTTCTAACTTCCATGTATGTTAGATGTGTCAGACCACATTAGTTTTGCAGGTTTAACCTCTAAAGGTCATTTTTAAGCACTTGTATGGATAAAGAAGACCCAATTTCACGTAAAAATGTTTTAGAGGTGTTTCTTTCCCTTCTGTAGGCCAAATATATTGTTGGATTCTAGGGAAAGGTCATAAAAGTCCAAAAACAAATTCAGAACGTCCATCGCTCTCTTGGCAAGCTAATAAAGGTTAACTTCATATATTGAATATAAAAAATGGAGAGAGATTCATGGTATAAGATTTTTTTACAGAGGAGGGGGTCTTAATGAGCATCGAATACATGGCATTGGTTCTCATATTGATTCCCCCATCTTTATGAACAATCATTAAGAACCTAGGGTGTTCTAAAATTGCCTATACATAGGCTCAATTTTTCTCCTTAAAATAATAATTGAGGCTAGTTGGAAGCATTAATGAATTTTAAGAGAGTTTATAGGGGTCTGATAAATCATATCACACTTTTATCCACCAATTTTGGCATGTGTGGCATTGGAGATTGAGCAAAAAAGCTTCAAGAGTTGAAATTACAAGTTTACACCAAGGTTTTGAAGTTCTTGTAGGGTTTAATGTATACAGATGATATACAAATGTTTTTCATCATCTTGAAAAAACCATTTATATCTTTACAACATACTTATTACTCCATACTAGCCTCTCCAAGTAGCTTTCAAGTTGATAGCCTAAAAACTATGTTATAGGCCTGCCAACACAGAGGTGAACAAAAGGTGATAAATGTATATTATCAATGGTGGATCAAGTTCATGACTTAAATAAATATTAAATGATATATTTTAATAGTATTTTTTGCATTAGGATGACTAAAATACATATCATAAAAGGTCTTTTACATTGAAAATATTGACCTAAAGGTTTGTCTAAGCCTGTAGGCCTCTTTTGCACAAAAAATACAATACTTTTGGTTTAGAAATGGAGTTTAAAGGATAAATTAAGTGTGGGAGATAATAAAAAAATTATAATATTTTATAAAGGCTATCATAATACTAAGTATCCTATTTAAGATGCATAAACCCTTCAGTTAGCAGTGAAATGGCATCTATAGCTAAGCTAAAGGTAGCCTTGGCACAAAAATGACTAAGAGATGAATGTTTTAATTCAAGTGCAATTCTAAGGTATGTTAGAGATGAAAATATAACTATGTATGACCTTCATATTTATTTGACCCCTGTCAATAAACTAAAATGAAAACCATAGGCATGTGTGTAGACTTCTCAAGAAACCTTGTGTCTTGTGAGTAAGTGTAGACCTGAAGGCTCTGTAGATCTAATTGAAGACATTTCATTGGTTGTTAAGAATATTAAAAAGTTTAAAGAATATTTTTTAATGGGTTTCATCCCAAGTTTGTATTCTAGGCACCTAATCACCACCTACAACCAAGAATGTCCTAATATAACCAGTGAAAGAGAAGAGACAATGGTTATATGAGAATTGAGTTTGGGTGAGTAACTAAGATGTAATCAGGTCATAAATATTGAGAAGATATTGAATAATTTCTTAATAGTGATATAAATAAAAATCACTTCGAAGTCTAAGCAAGCCCAAACTTTCACTTACAGTTAGGCCTATTTCTAGGTAATTTGAGATGAAAACTATGAATGATGAGCAAAGCATACAAATGCATAACAATTGAGTTAGAGTTTAGGTATATATACAAGGTAAATAAATTAATTTAAGGTAAAATAAACCTAAGAGGTCATAGAATATGATCAAAACAAATCCACTTGAAATCCTATAGTCACACACTTAGATTAGCTCCTACAGCCCTTTATAGCCTTGATAAGAAAGGTGTCTATTTAGTTTGGAAGATAAAGGTCTATAGGAAGGATAAGGTCATATGAAATTTATTATATAAGGTATAATGAATTTATATTATTCTCAAATTCAATCAAAAGGATGTCAAATTTTATAGGTTTGTTTAGGCCTGGTAAGCTTAAGACCAAATACACAGACTTGTGTGTAATTTTGTGATGAAAGTCTTTTTGATTGAGAGTAAAATGAGATGGGAAATTAAATATATCTAAGAGTTCATGAAGGCCCTAAAGATATTTTATAGAATTATTCATGTGTATAACAATGATAAAGCCATGTAAACAGAGGATTCTTGAAAGTTTAATCAAGAAACCTAGTAAAAATCACACATGCTATGTATAAGAATGATGGAAGCTTGCATGTTTCGAAAGAATAATTTGAATATTGGAAGCTTAATTTACTTCAAAACATTGTATACAAATCCTTGTAAGTACCACAAGATTATCTCAGACCTCGAAGTGGAGGAAATGATTTAAATACAATCACTAAGGTCTTTTGCCTTGTTTTACTTACAAACCCTAAGCACGAGCTAATGGAGGTTGTATTAATATTATGGAGTATAATGTAAAATATAATCATTGAAATACATGAAAATGGATGTTATAGACCTCCCTGAGGTGTTTGGATTGAAAACCAAACATCAATATGGCATTTTAGGCCTAAATTCTTTTTTAACCTTCACAATTATAGTTTGCCTAACCCGAGAGCCTCCTAAAATTGCTCATATATTTCATGAAGAGATTCATGGTGGTTCAAGATATTATTCATAAGAGGTAACCCATAGACACTAATTATTCATGGCATTTATTGTTCATCTAAGCCCTGAGCTTTATGAAGAATCCTTAAGAATGCAAGGCACACATAGGCTATCAAGAAGATCAGAATTGACCAGTTGAGAGAGATTGGCTTCCCAAGTGTTTGATATATGAAATATATTGACCTTGAAACCACTTGGACATCATTCCTTACTCTAGGAAGAGTATTACCAGGACACTTTCTTGTACCTGCAACTGTATAGACTCATTACATATTGTGTTTTATGAGTTGTTGGGCTCAAAATAGGGTATTTAACTTCATGGGTAGATACAAATCATGGGAGAAGGTGGATTTATGTGTTTATAATCTCCACAAGTCCAAAAATATGTACATATAATCCTGAAAGTGCTCAAATAAGTTTGATTTTTGAAGGCAGTGTGGAAAAGGCTTGTGAAAGGTTAGGTTTTTTTGCCATTTCATGGTTTACCTATTTACATAGGGTCTCAAAAGCTACAATTTATCATGGAGCATTTTCAAAGTATGGGTAAGTGAATCAAAAAAAAATCTTGAGTTTCACACGTGTGGGAGATCATTTGAGACAAAATTCAATTTTTAGGCCTAGAGGCCTAATTGGAGAGAGAGATCATGTGAATAAGTACACTTCCACTTGGTTTTAGGTAAAAATTGACATGTTTATGTAGGGGCATACTGGGTACTTAAAAATATATTTATTTTTCTAATATCATATGTACATTCTTCCACATAAGGAGCTTTACATGTTTTTAGGGCTACAAGGAATTAGGAGAAAATGAGAGCTTTGGGTATAAGATGGCATCTTGGATAGTGTTTGATGGATCTAAATGGTTTGATTCAAGTCTGTTATGACTTAGATATGCCATCCATGGAGAATAATTTTAGTCATGAAGATAAAATCAATATTTGAGCCATTTGGACAAAATAGGTGTAATAGGACAAATTAGACTTCAAGACGCCTAAGAGGCATAATCATCATTATAACATTAGTGCATAATATTCCTAAACTGATTCAAGGTGTCATAGATCAAATAAAGATAAATGCAACATGACTTGATGATGAAAAAGACCACTTTTCACCTCACAATCCAAGAGAAGGGTAGTTTTCAAGAGGAAGATCAAGGTGTCAAGCAAATATGAGGACTCCTACACCATTTTGAAGGTGAAGACTCATCAAGGAAGTAAAAAAAGTCTTTGAAGGTCTTTAGAAACTAGTTTCCAACTACTTTATTTATTTTAACTCTCACTTAACACTTGGCATGTCTCACTTCTATGCCCTTCTCTCTCCTCCTCTCTCATTTTCTTTATTTAAGTAGCCTTGTTTGACTTGTTTTGTATCCTCCACATGGGTATGGTAAAGCCCGACCCATTTATATGTCTTTGATCAATGAGAAACTATTAGTTTTACCTCCTTTGACTGGTTCTATTGTGTGTTCATGACTAGTTTATCTTGTCAAGTGTCTTTCTTAGCTTTCCTTGGCAGTTGTCCTTTTCTAACACTCATATGCAGTTTAAAAGCTTCTTTGCAGGTCATGTGGAGTGTCCAAGTGAAGTGTGAAGGTTGAGTGAGTTGTCTACTCATCAATGACATTATATGACCTCTTGATTAATCCTCCTAACCCAAGTATATTTCACAACCTCCATAATGAAGTGTTGATGTAGAGAGGCAGATTAGGAGTAGTGTGTGTTTAGGTTAGTCTCATGGTTGATGTGCACATGCAGTTGGTTAATAATGGTTAAATTGTTTTGGTGCATCACCTCCATTATATTAGGTTTCTCTCCTTTTTCCTAAAAAATTGGTATATTAGTGAATGCACTTAAGTGATACATCAAGGTGAGCTAGCTCTATAACCTAGAGATTCATTCCACCTAAAGGTCGCCCACAACCTAGGATTTTCTCCATGTTACCCCAAATTTGGAAGGCTTGAACAATATTCCAAGGGTAAAATTTAATGTGATAACAATTATAATATTCCTAATAGGACTAAGGTCCAAAGTGGTTGAAGGATTTTTAGTGTTGTCCTACATATCAGCCTTTAGAGGCATTCAAAGACACTAATGGTGAGTCTGATCTCAATCAACTAGTTCTAGTAGCCCAGGCACTTGTTTAAAGTAAATTATATTTCCATTTCACTATCTTGATGAGGTTGTTATGGTTGAGTTTGAAGTAAATTTCAATTTCACTCAGATTGATGATGCATCTCAAGCCTATGGTACTCCTTATCATCCCTATGATGAGCCTTATCAGTCCTCTAATGAGCCATACTAGCAGTATGATTATTCATATTAGTCCTATAGTACTCCTTATCAGCCTCACTATGACCCCAACTATATGCCTCAATAGCCTTATAAATCTTGTTACCCTCCTTACTATCAAGAATATGTTTCTTATCCTCCTTATGATCCATATAATTCATATGATCAACCTACACCTCCCCCACATGGCTATGGTAATGCATATGAACAACCTTATCTTTAACCATGCTATCCTCCTTCCCCTCCTTCACTAGCTTTCCAAGATTATCAAGATTAAATGGATGAGATGGAGAACAAGATACTAGCATGTGCAAGAAGGGTTTATTCAATTTATCAATATGAAGAAGTGATTGGACTTTTTCAAGCCGCAACCATATCCTCTAGTGATCCATTAGAGAGGAATGATTTGTGTACATTTGTATTGGATAAGATAGGGACTTGGGAAAGGCAACAAAGTGAATTAGATCAGACATTTTAAGAGCCCTCTTGTATTCCTTATCAACCTTCTTATGATCCATATCCTCATGAAGCCATTAACCATCCTCAAGAAGAGTTATTCCAAAAGAGTATAGACAAGCAAATTGAATCCTTGGAATTAAAAGTCATAGAGCTTGAATCAAGCCTAAATTTAGAAGTTGAAGCTAAAGATGACCTTGTGCTTATTCAAGCTCCATTTTCCCCTCTTTAATAACCTAAAGATTTTCCATCTTGGAGGTCTATCCAAGAAGGAATTAAAGACAAGGAAGAGGTCATAGTTGAGAAGGGTGTAAATCAAGTTACAGTTGTCGATAAACTTCAAGGATACTACAATAAGAATGAAGTGGTTGTTGAGAAGAATGAGACACTTATAGCACAACTGAATTTACTCTCTCTTAAATAATTCTTACAAGAGTCCACCATCCCCAAGACCTCAAGTTGCAAGAAAGCTCCCTCAATTCCCAAGACAACTCATGAGCATATCCCTTTCCCTCCCACCATCTCCCTTATTGAGGAAGAACTTGTTCTATGAGAGGAAAATGAAGAAGATCAACTTGTAGTTGAACATGATGAAGATAATTTAAGTGTGTATGGGGAATAAATCTTTATTGGTACTCCACTTGGGGAAGAAAATGGAAAATCAATTTTAGAGATGAAGTTTTAAAAGATGGCCTTGATAGTATGCTTCAAGAGGGAGTTCCAATTGCATCTAATATTGTTGAGGTTGCAGTTGGTCTTGATGTTGAAGGTTCCCTAAGCCAACAAGGTGGGTTATTAGATGAATTTGAAATGGTTTCAAATGAGCAAGAAAGTGATCTTGAGGAAATAGTACAAGTTGAGAACTTTGATGAGTTTGAAGTGGTTACTAAAAGGAACAAGTTTGAACTTGAAAATGTTGAATCCTAATTACATCATTACTACATATAGGGGTTTAGAGTTATTGACAACCCCATAGCTCTTAAGGAGAAATATGAGGATGCTTTTCAGGTTGGTTGCATTTAGATTGATCAAAGAGAAGAGCCAAATGTGTATTGGTAGCAGTATATTGAGTCACTTCAAGAGCTTGAAGCCATTTGTAAAGACACATTTCCTATTGAAGATCATGCCCATGAGAAGGTTGATAAAGGTACATCCATTAAAGACCATGATACAACGTGGATTGAGTATGCAAAACTCCTTGAAGAGCTTGGTGAGATTGTAATAGTTGATAAGCAACATGATGTCACTCAAGATGTCATGGCAACCCAAGAACAATGCCTAGATGCAGCATCATTGAATGAGGTTGAAGTTATTCCAATAATTTAGAATGTGATCACTTGTGAGGTTCTGTTCAAAAACAAGGAGCAACATGGAGTGGATTTTGAACTACAAGATGAATATGTGTTCATAGATGATTGGTTTGTTATTGTTACTTCACTTAAAAGCATGCCAAGAAGATTTATAATAAATATGATGATGAAGCCAACAAGAACAAGGTCTAAGCAGCTTGCCTCATGCTATTTTTCACCTCATGGAGTAAAATATCTCAAAAACTTCCCCTTTGGTCTAAGAGGCAGCTTGCCTCATGCTATTTTTCACCTCATAGAGTAAAATATCTCAAAAACTTCCCCTTTGATCTAAGAGGAAGAAGATATGTTCAGGTTAGTTATATATGCTAGTTGCTTATGTTGTGTCATATTTTTCCTAAGTGTTTGGCTAGCACATGTGTTTTATCTTGTTTCCTTTACTTTGTGCGTTGTTTGTGTTTTTTATGTATTTGGAGGTTAAGTCAATTGTCTTGTCTTGGTTAAAGTCTGATCAAATATGTGTTTGAGTGAAAGTGACTCCATTTACCAATGGAAGTACAAGGCTACTAGTTGAGTAAGCATTACATGTGTGCTACCCCTGTGAATCACCAATTTGTTAACCAATTTAGACCCCCAGGTCAAAAGGTCAACCCTTATAAGTTGAAACTTGACTGGTCATGTTCAAAAAACCTTGTTCATATCCATTTTCTACCTTACAAGGTCTTCAAATGGTCTTCCTAAGGTCTTATTAGCATATTTTAAGGTTAATTTGACAAAATTAAGGTAATGTTTTGTCCTTGTCTTATACTAGTCCATACAGTCATGGTGTAAAGAGGGTTGGTCAAATTATGTTAAGGTGTCCTTAGTTATCTATCAAAGTCATATTACCCATTCATCACCTTGCATAGATAATTTATGCTTGATTGGATAAACTAAGGTTTATTTACAAAGTTTAAAGTGTTATGTAAGATAAATGTGTTTTTGGTTAATTCCAAGTGTATCAAAGCTGACAGAGATGAAATATCCAAACAACACTTTTGTCTAGGTTCTTGAAGGAATTTTCTAATTGACATTTATGTCATAGATGTTAGACCACATCAGTTTTGTAGGTTTAACCTATAAAAGGGATATTTTAAGCACTTGTATAGATCAATAAGACCCATTTTTAGGATAAATATATGGTTGGTTCCAGGTACAAGTCCTAAAATTCTAAAAAATACTTTAGAACCTCCATCACTCTCTTATCAAGTTGATAAAGATCAACTTCATATGCTTAGTACGAATATAGGAGAGATTCATGGTCTGATATTTTTTCTAGAGGAGGGGGTTGTAATGAGCTTAAAATCTATGGCATTGGTTCTTATATTTATGTCTCCATATTTATGAACAATCGTTAAGACCCCAGGGTGTTCTAAAACTACCTACAAGCCCCACAAGATCAATTTCTCTCCTTGAAATGATAGTTGAGGCTGGTTGAAAGCATGAACAAAGTTGAAGAGAGTCTATAGGGGTCTGAAAAACATATCACACTTTTATCCACCAATTTTGGCATGGGTGGCATTGGATATTGAGCAAAATAACTTCATGAGTTGAAATTATAGGTTTATGCCAAGGTTTTGAAGTACTTGTAGGGTTCAATGTATACAAGTGATAGTTAAATTTTGTTCATAATCTTAAACACTTAATTAGAGATTTACAACATACCTAATTACTCCATACTGGCCTCTCTAAGTAGCTTTCAAGTTAACAGCCTAAAGACTGTGTTAAGGCCTGCCAACACAGAGGTGAACAAAAGGTGATAAATGTGCATTATCAATGGTGGATCAAATTTATGACTTCAATAAAGATGAAATTAGATAGTGGTAGAGTCTTTCTAGGGTTAGGATGACCAAAATATATTTCATAAAAGGTCTCTTACATTGAAAATGTAGACCTACAGGTCTATCTAGATTTGTAGGCCTATTTTGCACAAAAAATGTAATACTCTTGCATTAGAAATGATGGAGTTTAAAGGATAAAGGAAGTTTGGGAGATATGGATAGAATTATAATATTTTATAAAGGTTATCATAATTCTAATTATCCTATTCAACATGCCTAAATCCTTCAAGTGGCAGTCAAAAGCCAAATGACATCTACAACTCAACCAAAGATAGCCTTGTCACAAAAATGATTAAGAGATGCAGGGTTTCATTCAAGTGAAAGTCTAAGGTATGTCAGAGATGAAAATGGCCCTATGGAGGACCTTCATATTTATTTTACCCTTGCCAATCAACTAAAATGAAATCCACAGGCTTGTGTGTAGACTTCTCAAGAAACCTTGTGTCTTGTGAGTAAGTGTAGACCTGAAGGCTCTATAGACCTAATTGAAGACACTTAATAGGTTTTAAAGAATATTAAAAAGTGTAAATAATATTTTTTAATGGGTTTCATCCCAATTTTTTAGTCTAGGCACCTAATCACCACCTACAACCAAGAATGTCCTAATATAAATAGTAAAAGAGAAGAGGCAATGGTTGTATGAGAACTGAGTGTGGGTGAGTAAATAAGATGTAATCAGGCCATAAATATCGATAATATATTGAATAATTTTTTAAGAGTGATATAATTAAAAATCACTCAAAGCCTAAGCAAGCCCAAACTTTCACCTACAATCAAGCCTGTTTCTAGGCAATTTGAGATAAAAATTGTGAATGATGAGCAGAGGATACAAATACATATCAATAGAGTTAGAGTTTAGGTAGATAGATAAGGTAAAATAATTCATTTGAGGTCAAATAAACTTAATATAATGTTAGAGAAGATGATCAAAATAAATCCACTCGAAATCCTGTAGTCACACACTCAGATTAGCTCCTACAACCCTGTATAGTCTTGATAAGAAAGGTGTCTATTTAGTTTAGAATATAAACGTATATAGGAAGGATTAGGTCATATGAAAGTTATTTTAATAATGTAGCATGAATATATATTATTATAAAAGTCAATCAAAAGGATGTGAAAGTTTATAGGTTTATTTATGCCTGGTAAGCCTAATACCAAACACACAGGCCTGTGTGTAATTTTGTGATGAAAGTATATTTGATTGAGAGAAAAATGAGATGGGAAATTAAAGAGATATAAGAGCTCATGAAGGCCCTAATGATATTTTATAGAAGTAGGCCTATGTATAACAATGATAAATCCATGCAAACAAAGGATTCTTAAAAGTTTAGTCAAGAAACCTAGTAAAGATCACATAGGCTTGTGTATAAGAATGATGGAAGCTTGCATGTTTTGAAAAAAGAGTTTAAATATTGGAAGCTTAAATTGATTGAAAACATTGTATACAAGGCCCTATAAATAACATAAACTTGTCTCAGACCTCAAAGTGGAAGAAATGATTCAAATACAATCACTAGGGTCTTTTGCCTTACTTTGCTTACAAACCCTAAGCATGAGTTAATGGAGGTTGTAGTAATATTTTGGAGTATAATATAAAATATAATAATTGTAATATGTCAAAATGGGTTTTAAAAACCTCCTTGAGATGTTTGGAGTCAAAACGAAATGTCAAGATGGCATTTCTAGGCCTAAATTCTTTTATAACCTTCACAATTGCAGTCTGCCTAGCCTAAGAGCCTCCTAAACTTGATCATATAATTCATGAAGAGATGCATGGTGGTTCACCCCTATACACTAATTATTCATGGCATTTGATTTTTAATCTAAGGCCTAAGTTTTATGAACAATCCTTAAGAATGCGAGGCACTCACAGGCTATCTAAAAGACTAGAATTAACTAATTGAGAGAGATTCACTTCCCAAGTGTTTGAGATTACTATATTTACATTGAATATAGTTTTAAATCATTCCTCACTATAGGAATACTATTTCCATGACACTGGCATGTACTTGCAACTGTACAAACTCATTAAATGTTGTGATTTGTGAGTTTTTGGGCTCAAAATAGGGTATTTGACTTCATGGGCAAATTAAAATCATGGGAGAAGGTGGATTGAGGTATTCAACATATCCAAAAGTCAAAAATTATGTACAACTAATCTTGAAAGTGCTCAAACAAGTCTGATTTTTGAAGGTAGTGTGAAAAAGGCTTGTGAAAGGCTAGGTTTTTTGGCCATTTCATGGTTTACCTATCTACATAGGGTATCAGAAGATAGAATTTGGTATGGAGCATGGTAAATTTATGGGTAAAGTGAATCAAACACTTTTCCTAAGTTTCACATGTTTGGGAGGTTGTTTGATCCAAAATTTAGTTTCTAGTCCAAGAGGCATAATTGAGGCCTAATTGGAGAGAGATTAGGTGAACAAGTACACGTCTACTTAGTTTAAGGTCATGAAATTTAGCATGGAGATGTAGAAGAATACTGGGTAATAAAAAATATCTTTAGTTTTTCAATATCATCCATACATTCTTCCACACAAGGAGCTTTGCATGTTTTCAAGGCTACAAACAATTTGGAGAAAATGAGAGCTTTGGGTACAAGATGAAGTTTTAGAGAGTGTTTGATGAACCCAAATGGTTTGATTTAGGTTTTTTATGACTAAAATATGCTATCCATGGAGAATAATTATATTCATGAAGATAAAATCAAGATTTGAGCCATTTGGGCAAAATAGGCATAATAGGGCAAATTGGGCTTCATGACACCTAAGAGGTGTAATCATCATTATAACATCAATGTAGAAGATTCGTAAACTAATGCAAGGTGTTAAATATAATATCAAGATCAACTCAACATGGCTTGATGATGAAGAAGACCACTTGTCACCTCACAAGCCAAGAAAAGGGCAGTTTTTGAGAGAAAGATCAAGGTGTCAAGCAAATATGAAGACTCCTATGCCATTTGGAAGGTGAAACATCATCAAAGAAGTAAAAAGTGTATTTGAATGTCTTCTAAAACTATTCTCCAACTTCCTTCTTGATTGTAACTCTCACTTGACACTTGTCATGGATCACTTCTACGCCCTTCTCTCTCTTCATCTCTTAATTTCTCTATTTAAGTAACTTTGTTTGGCTTGTTTTGTATCCTCCACCTAGGTATGGCAAAGCTCTGCCTATGTGTATGCCTTTGATCAATGATAAACTATTGGTTTTACCTCCTCTTTTGACTGGTTTTAGTGTGTGTGCATGACTAGTTGACCCTGTCAAGTGTCTTACTTAGCTTTCCTTAGCATGTTGTCTTTTTATATTACTCATGCATAGTTTGAACACTTCTTTGCAGGTCATGTGGAGTGTCCAAGTGAAGTGTGAAGGTTGAGTGAGTTGTCTACTCATTAGTGTCATTATATGACCTCTTGATTAATCCTCCTAGCCCAAGCATCTTTCACAACCTCCACAATGAAGTGTTGATGTAGAGAGGCATATTAGGAGTAGTGTGTGTTCAGGTTAGTCTCATGTTTAATGTGCACATATAGCTGGTTGGTAGTGATCAAATTATTTTGGTGCATCACCTCCATTAGAGTAAGCTTCTCTCCCTTTTTTTAACAAATAAGAAGATTAGTGAATGAGCCTACGTAATACATCAAGGGGAGCTAGCCCTATAACCTAGAGAATCAATCCACCTAAAGGTTACCCACAACCTAGGATTGTCTCCATGTTACCCCAAATTTGGAAGGCTTGAACAATCTTCAAATGGTACAAATTTGAGTGATAACAGTTAATACTTAACCATTATCCTAAGCAAGGGTTAGGCTTGGCGAGGTGTTACATACTTCCCTCCTTTAGGAAAATTTATCCTTAAATTTTTATTTGTCGTAAGAAGTATGTACTTGGCAGAGTACTAGATACTTCCCCCTTTAGGAAAATTATGGCCAGGTAGTACCCATAGTTTTCATCATAACAAAGAAAGATAATAGTCCTTTCTTCTCTCAACATAACTAAATCCATCAATTTCTTAGAGATAGCTACCAAGTACAATAATACACTTGTGGCACAACTCACTTGTGGTATATATGCATTAGAACATTTGTTGGGTTGTAGATGAGTGATAAAATTTTGAATAAATGTAATTTAGTGGTAAGTTCTATCGTTAAATTTTAATTTTAAAAATAAAAATATATTTAATAAGAAAAAATTCTATCATTTTAAAGAGATGATGATATCTAATTAAAAATAAATTTTAACTAAATTTCATTTATTTTTTTAATTTTTTTTTTTAATATTATTTTTAAGATACCATATTTATTGGAGAGTCACCAAAATAATTTAAATATATTACCTCAAAAAATGTAAGTCTTAGATAAATTTACCTTTCCTTTAGTTATACATACCGATCAAATTTAAATGACAAAGATAGAAAATATAAAAATTGTCAAATGGACAAAATCTTTATCGTACAAGATTTGGTTCAACATCTATCATAAAATTTTCAATAAGACAAAAGAAGAAGAAGAAAGTGTGAACAAACAAACAAAATAACTATCTTGTAGTGTTTGGTTAAACTTCTACAATAATAATTACAAGCAGTAACTATTACATTTATTGGCATGTTAAATTTTTGAATGGGATTGAAGGGGACGAATTTGACTTGTCAAGATGCTTTTTTAAAAGGAGATCGTTAAGAATTAAACTTTTAAATAAAAAATGTAGCATCATCTTACTCCAAAACCAATTACCATATTTTTATTTTATTTAACTCAATTACTCTTGCATATAGTGTTGAATCCCATCGCTATGTAAACATATTAATATATTATGCACCAATGTGCTATTCAGATATATCCATAATTAATTATTCTAAATAAATATGGATAGAATACCAAGTTAGTATTGGTTTATTTCACCAAGCATGTCACATATAATTTTGGGCTTTGTGAGTTATGGGCCTTCAAGAGACAATTCAACTAAGTTCCCTAAGAGTGAGATATAATCCCACCATTAAATTCAAAATACTCTAAATGTTGGTTACTAGTGACCCTTCACTCACTCCCCATGTTGCCTACATATCGACTTATGTGCACTTGCAAAAGCAGAATCAAAACTATTTTAATTCATCAAAATCCCTATCGAATGACTATAGACTTACCTATATTAGACATCAAATATAAAATAATATAGTCAATATTTAATTTCCACACTTAATTATTATTCAAATAATCACATTATAAAATCATCGCTACATATCAAGGAACCACAACGTTCTCAAACCATGTCACACAATATTCATAAATAAAATGATTACAAACCATATTATATCAATGTATCAATATAACTACGAGACCATATAACTAATCACCATACTCATACTTAAAATAAAATACCACCCCAAGTTACCAACGAACCAAATTTATATATTTAATATATATAAAGTCACCTAATAACTTCTATACACTAAACAAGTGTATTGTGGTCACAAGAGTGACATGAATCATAAGTCCATGGAGTTTAAAGGTATATGACAAAGTTCTAGAGTCCATTCAATACAAGTTAAAACGAACATTTACCTATAAATTATGGGGAGGGATTTAAGTTAGTTCGTTGAGGTTTCGGGACGTCGTGATCAAACTTCACAATAGAAGGGAAGATTTCAAGAAAGAAGTTCAAGAAATTTAGAGAACGTTTTTGTTGCTGAAGTCCCGTCTGATATGGATGTGCGCGAACGGTCTCGTGGACATTATTAAAATCCTTCATTCATTCATTCATTTAATCTTGGTAGTCTGAAAAATTAAACTGATCATGAATACGACTCTCAATTTAAATTGTCATGGGACAAGAACCCACCAGGCAGTCAACCTCGATTTCCTGAAATCATCTTTGCGATAAAAAAAAATAGCTGGCTGAATACGGATCACCAAAACAAGATGGATTATCAAGATTAACGACATGTATTTTGCACGCGGACTGTTAATTTAATATGCAAGAAAGGCACAAAATTAACTTTGACCGTCCAAAGAGACAAGTAGAAAGAGAGGCAACAAACCAGTAAGATTAAATTTTTAAGTTCGGGGTTTGCAGTGTGGATCACTGGATAAGATAAGTATGCATTTCGTGCTGGTACACGGATCTATGCACGGTGCCTGGTGTTGGTACAAGATCGCCTACCTTCTGCAACAAGATGGCCATACAGTCACCGCCATTAATCTCAAAAGCGCAGGAACCAATCCTGCGTCTGCAGATTCTGTCCAGTCCTTCGAAGATTATAATCAACCTCTTATGGGCTTCCTCACCCAACTTCCTCCTACTGAACAGGTACCCTTCACTTTAAATAGACCTTAATTTATATAATTTTATTTTGGGTATTTAGATTGAGGTGTCATACTGAAGAATCAGGCATTTATGTTACTTATAATAAATTTCCTGAGATTTACCCTGAATTATAGCCCTCAGACACACTTTACAGTATATAACCGGGGAAAGAAATTGAATGCCTTTTCTTTTTTGAAGGGCTGGATTTTTAGATAACCCTTCAACAGTGAAATCAGGCTTGGAATTTGAGTGTCTGTGGCCTGTTTTTAAGATTTTAAACTGGATACTACTGGTAAGGTTTTTGTGTAGTGGTAAAATTTGACAAATATAATAACATGTTAACTGTAGTTAATCTGTTTAGGAAAATGTAGTTATAACGACTAATTTTAGAATAACATTTCATCTTAGCCCCGAATCAGGGCAATCTTTATCTGATATATGGTTTTATTAAACTTTCACCATAATGATTTCCGTGGTTAGAGCTGATATATTTCACTAGCAATTATATGTACATTGAAGTTATCTAGAAGTGTTAATTTTTGGGAGAGGAAACATGTTTTGCTATGGTTTTATGTCGGCCTTGCTTTTTTCTGCTTTCCATCCTTCTCTGCATATAACACATTACATCTGTAGGAATCTCAAAACTAGTCACTCATTTATTGCAGTCGGTGTAGGGCAGTCATTTGCTATATAATGGCCTCCGTCTATTTCAACTATTGTTGCAAGTAGCAAGAAGGATGGCATCCAAGTGAGCTAGGTAATATGTGCCAAAAGTCTATGATGAGGTATAAATTCTGACTCTCCCTTTTATCTTGATGTTTGCTTAAACCTTGATGTCATAGACGATATTTGTAAATGGTATGAAAACTATTCTCTTATTGCTTATTTTGGTTGGCCGCACCCCCTCATAGGAGTCCCTTAATGTCTAGGTTCGACACCAATGGGAGCCCTCGGGTGTCCATGCTATTGGTGTTTGAAACTTTACAAAGGGGTTTTTTCTTTTCTCCTTTAAGGCGTTGTCCTAGGTTCAAGCACTTCTAGGTAAATCAAGCTATTGGTTCTTGAGGAACACCCTTTTGATTATGTCCCCATGAACTCGTGACCTTAAGGTTACTGACTGGGCTTCCCTTCAAGTGTCGGTCTGGATTGAACTCCCTGGCCTTCCACTTCCTCTATTGGCCTTTCTCGAGGAGATTGTCCAGTCTTTTATGCCATGAGTCAAGTAAGTTCTATTTTGCACGCCCCAAAAATCGGGTCTGTGTCGAAGTTGACTTGACCAAGGTTTTGAAGGAATCCATTGATATTCAAGTTGGCTTATGCGTTGGGTGCAAAAAGATGTTTATTTCAATCTCCCTAGCACTTGTTATCATTGTCAGTCTCCCAACCACTAGATCAAACACTGTGCCCTCATGGGATGGTCAAAACCCTCGATTAAGCAACTGCAATTTGAGAAGTCCAAGGTGGCAAAAAAGAGTAATGGTTAGAAGAAAATTACTGACAAAAAGTCATTAGTCGGTCACAAATCTACCCACCCCATTGCTACTCCCCCTGTGACAAACCCCTCTCATGAGGTGCGTGATTTAAATCCCCCACCCAAGCCTCTTAGTATGTTGACGCCCCTACAGAGCCATGTTTCGCAAACTTTTTAGCCTCAAGTGAGCTCTTCTCCCATTGGGATACCCTCTACAAGCAATTTGATCTCTAGGTGGTCACGCAACCCACCTCGTGGGGGTGGTGACTCTCCCCAAGAGGACAATGAGGCTAAGCGTCGCTCCATTTCACTTGGGGATTTCATTTTACCAAACCAACGCAATAGTTTTACAGCTTTTGAAGATTTTGAAGATGGTTAGGGGGAACTTCTTATGGATGATACTTTCCAATGAATTTTTTTATCTTGGAATATTTGAGGTCTCACAAAGTCCTCTTGTAAATTCTCTATGCAAGTTGTCTGTCAATAGTTGGAATCTTTAGATTTTGTTTGTTTTCAAGAAGTTAAAATTTCAGATTTTCTTCTGCAACTACTCTGAAATGCATATGGTTTGACGCTACTCAATTCTCCACCAAGCATGTTGACAAATGTGGCGGCACTACTATCTTGGTTTCCTCGAAATTTTCTTCCTTAATTGTTGCCACGGGGGGGTGATCCATCACACAGTCTATTTGGTTTCTCCTTGATGTTGATAGACATTCATTGAGGATTCTCAACATCTACGCCCCCAAAAATTAAAATTGCACTCCAAGTTGAATCCAATTCTACTTGTATTGCAACACCCAAGTAGGCAAGGGGTAGAGGGAATCTCTATAGCATTGGTTTCTCTCTAGTGTATGGAGGAGCCATAAGCCAAAAAAGCACCTCAAGACATTCCATAGCATTGGATATTGATTTCTTCTCTTCAACGAATGTAAGGAAGGACTCATAAACAAAGTGCCCATTAACCATTTGAGAATGAGTCTTGGGGAGATAAATACCCTTGATGAGACATTTGGAGGAGTAATTAGCCAACAAGTAGTTATAGCCTTCAACGGCTAGCAGATAGAGGGAGCGAGCTAGCAGGCAACCTTGATGAATAGAACGGAAGAGACCAAACTAGTCATATTGAACCCCATTAATGGTAATGCAGGCACTTGCATCTTTAAAAAACCTCTGAATTGTGTTAAAAAACCCTAAGGCATCATGCATAGCCAAAATGAAAGGTTATTCAATTTTGTGATAAGCTTTCTAGTAATCAATCTTGACAAACAAAGCCTTTTGGTAAGAGCGTAGAGCCCACTTCATTCCTTCCCAAACAACGATAATGTTGTCCAAGATGTATCTATTGTGGATGAACCTCGTCTGCTCATAACAAATAATGAGAGGAAGAACATATATAACCCTAAGAGCAATAGCTTTATCAATAATCTTATAGGACACATTAAAAAGAGTAATAGGACCCCCACTGATTATGAGCTCCAAATCCGTTAGTTTGAGAATGAATTTTATATTATCTAGATTAATGAATTTACCATTGGAATGGATTTGAATGACTTCAAGACAAACTTTGTGCAAATCTGAATCTACAATATTCCAAAAAATTTAATAGAATTCACAAAGAAACCCATCAACACTTGAAGGTTTATCAACAACCATCTACATGATAGCCTCTTTCCTTAGTTTACTTGGTCTAATTTCACCAAGCCCATGATAGACTGGCAAAATGTTTAGATTGTACCCTTATCACTGGTCAAATTTTCACTTTGCTAAATTATATGAGACATACAACCCTCAACTTAAACATTATGTAAGTTAGCATGCTTAAAATATGACTAGCCAATGAAAACAAGTACCCAAAAAGTGCTGGTCCATTTTTTTTTTTAATTAAAATCTATTTTCTATTAATATTATAGATTATAAATAATTAATCATATATATCCTTCTCGAGATCGAAACATAAATATTAATTTGACATAAATAAAATTAAAAAATAACAGATTTTAAATACAAAATAAATAGTTTTATATTGAAAAATAAACTCAAAACTTCAAAAGAAGGTTGGAAGCCTTGATTTGGTGGTAGTATATAGATTTAATATATCACAATTTTTGTGTTAATTGGTAATGTCACAAAGTGTGCTTGGCCTCTCTTTTCCTCCCTCTCTCTATATATAATTTATTTAAAACAAGTTTTTCGAAAGTATTTTAATAATGTAAATTGAATTAATTTAATATATATTTTTTTAAATTATTTCTACATTGAAAGGGTTGTAGTCTGATTGGTGAGGATGATGGTTGCTTATATCCATTCACTAGGGTATAAATCCCTCTAGGTATTCAATACAAAGAGTCAAGCAGTTAAGGCTAGGATTGTGCCCTGAGTGATTTTGAAGGCATAGACGCCCCTTACTCATATCTGTTTAGTTGAAAGAGGTCACTGATTTAAATGTATACGTACTCATCATTGTAATCTATTATATATTTATTTCCGACTGCATCTCTGTTACATATTTATTTTCGAAATATAATTCAATGATTCTATATAAATACTACCAAACATAACACACCCCACCAAAAAAATAAAAACATCCCCACAAACATTTAGTAGAACGATGAATTAATTAAATGTTTGACAGTTACAAGTTAACAGTTTTAAATCTACACTCAAAAGATCTCTAAGTAATATATATATATATATATATATATATATATATACAACTCTAAAGTTATCATATCTAAATCTATTCCTTTATATGCCGCAGATAGTCCTTGTTGGACACAGTTTTGGGGGCGTAAGTCTAAGTTATGCGTCAGAAGCTTTCCCAGACAAAATTGCAGTGGCCGTGTATGTGTGTGCCTTCATGATCTGCAAGGGAGATAGCTTACAACTACTGCTTTCATATGTAAGACATTAATAATCTGTTTCCCTTTATGGTATGGTATATAGGAAGTGTGGTTGCCCTTAAACCTATTTGTATTGTTTTTGTTATCAAATGATCATAACAGAAATGTATCTTATTGCCAAAGCATTTCTGATTTTTTGGATGATAATGGTGGTGGTTGTTATACAGAACCCAAAGCATCTCTATGAAAAATGCATATATAACTTTGAAAATGGGCCCAATCACCCTCCAACATCAAGGTTCTTGCCGGCCCACTTACAGAAGCATTTCTTTTATGGAACAAGTCCATCTTTGGTGAGAGAATGAATATTATTATGTCTTTTAATTAAAAATGGTTTCATTATTCATTTATTTAAAGGGATGCAGTTTTCATGCTCCATGATATTACAGAAATTATAAGATAGAAATGAAGATGAGTTATAGTGGATGTTAATATGAACTAATTGTGATGAGAGCACTGCTATCAGATTAAATTTGGACGAGGAGAACGTTGATGAAGGCAGGCTTTAAGGATCCGTTCTTTTCCATGCAATGCAAATATTAATAAAGTTTTTTTTTTTTTTTTTTTGGGGTTTGTTTTCTTTAATGCAGGATGCAAGTTTGGCTTCATTGTGTCTCCGCCCAACCCCACTTAGTGTTCGAGAAAACATTTGTCTGGAAACAACAGAAGAAAATTATGGGCAAGTACCCAGAATTTTCATCAAAACAGAGAAGGATAACTGTTTCTTACCCAAAGCCCAAGATATGTTTATTGCAAACTGTCCTCCACAAGAAGTCTACAGCTTGGATTGTGATCACAGTCCTTTCTTCTCTCAGCCTAACCAACTTCATCAACTGCTCCTGGAGATAGCCACCAGGTATGGTAAAACCCATGTGGCATGATTCACAGTACATATATATTTTTTGGGTTGTAGTTGAGCGATAAACTTTTTAAAAAATATAATTTAATGGTAAATTTTATGATTGAATTGTTCATTTTTTTGGATTGAAATCTTGCTTTTACATGGATTAGGTATACAAAATATTTCTCTTATTTAGAATCAAGGATTAAGGGATATCCGTTGCGTCAATTTCATTCGGGACCCTATTACGAGTTCATCCTTTTTTAGTATGGTATTAAATTAGAAAAAAATATAATATTTTAAAAAAATGATGATATTTAATAAAAAACAAATTTTAATTATATTTAATTTATTTTTAATAAAATAAAATTTATTAGAGAATCATCAAAAATAACTTAAATATGTTACACACTGAAATTTAAGTCATAGATAACTTTGCCTTCCTTTATTTACAAAGGTCACTTGATGAAAATATTAAAGCTATCAAACTAACAAAAAAGTTATCTTAAGAGATTTGGTTCAATACTTACCATAATAATTTCACTAAGCCAAAAATAAAATAAATAATATGAACCAACAAATAAAATAAATATCTTCAAGGTTTCATTCAACCCTTACAATAACAATTATAAGGAGTAAACATTATATTGAAAGGCATGCCAAATTTTAAACATTATATTGAAATGCATGTTAAATGTTTAATTTGTGAATGGGATTGAAGAGGGTGAATTTGACTTGTTGAGAATGCTTTCTCAAATGGAGCTTATTAAGATTCAATTTTTAAATAAAGAATGTTGCAACGTGCTACTTTAAAAATAATCATAAGATGTTTCTTTTATCTAACTTAATTACGCTTGAGTATAATGTTGGAGCTCATCACTATGTAAACATACTAATATATTATGCACCAATGCACCATGCGGATAAATTCACAATTAACCCTTTTAAATAATTATGAATAGATCACCGAGTTAATCTTGTTTCATTTCACCAAGCACATGCCAAATATGATTTTGGGACTCTTACATTTTGGGCCTTCAAGGGAAACTTCCACTTAGGGTGCTCGAGGGTGAAACATGATCCCAACAAGAGACTCAAAACACCTTTAAGTGTTAGTTTCTCATGATCTTACACTATTCATCGGGGTGCCTACATATCGACTTATGTGCGCTTCATTAGTAGAATCAAAGTTATTATAATTCATCGAAAATCCTATTAGGAAACTATAAACTTATCCATATTGGACACTGGATATGAAAGAGTATAAAATTTAGTATTTTATTTCCACACTTAATTAGTGTTCACATGGTCACATCATAATGCCATCGTTATATGCTATGGAATTGCAAGGTTCGCGGGTCCAGCCACACAATATTCATAAATGGAGTGGTTGTGAGCCATATTATAATAATAGTGTATCTAATTGATTACCAAGCGACATGAATGATCACCAGATTACTAGATAAATAAAATTCCATTGCAAGTCACCAGTGAAAATGCATTATAGCTATATATTAATGGGGTGGCCACAATTTACACTGTGTATTAATGTGTCACTATTTGAAGGCCCTTTACACCATGATTACACGAACCACATGTCACAATAGGGCCAAGGCACATAATATCTAGTGACAAATACTTACCGAGAATATTATTTGGACCACTTATAGATTTTGTCACACATACTAAAAAAGATAGTGTGTTACCAATGGCTCACATAACAAGGCACGACTAATACAAAAAGTCACATCAAGATCATAGTCACGCAAATTATTATATTGTGGATGCAACTACATTCACCACTATTGTTAATAAATGAACACATACTTACATTCAATCGAGAGGCAATCCCAGTAAATGATTTCAAAAGTAAGAGCATGAAGAGTCTCTAGGATATAATGCCACGTGTTGAAATCACATGTAGACTATAACCCAAAATAAAATATAATATGTCAACTATCATGAAGGTTGCATGTTTGAATGTTCATGGATGACAATGTTAACATTCATCTAGAAACAACAAAGAAAAATTACTGTCAAGTACCAAGAGTTTTCATCAGAACATAGAAGGATAACATTTTTTTACCCAAAACTCAAGATATGTTTATTTCAAACTATTTGTTGGAAGCACAATGACTGAGAGGGGCGGGGGGCGGACAGGGGGTTGTGTGTCAGTGTTCAAAGCATTCATTCAATTCCACTTAACATTCATGAGTCATTCATATAAATATATAAATCAATCAAAGCATAAGTAACCATACATATGAACATGAAATACAAGAACACATCACATATGTGGGAAACCTTCAAGGTGATCCAAAACTCAGAAGTTCTGGTTGACGAATATTTTAATAGCACAGAAATAACACAATAACAATGGATTCTCTGAGAAGAGACGTCGTATTACTTAACAACCGCAATACAAATATAGGCTTATCTCTGAAAAGAGATGTTTTGTTGAATCCAAAAAATTGCAGATACAAAATATACGCTTATCTCTGCGAAGAGATGTCTACCTTCCCTTTTCGGGTTACAATGCATTTATACATATTTTTGAAAACATCGGGAGATTGAGTGGCTAGAGGAATTAACGGTGACCTTTTAAGAATGAGTGGCTCGAGAGAAATAACAGAATAAAACAGTACAACGCTTGAGGACATAATGGCTCGAGGAAACAACTGTCACCGACAATGTGACTTTCAAGAATGAAAACAATACAAGATTCGAGGAATTAGCTATCACCCGAATGGTCACCCAAATGGTTGCTCGGATCATTTCTGCCACCCGAGTGGTTGCCCAAAGTGTTGCTCGGATCATTCCTCCCTCCTTGAAAAGCAATGGTCCCCATTGCGTCACCGTTCTCCATCAAGTGTGGTAGTTGTGTCTTGATTTGATTCCCGATGCACACTTGGAAGGGACTGTGGTTTATGAAACTGTGCGGAGCCCGATTGTTCACCATTTCTGTCTGACCAGCAGTTTGTGGATGGAAGGTTGTGAACTTCATCAGCGCGATATCTATTTGCTTCTGTTGTTGTGTTGTCAGGGCTGTAACATCGGCTCTTTTGGATTCCTGTGGCTTGACCACCATGAAAACAAATTTCTTGGTGCTAAGTAGAGAGACAGATGTGGAAGGTGGTACTTCTGGTACCCTATAGCGCCGTGTTCCAAGAATGAGAGTGATCCATCTAGTTCTTGATTCGTATATACCATGTCGATCATACATGAATGGCTGACCAAAGAATACGTCACAAACATCTAGATTGACCACATCACATAAGACCTCATCTTGGAAAGGTTGTATTGCATATGAGAGAAGACATTGGTGGGTGACACGGAGGTCTCTCCCTGGGCTCAACCATCCAATACTGTATGGTTTTGGGTGAGGCTTCATGGACAGATTTAGGCTTTTCACAACATTAGTAGAGATTAAATTCTTTTGACTTCCGCTATCAAGGATGAAATGCAGAGGCTTACCTTTCACCCATAACTTAGAGTGAAACAACCTTTCCTTGTCATCTAGCATCTCGTTGTGTGTCTGTGATGAAGCTACAATGGCTTCAGGATCATCATCTATAATTTCTTCTTCAACCTCTTTGACTGTAGGGTCTGTATGAGGTAGAGCAGTAGATGTTGAGGATGGTGACTCAAAAAGCAGTGATTTGATAGCTCGACATTCTTCTTTGGAGTGAGTTCTAGATTTGTGATAACCACACCACTTCCTGGTCTTTCCTTCCTTTTGCTTCCAATTTTGGCCTCGTGTTTGACCTTCTTCATCACTTTTCCATTTTGAAGACTGATTCTTTATATCCATTCTTCCATGCTTCTACTCAATCTTTACTACGAACTTGTATACCTCACCGATGGTTTCCAAATTGAAGAGTTCCATTTCCCCCTGGATGTACCATTGTAGTCCACCACGATATTTGAGAGTTTTATGTTTCTCACTTTCTTGAATGCCCAGTCTTGCAGACAAATAATGAAAAGTCTCTGTGTAATCTTGCACAGATTGGTCCTTGCCTTGGCGAAGTTGTTGCCACTATATGTACAGATCATCATACGCGCTGATGGGATAGTATTCTTCTTTTACTGCTTCCATAAAATCATTTCATGTGGGTTCCACCCCAAGGCCAATGATATCCGTACTGAACCTTTTTTTGTACACTTCCCACCAGTTTTTCACAGGCAATGATGATTTCAAAAGAGAAAAAGTGATCTTTTCTCCATCGGTGAACTTATTTACAGAGAAGTAGGACAACAGTTGATCCAACCAATTTTTCACTACATCAGCATTGACTTTGCCTTCAAATGTGGGAATATCAAAATTTACCTGAACCTTGAAGGGTGTTGGGGCACTGAAAGGAAGCTCCCTCGATGAGGAGCCCGGATGTGTAGCCGCGGAGCCCGAATTTTCCATCGGAAGTGTTTGAAGAATTTGAGCAAATTGTTGGAGCATCTGCGCTTGTTGCCACTTGAGGGCTTCATTCACCATTTCCTTAAAAGGATCGGATGTCTCGGTGTCGTCCACCATTTGAGGTCATTTGGGGCGCATAGGTGGAGTGTTTGGAAGCTCTGTCGCTTTCCACCCAAGTTTCTTGTATCCTGACCTCGTCCTCGGGAACATACACTCTCAAGACAAACTGATCTGATACCACTGATCCAAAACTCATAAGTTTTAGTTGACGAATATTTCAATCGCACAGAAATAACACAATAACAATAGATTCTCTGAGAAGAGACGTCGTATTACTTAACAACCGCAATACAAATATAGGCTTATCTCTAAAAAGAGATGTTTTATTGAATCCAAAAAATTGCAGATACAAAATATACGCTTATCTCTGAGAAGAGATGTCTGCCTTCCCTTTTCGGGTTACAATGCATTTATACATATTTTTGAAAACATCGAGAGATTGAGTGGCTCGAGGAATTGACGGTGACCTTTTAAGAATGAGCGGCTTGAGAGAAATAACAGAATTAAAATAGTACAACGCTCGAGGACATAATGGCTCAAGGGAATAACTGTCACCGACAATGTGACTTCCAAGAATGAAAACAATACAAGATTCGAGGAATTAGCTGTCACCCGAATGGTCACCCAAATGGTTGGCCGGATCATTTCTGCCACCCGAGTGGTCACCCAAAGTGTTGCCCGAATCACAAGGGGAAGAAAATTTACTGATTTTTGAAAATGGACTACAGTCCTATAAGACAAAAACCAAATTTAGTGAAACACCAACTCCAACTAGCCAAGCATCCACTTGCAAGGAGGCACAAACCCCCTAGATGACTTAGCACCAGCACAACCCCTTGATTATTTTGATCACATTTAGAACACTATGTTGCTCAACCAACAGATGATGACCATCTCTTCAGTGCTTCACACTCTTATCCCTCTCAAACTGCCTTTTAGGCCTCTTCACTTAACTAAGTCTCTTTAAGACCGATTAGGTCATATGACCTTGATTTTCACACTCAGATCCTTTGTTAGATATTCATGACAGTTCGTCTACTCTCTTCTGATGGTCTATAAGACCTCCTTCCACTCAAGGATCTTCTATCTCATTCGCTCCTCAATCCAATCCTCTAACTAGCCCAAATAGGCCTAATATGTCTTGTTTATATACATAACTTATGAACACACACCTTTTGGTCGACCACAATCACTTAACCACTTAGCTTGGGAATTCAATATATCTTAACACATGTTATCAACAAGAATCAATCACACAAATCAATTCGTTACACCTTCATTAGGCCTTATGGAGACCTAATAGGCCTTCTTTAGACACACTTTACACTTTGCTTTCCTTGGAACAATTTCAAACTCCATACACAGCAGGGACATATCATATAACAATCAAATAGGCCTTAGCCAACATCCTCTGAGCACCATGACACCTTTTAGATCCAACCACCACTTGAAATACTCCATTAGCACTCTTCACATTAGGCCTTTGAACACACATAAAACTATGTCTTGAACCACTGAAGATAACACATCATTTAGCCATACAACTATGACAATAAATCACTTATACAGAATCTACATGACTTTAGGGTCATCACCATATGCTTGAAACACTTCAACTCAAGGCAAAAAGACTTAAACTCATATCTTCAGTATGATCACTTAAAACTGCTTGAATTGTGAAAAAATAGTTATGAAACTATTTGACATCCAATACCTGAAAGGACATTTTCAATGATTTTCAATACATTAAAAAGTTTTTATAACATCTTCAAAACAACCTCAATCACAAAAACCATAAGCTCTAATAACCAACATTGGTCTTGCAGACCAATCTCTTGACCTTATTTCACGTAGTCTTGCTTGAACCAGACATGCTATTTTGGCTTCAACTTTTCAACCTCTTACATTGACTTCTAAGCTTTCCAAAAGCATGAACATGACTTTCAAGTCACAAACAACAACACCATGCACTAAATTGCATCACTCTTTCATGAAACTACACCCAAATCCAACTTTTCATCACTACCTAGATTTTGCACATTTTGCTTTATTAAACCTGTGTGCCTCAAAAATTTGTCTTGCAAGAATGAAGCTCAAACATACTTAAGCAACTCAAATATGATCAACTAAGTATATAAATAAAGTCTACATGACCTCAGGGTCATCATCAAATGCATTAGACATTTCCACTCAGAAGATAAGGCTTCAAGAACACCTCTGCAACTCATTCACTCATAACTGACATATTACCTCAAAACATAGTCATGGTGACTTAGACCTCCAACACCTGTATAGACATTTTCAATGAATTCTGATGCATGTAGATGATCCTATGAGATCATTAGACCATTTTCAGATAAAAATATCATATGGTCAAATCGCAAATATTGGTCTTGTAGACCAATCTCATGACCTTATATCTCATTGTCTTATCTGAACCAAATAGGTCAACGTGTGAATAACTTTTTCACCACACATGACCTTAAAAGCTTCTTCCAAGCATGAACATGTCTTACAATTCCTGAACAACATCTCTATGCACTTGGTATCATCGTTTTATCATGAAAACACATTCCAATTCATCTTCTCACTGTCCCCTGGGTTTTTCACTATTTACACCATTAGGCCTATTAGCGACTAACTAACTTGGATGACTGGTTTATCACACTCGAAGGGTGGAACCTATCCAGAAACCTTTATAGACATATAGTATGAGTCTCTAGCTCCTTCCATCCATTTGTTTTTCTTGACCAATGCAACTTTTGATTGCTACAACAATTTTTTCACAAACAAGCCTATATCTGCACATTTTCTCTCTCATCTGACTAACCACCAGCACTTGGAGGTACTTGGGAGAGTTCACTACAAGTTACAAACACTTACCTAGGCATACCAATCCATTATGGCACTTCTGATCAACATCTTCAACATTGGGTCCTTATTAGCGTTCTAAGAGGGTTTAAACCAATATGCAGTGTTAAAAATCATTTATAAAGCATAGCCCCTCAATTAAAAAACTAATGCCTAAAAATTTCACTGAGGACCCTTCTCCATCTCTCATGAACAGCTTAGGTTCCCATGCAAAGGTTTGACGAGCTAATGAGCACAAGAAAATCCTTCTCAGGGTGAGAACCTTTCATTCTGAGCACTCGAGATACCTCCAAACAACTTTTCATGGCTTGTCCTTCAAACTAGAACCTCAAACTTCATGCACATGCCTAAAACAACTTTTCTCACCTACTCACACTTGCCTTGGAAACTGATCCTGATACCCCATTAGGCTACACTCTCTCATTACACCATAGTCTTCATAACTGACTAGGCCTTGAATTGACCTTCATGCCTCTTTCCATGCTCTCAACACCTCACTGTCATTCTCAACATCTCACTCTCATGTCATATAACCTTTCTCATGCTTAAACATTGCCATACATCCTTCACATGCCTTGACAACAAATCATGATACCTCATTAGGCCAAGCAGGGTCCAAATACAGCGAAAGACAGAATGCCTTATCCTCAAAGACTCACCTTACAACACTTATGAAGGCTTCTACACCTAACTCACAATCCCATACAATGCCAAATAACTTCTCACTTGCATGAGCTAACTCACTTCACCATGCTACTTGCACATACCTTCTCACAAACTCTAAACTAGGCTTCACAAGACACCTTGACTATGCTCAAACATACTGACCTCAATGATATCACTCAAACTAACATAAGAACACTCACAACACACTCATATCATTGCCCTCATACAACAACACTCTTTCAAACTTCTTGACACAACTCACTGCCAACTAACCTTGCTCTCAATAACACTCTGGTAGACCTACTTGTCATCGTACCTTCAAAAGAACCTTCAATGACAACACTAACAATTTCATGCTGCCCTGAATTTTGATATCAACCTTGACATCAACCAACAAAGAAGACAAAGCTCAACGAACTCACCTTGTCACATTAAGCTCACAAGCTCATACTTCAAAGGCCACTCACCATGCATCTTCACTAGATGCACCTTAACATCAATAACATCAACCTTGACATCAATGACATCAACCTTGACATCAATGACAACAATTCTCCACAAGAAGTCTATAGCTTGAATTGTGATCATAGTCCTTCTCTTGCCCTGATCAAATCCATGAATTGCTCTTGGAGATAACCACCAAGTATGATAAAACACTTGTGGCATGACTCACTTCTATATATATATATATATATATATATATATATATATGTTGGGTTTTAGTTGAGTGAAAAACCTTAAGAAAAATATGATTGAGTGTTGAATTTTATTACTGAACTTTTAAAATAAGAGTGTATTTGAGAAGAAAAAATATACCATTTTAAAGATATGGATGGTTTTTAATTAAAAATAATTTTTAATTATATTTCAATTGTTTATTTATTTATTTTAAAATAAGATTAGTATTTAGATATCAAATTTAGTGGAGAATTAAAAAAATAGCTCCATTAGAGAATGACCAAAAATAACTCAAATAAGTTACCCATCAAAATGTAAGTCTTAAATCACTTTTCCTTTCCTTTAATTATAAATCCTAGTTAAATTAGGGGAGTAAGGAAAGAAAATATCAAAGCCATCAAATTGTGTTATAAGATTTGGTTCAACACTTACTATAACAATTTCAATAAGCTATAATAATAAAATAATAATGTGAATAAATAAATTAAAAAAAAATTATATCTTCTAAAGCTTGATTTAACTTCTACAATAATTATTTAAAGAATATAGCATAGTCATATTCTAAAACGAACCATAATTTTTTTATTTTATCTTTAAACTCAATTATTCTCAAGTGTATGGTGTTCAAGTTGATTGTTACACATATATATTATGCACCAATGCACTATGTGGATACATCTAAAATTAAGCCTTCTAGATAAATATAGATAAATTACAAAGATATCTCATATATGATTATGGGATCTATAGATTATGGGTCTTCTGTATAAATTACTTCATATGTGAGTAATTTCTTCAAAAAGTGAATGAGCCAAAGTTCATGTGTGCACAACACAAAAAAGGGGTTCAGTGAACTTTCATTGTATTATTCAAATGTAAACATTACATATATTGGGAAGATTTCTCCTACAAACAAGGAGACAACATTCATCCCATATCCATAAACATATCACAGTTATCTCTCATTTATTCTCTCTATCCTATCTCCTGCATATCTTCACACAAAACTATCTTGTAATGAGTTGTTCAAGTTCATGTACAACTCTTTAATCTCACACAAGTTCATTAATTTTTTATTTATTCACTCATGTGATATATTTTATATCACATTGTAAACTATCTATGACCTAAACACTCATGTGATGACTAATTCCTCAACATTCCCCACCCCCCATGCACGCCCTCCTACCCTCTCCCCCCTCGCCCCCCGCCCCCCCTTAGAGCGAACACGGAGAGAGGAATCAAACATTTATATTGCCCCCCAGAAAATGGATGTCAGGTTCCCCTGAAAATGTGTTCATTATAACATTGAAGGTTTTATTATATTGTATTGGAAAGATTGATACATCCATAATTTTATTGCAAAAATACTTTTCAAAGCTGTATTTGAAACTTTCAACTAATAACATTAAAAAAAAGACTAAAAACGACATGTATAAAATCAATTAACCATTAAATTTATAAACTAAAATAAAATATAGCTTTAAATCACTCACTTAAAAAAAATAAAATGAAAACAAATTAAATAAAAAATTATACTTAAAAAAAAAACTTATTAAACACTCAAAACTTTAAAACAAATAAAAGCATAATTAAAAAACTTAACATATATATATAACAAACTAAAAATAAAAAGCATAAATTAAAAACTTGACGTAAAACCAATTAATCAAATTTAAAACTCAAACAAATTAAAAAAATAAAAAACTAAATATACCTAAACCACTTAAAAAGAACTACACGACAAATTACAACTGGAAAACCATTATTTTTTTTTTTTAACTTAAAAAAAAAAAAAAACACAAGGTAAAACCTAAAATAACTCAAAAGAACCAAATACCATCGGCTTTTTCAAACAACCGTGCATAAAAACAAAACTTAAACTAAACCTACAAGGAATACCTAAAAAGAAAACCATGGAAATGAAAAGCTAAATATAAAAACTTGATATAAAAAAGGAAAACCACCATTGTGATAAATGGTTTTGATGGTGGGTTTTGAAATGATGTGCAGAAGGGATCCAGTGTGAAAGGAAGATAAGAAGCGAGTTGTGTGGTTTGAGAAATTTAGTGTCACCAAGCTCGTTGCTGGATGTATTTGAGCATAGGTCATGAAGGTTTGTTTGGATGGCGAACTGATAGAAACATAGGTCGCCAAGCTCGTTGTTGGATGCGTTTGAGTAAGAGCCACGAAGGTTTGCTTAGATGGTGAGATGATAGAAGCACATGGTAGTATATTCGATGTTCGGCGAAGGATCTTCAAATTGCTGAAGTAAAAACTTGATCAATACATATATGAATGCATCTTGCAGGTTTGAATAATAAAAAATACAGTGGTAGGACTTCGAGGAGCATTCCATGTGTAGACACTTAAAATCAGAGATTTTATGTTAATTTTAACATTCTTTGCACTAAATCCCAAATCATCTCTAATTATTTTTAGTTTCCCCTAATCACTATTCATCACCACTATTCACTATTCACTATTCACTATTTATTATCTCCAAATTAATCTAAAATTGATTAACCAATCTTTCTCTAATTAAAAATTCTATGGATTTTAGAAATTCATAATTTTTATAGATATATAAAATTAAAATTATCCTCACATGCCTTAAGCCTCCATCTATCCCCCACAATTCCAATTTAATAAGACTATCGTTCTCCATGATCTAATTTTAATAATCTACCTTTATTCTCATTGTCTTTTATGATCTAATTTCTTTCAATTTAGTAATCCATCTTTATTCCCATTATCTTTGATGATATGATTTTCTCCAATTTAATAATCCATCTCATATCCACTTACTAATTTTATCATATTTTCTTCCAAACAAAGTTTATATTTATTTATGGGTCTCACATGTTTTTCGCTTTAATTTTTAATTCAAAATTTTTATTATGAATTAAAAATTACCTTTATTTTCAACACTTGATCTTTATCTCAAGATGGACAATTCACATCTATTTTCAAATTCTATAAATGAGAAGATTTTCCTCCAATTTAGTTAAGATTTTTCATTACAAACTTATTATGCGAGTATATCTTCGAAACATCTTCATATCTTGCAAGTTTATTCATTGCAAATTTATTATGCTGAGTTCATAAAGGAGTTGCACAATTTCCATCCAAGCATATCCAAACAATCCAAAGTTCATATATCAAAATGTTGCCCCAAGCAAATCAACTCAAAATGACAATGGAAGGAGCTTGTAAGGTGTAATTTATATTTTAGTTTTTTACATTTGTTGCTCTAGTTTAGATTGATTGAATTTAGATTAGATATCACTAAGTTTAGTATTTTTTTTTCATAATTTGCATCTAGATTTCACTCACACATTTTGGCATGTCATGTTGGACTTTCCCAAATATTTTTCATCTTATTTTATATTTTATTTTGTTTTATTTTTATTTTTGAAAGTTTAATTAACTTCACTTTTTATTTTTGTGTAGGTTCTAGGCTAACTTTTATGTAATTTTTTCTTTTTTTATTATTTTTATTTTCTTAAATCTAATTAGTTAAAAAAATAGAAAAAAAATATGACTATTAAAATTATTATAATTTATAATTTGGATTTTTATGATTTTTTGTAGGTTGGTTCGGGTTTATATTAGCTCTAACCTATTAAAATTTTATATAAATATGATTTGTATTTTAGGAGAAATCAATAAAATCATGACTATTTTTTAAAAAAAATTAAATTTTAGTGTTTTTTTTTTTGTGTTTATTATTTTTTCTTTTATATTTTTGACTAATTTTACAGGGTGCCTTGATTATTCAGCGTCCAAAAACACTTACTAATATTTTTGTGTAGCACGTTTTTCAAAGAAAGTTAAAAATCAAGTCACAAAAAAAAATATTGTTACTATTTTTGCCTGCTTTCAAAGTTTTGATTTATTGCAATAACTAGTTTTCATTTTAGTATTTTATTTTCTATAGTAATCAATTCACATTTTTGTTTTGGTGTTAATTAATCTTTTATTCTAAGCATTTTTGTCTATGTGTGTTTTAAGATTGTGTATGCTCTTTCTTTGGCGTTACATTGATGACAATACTTAGGAATCAAAAATAACTTTACAACTTTCATATTACCCAAGGCAATACTTTTGCATATGCTATTTTTTTAACGTCACATTGGTGACGATACTTGAGAATTATAAGCAAGTGTTATTCTTTTATTTTTATTTTCTTAGAGGCTCTATCGACCGTGGATTTCATCACCACGCGATAGGCTAAAATTTGTGTACCGACATAGTATAAATAGCAGGATCAATGGTTGTTAAGGCAAACATGAAACTTCATACAGGATCTTGTGAAGGTGAGGAGTTAACTCTCTAATCCAAGCATTAGATAACACCCTATACATATTTGAGCTTCATTGTACCGAAACATATCTCGAGGACTTCCTTAACTGAATTTGTATGTAATTTAAGTCTAGGTAAGCCATTCCGTCTGTTTAATCTGTAGTGTGTCAGTTAATAATTATCATCGAGAAGTGACTTCTCCCGCACTCTTGAAATTGAACTTAGTGGGTCATAGGAGAGATATAATCCTCCATGGTTGGTTCTTTTAAATATTAGGCTACAACTAATGTAATGAACAATCAAGTGACACAGGAAGCCTATGGGTTACTCAAGTCCTTTTTGCCTAGATTTTTCACCTTTTTTTATAATTGCATGAGTGTTATATTTTACTATGTGTTGAAAACCTTGAGTGTAAACACAAATACTTTTAAGTCTATTATCTAAAAAATCATTGACATCAAAACATTCAAAGCCAAACTCAAAGCCATTTAATTATCAATCAAGTTTTTTTTGTTACTTTGATCAATTATCAGTTTAGTGTTAAGTTTTTTTGAGTCAATTTTTCTTGTAAGTAATATCCCCTGTCTCTATACAAGTGGCTTTGTTGAGAAATCTCTTGATCAATCTGGTCACAAATCCAAATCCAAATAATCATAGTCTTAACCTAGGGTTGGATCCAATCAATTTTGATTCAAATGCATATTTAAATCAAAATCAAATCAATCATCCAATAAGTCCAAATCCGAGTTTGAATGTGCATTCAACCTCACCCATCGATCAATTAAATCCAAATTTGAATACTTATTCAAGTTTACTCATCTATTAATTGAATTCAAATTTGAATACTTATTCAAGTTTACCCATCTACCAATTGAATCCAAACTTGAATAATTATTCAAGTTTACCCATCAATCAATCATATCTGAACATCAACTAATCAAATCTAAACTTGAGTAATTATTCAAGTTTACTAATCAATCATCTAATAAATCCAAATCTGAGTTTGAATGTGCGTTCAACCTCACCCATAAATCAATCATATCCAAGCATCAACCAATCAAATCCAAACTTGAATAGTTATTCAAGTTTACTAATCCAAACATTAATCAATCAAATTCAAACTTGAATACTCATTCAAGTTTACCAATCAACTGATCGATCAATTTTAAGGCTTTACCGATCAAAATTATTCAAATTAATTTACAAGTTCTAATCCATCCACAAATAAAAAGTCACCAATCACAAATCAAACTGTATTTATCCATTCCTCAAGTTTCAACATTAGTATCAATCAAAACCAACCCTTTGGTTCAATTTCACAACCACTTTCAAATTTATGCTCGAACCAAACCCCATTCACAAGTCAACCCCCAATCCAATCGAATCCAAACACAACCTTCCATCCAAATCCAACCTTTAATCTCAACACCTATCAAAACTAACCATTTAACATCCATCAAAATCAACCCTTTGGTTCTACATCTAATTCATTCCCAAATTTGAACCAAACTACATCAAATGCATATTTGTCCACACATCCATCTAACTTCACAAGTCCACCTAATATGGATACTTTCACCTTCAACACAAATCTACCAAAATCCATCCTTCAATCCAACATATCTAGCAAATCCATCCTTTAAGACAAATCAATTCATCAACACTCCACCCCATAGTCCACATTCCCAAATCATTGAATACATCATAAAGAATAAAAATCAGGGCTTGCTACAAGCTTTAAGTCTAGGAACCAAGTTTTCTTTTGATTTTAAAACCCAAACCATTCCAAATCCCCCTAACACTAGTAACTCTATTTTTCAAAATCAACCAAGTCTCCCATCCACTAGTTATATCCTTGCTTATGGCATTCCTTATCACACTAGCAAAGGGAATCTAATTATAGCATCCCAACCATATAGTGTCACTTCATCTCCGGAGCCACACCAAATCCAAAGCACCTAACCTCCCAACAACATTACCATGTATAGTGGTCAGCCTAGTCAAAAAAATTGCAAACACAAATTCACTCCTTTGGGACAACGCTATGATGTGGCCTTTCGAAAGTTAGTCACTTAAATTTAATCATATTTCCAAACACCAAAAAAATGATGAAAATGCCCCAAACCCTGAGTGGTATAGAGATAAAGAATATTATGACTATCACAAAATAGAAGTTCATTCCACAAATCGTTGTATGAGACTAAAACATTATATCTAAAATTTAATTGACAAAGGGTATGTTGTGGTAGAGCCAAGTTTATCTATTGATGCTTAAAATTGCGTTGTTTCCAACACCAACATGGGAAGTTTCAAAAATGTGGGACTTGCGAACTGAAACGACCTCCAGATTTTAAAGAAGCTGGCTCTTCTTTATCTCAAATGTATTGTGAGAAAATGGGATAAAAATTAAATGGAATCACCAATGTAATGAAAGAAAATTTAACTATGGCGATGCGCCTGAGTATGATTCGTTCCTTAATACTAAGCACAATGAAGCTATCTTTAGGATTCAATTACATTAAAGAGCAAACAATCATGATCAATGTAAGAGATGAAAACAAATAGAATCTAAGGCTCACAACTTAGACGATTTTGCAATAACACATAAAATATCAACAAAGGCACAGAACTCAGTCTTCTTATTAATTTTCCAGTCACATAAAAGACACTGATACATGCACAGTTATACAAACTTTTTGAATTAAGAAAACAGAACAAAGGCAAATGATATTACTGGCCATAGCAATAAAGTCTCAAAAACTTCTTGTAAATCTCTTATAACAATTTATATGCAAAAAATTCTCTCCCTTTCCTTTCTTCTTCCCTTTTCTCCTCTCGAACCTGCAATTTGAACCCATATTTATAGCATAGGACTGGCTCAAGATTGCCTGCACGATCAAATCCCAACTGTCTAACCAAACTAGAACTTAACTGGAAGTGTCTAACAGAAGATATCTTTCAGATCTGAAATAGTTAGCCTCTCTGCAAGTTCATTGGCTGAAACAGATACTCGTGGCATTTCCCACTGTGAAACAAGAGATGACACTTGGCAGCGTCCACTAATCTTAACAAGTGACACGTGGCAGCTTTCACTTGTCTATAGAAACTTTAGATATCTTTTGAGAATCCTGCAGAAGATGACACATGGCAACGTCTGCTGAGCTTTAGAAACACTATAGAAACATTTTGGATTCATTTAGATTCACATAGAAGATGACACTTGGCATGCTTCACTTACTTTAGCAACTCACCCGAGGCCCACCATAGTCCTTTCTCAACAATGAAACAAAAGAAAGAAACTACGAATGTCGACACTTGGCGGTCTCTGCACATATTACAAAGGACATGCGGCGCTTTCTGCGTAGCTTAGAGAAACATATTGAAACCTTCCACAGTTGCCACTTGGCACCTTCTGCGTGACTGAGAGAAGCTTATTGAAAGAAGCTTTTGAAACTTATAAGAAACTGAAACACGAATGCTGACACTTGTTGGGCTTTGCGGGTATATAACAGGATACATGGCAACATCCGCTTTACTTAGAGAAATTATAATGTGTCCCGAATAATGACACTTGGCATGTTCCGTGCGACTCTAAGACTTGGACAAAACTTAGGCAAAATGAAAATCTGCACCCACACTCTGTGTCAAAACTTTCACTGCCAAAACTGAAATGCACAGGGATAAAACTGGAGCGCACAACTGAAACTCAAAACAAAATGTAGAGTATTTTACTCTACAGTTCTTGGTGACCCTAAGGACTTTTGAGCCTGATCAAAAAAGAATCCAAAGAATATATAAAAAATGTGGCAAAAATCACAAATTCTGTAAGGCCATCTGATAAACAGACCATTCAACATTAGATAGTCCCTATTTATTTTGCAAATCCTGGAAGGCTAAATCAAGGTTGATGATGTCTTTGTGCGAAAAACTCTACAAAACATGAACTGTAGTCTTCAATTGGAAATCAAGCTGGGCCATGGGGAACAAGACAACTTCCACTTTTGGCACTGATGAAGCATCTGTTAAACCCGGGAAAACTGACTGATCATTTTGTCTGGCTAACAACAAAGGCTTAATCTCATCAACCATTAACACAGTGTTGCTATCAGAAAAAGGGGAGGGAAGACCCAATTGCACCAGATCTTCAATATGCTTCTTCATGTCTTTTACTCTCTCTTTTACCACATCTAGGAGCTCTTTGCAATTAATTGCTACAGAGTTGCAGCTGAGAACTTTGTTCACCTTTTTTGCAGCAATCATTCTATCACTAATCTCAGTTGCTAATATCATTTCATCAGTTGTGTCATATAGCTTTTTCAATAGCATTTGAGAATCAGACACTCTCAAAGAGACAGTGGACAGAGTGGCATGGACTGAAGTCTCCACTTTTTCACACAATTTCTGTGCATTTAGCAGGAAAGTTAGAGAGGGTCTGAGCTGAGTAATCTCTTCAGAGATTGTTTTTCATACCAATACATATAACTCCTTGACCAGGTTCAAAACTCTTACATTTTTTGGCTTATTAGCTAGCTCAAGTGTCAATTATTTTGTTATTTGTTGCTCAACTTGAAGTTGGGCCTATATGGCGGCGGTATTATTTTGGTCATTCAGCAGCTTCTGCTAGAACTGAGTGACCTATTATAGGTTTTTTTGACATTTTTTCTATAGTGTTGCCTTTTCCTGCCTTAGGATTGTCACTGCAGCTTTCTCTTTTGTCAACGCTTCTTTCAAAGAAGCATTTAGGGCTTGAATAGCCTGGTGAATCTGACAAGAAATAGTGTCTTACAATTATTTGTTGAGACTCTATTTCATCATTCTTTATTTTGATTTCTGTACCCAGATTGCTACCATTTGCTTTCTCTTGAGCTAAATTAGCCTCCATCTTCTACAGCTTCTTTGATACTTTCAAATAATTAGTAGCTACAATAAAAGTGGTTTCATTCAGCAGCTCAACCCTGTCTTGTGGTTTGAAAAGTGACATATCCATAGCCACTGCACTCATTGTATAATCTTGAAGCTACATTTGCTCGTTTGGCCTGACTACATTAGATGACAAATGATTCACAGTTAGCTGCTGCTGGATTGGGTCAAATAGTGACCTCATGTGTGGTGCAACCAGAGCTTTATTATCTTTCTTCTTTTTTTATCCATCTGGGCTTCCCTAGCCTTCTTAGCAGTGTTCACTTGAGCTTGGAAGGTAGAGGGAGAGGCAATATACCCATCCACAAAAGGATAACCCTGTGGCAATCCATAGGGAATAGCCAAATGTTGGCTAGGGGGAATCTACAGAGGTATTCTCTTTAGGACAAAGGGGGAAAAGGGAGACAATGATGTGGCCTGTGATAACATGGCATGAGTAGTAATAGGTGGGGCAAATTGGAAAATTGGCACAACAGAGGTGGCAGGAGATAATATTTGGCTAGTTGGGATTGCCACCCTTATAGAAAAAGAAAAAGACTAAGAAGAAGAAGAAGAATAACACGTACCTGAGGAGCAATAGATGTACTTAGTGGTTGATGATGTGAGGGCTCTACCTCCTCATCTGAATCAAGCTGAAGTTTTAGCTTCTTATGTTTCCTTAGTCTTTCTTCTTCTTGTTGTGCTTCCTTCTCTTCAATGTTTACCACTACTACTAGTGGTGATTGCACAAAACTGGGAACCCCAAAGGTTGACACTGGTGAAGAAGCTCTGGTTGGTGAGGATACCACATTATTATTTTTTTATAGTGACTATAGATGAGGTTTGTCCTAAGACCTGCACTGTATGAGTAGATTTTGTTTCCCCCCATAACTCTCCACCCTGTGTCTGCGGTTTGCTTGTATCAGGGCTAGAGACAGGAAATGGATGCCATTCATCCCAGATTGCCTCCCATTTTTTATCTGAGTTTACATTACCAAAAGAGTGAGTTATCTCAAAAATCTCTTGCCTATATTTCTAATAGTCTTCTATTTTCTCGGGTTTCCATCATTTGTTCTTCAATGCCTTTTTTAAACCAAAAGTCATTCTAATTTTAGGGTCAAAAACCTTTTCTTTAACATAAAAGGTCTCCCATGGCCTGGCCTCCTGAAAGTGCAAATCTATCAATTCTATATACAAATCAAGAATATCTTCTTTTAGGTTTCTTCTGTCTTCCCAAAAGGAATGACCCTCATGCACAATTTTAGCGCCGACCTTGTTATTCTTGACCCATAAGGTTATGAAACTGCTTGGGTCATATCTCTATTTATCTTCAATCAAAAAGAAACCCAAGATAGCTAGTTTCCTCAGCAACAAGTGCTAAGCATCTCTGGCCTCTAGGGCCATGTTTTTCTTTACCCATGGAATATCATACATTTTCTTTTTCTTCTTCCCAGTGCCATAGTCATTATCAACCACAAACACTTGCCCTGTGACCTCTAAGAATGCTAACCTAGGAGTCAAAATCTTGGGTAACAACACTAGTTCTCCATTAAAACCATGGTTCTTAATGATGGTATGATGAGATCCAAAAAAGTAGTCACAGGGAATAGTGCAATTTGTCATGAGGCCTCTGACACTTAAAGTTAATCTATTTTCAATAGGCTTTGGGCTTAGGTGACAAAAGGCAGGGGCAACAAAATGTTTCCAAAATTCATATGGGTCAGACGTTTTGGATAAAATATGTGTCCATGCGGACACAGGAATGGTCTTATTATAACCGAAACTTGGGTCATACATATTCAGATGCATATATTGTAAAAAGATGTCAAAGTTTTGATATAATATGAGGTGAAACAGATAAGAAGAATACTTGAAAACCCTTTTAGATTTGAAGTGAGTGAGTTGGTCAACCATTGAATAGGCAATCTGCTCTGAGAAGTCCAGTTGATACTCTTGAGACTTGTCTATAATTTTTAATCTGAAGAGAATAGCCATTTGCCAATCATAGACAGTTATGTCCTCCTTCATTTTAAAAATAAATGCCATCATGGATAGTGCCTCTTGACTGGATTGTGTAAATTGTGCTCTTCCTATTGGTAGCACTGGCACAATGGTATCATCGTCCTCTAATTACAATTCTGATCTGAGAAATCTCAATTGATTATTAATGTTTGCCCACATTTTTTATATTTTGGCAATGGTGTAAAATGTAGCTATTTTATCATGATATAGGGCCAACATGTCCCTAATGGCCTTCGATGTAATTTGCACCATGAATTAACCCTGTTGTATGGTGTTCGAGGGTGCATAAAACAATTTTGCGCACATTTCAACTAAGTCGGGGCACGGATGTACACCTGAGACAATGAATTGTGCCAATTGAGAAGTTCATATCTTCATCCCAAATATTTCGAATTGTCTAGCTTTGGCCATCTGGATACATCTTTGGTGTGCCCCTTCTCGTAGAGCTTTGCCATACTTTTGAAGGGTTGGGTCTGCAATTTCGTCTGCAAAATCTTTTACCTTTGCTAGGTCGATCGCATAACCAACTTTGGGGACTCTAGTCCTTGGATAGGTCCTTAAGGGTTGTGCAGGAGCTGAAACATATGATTTGCCGGGGAGAAGCTTATCAATGGATTCGTAAATCCCAAACCCCTATTGTGAAGACTATGCCTCCTCCATATTTATGTCTATACTTGGAATTAGTGAACTTATGTAACAAGTATGAAAGTTTTGCAACAAGGAAGACACTTTTACTAAGTAAGTTTTGCTATGAATTGAAATGCAGGTAACAGAGATTTTCCTTACAAACGTAGGAATGGATGAGACACAGTTAAGCCTTAAATCTTATTATTAAAGTATTTAATGACACATCAAGTCTCATAAATGGCATTACAACTGAAAAATCGTTAATAAATCTTATTAAATCTACGTGGGACAACGTGTCAAACACGTCATAAAAGTGGCTGTGTAAAGGTACTTTGGAGAACTTTGGGGATTTGAGAGAGATTTAGTGAATGTGAAAGTTTTGAAAAGACTTTGAGCTGCGGCCACGTGTTCATAGAACACTTATTAAAAGAAAGAGCAGGAAAGAAAAAAAATGGGAAAACAGAGCAACAAGAAAAGGAAAACTATCTAACTATAATACATGGGAGATATTGCTTAAATGAAACATTTCAGGGAGATCCCATTCACAAGAATCTCTTTGAGTTCATCCTCCATCGTTTCGAGCTCAAATAAATTTTGTTGTTTACATGTACGAATCTTATATGGGCCATTCCACAATGCCTCAAATTTATTGTGTCGACCCAGCTTGGCAGCTCTCGCATCCCATTTCAAAACAATTGAGCCTACTTTGAAATGAGGGTTTGAAGTCTTCTTATCGAAGCAATCTTTAATTATTTTTTGATGTTTCATTAATGATTCATGTGATGTATCCCTCTTTTCTTGAACTTTCAAGAGCTCAGCAAGTCTGACCTGCATGGGGCCATTCTCAATTTCAATCTGTTTTAATAACTGGAGAGCATGAATCTCCAAGCTCAGGGGCATTACAGTAGGCTTACCATAGACCAATTCATATGGGAACATCTTTGTCACTTGTTTAGGCATAATTCTATCAGCCCACAGTGCTATATTAAGCACTTTATGCCACTCTTTGTAATGATCAGCGTCTATTCTCCTAATAAGTCTAATCAAGTTTTTGTTGGTTGATTTTGCCAAACCATTACCCTAAGGGTAATAATTTGAGAAAGTTTTCAGATAGATTCCATACTTTAATGTAAAGTCAGATATTTTTGCCCCTAAAAATGTTTTAGCATTATTTGAAATTATGGTATGAGGAGGCCCAAAGCGAGTAGTGATATCCCCTAGAAAGTCTAGGATCACATTTTTTGTTGCTTCTTTGAGTGGCACTGCCTCACTCCATCTGGTAAAATAATCTGTTGCAGTTATAATCTATTTATGTCCCATACTCGACACTGGATTGATCATTCTAATGAAGTCAAGACCCCATTGAGCAAAAGGTTCATCAACAATTATAGGACTAAGGGGCATTGCTGCATTCCTTCTCTTCCCCACATAATACTGACAAGATTGGCACTCTTTGACTAATTGATAACAGTCTGTAAATAAAGTGGGCCAAAAATAACCTGCCTAACTTATCTTTATCATTGTGATTCTTGTAAAAAAATGTCCACTTGAGACTCCATGGTGCATTTCATGTAGTATTTTCTGAGCCTCATCTTTCTCTATGCATCTTAAAAGTATGCCATCAGTATTTATTCTGAAAAGAACTTGGTCAATTAAAACAAAATGGACCCCTTACTGCCTATATTATCTCCTCTTGTCCTGAGAGAGCTCTTTTAAGAAAATCTCGTGTTTCATAAAATAGATTCTGTTTGTGACCCAAGAGTTCTGATCAATTTCTTGTATCCTCAATACATTTTCTTTTTCTATTTTTTTAGTTATCATCTTTTCCATATCTTGAACCATGTATTGGCACAACCACCTACCTCTGACCAGCTTAGTGGGTCTGACCTCTACATCATATTCAAGGATCTTTGTTATCCAGTTTGCTCTTTTTTCAATAATTTCACCTTTCATAATGTATTCTCTGACACTAGGATGAGCCACAAGTATCAGAATCTTATTTCTTGATACTATATGCCTGAATTTCTTGAGAGCTTTTACCATAACATATGCCTATTTCTCCATAAAGTTGTATCTGGCTTCATACTCCCTAAGAGTCTTTGAGAAAAAGGATATTGGGTGTTCTCCCTCTTGTTGATCATTTTTTTGTGTTAGGACAACAACAACACTGAACTCTCCTCCATAAACATACCTTATAAAAGACTTAGAGAAGTCTGGGTTACTAAGTACTAGGGCTGTTGAAATTGATTTCTTGACCTCCTCAAAAGATTGTCTTCCTCTGTAGTCCACTTGAACACCAGGTTTTTTTCAACAAAAGTGTCACTAGTCTCATTAGGCATGCAAAGTCTGATATGAATCGACTGACAAAATTAATCTTTCCCAAAAAAGACTGAACTGTCTTCTTATTCACTGGTAGGGGCAAGTTCATTATGGCTGTGACTCTCTCTAGATCTATAGAGACTCCTTCTTTGGATACTATATGTCCCAGTAGTTTGCCTTGAGGTACTGCAAATATACACTTCTTGAGATTTAGGGATATTCTAAACTCTTGACACTTCTTAAAAATAGATTCTAGATGATCAAAATGATCAACAATATTCTTGGAAAAAATAGTGAGATTATCAAGATAAATCAGAGTGATTTTATTTATGATTTCTCCAAATGCTACATCCATTGCCCTTTAAAAAGTGGCTCTTGCATTTGACAGGTCAAATGGCATCTCGACATATGCAAACGTTCCTCATTTGGTAGTAAATGCAGTCTTGTGTCGGTCTTCATCATCCAACCAAATCTGATTGTATCCAAATAAACCATCTAGCAAGGAAAATCTCTCTGATCAAGCCTCGGTTTGTAAAATTTGTTTCATAAAGGGTAGGGGATAGTGATCTTTCAGAGATGCTCTATTTAGGTCTTTGAAATCCACACAGAGCCTTATGTCACCATTCTTTTTTCTGAGTGGTACTAGATTGGATACCCAGGTTGAGTGTTTGACTGGAAAAATTATTTTAGATTCTAAGAGTTTCTGCAACTCATCCACCATTAGAGGTTCAATCCTTGGATTCACTGGCTTCTATCTCTATTTGACTGGCTTAGATCTTTCAGTGAGTTCTATGGTGTGCTGAATGATGTCTCTATTATAGCCATGAAGGTCTTCATAGGTCCAGGCTATTACTCTGTCATATCTTTCACACAAGTCAATTAGTCTTTCCCTTTCCTCAAGGGTTGTGGAATTTTCAATCTTTAGTTTTCTCCCTTCACTCACTTGTATCTCAGAATACTCTGCTTTATTTGCTTGAAACATTTTCTTCTCTAGGCTTACATCTTCTAGCTCAAATAGGTTTTCTAAAGTAATCAAGCCTTTGAGAAGCTTATTGGTCTTTAATTGAATAATTTGGTCACCATATGCTTCTTCAATTTTGGGTTGCAATTGATTAGCAAATTCCCCCGACTGTTGCAAAAATGAGAGTACCTGAAAATCATTTTCAAAGACTTGTCAATTTTCATCATTGTCTGGAATAGTTGGCCTTACTATAACTTTGACTGACTCATTGTTGACTAATAGATCAGTTGTTGAGTCAAACTGTGAGCCAATCTGTGCCATCCTATCTGCTTCAGAATTTTGGGTTCTAAAAATCACTTCAATATTGAAAGCTTCAAAATCATCTATTAAGTCCTAAATTTTGTGTCTATAGGATCTCATTCTTACATTTTTTGCTATTGTCTTTTCTCTTATTTGTTTCATCACTAGTTCTGAATCTCCTTTTACTATCAGATTCTTTACTCCTTTTTTCTTAGCTAACATGAGCCCATGTACTAAGCATTCATATTCAACATCATTATTAGTACAGACAAATTGAAAACGGATAGCTCTTTAAAAAATTTCACCATTTGGAGCAACAAGACAAATTCTTGCTCTAGCACCATTTTTACTTCTAGCCCCATCAAAATTTAAGGTCCAGATTTTTTAGTCTTTTTCAGATTCTTGAGTCTTTGGCATTTTTTGTCTTAAAACATTTGGAATTTCATGGTCTTCATCAAATATGACATAAGTTCCTAGACCAGTAGAGTCATAATTTCCATATGGGTCACTTTGCATCATAGTTAACAAATGGTTATTTTCCTCCTCTTGGTCATGTTCAGTCCAGTCACCTAACTCTTCAACAAAGACCCTTTCTTCCTTATTCAGCATAGCATGAGCTGCCTCTAATTGTGGGGTTGGTTCATTGGTGATGTGATCCTTAGATAGTGACTCAGATAGTATTTTCATTTTTGTACCATATTTAGTTCTTAGGATGAAGTGAGACCAATCAAGTGACATATAACCTCCTATCTTGGCTATGAAATCTCTAGATAAACATAAGCCAAATATAGGGGGTATATCTATGACTATCACATCCTGATTGACAATTATATTAGGGCATGTATACAATTGCAATGAAAGTTGTTTAATATTCTCTATTGTTTGCTCTGATTTCCCATCTAGCTGCATAACTCCTCTAGTAAGTGGCTCATACTTTATTTTTAAAGCATCTGCTATTTGTTTAGGCATTACTGTAGTACTAGCCCTTGAGTCTATTATTGCATTATGTAACAGTTTCTTTCCAACTATCAAAGTTGAATAGAGGGGCTCTGGTTTGTATTTGCTTATTTTTGGTGCATTGTTCAAAAGCGTTGTTATCTGCAGAGGAACTGTGTCTTTGAGCTTTTCCTTATCAGCAAGTCCCCCTTTAGTGCTAGTATGTTTAGGCGTTGCTTGGCCATGCAGAGCTTCTTGCAACAGTGTCTTTTGCTCAGGAATAGCTAACATGTCCCATATTGACACATGTGGTGGGGTCCTCTTCCGTTGTTCCACCACATTCACCGATCCTAGTGTTTAGGTTCTTGGATAATAAGGTTGTTCCCAAAATCAACTATATTCATTTTTGGAATAACCCTTACGAAACTTGTTCGTTTCGTGTTTTTCTCTTTAAGTTCATTTTTTGAGACAAGTTTTTCTTGTTTTTGCGTTTGCTCAACTGGCATCGTTCGAAGTTCGTAACATTATTTTATTATATTTTTCTCAAAACACAAAAATCGTTACAATCTCGATGCGACCAGAGAACAAAATTTTCATTTCTCAGAGTTAGTCTTTTGTTGGGTTTTCATGCAAAGGCGGCAAAAAATGCCGCCAATGCATCTTTTGTCTCGATTCCATGCAAAGGTGACATTTTTCACCACCCTTGCATTCGACATGCAAGAGCGGCATTTTTTGCCGCCTTTGCATGTGTTTCTTTTCTCCTATGCAGGAGTGACAAAATTCACTGCCCTTACATATCTTTCAACTCTAATGCAGGAGCGGTGATTTTTGTTGCCTCTGCACTACCTCAATTTTCGTGCATGGCATTTATGGATGCATGCATCGAGTGGTTGGATGCAATTTTTGTCCATTTAATCTCTTTTTGATCCATTTATATCTCATTTCTTTCATTCCTCTTCCGGCCCTCTGCCTTTGGATGATCAAGCAAGTGGGAAGAAGTGCGTTTTTGCTGGATTCAAGCCCTCGTCGCGCATTGTTTTTCAGGTAAGTCTTTGCTTTTTCTTTTTATTTTATTTTTCTTTTCTCTTTCTTGTTCTTTCTCTCTCCTTGTTTATTTTTTTCTATTTTCCTCTTCTTGCTCGTTGAATGAGGCATTTCTCTTTCCCCCCCGCCGCGTCTCGACCCTCCTTTTCCCTTTCTTCCCGTTCGGCCTTCTTTTTCTCTCATGTTAAGGCGGCAAATTTCACTGGCCTCTCATTTCCTCCAAAATTCTTATCCATGTAAGGGTATTGAAAATCATTGCCCTAACACAGATCTATTCTTTGACATGCACCGGTGGCAATTTTTGCCGCCGACGCGCCTTGACCCAACTTAGGTGTAAGGGCAACAAAAATCACCGCCGTTACACCCAAGTTTCTTAACAAGTGCAAGGGCGGTAATTTTTGTCGCCCTTACACGTTCCACCCCTCCAACATGTATCGACGGTGAAAATTACCGCTGATGCATTTCCTTTTCCCCTGGCATGCATGGGCGGTAATTTTTTCCGCCTATGCACGCAAATCCCTTCCACATGCAAGGGCAGCATTTTTTACCGCCCCTGCATCAATTTTCTCTAACTCTAGGAAATTTTTGTTTCTTTCATTTCTCGTGCCCTCTCCCCCTTTTCTCTTGCTTTCCAACCTACTTGCACCTCAGCCTTTTCAAACTCCCTTTCTTGGTCATGATCACCCAACGTGCAATTTCTCTAGATTCCCAATTTTTTCTTAATTGCGTGATCATGACTCTTATTGTAGTTCCTCTCAAAGATCTTCCTTTGTCAATGTGCTCTCAACAAAGGCTCGTCCTAATGACTGAAGCTTCTCCAAAGAAGTCGAAGGCAATAAAGTATCAGTATCAAAGTGTCTTTCCAATCACCTCGATCACTTTCAATGGCGACAACATTAGAGACACAGAGATCAACCACGTAGATATGGCCGAGTTTGTGGAGAGAACCCAGGCAAAAAATTTGAGCTCAAAAATGAAAATAATAATTGAAAGCAACATCCATCTAGTCTCCTCTTTTCTTGTGGCAGCGCATCACAATGAGTTCATCCTCCAGTGCACCTAATTCTATAACAAAGAGACTAAGGCAGTGTCAGATGCTAGCGATAACATAATAATTCGACTAGATCTCAAATTATTTTATAAAGTTTTCATGTGCCCTCTTGCTACTAAAGTATTGAAGATCGACTTCATCGAGGCACATAAGGAATGCGACAAAGATCTTGAGAAGGCGAAGAAAGTTATCAACAGATGGCTGAAGACTCCCAGAGCCAACTTGTCCCAGATGGCCATAGAATTTTCTAAGAAGTGACTTTATAGAGGAAGTTGGTGACTTAATTACTCTTCTCAGTAGAGTACGAGGTCTACCATCTTCTTTTCAATTCCACGAATGGATGTATTCCTTTATCAAAATAATTCTCTAAGAAAAACAAGTCATCTTCTGGGGAGAATAGATCAGTAATGCTCTTCATGAGCAATTGACCAATGTATCTACTACTTCGAAGTTCTATATGACTTCGTATTTGGTATACATTACAGCTTTCATGAGAACTTTTCTAAGTTTGACGACAGAAGGAGATAGAAGAACCACCCTTGTTTATCAAGATTACCCTCAGCTAATGCTAAAAAGATCAATCCATCACTTTAAGAAGGTAAATGACGCCTTTTTCTCGGTATTTTTATGTCTTTTTGATCCTCAGTTGGAATAAAAGAGAGTATCAAATGAATCTTGGACTGTCATCAATGATTTCGGCTGCATGTTTTTACAATTCCCAATCTTTTGCTATCTACGGGTTGGCTTTTTTTAAGGCTATCTATATATGCTCCCCAGATTTTTTTCTGACAAATTAGTCCTAATGGAGCTATGTAGATAGATTATTGTCATGCACAATAAATAAATAAAACTTAAAAAACTAGGTTTTAAGTTCCCAATAGAAATTGACAGATATTCGATTTTGACTGCCACCAAAGCAAGGGTAATGGAAACTGAAATGCAATTGGTCAACATGAAGCAGTTCAAAAGAAGGTCTAATTTTGACTAGAAGGGTGTTAAGGACATGATCAAAAAGAAGACTCAATTTTATGAGCCAATAATTGAAGATATCTGGATAGATTTGAGAACAACAGAAGATATCAAAAAATGGACTACAATAGACTGTCTCTGAAGCAAATTGAATATCTAGGGCTCACTGATATTCCTCGAAATCTGGTAGATGATAAAGAACTAATTAACAACAGATACCTGGCTGAAAAAGTTGCTAACTCTCCTCTTCCTCTAATTCAATGGTCCCAAAAAGAGTTGACCTCTTTAAGGATGAGATTCGAACCAATATTGGCTAACACCAATGATTGGCTAGCGACCAAAGGGGTCACATTGAAGAAATTCATCACAAGATCAGAGGCCGAATTTTAAAAAGAGATAAAGAAGAGAGCAAAAAATAGAACTAATAATAAAAGTGACGTTTCTTCTCATTCTAGGCCTAACAAGCCTAGGATCATCTTTGTGTCAAAGAAATCAAAAATTGTCGAAAAAGAGCCAGAATCAATAGATGTGGGGGTTGGAGAATAAAGCACCTAAGAACAAGTGATAAAATAGATGGAAATAGATGACAGGGTTGCAGAGCAACATGAAACAGAAACTCTATCTCCACAAGAGGGAGTACAACCAGTTGCAAGAGTTTCTTCTTCTCCACCCCAATCCCCCATTACAGCTCCTTCACCCATCTCTCCCATCAGCATTCTTTCCTCTGGAGCTGCCTCTCCTTCTGGATTTATTTTTGGTGACCCTCAAGGCACTTCTGAAGATGTTCTTCGATCATTTGAATCCATTCCTAGTCTTTCATCTCCTTCTTTCAACATCGGAGACACTTCCACCATCGACCAATCAGCGGCCGATATAGTTTTGTCTGATACTGCGCCTGCTACACCTACTACGCCCGTTGTTCTCACCAGTAGTGCAAATGTTACCCCAGTGACACTAGTTACAAAGACTATTGCTACAATAAGTGCTTCTACTCTCCCACCTTGGTTATCAATTTTCACACCTAAAAGAAAAAAATAAGCCATCTCTGCAGATGACTTTGATTTTGACAAAATAGTACCAGTGAAAGCTAAGATACTCAATAAGTCAAGAATCTTTTTGAAAATAGTTGAGGATAAGGGGCACAAATTTTTGGAGATAGCCAAACTTTCACAGGATGCAACCCTAGAGAATTTTGACACGAGTAGCTACTCCATTTCTCGCGTTGAGTTGGAGAAAATAACTCATGAGGGTGCAAGGAGTGATCTGCAGTCTACAATGGATATCATGGTCTAAAATTTTGACAGAGAGAGAGAGATGAAAGATTATTACAAGGTAAAGGCAGAATAATTGACTGTAGTAGTCAAGAGATTCACTTTTGCTCTAAAGGCGGTGGCTCCAGAAGCTTTTACCATAGATGATCTTGTTATCTAGAAAGCAGAGAAGACCTACCTGAAAATAAAAATACTTGAAGATTACATAGAAAAGATGCATACACAAGGAATTTTATTGCTTACAAAGGTTGCTGAGAAGATAGGTAAAATGAAAAAAATGAGGACAGAGTTGGAAGACCTCATCTCTCTTATTTCTTAATATATTGACAACACAAACAAGTATCTTCGCAAGTGGATAGAGATGAAAGATCTTAAAAAATTCACCTTAGTATTGATCGACGTCATTACCAACAAAGATTCTTATATTGAAATCAAAGAATCACTAATATATAGAATCCAAGTACTTAAAGAGTTAATCGATGACCTTGAATCTTCCAAGAACGTCAGTGAAAAAAGTGACACTAGCTTGTTGAACAGATTGGAGGAATTGCCTTGCAGACTCACCTCTCGAGATAATTGATTTCTTTCAGCAAAGAAAATGATTCAAAAATTCAAAGGTATGATCCAAAGGAAATTCGAAGAGAAAGCATTTTCAATGACTTTTATGGATAACATTTTAGATAATCAGTTAACTTTGGATAATCTAATAATTAGGTTAACTAGTCATGCAAAAATAATCACAGTATTGAAAGACGCTACAATCAGAGCTAAAGTAATCTTCAAGAATACCATTGTGCCAGACAATATAAAAATACAGGTATCTATCACCATGTATGATGCTCATCTAAAGAAGCATGGCAATAAGAGTTGAATTATTCCTCCATTCTCTCCTTTTCATTCTTCTCATGTACTTTATAATTGACTTGGGACATTTGCACATGTACTTTTGTCATGTGTAAATACATGCACTTTTGTAATATGTAATTACATGTAAAAATTTGAAAAATATCTGAAAGTCAATGCTGACTCATTTTTTACTAGGTTTTTAATATTTTAATCTTTTTCTAATTTTGAAAGTTTTTCCCTATATATAGAGGAAACCTCTTTTGTAATTGGGTCTCTGGATAATTGAGATAAAAAACTCTACCGAAATTGAGATACTTCTCGAGACTTTGTGCTTAGCGTGGAAATCATATTTTGTTGAATGAATAAAAAATATGTTAATTTCAGATTTTGTGTTGAAATAATTTGTGTTATTTAGAAAATAGATCTTATGTCCTCTTTCTTGATAATCTTTCATTTGTTTGATTGAATAAGCAAAGTGTGTGCATGGATTATCTAAAGACCATTCTAAAGGATAAAAGAAAGACTTTGAGCTGCTTTTATCTTTGTGATCTTTTTATCTATTGTAGTTTTAGGTGAAGACTTTGAGCTTTACTTCACTCTACTGTTACGTGTGCTCTAAATCAGTGGAGGCAATGAAAGACTTTGTGCTTTCATGGGTTTTCTTGTGGACCTAGTTACTTCTCTAAGAGATTTTTTGCTATGTGCTAAAAACTATCTCTGAAAGAAGAGGAATGCTTTCAGTCATCAATCAAGATCTCTCTTTTGTTCTGTGAATATCATCTCTGAAAAAAGAGAGATAGATGGTGTTATCTTACCTTGAGTATTATTTTTTGCTTAGTTATATACATATATAGCATATAAGTGATTTATAGGGAACCTCCTCTTGATGAAAGGAGAGTTTTATCTCATTAAAATATGGTAAACCCACACTTTTTGTCATATAAATCTCCTTGTACTGTGGTTGATATACCTATTTTGCCATCAGTTAGCTGACGACAAAATATTCACCCAACAACTTTTGGCGACTCCGTTGAGGACTACGAACGTGCATTTAAAAGCTTCAAGCTTCAACTTGAAGCATCTCTAGTTCCTTTTTCATTTTACACTCTGGCAGATCCACTGTACATGCGAGGCTAGAGAGCTCAAGGTATTGTTAATATCGTATTCGAGTTGGTGCGACAAATTAATTTTGAGATTTCTCCTCCACCATCTTGCCTTCATTGAACTAGGAGTTTCCCTCCTACCAACGCCAGATCTCCTATACTCGGTGAAGCTTTTAGTCTCAATACTGGTAAGGTTTTGTCAATTTTGACTCCACCAAGATTTGTTATCCTGCCATTTAATCATTTTATTGTAATGGCCCAAGGTCTTTGGGGCAACTCTTTTGGTCCTCTCAATCTGACCCCACCTTTACACGAACTATTTCGTAGTTCGAGAAAGAATTTTCTTAAATTCTATGGCGACAAAAAAGTTTATCTTGATGAGCATATTGCTTCTTTCTCTATAGCATGCGGCGTAATAGGTGTGAAATTCGAAGATGTGGCAGTGAGACTTTTTGTAGAAACTTTGCAAGGCGCTGTCGCGAATTAGTTTTACCACCTTCAAGCTCAAACTATAACTGATTGAAATACACTCAAATTCAAGTTTGAAGCTAGGTTTAACCCTACTAAAGATACACATGCCTTGTTGGCTCAGTTTATGCAAATGAAGAAAGAACCCCATGAGCCCATGAGAGATTTCATAGCAAAATTCAATAAGCTAAAGAACCGGATTCCTACCATCGCTCAGCCCACGCCGGAGAATTTCAAATGTTTTTTTATCAACTCGTAACTTCTTAAAGTAAGCTTTTTATTGAAGCGAGTCGGCCCTATGGATCTCGCTGTGGCCCAACATTTGGCTACTGAGATTGAAGATGATCTTATCCTGACAGATAAGATCAGAAAAGACTTTAGTAAAAATAATTTTTTTTCATTTGCTGATAGTTCTTCTACAAGCACCACATATCCTATGGTGCAAAAATTGATAAATGAACTGCTAGCTTTGAAAAGATAAATGGCCTAAGGTATGTCTGCTCCCACCTATTAGGATGTGCCAAGAAGAACATTTTAGAACTAGTCATATCAAAGTAATGCTACCAGAATTCAAGGGCAACTAAATTGCCTACCTCCCTCACATGGGAAGCTTGCCATTGAAGCAACATCTGCTAATTCAGTGATTGATTACCTTGAGGCTGAACAAGATTTCTCACTCCAACCTGAGTTGGACCAATAAGATGATGCTAATCTCTTTGACTAATAAGAAGTAAAATTAGCTGGCGACTCTAATATTGATTTCCTAGATTATCAGGATGAAGCTGAAAGTAAGGGAGAAGTGTTGGATGGATCTTATGCTATTTTTACTAGATTTTAGAATCAGTCAGCTCAATAAGCTGACAAAAAAAAAGTAGGAGAACCTCAGCCGGTAGTTTCTATCGCTAAACGAGGGACTTCACTTCTTTTTCAACCCAAAGATCAGATAACTAACAAAAAATAAGTACCTCAAACCATCTCATACCTTTTGCTTCTATTTTTCAAACAAATACCATACCCCATAAAAATCAAGATGATGGGCCCTCTTTTTCTACCTCTAACTCATTTCAGTTATTTGATATAATTGATCATGTCAAAAAGACTAAGATTCAAATGACTGAGATTGAGTACTTACGAGCCAATTTTGAACAATTTGATAGATTGACTGATTACGTGAGAAGTAAGTTTGTTCCCATAGAACAAGATTCTTTAAAAGCAACTCATGATTCCTCCAAGAATAAACCCACCCAAAATAATCTTGTCGTTACTCCTATTGCTCTCAGAAAAATAAAACTTTTTTATATTTCCCTGTTAATAAATAGTTATAAGTTGAGTAATTGCATAATAAACTCTGGAGCTTCTGATAATGTTATGCCTGCCAAGGTAGCAGATTCTCTTGGTCTTACTTTGACTAAAACTTTTGGAAGGTGCTTTTTTATAGAAAACAAGCAAGTCCTACTCCTGGGTCAAATCAAAGATGCTCAATTTGTATTTGTGGCTTTTCTAGAGAAGAGAATCAAAATGATGCCCTGGTGGCTAATGTTCTAGCGTCTTACGACATCCTTCTTGGCTGAAATTTTTTCAAGGATGTTGGTGGTGAGTTAAGCATGGACTTGTCTGAGGCGAGAATCTCGGTCAAGGGTGTTATGAAGAGATTGCTTCTTGAAAAAAAAGCAAAATATGTGGTCACCCAATCATCAGCACCTGAAGCTCAAATTTTGTTTGAGTCTTCAGGCATGGGTAACTACTTTTTATCTATAGGCAAAGTTCATGAGGCATCTGATGAAGCTCTTGCAAGTGACAACATGAAAATGCATTCAACTAAAATAGTAGAAGAGTTGGTGGAGTGCAGTACCAATGCGGAAGGATCTTCACCCCCAAATGAAGGACCCAGAGAAAAATTAGTATCAAATGGGGTATGGATTCTAGAATTTGATGGCAATTGCTCTTCTACCAACTCAAGAGCATAAATTATGTTCATATCTCCTCAAGGAGATATTTTTCTTTCATCCTACAAGTTGCAGTTCAGCAACACTAATAACACAACTGAGTATGAATCCCTACTGCTTGAGTTGAAGGCTACTCGAGATAAAGATATCAAACTTTTTCGTGCTAAAAGAGACGCCGAAATGGTGGTTTGTCAGGTAAGAAACTTGTATCAAACTAAGAATGAAAAATTGTGCCCTTATCGCAATTTAGTCTAGGATCAAATTGAAAGTTTCGATGCTTTCAACATATCGACTGTACTTTGAGAATTCAATGACCGTGCTGATACATTGGCTATTTCAGCTACTCTCTTGGTCCCCCACCCAGACTTTAAAGAAAATAAGTACACTATTGAACTGATCTTTTGACTAAGTGTACTTGATAATGCCAGTCATTGACAAGTATTCAACAATGACAATCAAATCATTGTCTTTTTGGAGTAAAAGAATAGCTTTGAATGGCTACATTTTGAAGGCAATAAAACTCAAAAGTGTGAGTCAGCGTTTGAATCAAATATAGACGCAGGTGAAGAGTTCTTGCAACTTAAAAGAAATAAGATTTCCAAAGGCTTGGTTTCCCTTGAGATGCTATTTGATAACCATGACAAATTCATCAAACAACAACAAATGGATTCAAGCTTCTCTCAAGAGTTTGATCAAGTAAATTTGGGAACCAAGAGAGATCTCAAGATGGTGAACATTAGAAAATGTTGCACTCTTGAGGAGTAAATTCAAGTTCACTACTCTACTTCGTCAGTACATAGACGTCTTAGCATATTCTTATGATGACCTAAAGTCACTCAGGTTTGATGAAATCTGCCATGACATTACTCTAAAGGCTAACTTAGTGCCTTACAAGCAAAAGTCCAAGAAATATAATCTAAAAAATATCAGGTACCATTTTATCTAAGATACAAAAAATGTTAAATGCCAGGATAATCTTTCCAATCCACCACTCTACATGGATCACCAATATAGTGCCTATAAGAAAGAAGAATGATGAAATTTACATCTGTGTAGATTTCAAAAACTTGAATCAATTATTCTTAAAGGATAACTATTTTCTGCCTGTCATGGATCAAGTTTTTCAGAAGGTGACTGGTTCATAAATATTATCAATGCTGGACAGCTTTTCAAGGTATAATCAAGTTGAAGTTGAAAAAAAAGACCAACATAAGACTGCCTTCACCACACCCTGGGGCACCTTCGCTTATTGAAGAATGTCTTTTGGTCTGATAAATGCAGGTGCCACATTTCAGAGAGCAATAGAGTTCGCTTTCAATGATGAAATGGGTAAGTTCATTATAGTATACCTGGATGATTTAACAGTCTTTTTCAAGCATCATTTTGATCATGTACATCATTTACAACAAGTGTTGGAATGCTACCGCCAAAATGGCATTTCTTTGAATCCCAAGAAATCTATTTTTAGGGTAACGAAAGGAAAACTTTTTGGACATATTGTGTCTCGAGAAGGTATAAAAATTGATTCAAAAAGAGTCAAGTCCATCCAAGAGCTTACTCTGCCTATCAGTAAGACTGCGGTTCACTTTTTCTTCAAAAAAGTAAATTTTCTATGAAGGTTCATCCCTGAGTTCGCTGAAAAAAATCACCACATTGTCAATATGATGAAAGACAATCACTTTCAGGTGGACTGCAGAGGGCAAATCAACGTTCGAAGACATCAGAGAAGTAATCATTCGCGCATCAATTTTAGTTTGTCTAAACTACACCAAAGACTTCAAAATATACAGTTATGCGTCTGAACATACAATTTCAATTATTTTGGTTCAACAGAACCAAGAAGGTGTGGAATCTCTTATTTCCTTCATGAGCTACTCTCTTGAATCTCACGAGCTGAAATATTCAAACATGGAGAAGCATGCTTATACGGTGGTCAAAGCAGTTAAGCATTTCAAGTTTTATAGCCTGAATTCATATACTATGGTTTTGGTACCTGATCTAATGGTGAAGTCCATTCTGACTCAACAGGAGTTTGGTACAAAGAGGGGTAATTAGATTGCCAAGATTTAGGAGTTTGATCTCAACATCAAACCTACCAAACTTGTGTGAGAAAAAAGTCTTTGCCAGTTGATTGCTGACAATATCTCCAAAAAATCAAAAAATAAAGAAATAGAGATTGAAGACGTGCCTACGGTCCTCTTCGTTGCCACTATTGATGAGAGGTATTCTGATATTGCCCATTTTCTAACCTATGGTGAGTATTCTGCTCATCTATCTTACAAAAAAAATAGAATATTAAATTACAGGCTGTTAGCTATGTTTTGTGGGATAATAGTTTGTATAAAAGAAGCCTTGATAGGGTATTTCTTTGATGCATTGATAAGGTGCAACAAGATAAAATTTTAGAGTCTTTCCACAATTTGACCTGTGGAGAACATTTTTTTGCACTAATAACATCGCATAAAATTCTATGAGCAAGGTACTATTGGCTTACGTTATTTCAATATGCTTACAAATGGGTGCGTAGGTGTGAATTGTGTTAGCAATTCATCGAAAAGCCTAAACTGGCCGCATTACCCCTCAAGTTAGTGGTAATTGAATAACCTTTTCAACAATGGGGTATCGACTTCATTGGCACAATTAACCCATCTTCAAGTGTCGGGCATGAATATGTGCTCACGACAACTGATTACTTTTCCAAATGGGTGTAAGCCATCCCAACTAAGAACACTACTTTAGAAGTTGTATGTAATTTTTTAAAGAAAAATATTATCTCTCGATTTGGGGTTCCACTTAAAATTGTAACAGATAATGTAACCTATTTCTCTTCACATGAGATTACTCAGTTTTGCTTTTATTATGGAATTACTTTATCCCATACTTTTGATTATTTTTCACAAGGGAATGGCCAAGCAGAATCGAGTAATAAGAACCTGGTTACTATTATCAAAAAATTGGTAGATGATAATCAGAGGACTTGGCACAAAGCATTATTTTATGCTTTATGGGCAGATAGGATTACACTCAAGAGGGCCATAGTTATGTCACGGTTTCAACTTCTATATGGCTTGAATGCAGAGATACCCATCACTCTAGAACTACCAGCGCTCGGGTTAGCTAAGGCAATCGAAGATTCAACCTTCAAAAATTTAATTGACAAAAAGATCATGTGTCTAACCGAATTGAATGAGCAATGAACCATGGTGGTGGACCGAATTACTGTGCATCAAAATTAGGTGAAATTTTTTTTTGACAAGAGGGCCAAGATTCATTATTTTCAAATTGAAGATCAAGTCTTGTTGTGGGACAAGAGGAGAGAACCAAAGGGAATGCACGAAAAATTTGATTCTTTGTGGAGAGGTCCGTTTACCATTCGTCAAGTCTATGGTGAGAATAACTTCTTGCTAGAGTATCGAGATGGAGCACTATTTTCACTGCCCCATAGTGGGCATCATCTGAAGCATTTCAATCTTTGAAGTTTTAAATGAGTTCACTTGTACATTTATATAGTTTTTATGTTTTATTTGTTTTCTTTCATGTTTTTTCTTTTTAGCTTGACTCCGTAGTCCAATGGCTTGGATGAAGGCACTTAGAGACTGGTTTCTACTCTCGTTAATTAGTTCGATCAACAGAAGTTCTCTAACAAGACCCAGCTATTGTTTCTAAAATCAGCTACGCTCATTTTTGAAACAACCCCTATGAAACTTGTCCATTTTGTGTTTTTCTCTCTAAGTTCATTTTTTGAGACAAGTTTTTCTTATTCTCACATTTGTTCAACTAGCATCGTTCAAAATTTGTAACGTTCCTTTATTACATTTTCTCTAAAATGCAAAAAATGTTACAATCTCAATGTGACCAGGGAATAATTTTTTTGTTTCCCAGAGTTAGTCTTTTGTTGAGTTTTCATGCAAAGGCGGCAAAAAATGCCGTCAATGCATCTTTTGTCTCGATTCCATGCAAAGGTGGCATTTTTCGCTGCCCTTGCATCCAACATGCAAGAGCAGAATTTTTTACCGCCTTTGCATGTGTTTCTTTTCTCCTATGTAGTAGCGGCAAAATTAGCCGCCCTTGCATATCTTTCAACTCTAATACAGGAGCGGCGATTTTCACTGCCCTTGCACTGCCTCAATTTTTGCGTGCGGCATTTATGGCCACGTGCATCGAGTGGTTGGGGGCAATTTTTGCTCCATTTAATATCTTTTGATCTATTTCTACCTCATTTCTTCTATTCATCTTCCTGCCCTCTGCCTCTAGATGATCAAGCAAGCGGGAAGAAGCGCATTTTTGCTAGATTCAAGCCCTCATCGCGCATTGTTTTTAGGTAGGTCTTTATTTTTGCTTTTTATTTTGTTTTTCTTTTTTCTTTCTTGTTCTTTCTCTCATTGTTTATTTTTTTATTTTTCTCTTCTTGCTCATTGAATGAGGCGTTTCTCTTCCCCCCCACCGCGCCTCGACCCTCATTTTCCCTTTCTTCCTGTTCGGCCTTCTTTTCCTCCCGTGTTAAGGTGACAAATTTTGCCACCCTCTCATTTCCTCTTGAATTTTTACTCGTGTAAGGGTGGTGAAATTCACTGCCCTAACACAGATCTATTTTTTGACATGCATCGGCAGTAATTTTTGCCATCGATGCGACCTGACCCAACTTAGGTGTAAGGGCGACAAAAATCACCATCGTTACACCTGAGTTTTCTAACAGGTGTAAGGGCAGAAATTTTTGCCTCCCTTACACGTTCCTCCCCTCCAACATGCATCGATAAAAGGAATTACTGCCAATGCATTTTCTTTTCCCCCTAGCATGCAGGGGCAACAATTTTTGTCGCCTATGCATGTAGATCCCTTCCACATGCAAGGGCAGCATTTTTTACCGCCCCTGCATCCTTTTTCTTCATTTTTCTCTAACTCTAGAGAATTTTTGTTTCTTTTATTTTTTGTGCCCGTTCCCCCTTTTCTCTTGCTTTCTAACCTGCTTGCACCTCAGCCTTTTCAAGCTCCCTTCCTTGGTCATGATCACTTGATGTGCAATTTTCCCAGATTATCAATTTTTCTCTAATTGTGTGATCATGACTCTTATCATAGTTTCTCCCAAAGATCCTCTTTCATCAACATGCTCTCAATAAAGGCTAATCTCGATGACTGAAGCTTCTCCAAAGAAGTCGAAGGCAATGAAGTATCAGTATCAAAGTGTCTTCCCAATCACCTCGATCACTTCTAATGTCAATGACATTAGAGACAAAGAGATCTGCCATGTGGATATCGCTGAGTTCGTGGAGAGAACCAAGGCAAAAAATTTGAGCTCAGAAATGAAAAGAATAATTGAAAGCAACATCCATCTGGTCTCCTCTTTCTTTGTGGCAGTGCATCACTCTGAGTTCCTCCTCTAGTGCGTCCAATTCTATAACAAAGAGACTAGGGTAATGTCAGATGCTAGCGATAACATAATAATTTGACTAGATCCCTAATTTATTGATAAAATTTTCATGTGCCCTCCTGCTACCAAAGTATTAAGGATCGACTTCATCGAGGCACATAAGGAATACGACAAAGATCTTGAGAAAGCGAAGAAGGTTATCAATAATATATCGCTGAAGTCTCCCAAAGCCAACTTGTCCAGATGGCCGTAAAATTTTCCAAGAAGTGACTTTATAGAGGAAGTTGGTGACTTAATTACTCTTCTCACCAGAGTACGAGGTCTACCATTTTATTCTCAATTACACGAATGGATGTATCCCTTTATCAAGATAATTCTCCAAAAAAATAAGTCAACTTCTAGGGAGAACAGATCAGTAATATTCTTCATGAGCAATTGACCAAAGTGTCTACTACTTTGAAGTTCTATATGACTTCGTATTTGGTATACATTACAGCTTCCATGAGAACCTTTTCAGGTTTGACGACAGAAAGAGATAAAAGAACCACCCCTTTTTATCAATATTACCATCAAGTAACACTAAAAGGATCAATCCATCACTTTAGGAGGATAAATGACATCTTTTTCTTGGTATTTTTATGTCTTTTCGATCTTCAGTTGAAATAAAAGAGAATATCAGATGAAGCCTGGACTGTCGTCAATGATTTCGGCTGCATGTTTTTACAATTTCCTACTTTTTGCTATCTACGGGTTGGATTTTTTCAAGGCTATCCCTATATGCTCCCTAGATTTTTTTTTGACAAATTGGTCCTAATGGCGCTTTGTAGATAGATTATTATCGTGCACAATAAACAAACAGAACTTAAGAAACCAGGGTTCAAGTTTCTAATAGAAATTGGCAAATATTTAATTTTGACTGCCGCCAAAGCAAGGGTTATGGAAACCAAAATGCAATTGGTCACCATAAAATAGTTCAAAAGAAGGTCTAATTTTTGACTATAGGGGTGTTAAAGACATGATCAGAAAGAAGACTCAGTTTCATGAGCCCATGATTGAAGATATTTGGATAGATTTGAGAACAGCAGAAGATATCAGAAAAATGGACTACAACAGACTGTCTCTAGAGCAAATTGAATATCTAGGGCTCGCTGATATTCTTCCAAATATGGTAGATGATAAAGAGTTAATTAACAACAAATACCTAGCAGAAAAAGTCGCTAACACTCTTCTTCCAATTCAATGGTCCCAAAAAGAGTTGACCTCTTTAAGGATGAGATTCGAACCAATATTGGCTACCACCAATGATTGACTAGCGACCAAAGGGATCACATTGAAGGAATTCATCATAGGATCAGAGGCTGAATTTCAAGAAGAGACAAGGAAGAGAGCAGAAAACATAACTAAGAATAAAAGCGATGTTTTTTCTCCTTCTAGGCCTCACAAGTCTAGAATCACCTTTGTGTCGAAGAAATCAAAGGTTGCCGAGAAAGAGCCAAAATCAACAGATGTGGGGGTTGGAGAACAAAGCACCCAAAAACAAGCAACAGAAAAGATAGAAACAGATGACAAGCCTACAGAGCAATAAGAAATAGAAACTCTATCTCTACAAGAGGGAGCACAACCAGTTGTAGGAGTTTCTTCTTCTCCACCCCAATCCCCCATTGTAACTCCTTCACCCATTTCTCCCATCAGCATTTCTTCCTCTAGAGCCACCTCTCCTTCTGAATTTATTTTTGGTGACCCTCAAGGCACTTCTAGAGATGTTCTTCAATTATCTGGATCCATCCCTAGTCTTTCATCTCCTTTCAACATCAGAGACACTTCCACCATTGACCAGTCAGTGGCCAATATAGTTTTGCCTAATATTACGCATGCTAGACCTACTATGCCCGTCATTCTCACCAGTAGTGCAGATGTTACCCCAGTGACACCAGTTACAGGGACTGTTGCTACAGTAAGTGCTTCTGCTCTCCCACTTTGATTATCAAATTTCACACCTAAAAAAAAAAAATAAGCCATCTTTGCAAATGACTTTGATTTTGGCAAAATAGTACCAGTGAAAGCTAAGACCCCCAAGAAGCCAAGAATCTTTTCAAAAATAGTTGAGGATAAGGGGCACAAATTTTTGGAGATAGCCAAACCTCCACATGATGTAACCCTAGAGAATTTTAACATGAGTAGCTACTCCATTTCTTGCGTTGAGTTGGGAAAAATAACTCACAAGGGTGAAAAGAGCGATCTGCAGTCTACAATGGATATCATGATCCAAAATTTTGATAGAAAGGGAGAGATGAAAGATTATTACAAGGCAAAGGCAGAACAATTGATCGCAGTAGTCAGGAGATTCATTTTTGCTCCAGAGGTGGCAGCTTTGAAAGCCTTTTTTGTAGATGATCATGTTATCCAAAAAGCAGAAAAGACCTACTTGAAAGGAAAAGTACTTGAAGATTACATAAAAAAGATGCATACACAAGGAATTTCCTTGCTTATAGAGGTTGCTGAGAAGACTAGTAAAATGAAGAAAATGAGGACAGAGTTGGAAGATCTCATCTCTCTTATTTCTCAAGATATTGACAGCACAAACAAATATCTTAGCAAGTGGATAGAGATGAAAGCTCTGAAGAAATGCACCTTAGTATCGATTGGCATCATTGCCAACAAAAATTCTTATATTGAAATCAAAGAATCACTAATATATAGAATTCAGATACTTAAGGAGATGATCGATGACCTCAAATCTTCGAAGAATGACAGTGAAAAAAGTGACACTAGTCTGTTGAACATATTGGAGGAATTGCCTTGCGGACTCACCTCTTGAGACAATCAATTTGTTTCAGCAGAGAAAATGATTCAGTAATTCAAAGGTATGATCCAAAGGGAATTCGAAGAAAAATCATTTTCAATGACTTATGTGGATAACATTTTAGATAATCAGTTAACTCTGGATAATCTAATAACCAGGTTAACTAGGACAACATTGAAAGACGCTATAATCAGAGCTAAAGTAATCTTCAAGAATACCATTGCGCCATACAATATAGAAATACATGCATCTATCGCCATGTATGATGCTCATTTGAAGAAGTTTGACGGCAAGAGTTAAATTATTCCTCCATTCTCTCTTCTTCATTCTTCTCATGTACTTTGTAATTGACTTGGGACATTCGCACATGTACTTCTGTCATGTGCAAATATATGCACTTTTGTAATATGTAATTACATTTAAAAATCTGGACAAAGTCAACGTTGACTCATCTTTTACTAGGCTTTCAATATTTTAATCTTTTTCTAATTTTGAAAGTTTTTCCCTATATATAGAGGAAAACTCTTTTGTAACTGGATCTCTGGATAATTGAGAGCAAAAACTCTGCCGAAATTGAGATACTTCTTGAGACTTTGTGCTTAGCTTGTAAATCATATTTTGTTGAATGAATGAGAAACAGGTTAATTTCAGACTTTGTGTTGAAATAATTTGTGTTACTTAGGAAATAGATCTTATGTCCTCTTTCTTGATAATCTCTCATTCATTTGATTGAATAAGCAAAGTGTGTGCGTGGATTATCTAAAGACCGTTCTAAAGGATAAAAGAAAGACTTTGAGCTACTTTTATCTTTGTGATCTTTTTATCTGTTGTAGTTTTAGGTGAAGACTTTGAGCTTTACTTCACTCTACTGTTACGTGTGCTTCAAATCAGTGAAGAAGGCAACGAAAGACTTTGTGCTTTCATGGGTTTTTTTGCGGACCTAGTTACTACTCTAGGAGATTTTCTGCTATGTGCTAAAAATTATTTTTGAAAGAAGAGGAATGTTTTCAGTCATCAACACAGATCTCTTTTTTGTTCTGTGAACATCATCTCTAAAAAAAGAGAGATGGATGGTGTTATCCTACCCTGAGTATTATTATCTGCTTAGTTATATACATATATAGCATATAAGTGATTTATAGGGAACCTCCCCTTGATGAGAGGAGAGATTTATCTCATTAGAATGTGGTAAACCCAAATTTTTTGTCAAATAAATCTCCTTGACCTGTGGTTGATATACCCATTTTGCCATCAGTTAGCTGATGACAAAATATTCACCCAACAAAGGTTACCTTGCTTTTTCTTGAACTTGTCCAAAAATTACATAGTTCTACACTAGCTGAGGTATTTCTTGTCTAATAGCTATGTTTTGATGACCTTGAAATGGAAGAATCCCCATAATTTCATTATTTGCGAATTTAGGCCGTTCCATCATCCTTCTCTTGGCTCTGGTGTAGTAATCTGATTGAACCAATGGCTTCTTTGAAGTAGAAGCTTCATTTAAAAATACCAACTCTTCATCTTCAACCCATGAAAACAAAGCATGCTCAGGGGCTATCTCTTCTTCTTGCTGTAAGGACATCCCTTGCATCTAATCCACCATGACTAAATTTTGCATACTAGGGGATTGGTAGGGTTGAGTGTCAGAAGTATTTGCAAATTGTCCATCCATTCTTCTTTGCTTTGCTATCTTTTGCTATAGATTTCCCCTTGGACAATCTCTGGGCATATGAGCATTATTACAAGGGAAACACCAGACATTGGTGACATCTACATAATTATTCTGCCCTAAAACAATCTCCCTGTTTGGATTTGGTGGAACAGTCTGTGAGGGTGTAGGGACTGTAACTAATTAGTTTGATCGCTGAGGGTTAGCTTGCCTTTGAGGACCCTGATACTGATTTGGCTGTGGTGGAGGTCTATTTCCTTGGTAGCCTTGATATTGGGGTCTAGAATAAGGATTATGCTATCTTTTTAGGTTGATCATCTCATTAAAAAATGTCCTTAAGATGTTCTTGACATCATCCATCTCAGATGACTGGACAGGGACATCTACTTTAGCAGGTTGTTGAGGAAATGTATACATAGACTCAGGTGGGGCTATGGTATTAGGGGCTTCTTGAGGCAAAGATAAGGTAATATCTGGAAACATGGGCATGGGAGGCCTTGGAGGCAACTTTTTAGCATTTATTAAGTTATTTTTAGCTCTGATTGCATAGTCATAGGCTTTTTGCAGAGTCTGACCTCCAAGTGACTGAATCATTACTGATATATCTAAATTTAAGGCTTTAAGATAAAATACTATAGCCATACCTAGTAATGGTCTTGCTATAGTAGGAACTCTTTCCCATGTCTTTTGAAATCTTGAATTGAAATCAGTCATTGCTTCTTGTGGTGCCTTTTTGATAGTAATCAATTGTTGCAACAAAGAAGATTTATCACCTTTTTCTTCAAATCTTGCAAAAAAAGCATCTCCACGCTGATCCCATGTAGATATTGTATTTGGGGTCAAAGATCTGTACTAGTCCAGAGCCTTCCCCTTAAAAGAAGCTACTAACAATCTTATAGCCACATTCCACTGTGTGATCACATGTATTGCACATACATCAGACACATCCTGTAGATGTTCTTCAGGTGTTTTGAAAGTTTTCCTGCTGAATTTGGGCAGAGCTTTCAGGGCATTTACTGGAATAGGATCCCAAGTGGCTGGTGGTACTGGGAGAATCAGAGGACTCCCAGTGTTCTAATTTGCATAATTCCTTGGGGCTATAGGTGCTCCCATGTTTTCTCTTGGTGTTGCTATAAACTGATTGACCCTTCTTCTTGAATTAGTTATCAATGGTGGTAAAAGAATACCTGGGTTCATAGCAGATTGAGCTCTTGTTACTCGGCCACAACTCTGACTCCTTGTAGCTCTCTGGTTCATACAATCTTGAAAGAAACTTCAAGAGATTGTCCCACTGGGCGTGCCAAAAATTGTTGATGCTTAAATATGTGCTATTTCCAACACCAACATGGGAAGTTTCAAGAATGTGGGACTTGCGACCTGAAATGACCTCCAGATTTTAAAGAAGTTGGCTCTTCTTTATCTCAAATGTATTGTGGGAAAAAAAGATAAAAATTAAACATAATCACCAATGTAATGAAAGAAAATTTAACTATGGCAATGCGCTTGAGTATGATTCATTCTTTAATACTAAGCACAATGAAGCTATCTTTAGGATTCAATTACATTAAAGAGCAAACAATGCATGATCAATGTAAAAGATGAAAACAAATAGAATCAAAGGCTCACAACTTAGACAATTTTGCAATAACACAAAAAATATTAGCAAAGGCACAGAACTCAGTCTTCTTATTAATTTTTTAGTCACATAAAAGGCTCTAATACATGTACAGTTATACAAACTTTTTGAATTAAGAAAACAGAACAAAGACAAATGATATTACTGGCCACATCAAGAAAGTCTCAAAAACTTCTTGTAAATCTCTGATAACAATCTATATGCAAAAAATTCTCTCTCTTTCCTTTCCTCTTCCCTTTTCTCCTCTCGAACCTGCGATTTGAACCCATATTTATAGCATAGGACTGGCTCAAGATTGCTCACACGATTAAATCCCAATGGTCTAACCGAACTAGAACTTAACTAGAAGTGTCTAACAGAATATATCTTTCAGATCTAAAATAGTTAGCCTCTCTGCAAGTTCATTGGCTGAAACAGATACTCGTGGCATTTTCCACTGTGAAATAGGGGATGACACTTGGCAATGTCCACTAGTCTTAACAAGTGACACGTGGCGGCTTTCACTTGTCTATAGAAACTTTAGATACCTTTTGAGAATTTTTCGAAAGATGACACATGGTGGCTTCCGTTGAGCTTTAGAAACACTATAAAAACATTTTGGATTCATTTAGACTCACATAGACGATGACACTTGGCACACTCCGCTTACTTTAGCAACTCACCTGGGGCCCACCACAATCCTTTGTCAACAATTAAACGAAAGGAAGAAACTGCGGATGTCGACACTTTGTGGTCTCTACAAATATTACAAGGGACACATGATGCTTTCTATGTAACTTAGAGAAACATATTAAAACCTTCCACAGTTGCCACTTGGAGTCTTTCGCGCGACTAAGAGAAGCTTATTGAAAGAAGATTTTGAAACTTATGAGACACTGAAATGCAGATGCTGACACTTGTCGGGCTTTGTGGGTATATAACAGGGCACGTGGCAGCTTCCACTTTACTTAGAGAAATTATAATGTGTCCTAGCTGATGACACTTGGCATGTTTTGTGCGACTCTGAGACTTAGACAAAACTTAGGCAAAATGAAAATCCGTGCCCACGCTCTGTGTCAAAACCTTCACTGCCAAAATTGAAATGCATAGGGACAAAAATGGAGCGCACAACTGAAACTCAAAACAAAATGTAGAGTATTTTACTCTACAGTATCCATGCCCGAAAATCATAGCTTGGGGGTTTGCCAACATTTCTTTCCTGAGCCTAATCACACCACTCCTTTCATCAACACCACCAATCTTTCCTCCCATATTACAAGTCCATCTCCCACACCCATTGATTGGGACCAACAATCTTACTTACCATTAGTTTCCTCCCACAATGATAATCAAATAATCATAGACTTCCTAGCTAGCCTCTGATTAGAAGAACATCAAGGAACATCTACATATTTTGAGAAACAACAAGCGTTTCTCGATCAAGATGAATCTTACCATCCAAATATAGAATCATTGTCCCTTAGTGAAAACCTCTTTGAGGCACTATCAAATAATCTAAATCCAAATGGCAATCCCAATCTAAATCAAAATGTAAAAAATCAAAAATATGAGTTCCTTAGTGAGAACCTCTTTGAGTCATTATTTGACTATCTAAATCTACATCCCAATCAAAACAATCGATAAGAATCCATTGGTGAAAACCTTTCTAAGGCACCAATGGATGAAAAGAATAAAATACCCCCTGCATTAGCACAATTGTATGATGGATCTCTATCATAGATTGAAGACACCATTGATCCAAAAGTGAATCCCCAAATCATCCAACTTATGGTTACTCCTAGTCTTGTTGACCATGAGATCGATGCTCCCATGAAAACCTATACTTATCCCCACTATCATTTCATCGCTTTAAATATTTTATGCACTCAACACACATATTTCATCCAACACACCTGCTTCACCCTATTTGGTTACACCCTCTATCGTAGGGGCTATGACGATATATTGGTAAACTTGGAAGAATCCAACTTAGAAATTAAATAAATTACTAAAGACATCTTTGGAGTGCATACCTAAATGATCAATAGGGGTCAACATGATGCATATTGAACCCTTTTATAATTGAGATGCCAAAAATTAAAAAAAATCACAAAACATTAAAAACCAAAAAAAAATTATGCAACTCATGACCCTCCATTGACTTCAAATGCTAATAAAACTAAAAAATTATAAAATAAAAAATAAAAAATGAAATAACTTGTTGTCTACAAGTATCTTGACACTTGGGGGCAATCCTATTTAGAATTACATTTCACATTGCCCTCATTGTATTGCATTTTCTATCATTTACATTTTGTCTTGTATATCAGCTGTCATGGTTGGTGATTATTTAGTTGTCAATTCGTATAACACAAACTTTTAAAATGCAACTTATCATATCATTTCAATTTTTATATCGCCCTATTATCTCATGGAAAACATTCTTAAATTTAGTATTATATTGGTTCTTGCCTTAATTCTTATGAGCATAGTACATTTCTTTTACCTAGAGTTTTCATCAAAATAGAGAAAGATAACATTTTTTACCCAAAACTCAAGATATGTTTATTGCAAGCTATTCTCCACAAGAAGTCTACAGATTGAATTGTGATCACAATCCTTCTTCTCTTACCCTAACCAAATCCATGAATTGCTCTTGGAGATAGCTACCAAGTATTGTAAGACACTTGTGACATGACTCACTTCTGGTATATATACATATTTTGGGTTTTAGTTGGGTGAAATTTTTTAAGAAAAATATGATTGAGTGGTGAGTTTTATGACTGAGCTTTTGAAAATAAGAGGGTATTTGAGAAGGAAAAAATATACCATTTTAAGGAGATGATGGTATTTAATTAAAAATAGTTTTTAATTATATTTAAATTATTTATTTTATTTTATTTTTAAATAAGATTAGTTTTCAGATATCAAATTTATTGGAGAATCACCAAAAGTAACTTAAATAGGTTATCCACCGAAATGTACATCTTAAATCACTTTTCCTTTCCTTTAATTATAAATCCTAGTTAAATTAGGTGAATAAGGAAAGAAAATATCAAAGCCACTGAATTGTATTACAAGATTTGGTTCAACACTTATCATAACAATTTCAATAAACTATAATAATAAAATAATAATATGAATAAACAAACAAAATAATTATCTTATAAGGTTTGGTTCAACTATTACAATAATTATTACAGTTACAAGTATCGTATATTACAATCAAAGTCATGTTAAATTTGTGAATGGGACTCGAGGAGGTGAATTTGACTTGTCAAGAATGCTTTCTCAAAAGGAGCTCATGAAGGTTCAATTCTTAAATAAAAAATGTAATGTCATGCTAATCCAAAAACCAACCACAAATAATGTGACTATATATATATAAAAGCTTGGTTCAACTTCTACAATAATTATTATAATTACAAGTAGTAAACATTATGATCAAAGGCATGTTAAATTTGTGAATGAGATTGAAGGGGGTGAATTCGGCTCGTTGAGAATGTTTTCTCAAAAGGAGCTCATGAAGGCTCAATTCTTAATTAAAGAATATAGCATAGTAATACTCCAAAACCAACCACATTTTTTTATTTTATCTAACTCAATTATTCTCAAGCGTACGGTGTTGAAGGCGATTGCTACACAAACATACATATATATTATGCACCAATGCACTCTGGGGATACATCTAAAATTAATCCTTTTGGATAAATATGGATAAATTATAAAGTTGGTCTTGGTTTATTTCACTGAGCACATATCATATATGATTATGGGATCTATAGGTTATGGGTCTTTTGTAGAAATTACTTCATATCTAGGTAATTTATTCAAAAGGTGAATGAGCCAAAGCTTGGGTGTGCACAACACAAAAAAGGGGTTTAGTCAACTTTCATTGTATTGTTCAAATGTAAACATTACATATATAAAGAATGTTTCTCCTATAAACAAGGAGACAACATTCATCCCCTATCCATAAACATCTCACACTTATCTCTCCTCTATTCTCTCTATCCTATTTCCTACTTATCTTCACACAAACCTATCTTCTAACGAGTTGTTCAAGTTCACGTACAACACTTTATTCTCACAAAAATACATTAATTATTTATTTATTCATTCATGTGATATATTTATATCACACAAACTATCTATGACCTAAACACCCATGTGATGACTAATTCCTCAATATTCCTCCCTAGTGCGAACACATGTCCAAAAGAATCAAACATATATATTACCTCCCCGGAAGATGGATGCTAAGTTTGCTTTATAATATGTTCATTATAACATTGAGAGTTTTATTACATTATATTAGAGAGATTGATAAATCCATTTTTATTACAAAAATGCCTTTCAAGGCTTTATTTGAAACTTCCAACTAATAACATTCAAAAAAGACTAAAGATGACACATATAAAATCCAATTGACTATTAAATTTATAATCCAAAATAAAATCTTGCTTTAAATAAATTACTTAAAAAATAAAATGAAAACAACTTAATAAAAAATTATACCTAAAAAAAACTTATTAAACACTCAAAACTTTAAAACAAATAAAAACATAATTAAAAAATTTAAATGTATATATATATATATATATATATATATATATAACTAAAACGCATAAATTAAAAATTTAATGTAAAACGAATTAATCAAATTTAAAACTCAAACAAATAAAAAATACAAAACTAAATATACCTAAACCACTTAAAAAGAATTATACCACGAATTACAACTGAAAAACCACTATTTTTTTTAACCTTTAACAAAAATCATAAAACCCTCGTAAAACCTAAAATAACTCATAAGAACCAAATACCACCAGCTTTTTCAAAAAATCGTGGATAAAAACAAAACTTAAAGTAAACCTAAAAGGAATACCTAAAAGCAAAACTCTGGGAATAAAAAGCTAAATTTAAAAACTTGATATCAAAAAGGAAAACCACCACTGTGATAAATGGTTTTGGTGGTGGGTTTTGAAATGATGGGCAAAAGGATCTAGTGTGAAAGGGAGACAAGAAGGGAGTTATGTTGTTTGAGACGTGTAGTGTCACCAAGCTCATTGTTGGATGCATTTGATCAGGGGCCATAAAGGTTTGCTTGGATGGTGAGTTGATAGAAACGCAAGTCGTCAAGCTCATTGTTGGATGTGTTTGAGTAAGAGCCATGAAGGTTTGCTTGGATAGCGAGTTAATAGAAACATAAGTTAGCGAATTAGATGTTCAGTAAAGGATATTCAAATTGCTGAAGCAAAAACTTGCTTAATACATATATGAATGCATCCTGCAGGTTTGAGCAATAGAAAACAAAGTGGTAGGACTTTGAAGAGCATTCCATGTGTAGATACTTAAAATTAGAGATTTTGTGTTGATTTTAACTTTCTTTGCACTAAATCCCTAATCATCTATAATCATCTTAAGTTTTTTCTAATCACTATTCACTACTTATTATTACTAAATTAATCGAAAATTAATTGATTAATCTTTCTCTAATTAAAAATTTTATGTATTTTGAAAACTCATAATTTTTATAAATAAAAAAACTAAAGATTATCCTCACATTCCCTAAATCTCCACTTGTTTCCCACCATTCCAATTTAATAATTTTATTGTCCTCCATGATCTAATTTAATAATCTACCTTTATTATCATTGTCTTTCATGATCTAATTTCTTTCAATTTAATAATCCACCTTTATTCCCATTCTCTTTCATGATACAATTTTCTCCAATTTAATAATCGATATCACATCCACTCATCCACTCACTAATTTTATATCATATTTTCCTCCCAAATAAATTTTATATTGATTTATGAGTCCCATATGTTCTCCATTTTAATTTTTAATTCAAATTTTTTGTTATGAATTAAAAATTACCTATTATTCTTAGCGCTTGATCTTCATCTCAAGATAATTGTTCACATCCATTTCTAAATTCTATAAATTGAAGGTTTTCCCTCCAATTCAGTCAAGATTCTTCATTACAAACTTATTCTACTAGTAGATCTCCAAAGTTTCTTCATCACAAAGTTATTATGCTGGTATATCTTCGAAACTTATTCATTACAAAGTTATTCCCTTAAAATATCTTGCAAGCTTCTTCATTGCAGATTCATTATGCTGAGTTCATAAAGGAGTTGCACAATTTACATCCAAGCACATCGAAACAATCCAAAGTTCATATATCAAAATGATGTCCAATTCCCCTTTGCTTTGGAGAAAATTGAGAAACCACATCCAAGAAAGCAAATCAACTCAAAATCACAATGGAAACAGCTTGCAAGGTATAATTTTATATTTTAGTTTCTTACATTTGTTGCTCTAATTTAGGTTGATTGAATTTAGATTAAATCTCACTAAGTTTAGTATTTTCTTAACATAATTTGTATCTAGATTTCACTCACATATTTTGGAACGTCAGGTGAGACTTTCCCAAAAAAATTTCATCTTATTTTATCTTTTATTTTTAATTTTTAATTTTTTTTAAAGGTTTAATTAACTTCATTTTCTGTTTTTGTGTAGGTTTAAACTAACTTTGATCGCATTTATTTGGATTTTTTTTTTGTTATTATTTTTATTTTTTCGAATCTTGTTAAAATTGTTATAACTTTTAATTTAGAGTCTATTTTTTTTTAAATTTTTTTTATAGGTTCGTTTGGGTTTATACTATCTTTAACCTATTAAATTTTTATATAAATCTTACTTGTATTTTACGATAAATCATTAAAATCATGACTATTTATTTTTTATGTTTTTGTTTTTTCTAACTTTAATGTTTATATATATATATATATATATATATATATATATATATATATATATATATATATATATATATATATACATATATATAGTTTTACATTTTCGACTAAATTTGTATGGTGCCTTGGTTATTCAGTTTTAAAAAACACTTACTAAAATTTGTGTGCAACATGTTTGTCAAAAAAAGTTAAAAATCAAGTCACAAAAAAATCTTGTTACTAACAATTGCTTGCTTTCAAAGTTTTGATTTTTTCAAATAATTTGTTTTCATTTTGACATTTTATTTTTCATAGTAATTAAATCACATATTTGTTTTGGTGTTAATCAATCTTTCATTCCAAGCATTTTTGTTTTTGTGTGTTGTAAGATTGTGTATGTTCTTTTCTTGACGTCACTTTGGCGACAGTACTTGAAAATAAAAAATTACTTTACAACTTTTATGTTATCCAAGATAATACTTGTGTGTATGCTCTTTTCTCAGCATCACATTGGTGGTGATACTTGAGAATCGGAAGCAAGTGTTATTTTTTTATTTTTATTTTCCTAGGGGATCTATCGACCATATATTTCAACACCACGCAATAGGCTAAACTCTGTGTTCCGGTGAAGTATAAATAGCAGGATCAATTGTCATTAAGCCAAGCAAGAAACCCTATACAGGATCTTGTGAAGGTGAGGAGTTAACTCTATGATCCAAGCATTAGACAATACCCTATATAGATTTGAGCCTCATTGCACCGAAATGTATCTCGAAGACTCTCCTAGCTAAACTTGTATGTACTTCAAACATAGGTAAGCCATTCCATCTGTTTAATTTGTAGTGCATTGGTTAGTGATTAGTGTCGAGAAGTCACTTTCTCTGCACCCTTGAAATCAAACTTAGTGGGCCATGGGAATGGCATAATTCTCCATGGTTAGTTCCTTGAAATAATAGGCCGCAGCTAATGCAATGGGCAATCAAGTGACCTGGGAAGCCTACAGGGTACTCAAGTTCTTTTAGCCTAGATTTTTTTACCTTTTTTTGCAATTGCATGAGTGTTTAACATACATATTATTTATTTGTTTCTATGTATTATACTATGTGTTAAAAACCTTGAGTGTAAACACAAATACTTTTAAGTTTATTATCTACAAAATCATTAAAATCAAAGCATTCAAAGCCAAATTCAAAGGCATTTAGATCATGAAATGAAACATATTTCATTGAATAAACTTAAGTATGTATCAACCACACCAAATGCATCCAATACCAAGTTTCATATCAAACCAAGCTACAAGGTAAAACCTATAGAACCTATAAAGGAAACAAGTGCTAAAAGGAAACAACTACAATGGTCAATGCAGTTTTACAATAACCTAATCAACTTGTCTTATTCAATGCACCAATGAAATAATTTACATGATTATCTAAGTCTCCAACTTTGCTACTTGATAAGCTTGTATATTTTCATCTCATATATGTCCATCCTCCCATAGAGGTTGATATGAGTAGACCTCTACCTCATGGTATGATGCCAATGCTTATTGTGACCATCATCAGGGCCTTGGGCATTCTACTAATCAATGTTATACCTTAAATCATAAGATTCAAGAGTTTCTTGATCACCAACATCTTATATTTGATGATCCTCCCAAAGATTCACGATCACAACCTGGTGACTATCAGATCTAAAATATGTTTAGTTATCGATTACAAGATCATTCTTATATGAATTCAAAATTAAAAATGACATATAATCCACATCCTCCTTCACATTATGAGCACCCATTAGATGAGATTATTGGTACCTAAACACGACATATACTTCCTATGGTTTAGATACCATCTATTGTGTTCAATGATAATGAGATTGTGGATGATAACTCAGATCTTCATTCATTATTTATTTGAGCATACCTTGATTACAAACTTATTCACAATGTTATGATTGATAATGGTGCTAGTGAAAATGTTTGCACCATGACACTACTTGAAAATTTGGGATATACACATGATGATTTTCACCCTTTGACCAAAGTGGTCAAAGCATTCGATGGGACTTCACAACAAATTTTTGGTGAGAATGACTTACCTTTACAAGTTGGACCAACACATTGGTCACTACCTTTTCAATTATACCATACATGAGAGTCTTTGATATGTTATTAGGACAACCTTGTGTAAAAAATATGTACAATATTGTTACATCCCTCTTTAATCTATAGGGGTCTTTGTTAGACCAAGCATTCCTTTAAAAATTTTAAAATTTTCTCATCTAAGCATTTTTGTCAAGATGTCTGCTAATTGCTCTGTTGTTGGGCAATATTGCAAATTGACACTAACATCTTTCACATAGTGCCGAATCACATGAAATTTGGTATTCATATGCTTGGTTCAGTCATGAAAGATTGGATTACTTTCCATCTAGATTACAGAAGTGTTGTCAACTATGAGAGGTGTTCAAAAAACCTATTGCTCTTGTAAATTTGAAAGGACCCTTCTAGGCCACAAAATCTCTCTAGTTGCCTCTAAAATGGCCATATATTCTGCTTCTGCTGAATAAATTTTTAGCATTAACTATTTATTGGATTTCCAACTGATAACTGTTGTTCTCAAATTCATTAGAAAACCTGAGGTGGGCTTTTCATCTTGATGATCACCAGCATAGTTGAAATCTAAATACCCAACCGGTTTGAAGTCTCCTGCCCTAGAATATTTGAGCCCAAAATTTTGTGTGCCTTTGAGATATTTGAGGACCCTTTTTGTTGCTACCCAATGACTCTCCTTGAGTTGTTTCATGAATCTTAAGAGGACACCAACTAAAAATGATATATTTGGTTGAGTGGTAGTCACATAAATCAAACTTTCAATGACCTATCTATATTTAGTGGCATCAACCAAATCTGTTGAATTTTTAGATGTCAATTTGAGATTTTGTTCCCATGGGCATGTTAAGAGGCTTACAATCTTTCATTCTAAACTTGCTTAGAATGTCACCAATGTACTTCTACTAAGTGATGAATCGATACTTTGTTTTTTGAATTTTTTCAATACCCAAATAGTAATGAAGATAACCCACATCAGTCAAAGCTTTTCATCAACTCTGATTTTAATTTTTCAGTGTACCATTCATTATTTCTTGTGATGAAAAAATTGTCAACATACACCACCATAAATACAACTATTTTGTCAATTATTTTGATGAAAACAGTTGCATCTTCAAACTCAAAACATTTGAAGTTCACGTTCATGAGATGCTCAGCTAGTTTTTCGTACTATGCTCAAGGGGCTTGTTTCAAACCATACAATGATTTTTTTAGTTTATACACATTGTACTCTTGTCCTTTTAATGAAAAACTGTTAAGTTGTGTCATATACATAGTTTCATTGAGGTCTCCATTCAAAAATGCACTTTTGACTTCCATTTGGTGAACTTTCCATCCATTGTGAGCTGCCAAAGTCAACATGGTCTGAATGGTAGTCCATTTCCCTATAGGTGCAAAGGTTTCATTGTAGTCAAGTCCTTTCTTTTGAGCATACCCTTTTGTGACAAGCCTTATTTTGTACTTGTCAAGTAAGCCATATGCCTTGTATTTATTGCAATAGACCCACTTGTAGCCAATTGGTTTGCAACCATATGGTGGATCAATCAGATTCCAAGTCCCATTTTTCATCAATGAATTATACTCATATTTCATTACTTTTCTCTAAGAGTTAAGCTTATCAACTTGTTTGAAAGTTTTTGGTTCTCAATCAAATGCAACATTGAGTTCCTCTTGAGAATCATCCAATGTGAGTTTTTCAATCATGTCATGAATTTCGTCAATAGACTTGTTTGGTTGAGAGGAGGTTGCATGTGCACTTCGAGTGCCTATTTTCCCAACTTCATCAGTCCTCACATCTTTTAGTATTTGAGTGGCCCACTTAGTCATCTTGTTTTATGCTATTGGTGCTTCGAGTTCATCCTCTGAAGTTCTTTTAGTGTCTACCCTCTATTCTCTTGGCCCCTATTCAATATTTAATGAAGTTTCATTCTCTCCTTCAAGAGTTTCAAGCTCATGTATAGGAGACAATAGAAAATCAATAGATTCCAACCTCTGTCCCCCATTGACTATCGGGAACATTCAAATCATTCTCTTTGTAGAAATCAAACTTTGCATATTTGTCTAGTCAACTCAACTGTCGATCAATATGATCTTTTGACTTTGCAGTTTCACAAAAGATAACTTCTTTTGCAACAAGAAACTTCTTCTCTTTCTCATTTTATAGCATGTATGCCTTGGAGGAATCAGAATATCCCAAGTGGATGCATTTTCAACTCTTGTGGTAAAATGTTTTTCTCTTCTCCTTTAGAATCAATGCGTAACAAGTGGATCTAAAAATCCAAAGATGTATTGAAGGGAGGTGACCACACCACATCTCATTTAGAGTCTTTGATTCAAGAGATGTTGATAGTGATCTGTTGTAAAGGTATACTATTTTAGCTACTTCACCCCAAATGTACAGATTTACCCCTTTGAAATACAACATTGCATGAACCATATTCATCACAATTTTATTCATTCTTTCAACTACTCCATTTTGTTGTAGAGTGTGAGGAATTGTGAGATGGTGTTTGATCCTATTTTTCTCAAGATAGGATTCAAACTTATTTGATGTGAATTCACCACTATTATCTATCTTGAGTGTCTCGATGTGGGTTTGTGCTTTATTTTTAATCATTATTCAAAACTTTTTAAAAGTATCGAAGGCTTCTGATTTCTTTTTTAGAAAGTATATCCATGTCATCTTGTTGTAGTGATCAATGAACGATATGAAGTACTTATGACCACCAACGAAGATGATTGATAGAGAACACAAGTCTGAATGAACAAGCTATATTTTTTGGTCTTCTTTCCACTATGCTTTGTAAACGGTTCTCTTGTATGTTTAGCTAAGATGCAGGCTTCACACTGCTCATCTATTTTTGTAGGCAATGTAAGCATGCCAATAACACCATTTTTTTACAATACACAAATGTTGTTATAGGAGTGTGCCCAAATCGGGCATGCCAAAACATGTTTGGAGACATTCCATCTTCCACGAGATGAGCCTAATTCCTTGAATTTGATGGCTCACCCCTGAGTTTGAGAAGTTTTCCTTCTTCATATCTAGTCAAGAAGACTGCATTGTCACTTTTCCTCCTGATTGTGGCATCACCATTATCTAATAGAATGGAATGGCCTTATTTTCTTATAAGCACTAGGGACAACAAGTTTCATTTTAATTAAGGTAGAGAACATTCTCAAGTTTGTAGTTTGGAAGCTCTTGACACTTCAGTCAAATTTTACCTCTTCCTTATGGTTGTAGACTTGATCTATCTACGAGGTATATTGAGCCACAACTTTCTTCATTGTACTCCTCTAAGAAGTATTTTCAAAAAGTTATATGTTGAGTGGCACCAGTATCAAGAACCCAAGCATTTAACCATGAAGAACTAATCGAGACACTATTTGCTTCATCATCAGTACTGGAAAACACACATTCACTAGTGAATTAGGCTAAGTTTGACTCTTGATTGTTTTTTTGAATTATTGTCTTTCTTCTTATGGTATGCTTCAATTTTCTCTCATGAGTCCTGCATTCATGAGTTTCATGGCTACCTTTTCTATCACACTATTTGCAATAGAGGTTTTATTTATCATTCTATTTTTTATTTTGACCACCGTGATTTTTATTTTTGTAATCTTTTACCCTGTACTTGTTCTTGTACTTGTTATTGCTTTCATTTTTGGAAGATGTGGCCTTGTTTTATGGTTTGGAAGAATTTGTTTTAACATAGCACACATTTTCACTTATTGTGATTTTGATTTTCTTTCCAAAGGCCTTTTTTCTTTCTGCCATTTTTTCAACCAACTGGTCAAATGTGAGAGTCTTCAACTGATTGCTTGCTTGTAGAGACTCCAAATAAGTTGAATAGTTGGGAAGAAGGGATTTTATGAATGCGATCATGTATATGTCAATTTTTACACATATTGCTTCAACATCATGTTTGATAACACATATCTCTGAAGCCAATCTCATCACATCATCATCTTTCAATTCTAGGTTGAACAACTTCAAATGTAACTAAATAAATTTCTACTCTGAATGAGATTCATATACGTCCTTAATTTTATGATATGCTTTCCATCATATATTTCACCCTTGTATATGATGAAATACATTTCCGCCCACTGATGCCCTCATCAAGGCCAATGCCTTCTTGTTTTTTTGCTTCCATGTTTGAGGGTCTTTTACATTCCTTATTGGTTCAGCTGGTTGTTTTGCCCCATCACAAATATCGAACCATAGATAATTGAGTATGAGTGTGTTCTCCACTTGTCGATACCATTCTAACCAACTGTCTTTGTCATTCAAGGTAGTACCAATAATAGATTTGATGGAATGCATGGTTTTGAGTTTTTAGAGGTTTTGAGTTTTTGTTTAAGCCCAATTGGTTCTTTATCACTCCAAAAGGGTCTTCTTTTATATAATACTCAAAGGTACTAAAAAGAATTCACTTTCTCATTAACACTGGCTTAAAAAGAAAACCTCATACATCAATATATTCAGTTTTTCTTGATTTTTAGATTTACGTTTTTTGACATACATGAATGGGTAAAAAGAGTAGCTCTCCTTATTTCTCCTTGAATTTATAAAAATTGGTTGTTGTTTACCAATTTTGCTTAGAGTAGCTTGCTTCAAATATCAATTAAATGATTTTCACATTAAAATGACTTTCAAAATTTGAAAGATCCATTTAAAATAAAATTGAAAATTTTCTTTTTAATGAAAAAGCTTAAAAATATATCTCTCTACTTTTGTTTTATGTGGCATATTTGATTCGAATATTGGAATAAAAGAAGTGGAAATGAAGTGTTGTCTTATAAAGAAAGGCACTATGTAGAGTTCCACGCCAAACTCCACGTGGCAAGCAATTTTGTATGAAAAGAAGCTAAAAAAAATCTCTGTCTAAGATCAGGGTCAACACCATGTACCACACTTTTTAGGAGAAAGAAGAAAGTTTAACTTCAATATAATGCCTTACACCAAATTCCAAATGCCAATATGCAGGTCATAACTTAAAAATTTGACAAGTCAAACTTCGTAAATCATGCCAAACTAAAAAAATTGCCTCTTGTAGTCAAAACACCTCAAATTGCCTATATAACAGTTGATAGAACCCCAAAATGAAGACAAGTTGATACCTGGAGCAGTCACTATCAAAGATCAAACAAGAAAAATCCAAACACAGGTCTAGATGATGAAATGCCACACTTATGATCTTCCACGCAGTCACAAGACACAACAAAAGAAGTAACACAGATCTATCCTCAACTAGAAAGAATGTGATATGTAGGACCAACGTCCCACTTATGACATCACAATGCCTTTCTCTAATTTCTAGTTTATCCCATGCAAGTCTAAATATCAAAACGCCTTCTTATAAAGTGTTGTGTTGACTTAAGTAATGGAGAAGGAATGATAAAATTGATAAATTAAAATTCTAAGCTCTGATACCAATGACATGTTGGATTATATTTGGAATGACAATGAAATTTCTATTTCATGATTCAAATTAAAATTAGAGAAAACATTACATTTAATAGACCAAAAAAGACTATTCATATCACATTCCCAGTGACTCTTTCTATTCCTACGGGAATGGAAAGCTTATTGAAAAAGACAAAATCCTAGACACCTAAGCTGGACACCTAGGATTAATAATAAATATGTACAATATTGCTACACCTTGGATACATAAACTCTGAGCAGTACCTTTCATAATGCATGGGTGTATGAATTACATTCGTTCCAATAAAATAGTGATGGTTCTTCGAATTGTATATGAACATCCATTTGAACAAAAACAACCTAATCTAATACAACTAATTATAAAACCTAATAAGGTTAATCTTCTATAAAAGGGTAATAAATAGGCAATCCACTTTCCTAGGCAACCCATACTCGAGAGACCATTGCATGAGAGATACACAATGGATTCCACATAATCCTTATCTACTACTACATAACATACTTGTTTATCCAAAGCACACGAACATGTTCCTATTATTGTTGCTTCAAACACACTACAAAGAACAAAATGATGGCTTCCACAAAACCCTACTACTTTTATTACATCTTTGAGACCATAGAGTCGTATGACACATACACAGTGCATTACAGAGCATACAATGTCATATATTACACCTATACATGCTCCTTGACAATACCGCTAATTTGATATACCATATATAATGTTCAACACTTCCAAATGAGCATCCATTAGATGGGATAATTAGCTAGACTTTACCTTTTCTAAAAAATTTAAAAATACAAATATTCCAAAAAGACAAAAAACATTCAAAAAATTCAAAAATACCAAAAAAAATCAGCATGTTCCTAGTTGTACTATTTATTATAAATATGTTGTTTGCTCCATGTTAGTAGATAACATATCATTCCTTTCTATATAGACATATGTTTCATGCTTAATTTGAGTGTGATATAGGCATACCCATATGCATGATATATACACATACAGATTTTGGGACGTCCTTTCACTCATGTCATAAGTACGTTGGGGGCATCTTCTCATTTGATCATAATACACTTAGGTTATATTATTCTATAATCACTTTACATTATCATGTTTGAGCTTACATGCTTACACATACATATATCCATACTTATACCTTTCATAGTGTTCTTTATATGATATGTACTTAACATTGCTTGCAAACACATATAGTTAGGGACTAGTATGCTATGTTCATGTTAGTTACCTATTTTCCTTGCTTTTTATGTCTTGCATCATATTTATTGTTTGAGCATTTAAATATGCTCCATTGATTTTGGCCCTCGTGCCTTTGGTTGCATATTTGGACATTTGAATATTTCATTATTAGTTGTATGCAGACATTTAGATATTTCTTTCTATGCTTTGTGAACATTTGACTAAGTCATGTGCCTTTGATTGTGTAACATTTGAACATGCCCCTTGGACCATATCTTTTTGCATTACTTTTGAGTATTATTGTGTGTATATTTGATTACTTGTTGAGCTTTTATTGTTACTCTCTAGATGTTGCGATGATCTATATCATGATTCTTAGGACTTGATATGATCACATGTTATGTGCTTCAATTTTATATCTACCTAGACATGTTATCCCTATCTTATCCTTTTTAGTTAAGGTAACTACTAGATTTTATATTCTCTCACCTTAAAAGGGGGGCATATTAGTGGTGGCTTGTCATGAATGCATGACTTCCACATTTTTAGATTTTAGTAAGGGCATGTCAAAAAGCATGACCTCCACACTTATTCAGTACTCAACATCTCTAGATTATGGTGAGGGCATGTTATGAAAACATGTTTTCCACATTTTTCACTGATTTTAGATTCACCAAATTTCTCAGTTATATGATTCAAATACATATTTGTGACAACATTTTATACATTGGTATTGTTATTACACCTGGATGTTAGCTTGAGACATATATGAGGTGCATATTTTATGCAAAGGGGACCTAAAATTACAAAACCAAATAAATTTATACATTTCAAATACTATTAAATACTATTATTATACCTAGGATGGACTGTTATAGACTATTATCGATCTAATCTATTGTAGTGGTTGGTTCATTTTTTGAAGGTTGAGTTAATTAAATCATTCAATCTTACCAAGCTTATAAGTTAGATTTGATGAAATCATCTAACTTTACAAAATTATAAATTGGATTTGATTAAATCATCTAACCTTGTTAGATATATAGTGTGAGTTGATTAAATCATTTAAACTCACTAGATCATACACATATTTGGGTTATGTGATTGAGATAAAACAAACTTAATGGTTGTGTTACAACTCACCCTTACACTAAAATTGGGGGCACATGTCATCTAATCTCTCTCTTTCTCTATATATATGTACTTGCAGGGTCATAATTTTCTTAATATTAGATTAAATGTTTCATAATGAGACATCCTTTCAAATCAAATTGCCAAAATACAAGATGATTGCATCAACATACAGGTGTACTCTTAACCTTGCTCTTTCTAATTTAAAGCATTTCAAATTCTTTCAATTTTAGATTTCATACACTAATTATATACTGTAACATGCTTTTGGTTGAAGGTGTTTTAACTTATTTAGGAATAATGGAGTGTTATTCTTATTTTAGTTAAGGGTTTAAATTAATAAATCAGTACAAAATATATCAATAAATACAGTCTTGATTTGTGAAACTATTTGTCTTTTTCACCTTTTTTAAAATAGAAATAAATAAGAATAAATATAACTTAACTAGAAAACAGATTGAGACCACTGATACAAAAATTGAAAATCACTGTGTAGGATTGGGAAGGTGTCATAAACTTGAATCTAGCTTTCATTGGGTGAAAGGATAAGAGCATCAAAAATTTGATGCTTTGGTGTCTGATGTTATTTTTCATGCCTTCCACTGTTGTCCAAACTGATCATAGAGATTTGAAACTTTATGGGTAGTTACGTTATGCCTGTGTGAGCGTATCTATGAAAAATTGAGTGTTGGTTGTCGATAAAACTTGTTATAGAACTAATTTTGTTTTCAATACCTAACCCTCATTCATGCTTGATAAAAGGACATTTGAGTCACTTGAGAAAGAGGGGGTTAGTGTGAAATATGTACTGAATATTCAATCCACACCCCTTTTGTGGGCATGCTGCCTACATACTAATACTCTAAAGAGGGATCAAGCCATATGTAGTTCCCCCACCTAGTGTGCTTTGTGTAATAGTGTGATGTGAATGCAAATGCCAAATCGATAGTGTTTGAGGTGGCTAGGGACTAGTATGAGGATTTGAGTAGGTTTGCAATTATGTTGGGTGACTGTGTGCAAAGAATAGGGAAGTTTGCTTAAGTGCTTTGTATTCTTGTTTGCTTTGTAAGTTTGGTCACTTTCTTTGTAAATGAGCTTTGAGTGGGATTTTATAGAAAATAATTGGTCATAGGTCAAATGTATTCACGTTAGGCCAACCTAATTAAGGATAAGGACCGAATGAAAAGGACCGTTGAGGCTCAAAGTACAAATAGACAGGACTATCAAAAATGTGACACTTTTCTATGGGGTGCTATAGTTCAAATGGGGCACTCTTGTCTTATAGGCTCGAGATCTGGAGGAACAAGATTGACACAGGGAATACTATCTGGTTGAGGTGGAATGATCATTTAGAAGGTTTTGGATGACTGGTAATGAGCAAAAAAATGTCTAGAAGGGTCACAAGAGGATGCAAAAAGGACCTATGGATGGGGTGTCACAAGCCACACTCAAAATACCAATTTGGATATTTTATATGACTAAAATTGACCCCCCCCTTTATTTTAGTGATGCAACAAAGTGAAATATTAAGATTAAAAAAATAGAAAGTATGCCTGAACTTACCTACAAGGGTGAAGCCTATGAAGATGTGTGATGTTGAGTGTGTGTAGAGAGCATAGCATGAAGTGTAAATCTACAAAAGAAAATAATGAGTAAATCAATTCTTACTAGACATACTATGTCTAAAATAAGAACGTACAAAGGTTGGGTAAAAGAGAGAGGAAGAGAAAGAAATGAATAAACCTCACTGGGTACATGAACCAATGTAAAACTTATGATGTTGAGTGATGCTGGGTATGTGCTACACCAATAGTAATATCGTGAACAAAGCTAAGTGATCAATTCCTTGAGGATGGCTCAAGAATAAAAAATTGGCCCTTTGGCTCCATCATCGCCCACTATCTAGTGAATTTATGTGATCATGCACGTGTTAATCAATGTTTGGACTATGTGTCAAATCCCTCTGAGTAGTTAGCTCAAAAATATAAAGGCTAGCTGGACATTTAGCTCCATCGTTGCCCACTAAGTGTGAACTATGAATTGATATCGGTATAAATGTCTATTGTATGAGATGGCTCATGAAGCCCATGAATGCTCTATAATTTGATAATATGGCTTGAATAGCCAAATGTGTACTGAGAACTAGGCTAATATAGATGACTCTGAAAGGTGGATATTAGGCTTGTATGAAAGCCACTCTGAAATGAGAACTAGGATTATATGAAAGCCACTCTAAAATGTTAACAACCACCTACAGATGGAATAAAGCACACAATTGTTAAGAATACCTAAGTAATACAATAAATTGGAAAGAAAAGAAGGTAAATGTGTTGCACATATTACCCCTAATCACTAGTGTATGTAACATAGATTTTGATCTAGAAGTTGTACCAACTATCCAATGAGAAACTGGAAGTGAGAGCCATCATACCATGCATGATGCCCCCTATATCTGGATAATCTGAGTAAAACTGTATTGAAACTGCCCAATCTAAACTAGACAGTAACTGACAAAACTATAATTAACATTACCTTGTTTGTTTCTAAAATATTTGGGTTTTTGGTTGTTTGGATAGGAGCGTCGAAAAGTGGACACTTTGTCGTAGGGTGATGTAGTTTGAATGGGGCACTCTTGTCCTTTACTATTTTTATGGTTGTTCTGTATTTGTCCCTATTTTTTTGGTCTGTTATATGTGTTCTAAATTTTGACTGTTGTTCTGAGTGTTTTGAAAACTAATTTTGATTAGTAGAGGGCTTTGATCTATGTGACAAAACCCTTGTTTATTACCCCCTCTTTTGAGGGTAGGAATGAAGACCTTGCAATGAATACTCTTAGAGGAAAGAAACCTGCAAGTGTGTTATGTTGTGAAATACATGTTATAATAATGATCATCCAAAATATGTCTCAAGATATAGCATAGTTTATGTTGGATATTGTTAGATCAATAGGGGTACACCTAGATAGATGTAACAATGTAATAACATGTGTAGTATATTGAACTAAAACTAGAAATATGGTTAGTTATCAAGGAGGGATGGAGCATGATGTCCATCATAACATCCAAGAGGGCAAGATAATGCATGATGTGGATCATGGCATTGCAAACAAGTGAGAAGTAAACAAGCAAACAAACATGCAAAGCAAGAAGCAAGAAGCATATAAAAGATGCCAAGGGGCTAAACAAACAAGGAACATGGGCACATATCACTCAAACTAGAAAAAACAAGCATACAAGGCATGTTCAAATGCCCACATACACATATAATTACAAACAAGCAAGATTGTCACGAGGGCCACAAGCACATACAAGAGTATAAATAAAACACATTGGAAAATGTCATAAGGCACATACAAGTAACAAAATAGGAACTGATAAATGCAATCACATCTAGCTACTCAAAGCAAGAAATAAAGGCATGTAAATACTACAAATATTATCGCATCTAACTGATCAAAGTAAGAAGTGAAAGTATGCAAAATATGTAGTACAAAACTAGGTAGATGTGAAGAAATACACAAGTGCTATATATGAGTGAGTGTCGATAGAATAATCTATGTAGGCTAGTGAGTAATGTATTTCAACATGATAACTAGAGTGTGTGTTGTAGGAATGACATAACATGGATGATGTAGTCATGTAGAAGATGCCCACAGTGTGTAGATATGTCGAGGTCTATCTCAAATGTAAAAGTAGGATGCCCCCTCAATGGGTAGAGTGAAGCATTAAAGGATTTGGGTGTCACCGTACACACTCAAAGAAGATGAAGTGAAGCATGGTAATATAGATAAATCGACAAACAATAGCATAAAATAGCAAAATGTAAGTCTAACATGGTAGTAAAAATGTAAAGCATAGATAATACATATAGTTTAAAAGTTTTTGGTGTTTTGAGTTATTTGAATGTTTTTATATTTTAACATGTTATATTGTTTTTGGTATTTTGAAATATTGTATTGTTTTTGATATTATGAAATAATCTATGTACAAATAATCATAAGGAAACTATGTACAAGATAGCGAAAAGAAATTATGTACAAGAAATACTAAGAAGAAATGATACTAATTGATGAGTCTCATAAGAGACTACCTATCATGGTGTCATATATCAAGGAGAGGGATTGTACGTGATCATGAAGCATGAAAGAAGGGTTGAGACTGTGACTCTAAAAACTGTGTATGTTGTAAGTGCTCTAAAATATCTATAATAGAAACTGACTGTGAGCCCCCCTATAATTATGAGAAGTGGATACAACTATGAAGATCTTAGGGACCTATCTGGTAGTAAAAGAAGATCTTTAAAAATGTGCTCTGTGTGTAGAGGCATGAGACCTCAATGATACTACCATGGATGTGAATATTGTAGTTAGAAACTGTCTAGAGTCTTGAAACTGTTGTTGATGTAGTGGTTTCTCTAAGAGAGTCCTCCATGAAAGTGTATGAACTCTTTGTGCTGGTGAGGGAGGCCTCAACTGTGTCTGAATCTCAACTAGAGGAAGAACTGTAACTGGTGGAGGAGCTAAAACTATTGACTACAGAGTAGATGGATCTGAAGTGGGAAGTGGTAACTCATAGGGAACTCCACCAATTATAACAACCTGATTAGCATGAATATATTTCATGTATCTATGAACTATAGAAGTTACTGCACAAAGTTTCTATATCCATGGTCAACCAAACATGTCAAAGACTGTTGCACTGGGAACAATAGTAAATGGTGTGGCCACATGTGCTGGACTAACCTGTAGAGGAAGTACAATCTTACTCAATGAACTCTGTATGTGTCCATTAAATCCATTGATAATTGTGCCTGTCGGGGTGATATCCTACTCTGAATATCCCAAATGCTGAAGTGATGTCATAGTGCACATGTTTACAATGGATCCATTGTCTACGATAACACTGTGAATGGGATAGTGATCAATATATGCTCTGATAAAGAGTGCATAGTAATTCAAATCATCCTCAACTATCTCCTACTCTAAGGAGATCGAAGGTCTCATTGGAACTCTGGAATTATACACACCAATCATGTTGCTCAAAAGATGTGACTCAACTGAAGGTGCCTAGTATGTAGCTGGTGGAGGGTGTGCATGATATGTATGGTGAACACCTGATGTGCCCCCTATTTTCTATTTAGAATGTTGTGGGAAAGGATTTGACAAAAAATTTAGAGCTTTGTCTTGTGTTTGTTTTACCTGAGGAGGCTCAACTGGAGTGCCAAGATCAATAAGATTGCCATCTATCAAGTCCTATATCTTATATTACAAACTAATGCATCTGCTCGTTGTGTGGCCTGGTGCCCTTTGAAAATCACATAATGCATTCTGATCATATCCTCATGGAAGAGGATTTGTTGTATCAACTTCCTAATTAGGAGGGAGAGATAATACATTGCATTCCAATAGTTGTTTTAAGACTTTGGCTAGAGATACTGGTAGATTGGTAAAGGCCCACCGAAGAGGTGATGATAAAACCACTCACTGAGGGGGCTCTAAAACCACATTCATTATAGGTTGATTTTGATTTTTGCTATCATTAACCTTTACTTTGTATGGAACTTTACTGTTACTATTGTTTGTTGTTTATGATATGCTTGTGTACTTGAGTTTGCTCATTGAAATTAATTTGACTTGCATTTCCTTTAGTGTATGACATAACTCCATGAAAGAAGAATTTTTTTTGAATATTATTGACTTATGCAAAGCTGGCTGAAGACTCTGTTTGAAGAGATCTTGTAATTCTTGATCAGCCATGGAGGTAGTGATTTTAACTAAGATAGTCTTATATGTAAGAACATAATCTATGAATTGCTCATTTGACCTTTGTTTCTATTGTGCAACTTGGGCATAAGAAACCTTGTCATATATATTAATGCTGAAATAAGCTAGGAACATGTCGGCTAAAGGATTGAATGCTTTGACCGACTAATTTGGTAGACTATAGAACCATTGTGAAGCATAATCATTTAAACTCTATGAAAATAGCTTGGTGAGTAACTGATCATTTGGCACATAATCCAAGCATGCTGCATGAAAATCTCTCAAGTGTGTCTCTAGGTCACCCTTTCCATCATATAGAGTGAGCTTGGGTTGAACAAAACCTGGTGGCAAAGGTGTAGAAGCAATATGGCATGCCAATGATGTATGGAGTAAAGCAAAAGAGTCCAATGCATGTGTTGGTGTAAAGGCACCTTACTCAAGATGTAACACCTTGGATTGAAGAGATTTAATCTCTTTCACAAAGGTAGCCACATCAGAAGGTGAAGATGTACTAATCATAACTAGTTATGCCACATAGGAAGGTTTGGCTACTATAGGGGGTTGTTAAGACATAGTTGCCCCCGTAGTGTCATTTGCAACCAGTTGATCCAAAGGAATGAAAGACTCAACTTGCTTAGCCTTTTTAATTTCCATCATAGATTGTAAAATAATGGCATGATCTCAAGGTTGTTCTCTAAGTCTCTCTCTAAAACTCTATAGAATCAAATCTTTGTTGATGACAACATCATCATCAACAATAAGTGAAAATGGATCAGTAGCCCAATGTGGTGGAGCATGAACATCGGTGTGTATATCATCATTGTTATTTTCATACTACTCATTATCAGAATTATCTTCATGGAAATTAGTGTAATATGGATGTGTAGGATCTATAGTAAGAAATTGAGTTGGTTGTTTATCCATGGTATTTGGATGGATTGGAAGAATCTGGGTGAATTCAGGGGGGTTGACACTAAGTCTTGTACTTCGTCTAAAAGGAAGAGATGTAAGGAGCTTAGGTGGCATAAGAAAAACAACTTGAAAAATGAAAAAAAGATTAAATAAATGTAATCTAGGATTTGAAAAACAACGAATTGGAATATGCATAAAAAAGATGTGAAGCTCACTATCATGTAAGGTGATACCTCCAAAAGCATAAGGATTTGGTATATTATAATAGGGTTTGAAAGGAATGATTTTTAAAATTACTGTGATGAATTTAAAAAATTAAATATAAAATTTTGATTTATATAGGCAAGAAGAATCATAAGAATATTGCTAAAATCAGCAAGGAATATTTCCTAAGGTTTCTAGGGTTTTTGTGCGTAAATGAAGTAAGTTGGGTTCACCAAATATTTTAACTTATTTGGGAATAATGAAGTGTTATTCCTTTTTTATTTAAGGTTTTGGATTAATAATTTAGTACATAATATAACAATAAATACAATCCTAATTTGTGCAACTGCTTGTCTTTTTCACCTTCCCACATGGGTAACATAGTTTGCTAAAGAATTTTGGTTCATCTCATATAAGTCATGAGGTTGATTCTCACTACCCAAATTTTCAAGGCTATCTGGTGCATGTGGACTCCATTGGTAGCCCCTAGAGGATTAGTCTCTCCTCTGCTCACCTCAATGAAGGTCACTGGGTGGAGTTGTAGTGTCCCAATTGGGATTAGGGATACCTCTGGGTTAAAAAATAAAAAAATAAAAAAATAAAAAAGAAGAAATATAACTTAGCTAGAAAATAGATTGAGATGGATGATATAGAGGTTAAAAATGATTGTGCAAGACTAGAAAGGTGTCATAAACTTAAATCTAGATTTTGTTGGATGAAAGGGCAAGAGCATCAAAAAGTGGACACTTTGGTGTCCAGTGTTGTCTGTTCCTACCTTTGTTATCCAAACTAATCATAGAGACCTAAATTTTTTTGGGTAGTTGCACTTTGCTTGTGTGAACATGTCTATGAAAAATTGAGTTCTAGTTGTCAATAGAACTCATTATGGAGATGATTTTGTCTTCAAACCCTAACCCTCCATCATGCTTGATAAAATTACAATTGAGTCACTTGAGAAAGAGGGGGTTTAGTGTGAAAAATGTATTGAATACACAATTGACACCTCTTATGTGGGCACATTGTCTACATACCAATCCTCCAAAGAGAGATCAAGCCATATGTAGTTCTCCCACCTAGTGTGCTTTGTGCAATAGTGTGATGCAGATGTAAATGACAAATCAATAGTGTTTGAGGTGTCTAGGGATTGGTATGAATATTTGAGTAGGTTTGTAGTTGTGTTGGGTGACTGTGTGCAAAGAACATGCAAGTTTGCTTTAGTGCTTTGTTTATATTCTTGCTCGCTTTATAAGATTGGTCACCTCCCTTGTAAATGAGCTTTGAGTGGGATTTTATAGGGAACAATTGGTCATAGGTCAGATGTATTCATGTTAGGTCAACCTAATTAAGGATAAGGACCGGATGAAAATGACTATTGGGGCTCAAAGTATAAATCGATAAGACCGTCGAAAATGGGAAACTTCTTTGTGGGGTACGATAGTCTAAATGGGGCACTCCTATCCTACAGGCTCGGGACTTGGGGGAACAGAATTGGCGTGGGAAATACTATCTGGCTAAGGTGGAATGACCGTTTAGAAGGTTTTGGATGACTGTTAATGAGCAAAAAGGTATCTAGAAGGGTCACAAGAGTATGCAAAAAGTACTTATGATTGGAGTGTCGTAAGCCATGCTCAAACTACCAATTTGGTCATTTTATATGACTACAACATGTCAACTACCAACAAAGCACTCAATTTGAAATCACATAAAGATAAGGTGTGTTATATACATTTAGGTATGAATTTATTTCATTTAAGCTAGTAATTTCTTTACTATTTTAAAGGGGGCAAATGTAAATACTAAAATATGATTTTATGTAGCACCTTAGTCTTGTACACTTGGAAAAAATATAATGTAGTTATACCTTTCAGTTTTAGACTTGTCCACTATCGAAGGGCTCGCGTTCACTATCTCTTTATGTCTAATTATTTATCTCTTAGTCTAACCATTGTTATTTTAATGACTAGGTCTTCTATACTATGTAAAAAGCTTTAAACATGATTATTGTCTTTCACTATTAGTTCTAACCCTGCACTTACTTTTTATCTTCTTGGACACTTGCATCCTAAACAGACACCTACGTCAATGCAAGTGTCTATTTTTCCTACAAAGTGTCTAGTGCCCAAAAGTTATACAATTCACGAAAAAAACTATCTTAAAAGTTAGCCTAAGTAATTTAATACAAGATATTTTTAAGAGGGAATGGTATATATACAATATCTATCTTCATTCATTTTTCACCTAATAAACACCTAGGACTCACAAGATAACATACCAAGAAGTACTCAATCAAGCATTCAAGTGAGAAAACCTACCATATTCATCCCTGTTTCTATTTCAATCATAGGAGTACTAGTTCCTCAAGTTTGAAGCATTCGAAGAATAGTTCGTGAGCCATATTTTTCAAGTTACAAGTTAGGTCACTACATGTCTTTACTTATCATATATTGCATCCTTGTACACACACAAATCAACATGTAAGAGGTAACTACATGAGTTTTAGGCTCTCTTCAGAGTATTGGATATGTAGGTAACACCCATTGATAAAGGGGTATTTGAGGCAACTCGACACTGTGAACCCACCAACCCATTTTTTCGACAGTCACTCCAAAGGTAAAGAGCTAGGGTTTGATCATTTGAAAAAAAATGATAATTTATGTGCATGATATGAAGGCATCAAAAGAAATATAACAAAAAACCCATAATATTCCAATTATTTTCATCTAGATTTAGTTAATATTCTATACAGAACACCTATGTCAAAGTTAGACACTTGCATCATTGCAACTATCTAGATCTGATGCAAGCATTCAAGGCCACATAAAGAAAACTCTCAAAATTTGATGATTGTTCAAAGATCATATTCTAGTCCACTTCCAGGTCATATCTACATATGCATAATAAACTAATTATCATTTGTTTCCAATTCATTGCATTATCTATCAATAGTTATACTTTATTATTTTTAGCAATCTCAGTTGTATAAATTCAAATACTATTTGTCTTATTTTTCTTTGAATTGGATTGCTCATTAGGTTAGTTCACCATTATTGTGTAAAAGCTAATATAATACCCCTTAATCCTAGATAACCCAATGTATCTAAATTTAGGGTTAAATAAATAGCTTGTATAACTGGGGTTTTCGAGTGAAGCACTTGACTTGCTCTTGTATTGTATCTAAGTGTGGATGTTGTAAAACATGCTTTGTCTTTGCCATGGAGATGTTCATGCCCCCTTATTGAGGTGTGTGAAGAAGTGTTGGATTAAGAGAGATTGGGTCTCAATATTAAAATTAGTGTAGATGCTTGGGTTGGAAATATGCATGCTCCAACCCTCATATAGTACTCTAAAAATGTGCAAAAAGGATGGGAACTGAGTATATGGCTCACTAAAAAATGTAACTAGGTGTGGATCGTTACTAAGCTTAAGCATTGGTCCACTTACAAAATCTGAGGGAAAGTATGAGAACCAAGTATATGGCTCGCTAAAAGTGAAACCAGGTGCAAAGCATCATTAAACTTAAGTGTTGGTCAACTTAAAATAGATGAATCACACCACTGTAGATGGACCTAGATTTGAACTATAAAATTCGTATAATTACTTGATATTTTCTATTTGATGAAAGATATAACTAATTTTTGAAAAGTAGTAGTTTGTTCATGAATTTATATCATGCCTCATTCCCCCGTACCCTCCCACCCCCTAATATTGTGTAGAATGTCAAATGTGTTCTTTTTAAAACCTATTTGAAGATTTGTACCATTTTCAGACGAGTGTGTTTGTGCTCAAGTAACTTCAAGAATGGAGAACATAAGCTAGCCGAATGCCCCTATAAATTGAAAAACCTATTTTTTCATATTTTAAATTATGAAAATTAAAAATGTATTGCTTTGAAAAGGCCCATTGTGATGCCCCCTTTTTGAGATGAGGCAAATTGCATGTAAAATCACTTATCACCAAATAAAGTGAGCATTTGTGAAAGACAGATAAAACATTGAAAAGCATTTTGCATAAATTAAATTTGTATTGAAATCATATATATGTATCATTGAAGTACTTTAAATAATTCACAAAATTTATTGTATTCATGAACGTTTGATATTACATTGTAGTATTGAAAATGAATCATGATAAGGAATTTGCAAGTGTTTTGAATATGTAGCTGTGAGATATTTGTTTTTTGCAAAGATTGAAGCATTTTGAAACATGTAGATAGTATCGTGCATGATGTAAATCATGACACCATAGATAGATAAGTAGATACATAATAGTGCATGATAAGGATTATGGAACCATATTAGCTTAATAGAAAACATGTAAGCAAAGTCACACAATTGTCATGCAAAAGAGGCCTAAAGGTGACATACAAAGGATATGTAAGATATCACAAAGAGTATAATTTTTTTATAGATGCCATACATTGAGCCTAAGGGATAAATACAAAGGACATGAATATGCCACATAATGAATAGAAATCCATGAAGGTTACACATACAAGACATGGTTATGCCATACAAGCAAGATGTACATTTAACATACACAAGGCAAGGGGCCACACACAATGATCAAACAAGTTATAAAATCATGTTATGAAATCGAAATGAATATATTACATAATCATATAGTGAATTAAACAATAATAATTAGTGCATATGTAACTATGTTTCTATTTAGCAAGTGGCATGTTTAGCAAGGTTAATGTGAAAGATAAAATGAAATATTAAAGCAAGGAAAGGTCAACAAGGAAAGCAATATTGTAAGTATATACAACCTGTAAGGTGTTCATGTAGAAAAACATGATGCCCCCATAGAATCTAGGATATTGGGTGAAAGGTGTGACCAACATCAAACCATGTTAACATATGCTTTGATGTGAAACATTTCTGATATCTAAGTGTGGATGTTGTATTGTATGCAAAAATTGAGCTAGAGGTCCCCGTGACTAGGTTGTCATTTAAAGCAGAAAGCAAAATGCATAGGGACATGTGCATAGTAGAGGACAAGTGCATAGTGAGTCATTAGTTGATGCTATTACTTTGTCCATATTGACTGTTTGTGAAAAATTTTGATCATAGCAACTTTTGTTGTGTATAAAGACTAATTTTCATTGTATATTTTGTCATATTGCACACTCAAAATACCTTGTGAGATGCATAATGCTTTGAAAAGATGTTATGTACTAGAATGGAAACCTATAGGACATAATCAAAAGCATATTTAAGAACATACGGTAATGCATAGATGTCCTTATTTTGATTTTTATAGAATATTTTGAATATTTTGGTGTTTTGAGCATATGTGATTTTTTTTATATTTTGCATGTTTGAATAGAAATAAACATAACTATTAATTGACAAAGCTAAAAAATAACATAAAACAAGGTCTATAAAAACTATAAGGAGAGGAAATTCAAACAACCCTCAACAATATGCTGAATTAAAGCATGACAATTAGGAAGGCATGTGAGATGCCCTCAATTGAAATGTAGTGTTTACAAGGAGTATAACCATGTAAGTTCATATAGAAGGATGTAAGATTTGAAGGTGCATATGATAACTTAAGAGTATGTATGGTCTACCATGGAAAGATGTATATTTTGAAGGATTAGAAATATGGTTGCCTTGGGTTGTTTGAATAGGGTTGAAACAAACCAAAGGAATAAGTGTCCCAAAATGAAAAGATGAATGTTTAAAGGCTTAGAATAAATCTAGGAATGGGCATAGAAGAATAGCGACAAAATGTGAGCAAACAAAGAAGCTATGTACAAGTCAATGTTATGTAAGTATGCTCAAATGATTATTTGGAAAGAAGAAACCTCCCATGGAATACCTACATAAAAAGTATACCCCCCTTTCTTAGATTCCCATAAACCACCTAAATGATTGGGATTGAATTGTACCAATATTTTTGATATATGTGCCATGTTTGCAGTAGATCCTTTTAATGAAGTATGTTGATCCTTATACTAAGTGATTGTAATGTTATTCTATTTGGAAATTGTAACCATTGCACTAACTCACTCAAATGTAAGTGAATCATAATTAGGAGTAAATGTTGCACCCATTGATTTTTACCATGATCTCCCAAGGATTGTATTGTATTACTATAAAATAGGATCAATATGAAATAATGTAGGCCATGATTAGGAACCCAATGTAACTGTTAGGGTAACATAATCAATGCAATGTATAGGACCTTTAGCTTGAGTAAGATTCTGCTTATCATAACCCAAAGATTGAAAAAGAGAAAGACTTTAAAATAAGATCAACATGAAAGAATGTAAGACATGATTAGTAATCCAATGTAACTGGTAGGGTAATAGAACCAATGTAATGTGTAGGACCTTTATCTTGAATAAGAATCTTCTTATCATAACCCAAAGATTGAAATAGAGCAATATTGTAAAATAGGATCAATATGAAAGAATGTAGGACATGATTAGGAACCCAATGTAACTAGTAGGGTAATATAACCAATGAAAGGACCTTTAGCTTGAATAATATCCTGCTTAACATAACCCAAAGCTTGAAAAAGATCAAGACTACATATGTTTGCCTTGTTGAACACACAATCTCCTGAGAGGGGGGGTGAATTAGTAGATGAGCTAAAACTAGGTTCTTAGAACTTTTAAACAAGATTCTCAAATTATATGCAAAGTAAAGAATATAATAGAGATCACTCACACACACAAGAATGCTCAACACTAGATTTTAACGTCAAAACCCAGAGGGAAAAACCATGATGGAAAAAGATGTTAGAAGCTACTGTTTTAATCCAACCTCACAAAAAAATGTCTCACAAACAAACCTCACTGGTTACATTCAAGAGCATCCACTCTAAGGAAGCGTTAACTTCCTAACTGAGCACCAACTCAATTTTTTTGATGGCACCAACCTATCAGAGAAATGAAGCTATAACTTCAAAAAATATAGAAGAGATTCAGAATGAATCTTGTACACTTTTTTGTTACAACTCTAGTATGTAACTGCGGCTTAGTTGTGTGTCTTTTTGGCTTCTTTGGATTTATCTCTTTGTGTCTGGATATATTCTACTTTGACACACCTTATTTTCTTTGCTCCTTTCATGTTGTTTGCATATGTCCTTTCTTAACAATTTTGAGTTAACACTCTAATTACTTTTGCAGCAATAGTAGAAAGACAACACCCATTCAAATGATCTATTTGTAGCATATATAGATAGATGCATCTTAGGGTTGTCTCTCTATGAAGTGTTCACACTTCAACTTAACTAATTCAAGCTTTTGATTTGTGTTCAATGCAACTTTGAATTTGTGTCTCGATTCATGCTTTAAACGGCAACATTCAAATTTCTTTATTGTCTTTGGCATCTACACTTCTTTTGCACTTAACTGTGTTGCTTCCTTGATCACTTTTGGTTTGCATTTAATATGAATATGACTTCATGTCTTGATTCATGCTTCAAACGACAACATTCAAATGCCTTTACTATCATAGGTATCTGCACTTCTACTTAAATGTGTCACTTCCTCAATCACTTCTGGTCTACGTTTAATGTGACTCTGACTTCATGTCTTGATTCATGCTTCAAATGGAAATGTTCAAATGCCTTTACTATCATATGCATCTGCACTTCTACTTAACTGTGCCACTTCCTCGATCACTTTGATTGAAATATCTTGAGCTCCATGAAGATATTTCAAGTTCAACACTAGTTTCAGTTGTTTCTATATAGACAGTTGGAAGACATTGATTGTGGGCCTTTTCAAATTCCTTTGTCATGCCAAGTTCACATTCTTTTCCTTGTGAAATCTTTTCTTATGATCTTTTGACACCTGTCAAATGCACGTGCTCTCAGAGGATCATCTAAGTTTACTATCCCATTAACCATCGAGCTCCTTTTCTTCCCTTTTTACATCTCCTTACTTTCTATACCTTGGGTTCACTTTTGCTCCTTTAGATTATCCTCGATATGCTCAATATTTATCCTTTGTTTTTAGCATTAAACTTTAGCATATTGATGTGATCTCATTTTCTTTGGCATTCTTTTAATGCTTTTACAGCATTGATTCTTGTAGACTTTCTTGATCTTTAACATGCTTTGTCCCTTTGAGACTGTCCTATAAGACTACCACACTTTATCTTTGGCAAAGTTGCAAGTGACCTCTCTTCGAACAATTTTTTGTAGGCTTTTTGTTAAGGGCCTTTCGAGACAATTTTTGTAGAATTATTAGCTGGAGGTATTTCTTAAGACTTTTTGTCTGCAAGGCATTTATTTGGACTTTTGTCCACATCATTTCTTCATACTTCTTGTCCACATCATTTCTTCAGACTTTTTGTCCACAAGGCTTCTTTTCGGGTTTTTTGTCCACAGGTATTTCTTCAAAAAATTTGTCTACATGCTACCCTTTGACTTTTTTGCAAGTGTTCACATGCCCTTTGCAACATTCAAAAGATACCCTTCAAACTTTTTGTAATCTACCCTTCGACTTTTATGCAAGTGTCCATTTGCCCTTCAGACTTTTTGAAAAGTTCCACTTGTCCTTCAAAACTTTTGCAACAGTCCACATACCCTTCGACATTTATTAAAAGATCCCTTCAGAAGCTTTGAACGGTCCACTTACCCTTTGGCATTTTTGAAAAGATCCCTTTGGAAGCTTTGAATGGTCCACTTATCCTTCATAACTTTTGCAATGGTCCACATACTTTTTGGCATTTTTGCAAAGATCCCATAGGAAGCTTTGAATGGTCCACTTACCCTTCAAAACTTTTGTAATGATCCTCATACCCTTCAAACTTTCTAAAAATATCCCTTCAGAACTTTTGTTCAAGACAATTTCTCCAAATGAATTCTCCAAGACACTTTCTCCGAAATAATTTCAAGTGGTGCTCATTTCCTTCAAAAACTTTGTTGTAGACAATTTGTTCGACAATGACTTAGTCAATTTTTCCAAAAGAATTGCCTTTAACATTTTCCTGAAAGAATTCCCTTATTAGCTACAGGTAGTTTGTCTGAGAAAAAGGTCTTTACGAATATTTTTGAAAGAATTCCCTCAATCAAATCTGCTCAACTTAAGTCTTCTTGACTTAACCCGATTGCTTTTTCTGAGTAAAAACATTTCACAAACATGATTTAATCCATAGTTCTGTTCAACTCATCCTTTGGCATTAATGCATGATCAGTTTCAATCTCAATGACATCAAGGACATTAAACTTTGACATCAATGATAATTCCATGTTGCCAACTGTCTCCTTGCTCTAATTTTCAACAATCTCCCCCTTTGTCATTGATGGCAAAACATCCTCAATGAGAAAAGACATCCTCAAAAAGCCCTTCACATTCTGCTTTTTTGCTCTTAGTCTGATTTCTCCCCCTTTGACATTAATGACAAAAAGTGTTTACTAAAATAATAAGACACACTATTACTAAGTTATTTTGATTCTTTGACCTATCTAGATAGAACATTATGAAAAAGACCCCCCTTGGATAATGGACACCGACTTGAATTGTTCCTATGAGTCTCCAGGTTTTCATATGCTTCAACCAATCCTGGATATAACATTGGTCTGATTGACCAATTAATAATAGATGAGCATAGAAATCTAGATCCAACATATCTTAGTCTATTTCTTAACATGAAATGACAAATGATGTGTAAGATACATAGTAGATGGCCTTTACTCTTAATCCAAGAGTTTAATAAGATGCCTGCAATGCTCCCCCTAGACTTCTAACCTGTCACAAGAGGTTAGTGATATGGGGTGGGAGCTAAAACTCCCAACTCTCTCAGATACTCGAATTGCTCTTTGGGAAGAGGCTTGGTAAAGATATTTGGAATCTGATCCTTGGTTGGCACATATTCCATTATGACCTCTTGACTTGCTACTTTTTCTCTTAAAAAATGATATTTTATGGAGATATGCTTGGTTTTGGAATACATCACTAGATTCTTGGATAGATTTATGGCACTTGAATTATCACAATAAATAGAGATAGGTGCTTGATAATCTACCTTTATGTCCTTGAGAGTTTGTTTCATCCATAAGACTTGAGTGCAACAAGCAGCTGTTACAACATACTCTGCTTTAGCTATAGAGAGTGTAATCGATTCTTGCTTCTTGTTTAGCTAAGGCACAAGTCTGTTACCTAGAAAGAATGCACCACCACTTGTGCTTTTTCTGTCATCCACACTTCCTGCATAATCAACATTAGTATATGCAACCAAAGTAAGATCCTTGCTAGTTGGGTACCACAACCCAAACTCTATTATGCTCTTGATGCACCTAAAAATTATTTTTACCACATTAACATGTGATTCTTTGGGGGCTGCTTGATACCGTGTAACCATGCATACATCTTGCATGATGTCTAGTCTTGATGTTGTTAGATACAATAGGCTACCAATCATTGATCTATATAGTGTATTATTTACATCAGGAGACCCATCTTCCTTGCTTAGCTTGCAGCTAGTCATCATGGGAGTACCAACTATTTGCTATCCTCCATTCCAAAAATTTTGAGCATCTCCTTTGCGTACTTCGCTTGAGATATGAATATCCCTTCATTAGTTTGTGTAATTTGTAAACCAAAGAAGGAGAGTTTTCCTAGCATTGACATTTCAAACTCATTTTGCATTTGCGTGGCAAATTCTTTGCACATGATACCATCACCACCTCCAAAGATAATATCATCCACATATACAACAGTAGTTAGCATACCCTCACCTTATCATTTAATGTATAAATTATTATCTACGCACCCTTTTCTAAAACCTTATCATTGTAGGTATTGATCCAATCATGAATACCATGCTCTTGGTGCATGTTTCAAACCATATAGAGCTTTTTTTAGTTTGCACATATAACTTTCTTCCTCTGCTAACTGAAATCCTTCTAGTTGTTCAATGTACACCTCTTCTTCTAAGTTTTCATTTAGGAATGCTGACTTCACATCCATTTGATACACTTTAAATTTATTGTGAATAGAGAATGCCAGGAACATTCTAATAGCTTCCAATCTTGCCATAGGAGCAAATGTTTATTTGAAATCTATGCTTTCTACTTGTGCATATCCTTTGCACACTAGTCTAGCTTTGTTTCTTATGATTGTTCCATCTTCATTGAGTTTTTTTCTGTAAACCCACTTAGTTCCTATCACATTCTTGTTTGAGGGTCTGGGAACTAGTTTCCAAGTTTTATTCTTTTCAATTTGGCTGAATTCTTCTTCCATGGTTGTTAGCCAATTTTTATCTTTGTTGGCTTCAATGAAGGTCTTAGGTTTAATTTCTAAAAGTAGAGCAAAGTTTACTTTCTCCTTGTTCATTACAGCTCTTCTCCTAGTCTGAACACCCTCATCTTTGTTGCCAATTATTTGCTCCTTGGGATATTCTTTTTTAACAAACCTTACAGGTGCCTTTTTACTCCTCTCTTCCTCCTCTTCACTATTTTCTTCTTCATTTTCTATTCCTGATTCTTTAATTGTGATCTCCTCATTTGGCTCAACTTGTTTTAATCCTTATTCTACCTTTATGTTGATGCTTTCCACTATTTTATGCAGCCATTTATTGTAACACACATAGGCTTTGTTATGAGTGGAGTATCCAAGAAAAATTCCTTCATCACATCTTGACTCGAAACTTCCCAGTTTGGCCTCTTTTCTTCTGATGTAGCACTTGCTTCCAAACACTTTGAAATTTTTTACGGATGTAGGTTTTTCAAACCGTAGTTCATATGGGGTTTTAGCACTCTTTACCCTAAGTTGAACTCTATTTAGGATATATATTGCTATTTGAACTGCATCTTTTCAATATCCATCAGGAACTTTTGCCTCTTTCATTATTGTTCTGGCCATTTCCTTTACTGTTCTATTTTTTTCTTTCTACAACTCTATTTTGTTATGGAGTACATGAAACATAGTACTATCTCTTAATTCTATGCTTCTCATAATATTCTACAAACTCATTGGAGGTGAATTTTCCACTTTTGTTTGATCTTAGACACTTGATTTTTTTCCTATTTCATTCTCAACCATGGCCCTAAAGATCTTGAATCTCTCAAAGGCTTGTGATTTATCTTTCAAGAAAGTTACCCATGTCATCCTTGAGAAGTCATCTAAAAATAGCATAAAGTAGTATACACCCTTGGATCTTTTAGTCCTAGTAGGACCACATAAATCTGTATGAACTAGTTATAAGGGTTTTGAGGTTGTGTATTCTTTTGTTTCAAATCTGACTCTTGTCTACTTTCCTAGTTGGCATGCTTTGTATGTGACATCTACATGTTTGACAATTTTGGGTATATGTCTAACACACTTGTTAGAGCTTACCTTGACTAGATTGTCGAAGTTGACATGACCCATTCTTTTATGCCATAACCATCTTTCATCAACTTTTCCCATGAGATAACTTGCATTATTTTTTTCAATCAAGTTGTATATGTTATTTTTAGTTCTTGTTTCTTGTGCATTGGTTTTTCTAGCTCTTTTCAATTTACAACCTTCAGCGTTAAATGTGACCTCATAACCATTATCATACATCTGACTTACACTTAACATATTATGTTTAAGTCCTTTAATGTACAGGACGTCATGTGTAGGAAGCTTACCATCTATGTGTAAGGTTCCTTTGACTCTTATTCTGACTGCAATGTTATCACCCAAACTGACAGTCCCTTCCTTGCATCTGCTTAAGCTGGTGAATTTTGTCTTGTCCTTAGTCATATGCTTTGAGAAACCCTTGTCTATGACCCACAAGTTTTGCTCTTTGGCATGGAGTGTCATTTGAGAAATCAAGGATTGATCTTTCACCTTCCATATCCTTTTGGGTCTCTCATTTGCCTTTCTCTTCTCTTTATAAGAGGTCTTTGAAACTCTATTCTTATTTAAAAACTTGATTTTACCTAAGCTATACTTTCTTGTCATTACAATGTTAGCTCTACAATATTTAGCTATATGTCCATAATTATTGCAATTGTAACATATCAAACTTGAATCTATCAAAGGAACAAATGAATTTCTACTAACAACATTAAATCTTTAGTAGGAAAGACTCTACAATTAACATCCCTATGACCAAATTGATTACAGCTATAACAATAACCATAAAAGGAAAGAACATACCTGGTCATATCATTTTTTGGTGCAGTATATTGAAAACTTTTACCTTTCTGCTTTTTTAGATCTGCCACTTTGAAGAATCCTTCTGCATCTTTCCGTAGATCAGTCTTTATGTCCTTTGTGGTCTTTACCTTCGTTGCTTATTTATTGTTCATAGATTTTGTTTCTCCTCCTTTCTTGAAGTTATCATACAAGTTCATTGATGTGCACATTGGGGATCCTTTTTCTTTATTGTATCCAAGACCTGACTTTTCATTTGAAGGCTTTTGTGCACTGATCAGTTCACTAAGAGCTTCAGATCCTTTCATTAGCTTTAAGATTTTGCTTATATGGTCTCTTGCCTTCTCAAGTTCTTTCCTTAAAGCTACTACTTCTATGTCAAGACTCATGCATTCGTTGTATTTTTAATGGAGATCTATTTTGATGACTTCTACTATTCTATTGGCTTCCTCAACTTGGTTACAATCATTTGGTTAGCCTTTTCAAGATCCTTCTTCTCATTCCTCTTTTGTGTTGAGTTTTCTTTTCTCAAATTTTTAATTTCTTCAAGAGCACACACTAGTTCACCTTCAAGATATATCTCACCTTCTTCTCTTTCATCATAATATTCATATTCATTTTATTCTTGATTTAAGGAAGTGATTTCTTCTGCCATAAATAGGAACTCATTTCTCTCTGATAGAAAGGCAAAGTCATTCTCATTGTCAGAGCTGTCACTGCTACTTTATTTTACTGAGTCACTTTTCTTCTTTTGTATATAACCCATTTTTGTTTTTGAAGAAATTTTTCTTTTTATCATAATGTGGTTTTACCTTTTTGACATTTTCGACTTGCTCGGCATTGTCCTTCCTATTGAATGGGCATTTTGCAGTGAAGTGTCTTACCTTGCCACAGTTAAAACATTTGAATGGAAGTTTTCATTTATACTTACTTGATCCTCTATTTAGTATTCTAACAACATTTGCTTCTTCACCATTAGTCTCCTCAGAATTGAGCACAAAGGTTCCTTCTTTTGCAAATTTTGCTACTTTGAAAGTTTCTTTTCTCTTGACTGTGTCTGTCTCTCCCATCCTTATTTCATAGGTTGTGAAAGTTCCATGTAGTTCATCCATGGTAAGCCTATCCAAATATCTAGCTTCTTCAATGGCTAAAATTTTGGAGTCATATCTTGATGGAAGGGATCTCAGAACCTTCTTGACAACAATCAACTCTTCTATTATTTCTCCAAGTCCTCTTATAGCATTTACTATCTCATCTACCTTGAGGAGGTAATTCGCTATCTTCTCTTCTTCATTCATTTTGAGCGTTCAAACTGTCCTTTATGCATTTGCATCTTGGCCTATTTCACTTTAACATCTCCTTCATAGATACCTTTCAACTTATTCCAGATGTCTTTTGCACTATAACATTGCATAACTTTGACAAAGTCAGAGTTTGACAACCCACAAAGAATGGCATTCTTGGATTTGGCATTATTTTCATAAGCGTTTTGGTCACCTAATCAACATGAGTTATTGTAGGCACTGTGTAACCATTCACCACTGACATCTGTATATCAAACCCGGGGGAAGACAAATATGCTTCCATTCTTATGCTCCAAAAAGCATAGTTAGACCCATCGAACAAAGAATCCTTGTTTGATGAAGATTCTTCTTGGTAGGCCAATGTGTTCACCAACCATGATCTACCTAAGCCGATTAAGCTTCTCCTAAGGAAGTTGGGCTCTGATACCAATTGTTGAACACACAATCTATTGAGAGGGGGGGGTGAATCAGTAGATGAGCTAAAACGTAGATTTTATAACTTTTAAACAAGATACTCAAAGTATATGCAAAGTAAAGAACAAAACAGAGATCACTCACACACATAAGAATTCTCAACACTAGATTTTAATGTGGAAACTCAGAGGGAAAAACTATGGTGGAAAAAGCTGCTAGAATCTACTATTCTAATCCAGCTTCATAGCCCACTCTAAGGAAGTGTCAAATTCATAACTGAGCACCAGCTCAATTTTTTTGATGGCACCAACCTAACAAATAAATGAAGCTACAAATTCAAAAAATATAAAAGAGATTCATAATGAATCTTGTACACTTTTCGGTTACAAGTCTAGTATGTAATTGTGCCTTAGTTGTGTGTCTTCTCAGCGTCTCTGCCTTTATCTCTTTATGTCTAGATATCTTCTACTTTGACACACCTTATTTTCTTTGCCCCTTTCACGTTGTCTGCATATGTCCTTTCTTGACAATTTTGAGTTAACACTCTAATTATTTTTACAACAGTAGTAGAAAGATAAAACCATTCAAATGATTTGTTCGTAGCATATATAAACAGATGCATCTTAGGGTTGTGTCTCTATGAAGTGTTCACACTTCAACTTAACATGTTCAAGCTTTTGATCTATCTTCAATATGACTTTGACTTTGTGTCTCAATTCATGCTTCAAACGACAACATTCAAATTTTTTTACTATCTTTGGCATCTACACTTCTACTGCACTTAACTATGTCGCTTCCTTGATCACTTCTGGTCTGCATTTAATGTGAATTTGACTTCATGTCTTGATTCATGCTTCAAATGCCTTTACTATTGTAGGCATCTGCACTTTTACTTAACTGCATCGCTTCCTCGATCACTTCTGGTCTACGTTTAATGTGACTCTGACTTCATGTCTCAATTCATGCTTCAAATGGCAATGTTTAAATGCCTTTACTATCGTAGGCATCTGTACTTCTACTTAACTACATCGCTTCCTCAATCACTTTGATTGGAATATCTTAAACTCCATGAAGATATATCGAGTTCAACACCAGTTCCAGTTGTTCCTATATAGATAGTTAGAAGACATTGATTATGGGCTTTTTCAAATTCCTTTATCGTGTCAAGTTCACGTTCTTTTCCTTGTCGGATCTTTTCTTATGATCTTTTGACACTTGTCAAATGTGTGTGCCCTCAGAGGATCATCTGAGTTTACTATCCCATTAACCATTGAGCTCCCTTTTTTCCCTTTACATCTTGCTACTTTTTATATCGTAGGTTCACTTCCACTCCTTTAGATTATCCTCGATATGCTTGATCTTTATCTTTTTTTTAGGATTAAATTTTAGCATATTGACGTGATTTCATTTTCTTCAGCAATCTTGTAATGCTTTTGCACCGTTGATTCTTGTAGACTTGCTCAGTCTTTAACATGCCTTGTCCCTTTGAGAATGCCCTATAAGACTTCCACACTTTATCTTCAAAAAAGTTGCAAGTGACCTCTCTTCAGACAATTTGTTGCGGGCTTTTTGTCAAGGGCCTTTCGAGACAATTTCCATAGAATTTTTATCCTAGAGGCATTTCTTCAGAATTTTTGTTTGCAAGGTGTTTATTAGGACTTTTTATTCATGTCATTTCTTTGGAATTTTTGTCTGCATCATTTCTTTAGACTTTTTGTCCACAAGGCTTCTCTTCAAGGTTTTTGTCTGCAAGCATTTCTTCAGACTTTTTGTCTGTAAGCTACCCTTTGGCTTTTTTGCAAGTGTCCACATGCCCTTTCCAACGTTCAAAAGATACCCTTTGAACTTTTTTCAATCTACCCTTCTGCTTTTCTTCAAGTGTCCATTTTCCCTTCAAACTTTTTAAAAAGGTCCACTTGTCCTTCAATTTTTTTGAAATGGTCCACATACCCTTTGGCATTTTTTAAAATATCCCTTCAGAAGCTTTGAACGGTCCACTCACCCTTCAATTTTTTTGAAAAGATCCCTTCGAAAGCTTTGAACAATCCACTTATCCTTCAAAACTTTACAACGGTCCACATACCCTTCAACATTTTTGAAAAGATCCCTTCGAAAGCTTTGAATGGTCCACTTACCCTTTGGAACTTTTGTAATGGTCCTCATACCCTTCAGACTTTCTAAAAAGATCCCTTCAAAACTTTTGTTCAAGATAATTTCTCTGAATGAATTCTCCAAGACACTTTCTCTGAAAGAATTCTAAGTGGCACTCATTTCCTTTGGAAACTTTGTTGTAGATAATTTGTCCAACAATGATTTAGTCAATTATCTCGAAAGAATTGCCTTTAACATTTTCCTAAAAGAATTCCCTTATTAGCTACGGGCAGTTTGTCCGAAAAAAAGGACTTTACCAATATTTTTGAAAGAATTCCCTTAATCAAATTTGCTCAACTCAAGTCTTCTTGACTTAACCCGATTGCCTTTTCTAAGTAAAAGCATTTCACAAATGCGATTTACTCCACAGTTCTACTCAACTCAACCTTTGGCATTAATGCATGATTAATTTCAATCTCAATGACATCAAGGACATTAACCTTTGACATCAATGACAATTCCCTGCTGTCAACTGTCTCCTTGCTCAAATTTTGAGCATGCCTCTTGTAAGCGAGTAACTACAACATTTGTACATTATTGGAGCTATGAGTGATTCACCATGAGAGGTTCCAAATAAGAATAAGTTTGCATTGGAGGCTCTTTTGTGAGAATATCCTTTAATTATTTATTTGGAGCATTTTCATTAAGAAAATCCTTTTTGAATAAATGACCATCTTTCTATATTTTAAATTTTTTCCTTGTGTTGTCTTTCACCTACATTTCATGTATTTGTTCCTTTGTAATATTAGAAGTATTGAAATTTATAGAATTTGAAATATTTTGTGATATGGTATTACATGCATCATGCACAACTTGTTGCTCACTCATTGCTTTACCATGCTCCTATAAATGAGAAATAGCCTTGTATTCACCTACTCCAATAGATGTAAACAATGAATGATAAATAGTGTCACCTTCATCATGGGATTGAAAAATAATTTACACATTTGCTCAACTATTAATTCATGTGAAAGATCATCATCACTACTGTAATAATCTTCTATTTTGTAAAAAGTATCATATGTATTTACCAAGATGGGTAGTATGGTAGAAATCTTTACAAAATTTATAGGATGCAATTTTCGTTTATTTACAATGGGCTCTAAAAATTCTGTAGAGATGTTATCTTGGAGAGACTCTTCAATATGTTGAGGACTTAGATAACATTATTTGGTATCAACCTCTATACTAGATTCACCCACCTCATAAGTATGTATTTTTAAAATAGGAATGGGGTGCTTAGGTGCACTGAGGGATATTTTATCTGATTATTTCATTTTACAATATTGAAATGGTGTATCATCTGCAAGAATTGTATACTCATGAATCATACAAAAACTCGATGCATATATGAATTTTAGAAGGTATAACTCTCATAACACAAATCCAAGGGCATCCCTGTTGAACACAACTATCTATTGAGAGGGGGGTGAATAAGTAGATGAGCTAAAACTAGTTGATTAAAACTTTTAGAGGAGATATCAAATCATATGCATATCAAAAAACAAATGTAGAGAGCACACACACACACACACAAAAGCACAATACACTAGATTTATACATGGAAAACCTAAAGGGAAAAATCATGATGAGAATAGCTACTAAAATCTACTATTATAATCCAACCTTACAATTAAATCACTTCACTGGCAAAACCACACTAGTTACATTCAAGGACACCTATCCTTATGAGACACCAATCCCCTAACTGAGCACAAGCTCAATTTTTCTGAAGGCACCTACCAATCAAGACTATGGAGCTACAACTCCAATATATAAGATAGATTCACAAATGAATCTAATTTAGTTTATTTGTTACAAGTCTAGTTTATAACTGCTCACTCTTGGCTTATCTTGTGTATGCCTATTCTCCTTCTTTGCTCAAAATCTGCACATTCTATGTGTGCCCTTTCTTCTTATCTATTCAATCTTTGTTCCTCTGACTTTTACTCTGTGTTTGCATATGTCTAGATATATTCTATTCAAACACACTTCATTCCCTTTTCTGCCTTTTACTCTATCTATATTCGTCTAGATAGACAAACTTTTCTTTTCTTCTCTATCCTAATGGTTTTATGTCGTTATATCTTCTATTTGACACAGTCCATTTACATCGGCTACTTCAACCTCTCTTCCTTTGTAACTTTTATATATTCTTTATTTGATACATCAACGTCCTCTTTTTGCCTCTATACCTCTCTCTATACTATCATGGTCTATGTCTTTATATTCTATTAGACACACTTCTTATTGCTCACATGCTTAGGTTCAATGATACTCTAAGCAATCACAAAATGACAGCTTTTGACTCTCTCTTAAAATTGCAATGACAGCAACAGTAATGACAAAAATTAAATTACAATGTTCAAGTTGTTGTATATGTATAGACAATGAAGCTTAGGGTTTTCTATATTCAATTGCATTCACACTTCAACTGCAATTAACCTATTCTTATTAAAAGCTATTTTGACTTATGCTCTTTCTCGTGTCTCGGTTCATGCATCACATTGCAATGGTCAAGTCTCTTTACTATGTTTGGCAACTTCTAGATTTATCTCATAAATGCATAGCCTCCTTAATCGATGATTGATCGATTAGATCGATCAGTCTCAGGCTTTGTGTAGACTTTTTGAGCTCATTTTTTATCTAGTCATGTCTTTAAATGAGTATTATTCATCTTGTCATTAGCACCATTCACTGTCTATCTTGAACCATTAGATATTTCCATTTTTTAAAAGAGAACTGTCGATCTCTCTTGCATTATCCATGGAGATCTTTCTCGCATCTCAATATTTTTTATATGATTAATTTGCTTTCACTCCTTTTGATTATATTCGATATGCTCAGTCTTTAATCTCATCTTGATCCTTTAGCAATAATATAAGTGTCTTATACTTTAGCTGAGATATCCTTTGGAACCTTTTTAAATGTCCACTTGCCCTAGATTCTTTCTAAAACAATCCAAGTGATCCTTAGGGAGCTTTATAATGGGCCTTATGTCCTCTACAATTGTCCTTCAGCACTTATGGAAGTGCCTTATGTCTTTCGGCAAATTATCAAGTGTCCTTTCCCTCTATTTGAACTACCCCTTCGAATAAATTATTACGGGCTTTTTGTTCGAGTCCCCTTCAAGACAATTTTCATAGAATTTTTGTCTGAGTGCCCTTTCGACACTTTTGTTTAGGACACATACCCTTTAGGGCTTTGCAATGTACCCTTCAAATTTTCTACAAATGTCCACATACCCTTTGGCTTTTTTGCAAAAGTACCCTTCATAAATTTTGTTCAGGTCCACTTGCCCTTTGGATTTTTTGCAATGATCCCTTCGGAAGCTTTGAGCGGTCCACATACCCTTGAGGTTTTCTGATAATATCCCTTCGGCTTTTTTAAATAGTTCACTTACCCTTCAGACTTTTTGAAATGACCCCTTCGACATTTTTTGGAAGTCCACTACCCTTCAACATTCTCAAAAAGTACCTTTCAAAACTTTTGCACGGGATCATTTCCTTCGAGATAAATTTATGAAAGAATTGCCTATACCAATATTTTCTAAAGAATAGACCAAGTCAAAAATTGGCTAAGTGTGAAGACCAAAATAAATGTTCTTGACAATGACATACTTTGGGTTCTTCGCATTTCTTTACTTATAAGATTGAAAGAAGTAAAGTTACTTGGTAAACCTGATTTACTCTTGAGGTAAAGAACCATTTGGATTTCTCGACTTGCTTGACTTCACTAGACCAATTTGGGTTTTCTGCATGACTCTACTTATAAAGTTCATTAGTAAAGCAGTCAAAGCACTTGACAATCTTGATTTACTCCACTAGACCCATTCAGGTTCTTTAGACTGCTTAACTTATAAAAATGAATGCAGCTAAGTCATTTCAAAAACTTGATTAACTCACCCAGAACCATTTGAGTTCTTGACATTTCTTTACTTACTTTATAAGTAGAATCTCTTCACAAACCCGATTCACTCTACCAGACCAAGTTAGGTTCTTGACATTGCTTTACTTATTTTATAAGTAGAAGCACTTCACAAACTTGATTTACTACACAAGTCTGTTCAACTCAACTTTTGACATTAATGCATGATAACACATTCTACCTTTGATATCAATCACAATTCTTCAGACCTCAATGACTATGTCCAACAATCTCCCCCATTGTCATTGATGTCAACTCATCATTAGAATGCCTTAACCCCTTTATCTTAATTCTACTCCCCCCCCTTTGACATTAGTGACAAAGAGTCTCTACCATAATATGTCAATAATCTGCTCCTTTCCTGGCATCTTGGTTGTTCTAATCCTTAGACCTGACAGGCTAGAACACTTTATGAGCAACTCCCCCTTAGGCAATGATACAGTAGTTCCCTTAGCTCCATGATTCTCCAAATGATCATTGATATAACATTGGTCTAAAAGACCAATCAATAATCGACATATCTCTATATAGATAAGCATAGTGATCTAGAATCAACACACCTTTGTCACCTCCTTCATCATCAACTAGCAAAGGGATTGCAGTTGTCTCATCAGGTTGCCTTCTCTCTTAATTGTGGAGTTAATAATGTTCCTTCAACACTCCCACTAGATTCATGCTCTATCACTAAAATGTAGTGATGTGGTGTGGGAGCCACTACTCCTAACTTCTCTTTTAGATACTCAAATTGCTCCTTAGGAAGAGGCTTGGTAAATATATCTACAATTTGATCCTTTGTTGGCACATACTCAATTTTGACCTCTTGATCTGCAAATTTTTCTTTCAAAAAATGATATTCGATGGAAATATGATTGGTTTTGGAATGCATCACTAGATTCTTAGATATGTTTATGGCACTTGAGTTATCATAGAAGATAGAGATAGGTTCTTGATATTCTACCTTGATGTCTCTAAGAGTTTGCTTCATCCACAAGACTTGGGTGCAACATGCTGCTGTTGCAACATACTTTGATTCTGCTATAGAAAGCGTAACTGACTCTTTCTTTTTACTTAGCCATAACACAAGTCTATTTACAAGGAAGAATGCACCACCACTAGTGCTTCTCCTAGCATCCACACTTCCTACCCAATCCACATCTGCATATGTAATTAAAGTGAGATCTTCACTTGTTGGATACCACAAACCATAGTCAATTATGCTTTTGATGTATCTGAAGATTCTTTTTACAGCATTGACATGTGATTCCTTAGGAACTGCTTAAAATCTTGCAACCATGCATATGGCTTGCATGATGTCTGGTCTTGATGTAGTCAAGTACAACAGGATACCTATCATTGATCTATACAAATTATTATTCACATCATGGGACTCATCTTCTTTCCTTAATTTACATCTAGTTATCATGGGAGTGTTAACTGGTCTGTTGTCCTCCATACTGAATTTATTGAATATCTCCTTTGCATACTTGGTTTGAGATATGAATATCCCTTCATTGGTTTGTGAAATTTGTAGAACATAAAAGAAATAAAGTTCTCCCAACATAGATATTTCAAATTCACTTTGCATTTGTGTGGCAAATTCTTTGCACATAATACTACTACCATCTCTAAAGATGATATCATCTATATAGACAATAATAATCAACATATGCTTACCTTCTAATTTAAAGTACAAATTATTATCTGCACATCCTTTATTGAACCTTGTTGTTTTAGGTATTGATCTAATCTTGAATACCATGTTCTAGGTTCCTATTTTAGACCATACAATGCCTTTTTCAGTCTACAAACATAATCTTCTTCATCCACTAGCTGAAAACCTTCTGGTTGTTTAATGTAGACTTCCTCTTCTAAGTTTCCATTCAATAAGGCTGACTTTACATTCATTTGATATACTTTGAATTTCTTATTAACAAAAAATGCCAAAAACATTTATATGGCTTCCAGTCTTGCCATTGGAGCAAATGTCTCTTCAAAGTCTATGCCTTCTACTTGTGCATATCCCTTGCACACCAATCTTGCGTTGTTTCTTATGATTGCTTCATCTTCATTGAGTTTGTATCTATAAACCCATTTTTTTCCTATCACATTCTTTTTTGAGGGTCTAGGAACCAATTCCCATGTTTTTTTCTTTTTTATTTGACTCAATTCTTCTTCCATGGCTTTTAACCAGTTTTCATCCTTGCTGGCTTCACTAAAGGTTTTATGCTCAATTTCTAAAAATAGAGCAAAACTTACTTGCTCCTTGTTCATTATAGCTATTCTCCTAGTTTGAACACCCTCATTTGCCAATTATCTGCTCCTTAGGATGTTCCTTTTGAACAAACCTTGCAGGTGCCTTTGCATTATTTTCTTCCTCCTCTTCACTATCTTTTAATTCATTTTATGCTCCTAATTCTTCAATTCTGATCTCCTTAACATACTTGACATTTTAAAATCCTTCTTCGACCTTAACATTGATGCTCTCAACTATTTTATGTAGCCTCTTATTGTAACGTACATAGGCTTTTCTATGAGTGGAGTAACCAAGAAAAATTCTCTCATCACATATTGACTCAAAGCTGCCTAGTTTGTCCTCCTTTCTTCTGATGTAACATTTACTTCCAAACACTCTGAAGTATTTAAATGACGCAGGATTTTCATACCATATTTCATATGGCATTTTATCACTTTTCACCCTCATTTGAACTTTGTTCAGGATGTATACTATTGTTTGGACTGCTTCTTTCCAATATCCATTAGATAATTTAGCCTTTTTCAACATTGTTCTGACCACTCCTTAGCAGTCCTATTATTTCTCTAAACAGCTCCATTTTATTGTGGAGTTCTTACAGTATAGTAGTTCCTTTTAACCCCATGCTTCTCACAATATTCTATGAACTCATTGGAGGTGAATTCTCCACCTTTATCCGATCTTAAACATTTGATCTTTCTTCTCATTTCATTTTCAACCATGGCTCTAACGATTTTAAATCTCTCAAAGGCTCGAGATATGTCCTTTAAAAATCTTACCCATGTCATCCTTGAATAATCATCTATGAACAACATGAAGTAATAAACTCCTTTTGATCCTCATGTCTGGGTAGGACCACATAGATCAGTATGAACTAATTTCAGAGGCTTTGTAGTCACATATTCTTTTGTTTGAAATTTGACCTTTGTTTGCTTGCCTAATTGACATTCTCTACATGTAGTATCTATAGGTGTGATTATCTTGGGCATATGTCTTACACATTTATTCAAACTTACTTTGACTAGATTATTAAAATTGACATGTCTCATCCTCCTATGCCACAACTAGATTTCATCAACTTTTCCTATGAGGTAGCTATTAATGTTTACCTCAACAAGATTGTAGATATTATTCTTGATTCTTTTCTCTTCTACAACTATTTTTTCATATCTCTTTAGCTTGTATCCTTTGGCATCAAATATGACCTTATATCCATTGTCACACATTTGGCTAATACTCAGTAGATTATGCTTCAATCCTTTAACATAAAGAATGTTATGTGTAGGAAGCTTACCATCAATGTGCAAGGTTCCTTTGCCTTTGATTTTTACTATTGTGTTGTCTCCCAAGCTGGTAGTTCCTTCCTTGAACTTGCTCAACTTGGTGAACTTTCTCTTGTCACCAGTCATATGCTTTGAGCACCCACTGTCTATCACCCACAAATTCTACTCTTTGATATGAAGTGTTGTTTGAGCAATCAAGGATTGATTTTTCACTTTCCATATCTTCTTAGGTCTCTCAAATGTCATTTTCTTTCCTTTATTTATGACTTGTGAACCTTTATTCTTATTAGGAGACTTGTCTTTCTTTACATTGCTTATTTTTTACATTACAAGGTTAGTCCTACAATGCCTGGCTATATGACCAAAATTATTGCAAACATAGCATATGGTATTTTAATCTAACAGAGGAGTAAATGAGTTTCTACTTACAAAATTAGTTCTCCTTGTAGGTACAACTCTACATTCAATAGCCCTATGATCAAACTAATTACAACTATAACAATAACCATAAAATGATGAATAATACCTGGTCATTACATTCTTTGGTTTAGTATATTGACCTTTCATCCACATTTGTTTGTTTAAATCTACCACTTTCGTATATCTTTTTTCATCTTTGATTTTAGGCTTCTTTTCAAAATTCATTCTTCTCATCTCATCTTTGTTTGGATCATTCTTAGTGTCCTTGCTAATCCTTTCTTTCTTTACTTCTGCCCCTCCTCCTATTTTGAAATCATCATATAGGTTGATCAACGTACTAGTTGATGAGCCATTTCCTTTCTCATATCTCAGAACAAATTTTTCATTTTAAGGCTTTTGACTGTTGATTAATTCATTAAAAATTTCTGATCCTTTTGTCAACTTTAGACATTTGTCTATTTGACTTTTTGCCTTCTTAAGTTCTTTTCTCAAATCTACTATTTCTACCTCAAGCTTCATGCATTATTTGGATTTTGTTTGTAATTCCATCTTAACTACTTATATTCTTTTAGCCTCCTCAAGTTGAGTCTTTAGGGTCATTATCATTTAATTATATTTGTTAAGTTCTTTTTGCCTAGGCTTCTTCTATTTTGAGTTCTCTTTTCTTAATTTCTCAATATCTTCTAGAGCACAAACTAGCTCACCTTCTAGATCAACTTCACCTTCCTCTTCTTCATCCCAATCTTCATCTTCATCCTGCTCTTCATTTATGGGAGTGGATTCTTCTGCCATGAACATAAATTATTTGTCCTTTGCTACAAAAGAAAAATCATGATCATCATTCGAACGATCACTATCACTATCCTTCACTGAGTCATTGTCTTCTTTTGTATATAAACCTTTCTTGCTCTTGAAGTTATTTTTTGCATAGTGAGGTTTCACCTTTTTATTTCTCTCTTCTTGCTCAAAATTATCTTTTTTATTATAAGGACATTTGGCAGCAAAGTGTCTTAACTTTCCATAGTTAAAGCATTTGAATGGTAGCTTATCTTTGTATTTTCTTGATCCTCTCTTTAATTTTTTGAAAAATTTAGCTTCTTCTCTATCAGACTCCTCATATTCAAACATAAAAGATTCTTTTTTTGCCTGCTTTGCTACTTTGAATGCAAATTTTCTTTTAAAGGTGTCTATCTCTCCCATTCTCATCTCATAGGCTGTGAATGTTCCATGCAACTCATCAACAATGAGTCTATCCAAATCTCTTGCTCCCTCTATTGCAATTTTTTTTGAATAATATCTTGATGGCATGATCTTAACACCTTGTTGACTATAGTCAACTCTTCCATTTCTTCACCAAGACCTCTAATAGCATTCACTATTTCATCTACCCGGTGGAGGTAGTCGGCAAACTTTTCTTCTTCATTCATCTTAAGACTCTCAAACTTCCCTTTGTATGTTTTTAGCTTGGCTTGTTTCACTCTATTATCTCCTTCATAAATACTCTTTAACTTGTTTCAAATGTCTTTTGCACTCTAACAGTGCATAACTTTAACAAATTTTGAGTTTGATAGTCCACAAAGAATAACATTCTTTGCCTTGACATTTTTTTTTATATGCCTTCTTGGTAGCCTGATCAGTATGAGCTATAGTAGGAGTTGTATATCCATTTACTATAGACATCCATACATCAAATCCTAATGAGGATAAATATGCTTCCATCCTTATGCTCCAAAAAGCATAGTTAGATCCATCAAATAGGGGTGTTTTGTTTGAGGAGGATCTTTCTTGATTGGCCATTGTGTTCACTAACCAGGATCTACCTAAGCCAATTAAGCTTCTTCTTAAGGAACCCTAGGTTCTGATACCAATTATTGAACATAAATATCTACTGAGAGGGAGGGTGAATCAATAAATGAGTTAAAATGAGTTGATTAAAACTTTTAGAGGAGATATCAAATCATATGCATATCAAAGAATAAATGTAGAGAGCACACACACACAAAAGCACAGTACACCAGATTTATACATGGAAAATTCAAAGGAAAAAACCACAACAGGAATAGCTACTAGAATCTACTGTTCTAATCTAGCCTCATAGTTTAATCACCTCAGTGGCAAAACCACATTGGTTAAATTCAAGGACACCTATCTTTAGGAGACACCAATCCCCTAACTGAGCACCAAGTCAATTTTTTTGAAGGCACCTACCAATTAGAACTATGGAGCTACAACTTTGGTGTATAAGATAGATTCAAAAATGAATCTAGTTCAATTTATTTGTTATAAGTCTAGTCTGTAACTGCTCACTCTTGGCTTATTCTGTGTATGCCTATTCTCCTTCTCTACTCAAAATTTGCACATTCTCTATGTGCCCTTTCTTTTTATCTACTCAATCTCTATTCCTCTGAATTTTACTCTGTGTCTATATATGTCTAGATATATTTCGTTCAAACACACTTCATTCCCTTTTCTACCTTTTACTTTCTTTGTATTCGTTTGGATAGACAACCTTTTCTTCTATTCTCTGCCTTATTGGTTCTATGTCGTGATATCTTTTGTTTGACATAGTCCATTTACACCAACTACTTTGACCTCTCTTCCTTTGTATCTTTTATATATTCTTTATTTGACACATCATCTTCTTCTTGCCTCTATACCTCTCTCTATGTTATCATGGTCTGTGTTTGTATATTCTATTAAACACACTTCATATTGTTCATATGCTTAGGTTTAATGATAGTTTGAGAAATTGTAAAATGACGGCCTTTGACTCTCCCTTAAAATTACAATGGCAGTAGTAGTAATGATTAAAAAAAAATTATAATGTTCAAGATGTCATATATCTATAGATAATGATGCTTAGGGTTTTCTATCTCCAATTACGTTTACACCTCAGCTACATTTAACTTATTCTCATTACAAGTGATTTTGACTTATACTCTTTCCCATGTTTGGGTTCATGTATCACATTGCAATGGTCAAGTCTCTTTACTATGTTTGGAAACTGCTAGATTTATCTCATAAATGTACAACCTCATTAATTGATGATTGATTGATTGGATCGATCTTCGTGTAGACTTTTTGAGCTCACTATTTATCTGGTCATGTCTTTAAATGAGGATTATTCATCTTGTCATTGGTGCCATTCACTATCTATCTTGAACCATAATATATTTCCATTTAAAAAAAATAAAATTGTTGATCTCGCTTGCATTAACCATCGAACTCCTTCTTGCATCTCAATATTTTATATATGATTGGTTTGCTTTCACTCCTTTTGATTATATTCAATATGATAGATCTTTAATCTCGCCTTGATCCTTTGGTAATAATGCAAGTGTCTTATACTTCAGTCAAGATATCCTTCAAAACCTTTTTAAACATCCACTTGCCCTAGATTCTTTCCAAAACAATCCAAGTGATCCTTGGGGAGCTTTGTAATGGTCCTTGTGTCCTCCATAACTATCCTTCGACACTTATGGAAGTTCCTTATGTCTTTTGGCAAATACTCAAGTATCCTTTTCCTCCATTTGAGTTACCCCTTCGAACAAAGTATTGCAATCTTCTTGTCTGAGTCCCCTTCGGGATAATTTTCATAAATTTTTTGTCCAAGTCCCTTTCAGGATAATTTTTGTATAAGTGCCCTTTTAGCACTTTTGGTTAGGACATGTACCCTTTGGGGCTTTGCAAATGTACCCTTCAACTTTTCTATAAAGGTCTACATACCCTTTGGCCTTTTTGCAAAAGTACCCTTCAAAATTTTTGTTCAGGTCCACTTTCCCTTCGAATTTTTTGTAACAATCCCTTCAGAAGCTTTGAGCGATCCACATACCCTTCGAGTTTTCTAAAAAGATCCCTTCAGCTTTTTTGAATGGTTCACTTACTCTTCTAGCTTTTTGAAATGATCCCTTCGGCATTTTTTGGATGGTCCACTACCCTTCAGCATTCGCAAAAACTACCTTTCATAACTTTTGCACAGGATCATTTCCTTTGGGACTTTCCCTCGAGATAAATTTTTGAAAGAATTGCCTATACCAATATTTCCAAAAGAATAGACCAAGTCAAAAATTGGCTAAGTGTGAAGACCAGAACAAATGTTCTTGACAACAACATACTTTGGGTTCTTTGCATTGCTTTACTTATAAGATTGAAATAATTAAAGTTACTTGGTAAACCCAATTTACTCTTGAGGAAAAGACCCATTCAGGTTTCTTGATTTGCTTGACTTCACTAGACCAATTCGGGTTCTCTGCATGACTTTACTTATAAAGTTCATAAGTAAAGTAGTGAAAGCACTTGACAATCCCTATTTACTCCACTAGACCCATACGAGGTCTTGAGACTGCTTAGCTTATAAAAATGAAAGCAGCTAAGTCATTCCATAAAACTGATTAACTCATCCAAACCCATTCAAGTTCTTGACATTACTTTACTTACTTTATAAGTAGAAGCAATTCACAAACTCGATTCACTCTACCAGACCAAGTTGGGTTATCGACATTGCTTTAGTTATTTTATAAGTAGAAGTACTTCACAAACCCGATTTACTCCACAAGTCTGTTCAACTCAACCTTTGACATTAATGCATGACAACACATGTTGGCTTTGACATCAATGACAATTCTTCAAACCTCAATGACTATGTCTAACAGTTCTAATAATAGATTATATTGTAAAGGAGAAGCAATAACTTGAAAAATAATAGCAACCACTTTAGGACCTATTAGTATATATAATGTGATGGTTCCTAATATTGATGTTGGAGTATTATCAAATAAACAGATAGGTTGCTCAAATGTTTGAAGATGGATCTCATTGAACCCTAATTTCTGTATGAATTCTAAATTGTAAACATTGATTCCATATCCATTATCAACTAATACCCTCTTAATCAACTACTCATGAATTTGAACCTAAATAAATAGTGGAAGATTTAATTCAATGATATGTTGTGGGGGCAGATCCTCTTTATTGAAGGAAATAATACTATCAATATAATTGAAGGTGCTCATGATAGAAGAAAATGAAGCTAGTTATGTATCCATAGGAAGGGTAGTATCCCTCAACATAACATAAATAATATCTTTATAAGTAGGTGGCCTTTGTAGTAACTCTAGAATAGAAATTTTGGCTAGTGTATAACATAATTTTTGAATGAGATCATACCCTTTGGGTGGAGAAACCTTTCTTGAGGTTTGGATAGGAGAAGAATGGATATTTATAATAGGGGTTTGTGGTGGAGGAACCAATGGGGGTCAACATGCCTAGTTTGAATAGCATGGACTGGGGAATTTGTTATAAGTTATGGACTAATAAGAGGAATAAAGGAATTGTTAATGGGACTCAACTAAGGGTGAATAGAAAGATGTAAAAAGGGTTGAACACAAGCTCTTTGACTTCTAGTGGTAATAGGAAGCAACACAAATTCAATAGCATAATAGGTGGAGGAAGCAAAAGGTATGATCTCATGAGATAGAATAATATGACCACATCCACCAAAGATGAAATCTTATATGTAACCAAGGCCCCTACAACTAAAATTAGTCATGAATACTTTGTCCCAAATAATTAGAGATTTAATAGAGGCCTCATCTTGTGTCATAGTCATGGAATATGGAACAAATACTATAGTATCAAGGGTATAATAAAATGAATTAGAATGAATAAGATTCAAACCCCTAATGACACAAAAATGAAATAAACAAATCTAAAATCTAGACAATTAGTGAAAGCAAAAATCAAGGATGAATGGGTGACCTACAAGGGTTTTGAATGATTTGTAAGCTCTCAAATATACTAGTTTGTCCATTGGATGGTGTTGATACAATGTTTTAGAGCACTAACTATGGAGGTAGAACCATATCGATAGCCCTCTAAACCCACTTTTGAGGGTAAGTTGAGAGTAACTTCCTAGAGCTAATCACTTGTCGGTGTACTACAACATTAGACAGATGGAATAACTTCCTAGTTAGTGTAAACAAAGGGGATCCAAAGTATTTCTGAGATACTGTGAGGTGCGTGGAATATAATTTTTGTGACTATCTCTATATAATGACTATGAGTATTGGGACAAACCCCTCACGCTATGATATCTGTAAATAATAGACAATGATTATGAACAGAACAATGCATAGCCCATAATGATAGTAGCTAGGATTTTATAGACTACTATAACACAGCCTCTAAAACAAGCAAAATCAAAGAAAAAAATTGAAAAATAAGGCAAAATATTTTTGGATCTGGATAACAATGAAATTCTACCTAAAGTCAAAAAAAGTTTCAGTGTCACTATCTATTTGAAACAAAATCTTTCACTGTCAAACTTAATTTAATGTTGAAAGAGAGTGAATTAGTATAATATCCAAGGTTGAGAAGTTAGTTATTTCAATGGAAGGACTTTACAAAATGAATTAATCTAATGTGATTTAATTAATCTTAAAGTATTGTGAACTTGAAATTTGACATATGAGAGATAAATAAGTAGGATATTGTAAGAATACAATTATATACAAAAAATATAGAATTATAAAGATTATAAATTGCTAAAAATAGAAACTAGGGTTTAGGGTTAGAGAGATATCCTTGTAATTTTATTTGTGCAAATTATATTTATTATGCATTGACTATGACTGTGTTAAAACACTGGCAAAGACATGCTAAAACTATCTTAATTTAAAAATTTGCTTCACCATATTCAGGGACAAGTATGCATTAGGTGGACAGGGGCATAGTGCATCATTATCCACTATTATAGATCTATATGTGTTGATTGTGTACCAAAACTAAAATCTTAAGGCTATTCACCTTTGATTGTAGGTCAACTATCTCTATGTGATCTCTAATTTGACACACTGATAAATTGCAAAATATCAAACCCTAGTCTTCATAAACAAACAAACCAATCAAATACAAAGGGGGAATAATTGGGGATGTGGAATATGGTCAAGCTGTCATCAATACCCTGATGTACTGAATGTTACCTACATAGTCCATGTAGACCTTTGAGGTTCTCCCTTTGGGGAAGACTATAAGATGAATGCAATTATTTATTTGTGCTTAGAATACTTGACAAAAGGGTGTCCTCAACCTACAATAAAACAAGTGACTTAGCCAATAACTATGTTACTGTAGTAGAATTGTAGTAAGCTTTTTTGACTGAAGAGATGAATGTTATTTAATTGATTGTACAAGAGTATACTAGCTTGTGTAATTGGGGTTTTCAAATGAATCACTTGACTTGCTCTTATAAGAGAAACTTTAAATTATTTCCTATAATCGACCTCATGGGATGCATGGGAGAGCCATTATAAAGCCTGTCATTTTAAAAAACTATCCATTAGAACATGGAAGGCAAGTGTGCCCTAGTGGACAAGTGTGTATTATCTTTGTCCACTTAGTGTGAACTTGTCCAAACTAGATATAGACTTCTGAAACTAGATTACCAGTGAAGTGTCTACTAATTAGGGATGTTTAGGAATAAATTAGGGAAGTTTATAATATGTTCATATCAATTTTAAGACTTGGAAGGCTTTCACATATATAAATGGTTATCAGAATAGTGAGTTGGCTAAGTAGGGTAAAGATGTTAAGAAAAAAATTTGTCAAGCATATATTGATTAAATTCCAGTGTCTACATTATGTGAGCCACACATCAAAATAGTTTCAAGGCACATAATACTTAATGGCATATCCTTAAGGTGAATATAATTTAGACCACTTACATATTTTATCACACATACTATAAAAATATAGTGTATCCCTATGGGCCTCAAGGTCATAAAAACACATTGAAAGTTAACCACCATGAGTTACCAATAATTCATATCACAAGGTGTGAGAAATACAAAATGTCACATCAAAATTGAACTCACTCAAATAAATATACTATAAATTTAACCACACTCACCATTACTATTAATAGATAAATGCATCTAGACTTTCAATAGAGAGGTAAAATCGGTAAAGGATTTCATAAGTAAGAGCACAAATAGAATCTCTAGGATAACACTGCATGTCAACATCAAACACACTCTGTAGCCCAAAATAAAATATAACATGTCAAATGTGGCAACATTCACAAAGTGCCACTGCATATATTTTTACCCATTTAAACTAACGATAACTATTTTTTTCCTTGTTAATGATCCAATAGTAATTGTGAAAGCATCTTGTAGGGAAAAAAAATTGGTTTGGATTCCCCAAATTTTGGACCTCTTCAAGATTGATTTTGATGGAGCCACTTGAGGCAACCTTGGTGCTTCAGGTTTTGGTTACATCATTAGAGACTATGCAGGTTCTATATTATGGGCAACCTCATTAAAGTTTTGTGATGGGACCAATAATGAAGTTGAGGCCCAAGCTTTGACTCTTGGTGTGGATTTTATAGTTTAATATAATGTGGAGAAGGTAATCTTAGAAGGGGATTCAATGGGTGTGATCCAAGCACTTTGTAATTGGGGGACATGTGCTTGGAACATCAAAAATATTTTGGGCCAAGCTTGGGATATTTTTAATCCCCTCAACTCCTTGGAGGCATCTCACTGCTATTGTGAGGCCAATACAATAATAGATTTCCTATCCAATCAAGGTGTCTCCCAATCCCCAGAGGTTGTCATTGACAACACTTGGGATCTTTGGCCTGAGGCAAAGTTAACAAGTTTCTAATCATTCCCTCACCCCTTACCTTGGTGGATCCTTGGTCACCATTATATTTTTTGGTGGCAACATGTCTTTTCTCATTAATCATTTAGCCTCACCAATATTTTCATCTCACAAACATTGGGGATTATTGTGAGGTGGCTAACCATTTATGAGGAGTGTGGTTTCTTCAACTCGAAGGATTTTTCATTTGGAAAATATTCTTAGGTTGGGAAGTGGAGCATTCTGAACCATTAATGATTGAGCACTTGGTTCAAATTTCCATCAGTAAACCATTACTATATGTTACCTCTAAGAAGCAAGAAATATTTTTTGAGGGTAGTGTTAGTGAGGCTCACCTTAAGAAGGTCTTTGTGATTCAATATGAGTTAGTCCTAGAGGAAATCAAAGAGATCATGGACCTAGTTTTTTTGGAGATCCCTAATATAGTCAAGGTGAATACTGACATTGCATCACTATTCATAGTCAATTTGATGCTTGTTATGGAGGACAAGGAACTAGGTAAGGTGATAGTGAAACAAACGATAAAGCCCCTTTATAGGATCAGTTGGTGAGAGGCAATTGAGGATTTTATGGCCAAAATCTCTTTGGCATTGCCCCTCTCAGGGAAGGAGGTCTATGGCATTATTCCCTTATCTATTTTTTCTAAACTGAACATGGATAAATTATAGGATTGCCTTTGCTCACTTGCTTCAACTGGCAAATTTATTACCTCTCTGAATGTGATCTCCATGTATGCTACTTTGCCTTCCCTTTTATCCATCCTAGTATTATATCACTCCTCTCGTGTGTTTATTGTTACTTGACTTTTGGATCTTGGCTAATGGAGTAGTTATATGGCAGTGGTCATCCTCTGCCATCCCTAATAAGGATTTTGGAAATAGGGCCCAATGACACCATAGTGGCTCACACTTGACAAATAACCTCCTCAACCATGTAGGTTGGTATCCCACACTAAGATTGCTTTTTGTTAGTTTTTGGTCTATTTGGCCCTTTTTGGTGGTGGTTCATTGCACTTTGATTTTTGTTGCTTCAGTGCTGACTTGTTAAGCCAAATTTTGTTCTTCCACCTTCTCATGGATGTCATACAAGATGTGTGGTTTTTGTAAATGGTTTGATTTTATATATTGGGAAAGGGACCCTTAACCCTAATTATATATAACTTTTTTTATCTAGTTTCTTGCTCAATGTGAATAAAGTTGTTATTTGTTATGCCCATGTGGAAACCAAGCCACCAATATGATCATTGTAGTCCATGTGACCTCCACATAAATAAATATTAAATTTGTAACTATGATCAAGCTATAAGGTTGTTTTCACTTTCATAGAGTCCACAGAGTTCGTAAAGTTCTCATTACATACATACATACATATATTATGGCTACAAACTATAGCAATATAAGATCTTTGATTCTTTCATAGTCCATTAGAATGAAAATAAGATTTCTTGGAATTAATTGTGTACTAGTTTTTGGATTGATGCATTTCAAATCACTAACCGTGATTCATCATCAAGAAAGATTAAAAACACATCGATCTAAAAACTAGTACACAGTTAATTCCCATAAATATTATTTTCATTATAACAATATATTGTCTTCACACTGTCTACATGGACACAATGCCATAAAGAATGGGTCACTACACTTCTATATAATTATAATACTAATAAGTCACCAAAAAGTCACCATAACCTTTAATGCTAAATGGATTCTTATTAACATTAAGGACACTGGAACCACATGGTCCTAGTGTATCCAAAATAATGCTAATGTCCTTTGTCCTAACTCTCTCAAATGGATATATTTTAAAAATTTAAACTCTCATAAGGTCAGCCCAAGCATGTTTTATTATCCGCACAAGCAACATAACACTATAAATACATGACTTTTAGACCTCTATCCACTAGATGGAAAATATATGCAAAATACCTATTTAAACATGAAATAACATGAGTAAAATCAAGGTTATTAATCCCTATTATGGCTTTTTTATACATACTACCATCTATAGATGCCATAAGTGTATATTTTTTAGATTTCCAATCTCATGCACACTCAAGGCATTCAAGATTACTATCATTTTAGCATCACTTGCACTTGCACTAGCACTTAGATGGGGAGAACTACATTTGGCTTGATCCCTCCTCAGATTATTGGTATCTAGGCAACTCCCTTTATAGTGGGGTGGTGAGGATGTCCAACATATCCTACTAATGAACACACATTTTCATCTCATACCTTACTTGAAAGGAGGATTAGGGTTTGCATCATAAATCAACTATTATAGGTACAATACAAAGTTTTAGACTTTGTGTGCAGAGGATCAAAACCTAAAAACATAGGCACATATGCACCCAAAATTTAGGAATAGTTCTACACAAAGGATACTAACGTCATTTTCAAGACACTAGAGCCACATGGTGCTACTATCTAAGAGAGGATTTGACACAGAGATCTAGTTGATGACACTCAAACCTGTTCATATCTCCATTTTTAGCATGCATATATTCTATGTCAAGTGTTTTCTAGATAATTCTTTATTTCCACATATTTATTGATATTTTTAGAAAGTTAAAGTAAGTCAAAATATGTAACAAATCAGTAGTTATTTATTGCATAGTATTTCATTGATTTATATTACTCATCCCTTTAATCAAACATACAATTTACATAGTTAAAACCCTAAAAAGTTAAAGCATTCGATTAACCCAACTTACTTTGAATATTGTTTAAAACCATATTTTACATTCTCTAATTTTTGTGCACTAAATTAAGGTTACAAACTTCTTTTTTTCTAATTTTTCAGCATAACCTCACTCATTAAATCAATATCACATTGGGGTTTCATTTATTTAAATATAATTTAAATTTTTGCAAAGCAACCCTAATTTTAAAAACCCTAACCTTTGATGCTCTTAGTGTTGGCATCCTTTTTCCTATTTTCATTAGCTGATTTAAATTTTTTAGATTTTATATATTATATTTTAGCATCCCTATTCTAATTTTTTTACTATATGCCATCTCAAAAAGTCATCTTTCTTCCATTAAGAAGAAGTGATAGATTAGATGGTAATCCTATAAAACATATTCATATCCCTATTATTTGAGCCTATAAAATGGATAAGGGACCTATCATAACTCCAACTGTGTATCCTTCACACCATAATTATGTGTATTTCAATGATAATGCATCCAAAGATGAATAATACAACCAAGAGCAATATGATATACACATTGAAAATCAAGACACTCTCCCTCCACTTAATAATGATGACATGATTATTAACAACGATGAGATATTATAGGGATTTAGTGATAGAATTCAGAAATAGCCCCTTGATCATGCACAAATCCTATAAGCCATATTGGAAATCAAGAACAAAACAAACAATGGTCAATCTTCAACTCCCCTAGCTAATAACATTGTTATACCTATAATGGGGCCCATTCAGTGAGCACAACCTAAAATTGTAATTCAACAACTTTGAATGACAAATACACCTCTTGTGGCTAGTTCCTCCACTCCAAATGTATAATCCCTTATGCATGATATTCATACTCTACAGGATAAGGTGTTGCATCTTGAGAAGGGAGCCACTAGGTGATCACGTGCCTCAGATTCTAATATTCTCTTGCATACACCTTTGTCACATCACATAGAGGCAAATATCTTGTCATTCAATTTAGTGGAACCTAAGATTACATTATATGATGGCAAGAGTGACCCAAAGCATCATCTTAGATATTTTCATGTAGTATGTTTACACTACATGTCTAATGATTGGCTTCTCATGAAGTTTTTTCCATGCATTTTAAAGGATTATGCCCTATAGTGGTTTTATGATTTACCATATCAATCTATTATTGCATTCAATCCTTTGGTTGACATGTTTCTAGCACACTTATCTATTAATATCAGTGACAATATATCATATGCCCAAGTTGCATAGTTAAAACAAAAGTCAAACAAGCCTATCACAGATTATGTCTTACTATACAAGACTATATTAGCCAAATTGACTAGCCCCATGATAGACAAAGAACTTCAGGACATATTTAAACAAAATCTCTTAACAACATTATATGAAGATATATTGTTCAATAAGTATCCTACATTCATAGATTCGTGCCACATAGTAAAAGAAAGAGAGGTTAAACTTCTATCAATGGGAAAACTAAAGTATACCAATGGATCAGAATCAAATGATAAGAGTTTAAATAACCCTCCATACAAGGTAAGGGCCACTAAGAACAAGAGTGATCAAAAGGCCATAATAACTACGATTCTAATTTAATGTCATATCTCTCCCTTTCATTAAAGATTCTAATATGACATGACCTCTTCCAAATAACTATGATTCTAATGCATTCTACAGGTATTATAGGGCACCAGGCCATACAACAAACAAATGCATAAGCCTAAAATATAAGATACAAGATTTTATCAAGGCTAACATTATTGATGTGAAAACACCCACATAAGCACTGAAAGCTCAACAAATAGAAGCTAATATGTTAAATATATTCTTATATCCCTTTCCAAAGCATAAAAAATGGGGCAGTGAACACATTAGGTGTTCACTAAACATATCAGGCACATCCATCACCAACTTCATATCATATTATTACAGAGAAGGCACAGCCATTGCACAACATTATTGGCATGTACCATACTAAAATTCCATCTAGACCACTCAACACATTCTCAGATCGAGAGATTATTGATGATGATATATATTTACATGCACTCTTTATACGAGCATACATAGATCATCATCCTATCCATGGTGTTATGCTTGATAATGGGTCAAGCATTAACATGTGCATTATGACACTTTTGTAGCATTTGGGATACTCAAATGAAGATATATTCCCCATTGATATAGTCATTAGTGGTTTTAGTGATCACATTTAGAGCTCCATTAGGGAGATTGTGCTTCCATTATAGGTTGGACCAACACATAGCCGCCCAATTCCTAGTAGTACCTAGTGTAGGCATATTTGATATGTTATTGGGTAATCCATGGTTACAACAGATCTAAGCCATCCCATCTATAGTGCATAGATGCCTGAAATACATACACTCAAATTGGGTGGTCAAAATTGAGGGTCTCCTAGATGAGTATCCTCTACCCATCCCATAGGTAGTTACAACACAGTCACCAGTTACAGTTCTAGCATCGTTACCAAATAAAGCATAGTTATTAGTTATAGCTTAGAGTACAATTCTTATGCATACATTACAGAGTTCAACAGAGCCACCAGTGTAGGCAAGGTCTATTCCCATGGTAGCGACATGAACACATACTTTGTTAGGAAATAATTAGTCCTCACATTAATTTGTGTATATTGTAATGTGCATTATTATGCAAGTAATAATTCACTAGGATTTATATTTGGTTAGTTGTTAAAATAGGTTGTTTGTTAGATATATTATTATATGTTACAATAATATTATGCATATAGGTTTATGCATATTCATAGGAATATGAGGAGAGATTTGTGGTGATTTGGTTCACCTTATTTATAGGAAAGACATTCCTATATATTTGTAATACCCGAATGAATACAATATAAGAAATATTTACAATGTAAAGAATTATATTATTAATTTGTGTTCAGCTTCATTATTATTTTGTGTTTAATTTATGAAGATCTGAAACAAACTCATTATCTGGTATCAGAATGGGATAGTGAGAGGACTGTGTAAAAATGATTTTTTGATATGAGAAAGGGGTAGCCTCGGTTCTTCTGTATTGCCCTGTCTCATGCAAATTCCTATACTCTAAGTTTGTGAGTTGTTTAGGTTTTGTTTATTTGTTTTATATCTAATATTGGTGTTTTAGAAGAGATTGAATCTTCACCTAGATGAATTGGAATAGAAAGAGCGTTGTTAAATTCTAAACACATTTCATTGGATTTATATTACAATCATCTATTATAGCTTGAATGCACATTTCCCCAAATTGGCATTGGTGTACTTGTAGTCTCATTATCTGTAGCAAGTTTAGATTTGGTTTTGAGCACAAAAATAAAAAAAAGAAAGGTGATTGAGATCAGAGATAAGAGCCTGGAGCATGAGTGTATTTCACTACGTCGACTTGTTTAACATCTCCATTACAAACCTATGAATATCATTAAAATATGAGTAAAACTATTTGAATAGTGTATCTATTTGTTGAGTGTATCCTTACTACCATGTGACAAAAATTAGGAGCATATAGTGGTGAAGAATTCATCTACATAAATTTGGAAAGTGGAGGTCACGATACTTTTCTATGTGGACTTCAAAAAGCGGACGGGTTGGGAGAAGATATTCTTTCATTCATGTTGTTCTCTTTAATTCATGTGATTAGATTTATTTGAGCATCAAAGTCTATTCATATACATTTTAGAATAAGCCTTTTGTCTATAGATATCTTCAAGCCTACATTTGGATTGCAATTTTCATATCTACATTGGCATACTTACGTTCAATATTGAATAGCTTCTTATTGCTCGATAATGTGGATATTCTAAATTACATTGACATCAGATTTGCATCCACATTTGGCTGACTCAACATGAATCTATTAATAATTTTTCTCACCTTTTTTCATTTAGATAAAGGTTTTGTATTGGTCTATGCTTGCATCAAATTGCATTAAAAATCGATGAACTCCCCATGAGCTAAGGTCTTGGCAGACTCTTCTCCAAAAAATGATGTAGATTTTGGGTTTGTTGTTTGACATTAGACGTACCTCTTCCCTCGAGCTTGGAAGTCAGCTTGACTGTGACTTATACCTCAACATTAGGCCACAATGTTTCACAAAGGTGATGTAGCAAATCCCAAAGGTGACATGGCAAAGCTTGGTCAATTCATCTAACCTAATCTCCATACAATGTACTCATCAAAGTATTTGTGTATTCTCAGCCAACACCTTGGATATTAAAGTTTATTTGGTTAGTTATTATTTTTTGTGTCAGTATCTTTTTATTTTATTTATCTATCATAAAGTCAATTCTTTGTCAAAGTATTGTAAGTTAAGGTCATGTTTAGGTATATTGTTAAGATTTTGTAATTTAATAGTTGAGATTCATATCATTGTTAGAAAGTAATAAACTATTACTTTCTATTCGATGTGTCTTAGTATCTTAAGTAGTATTTTACTTGATCCAAATAAAGTTTGTCAAAGTTTTATTCAGTTATGTTTCTCTAAAAAGTCAAAATAAAAAATGAGTGTCTTTTATAAATCAAAGGTTCATTTTTTTAATATGTACAAAAAATCAAAATTCTTAAAATTAAGAGTCATTTTTTATGTCAATAAAATGTGTCAAAGTTAAATATCTCATTTTGTTTATGGATGCACTATCTTTCAACCTTGATGTCCTTATTTCAAATAAGTCAGTTTTATGGGGGGGTTGTATTATCAAAAATGACATGTAAAGACTGAGCTTCGTCGACACTTTTATTGAGTGAGCATCTTCACCTATTGAAGGTTGGAGGACATTGGAGGATGGAGGATTTCTATGCCTCTCATTAGCCACTAATGAAGGGGTGCTTTTGCTTTAATGACACATACTTTTTAATTTTAAACACTTGTTTATATGTGTGATAAATAAGATGTGTATTTTTTATTTTTTGACATAGTGTACTGCATAAAAAAAGTGTTTAAGAGATGCAGGAGTGAAAGTTGAATAGATGGTTCCTGCTCATGGTTCCCACACTATACAGGTTGATGTAGTTTCCTACGGGAATGGTTGATGGTAGATGTACCTATTCAAAGTTCCCACACTGATTTGATTGATGTGTTCTTGACAGTGAATGGTTGATGAGAAGTTGATGTATTTTTTTCTAATTTCATTAAGTCCTATGAAACACAAATTACCATGTAAGTCCTAAGGGAGGAATGTTAGGAAATAATTAGTCCTCACATTAATTTGAGTATATTGTAATGTGCATTATTATGTGAGTAATAATTCACTAGTATTTACATTTGGTTAGTTATACAAATAGGTTGTTTGTTAGATATATTGTTGTATGTTACAACAATATTATGCATATTCATATGGATATGAGGAGAGATTTGTGGTGATATGGTTCATCCTGTTTATAGGAAAGACATTCCTATATATTTTTAATATCCGAATGAATATGATATAAGAAATATTTACAGTGTGAAGAATTATATTATGAATTTTGTATTCAGTTTCATTATTATTTTGTATTTAATTTATGAATATCTGAACCAGACTCATTATACTCTCCCATGGAGACCATTATTAGAGAGACCCTTGCTTCAAAGATATGTCATAGATTCTAGAGAACCTTCCTCCACTCAATTTATGTTGATATCAATATTATTGGGTTCTCGGAGTTCTTAGCATAGGGCACTTATGACACCTACAATTTCTTCTACCAGATGGATTCCTAAGACCCCTATAATTCATAGAGCACTACGGTTAATGCCACAAATTTTTAGCACCACTACATAGGCAAATATAAACATAAATTGCCCACTAAAAGATATTATGGGATCATAATTACCCTTTCACACAACATGCATGATCATAGTTCCCTTATTTGACATAGCTCATAGTGATAGTGAGTCTCCCATTAGACTCATTAATTAGTATGGTTCCTACCCTCTTGTACATACTTTCTTCTCTTTTTCTCCTAGTACATAGTTTATTTTCATTTTCTTGTACATAGCTTATATCTAGAAAATACAAAAACAAAATAACATGACAAAACATAAAAACATTCAAATATTACTTAGAAAACACAAAATTTACAGATTGTATGCATTTTTATGTTTACACTTCTTATACTTACTAGACACTCCATATGTTAGCTATCTTATTATAGTCAATTTTATCATACATAAATGCTTCACTTGTTCTTGTCAAGTGCTTGTAGATTGATTATACAACTCAGGTTCACCACACTCATCCATACTTGCTATCATCTACCCAATGGGGGCATATACACTGATTCAAGATTATTCAATTGATAAATTTGCCCACTTGGGGGCATCTTATACATAGTTTTTATTACCAATTTCTATCCTTACATTCTTTATATTCTAGCTTATGCATTGACATATCTTGATATTGATCATTGTTACCCATACATAGATTTTTTGCTGACTATCACTAATTTAGACTTAGCATATGTACATCATAGCTATTAGATAGATTTATACTACAATAATACATGATTTCATTTATAGATTTCCTATTTTAGACTTGATTGTGTTTTCTATGTTTTTTTTATTCAAGGGCATTTGAAAAATCCATTGTTGTTTGTCTGTGACACTTCTATTCATGTATGCTTTGGAAATGTGCCCATTATCCCTTGTGTGTGCTTTCGTGATGGTGTATGCAAACATTTGAATAATTTATTTTATGTAGCTATAAGAAAACTTGCTTGTTGCTTACATATGTGGACATTTGAACATGTTCTTGTATGTCTTTTATTCTCAGATTTAGTGACATGTGCCCATGTCCCTTGTATTGTGGCCCCTTGGCCTATCTTTGTATGCCTTATGTGTTTTGTATGTATGCTTTCTTGTATCTGTCATGGCCATGACACTTGTATTTAATTTTTACACACTAATTTTTTATGCCATTAGGGACCTCATGCATCTACCCTTCCTACTTGGGTGTCGTGATGGACATCATGTCCCATTCCCTAGGTAGTTATTCAAATTTTTTGTCATACATATTGGTTGCATCTATCTTGACACCCTTGGGAAATTCTAGACACAACATACATCTTATATTGCATATTTATGCTTAAATCTTCTTACATTCTGATGTTATGTTTGCATATTGTATTGGATTATCATGTAGTTATTATATATGCTTTGAATAACACATTTTGCATAGCTATTTCTTTTAAAGACAATTCTTGCATAGGTCAACAATTACCCTCAAAAGAGAGGGCATTCACAAGGGTTTGTCATAGAGGTTAGGCTTTTACATTGAATTCATAAAACATATTTTTAGCATAAACTTAGCTTCATAAAATTAGACATAGGTAAACAAAAAAAAGATAATGACTCAGAAAGTAGTACAGTGACTCAAATTTCAAACTAGACAAACATTAGCACCCAGATTGGGATACTAGTACCACATAGTGTTATTGTCCAAGACATGACACTACTGTCTAATAGCCCTAGTTTTAGGGTGGTTCAAATTAGTCAAAACAATACACTAGGTACAATACAATTTTACATAAATATATCTATAGTTATAGGTTTGATAATTATGCTTAGATTTTGCTCATATTCACACTAGTTCAACTTAGATTCATATCAGTTGCTTCGATTGGGGGCATAATGTGTGGCATGATCATTCCCATATTTAGTTTAGATACTGAAATACAATTATTACAACTCAATTCATAATCGATATACTCAAATATCAGATTGGGGGCATGTGCATGACACATTGTTGCCATATGATTAGTTACACACAGGTTGATCAAATGGAATGACAAACTCCATGTCATTCTCTATGTTGTATACACTTGAAATCATATTCTAGGTTATCGCCAGTTTCATGTCTTATTCCATCTATAGTGGTTGACATTGTTGAGTGGCATTGAGTTGTCTAATGCACCTTAGTGGCTGTGGAGCTGATATACATAGCTAGATACACCCAATTAGATATTTATATCACTTTGTGTAGCTAAGTTTTACATGAGTTTTATAGCCTACTTGAGTTCTTGAGCCACTCACATGAGAGGGTTAGACACACTTTCAGTCGAATCCAAGCTATTCACAGATCATGATCCACCAAGTAGGGGTAGCCAATTATGGAGTCAAAACTAGATTGAGTTCTTGAGCCACCCATATATGGGGGTTGAACAAGCTATTAGCTCAATCCAAGATATTCAATAATTTATTCATTATATATATGCACGCCCACAAGTTATCACCAGGTTCATGAATTAGTTCACATACCTAATGAGATGTGTTTGTTCCTTTCCTCTTTCCCATCTCTTTACTCAGCTTTACTTAGTTATTTCTTTAATCAACATAGTCTTTTGGTTTTGATGTCTCTTAAGTAATAACTGATTTATGCATGTTTCATTGCAAGTCATGATTAGGATCATGCTTCACATAAACATACCCAACTTCACATACTTAGACTCATCTACACAGGCTTCACTTCCTAGGTAAGTTCAAGTACGCTTTTGTTTTCTTTTATACTAGTCATTTCACTTTGTTGCATTTCTAACATAAAGAGGGGGCAAATATAATCACCTAAAAATGGTATTCGAGTGCTAAGATTGCTACTTGAGATAACCTATTCCTAGCTTAGCCCTAGACCTAACCTAGAGCCTTTTATTGCACTTTTATAGCCTTTATGGAGAACATAGGCGTCCCTAATTAGGTAAATTATAGTCTCATACCTTAATTCCTAGATCCTGGCCCCTCATGCCCAACAACATGTCAGCTATAAATTAGCACCACATTAAGGACACTAAAGCCACATGGTACGATTGTCCCCAAAATAGCCTTAATGTCCTTTGTTCTAACTCTCTTGAACATACATATTTTTATAAGTTAAACCATCTTAAGGTCAGCTTAAACATATTTTATTATATGCACAAGCTACATAACACTATAAATACATGACTTTTAGACCTCTATTCACTAGATGGAAAATAGATGCAAAAGACCTATTCGAACACAAAATAAGTTGAGCAAAATCAAGATCATTAATCTCTATTCTTCCCTACTTCAACATACTACCATCTACAACTACCCTAAGCCCATATTTTTCATATTTCTAATCTCAAACAACTAAAGGCATTCAAGACTACTATCATTCTAACATCACTTGCACTTGCACTGGCACTTAGGTGGGGAGAACTACATCAGGCTTGATCTCTCCTAGGATTATTGGTATGTAGGCAACTCTATTCACAGTAGGGTGTTGAGGATGTCGAACCTATCCTACTAATGAACACACATTTTCAGCTCATACCTTATTTGCAAGGAGTATTAGGGTTTGCATCATAAATTAGTTATTATAGATATAATATAGAGTTTTAGACTTCATGCACGTAGAATCAAAACTAAAAAACATAGGTACAAGTGCACCCAAAATTTAGGAACAATCCTGCACAGAGGACACTAGTGCCATTTTTAGGACACTAGATCCACATGGTGTTATTGTCTAAGTGTGGCACTACTGTCCAAAAGAGGATCTGACATAGGGATCTAGTTGATGACACTCAGACTTATTCGTATTTTCATTTTTAGCTCTCGAATCTTCTGTGTTAGGTGTTTTCCAAATAAGTCTTTATTTCTACATACTTATTACTATTTTTAGAAAGTCAAAGAAAGTCAAAATTTGTAACAAATCAACGTATATTTATTGCATATTTTTTCATTAATTTAGACTACTCAGCGCTTTAATCAAACATAAGATTTACATAGCTAAAACCCTAAAAGGTTAAAACATTTTTACACTTTTACACTCCATCCTCATTATGTTAATCCGCAATAATGTAAAAACTCTCCTTTGAAACTTTTATTTTCGTGGCCATGAGTATAACTCAATTTTTTTTGCCTATTCTCTTCTCATGATGGATGATCAATGCCCTTTTTCATTCAGTTATTTTCTTCAGAAAATTATTTTCTTCATAAGAATGTTTTGACAACCTTTAATTGTTGGAACTACCTCTATATATATCTATGCAAATCAAAATTAATTAAGGAATGGTTTTCCTTAGGATTTTTTGACTTTGGTGATTTCTTATGGTGGCTTCTTTTTCTATTTGCATTCACTTATAAATTGACTATGTTTTCTTGCTCCAATCTCTCTTCTTCTTACTACACACAATTCACTTTAATTTCTTGCCAACCACCTTTCACATTGTAGAATCTTTTTCATAATATATGGTGTGATTTTTCTATCAATAATTTATTGTAAAAGTTTTGTCCACCATGGTTGCTACGATGATTTTCCTTGGGTGATCCTAGTTTCACACTTCATTCTTCACTATAGTGGCCTCAAAGTATTTTATTTATTTATTTTTATTCCCCTTTCGATTATCCTTGGGCATGTGGATGATTTTATATGCTTAAAGACTATGTGCAAATTTGTATTTATTCTACCATGACATAGGATGCCAAGTTTTCATGTGGTCAATGCACCAATGCACCACACAAACCAACTATATACAAGATGACTACCATCACAAATCCACTATCAAGTTCCATGGTCACTTTGAATGTCTACCACTAGATTTTCCACTCTTTCCGCATTGACTCAAATACCCACTTGATGGAATCAATTCAAAATCTTACCAACTCATCTCATTGTTATTATGTGTGTGTGTGTCTCACAGTCGTAACCCCTTGTCCTTGCACATACACTAGAATCATCATGGCACATGCATGTTATGAGAGATATAATCAAAACCATAATAAAAAAAATGTTTATCTATTGCAACCATAATCATATATCTCTTTTTACATGGTCTAATATGAAATAATCCAAGGGTACATGAAATAAAACATGATCAAAATCATATTAAATAATATAATTAATGGACCTAACCCCGATTAGCACTTAACCATGGGCCTAATTGAGGGTTAGGCTTGGTAGGTGTTATATACTTCTCCCCTTCAAAAAAATTCATCCCTAAAGTTTCATTGTCATAATAAGCATGTACTTGGCTACTTTTTTGCAATCTAATATTAGTGCATCTCAAAATACTCAACCATATTCATAATTTGTTTATGAAAAGTGGTGGCTAGAGCCATTCACTGGAACTAAACATCGACTAATACCATGGCATTACCTATATAATTCCTTATGAATTACCAGCATGGCTAGAACCATGCAATGATATATGACTATATGAGCTTAATACCAATCCTGAGAAAAGTTCCCACCCTTAGCTACCTATAAATATCAACCCTAAGCATTATCTGCCTCTCTTGGCACCCTAGTGGAGGCATCCATGTGAATCATCACACAAATATTGAATCTTCCCCCTCGTACATGAAAGCGTAGAAAAAGAGAGATGATGATGATGATGATGATGCACTCTTCACTTATATTTCTTCTCCTTCACGTATAAATTAATTTAAAAGGAAATAAGTCAATGCATATCATAGAAGAAAAAATACATCAATGTAAACATTTTCACATAATCAACTATGATTAACCTTCCATTAGGATATGAAATTAGTTTAAGTAAATATTTGCATTAAATTTTCATCTAAGCTCATAATGTGTCTAGCACAATAGGAGATCACAAAAAAAACATCCATTTCACACATGGAGAATTGTATTAAAAATAATTTAAAATAAAACAAACATCCATCACATATGGGGAAATTTAAAAAAATCAAGTAGTAGTTCATCATTTTCTAAACCAAATATCATCAACAACCATCTATCATATATGAAAAATTTTAAGAAATAAAATATCACAATTAATTGTCCATTGCTGTAGTAACCAAATCATATTATAGAAAACATTCACCACATATAGGAAAATACAATAGCATAAAAATACCTTTATTTATCAATACAAGGTGATTAGATTAACCAATCATACTTTACAACTGCTCATCTAGTTCTACACAGCCATTTGTAAACTTAAAAATGGACATGAATCCAAAAAAATTCAATTCTCAATCACATAGATAGTAGTAATGCACATTCAATAATAACCAAATGGCTCATTTCATTTTAAATACAAAATCAAGAGAAGTTATTTTCATACATGGAATACTAGAAGCATATGTGATAAATATACACAATCATCGTACACACATATAAAATTCACATGGTAGTAGATATTATCAATTCACATAGTAGTCGAGATTATCAACAATCAACGCTCAAATCATAGTGAGAAAATAAACCACACATAGTAAGAAGATAAAATGATATGGCATTTAAGCACAAAGAATATATGTAGAATAACTAACCCATGAAATCCCCAAAAATAGTTGTATGAGGCGTGTACATGTTCTCTAACCAATAGTGCATAAATAATGTTGCACCATACTCATTTGAATAAATATCTAAACTCACTAATATATCTATCCCATGATGATTTTGAATGGTTTATTTTCATGCTCTTGTTTTGTATTATTGTTTACTTGTTTCATTCCTTGATGCTTAACTAATTGATTTATATTTTCTAACCTCACTTATGTATTAGAAGAAGTAATTGTATTCTCGTTTTTACTTGTTATATATCTTTGATATGTCAACAAACAATCTAGGAAATTAAATGAGAGAGTCATATAAAATTTTTCAAAATTCTCTCACATTTGTTGTCATCATGATTATCCCAATGTGTTTACCTTGTGGAATAACCTTCGTGACATATAATAGTATAACCATTATCTTAGGCCCAAGAGAAATTGCTATAGTAACATGCCTCATGACATTCTCATAAGTATGTGTATGCTATGAATCTTGGTCATCATATCCCAAATCCTTAAGAAATCCAAATGTGCATATATTCCATCATTCCTTATCACCTACAACAATTCCTACCCTATAGTCACCTCTAATAAAGGCTCAAATGACCATTGGTTCATTTATAGAAATGTCCTAGAAAATATCAATCTTTATAAAATGTGAACTATAAGAATATATTATTTTAGTGGTACCTTCTATAGAAGCCTTAGTGACCATTGGCTCCTTTAGAGAAGTGGCTAGGGATATTTCAACCTTATTAGAGTAAATATTAGAAGAATATGGTGAGGGGGACTTTTATGAACTATTCTTAACTATACAAAATTTAATAATTCCTCTATACAATTTTTATCTCTATGTTCATTAATACGATGATAATTTTATAATGGTATTTTCCTTACTCTTTTAAGGTGATAGGGAGGGTGATAATAATTAGAAGAAAGTTTGATTAATTATTATCAAGTAATGTTTAAAAAAAATAACACTCGATAGTACACCTGAGTTGGCCTAATGGTGAAGAACATGTACTCCCAAAAAGGAGGTCATAGGTTCTAATCCTACAGCGGGTAAGGTATGCACACTTTCATGAAAATATCCACATGCAGTGGGCTAACTGTCTAGGTGTTCAATACGATGGAGGTCAACAAGTGGATTGAAACCTGTGTTCAATGTGACGAGGCATTTCACAGTCCTTGGCTAGGGATACTATTCACCATTATTTTAGGTATTTTGGTTATAAAAATGCATGTACCCAAAAATTTTGTGGACCTGAGTTGGCCTAATGGTGAATAATGCATGCTTATAATAAGGAGGTCACATTCTAATCCTAGAGGGGGTAAAGTCTACACACCTTCGTGAAAATTATCCACATGCAATGGGCTAACTAGCTCGGTGTTCAATGTGATGGATTTCAGCAAGTGGATTAAAACATGTGTTTAATGCAACGAGGAATTCCACAGTCCATGGCTAGGGATATTATTCACCACCAGTTTGGGCATTGTAGTTATAAAAATTCCTATACACAATATTTTACCGATGAGATGTGGGTGAGTTGGTAAAGTGACTTGGTTGTTACAAACAACACCCAGGTTCAAATATCAAATGGTACTAGAGGCCAGTTGTGGCTTATCATTGGTATTGGGCCGGTTGTGGCCATTGATGGTATTCTCAGGCTAGTTATGGCCGTTTATTGGTATTCTCAGGCCTGTTGTGACCATTGTTGGTAATTCTGGTACTTGCATACTTAGGGATATGGGCCTCCGATTGTGTCTCAAACCAGTTGGATCTTCGATCAAAATCATATAAGGGTAAATATCCCACCAAAATTGAATCTATCTAAACAAAAAAATAATAACACTTGACCTATCTTTGAAACTATCAAACTTAATTGGTAGATTCTTATTTTTAATAGGTGCAGTCATATTAGTTGTTTCCTTATAAGCCATGTTCTTTGGTTCTTGTCTTTTATTAAGGATCTTAATTGGACATTTCTCTTGAGAAGGTTATGTACTTAGATTTAATTCCTTATGTGTAACTTCCTTCTTAGGTGAAGATGTGTATTTATCTCTTAAATTTGTTGATTTATGTGATTCAGAAGTGATATTAGAAGCATAGGTGAAAACATGCATGTGAATTATCTCAAAATAAGGATAAGAATTTTGAAGTTCTCATTAATTAAGTGGAGACATAAGACCCTTGCTACAATAAATTACTTTTCCAAATCTAAAGGTTGATACATTAAACAATGTATTGTATTCTTAAATCATAAAATATAATATTCAATAAGTTCATCATGATCTTGTAAGATTTAAATATGTTCCATTGTGAATTTAAAAAACTTATTGTTGACATAAACCAAGTAATATGATTACTTATAAACTGAGTAGCAACAATATTTCTAGTCTATAGTTTGGGTTCCCTAACTAAAGTTGATATGATGTAGATAAGGATATATTTACTTTAATTAAATATTACACAGATTTATCTTAAATTATATTCATTATATATATTTACATGATACAATATGATGTGATACTCATATATTTCATGTTGATTATGATGATGATGATATTCCACACTATTTACATCATTATATACCCTTTAAAAGGCAAAGATTACATCTCTTCATTTATTGTTATTTTTGGGAACCATTCGTTTACACTTATTTAACTTCTTAATTATTAATTAGCATATATTTACATATATTCCATGGTATATATGCATTTTACTTATGTAAGCTAGTATATATATTTCATTATTATAATTTCGATATGTTTATGGCTTCCATGGTATGCTAAAATGGTTGTATAAATATTGCTAACATCATCCCTAAACATGAAGCTTTATCTCATTCTGAAGGCAAGTTCAATGAATAAGCTTATCACATCAGATTTCCCTCTGTGGTTCTTCCTAACCATTCATGGTAAAATAATCCTCCTCTCCAAAGTCATTATTTTTTCTACAATATACCTCATCTTATTTGCTTTCCTTCCTTCTGCAACATTTTTACTTTCCTTATTTATGTGACATCATTCCCTTGTTCTGCAACATCTTTTGTGGTCACCACATTTTCTTTGTTTGCAGCATTGTGTTCTTTTTATTCTAAGTATTGTTTTCTCCCATGGTGTGTTTACTTTGTTATGTAGTATAATGTCTTCCTTTTCCCTTTATGGTATGGTATCGTTGGTTTTGCGATATGTTTTTCTTTATCCGTGATATCAAGGCCTTTTGTCCCATGTCTTTGATTTACATTATTTAATGCCTCAATTAGTGTCCTAAAATTATTTCCCTTGTAAAAATCTTAACCTCCTTATTTGGTTTATACTCTTTGTTTAAGTCGATAGTTTTAAACACCATAAATCTCATCTCCCTTGCTTTCATCTTGTTCATTTTCTATGGTCCATTTATTTTCCATACCTCTTCCTAATGGTAAGTGGGTTACTACTCCATTACCTTCCATACTTATCTCTTCATTTATAGAGTGCAATATCCCATTACAATCAATAAACCATTCCAATTCTAATATTACAATGTATGATGACCAATTGTGATATTTTTCCATGACTTCAAAATCTAATATTTTACTAATACCCAAAAAATTAACTTCTTATCCTTTTAAAACCCCCATGAGTTCCGAGGTGTGCCATCTGCCATATGTATATAATAATTTATTGCATGTAAGGTCAACTTTCATAAGGCCTCCCATGTCACTCACGATATAAAATTCACACCCATGCCAATATCCAACAATCCGCATGATATTTTTGTGCCTCCAACTTTCACAACTATCAAGATTTATGATTTTCTCCATATTCTTTTAGTTATAAATACATTTTTCTCCTTCGCATTTGAAACTTTTTCATCCTACCAATTTTCTCTTATGCCTTTCGTTATTTCTTTTTCCTTCTAATTTTCTTTTGGTTCTATTTTTTTCCCTTTCTTGTTTTTTCTCTACATTTTCTTCCCTCTTTGTTGCAACATCCTCACATAATGTTGTAGTTTCCTTCTCACTTTTAACAGTTAACTATCTCATTCTTTGTTCTATTTCCATCATTTGTTTTCTAATGTCTCTATCATGTTATTATTATCTAGTTTTTGTGCTTGTTTGGCTTGTATTTTTATTTCAACGAGTGATACAAAAACTTATTATTATGATTTTACCAATGCTATGGTCATAGCATTCTTAGGTGTTTTTATTATTTTGATCTTGTGTTTTATCTGTGCTTCTTATTCTTCTTTTATGTTTTATTTCATGTCTTTTGTTTGACCCTATGTTTTTTATTCCACTCCTAACTCTTATATTGTTTTTTATCCTTAGCACCTAATTCCTTATAGCCCTAAGGCCTCAACTCCTGAACCAATGCCACAAATTTCAAGTACATAAGTGTCTTCAACTATCCCTAGGTGCTTAGGTTCCCATACATGATGTCCGTACAAATCCAAGCACAAGAAAGTGTTTCTCAAGTTGTAACTAGGCCATTGGAGAGTGGTTTGCATTATTAACCCTTGTTTATACATGTTATGGACTCAATCCAACAACTAATGCTAGAATGTTGAATTATTGGTACCCCTTCACCATCTCTAAAAACCATTTGGCTCCATACACCAAATTAGACTCACATCAAGTAAGAGAATCTTTGGTTTGAATATAGTCATGCACCTAGAGAGCTCAAAGATATTAATAGGCCTAAATGGTCATTCTTTGTCTTCCACTACTTGTGTATGCCTCTTTAGGGTCTATGTCAACATTTTACACTTACCAATGCCCTTAGGTTCTCATGTTATCCCCAACATATCACTTCTCTCATGACTATCCTTATAGGTTGTGTATGGTTTTAGGATCTACAGGCCTAAATAGAGCCTATCAACATTAGCCTCACTGTTGTTGATTCTAAGATATTCATAGTGTCATACTAGTATAAGAGAAACATACTCAAATGAATCCATTTTCCTAAAACTACTTTATCTTATAAAACAAGCAGGTTTTTTCCATTCTAGGCAAGCAGGCCTGTAGGGTTGTTTGGATGAGTGTATGTAGGGGTCAAGTGAGTATGTCTTAACCAATCTCCTTGATCATTCTTTTACATTCCCTTTTTGTCTCAAATGATTATTTTTATTATCCACTCACTCACATAAAATCCCATCTTACTGTATGCATTATGTTTGCCCTTCAAGCTTGAAACTAGCCTGATTTGCTTAAACCAACCTATAGGTGGTCATTTTTTTGGAGATTGATTGTGTTTTTGGGGTTTAATACTACTATCACAAACCCTTGAACATTCAATGCTCTTTGATATAGTGTTGAGAACTAGTTATTCACTTTTAAACCTCTATGAGCTTTCTCAAAACCCTACACCTTTATTTGCATACACTTTCTCTCTCATATGTCTAATACATGGTTGTAGGAAGTGATTTGGTGAGAGTTTTGCAAATTGAACTTAGAAACGTGATTTTATTAATTATCTCATTGAGACCTTGATGGTAATTGAGCTTCATGACTCTTACACATTAGACCTCTCTAAAAACATATTATCACTTTTGATTATGCATGTCCTTTCTCGATTTTTACCTATAGCAGGCATGTTTAGTTTCACTCTCTCAATACACTTGATTGTCCAATGAGTGTACATTGTGAGAGATTATACTGAAGCTAAATAGACTAAGTTTCTCTCTAGGTCTCACATATACATATTCAGGCCTTCAACATCTAACTCAAGGTCTCAAACTATTCAAGCTTTCCATATAACTGCCTGTAGGTGTCAATTGGTTTGCCTTGACATTGGCCTTGAAGTCTACACATTCTCCAAAACTTCCCATGAACTCCTCCAAGTATTGAAACACTGCAATTTCCTTCACCTCAAGCCTTCAAAACTAACTTTGATTCACATTCAAACAATTTCTCTTAAAACATATAGCTACAATATGTAGGCTTGTAGGTCTGCATTTATTATGTTTTTGAGCCTCATATAGTGGTTGAATTAGTTTGTTAAACTTGTGATCATTTCTACAATGTCTCATCACCTTGTAATGAGGTTAAGACCCTAATACAATCTTGAACCATGCAGTATAGGACCTCTTTGCTCCATTTTATAGGCAAAATCAAAACACAGTTTTGAATATAGAATATGAATAGGGAATGATCGATCAAGATAGAGTGTTTTGAATCATATTTAAGGAGATGGGAATATGATGAAAAGATTTGAACATCACTTATATTCACTATAACCTGTAAAAGCTTTCTAGACTTCAAGTGTAACTTGTGACACATCCTTCATGGAGACTCTCTTGATCCAATAAAAGTTCACACGTGTGAACCTATTGAAATCGAACATGGAATGGTTTTTGATATCCATACAGACCCTATACAATTCTCCTCATGCTCTAACAAGTTCAAACTTGCATGAAAATTATACAAAGCCAAGCTAGTGGGGATTTGAGTCACTAGTCACTTTTTGACCCCTCAAGATCTTAGCAAATTTTTCATAGAGTTAGGGGCTTTAAGCCATAAAATAATGCCAAGTATTTGAAGGCCACTAGAACCCCTATTTTTGGTTGAGATATTGGGATCTAAATCCATATGTGCCCCTATACTATTCACATGAAAATAGCCTTTGTGAGATTGCAAAGAGATCGATAGGAGAGAAACTATAGATTTTGCCTTCCTGAGACATATGCAAGATTCCTGAACTTAGAGATGACCTGGATAATATGAAGAGACACTCTAAAATAATTTTCATCCAAAAGTGGGCTCTTGAAGTCTATACAAGTGCCTTAAATTGCTTGTTTGGAGTTGAAACTAAAATAACTGACCATGAACTATCATGCAAATTGGTACTCTAAATCGATCCTAACACATGCATGTTAAAACTACTCTTAAAATTTTTGGCATTTGAGAGATTATGTATATTACCTCATATTTAGCCCAAAAGTAACTTAAATGACTTTAGAGTGCATGATAATCATGGTGGAAGACTAATGCATGGTTATATGATTTATAGAGCTTTCGAAAACCACCTTTGACTTTAATTAACCTCTTCACCATTGGATTTAATAGCTCATTCAATAAAGAAGCTTTGGGAACACTCACATAGGCCACAAATGAAACCTTAACATTGTCAAAAACCTTAAAAAATGTTAAACTACCTTAATTTCTCCAAAGAAGGCTTAGGACTCATTAACAAGGCTACTAAGCAAGTTTCAAACTATAGGGGTTGACCCTTTTTCACATAGGGGTAAAAATCGGTTAATAATTTGGTGATTGACAAGGGTAGCATGCTTGTTATGCTTACTAGACCAGTTGTCTAGTCCATCCATTGGGCAATGGAGTCACTTGTACTCAAATACAGACCTGATTAAACCCTGATTGCAAATGCTTTGACCACACAAGACAACTGATTACCTCCAAGACCCACAACACAAGGACATACACACAAAGCAAAAGAAACACACACAAAACAAACATGTGATAGCCAAGCACTTAGGGAAAATAATACATAAACAACATAAACAAACTACTAGAATGTACAACTAACCTTAACACATCTTCTTCCTCTTATATCAAAGGGAAAGCTTCTTATATTAGTTGCTTCATGAGGTGAGAGATGTTGTAGAACAAGTTGCCCTTTGATTATAGCATTTGGTGGGCCATACTTCTTGATTTCCAACATGATTGACATGTCTTCAAGTGAAATGATAACATCAAACCAAACACTTATGAAGATGAACTCATCTTGTTCTTGAATATTCTTTGCATGATGTTTCTTGATGTTTGAACCTACCAACCTACTTCAATCATGACCACCTCTTGGATTATAGAAGAAACATCACCCTTAAATTCTAGAGACTACATGAAATGAGGTATTTGATCTTGAATGGTATATTGAGGATCCCCACATTATTTCTCAAGTAAGAGAGTAGCCTCAACAACATCCTCAATATGTCCTATAGGAGTATAGGCCCTTGAAAAGCCTCATATTCATTGCATATGTTTAGGTACTATTTCCAAAGGTCCCCATCATTCTCTTAACCTCCCTCTTGAAGAGATACAATCTGAAGTACATCCCTATATTATTCTTGTACCTTTATATTTTTATCTTTATCATCTTCTTGCTCATTTAGAGCCATTTCAACTTCATTCAAAACCTCAACTTGTTGGCTTAGAGAATCTTCAACATCAAGACCATTTGTAACCTCATCAAGGTTAGATGTGTTGAGTTGTTGTCAATTATGTCTCTAATGTGTCCAATAATATCCATAAGGTAGAAAAGAGTGTTCATGAGGTGTCTTGTGTGCTAGAAGGACAATGACAAAATGTGCCTTATTGCTCATGCATGAAGCCTGCAGTATTTTATTGGTTAGGCAAGGTGATGGATGTTGGTGATGTGTTGACCATGTTTTAGGGGTTATATAAGGTGTCAAGAATGCTTGGTGTACTTTTTTAAGTCAAAGGAAGTCATTATAATAACCTTTTGAATGCCTAGGTTAACCTAGTCACTTTGATAGATCTTCTTGAGTAAGTAGATTGGTGATGTCAGCATTCACACCTGTGAAGGTGTCATAAGAAAATGGTCATATGGGTTTTTTGAAGTTTGTGCCTAGTTCATATGTTTCAAATTTCAAGGCTGGAAATAAAGCCTATCAAAAGTTATGAAGGTGCAAATATGGTCTCCTAGGCATATTTCTTTGTTTTAAATAGCCAAATTTGCATTACAAAGTGACCGTTGGAATTCAAATATTTGAATTTACAAGGAAAACTAGTCCTCACTATTTTGGCTATAAATTTTGATGGAGGATGAATTTTATGGTAGTATAAAAATCAAAATGGTAGATAAATCCAAGGGCAATCCATAAAAAATAATTTGGAGGTTTGATTGATAGTACACCTACATTTATTTTTGTCCAAAGTTGACTAAGGGTTTGATCATCTTCTGCAAGTGACCCGAGAAGGTTGTTTGAGTTTTTATTGATGGTGTTTGGATGTTTCAAGGTGAATTATCATTTGGAGAGTGTTTCAGACTCCTTGAGGATCATCTGCATGGTTTTTTGAGGTTAGTATGAAAAATTGCTTACAAGTTGATTATTTGTTTGTTCATGGTGTTTTTCATGAACAAGGCAAAAGATTGATAGGTTTTGCATATTCAAAGGTGCGTAGGGATGAATTTAATAACTTTAGGGTGTCTTAGGGGTCATATGGAGATGATCTATGTTTTTGGAAGTTGTATAGTGTTCTTTTATTGCTTAGTGGAATGTCAAATAGGTGAATAGGTCTCCATGAGACCTATAAGGGCTATTAAAGCCTAATTGAAAGGTGTAGCTACTAAAGGATGACCCATGGATACTATGATCAAAATATGAAGGTGGTATTGAGCTATGTCTAAATGTAATAGAAGCCTTAATAGTTAAGGAAAGCCTTATGGCCGACCAAGAAGGTGATAGATAAGATTACTCTATACAGAGCTAAATCAAAGGTGATGGTTTTTAGAGTTGTAGTGCAAAGTATAGAGAAGTTTGAGTGTGCTTGGTGGATAAATTGAAGTACAGAGTAGGTTGATAAATGTACGCATGACCTATAAGTTATAATTATAATGTTATGATAGTGTACTTGTAGGTTTAAATATTGAGGATGAGTGAAGAGGTCTAGATTGATCCAAAAAGGTGTTTTGGATCCATTACTTTGTGTAAAATCTTGAGAGAGTATGAAGGGTTAAAGAGAGGTGTTATACATTATTTCTCCATTAAATTGAAAGGTAAATAGAGTTTTGAAGCTATTGATTTCATAGGTGTTGTGTGGGTGTTCAACATCTAGAACAAGTTGGTGCTTGTTCATGCTTAGGGGTGGGTGCTCCTTGTGAAGTGAGTGATTCACTAAAAGGTATCATGTTTGTGATCATCTTATAGGACAAGTAGTTCATGTGTTTGCAAGTTTGAGAGTGGTTTTTATCCCCCATGAGGGTTTTTCACATAATTCATGTTTGTATGCTTAATCTTGTACCATCTTTCTTGTTTATTGTTATGAATGACTGTACACTTTATGAATGTTTATGGTGATTGATTAAGGGTTTGAAAGGATTGGAACTGAAGTTTGGATTATCTTGCATCATTGATTCACCCCCCCTGCCAAAGTGATTTTACCTCTAACAAGATGTAATTGGTTCTCCTTATTGAAGCATACTATCAAGACTATCTTCTAGAGTCTCATATTTGAAAACTGAATTGCCTCTTTCTTGCCCAATTGGAGTACCAATGAAGTTTTCTTCCTCATACACACTTGAATTGTATTCATCACACTCTCCTTATAACTCAAGCACAACTTATTATTTTATCTTCCATAAAATAGGCTCCTATTCAAGAAGGGAGATAGTGGGAGGGTGATGAATATATTCATGATTTTTGAGAGGGAGTATGAGGTATGATAGGTGGCTCATGAATAGGATAGGGGATTGAGGGATCATCCTTGTAACTTGAGACCTTAGGAATGGTGTATTCTTGAAATAATTCTTAAAGAGAGAGAAAATTCAATTATGTTATAGGTGTCTTGTTCTTCTCAACAACCACCTCATCCTTCTCATAGCCTTCTTGAGGTTCTTTAACAGCTACAACTTGATTTCCAACCTTCTCAACTAGGACCTCTTTCTTGTCTTGAAAACCTTCTTGGATAGACCTCCAAGATGGAAAATATTTAGGTTCTTGAGGAGATGGAAAATAGGATTGAATAGGCTCAAGGTCCTCTTTGACTTCATTCTCATATTCTATAACTACAACTTCTTCTTTTATCTTCCATAGAATAGGCTCATCTTCAAGAAGAAAGATGGTGGGAGGGTGATGAATATTTTCATGAGTTTGAGAGGGAGTATGAGGTATTGTAGGCAGCTCATGAATAGGCCTGGGGATTGAGGGAACATCCTTGCAACTTGAGACCTTTGGGATGGTGGATTCATGAAAGAGTTATTGAAGAGAGAGCGAATTCAATTTGTTATAAGTGCCTCATTCTTCTCAACAACCACCTCATCCTTATCATAGCCTTCTTGAGGTTCTTCAACAGATGCAACTTGATTTATAGCCTTCTTAATTAGGACCCTTTTCTTGTCTTGAAAGCCTTCTTCGATACACCTCCAAGATGTAAAAGTTTTAGGTTCTTGAGGAAAGGGAAAAGGAGATTGAATAGGCTTAAGGTCCTCTTTTAATAGACTCAAGCTCTTCAAACTGACTTCATTCTAAGGGCTACAAGGAATTGGGTGCCAATGAGAGATTAAGGTGCAAGATGAAGTCTTGAAAAAAGTTTGAGGCCTCCAAATGAAATATTTTAGGTTTGATATGACTGAAAAATGTTATCCATGGATAGAGAATGTAGTTATGAAGATGAGTTTAATATTTGACACTTGTAATCAAGGTGAGTCATGGTAGAGCTAAGGGGTTTCAAGAAACCTAAAGATTTACTTGATGATTACTAATGATATGTTAGTTTGAGGATTTACTAAACATATGAAAGGTGTCATGAACATAGAAAGAGATCAGTTCAACATGACTTGACCATCAATGAAGCCACTTGTCATCTCACAAACCAAGAGAAGGGGCAATTTTGGAGAATAAGATAAGGTATCAAGCAAGGTTTGAAACTCTTATGCCATTTGAATCAAGAAAGTATCTTTAGTAGAGCACATTTGTCCTTTGAGACCTGATGGAGCAGTTTCACAACTCCCTTCTTGCTTGTAACTCCTCTTGACACTTGTCACCTCTCTCTCCTATGCCATTCTCCCTTCTCTCTCATTTTTATATAAATTGAGCCTTGATAAGATATGTATGTATTCTCCACCTAGGTATGGTGAAACCCTACCCATTTTCAAGTCTTTGATCAATGAGAAACTTTTGGTTTTACCTCCTCCTTTGATTGGTTTCAATGTGTGTGCATGACTAGTTGATCTTGTCAAGTGATTAACTTTACTTCCTTGGCATGTTGTCCTTTTCTAGCATTTGTATTCAGTTTGAAAGCCTTATTTTTAGGTCTTATGAAGTGTCTAAGTGAGGTGTAAAGGTCGAGTGATATTTTTCATTAGTTTCATGTCATGACCTATTGACTAGTCCTAGCCCAAGCATCTTTCACTACCTCCATAATGAAGTGATGATGTAGAGAGGCAAATTATGAGTAGTGTTTATTTCAAGTTAGTCTCATGGTTAAAGTGCACATGCAGTTGGTTGGTTGTGGTTTTATATTTTGGTGCATCATCCATTAAAGTAGGTTTCTCTCTCTTTTCTTAATAAGTTGGTAGATTAGTGAATGATCTTAAGTGATTCATCAAAGAGAGCTAGCCCTTTAACCTATAAATTCAATCTAATAGTAGGCCACCCACATCCTAGGATTATCTCTATGTTACCCCAAATTTGGAAGGATTGAACTACCTTCCAAGGGTGCAAATTTGGGTGATAACACCTTTCATTATTTCTTTTTCCTTTTAATTTTCATTTGGTTCTATTTTTTTCCTTTCTTTTGTTTTCTCTACTTTTTCTTCCATCTTCATTGCGACATCCTAACACAATGTTGTAGTTTCCTTCTCTCTTTTAAAATTGAGCTATCTCATTCTTTGTTCTCTTTCCATCATTTGTTTTCTAATGTCTCTATCTTGTGATTATTATATACTTTTTGTGCTTGTTTGGATTGTAGTATTTTTATTTCAATGAGCACTATGAAAACTTCTTACTATGATTTTATCAATGTTATTGTCATGGCATTTTCTAGTGTTTCTATTATTTTGATCTCGTGTTTTATCTATGACTCTTCTTCTATTATATTTTGTTCTATGTCTTTTGTTTGACCCTGTGTTTTTTATTCCATTCTTAAGTCTCCTACTTTTTTCTCCATTCTTATAGAATTGAGTTGTCTCAAGATTATTACAATAATTATGTGTCCCTTCCTCTTTATAAAATCTGCATTGAGTTTGTTCCTTATTGTCATAGTTATGTGATATATGTCCTTTTTTCAACATCTATAACATGTTATTGCCTTCTCTCCTAGCCATATTGTCTATATTTCACAATACCAACTCCTATTATAATTATTGTAGTTATTGGTGATTTCACGACAGTATCCCTTTGTGATACGACATTGTTATGTTGTGCGGTATGTTTATTGTTACCTATTTTCATGGTATGTAATATACAACTTGCAACATATTTAACTTCTTCCATAGTATGGTATATGTTTTTTACTGTATAGTTTATCTATCCTGTGATATGTAATATATGTCTTAATGTGTTTCTTATCTATTATGTGGTATTCTGAGTCATTTTTTGTTTATAAGTTTATTCAGTTCAATTCTGCAGCGTCATTTTTTTTACCAATGGCATAGGGGATGAAAATAGGCTTGAGGGGTTCATCTCCTCAAATAATCTCTTATCACTTGGGTGTGTCATTTCACATCTCATTGCTTTCACTTTATTTCTCACACATTTTCCTTTTTATTTTGTTTTGTTTTGTTTTATACTTTTCCTAATATATTTTAATCACTTTATTATCATTAACTAATTCTCTAATTTTTTGTTAATTTTATTCATTCTACTTTCTTCTATTCATCCTTCCTAGCCATCATGTTTTTTTTTTTTTTTTATAAAAATTTCTCCTCTAATCCCCTCTCTTATCTTCCTCCATCCGTTAGGTGCTTAAACTCATTTTAGAATAGGACAACACAAAATTTCAAGTTAATATTCTTCCCACAAAACATGAACATATTTAAAAAAAATCTATGTTATTATCTCCCATAGTTCTATTAATCCCCCTTTTCCCCTCTAGATATTAGTTAGTCAAGACATTGGTTCATACACCAAATGTTGACGTAAATTAAGCAACAAGATTTCTAGTCTATAGGTCGAGTGCCCTAACTAAAGTTGTTATGATGCAAATTAGGATATATATAATTTAATTAAATATTTAATAGATTTATCTTTAATTATTTTCATTATATACATTTACATGATAAGATATGATGTGATACTCATAAATTTCATGATGATGATCTTCCACTCCTGTTACGTCATTAGATACCCTTTAAAATATATATAGGTTACTATTAGCCAAAATTGACCTATATACAAAACTTTTGCTAGATGGATCAGCTACTCTCCTAGACCATTCAGTGATCTTTTGCCTTCATAGCTCCAAAGATGCTTACTTGAGCTCCCAGGCATGCTAAAAAAATATTTTATCGAGCTTCAAAGAGTTCCAAAGATGCTCTAAAGATGCTTCGAAGATGTTCCAGACAGCTTTGAAGATGCTCTGAAGAAGAGGCAATCCTAATGCAGTGGATGATCCAATGGTGGAAAGAAAATACCAGCTTCATGACCCTACTCAGTGTTCTCAACCTTCTTGAGTTCCTTCCCCATCCTCCTTTAGGCCTCTACAATCAAGTTTTAATGAGAAGATCCTCTCCAGGTAAAAATTAGTGTTTTGGCTCTCTTAGCTCAAAAATATCACCAGCAACCAACTCAAGTGCCTTGAGAGCCAAGTGTGAGAGACATTAGATCATGAGGGAAGTCTTTGGGTACCATGAAAGTGATGATGATAGGGTTAAGGTACAATAAGAATATTTTAAAGTTTGGAAGCTATGGGGAGAGGCATTTACCAATTTCACCTACAACCAATACCCCAAATCTCCACCTACAGCGAAAGGAAGAACATCAATAATGTTTTGTTGAGAAAATAAAGGAAAGTAATGTAGGTCATAATATATTCTCAACAATAAAGTATTAAACTATATGAAAAATCAATATGGAATTGGTTTTACATTGATAACAAGCATCATTAAGTATACAAAGAGAAATGACCACCTACAGTTCCATCTTGGCTTGAACTAGCAAGTGAAGTGATGGGTGAACTTAGTTTTCATGATAGTGATAGTGAGCATAATATGGAATACAATAAGACTCCTTTGATAATTTTTCAAGATAACAAAGTTTTTCTAAATGCATGAAGAGGTCTTGAAGAGAACATATACAAAATGGTGTTAAGAAGCTCATTGACCTAGTGTGCTCTCACAAGCATCATATGGAGATCTCCTTATGAAGGTTGAAGGGTTGTATAACTATATGAATATGTTGAAGCCACTATAAAGAGTGATATAATAACACTCCACACAAAACTCGTATGATAGTCAAGCATGGAAAAGGTTGATTAAATGGTTTTAGACCATACACAGTCATAAGCTTGAGGGCTAATTCGGAGAAGATTTGAAGAGTTGAAGATATTAGAGAGGTGATATAACCTCCAAATTTAGTAAAAAGGGTCATTATAACATAGGTTAGGTTTTCATGACATCTATTTGGCCTAGATAATAAGGGAAGCATCTATTTTTGTGTTACATACCCAAGGCACTCTCCAAGTCATTCACAAAGGCAATCCATTGCTAGTTTTAAGAAATTTGTGATTTTGGAGCATCTACAGGAGGAGTTAGGTTTTCATTTTTGGTATGTATTCTCATGGTGATTAGATAAAGTTTTAAATCTCATTCTTAATGCCTCATAAATACTGTAATAATCCATTTTTTTGTCTCAGACCTCCTGTAGTCATAAATAGTCATTCACATAGGTAGCTAGTTTTGAGAAACATGTATCTTGAGGCCTCTACAAGAATGATCCAACTATGAAAATTCATAAAATTGGTGATAATTAGTGTTTATAAGTGTCCATAATACTTTTTAGGTCACTATAATATTGGAAGCATCCATTGTTTTGTCACAGTCATATGTTTGTCTATTGACAGTCAACATGGAGCTAGACAGACTTTTTGGAGGGCTATAAGGTATGAAAGATGGTTTGAACCTCATGTGAGAGTTTGTGAGAAAATTTAGGGCGTTTTTAAATTTTCCCACACCTGGTGAGACTGATCACATTCAATTTTTCAAGTCAAAATTAAGATAAGTGCAAATTTACAAAATTCAAGATTTTGGCTTGCAAATGGAGATAGTAGAAAAAGGAATTTTTAATAGGTTTAAAAGGTTGTATGATGAAATATTATTATTTTATAAGTTTTGGGGGATATTTCCAATCCCAATAAAAAAATAATTAGGTATTAAGACCTTATAAATCTCAATATATGTCTTTTTCTTTCTTCCTAGTTTTTTGGTTCTCATTTTCTGAGTAGACAACAAATCTAAATATGTGATTACAGTTGGTTTTCATGGTTAATAATGGAAAAAAATAATTTAAATAGTTTTAAAATTCCATATTTGTCCTAATTCAAAAATAATTAAGTATTTAGACCTCATAAAACTCAATAAAATGACAAAACTCAAACCTACACACACTCAAAAATTTGGCAAGACAAGTTGAGGCAACCCTCAAAGATGCATTTATTGAGTTATACTTAATTAAATAACTTAAAATTTTACATGGTGGTATGTTTTGGTGTCCTTGAAGTGTTAAAATTAGTCTCATTTCCCTATTGTTCTTCAATAGAAAAAAATAAGTTTTCATATCTCCATTAATGGAGTCTGTGTTCAAAACCAGGTCTAAAGGAACCTTACACTAAAAGAGGGGTAAAAATATTATTAACTATAGGGAAATAAAAGAGTTACATCATTTTATCGATCTCAACTAGTTGATCCAGCTTCTGGGATAATTCTAGAGGCAACATCCTATGGTCCGAGATGTTACAAGGCGGCTCATGCTCGGAGGCCCATTTGGCCAAGCAGTCAGCCACCCCATTCCATTCACGGGGAATATACAGAAAAGACAGAATCTAGGGAAGCACAAAGCTAGAGTATCTGCTGCACCACTCTAGCCAGATGCCAATCTACCATTCTAACTTCTTGTTTATTCAACATATTGACAATAATCTGTGAATCAGATTCGCAAACAATTCTATTCCAACCAAGAGAGCAACACTGTTGAACAACAACCAAAAGCGCAAGAGCTTCCATGAAATTGTTAGTGTACCTACCTTTGTGAATTGAGAAGAAAAATTGCACCTCGCTAGTGCTATCTTGACCTAGCCCTCCAATCCCAGCTGGTCTGGGATTTCCACGAGATGAGCCGTTTGAGTTAATTTTGAGTGTGCCAGCCTCAAAGGGAGACCAGCGGCCTGTCTAATTGACAGGTCATGTAGGCTACCAGTGATCACGTGTAGGTGCATGAGGAGCAGTGGGGAGGCCTTTAGGGAGAACAGAGGCAAGGTGTGCAAAAGTTTTAGCATCTGCCAAACTCAAATCTGCCCCCACCTCACACTTGGCATGAAGGGTCTCAAGGATAGAATTCATGATTCTCCCCCACAGAACTATTTTTTCAAAGCAAGGTACCCAGAAGACACATAATACTACCCTGAGGGATCTCCACCCCAAGCCAAAACATCCTATCCTTGCAAGGAGTTACACTCCCTAGAGGCCAAAAGCTGAGATAACTCCAACCGCTCCTCCATAGAACTGTCTGGGGACCAGTTCGAAGCGTTCTTCCACCGATATCCCACTGTCATGCCCAGCCTTAAAGCTTCTTTGTAATGATCCACCATGCTCCACCCAGCAGCTATCAGAGAGTCACCAAGTCACTGTAGATGTGGATGCGAGAAGAGAATGGGAGGAAACCCATCCCAGGAGTCACTCCAAAAGAGAGCATCCGTCCCCCTATTGCAGATCCAGAAGAGACCTCTCTTCACCAACTGAGCTCCTCATTTGAGAGTGTTCCACACCATCTAGCCTCTGCCCTCAAGGGGGAGTTTTGAAATATCCGCTGGCTCCTCCCTGGGGTAATATTTGAAAGCCAAAATATGGGCCCAGAGATGAGCTTGACTGGAACACCAGTGCCAATAAATTTTGGCCATGAGAGCTTGACTGCACAGACTTGCAGAGTGAAGTCCTAGGCTGCCTTCCTTTTTCAGGTGACAAACTGTGTCCCAATTAAGCAGGCTCCATTTAGAGTTTAGTAGGTTGCCACTCCGAAGAAATTGGTGAGACAAAGCATCAAATTCCTTCAGGAAGTACCCAGGGGCAGCCTGAACCATACACCGGTAAATGGGAAGGGCTTGAATCACCGATTGGAGGAGAGTCATCCTGTCGCTAGTGGAGAGCCACCTATGAGTCCAATGGTTAACTTTATACCTTAGTTTATCCAACACCTTTTGCCAAAAGAGCCTCAACTACCTTCCCACCACAATCGAAACCCCAAGGTAGGTAAGGGGGAGAGACTGAGTCTGGAATCTCAAGATAACACTAATCCTCCGCTGGATAGACTCAGGGGTGTTAAAAAACACAATAGAGGACTTGTGGTCATTAATATTTTGCCTTGAAGCCACTAAATAGGTGTCCAGGGTACACTAAAAAGCCTCGACTTTTCGAATTTGAGCTTTCCCAGCAAGAGAACTGTCATCCATGAACTGGAGATGGGACAGAGTAGGTAATCCCTTTCCCCAGCGCCAGCCCTATAGCGCATGATGGGAGACCCGGCACTTGATGAGGCACCCAAGGCCTTCTGCCAGAATAATAAATAGATATGGGGAGAGAGGGTCTCCTTGACGAAGTCCTCTAAAAGCACCAAACAGCTCAGAGGGTGCCCCATTAATAAGGACCAAGAAAGAGGGCATCGTGACACAACTGAGCACCCAACGGATCCAATCTTGATTAAATCCAAAAGCTAGAAGAACTTTATGCAGGAAGCTCCAGTTGACCCTGTCATAAGCCTTAGCCATATCAAGCTTAATAAACATAGCTCGTTCCTTCGAAGAACTCAAGGAGTGAATTGCTTTTGACACTATAACTACACCATCCAGAATTTGCTTACCAGCCACAAATCCCCCTTGCTCCTCAGAGATAAGCATGGGTAGGCAGTTTTTAAGCCTCTCTGCAATGAGTTTGGTTATAATTTTGTAGACCACATTACAGAGAGCAATGGGTCAAAAACATTCCAGTGGATTAGCCTATTCGTGCTTTGAGATAAGCACTATAAAAGTAACATTCAGAGCTCAGAGCATTTCTTTGTTGAAGTAGGATTCCTGCACTACCTCCAAAAGATCCTGGTTAATGACATCCCAAAATTCTTGGAAGAATTCCACCAGGAACCCATCTGGTCCCGGTGCCTTACCTTTCTTCATGCCAAAGACCACTCCCTCCACTTCAAAAATACTGATAGGCCGCATAAGATATTTATTCATTGTTGAAGTCACAACAGAGGGAATACAAGATAAGACTGTACCTTCAGCAAGCTTGTCAGGAGGAGTATCATTTGAAAAAAGAGTAGAGTAAAATCGGATAGCTTCCCTGGATATGTCCTGAGAGGAGGTCTGGTGCATTCCATCTGAAGTAATCAAGGAAGAAATGAAGCTCCTATTACGTCGATCCTGCACTGAGTTATGAAAGAAAGCCGTATTCTTATCTCCCTCTTGGAGCCAATCAATATGGGCCTTTTGTTTCCAATATATTTTTTCTCGTAGTTCCCACTCAGTGAAATCCATAGAAGCTTGAATCTCAGCTAAGCGAAGATCGTCAGACAATCCCTGATCCTAGATTTGTCTGGTTATGACGTCCAGCCAGTCTTGAGCATTCCTCTTCCTGATGTGGAGATTACCAAAACCATGGTTGTTCCAGTTTTTCAATTTTCATTTCACATATTGAAGCTTCTTAGAGAAAACAAACATAGCTGTGCCATAATTTGGGTGCCTCTACTTCCACCAGTGTGTCATTAAATCATGGAGAGAAGCTTCACGAAGCCACATCAGTTTGAACTTGAAAGGGGGCTTCTTGGGGGTAGCAATAAGCCCCACAGACAGCTTGATAGGCCAATGGTCGAACCCCCACTAGTCAAGAATATTTGAAGAGAGGGATATGGCGCTAAAAGTCCAGTAGCAAGAGACTAGGAACCTGTCCAAGCGTTCTGATATGGCTGCGTCCCCCATCCTCTGGTTATTCCATGTGAAAAGTCCATTGAGTGGCTTAACATCTGAGAGATGAATCAAATCAATATTTTGTCAAAGAAGCTCTGAGGAAGGTTCCAATCGAGGTGAACTGCCCCTCTTCTCTTCCAGGCTGAGAATGGAGTTGAAATCCCTAGCAACAATCCAAGGCAAGTAAGGGTGGCAGCTACAGACATACCGAATATACTCCCATAGCTTGAGCTGGTCTGGGAGATCAACAGGAGAGTACACATTGGTGACCAAAATCAGCTCGCCAGTCTCTAGGGAGGAAGCTACCATTGAGAGAACTGAGGTGGAGGACAGCCAATGGACTGGCAAATTTTTTCAAGGATCCCAGCACGTACTAAGACCACCTGAGGACCCCAAAGCGCCAACACACTGCCAATGGCCCAAGCCCCAAATCTTAGGACAACAAGTGAATAAAGAGTCCATGAAAAGTTTGGTTTCCTGAATACAAAGAATATCTGGAGAATGGTCTTTCACCAGTTTGTGAATAGCCTTTTGTCTAGGGATGCTATTCAACCCCCTCACATTCCATGATAGAATAATCATTGGGTGGAGTGTGGGAAGTGTTCATCCATGGTCTTTACGGCTCCTGATTCAACCAAAAGATCTCTTGTGAGCTTAATTATATCTTGATCCTTCTTGTGTCTAGCTCTGGAGGGGGTGGAGAAGGAGACTTTCTTAAAAGGTCGCTACAATAGATCGAGAGCTGAAGAAGGTGCCTTTTCTTTGTTGGGAGCTTCCACTTCTTTTACCAAATCCACCCAGCTAATATCTTTGTCTTTTGGAGTAGGAGCGACGACGAGGGCGTTGGATTTTGAGGCTAGCTCAGGTTCCAAAATTTGCTTAGCATCAATATCTTGAAGATTAAAAGGGATATATCTCTTGCCTTCTAGCTCCAGCATTCCACCCTATGCCATTACAGGAATACCCTCCTCTATGACCATGTTATCAAGAACTTCAAACCTGTTGAATCCTGCATCGCCTTGATGATCTAGATGTGAGCGCTTCTGCCCTCACCCTCTAGTACGATGTCAAACTGGGGTAGAACCATCTCTGTCAAGACCAGTGAGGTCAGGTTGGCCTAGCTCCGAACTGAAGGGGTTCTGGTGAGCTTTCCCTTTTTCAACACTCTCCACTTGGCCATTTTTATTACCAGCAGGGTCAGGTTGTCCATTCCTCATACTTGCATTAGATGGCCGTGGGCCAGATGATCCCTCAAGATTACCAGGACCTTTGGGTGTGTGAGGACATTAGCTTTGGAGATGTCCATACACATGGCAAATGTGACACCGAAAGGGGATGGACTCATAATCAATTTGTTGAATCCAGGTCGAAGAGCCCAAGCAAATCTCAATCGAATCTAGTAAAGGGTTGTTTATATCAATGCCAACACAGATGTGGGCATAAGTGATAACCTTCTTGTCCATCGATTGGTGAGCGATTGCAACTGGTGTTCCAATCATGGCTCCAATCTGTCGTAGGATATCCTCCCTCCAAAATTCCAAAGGCAGTCTTGGTAGGTGGACCCAGACTGAAACTCTGGAAGGGAGATCCTCAACAGAGTTAAACCCCACATGCCAGGGTTTTATGAAAAGGCCAATACGGTCATAAAAATATGGGCCTCCCTCAAAGACTCCGTTCCTATCAGAAATGCAAGTGAAATTTACCATAAAGTAGCTGTTACCAGCCAACATGATATCAAAATCTCCCTCAATCTGCCATGACCTGTGAATCCAGGCTTCTAAAGCCGACTGGAAAATGCAAATTCCAAGGAACTTATAGATTAACACGTGTGAAGCCAGATACTCCACATCGTCTTGAACTGCTTCTGAGGGGATGACTAAAACTGCTCTGTCTTGGCAGCATGGAAAATAACCATTAACTTTGCTGATCTTCGCTCTCTCTCCCACATAAAATGCCTCTTTGCTGATCTGGAGAATGGTCTTTCACCAGTTTGTGAATAGCCTTTTGTCTAGGGATGCTATTCAACCCCCTCACATTCCATGATAGAATAATCATTGGGTGGAGTGTGGGAAGTGTTCATCCATGGTCTTTACGGCTCCTGAATCAACCAAAAGATCTCTTGTGAGCTTAATTATATCTTGATCCTTCTTGTGTCTAGCTCTGGAGGGGTTGGAGAAGGAGACTTTCTTAAAAGGTCGCTACAATAGATCGAGAGCTGAAGAAGGTGCCTTTTCTTTGTTGGGAGCTTCCACTTCTTTTACCAAATCCACCCAGCTAATATCTTTGTCTTTTGGAGTAGGAGCGACGACGAGGGCGTTGGATTTTGAGGCTAGCTCAGGTTCCAAAATTTGCTTAGCATCAATATCTTGAAGATTAAAAGGGATATATCTCTTGCCTTCTAGCTCCAACATTCCACCCTATGCCATTACAGGAATACCCTCCTCTATGACCATGTTATCAAGAACTTCAAACCTGTTGAATCCTGCATCGCCTTGATGATCTAGATGTGAGCGCTTCTGCCCTCACCCTCTAGTACGATGTCAAACTGGGGTAGAACCATCTCTGTCAAGACCAGTGAGGTCAGGTTGGCCTAGCTCCGAACTGAAGGGGTTCTGGTGAGCTTTCCCTTTTTCAACACTCTCCACTTGGCCATTTTTATTACCAGCAGGGTCAGGTTGTCCATTCCTCATACTTGCATTAGATGGCCGTGGGCCAGATGATCCCTCAAGATTACCAGGACCTTTGGGTGTGTGAGGACATTAGCTTTGGAGATGTCCATACACATGGCAAATGTGACACCGAAAGGGGATGGACTCATAATCAATTTGTTGAATCCAGGTCGAAGAGCCCAAGCAAATCTCAATCGAACCTAGTAAAGGGTTGTTTATATCAATGCCAACACAGATGTGGGCATAAGTGATAACCTTCTTGTCCATCAATTGGTGAGCGATTGCAACTGGTGTTCCAATCATGGCTCCAATCTGTCGTAGGATATCCTCCCTCCAAAATTCCAAAGGCAGTCTCGGTAGGTGGACCCAGACTGAAACTCTGGAAGGGAGATCCTCAACAGAGTTAAACCCCACATGCCAGGGTTTTATGAAAAGGCCAATACGGTCATAAAAATATGGGCCTCCCTCAAAGACTCCGTTCCTATCAGAAATGCAAGTGAAATTTACCATAAAGTAGCTGTTACCAGCCAACATGATATCAAAATCTCCCTCAATCTGCCATGACCTGTGAATCCAGGCTTCTAAAGCCGACTGGAAAATGCAAATTCCAAGGAACTTATAGATTAACACGTGTGAAGCCAGATACTCCACATCGTCTTGAACTGCTTCTGAGGGGATGACTAAAACTGCTCTGTCTTGGCAGCATGGAAAATAACCATTAACTTTGCTGATCTTCGCTCTCTCTCCCACATAAAATGCCTCTTTGGGCTCCTCTTGCGTGCTATCACCAGACATGGCCCATCCAGTCGTGGAAGTTTCAGCCCGTTGCAGGCCCTTCGAACCCTCGCACACATCCATCCTTTCATCCCCATTCAACACATTCATAGATAAGAACATTCATTTTCATCTAAAGGAACCTTTAGCAGAGGTCAAAAGGAGGATTTATATATGAAAAAGTTATCAAAATTTTGTCTAAGAGCCACAAAATTTTTTTTAGTGAGTTTTAAAAAGCAATAAAGACTTCAAGGGGCTAAAATTAGCAAAAAGACCCCCTAGACCTACAAAACCCTAGAAGGTTACAGACATTTCCAAGCTAATTTAAAGAGTTTCCAAGTGAATCACAGGTTGAGAATAGTATCAAATGAATGATAGGTCCCACAAAAATATTTTCTAGTATAAATAAATCTCATTCAAGCTCCCAAGCACCATGGAAAGGCCTAAAACCATTTCAAGCTATCAAAGAGCTTGTTTTGACTAGTTTTGAGTTTTTGAGCTCATAAACCCATGAAATGACCTAGAATCACTTGGAAATAACCTAGAACATATAGGAAAATCTCTCAAGATCATGTTTGACCTATTATTCATAATAAATTGGCATGTTTGGGTAATTAAGAGTCCTAAAATGGCCTTGAAAGTGGGTTTTAGAATAGCTAGTTAAAGATGGCTTGAGTTTGAGGACCTCTATTAAATGGAGTCTAAAGGATTTGCATGTTCTATGGTGTATTTTGAAATTTAGAGGAGAAAACATGATTTGGGAGAAATATAAAACACTAAAAATTTAGCCCTCAAAAGTCAGTGCAAGTATCAAATGTTAGAATGACTAACCATGTTTTCAAGTTACCAACACAAGCCAAGTGGGGATGGGCATGAAAGTCAAGTGGAGTAGATATTTGGGTAGTTGAGGAGCATTAATGGATCATTTAGGGAGGCTTCTATATATTTTGGTAGTTAATAAGCATTAATGATGCATTTAAGGAGTCTTCTAGATATTTGGGAAGTTGGGGAGCATTAATGGAGCATTTAAGGATTGACTTAAGAGGGTTAATTTATTTTGTTCTCTAGTGCTTAAATGATTTAAAAGTTGTTGAGACTTATCTACTTCTTCATTTTCTTTGATGGAGTTCCATGGAAGGTGGTTGAAGGGTATTTATTGATTTTTGATAGCTTTCTTCTCGTCTCCCTCCTCTTTTCTCCTGTATATCCCTTTTCTTCTTCATTGTAAAGAGGGATACTCTCATTTAATGAGGAAAAACCCTATCAAAATTTGTAAAAACAGCCTTTTGAATTAATAAGACAACTTATTTTACCTATCTCTTGCTTATATCTAGTGCTATAATCAATTTTGGCATGATTACTTTGTGGATATGTGTTCTTCCATGGTAATTATCCTTCTTTTTTACCTTTTTGTAGGTATTCCACCATTGTTGCAACTATAAACTTGTATTTTTTTGGGTCATTGATGAAATTATAGTGTGAGTTTCATACTCCTCCATGCTTCATCTCTTGTCTTCTGGGCCTAGTTTTAGAAATATTGATGCAAAACAACCAATTTCAAAGATTGTGTGAATGAGGGTTATCTTTGAGTTGCCTTAGTGTTAGTTTCATACAAATTGGAGTGTCTTTCATTATGGTGTATCACCATTTTTATGCTTTCAGTTATCCCTTTCAATCCTCTTACCCTTTTCCAAGTCAAAATTAGTATTTTAGGTGATCTACCAGGAGGAACCAACCTTCTCTAGACGTTCAACCCCATCACAAGATACCCACAACTTGGGGTTGATCCCATTTTGTATTTAGGAGTGAGAGAGCCTGAAGAACCCTCTTAAAAGGGTGAAATTTTATGCTACAATAGTTTCTAGCGTGCCCAGTAGGACTACTACATTCTTCAATTCACTGAAAGTTTTTTGATGTTGTTCTTCAGTACAATCAACCTTCGAAGGCACGTTTATAAAAATCAATGGTGAATCCACATGGATATTAGTTAGTCAAACATCGTAAGTGCTCAAAATCATAACCTTAGTATGTATACTCAAATCTCTTTTTATCAACATACTTATTATCTACCTTAGCATCACTTATATCAGGCTAATAATGTTTATGTGCTTCCCTCAAGTGGCCCTCAAACAACCTATCAGCCCTATCATGGCCTTTGCCTCCCTCCCACCCCTGTGTATGACCAAAATCAATGTCTTTGGCATTCAAATCAGTCCTCTAATCCCCCTTGTCAAGACCATGTTTATCATGTTACATCTTTGTCAGGATTCAAGCAAGCATTATCAGATTATATGTAGTTGATAAGGGAGATTGGTAGGAGTTTATAACTTTTTAAAGTCATCCCTATCTATGTTCTACAATAGGCAAGGAGTTCCTTTTAGTTGGTCAAGAACAGATGGTCAATTAGTGAGGGTGAACAATAGGTAGTTTGTGATAGGGAGGACATAATGATAATGAGAGGCATGGCCCAAAGTTTGGAGAGAGTGTTAATATCTTATGAAGATCAGCAAGCTCATTTAAATCAATCCTATGTGTCCTCTCCTCTCTAGGAATCTCAAGCTCAGCCTCCAAGAGATTCAAATCAACCCCCTATCCAACCTTGTCAAGGCCCATCCTTGTCAAGAATCAGAGAAGCAATATTTGACCAAGGAAAATCAAGCATGAAAATCAATAAGGAGTTTGGACTTGGATAAGTATTCCCCATTCATGCCATGGAGGGGATAAGGAGATTATTGCATGAGTTTTGGAGTGTGTGGGCATCCATTGAAGAAGGTGACTATCCACATATTGAGAATATAAAGATGAAGAAGTGGGTATTATCCATTGAAGAGGTGTTAGAGCATTGGGAGAGAGAACATATCAAACCAAAACAAATCATTTTACCCTATCCTATCCCTACACACACTCTCCTTCAAGAAAATGAAGCCACACCACCATGGATCTCTCTCTATGCCAATGATCTTGGTTATACCATTCCCTGACTAATGAGACCACTCTATCCTAGACCTATTCAATAACAAGAAGATAACAAGGTGGTTTTACCCCATACATTTCCCTCATGACAATCAATCAAGTAAGGCATAGAGATGAAGGAGGAGGTGTTGGTTGTGGTGACCCAAGAATCATATTTGGAGAAGGAAGAAGTTTTGGTTCAAAAGGTAAGTGGTTTATGTATAGCTCAACTCAATGAGCTTCCTTTAAAATAATTATGAGACTCCCTCTCCCCTCCTCAAGATACACCAAAGACACCTCTCAAGATCCCTAGTTGAAGTATTACTCTCCTAAGTTGCAAGCAAGGCAAACCTCTTCACCCTCCCACCATCTGCCTTTTAGAGAAAGAACCTATTTTACCAAGGATAGTGGAGGAGCTTGGAGTCATAGGTGAGCCACAAGAGGACAATACAAGTGTCTATAATAAAAAGATCATAATAGGTAGCCCACTTTATTTAGAGAAGAAAAAATCAAGTTTGGACCAACCTTTTTGGCATGGCTTTGACACTACTGAATTAGAACCTGAAGAGGACAAGCCTCAAATTAAATATGGGGCAAACCTTGAATGGACTACTGAATATCTATTCTACATAGATGAAAAAGAGAATCAGAACTAGGTACTAGAAGTTGGTCCACTTTAGGATGAGGTGTTAGTTGAAGATAGCCCTAATATGTTGGAGCTAGAGGAAGATAAATAAAACCTTGAGAAAGACAAGTTTGATGTTTTAGAACTTAGTTGGTCAAATAAACCCTCATTTATAGTTGAAAAATAAGATGAAATATTGAATGAAGTTGATGAAAGAGACATTTCAAGTGCTCAAGTGATATAGTTTGAGAAACATACCAGTGAAGAGCCTGAAGAGTTGTGGCAGTAGTTCAATTTTATAACCAAAGAGTTTGAGGAGGCTAAGATACATGTCCTTCTTTCAAAAAATAATGAGCATGCTGATCTAATCATAATCAATCCTAATTTGAACACGAATGAGGTGGAAGAATATGATCTTTTTGAGCCACAAAGTGAAAAAAATATAGTTGCTCCCAAGAACTTGATTGAAGTCTTTTTACAAGGTTTTTTCAAGAGTGATAAGCAACATGAAACAAGTCTTGAACCAATAAGGGATTTTGTCTACAGTGGAGACATGTTTATCCCAACTCATACATTGAAGAGCATGCCAAAAAGATTGGAAATCAAGAAGCCTAGTTCACCACGTTTGGTGTCTCATAAGCAAGGTATTTTTCATCCTTGTCTGTTACAAATGAATGATGCTAAAATATTCCCATTTGATCCAGGAGGAAGGTACTTGTAGGTTTTATTTGTACACATTGTATAGTCTTCTACTTTCCTTTAAGTTCCTTGTGTATATTTCCCTTTCATTATGTATTTTCCCCTCTCTAAGTGCTTTTAGCACATTTTGTTTTGTCTTGGGGTTGTCCTTATTGTTTGGATATTTCTAATCAAAATATTTATAGCCTTATGATCAGTTGAAAAAGACTTTTGTGACTCCATAAGCCCAATAAATAGACTAAGACAACTAGTCTTTTTATATATATAAGTATGTAATCCTAGGAGGTCACCAAAAATGTTAGACAAAATTGGCCTACATACAAAACTTTTGCCTAGATGGATCAGGCCACTCTCATAGACAATTTAGTGACGTTTTGCCTTCATAGCTTCGAAGAAGCTCTGAAGAAGCTCCAAAGATGCTTAATCGATCTCTCAAGCATGCTCCAAAGATGTTCTATCAAAATTTAAAGATCTTCGAAGATGATCCAAACAAGCTCTGAAGATGCTTCACAAATGGTCCAAGCAACTTTGAATATGCTCCCAAGATGCTCCAAAGATGTTTTAGGCAGCTCTGAAGATGCTCTGAAGAAGAGGTAGTTCTAGTGGAGTGGATGATCCAATGGTGGAAAGAGAAGACCAACTTCATGACCCTATTTAGTATTATCAACTTTCTTCAATTCCTTCCCCATGCTTCTTTAGGACTTTACAATCAGGTTTAGATGAGAAGATCCTCTCTAGGCAAAAATCAATGTTTTGCCTCTTTTAGCTCAAAAACATCACCTACAACCATCTCAAGTGCCTTGAGAACCAAGTGTGAGAGACATTAGATCATGAGGTAAGTCTTTTGACACCATTAAAGTTATGATGATAGGGATAAAGGACAATAATAAGTGTTGAAAACTTGGAATTTATGGGGAGAGGTATTTACCAATTTCACCTACAGTCGATACCCCAAATCTCCACCTACAGCCAAAGGAAGAACATCAACAATGTTTTGTTGAGAAAATAAAGTAAGGTAACATAGGTCATAACAAATTCTCAAGGATATAATATGCCACCATATGGAAAATCAATATGGAATTAGTTTTACATTGATAACAAGCATCTTCAAGTATGCAAAGAGAAATGGCCACCTACAGCTGCATCTTGGCTTGAACTAGCAAATGAAGTGATGGGTGAACTTAGTTTCCATAATAATGATAGTGAAGGTAATATGGAATATAATAAGACTCCTTTGAGGGTTTTTAAATATAAAAAAGGTTTTCCAAATTCATGAAGAGGTCTTGATGAGACCATACATAGAATAGTGTTAAGAAGTTCATTGACCTGGCGTGCTCTCACAAGCATCATATGGATATCTCCTTATGAAGGTTGCAGGGTTGTATAACTAGATGAATATGTTGAATCCTGATCTCAAGATTTATTTCATCACACTCCACACAACACTAATATGACATTCAAGCATGTCCAAGGTTGAGCAAATGGTTTCAGACCATACACACAATCATAAACTTGTGGGCTAATTCAAATAAGATCTAAAGAGTTGAAGATGATAGAGAGGTGATCTAACCTCCAAATTTGGCACAAAGGGTTATTATGACATATGTTAGGTTTTAATGACATATATTTGTCCCAAATAACAAGGTAATCATACATTATTTTGTTACAAACATGAGGCACTCTCTAAGTCATTCACACATGCATCTCGTTACTAGTTTTGAGAAATTTGTGATTTTGGAGCATCTACAGGAGGAGTTAGGTTTTCATTTTTGGTAAATATTATCATGTTTAGTAGATAAATATTTATATCCCATCCTTAAATACTTATAAATATTTGAAGTATCCATTGTTTTGTCTCATACCTCTTACAGTCATTCACGTAGGCAACCCACTAGCTAGTTTTGAGAAAAATGCATTTTGAGGCCTCTACATGCATGATTTAGCTATGAAACTTGGTAAATATGGTGATAATGAGTGTTTATAATTTTTTCATTTTGTCACAGTCCTATGTTTGTCTATTGACAGTCAACATAGAGCTAGATAGACTTCTTGGAGGGCTATAAGGTATGAAAGATGGTTTGAAACTCATATGAGGGTTTGTGAAAAAATTGAGGGTGTTTTTAAGTCTTCCCACACCTGGTGAGAGTGATCACATCCAAATTTTCAATTCAAAATGAAGAGAAGTGTAACTTTTAAAATTCAAGATTTTGGCATGCAAGTGGAGATAGTCAAAAAAGGTATTTTTAAGAGATTTAAACGGTTGGATGATGAAATATAATGTTTTTATAAGTTGTGTTATATATTGAAGGTACTAATGAGATAATAATAAGGTCTTAATACCTTATAAATCTCAAGATGTGTCTTTTTTTTCTTCCTAGGTTTCTTGGTTCTCATTTTCTGAATGGGCAGTAGGTATAAATATGTGATTCCAGTTGGTTTTCATGGTAAATAATGAAAAAAAAATGATTGTAATAGTTTTTATATTCCCTCTTGGTCCTAATTAAAAAATAATTAAGTCTTGATACCTCATAAAACTCAAAAAAATGATAAAACTCAGACCTACACACACTTAGAAATTTGACAAGGCAGGGTAAGGCAACACCAAAAGATGAATTTTTTGAGTTATAATCAATGAAATGACTTGAAATTTTATATGGAGATATTTTTTGGTGTCCTTGAAGTGTTACAAGTGGTCTCATGTCTCAAATATACTTAAAGATAAAAAACTAAGTTTTCATATCTGCATTAATGGAGTACATACTCAAAACCAGGTCTAAAGAAACCTTTAGCAGAGATCAAAAGGAAGATTTATGTATGTAAAATTGATTAGGAGTTTTTCTAAGAGCCACCAGTAGTTTTTTAGTGAGTTATAAAAGGCAAGAAAGACTCCAAGTGGCTCAAATTAGCAAAGAGACCCACTAAACCTACCTAAGCCTAGAAGGTTGTAGACCTTCTTGAGCTAATTTAAAGAGTTTCCAAGTGAATACCAAGTTTATAATGGTCTAAAATGAAGGGTAGGCCCCACCCAAAGATTCTTGATTAGAAAAGAATCTCATTAAAGCTCCCAAGTACCATGAAAAGGTCTAAAACTGTTGCAAACTTCCAAGGAGCCTATTTTGATTAGTTTTAAGTTTTTGAGCTCATATGCCCATGAAATGACTTGGAATGACTTGGAATCACTTAGAGAATACAAGGGACTCTCTCAAACTCATGTTTGACTTTTTTTTTAGAATAAATTGGCATGTGTGGGTGTTTAGGAGCCCCAAAATGGCCTTGAAAGTGGGTTTTAAAATAGCTAGTTGAAGATGGCTTGAGTTTGAGGACCTATATCAATGGAGTCTAAAGGATTTACAGGCTATATGGTGTATTTTACAAGTTAGAGGAGCACATGTGAGTTGAAAGAAAAAAATATTCAAAATTTAGCCCTCAAAAGTCAGTGCAAGCATCAAATGTTAGAATGACTAACCATGTTACCAAGTTGCCAACACAAGCCAAATGGAGATGGGACATGAAAGTCAAGTGAAGTAGATATTTGGTTAGTTGAGGAGTATTAATGGAGAATTTAAGGATGATTCTAGATATTTGGGTAGTTTAAAAGCATTAATGGAGCATTTAAGGAGGCTTTTAGATATTTGGGGAGTTGGGGAGCATTTAAGGATTGACTTTGGAGGGTTAATTTATTTTGTCTTCTAGTGCTTAAATGATTTAAAAGTTGTTGAGACTTATCTACTTCCTTTTTTTTATGGAGTTCCATGAAAGGTGGTTGAATGGCATTTATTGATTTTTGATAGCTTTCTTCTCCTCTCCCTCCCCTTTTCTCCTATATATCCCTTTTCTTATTCATTGTAAAGAGAGATACTCTCATTTGACAAGGAAAAACCCTATAAAATTTTGTAAAAATAGCCTTTTAAAGTAATAAGCCAACTTATTATGCCTATCTCTTACTTACATCTAATGCTCTAGTCATTTTGTGCATGATTGCTTTGTGGAAAGGTGTTTCTCCATGGTAATTGTCTTTCTTTCTTGCCTTTTTGTAGGTATTCCACCATTGTTACAGGTCTGAACTTATGCTTTTTTAATTCATTGATGAAGGTATAGTGTGAGTTTGATATTCCTCCATGCTTCATCTCTTGTCTAGTGGGCCTAGTTTTAGAAATATTGATGCAAAATGATCAGTTTAAGAGATTGTGTGAGTGAGGGTTATCTTTGAGCTACCTTAGTGTTAGTTTCATGTAAATTGGAGTGTATTTGATTTTTGTGTATCACCCTTTGTATGCTTTCAATTATCCCTTTCAACCCTCTTCCCCTTTTGCAAGTAAAAACTAGTAGTTTAGGTGATCTACCAAGAGGAACTAACCTTCTCTAGAGGTTCAACTTCATCATAGGATGCCCACAGCTTGGGGTTGATCCCATTTTGTAGGCAAGAGTGAGAAAGCCTAAAGAACCCTCTCACAAGGGTACAATTTTGTGCTACAATAGTTACATCTCTTCACTTATCTTTGCTTTTGGTAACTAAATGTTTACACTTATTTATCTTTTTAGCTAATAACTAATGGATATTTATATATTATTTAACCCTAAATTTTATATATTTGTGGTTATCAAGGGTTAATGGGTATCAGATTAATTTTTAGACAAGCATGGTTAACTAACCTAATGAGCAGACAATTAATATAAAAACTCAAATGAATAGTATTCTAAATTTATACAATTAAGATTGATAAAAATAGTAAAGTACAATGATTGATAGATATTAAAATGAGTTGGAAATAAATGATACTTAACTGGCCTATTGTGTGCATGTAGTTCTGATCTAGAATAGGCTACAAGTGGATTGGAAGATGATCCTAGAATAATTATCAGACTCTAAAAATATTCTTTTCATGACATTGGATGCTTACATTGATGCATATTTCTAACTTTGATGCAGGTGTCCTATACAGAATACCTAGATGTGACCAACTAAAGCCTTCTAGGTTTTTAGTCATCTTTATTCTGATATATACATATTACATTCATAGATTATCACTCTTTATCAAATGATCAAACCCTAACTATTCATCCTTGGAGTGACTGTGGGAAAAATGAGTTAGTGGGCTAACGATGTCAAACTACTCCAAGGACCCCTCTGTTAATGGGCACTGCCTACATAGCCAATACTCTAAAGAGGGCCTCAGAATTATGTATTTCTACCCTACATGTTGGATTGTGTGTGCATAAATATGAAATGTGTGATATGCAAATACATGTAGTGACCTAAATTTTAACTTGAAAAATATGGATCATGAACTGGAATGAATTAGACCTATGGAAATACTACTCCTATGATTGAAATATGAATAAGGATGAATAGGGTAGGTTGCTCACTTGATTGCTTGATTGAGTGTTTTTTTTGGTATATGGCCTTGTGAGTTGCGTGTGATTTCCAAGTGATTGCTAGTTGAAAAATGAATGAGGGTTAATCTTGTATATAAACCAATCCACTTTATAAATGTTTTGCACTAAAGCACTTAGGCCAACCTTTAAGATATGTTCTTTTACAAATTGTATGACTTTTAGGCACTGAAAACATTATAAGAAAAGGGGATTCTTGCATCGACATAGGTGTTTTCTAAGATGTAAGTGTTTAGGAATCTAGAAAATAGGTATAGATCCAAAACTAGCAGTAAAATATAATAATCAAGTTTAGAGATTTTTGCACAATATAGAAGGCCTAGTCATTAGAATAATAGTGGTCAAACTAAGAGATAAACAATTAGGCACAAAGAGATAGTGAACATGAACATTTCAGTAGGGGGAAGGTTTAGGTATTTTTGAAGTGTACAAAACTGAGGTACTACATAATTTAGATTTTTAGTATCTACTTTTTCCCCTTTTTTAATTTGGTAATGAAATTACTAATTTAAAGGAAAGAAATATATACCTAGGTGTGTATAACACATCTTGTCTTTATATGGGACCAAATTGAATGATTTGTTGGTGACTAATCTGAAACTAAGAGCATGTTACACTATATAATTAATGTATAAAATTTGAAATTAAAAGAATTTAAAATGCTTGAAAGTAAGAAGACTAGGGTTAGGAGTACACATGTGTGTTGATGCAACCATCTTGCCTTTTGATAATTTGATTTGAAAAGATGCATCATTATGAAGCATTGTAGTCGAGATTAAGATAATTTTGAACTTGTAAGTGCACATATACATACATACATACATATATATATTGGAGGATACATGCTCCCAACTTTGGTGTAAAGGTGAATTACAACACGTCTATTGAGCTTATTTTATTTTATTTGCACCACCCAAATATGTGCATGATCTAGCGAGTGTGACTGATTTAATCAACTCATAATATATAGTTGGTCAGGTTGGATGATTTAATCAAATCCAACATATAATTCTTGTAAAGTTAGACAATTTTATCAAATCTAACTTATAAGTTTGGTATGGTTTAGTGATGTAATTAATTCAAGATTACAAAGATGGGCCCACTACTGCAATAGATTATCTCAATAACAGACTATAATAGCCTATCTTTAGTATGATAACAATCCATAACAATATTTGAAATCTATAAATTTGATTTGATTTTGCAATTTTAGGTGACCCTTCTATGTCATATGCACCTTATATATGTCTCAAACTGAAATATGAGTATAATAGTGGTACCAATGTATATAATGTTGCCAAACACACACACCCACATAAGTGAAGTGGTTGTATTGATTAGTGTATGGATCCCCTGTCATAGACAAACAATTCTCATTGTGGGCATGCCTGAATGGGATAAGAAATAGTATGTTATGCCATAATTATCATGCTCAGTACTAATAGAATTCAGTGTATGATGGGTATCTCTACATAGTTAAAGACTCTAAATGGTCTATTGTATAGAAGGAGAATGTCTAACTGATTATTTTATTGTGTAACACATTGAATTATCGATAGTGCTAACTAATTATGTTATGTAGGATATGATGGCCTCTATGAGTCCTGAATAATTCTCTAATGTGATCAATGCTAAATATCTAGGTGTCTAGTAGACCCAATTGCTTTCCTCTAAATTGGGTATATGTAAATATGTTGCATATATATAACTATGAAATTTAGTGAATTTTAAAATAGTGCAAGTGTGGAGAACATGTTTTTCATAACATGCCCCCACTACAAGCTAGAGATGTTGAATATTGAATAAGTGTGGAGGTCATGACTTTTTGACATTCCCCCACTGTAATGTGGAACTGTGAAAATGTTGTAGTCATACCCCCACTGATATGCCATTGATTTTAAGGTGATGGGAAGTAGAATCTGGTAGTTACCTCACCTCAAAATGATAAAATAAGTGTATAAGTTGTGTATGGATCATGTATCATATAGGAGGAACGTGTCTAGGTAGATATAATATTGAGGCACACAATATGTGATCACATCAAGTCCTAATATGTATGATGTAAATCATGATAACATCTAAAGAGTAATAATACAAGTTCAACAAGCAATCAAACACACACATAAGGGCACTCAAAAGTAATTAAAATAATAGAATGGTCCAAGGAGACCTCATACAAAGGCCATGCTCATATGTCACACAATCGAAGAGACACGACTTAGTCAAAGGTCCAAAAAGCATAAAATGACATATTGAAATGTCCATACAACAAATAATGACATATTCAAATGGAAAAATAGGTAATCAAAGGCATGATGGCCATAATCAATGGAGAATATTCAAATACTCAAACAAAAAATACAATGCAAGATAATAGAAGTCAAGGAACACACTCAAGGAAGTGCATAAAATGGAAAATTAGGAAAAATATAATCAATCAATATGAACTTAACATAATAGTTATTAAACATATGTTTTTTCAAGCAATATTAAGTAAATAACATATGAAGTACATTGTGAAATGTATAAGCATGGATAGAGGCATGTGTAAATATATATAAACTCAAACATGATAATGGAAAGTGATCATTTAATAATATGACTTAGAAAGTGATCATATAATAATATAACCTAGGTGTATCATGATCAAATATGCAGATGCATCCAATGTACTTAGGACGTGAGTGGAGGGAAGGCCCAACCTTTATATGTGCATATATCATGTATCTGGGTATGTTTGTATCACACTCAAATGAAACACAAAACATATGTGTATATAGGAAAGAAATGGTATGCTATATACTAACATTAAACAAACAACACATGTATAATAAATCATACAACTAGATTTTTATTTTTTTTTGTAATTTTGAATTATTTAAATGCTTTTGAATTTTTGGAATATTTGATATTTTTAATTTTTTTTTTATATTTGATGTTTTCAACCTTAGGTTAGATCATTTGAATTGTTTGGAACATGGTTGAATAGGTGAAAATGGTGCATGACATGTTCTTCCTCACGATTTATATGTGAAGTCAAAGAATGATTACCATCATGTAGTATATGGATCAATTTTTCCTCATGCAAAAATGAGATACAGTGCTGATTTTGGTCAATTTTTTCTTCCATTTGGTAAACCAAATGGTTCTTACTATGAATGAATATTGAGGATTTTGTGGAATAACCCAAACTATTGTTTGAATTAATTTACGACATAAGTAATTGGTATTATTATGTTTCCCAAGGAGTCTTTCCAACCTCCTTTATGTTGTAAGTATTTTAGACCAAATCCAAGTTGTTGAAAATGTCTTACATTACAAGTGGTTTTTGTTTGTGTTTGATTAACATGGTTATTCCAAAAAATAAGCACCACCCATGAATAATGTGATTTTTAGATCTTGTTGGCATGGATTTTTTTTATTTTTTCAACTTGAGGTGTTTTTTTTTAATGTGTTTCTTGTATTGGTCCCATATTTAGTAATAATTGTAAATGTCCCATATGGATGTGAGGAACACCACACATTTTCTCATAGTGTTCATTTAGTAATTTATCTTCCTCATTTATATGTGGAATAAAACTTTTGTATTTGGAAGGAGAGTTGTTAAGTTTGTTTGCATATTTGAGTATGAATGAAGCATATCTATGAACATCTGAGTATAAATAGGTAAATAATTCATATTTTATTTATATAATGTTTTTTCCTTTAATGGGGAAAGAAGACAACTACTAAAGATGAATTGAAATTCCAAATCCGAGGGTCTAAATGCTAAGATATATGATGTGCTTTTAAATCAAATAACATAATCTTGAATGGATTCATTATCATGTTGTTTGAAATTGTGCAAATGTTAAAATATAATTCTATGCACCTTGTGTATGTTGAAAGCCAAAAATAAGACATCCTTAAATTGTGAAAAAGTAGTTAAGGAACCCTTTTATAAGCTATATAACTAATTGTGAACTTCATCGGTAATACTCATATGAAAGGATTTTAACAATAGTTTTTCATCTTTAGTCCATCTGACCAAAAGAATGCACATATTTAATCATGTGATCAAATGGATATTTATGATGATAAAAAATAAGTAAGTGTGGGAGTTCAAAACCTTACAGATAAGGATATTAAAGTATACATTGTGCAACCGATTGATTGTGGAATAAGGTAATATTCACATTAACATTATGGTGGGCAATTTACATTTGAAGTATATATACATGTCATTGAATCTCCCCAATAGCACTCATCGTGGACATGATATCATCATTAGGAATGGTGGTGTTTTACAAATGTGTTATCATTAGTTCTAATCCACCATCTCTTTTGAATTGAGGCATATTAGTATTACCATCCTCATGAATAACAAGTGCATGTTTAGAGTCATTGAATTTAGGATATTTTGGAAATTTGTATGAGATCTTTGAATTTTAGAACCTTTGTCATACCCTTTTGAGAGTTTGAAACTTTTGATATTATGATATACCTTGAAGGTTCATCCGCCTTTGGTAATGACATAGAAATTGGAAATTTTGGTAACTTTGGTAAAGGTACCTCTTTTAGTATATAAGGAACTTTTTGCACGAATGAATCTTCTGGAAGATAAAAGTCCTTTTGTTTACCAACGTTGGTTGATGTTGGTAGGAGTGATTTTGTGGGAACATTATGAGCCTTTGCCTCTTTATATTTGTAATGGACCCTTCTTCATGGTGCCTTAATGTTATTCGGTAAAGATTCCATGATGTCTTTATTTGCCTTTCAAATAATTTTAATATTAAATGAAGGAAGATAAGAATCATCACCCTTAACGAGGGGGATATTGTTTGTAAATGTTGGAAGTGTGGGAGTTTGAATTAATGTATTTGAATGTAGATTCCCCTTTTGGGTAGTTTGTAAATCAGCCATGATGTCATTACGCATTTGGCAAAATGTTTGTCAATCATATAATGGAATATTTTTCCCATGTGAATAAAATGTGGATGTATGTGGTGAAGGAAAAGTTTGTCTATCTTTCTTAAGGTTTTTCAAATCAAATATTTGGATGGTTGTGGCATGGACTTGGTTAGAGGGATGGTAGTGACCACCATTTAAATATTTGAGATGACATACTTGTGCGCTCAAAAAATAATAATGGTAATCAATTTTCACTCCTTGATAGAAATTTGAATAGTTTCATAATCATAATCATCAAAATAATCTATATCATCCATAATGAAAAAAGTAAATATACATATATATATATATATATAAAGAAAAAAAGGGTAAGAAGTATCAAATATAAAAAACTTATGCAACAACAAAACTCATAGATCGAGTTCACCAAATGTTTAACCCTAAATTTTAAATAAATGTGGTTATCTAGGGTTAAGGAGTATTATATTAGTTTTGACACAAGGATGATGAACTAACCTAATGAGTAGACCAATTAATAGAAAAACTTAGACAAATAATATTTTGAATTTATACATCTAAGATTGTTAAAAATAGTAAAGTACAACTATTGATAGATATTGCAATGCAATGGAAAAAATGATACTTAGCTAGTTTATCATGCACATGTAGGTTTGATCTAAAATAGGCTAGAATTCGATTGGAAGATGATATTTAAATATTCATTAGATTCTATAAATTTTTTGTATGTGGTCTTAGATGCTTACATCAGATCTAGATGGTTGCATCAATGTAGGTGTTTGAATTTAATGCATTTGTCATTTACAGAATACTAACTAGATTTGGATGTGACCAATTGAAACCTTATGAGTTTTTTTCTACCTTTATTTTGTAGTATATATATCATGTGCAAAAGTTGTCACTCTTTTTCAAATGATCAAACCCTAGCTCTTCACCCTTGGAGTGACTATGGAAAAAATAAGTTAGTGGATTAATGATATCAAATTACCCCAAAGACCTTTCTATCAATGGTCACTGCCTACATATCCAATATTCTAAAGGACTCAAACTTATGTATTTCTCTAATACATGTTGACTTGTGTGTGCACAAGGATGCAATGTGTGATAATCAAATACATGCAATGACCTAGCTTGTAACTTCATAAATGTGGCTCATGAATTGCTCTTATAATGCTTAAGACATGTGAAAATATTTCTCCTATCACTGATATAGAAATAAGGATGAAAAGAGAATTTTTGCTCACTTGAATGGTTGATTAAGTGCTTCTTGGTATATGTCTTTGTGAGTTGTATGTGGTTTCCAAGTGATTTCTAGGTGAATAATGAATGAGGGTTGATTTTGTATATATACCAATCCCTTTTAGAAATATCTCACTTTAAATCACTTAGGGTGACCTTTAAGATATGTTTATTTTACAAATTATATGACTTTTTGGCACTAGACACTTAATAAGAAAAGTGGACACTTGTGTTGATGCAGATGTTTGTTTGGGACTTAAGTGTCTAGGAAGCTATAAAATAGTTACATGTCTAAAACTGACAATAAATAATAATAATCAGATTTAGAGATTTTTCCACAACATAGAAGCCCTGATCATCAAAATAACAATAGTCGGACTAAGAGATAATAAATTAAGCATTAATAGATAGTGAACATGAGACTTTTGACAATAGGTAGGTCTAAAACTTAAAGGTATAGTTATGATAGGTATTTTCCAAGTGTACAAGACTAAGACACTACATAAATCAAATTTGTAGTATCTACACATATATTCTATCATATGTATACATTTTTTTATGTAAATTATTTTATTCTCTTCATTATTATCATTTTGATATATTTAAAGCTTTTGTAGCATGCTATAATGCATGTATAAATCTTACCAACACTTATGCTATGTACATAGGGATATGATATATTAATGTCTATATCCTTGGGTATATAATAATCTATTGATAATTTTTATAATTTTTTTTACTCATGTTATGTACCCAGGGACACAATATATTAATGTATATGGATTGAAGGATATGGAAACATGTGTCACACATATCCCTTAGTTATCTCTATAGGTCAAATATATAGGTTTAAATGAGTAACTTTTGGAATTAGTTATTTGGGTAACAGGGTAGTTGTAGTCATCTAAAAATGACACTTGAGTGATAAGAGGGCTACTTGAGACCACCTATCTACAAATTAGCCTCAAACTTATCTTAGGCATTATTTAGACACCTATCCAGCTTTGTGCTGGCCATACGTATCCATAAACATTCCTAAAATAGTCTTAGATCCTCACTTTATCATTTTGGCCTTTATTGCCTCAGGTTCTACCACCTAGACATTAGTGTCATAACTTGGATAGTAGTTCCAACGGCACTATTATCCTTTTCCTACTTTTTGTTACCAACAGATATATTTTCAAATCAACAACCACATATGGTTGGCCTAGACCTTTTTTAAGACCCGCACAAACACTAGAATAGTATATATACATGACTTTTAGCTTATTATTCAATAAAAAGAAATCAGATATAAATAACACAAACTAACTCAAAATAAGTTGTGCACAATCAAAGTTATTTATCCATATTCTCTCCTACTTGGTAGACTCTAACACAGGTGCACCCATAATCTCATAATAGTTATACATAGAGGACACTAGTGCTAAAGGAAGACACAAGTGATATTGGCACTTCTATCTAGTTAGAGCACTATTATCTAAAAAGGATTTTGATACTTGGATCTTGTCTATGACACTTAGATCAACTCTTGTCCTAGATTGTAGAATCTAGATCTTCCATTTCAATCAGTTTTTAGCTAATACGTATTTATATCATTTATTATTATTTTTATAAAGGTCAAACTAGGTCAATTATGTTACAAATTAGTGGTTATATTTATTGCATATTTTATACCCTAATTTACTATATTTAACTCCTTTAACAACCTAGGGCTTAAACTCCATAACCCTAAAAAAGTTAAATCATTTGGTAAACCCAACTTACTTTGAACACTACTAAAAACCTAGCCTTATTTACTCTTAGGGTTTGTATCCTTTTATTTTCTATGCTCAGATATTAGTTCTAAGATCTTAGATTTGTTTCAGTATTTAATTCTTGCAATCTTTCATGGATAAAATTTATTTAAAGTTTCAAAATATACAACTATTTATTTTCCTATTCCCAACCTACAATGGCAAATTTTAAAAAATGATTCAATAAAACTGATAAGAGCTAATTACAAGATTTCATTTCCAAACATTTAGATATGCAAGATTACCTTATCAATATTGTCCACGAAGAACTTCAAAAATTTAATAATGGTCAATATTCTACTCCCCCAAATAACAATATTGTTACACATACTTTGGGGGTAACTTAGCTTATACAACAACATGTTTTAACTCAACAAACTTCAACAATGGAAACACCTCCTATGTTTATTTCCTCCTCTCCATATGTACAATATCTTATGCATGAGATTCATTCTCTGGAGGCTAAGGTGTTACAGATTGAGTAGGGTGCTACTAGGCCATCACATGCCTTCGATTCTCATATTCTTTTGCATACACCTTTGGCACAACACATAGTGATAACTCCTTTTCCATTTGGATTTGTGGCCCTCAAGCTTATTTTATATGGTGGTAAGGGTGACTCAGAGCATCATTTACAAGCTTTTCATGTTGTATGTTTGGACTATATGTCCAATGATTGGCTCTTTACTAAGTTGTTCTTACATAATCTAAATGACTATGCCTTACAATGGTTTTATGATCTTCCAAATCAATCCATCACTGCATTCAATCCATTGGCAAATATATTTTTGGCACACTTTTCAATCAGCATTAATGATATGATCTCATATGCTCAAGTGGCATAACTTAAGCAAAAATCCAATGAGCCTATTGCATAATGTCTTGTGATATAAAACTATATTGTTAAAGATGACTAGCCCCATGGCAGATAAAGAGCTCTAAGACATCTTCAAATAGAGTTTACTAGTAGCATTGCATGAAGTTATCTTATTCAAGAAGTTTCTAAAATTCACATATTTATGTCACATGGTGAAAGAAAGGGAAGTCAAGCTTCTCTCTATGGGCAAATTATAATACACAAGTGGATTAGATTTAACTACTAAGAGTTCTAATAAGCCTCCATACAAAGTAAGGGCCACTAACAATAAAAAGGATCAAAAGGCCACAATTAACATAGCTTTAGAGCCACCTCCTCACTTGGTTTTATCAGCTCTTCCATGGAGATTTTTCACAAATCTTCTAGAATTCAGAATGTATTTCACAACAACTCTTGGAATGCAATGTCATATCTCTCCCTCCCATCAAAGAGGCTGATATGATAAGGACTCTTCCAAATAACAATGATTCCAATGCATTCTAAGACTTGATAGGACCTAGGTTCACAAAGCTCTAACACAACTTGTCAGATTTAAGAGCACACTTGATTACCTTTGTATTAGCAACTAAACACATAATTTAGTTAGAAGTAAAGAGTAACTAGAAATCAGAAATAACACAAAATATGAGAGGCAATACACAATTGTATTCAATGCATTTCAGAAGGAAATTACAATAAAGAGATCACACTCTTTAATCCACTTAGTGGGCATACCAGTAATCTTCCCTCAAGAGTTATCTTCTCTCAATACAAGTCACAAGAAACAACTCAAACACAGAGTTGTTGTTCACCTCCACCAGTTAGTATCAATACTGCCAGTACCACTGTGTATACACACATACTCAAGTCCAAGTACAACATGTACTCCAATTAGATCTCCTTGATCTTGCAACAACCTGCATATCCCAGATCTTACTTACCCATGTAGATCTTCTCCTTGATCTTGCAACAACCTACAAATCAACTTGATCTTACATGCCATGGAAGAACCCCTGTGATTCCACCATGCAGAAGAACTCTTCTGGTTCTACACTTTACAATACAGCCCCATGGGTCTATTATATAGATCCCATGCATACAATAATTAAACAAGTGGCTCAAGACTAAAATTAGTCTTTACATGCAAACAACCCGTTTAACAAACTAACTGTTCATCAACAACCAGTTTTGGAACTCACAGGCGATCAACATTAGTCCCTGTCTGTCTAGAGGTGACCGACATCGGTCGACTCCTGACCGATGTTGGTTGTTTTTTGTCAACCTTTGATCGATGTCGATTGGCCTGTCGACGTCGGCGACTGTGACACTCAACAACCTCCATGTTTGCATCAGGGTGAAGCTTTTAGCTCCACAACCTAACAATCTCCCACTTAGAGATAAACAACTACACCTATACCTGTACCAGTACATTATCTAATTTGTATCTTGACTTGTATCCCTCTTCAAGATCAATCTTGAAGACCAACCACCACACACCCTGTGGTGCTACGCCTGTGACTGAATTTCTCCATTCTCAGCTTACCTTCTTCTGCCATTGCTATACTCCCACTCAATCAGAAACTCCTGAGAGTGACTTGTAATCAAAAAACACTTAACACACTCTGTGACCAAGGTGTTAGTGAACCTCGCTCTAAGAACCTCCAACCTCGCTCTGATACCAATTGATAGGACCTAGGTTCACAAAGCTCTGACACAACTTGTCAGATTTAAGAGCACACTTGATTACCTTTGTATTAGCAACTAAACACATAATTTAACCAAAAGTAAAGAGTAAGTAGAAATCAAAAATAGCACAGAATATGAGAGGCAACACACAATTGTATTCAACTCATTCCAAAAGGAAATTACAATAAAGAGATCACACTCTTTCATCCACTTAGTGGGCATACCAGTAATCTTCCCTCAAGAGTTATCTTTTCTCAATACAGGTCACAACAAACAACTCAAACAAAAAGTTGTTCACCTCCACCAGTCAGTATCAATACTGCCAGTACCACCAAGTATACATGCATACTCAAGTCTGAGTAAAACATGTAATCCAAGTAGATCTCCTTGATCTTGCAACAACTTGCATATCCTAGATCTTACTTACCCATGTAGATCTTATCCCTGATCTTGCAACAACCTATAGATCAACCTGATCTTACATACCATGGAAGAACCCCTGTGATTCCACCATGCGGAAGAACTCTTCTGGTTCTACACTTTACAATATAACCCCATGGGTCTATTATATAGATCCCATGCATACAATAATTAGACAAGCAGCTCAAGACTAAAATTAGTCTTTACATGCAAACAACCCGTTCAACAAACTAATTGTTCGTCAACAACCAGTTTTAAAATGCACAGGAGACTGATATTGGTCCCTATCTGTTTGGAGATGACCGATGTTGACTGACTCCTGACTGATGTCAGTTGCTTTCTATAAACCTCTGACGACGTCGGTTGCCCTGTCGACGTCAGTGACTGTGACACTCAACAACCTCCATGTTTGCATCCGGGTGAAGCTTTTAGCTCCATAACCTAACAAGACTATCATAGGGCACTAGGCCATACTAAAAATAGATGCATCAGCTTGAACATAAGACTCATGATTTGATAGAGGCCAACATCAATGATGTAGGCACACCTACATAGGCACTTAAAATTCAACCAACATAAGCTAAGGCATTGAAAATATTTTTGGATCTATTTCTAAAACATACAACTAATGAGGCAGGAGGCACTTCAAGTGTTCACTACACATATCAAGTACATCCACCAGTGGCATCCTATCACACTACTACAAAGGATGTACACACCCTACATAATATCATTGGTGTGTATCATAATACAGTACCAACTAAACCACTCAAAACTTTCTTAGAGTAAGAGATTGTCGATGATGATTCAGAGTTATATACACTTTTTGTATGAGCCTAAATTAATCATTGTGTTATTTAGAGTGTTATGGTTGATAGTGGGTCAAGTATTAACATATACACTATCACACTTCTAAAATATTTGGGTTATTTAGAGTAGGGCATTTCTCCAACTGACATAATTATTCATGGTTTTAGTGTTCATGTATAAAGCTCCATTAGGGATATTGTACTTCCACTACAGGTTAGACCAACACATAGGGTCACTAAATTCTTAGGATTACTTAGTGTAAGCACATTTTACATATTATTAGGTAAGCCATGGATATAATAGCTTCATGCCATTCCATCCAACATGCATAGATGTCTCAAGTATATACATGTTAATCAAGTGGTTATAATTGAGGGTCTTTCATATGAGTATTATTTACCTATCCCATAGGTAGTTACACCACAACTACAAATTAAAATTATAAGAATAATTTCCATCAGTACACCACATATTTAAGTTGAGCCACCAGTGCGGGTGAGGTCTACTCCTACAACTTTACCATGTATGCATACTCTCCCATGAAGACCCTTATTAGAGAGACCCTTATGTCAGAGATATGTTGCAAATTCTAGAGAGTCTTTCTCTACCCCTTTCATTTTGAGATCATCATTATTGAGTTTTTAGGGATCTCAACATAGGACACCCATTCTAGCTACATCATATTCTACCAGATGAGTCTCTAAGACTCCTACAATTCACAGGGCACCCAATCAACTTCATAGATTCCTAACACCACTCCATAAGCAGTGCCATCTATAGATCACTTAGTAAAATAGGTTCTATAACCTTAGTTAAATTTTCACATAACACACATTATTATTATTCATTTACTTGGCATAGGACATTGATTTAAACTTTTTGAGAATATTGGTGTATTATGCCTAATTTAGTTAAAGGGTCTAAGTAATCAAATCAATGAATAAATATGTAATAATTAAGATACTTATTTTTGTAAATTAGATTGTAATTTTGACCTTTTTAAAAATATTAATAAGAAAGAGAAAGTAAGACTTAGTTTAAAATTGATTGATATAGATGAGACAGGGTATGAGATTCATTATGTAGGACTAAGATATTGTCACAAACCAATACCTGACCTTCATTTTATGATTGGAAAAGAGCACCAAAAGTGGATAAGAGTGGCACCAATGTTATAGTCCACCTTTATTATTGTTATCCTAAAGATCTAAGCTTTTTGGGTTTTATTTGCCATGTCTGTGTGATGATGCCTATGAAGTTTTGGTCACTGAAAGTCTATAGAGCTCCCTGTAGAGCAAATTTTCTCTTCAAACCCTATACCCCATTGTGCTTTGATCAATTTTCAAAAAAGAGAGGCGGTTAGTGTGTGTAAGATTCACTTAATGTGTATCCACACTCCTTATGTGGGCACACTCCTACATACCAATACTCCGAAGAGGGATCAAGTCATATGTAGTTCTCCCACTTGATGTGCTTTATGCAATAGAGTGTATGAATATGTAAAATGTTAAATTGGATGTGGTTGAGGTGACTAAGGATCAGTGTAAGGATTTAAATAAGCTTTTAAGTGTATTGGCTAGTTGTTTGTAGAGAATAGGAAAGATTTTCTTAAGTAGTTGTTGGCATCAAATTGTGCACCCTAGGACACTCTATTCAGCTCCTATAATTTGATGCAAAATTGAATCATCTCTGAAGTTGTGGGGGATCTTGTAAGAGAGATGAATCTCTAGTTTATGAGGGCTAGCTCCCTAGATTCTTCTTTAAATTCCTATCACTTAATCTAATGCTTGTTCATGAAAAGATTAGAAGTTTTGCATAAAATGGAAACTATACTTAAGAGGTGATCCACCAAGACATATCCCACAAACTATCAAACTCTTACTATGCAACAAAGCTTTCTAAGACCAATTCTAGGGATTGAAGGATTCTAACATAATTGCTTCAATGTGAAGGTAGCTATTTCTCTATGTTTTTTCTAATTATATTCAGAAGAAGAAGAAACTAAAGTTAAGGGTTAGGGGTTTGTACGTTACCCAGATTAAGTTGCGCACCGTATCCAAGCATTGTAGGAGCTCTTCTTTGGCTGTGGAGGAAACACCTATAGATAAGAATAAGACTTAAACAAAGAGAATGTTAGAATAAGATATGGTGGACTACCAAGCAACACGCTCGGTTTCGGAAGCGTAAAAACTTCCTTAAGGGATGGCAGTCCACTATTTAAGACAGAGATTTGTATAAAATGAAATGATAAAAGACTTACAGAAATGAAAAGGTAGAATGTTGTGTACCTATTTCTTGTAGTTTGTGAGTCTCAGAAGGCTAGTCAAAGGTTTTATCTAGTCTTATGGACTGTTTGAATAGGTTCTAGTTTGCACAGTCATCGACGTCAGTTATGCTATCAATGTCGGTAGGTAAATAGTGCTGACATCGATTATACTGTCGATGTCAGTAGGGGCAATAGGTCTTTAGACGGGTTTTAGGGTATTTTTGTGATGAAAAAAAAACTCTAGGAGTTGGGAGGTTTGTGTAGAGTTATGGGAAAGAGAATAGGGTCTGAGGAAGGGCAAAAGGGTAAAGGGTAGGTGTGAGAATAGGGTAAGAGTCAGAGGAAGGCTTTTCAGCCCTTCCACGAAAGAAGTCAGGTTTCTTTTACAGTATTTAGAAATAGTAAATAGAAACTAATTACCAAGTTATTCTAAAACTTTGAAATGGAGACCAAAAGAATACTTAGCTTTTTGGTGAAGACTCGAGGGTGTCAGGATGCTTATTCTTGTTGCAGCTGATGTCGAAGACCTCGTACAATGTTTTCAATCTAATGTCTGGAGTGACTTCTATAGAGTTTATGTAGCCTGAGGAGCGATAATTAAATTCTGATGCTTAGTCTCAGAGTGTGCACGTTGATATGCAAAGAGGCAGGGGGCAACTCAAGGTTAGAACCTAGTTTATGTAACTGACGTCGATGATGACGCTAGCGTCAGTCGACAGTTGACTGATGTCGGTGGCTAGAGAATGGATAAAAAGGCTATTTTTAGCTCTTTGCCCATTTCTCCATCTGCCAAGTCCATTTACCATTAGAGAATGGTCAAAAGATAGGTTTATTAGGCATGAGAGTTAGTTAGAGAGTTGAAATAGGTCTTAGGTAGTTAAGATATGAAGGACTTAGTCATAGGGTGACTCATAGGGTAAAAAATGGTCTTAGGGTGAGGTGTCTAGGTGATGTCATTAATTTGAAATAAGTAGTTTATTTTAAATTAATAAGGTGTGTAAGGGACCAAGGGGAGTTGACACAATTTTGGTGTCTACATTTACCTATTTTTGTCTTGTGGTTTGTTTTGATGAACTACAAGACAAAAATAGATGTTAGGTTGCCCCAAGTAGGGGATGAGGTATTCCCCCTCAAACCGGGAGTCGAGGGAAGGTAATCTGAAATCAAGTGCCAATTTGACAGGCAGTGGATGGGTATGGTGAAGTTGAAGTGTGAATGCTGCAATAGTTGAGATTGCGCATATACCACTTCACGTGATAGGTAGGTCAAATTGTCATAGGCAAGGTCGAGGAGTGCTAAAATTGAAATAACCAGTCCCCAGCTTATTAGTCATAGCTAATTGGGTTAAACGATCAAAGTTGTAGCTCTAATGGTCAAGGAGGACTAAAATCAAAGTAACCGGGCCCCAGCTTATTAGTCGTCACTGATTGGGTTATATCGATCAAAGATGTATCTCCAATAGTCATCGTGTTCCAAGTATCTAAGCTAGGAAGTGTTCCTAGAAAACACGAAAAATGTCACAAATATTTGGGATCAACTTGGTCATGATTCGATAATACGTGTGAGGGTCATGGATAATTTGTTAATTATTCGTGAGGTAGCATATGTAATCAAAATAACCAAGGCAAAGTTGTCTCAAAAGTGGTCATGGTCTGAAGAGATAGTCACGATCTCCAAGGTCATTGGTTGAGTCGGGTTGAGATATAAGTGATCTCAAGTATATTTTGTTACAGTTTAGGAGATATATGTGATCTCCAATGTGCCCCATGAGGAGTCTAAGATGACTTCTAGTGTTAAAGCTGGTTGTTTGGTCATGAGTTTGGACAGTTTAGATAGTTGTTCCATTAGGTAGATGAACCAATGAGTGGTCGAGCTAACCTCAGAAGACTCCATGTCAATTAAGTCCTGCCTACATAGCCCATGTTTTAAGGGCCTCAGGCCAATGTAGTTCTCCCCAAAAAAGAAGAGGGTAGGTTATAGATTAGGTTTGACTAGGTTAAGTTAGACGAATGAACGAATGGCCAACCTAACCTCAGAAGACCTCATGTCAACTGAGTGTTGCCTACATAGCCCCTATTTTCAGGGCCTCAGGCCAATGTAGTTCTCCCAAAAAGGGAAGAAGAGTCAAAGAGGTTGATAGTTAGTTTGGGTATGTGATATGATGATGTTACAGTGTTTTCCATATTGTGTGATGGTGTATGTTGTAACATAAGTTATGTGGTTTTTTATCCTTAGCAATTTTCCATATTGGTGATGGTGTATGCTAAAAATGAAATGCGTTTATTTATGCTTTAGCAAGTTTCCATATTGGTGATGGTATATGCTAGACATAAATTGTGTTTGGTCGATAGTTTCCATTTGTATTGTTTTTCATAGAAACTAGTGTGAATGGGCCTATGATAATTCATATAACACAAATTGGTATTTGTATTAAATAAATCATGATGTCATGTTAGTGGTTTAGGAAATATGTTTTGGTTGTCATGTTATGGGCATGTGACGAAGTCAAGTAAGAAGTGAAAGGCGCATTGCTCTTTCATTGACAAGGACCATAATAATAGCATAGATAGGGGTTTGTGCAAACAATATCCCGATTCATGCATTACGTCATTGACCATTGATTTGTGTTAGAGAAGTACTCAAAGCACTTGACATTAAGTGAGCTCAAAATCCCTTGAGTATGTTGGGGTAATAGGTGTGATTAGGTGATATGTCAGGATAGGGTGACCCTTTTTATCAGGGATAACTTTGCCCTTTTTATAGGTGACCCTGAGAATGACTATAAATAAGTCCATGACTTTAATAGCTTGTAGACTGATCAATGTGGGGAGTCTATTTGGGGATGTTGTTTTGATTTGTGGTCATGTGAAGCTGATTGATGTGAGAAGCTTCTGAGAGGGTGTTGTGTATGTAGCAAAATTTAGGCATAGCCATCCTTCGAGGGAATGGTCTATAGTTTTTCTTTGTATGTTTTGATAGCTATCCTTCAAAGGAGCAGTCTATTAATTATAGTAGTTATGCAGTTGTCCTTCGAGGGAGTAGTCTACATTTATAGTTTATGACCTTTTGTTAGGCATCCCAATTTTATATTTTTTTCTTGTTTGTGACTGAACTTTTAGTCATGGACAAGACTATAGAGGTTTAAAGGTTTCCTTTTTATTAGGACAAAGCATTTACTACTTTAAAAAAAGGGTTAGCTAATTGTTATAGGGGAAAAGGGTTGAAAGGAATAGGAATGAGGATGACAGGGGTTGCTCAAGGGATGAGCTCAAGTTAAATATCAAGTGAATGATTACTTGATTAACAGTAAAATGGTCGCATATGTAAGGCATTATGGGGTTCAAGTTCTGGCCGGCCTTCGAGAGAAGATAGACGATAAGTCCCTAATCCATACTTGTGCATTATGATATAAGGTTTGAGCCAATTAGGAGCAAACTTTTCTAGTTTGCTTCTTTCTATATTGGTCACGTGTTGGTTTTCTTTAAGGATGAGATCTCTAATTTTGAAATCTTGCTCTTTCAAATTTTTGTTGTAAGCACGCTTAATGTGTTCTTGGTAGATATGAAGATGATTAAGAGGTTGGTTGATGCTTGGTTGAGGTCATGATAGTCAGTATAAAGTCAAATTCCCCTAGTTGCTTTTGTGATAGGGACAATGTTTGACACCCAGTGCGAATAATCAATGGGTTGGATAAATGAGATGGAGAGAAGATGTTGAAGCTCCTCTTTGACACGGAGTGCAATGTGAGGATGCATCCTATGAAGATTTTTCCTTACAGGTTTAGATTAAAAGGGTGAGATCTTGATCTTCCAGGTTGGAGGTAGGAATCTTAGAATCATGGAAGGTGATGGAGGCAATGGTGGGTAACGCTTTGACTAAAGCAATCAGTGGTTGGGGGTCTTTGGGTTGGACCTTCACTGCCTGTAAAGCTTTAATCAAGGCTTGGTGATGTTTTGGAGAGCTTTGAATTAGGTCATACAAAGACATCTTCATAGGTGTTTGGTGAAGTTGTTTCACCATGGAGTCACATATTACTTTCGAAGATGTTGGTTGGGATGTGCCCAAGATTGAAATCTTGGGTTTTGGTGGTTGAGAAGATTTGACAAATGGATGTGTCCAAGGGATAGAAACCTTCTTTTTTCCTTTATTCTTCATGGTTTGTGACCTGGTGGCCACATTGATAGTGTTGATTTCGAACAAAGAGGGAGAAGGTGGTAAAGGGACCATAGTCTGATGATGGGATTCCGATGAAGGTGATGAGGTTTGACAGGCATGGGATAGTGTCGGTGGTTTAATGAAAGAGTGGTCAAGAGGATCCTTAACAAAAAGGGTATCTTTTTTTAGGTGTTGACGAATAACAACTTTAAGAGTGCAGCAACGCTCAGTGTCATGTCTAGGTGTGCGATGATACGCACATATTTGATTGTCATCGAACCAAGATGGTTTTGATTCAAGATGTTGAAATAGTTTAATGGGTGGGAGAGTGATACTAGAAGACTACAACAATCGATGTAACATTGAAGCATAGGACCCCACTAATGAGCCTGCACTTTTTTTTGAAGTAGGGGTTGACAACTTCTATTTAGGAGTTGTAGGAGGATTTTTTCATACCATCTTTTTGTTTGGTGGTGTGACCACACGTGTAGATGGCACTTTTATGGTGAGAGGTGTCAAATTTTTTAGAGGAAATATATGTTTGATGGGTAGCGAGAGTAATGGAGGCGATTTGTTTTTGTGAGGTGTTGGAGTAGGGAACACTCTTATTAAGGTGGAAGGGTGTGGGCCCAAAATAGAGGGCAATGGTTGTTGGGGATCAATCAACAATGGATTACACTTGTGAAAGCAATAAATGTAGAAATAAATTAGATAGATAAGTAACTGAAATGATAAATAGCACAGAACAAGATATACAAGAAAACACCCTGAAAACTTGTATTAAAACCCTTTACAATAGGAATACAATGAAGAAACTTCGTTCTTCCACACCTCTCTCAGATGCACACAAGATCTCTCACTAGATCTCTATTCCTCAAGAGCTCACTCTCAAGTACACTCAAATCCAACAACCTAGATTGATGCAACTCAGTACTGTCCTTCAAACATTCACAATGTTCTACTCATACAGTTCTACTCTCATACTAAGCTAAGAAGATCTTTCCTACATATAGAAATAGGAAACTTGAGCATGCTCTTAAAACAAACAGTTAAGCCTCTTCAACAAGGGCTCTAAAAATAATATTGCTAATAATAGAGACGCGAGCTTGAGTCTACAACTCAAACTCATCATGCAAACACTCGCTTCTGTCCATGAAAATTGCTTTCTGGACACACAGGTAACCGACGTCGGTTCCTGTCTATTCGCCTGTGACCGTCACCGGCTGACCCTACTGTCGACGTCAGTGCCTCTGTAACTGCAACTGATCGACGTTGGTCACTCCTGACCGATGCCGACATCTGTGTAGACCTGAACCTGTTTAAGTCTACTCCTTGGTGAAGCTTTTAGCTCCACACCCTAACAATCTCCAACTTGGAGATAAACCAGCTGCACCAGTACCTGTACAGCAACATCTTCTAGCTCCTCCATCTTCAATTCAATCATGAAGACCAATAAAAGTTAAATGAAGATTCAACTTCTCCTTCGTAACCGGCTTTGTTAGCATATCAGCAGGATTCTTGTCTGTATGGATTTTCTCCAGTTTCAACTCACCATATTCCAATACCTATCATATGAAGTGGTACCTTAGCTGTATGTGCTTGGTTCTTGAGTGAAAAGCTGAGTTCTTAGCTAAATGGATTGCACTCTGACTGTCACTATACAATCTGCAACTCCCATGCTCCCTTCCAAGCTCTTCCATGAATCATGTCATCCATATCATCTCCTTGCTAGCTTCTATAGCTGCAATATACTCTACTTTTGTAGTTGACAAGGCAACAACCTTCTACAACTTAGATATCCAGCTAACCGCCGTTCCACCTATAGTAAAAACATAACCTGTAGTGCTCCTCCTGCCATCCAAATCACCTGCCATATCTGAATCTACATAACCATGTAGAGAGGTATCTGAACCTCCATAGCACAAGTGTCTACTGCTGGTTCCTCTCAGATATCTAAGGATCCATTGAACTGCCTTCCAATGTTCCTTACCTGGATTGGCCATATACTTGCTTACTACTCCCACTGCTTGGGCAATATCCGATCTAGTACACACCATTGCATACATCAAACTCCCTACTGTGGAAGAATATGGAACCTTACTCATGTACTCTACCTCTTCATGTGAATTAGGACATTATTCTTTACTCAACTTAAAATGTCTAGCCAAAGGTGTGCTTACCGGTTTAGCATCCTGCATATTGAACCGTTTCAACACCTTGTTCACATAATCTTCTTGAGACAATATCAACCTGTGATTTTTCCTGTCTCTCTTAATGCTCATGCCAAGGATTTTCTTAGCTGCTCCCAAATCCTTCATAGCAAACGTTTGAGCTAATTTTACCTTTAGCTCTGAGATATCCTACATGTGAGACCCTGCAACCAGCATGTCATCTACATACAACAATAGAATAATATATATACCGTTATCAAATCTCTTGAAATACACACAATGGTCTGATTGACACCTACTGTAGCCATGCTCAGTCATAAACCTGTCAAATTTTAAGTACCATTGCCTAGGAGCTTGCTTGAGGCCATACAAGCTTTTCTTTAACCTGCACACAAACTTCTCCTTACCCTTGACCTCGAATCCTTCTGGCTATTCCATATAAATTTCTTCATCCAAATCTCCATGAAAAAACGATGTCTTAACATCTAGCTGCTCAAGATGCAAATCCTCAAAAGCAACCAAAGACAATACAACCCTTATTGAAGTCATCTTAACAACAGGAGAAAAAATCTCACCAAAGTCAATACCTGGCTTTTGTGCAAATCCTTTCACTACCAATCTGGCCTTATATCTCATCCGTCCATCCTCACCTTCTTTCAACCTGTAGGTCCATCTGTTCTTCAGTGTTCTCTTACCAGCTGGCAATTCAACCAAATCCCATGTTTGGTTCTCTCTTAAGGATTCCATCTCCTCAACCATGCCACGCTCCCACTTACTCCTGGACTCCACTTATAATGCTTCTTCAAAACTCTCTGGTTCTCCACCATCGGTTAGCAATAAATAATATAAAGAAGGAGAATATCTAATTGGAGGCTTACTTACCCTTTCAGACCTCCTGATGGGTGTCTTGGACTCGTTCTCAACAATTTGTCCACCCAAATTTTCTGACAGTGACCAACCTCGGCCACATGTAGACCTGTTACTGGCCGACGTCGGTTCTACCTGGCCGATGTCGGTGCCTGGTCTGTCGACGCCGGTATCTGCATGACCGACATCGGTTTTTGTACTGCTGACGTCGGTTCCTAACCTGTCGACGTCGGTCTCTGTGTTTTCCTGTAAGTGATTATTTCTTTTTCCTGCGAGCTCATTTTGGACCATAACTTCGTCCAATTCACTATTGCTCTGCCCAGATTGATCCAGCTTCCTTATCTGATAACTGTACATCACTCTTTCATTGAAAACAACATCACGGCTCCTGATTACCTTGTTAGTTCCTAGATTCCAAAATCTGAAACCAAAATCATCTGAGCCATAGCCAATAAACGTGCACCTCATAGACTTAGCATCAAGCTTCTTTCTATTTTCCTTATCTATGTGCACAAAGGCTTCACAACCAAAAACTTTGAGATATGAGAGATCTACCTTTTTACCTGTCCATGCCTCTTTTGAAATTCCACCATCCAGAGCTGTAGAGGGTCCTCTGTTAATCAGGTACACTGTGGTGTCAACTGCTTCTGCCCAAAACTCTAGGGGCAACCCAGCATGCAATCTCATACATCTTGCACGCTCCATGATAGTTTTGTTCATCCTTTCAGCAATACCATTCTGCTGAGGTGTCTTTGGAACCGTCCTTTGCCTTTGGATTTCGTGAGTGTAACAATACCAGTTAAACTTAAGACTACAAAACTCACCGCCATTATCAGATCTCAAGCACTTTAATCTTCTGCCTGTTTCATTTTCAACCATGGCTTTCCAAATCTTAAAAGTCTCAAAAACATCAGATTTTTTTTAATACAGTAGATCCATACCTTTCTTGTGGCATCATCTATGAATGTAACATAGTACCGTGATCTGCCAATAGAGGCTACCTGAGCCGGTCCCCACACGTCTGTGTGAACAAGCTGCAACTTCTGCCTTTTCTTAGTAGACCCAGTCTTGAGAAAACTAACCCTTTTCTATTTTCCAAATACACAATGCTCACAAAATTCTATATCCATACTTTTCAAATCTGAAAGCATACCTTTAGACTTAGGAATTGACATCCCCTTCTCACTCATGTGGCCAAGCCTTGAGTGCCACAATTTAGCATCCACATCTGAAGTAGATAAAACTGAAGGAGATTTGTTAGTAACACAATTACATAAATAGAGAGTACCTTCTCTCTTACCTCTGGCCATAACAAGTGCACCCTTGGTCACCTTCCAAGAATCTGCTGTGAGAGTTATTGTACAACCCTCATCACCTAGCTTACCTGCAGAAATCAAATTTCTCTTCAAACTAGGAACATGCATCACATCTCTCAACACCCATGTGTTGCCATTCTGCATCTTCAGCTGCACTTTACCTTTGCCAGTAATCTTACAAGGCTCATTATCCCCTAAGTACACTATTCCAAAATCTCCATGGATATAGTCACTGAAATATTTCCTGTTAGGAGTAGCATGGAAAGATGCACCAGAATCTAATACCCAAGACTCTATATTATTATGCAGAGAGAAAATTAAAGCATCCTGTGCAATACTTGCAATCTTGGCTTCTTCCTTTCCTTCGTGCTGATTGTCCTCCTTAGGCTTTGACCAACAATCTCTGCTTATGTGCCCCATCTTTCCACAATTCTAGCATTGTGGCTTCCTGCCATTTCTGGATTTAGATCTGCCTTTTCCCTTAGACTTAGATCTTGCTCTGCCTTTCTTGCTCTTCTCTTTTTGCCTTTCCCTGCTCTCAAAACTTAAAGCGTTCCTGGATGCCTCTTCTGTGCTTTTCCTGCGTATTTCCTCATTCAAGATAACACTAACAACATCCTCTACTTTCAAAATATTTGATGCAGATGCAGTATTACTTACTGCCATTACTAAGCCATGCCAGCTTTCAGGCAAAGAACATAATATTAGAAGAGCTTTTATTTCATCTTCAAATACAATATTGACTGAACTTAACCGATTAACAATACCATGGAAATCATTTAGGTGATTAGAAACAGATCCACCTTCTTGCATATGCAAATTAAATAACTGCTTCATTAAATATACCTTATTTGAAGCTGAGGGTTTTTCATACAAATTTGCTAGCGTAGTCATTAACTCTACCGTAGTTTTTGCCTGTGACAAATTAGATATCACAGTGGAGGCCAGACTCAATCTTATAGACCCAAGAGCCTTTCTGTCAAGAACTTCCCATTCTTCATCCTCCATGTCCTTGGGCTTCTTTGCTATCCCACCTAACGGTAAGTAAAGATCCTTCTGATACAGATAGTCCTCTATCTGCATTCTCCAATGTTGATAGTTCTTTCCATTAAACTTTTCTATTCTCAACTTACTTTCTTCTGCCATTGCTTCTCCCACTCAAACAGAAATCCCTGTAAAAACCCCTATGAGCAACCTGTAATCCAAACACACTACACAGATCTGAACCACCTGTTAGTGAACTTGAGCTCTGATACCACTTGTTGGGGATCAACCAACAATGGATTACACTTGTGAAAGCAATAAATGCGGAAATAAATCAGATAGATAAGTAATTGAAATGATAAATAGCACAGAACAAGATATACAAGAAAACACCCTGAAAACTTGTATTAAAACTCTTTACAATAGGAATACAATGAAGAAACTTCGTTCTTCCACACCTCTCTCAGATGCACACAAGATCTCTCACTAGATCTCTATTCCTCAAGAGCTCACTCTCAAGTACACTCAAATCCAACAACCTGGATTGATGCAACTCAGTACTGTCCTTCAAACATTCACAATGTTCTACTCATACAGTTCTACTCTCATACTAAGCTAAGAAGATCTTTCCTACATATAGAAATAGGAAACTTGAGCATGCTCTTACAACAAACAGTTAAGCCTCTTCAACAAGGGCTCTAAAAATAATATTGCTAATAATAGAGACGCGAGCTTGAGTCTACAACTCAAACTCATCATGCAAACACTCGCTTCTGTCCACGGAAATCGCTTTTTGGACACACAGGTAACCGACGTCGGTTCTTGCCTGTTCACCTGTGACCGTTGCCGGCCGACCCTACTACCGACGTCGGCGTCTCTGTGTAGACCCGAACCTGTTTAAGTCTGCTCCTTGGTGAAGCTTTTAGCTCCACACCCTAACAATGGTGATGGTGTGGGAGGAGTTCTCTGACGTGGTTTGGTAGTCTTCTTTAGTTTGGTGCGAGGACCACTATTGTGTGGGGTGAGGTTAAAGTCTACCTTCACTTGTGGGTGAGTGAGGTTTGATGCAGGGTGAACACCGAGAGATTTAACCTGTTTCGGCATGGTGGACGCTTGTGAAGGTTTGGGTTCAGGTGTGGACAGTTGAGTTTTTGAAGATTTAGAAGTAGAAGCCCAACTCTCGTCAGAGACTTTCGGGTGATTTTTTACAAAAGGGTTGGTAGTGTAAGATGAAGTGGGATGTGTAAGATAAGGAGTCTTAAGTCACTCCCATAATGCCTCATGTTTTAAGTTCCTTGAATGAAGAAATCCTAAGTTTTCTGCCAATCGAGAGAAGGGTTTAGGCAATGTCGTAAGAGGTCTTACAGTTGGTCTTTTGGAGGATTTAGGTGAATGCGAGAGTGAAAATGTATTGGACGCAGTGATCTCAGGACAAAGGCAAGAGAAAACCATCACCGAATCTTCTTCAACTGAAGTGGGTGAAGAGATAAATTCTTCTCTCGGTGGAAAAGGAATTAGAGAATGTGGCTCTTCGAGAGGATAGAGCATAGGGATGATCATGCCTTCCACTTGTGGTCTAGGGGCATGGAAAGTATGATCCTCCATTGGTAATAGGAAGGATGATGGCGGGGCTAGTGGCATTGGTATAGTCAAAGCATCCTCCAATATGGGAGAGGTCAAAGTAGACTCTCCTATGTGTAAAAGGGGGGTTGATGAAGGACTATCCTCCATTTTTGGAGGACAAATAGGAAAGGAAGGCTCTTTTTCTCATGGTGGAGAAATAGGTTGACTAACCTTTTCAGACTGTGGGAGAGGTTGGTTAGGAATGAAAAGAGAAACCATGTCAACTGTGCATAGATTGCGCTCTTGGGGGTCATCGGTCATGGTCTGAACATTATTTTGACTTGGGGGATGGTTAGGGAATAGTTGCCTAAAGATATCTATGTTTTGGTTAGCTGGTGTATTTGGGTTATCCAAAATAAGATCCCCTTTGTCTAACATGTCCTGAATAGCATTTTTGAGGGTTTTGTAATTGTCTGTGTCATGACCTTTGACACGATGATAGTTACAAAAGTCATTTTTCCTATACCATGTAGGGATAGTTTTTGAGGGGTCAAATTGAGGTGGTGGTTGTATTTGAGGGAGGTTGAAGACTCCCTGTTTTACTAGTTTATCCAACACGAAAGCGTATGATTTTCCTATTGGAGTGTATTGACGCTGTACATATCATTGTTGGAATTGTCTTGTGATGCTTTGTGATGTGGAGGGCTCAGATTGGTTAGTTGTGGTAGAAGATGATGATCTAAGTACCACAGTGTTTGCCGATCCCTTAGACTTGGAATGGAAAGAAGAAGATTTGGAAGAAGGGTCATTGGATTTTTGTTAGTATTTTTATTACGTAATTTGACCTTATCTTCTTCGACAGTGCAGAGTTCAAGCTTTCTGGCCATGGTGAAAGCTTCGTCAAATGTACAAAAAGTTTAAACCCACAAAGTGGATGAGATGTGCTTGGCACATGCTCTTGAAAAGAGCTCAATGAGCTCATGTTGAGGTAGTGAAAAGGAGAGTTGGTTGATCAAACCTCTCCAACGGGTGACAAAGTCAACTATTGATTCATCATCAAAATGTCTAATAGAATATAGGTATGTGATGGAGACCTTCTTAGTGATGTTGATTGAGAAGTGGTTGAGAAATAGCTGAGTTAGTTGAGTGAAGGTAAAGAGAGAATGACTGGTAATAGAGCTATACCAATCAAGGGCAGCACCAGAAAGTGACATGGGAAATGTGCGAAGTAATAACGCATCATCGTGTGCTATAAGGTAGCAAGCGTATCTAAACGCTCTCAGATGTTTTTGTGGGTCCTCTTTACTCTGAAAGCGAGTAAATTTTGGGAGTTCCCACTGGCTATGATATGGTTGAATAGGGACTGAATGGTGGATAGGTTCATTATAGATTTGTTCATATGAAAGAACATTCTTTAAACTAGAAATAGATGTCTCAAGGTTGGACATCTTATCCATCAGCATCTTAATTAGATCGGCAGATGGATTGGCAGGAGGGGCACCCCTTAAGTTATAGGGTACTTAGAAGGTGTTGGGAGGGGTGTATGACGTACTTGGTTGCATTTGTGTAGGTGCAACATATTGGTAGTTCGTCATAGGGACTGATGTTGAGGCCAAGGGGGCTTGTGCCATGAAGTTGGAGGGCACAACTTGAATAGATGCCACCAAGGGTGGTTGAATGGTGGTGACACTAGTGAATGGGTAGTTGGTCACTCTTGTATTTATGGGTGCAATAGTGGGTGGGATAGAGACAATCAAGTTTTGGAAAGGTGTCGAACTTGGTTGAATTGTTTGTGGTTGAGGGGGTACGAAAACCCTGATGGAGGTAGGTCCAAAAATAGAAGGAGAAGCCAAATCTTGAACATTGGCCATGGTTGAGTGATTGGTTGAGGCAATGGCCTGAGTGACCATAAGCTAGGTAGTGGACGCTGTTGATATCATTGCTGCTTCAACCAAGGAAGTTGGCATCCCATAAACAGGGTTACTTGAAGGATCTCGCATTTGGCTTCTAGCGAGATAGTGTTGGAGAGCCTTGACATTGAGGTCAAGGAATCTTTCAAAGTCTTGATCCCCTACGAGAACAATAGGAGGTTGATTTGAGGTAGGTTGAATAGGAGTATGCTCAGTGTCTGAAGTATACTCCATTAGAGGACTTGTTATGAAGGGCGAAGATGGGAGTGGCTATTGCCTTGCATGGTTAACAAGAGTTTTGGCTTGACTGTGTGTCAGAACCATCCAAGGCAAAGGGGGATCAGGTTTCAAAAATTGTGTTTCAGTTTCAAAAAACCAAAATTTATGTTTAACAACAAAAAAGTTGGGTTTTAAGCTTGCTGTTTGGAAAGAAAATTTGTTGACAGTGACCAAAGTCGGTTTACTAACCGATGTCAATTATGAAATGTTGCCGAGGTCAGTGAGATAACCGATGTCGATGAAGATGGATTGCTGATGCCAGTGGAAAAATTGATGTTAGCTTCTATGTAATTTCAAAAACATAGAAAATTGATAATTTTTGAAAGAAGGAGAAATTTTGAGTTGTTTTTAGACTTTAGAATGATGCAACCTTACCAGCTCAAAAAATTAGATAAAAATAGAAAAATAGATGATTTGGCAAGCAACCTCTAAAATGTTAAATTCCTAAGAATAAATTTTAGAGTCGTGGTGGCTTATGCCTTAGAAGAATGTGTTTGGAAATTGGGCTTTTAGAATGGGTCCTAAAGAGGAAGTCTATGGCTAGTTTCAGGGTATGTTTTAGTGTTCAAAAATCTGTTAGGTTCAGTACGTGGCCTGGTGCTGGGGCTTGCTCCCTTCACTTCATGAACCCAGAGCTGAGCTGGGCCACTTAGCCAATATATACTTTGCCTATATTTTATACTCTACCAGAGAATAGAGTGGGTCCTCCTCTTGGTGGTGAAATCCAAGTAGGATCGCCAGGAAGGGTAAGGTATCCGCTAGGTGATGAAATCTTAGATGGGCCTTGTCTCAAGTATGTTATATGTTTAATTTGATTGCTTATGGTCTGGTTGTGTAACATTTGTGCACTATGATTTATTCATAATGCATTTTTAATTACTAAGTGAGTAGGCTAAGTATGCATTCAAGCAAGTATGAAATGCAATAGTTTTTTTTTAAACCCAAATTGAAATGTTTTGTTTGAATGCAAACAAGTGGAGAAAAGGTAAAGAGTATGAATTTTCACTACTCTGAGATGCAGGCAAGAAATGACAAGAAGAAAAAGAAAGATGTTCTTTTTAACTTGTACTAATGGTTTATTTTCAAAATAAAGAGATAGAAGAAAAAGGATGCAAGAAGAGAATGTTTTCCTAATGCATCTATATGAAAGTTTGCTTTTAGAAAAAATGAACCCAAGGAAAATTCCAGTGTCCCATCGGGTGTGCCAGAATGTTTCTCTACATTTTTGCTAATTATATTCAGAAGAAGAAGAAACTAAAGTTAAGGGTTAGGGGTTTGTACGTTACCCAGATTAAGTTACGCACCGTATCCAAGCATTGTAAGAGCTCCTCTTTGGCTGTGGAGGAAACACCTGTAGATAAGAATAAGACTTAAACAAAGAGAATGTTAGAATAAGATATGGTGGACTGCCAAGTAACACGTTCGGTCTCAGAATCATAAAAACTTCCTTAAGGGATGGCAGTCCACTATTTAAGACAAAGAGATTTGTATAAAATGAAATGATAAAAGACTTACAAAAATGAAAAGGCAAAATATTGTGTACCTATTTCCTGTAGTCCGTGAGTCTCAGCAGGCTGGTCAAAGGTTTTATCTGATCTTATGGACTGTTTAAATAGGTTCTGATTTGCACAATCACCGACGTCAGTTATGCTACCGATGTCGGTAGGTAAATAGTGCCGATGTCGGTTATACTGCCGATGTCGGTAGGGGCAATAGGTCTTTAGATGGGTTTTAGGGTATTTCTGTGATGGACAAAGGACTCTAGGAGTTGGGAGGTTTGTGTAGAGTTATGGGAAAGAGAATAGGGTCTGAGGAAGGGCAAAATGGTAGAGGGTAGGTGTGAGAATAGGGTAAGAGTCAGAGGAAGGCTTTTCAGCCCTTCCACGAAAGAAGTCAGGTTTCTTTTACAGTATTCAGAAATAGTAAATAGAAACTAATTACCAAGTTATTCTAAAACTTTGAAATGGAGACCAGAAGAATACTTAGCTTTTTGGTGAAGACCCAAGGGTGTCAGGATGCTTATTCTTGTTGCAGCTAATGTCGAAGACCTCGTACAATGTTTTCAATCCAATGTCTGGAGTGACTTCTATAGAGTTTCTATAGCCTGGAGAGTGATAATTGAATTCTGATGCTTAGTCTCAGAGTGTGCACATCAATATGCAAAGAGGTAGGGGCAACTCAAGGTTAGAACCTAGTGTATGTAATCGATGTCAGCAATTACGTTAGCGTCGATCGACAGTTGACCAACGTCAGCGGCTAGAGAATGGGTAAAAGGGTTATTTTTAGCTCTTTACCCATTTCTCCATCCGCCAAGTCCATTTGTCATTGGAGAACAGTCAAAAGATGGGTTTATTAGGCATGAGAGTTAGTTAGAGAGTTGGAATAGGTCTTAGGTAGTTAGGATATGAAGGACTTAGTCATAAGGTGACTCATAGGGTAAGAAATGGTCTTAGGGTGAGGTGTCTAGGTGAGGTGTCGAGGTGAGGTGTCATAGGTGAGGTGTCTAGGTGATGTCATTAATTTAAAATAAGTAGTCTATTTTAAATTAATAAGGTGTGTAAGGGACCAAGGGGAGTCGACACAATTTTGGTGTCTATAGTAGCATATATGGGATAATCAACAAGATAACTGATCTAAGGGAAAATTGCACACTATAGAGATAATTGCTTGCTTGAATAAGAGCGTTGTACAATCCATACACTCCACATGACCTGTTAAAATAATAAATCTTGCTTAAACATGAAGGATAAAGGGATTAAGGATAATACTATCACTTGGCTCCACTATTCATCATTCACATACTTAGATAAAATGTTCACAACTCAGAATTGGACTTGTATTCAATGTTCAAAGACAAAGTGTAATGTCATTCTAGCAAGGCTTTGCCAATACCAGCTGTGGTTAGATCCATACAATAGCCAAAAGGTTTTATTTATAGAACTTGGAAGAAGAGAGAGAAAATATAAGTTTAAGAGGCATAAGGACAAGTGTCAAAAGATGAAAATTAGTTATAATGCATGTGGATGAATTGTAAAAGAAGTTAGGAAATCAATTTGCACATGATTCTATCTCAAAAAAGCCTCTTCTCCAAAGGTGGTGTAGCATTTTTTCAATCATTCTCTCTTGGAAAATGCCTTCATCATGGGCTTCCTTGAGCATTCCAAATCAGATTAGGGACAAGTGTATCATGTGTACCAAGGAGAGGAAGTTACAAAGAGGCATCCACCTGTATTGGGAGTTTTCCTAATCATTGACAATCTCTTACACAAGCACAATCATCATCTATAACCATGATCACTTTCCAATAGGATTTTATTGAAAATTGGCACTAGTATCTTTTAATCCTTCCAAATTGATCTGTACCACGGCTCTCATAAATCATGGTAGGACACTTCATACACTTGGCTTCATCAGAGACATCTCAAAAGGCCTCTAAATTCATTTTACCACTCTTTTCACTGTCACTTTAGATATTGGTTGAAGTGAAAGGCCTAGCAAGGACACTTGTCATCATTTCCAAGCTCTATAAATGGCACAAGGAGTTGTTTCAAGTCATAAGCTACCCTCCCAAGTGATTGGTATCCCATGATCATCTTCAGTACCTGTAAAACACAAGAAAATGTCAAATAAACTTTATTTTTGCTTGAACTGTATGGATTTCATACAATATATTTTCATGTATATGATCCCAATGAAGTTGTCAACAACTTCTCTTTTACTCTCAAGGTCAAATTTATTCATTTGGATGCACTTTGAGCCTCATTTCTTCCATCAGGTCATAAAACAGGGTTTGTAAGGGTTTTGAGGTCACTTGGACTCTTAACCTTTGTTCATAAAGGCTACACATTATAATTCTCTCAAAATTACACTAAAGTATCCTCAAAGACCCTTTCTAACTTCCCTAGACACCTCAAGGTCCCATGCACAAGCTCATGAAAGTTTCAAGCATTTCAAGTTGGCATTCGTGTCCTTTTCATGCATTTTATGAGGGTTTTAAGTGTATTCAGACCAAGAATTGGCTTTCTAATGATTATTGTTGACCATTTTGGCCCTACAGGCCAAAATCGATCTCCTTCTTCCCCTGCTATTCTGAGCTAGTTCAAATTTGATTTTGCACAAGTCTTTCGGCAAAAGGAGAAACCAGTTCAGTGGTTCAGCGCCTGGGTCCAATGGCATGATCTTTCCATGAACTTTGAACTTGAACTTTGAACCATTTTTGGTTTAATGAGTTGGTTCAATAAGCTGGTTCAATGAGTTGGTGCAGTTTAGTTGGTCCACTCTTTTGGTTCAATCGGGTTGGTTCAAATGGGTTGGTTCAAGCAATGGTTCAATCAAAAAAATTCAAAGGAGTCTTCCAAAGCCCGAAGGACAAGTGCCCTTTTGGAGGGCAGTCAAGCTTTTCAAAATAGACCATTCTAGTAGGCTGCAAAGGACACTTAGGCGTCAAAAGGACCTTTGTAACTTTTTTGAAAAGCAAGTTTGGAGACCAAAGTACCCTTTCAGAGGGCAGGTGATGAACAAAATGGACCATCACAAAAGTCTATAGGGTAGCTTTGGGCATAAAGTACCCTTATGGATGGCAAGAAAGCACTTAAAGGGAAGAAACACCAAGGCAAAGAATTCCTTTGGACATTTTATTCGAAGTAAATTTCTGCAAGGCAAAGATAGAAGGAAAAGCAAAGACAAAATTTCTTCAGGCAAAATGTCTGAAGGAATTCCTTCAGACATTTTGTTCGAAGAAATCTTTTTCGGAGGAAAACCCCGTGGCAAAAGACAAGATGAATTATTTCGGATAAAAATTCCAAAGGAATTCACCTGAAAGGAAAAGGGCCCATGAGAATAAGTGAGGAATTCAAAGGAAGAAATCCTTCAGATAAAATGTCTGAAGGAATTCCTTCAGACATTTTGTCTGAAGGATTTAAAGAGCAAAGCCACTGAAGGACCCCGAAGGGCCTTCAGACATTTTGTTCGAAGAAATCTTTTTCGGAGGAAAACCCCGCGGCAAAAGACAAGATGAATTATTTCGGATAAAAATTCCAAAGGAATTCACCTGAAAGGAAAAGGGCCCATGAGAATAAGTGAGGAATTCAAAGGAAGAAATCCTTTAGATAAAATGTCTGAAGGAATTCCTTCAGACATTTTGTCTGAAGGATTTAAAGAGCAAAGCCACTGAAGGACCCCGAAGGGCAGGTGCCCTTGCGGGGGACTCTCAGCTGTTGAAAGAAGGACCTTTCTCAAGGCCCAAAGGGACACTTTCACTTTGGGAGGTTCCAAAAATAAAATCCCAAAGGAAATGAAGCAAAAAGGCTAAAGCAAAGGAAAAAGCCAAAGGAATTGACTAAGGGGTGATGGGCCCGTGGATGTCAAAGTTGGGAACCATGAACTAGTCGTTGGCTTTCAAATGGTGACGGGCCCATGAACGTCAATTTTATGGCAATAAAATAGCCTTTGATCTTTAAAACTTGAGCACCAACCAGAAAAGAGCCTAAAGAGCCAAAGAAGTAGCAGAAGATTGCCCTCGAGGGTTGAAAGAGATAGAAAAGACAAAGTTGGGAAGAGACAAAAGAGCCAAGTGTATAAATGGACAAAATAGTCCAAGTGGCAAAGGAAGGTGTTGACTCAAGGAGTTACTCCAGTGGTTGACATAGTGCTTGCCAAGTAGTCATCAAGGGGCATGAACAGTGAATAGTGTGACCCATTTGTTTCACTTTGCATTGATGAGCAGATTAACTGCGTAAATGCCTTTAAGGAGCAGTCTTGTTTGTAAACAAATGGTGTGGCCTATGTTTTTTAAACCCTTGAAGTCAAAATTGGAGCCGACACAACATTATCTTTTAGTGGCTTCCTCTTTCTAACCCTCTCAGCACACATGGACCACTTGTCAAAGGGTGCCAAAGTCTTTTCCAGAAAGGGCACTTTTGTTTTCCTCTTCTCTATATATATTGTAACTTCTCATTTGAGAAAGATATCTCTCATATTGTAAGGCGAAGCCTTACCAATTTTCACTTAGAATCAATATAATACACATTTTTTACCTCTATTCTGGTTGGATATATCTTTGAGTGTGTCTAAGTGTTAGCCTTGTGTTCAGTCATTGTTTCCTAATGCTTTCACAGGCTTGATACCAATATACTTGGTATAGACAAAGCGTCATTCCTATAGGTGACAAGAGTTGTATCTAGAGCACAGAGGCAGAAGTAGGTTACTAAATAGTGTGCTTTTCTTATAGCACCTATGGCAAGTTCTTTTTATGTGTGTTTCCATTAAAGCCTCCCTGCCAAGCTCCGTGCAGTCTGGTCCTTTTACCAGTTAAAGTGTATGTATGTGTTCTTATGGTTCATAGTGTGAGTGTGAGTAGATCAAACTTATTTGGTGCATCACCATCTTAGGTTAGGTTTTATTTTTTAGTAATCCTTCTCTCTTTTCACCCCCCATTATATATATGTATGTATGTATTAGAAACTTACTGGAATAACTCAGATGCATCAAAGGGAGCTAGACCTTATCTAGAGACTCTCCTCTCAGTTTATCTATACTCACAAACAAGAGAAGAGTTTCCATTGTGATGCGTGGAAGATAGGATCTCAACCTCCTGTTAAGAGTGCAATCCACTGCATCAACAATTTTTGGCATGCCCGATGGGACAAAGTTTTAACACTTAACAAAGTTCCAAGATTGATGATGGTTCTATTACAGCAAAATCAACCATTTACAACATCTGGTGACTCCACTAGTAAGAGCATCAGTTTCTTATCAAAGACCAGTTTGACCTCCTATGCCTAAAATCACCACACGATCTGCTGCTAGGGGTGTCCCTTTTGAATTCATTGAATTTCCTTTGAACTTAGCAAAGTGACTAAGGTTTGAAAAAACCCATCCTTATTCAACAAATCACTTTCCTAGACCTGCTAAAAGATACACCTATGCAAGAAGGCCTCGGTTGAATCCTGTCATAGCTATGGCATTACTTTTTGTGGCCTTTCATGGTCAGAGTCCTTTGAATCTCCACCATTATGAACCAATTCCAAGAGCAATCCTTAAAAATGTGCCTTCCTTTAATGGAGAAGGGCCCATTACCACCATCGAACACATCATAAATATTGCTAACCTCTGCAATATTCACAATGTCACTGAGGAAAACATTACGATCAAATTGCTGGCATTATCTTTCAAGGATAATGTTTTAGACTGTTATAGGACTTTGCCCATGAATTTAGTCAATTCTTGGAATGAATTGGGCACCCTCTTAATGAACCAATTTGGGGAGAAGAGTGACCACCTCTCACTCGCCGAGCAACTGACCATAATGAAAAGAGCTCCACATGAATTCATACAGGATTTCAATACTTATTTTCAAAAAAATGGGACATAATCCCTATTTTGGTAAGCCTAACTCTAAGCTATGCTTTTCTCTATTATTTGAAAGCGTTGAATAGCAACATCACTATTATGATACAGTCCATGGGAGGACATGTGCTGCCCGCCACCTATGACATAGCTATAGTGGCTGAGAATTGCCTGGTGCAGGCTGAAAAAATAGCTCTTAGGCCTCATATGCCACTCTTTCCTAAATTAATGCATCCAATCTAGACTATTGCACCCACCTTGGCTCTTTTTCCTAGCATAGAAAAGCCAGCTGCTACTTCATCCAATGACCTCCATGAAGTCAAAAGCTTGTTACAAAGCATAACAAATGAACTAGTGGCTCTTAAAAGGTAGTAAGCTCAAGGCAATCAACCAAATCAAGGATATCAGTAGTATGGTCAAGCAAATAGACCCCCTTTCTAGAATTACAATCAAGGGCAGGGTCAATTTGCACATGCCAGACCTTTTTAAGGCTACAATCCAGGCGCCCCTTCATCATCCAAGGCTCTAGCATCCACTCAAAATAATTTGGTACAGGAATAGCCCAGTTGCTCAACCATGGGATATGGTCAAGATCAGGCTATTTATATAAATGGAATGTTGAGTAACTACACAAATGTACAAGACAATTAGGCAGCCACCCAATTCCCAAGCTTTGAGGCTTCAGTGTAACCTGACATGGGCAGTAGTCAGACTCAGCCCAATTCTACTCTCATGAATCACTTGGAGGGTAAGTTTTATGCAATTAATTACACAGGTAGTGCAGATAATTAGGGCGACTATGTCACAGCCAACACAAAGTCCAAAAGGAGAGCAATAGAAGAAGCTCAAGCAGTTGCCCAAATGTTAGCAAGACCTTTTTCATCACATGTAAACCAAAAGGTTCCAAACTTTAGACCTCCAATTGTACCTTCAGTGCATTGACTTGTGTCTCAAGCTGTAAGTAATCCCAAAGAAAATTTGAAAGAAGGAAACCCTTGAGTCAATGTGGTAGACCAAATGAAAAAGCTGCACATGAACATCTCTTTGTGGGATTCATTATCAATACCATGACAAAAAGACATGTTGCAAAAGGAATTGCATAGGCTGAATGAACAAGCTATCCCATCAAAAACTAATAATGTCCTGATGATGAATGGATAGCCTTCCACATTAGAGCAAGTTAAGAAAGAAGAAAAGGTTCCCCCCTTTTATTTATACTTGGTCATAGGAGATTTTTTGGTGCACAATTGCATCATTGACAATGGAGCAAGCACCTCGATAATTCCCAAATGCATAGCTGATAAGCTAGGGCTAAAATATGAAGAAATGACTAAAGAAGTCCTGCAGCTAGATGGAACACCAGCAAAGACACTTTGGGGTGGTGAAAGGTTTGAGCTTAATGCTACACACCTACCTAGCCTTCTCAGTTCTTCATGATGTGGTAGTGGTGAATGCCCCTCCTTACTTTGCTATTTGCTTGTCCAGAGATTTCACATCCAAGATAGGCAGCTACTTAGCAACAAACTGATCTTATCTAGTTTTTAAAACCAAGTATGGGACTAAGGTTAAGATTGAATCAAAGCCACTCCATAGAGATCATTTGGAACCATACTCACTCAAGGTGACAAATGTCAGCTATGTCATTATTGACTAGGAAGAATTACAAGTGGATCAATCTCCATCCTCTGCCCTTGAAGGAGTTGCTGCCTGCTCTTAGATGAATGGGAAAGTGACAACTTTGAGCATGATCCTTAAAAATTCATAAAAGAGGCAGGCCTTGGGATTTATTGTATGCATGAAGAGGGTACATTTGTATCAAATTTGATGAAAGCAAGCCAAAAAAGCTTAGGTTTATGGCAGTTGTTCTTTGATAGTTCAAGAACTAAGTTGGAAATTGGTGGTGGAGTGGCGCTAGTTTCTCCTTCAAAGGAGAAATACTTTTCGGCTTTCAAGTTTTAATTTTCTTGCACAAGCAATGTTGTAGAGTACGAATCCCTCATCAATGGTTTGAAGTGGGTGAGGAAAAGAGGAATCAAAGAGCTACAAGTTTTTGGTGACAGTGAGCTAATTGTGAATCAGGTAAGGAGCCAAAATCTGACAAAGAATTCTTTACTAAAGTGCTATAAATATAGGGTGTGGGACTTAGTGGAGAATTTCTTTCATTTCAATGTTACCTCCATTCTTAGAGAGCATAACAAGCAAGCAGATAGGCTAGCAGCAGTTGGTGCCCAATTTGATATCCCTAGGGAAATAGGTTGAGACTGCAGTTCACATCACTTGAAGGTAGTAATCTAGCCCTCTATACTTAAAAACATCACTAACTGGTAGGTGTTTGACAGTGACCAGCAAATAGGACTCTTCTTGTAAGAAGAAGTTGAGTTTGCTACTAAAATCTAAGCTAAGCTACAATGGCAGTATGGCAGCCAAATTGTTCAGCTGAAGAACAATAAACTATCCAAAGGATTGGTCACTCTTGAGAGTATCTTCAATGAAGATGACCAGTTGAAAAGTGATAAGGCAAGCATCACAACAAAATAGAAGAACCTATGAGAGGGTTGAAATATTCAAAGATAAGCTACTTGCACTTGGGAAAGTTTGCACAGACCATGAAAGGCAGGCCTTCATCTTGTTGTGTCAAGAGTTTGTTGATATCTTTGCTTGAAAATATAGAGATTTGAAGGGTTTCGACCCAAGTTTGGCCCAACATACCATTAAACTAGAGGAAGGTGCCAAGCTGATCAAGTAGAAGCAAAGGCCTGTCAACCCAAAGATTGAGCCTCTCATGTGGAAGGAACTCACCAAGTTGATTGAGTCCAGGATAATATTTCCAATCAAACACTCTTCTTGGTTGGCCAATCTTGTTCCTAGCTGAAAAAAGAATGGGGAGATTAGATTATGCATAAATTTTAGAGACCTTAATAGAGTCTCTTTGAAAGACCATTATCCTCTCCCAAGCATGGAGCAAATCCTTCAAATGGTGACATGCAGTGAGCATTTCTCCCTCTTGGATGGGTATTCAGGATATAATCAAATTTTGGTGCAAAATTGTGACCAGTACAAGATAGCCTTCACTACCAAATGGGGGACATTTGCTTACAATAAAATGACATTCAAACTGTCTAATGCTGCTACCACCTTTCAGTGAGCCATGGACATGGCCTTTTAAGGCCTGATAAATAACACTGTGATGTTGTATCTTGATGATGTGACAGTATTCTCTAAGAAGGTGAGCTAGCACATGAAACACCTTAGACAAATCTTTGAGAGGTGTAGAGAGTTTGGTATCTCTCTTAACCCAAAGAAATACGTGTTAGCCATCCATGAGGGTAAACTCCTTGGCCATGTTGTTTCCAAGGAAGGCTTGACCATTGATCTAGAGAGAGTTCGCTCCATCTTGGAGCTATCCTTGCCTAAACACAAGAAGGGCCTATAGATCTTCCTCGGCAAAATAAATTTCATTTAGATATTTATTTCAAATTTTGTGGAGGTAGTCAAGCCATTGACCTCTATGCTGAAGAAAGATGAGAAGTTCGCGTGGACAGTGCATAAGAGGGATAGCTTTGAAGAGATCAAGCAGGCTATCGCCCAGGCTCCTACTTTGATCAGCCCTAACTTCACCAAGGATTTCAATCTCTACACCTTCAAAAATGAAGAGGTAATCTCTGCCATGCTTACCCAAGTAAATGGTGATAACCTTGAACAACCACTTGCATTTTTTAGCCAAGGCTTAGAGGGTTTTAAGGTCAGGTATACATATGTGGAGAAACAAGTCCTTGCGGTCATATAGAGTCTAAATAAATTTAGTCATATGTTGTCTAACAATAAGATTCACCTCATGGTTCCTCATCTTGGCATCAAAGATTTTTTGACCAATCATGACCTAAATGAAAAGAGAGCAAGGTGGATCACTAAGTTAATGAAATACGACATGGATATAAAGATCACCAAGCTGGTAAGAGAAAGAGCCCTATGTGAACACCTTGCTACAGACTTTAAACAACAAAAAGAGGATAGTCTGCTAATTCGTGATGTAGCTACAGTAGAAGAACCAACTGTTATGAAGGATTGGATGTCAGACTTGAGGCATTTCCTTCTCACTAGTGAGTGCCTGTAGGGCCTTGATAGGACCAAAAAGAGATATTTCAGGCTCTAATCTCTCCCTTATGTCCTGATTGATGGAGTGTTGTTCAGAAGGGATCTATCAAGAGTCTTTTTAAGGTGCATAGACCCAAGTTAGGCTGACATGGTGCTGTCTGAATTCCATGATGGGTCAGTTGGTAGTCACTTTGCTCCTAGGCCTACAGCTACAAGAATAATGAGAGTTGGTTACTTCTGACCTACTTTATTCAGAGACACCCATGCTTGGGTACGAAATACCCAAAAGTGTGTGTTCTTTGATGGGAAGTGATGGCTGGCTGCCATGCCTTTATAGCCTATTCAGGTAGAGCAGCCATTCATGTAATGGGGCCTTGACTTTATAAGGATGATTAACCCTCCCTCTAGTGCTGGACACAAGTGGGTCCTAATTGCCATAGATTATTTCACAAGATGGGTAGAAGATGTTGCTTTGAAGGAAGCCAATGAAAGTGTAGTCCTAGATTTTTATGAAGACCTGGTGGCAAGGTTTGGGGTTCCAACTACCATCATCTCAAATAACACTTTAGCTTTTCTGAGAACTAAAACAAGTGAATGGGTATTGAGATATGGTATCTATCTTAGCACTTCATCTAATTACTATCCATAAGGGAATGGGCTGGTTGAATCCACCAATAAGAATCTGATCAAGATTATCAAGAGAAAAATGGAGGAGAATCAGAGGACTCGGCATGCCAAGTTGAAAATAGCCTTATGGGCAGATAGGGTTACTCTAAAGAGAGAAATTGGTAATTTGCAATACACACTCATGTATGGAAGGGAAGCTAGGTTTCCCATTTCACTTGAGTTGCCAGCATTGGACCTTGCTCACCAGCTATAGTTAGAAGAAGGCAACATCATGGAGGTTAGGCTATGCAAGCTGATGGAGCTCCAAGAGACAAGGGACTAGGCTATGGCTTCTATGACCAGCTGCCAACAGCAGATGAAGAGACACTTCGATAAGAAATCTTCATCAAAAAGTTTCTCTAAAGGAGACATCGTCTTGAAATGAGATGCAAACCAAGCTAAGCTTGGAAAGCACGTGAAGTTCGATGCCCTATGGAGTGGTCCATACATCATCACTCAGTGTAAGTAGCATAATGCGTTCTAACTCTCCAGGTTGGATGGTGAAGAACTATATATCCCAATAAATGGGATACATCTTAAGCATTATCACTGAGTTCTTCTCTCATCATGTATATATTTTTCTTATTTTTCCCTATTTTTCCTAAGTACTTTTGCACATGTTAGTAGTTTTATTAGTCTTTTATGTGTTTTCATTTCCTTTTGGGGGTAAAACCTTTGTGATTGATTCTTGGATATCTCAAGGCATTACTAACTCTTTCAAAGCTACATCTTCACTTTGTGCCCAATGGACTTTGAGGCTACTGGTTTCTAAGCATGGCAGGCATGCTTCCCCTGGGAATTGCCATTTTGTTGACCATTTTGGTCTTGTAGGCCAAAATTAGTCTCCTGCTTCCCCTGCTATTCTGAGCTAGTTCAAATTTGATTTTGCACAAGTCTTTTGGCAAAAAGAGAAACCAGTTCAGTGGTTCAACATCTACGTCCAACTGCATGATCTTTGCATGAACTTTGAACTTGAACTTTGAACCATTTTTGGTTCAATGAGTTGGTTCAATGTTTGGTTGAATGAGTTGGTGCAGTTCAGTTGGTTCGCTCTTTTGGTTCAATCAGGTTGGTTCAACAAGTTGGTTCAAATGGGTTGGTTCAAGCAATGGTTCAATCCAAAAAATTCAAAGGAATCTTCCAAATCTTGAAGGACAAGTGCCCTTTCGGAGGGCAGTCTAGCTTGTCAAAATGGACCATTCTAGTAGGCTGTGAATGACACTTAGGCATCACAAGGACCTTTGTAACTTTTTCAAAAAGCAAGTTTGGAGACCAAAGTACCCTTTTGGAGGGCAAGTGATCAGCAGAATGGACCATTGTAAAAGTTTGAAGGGTAGCATTGGGCTTAAAGTACCCTTGTGGAGGGCAGGAAAGCACTTAAATGGAAGAAAGACCAAGGCAAAGAATTCCTTCAGACTTTCTGTCTGAAGGAAATTTTTGCGAGGCAAAGATAGAAGGAAAAGCAAAGATAGAATTTCTTCAAGCAAAATGTCTGAAGGAATTCTTTTGGAAATTTTGTTCAAATAAATCTTTTCGGAGGAAAATCTCGCAACAAAAGACAAGACAAATTTTTTCGGACAAAAGTCTGAAGGTTTTGTTCGAAGGAATTCACCCAAAAGGAAAAGGGCCCGTGAGAATAAGCGAGGAATTCAAAGGAAGAAATCCTTCAGACAAAATGTCTAAAGGATTTAAAGAGCAAGGCCACCGAAGGACCTCGAAGGGTAGGTGCCCTTACGGGGGACTCTCGGCTGTCGAAAGAAGGACCTTTCTCAAGGCCTGAAGGGACACCTTCCCTTTGGGAGGTTCCAAAGATAAAATCTCAAAAGAAAGGAAGCAAAAAGGCCGAAGCAAAGGAAAAAACTAAAGGAATTGACTAAGGGGTGATGGGCCCGTGGACATCAAAGTTGGGCACCATCAACTAGCCGTTGGCTTTCAAATGGTGACGGGCTCACAAATGTCAGTTTTATGGCAATAAAATAGTCGTTGATCTTTAAACACTTGAGTGCCAACTAGAAAAGAGCCTAAAGAGCCAAAGAAGTAGCATAAGATAGCCCTTGAGGGCCGAAGGAGATAGAAAAGACAAAGCTAGGAAGAGACAAAATAGCCAAGTGGCAAAGGAAGGTGTCGACTCAAGGAGTTACTCTAGTAGTTGACACAGTGCTTGCCAAGTGGTCATCAAGGGGCACAAACAGTGAATGGCGTGACTTGTTTTTCTCCACTTTGCATTGATGAGCACACAAACTACATAAATGCCTTTAAGGAGTGGTTTTGTTTGTAAACAAATAGCGTGGCCTATGTTTTTTAAACGCTTGAAGTCAAAATCAGAGCTGACACATCATTATATTTCAACGGCTTCCTCTTCCCAACGCTCTCAGCACACGTGGGCCACTTGTCAAAAGGCACCAAAGTCTTTTCTAGAAAGGGCGCTTTTTTTTTCCTCTTCTCTATATATATTGTAACTTCTCATTTGAGAAAGATATCTCTCATATTGTAAGGTGAAGCCCTGCCAATTTTCACCTAGAATCAATAGAATACGCATTTTTTACGTCTATTCTGGTTGGATATATCTCTGAGTGTGTCTGAGTGTTAGTCTTGTATTCAGTCATTGTTTTCTAATGCTTTCACAGGGTTGATACCAATATACCTGGTATAGACAAAGTACCATTCTTGCAGGTCACAAGAAGAGTTGTATCTGGAGCACAAAGGCAGAAGGAGGTTACTAGACAGTGTGCTTTTCTTACAGTGCCTATGGTAAGTTATTTTTCTATGTGTTTCCATTAAAGCCTCTCTATCAAGCTCCCTGTAGTCTAGTCTTTTTACCAGTTAAAGTGTAATGTGTTTTTACAGTTCATAGTGTGAGTGTGAGTAGATCAAACTTGTTTGGTGCATCACCCTCTTAGGTTAGGTTCTATTTTTTAGTAATATTTCTCTCTTTTCACCCCCCCATTATGTGTGTGTGTGTGTGTGTGTGTGTGTGTGTGTGTGTGTGTGTGTGTGTGTGTGTGTGTGTTAGCAACTTACTATAATAACTTAGGTGCATCAAAGGGAGCTAGCCCTTATCTAGAGACTCTCCTCTCAATTTTGCCATACCCACAGGCAAGAGAGGAGTTTCCATTGTAATGCGTGGAAGATAGGAGCTCAACCTCCTATCAAGGGAGCAATCCACTACGTCAATAATTATATTGTATACTAAAGGTTCAAACACCTTTATATTCATCTCACAAACATGCCTCAGTCATTGGAATAGCTCCTCAAAGGCTAAGAATGGAAATGACCCCTGTTTAGCAATTAGGCCTAGACCTTCTCCAAAAGATTTGCTTGCAACTTAGACTCAATATGACTCCCAAATGGTTTCCCCTACCTCATAATGGCTTCAACACTCTAATATACTTATTGAAGCATAAATTATCCAAGTGGAAATCTTTGACAAAGTTTAAAATGCATATGACCCTCAACTTGGCTTCTAGGCTTAAGGATTTCCCTCACGCATGACTGTAACCTTTGTTGTTTAGGGAACCATGTTTGCCTTAAAATATTATAGGAAGGTTTTTAAAGTTTATTTAGGTGTGTCTCGGCTTTAAAAACCTTAATTTGAGCTCTGATTGCCTTTTGATCACCTACTTCACCACTTTTCCTCTAAACTACCAGTCTTGTGCATGGGAAAACTGTCCCTCCTCAGAGACAAAATATAAGGTACTATCCCTATTATACATGGAAAATTTACCATTGGAAGATATTTTTGAACTCTTAAGGCTACTTTCTACCAAATTTGATCAGTTAACTCCTCCATTTGACCCTCCAAAACCTCCAAAGGCCAAGACAGACTTGTAGGAATGCACTATATATAGGGTTTTTGAAGGGTGACTAAGTTTTGCATCTTTGTTTACGAACTCTTTTTCCTATGCTCATTAATATGGTAATATTCATCTTTCATAATTAATTTAATCCATATTCTATCCTATTGGTATCTCAAACACTTTCTATGATATTGGAAATATGGATTAGGTTTATAGCTTGTCTAGAATGAGACCATTGTTTAGGCCTACCTGTAGGTTATTTGAGCTTGGTCTAGAATTTAAGAGCACAATAAAAACCTCCTTAGTTTTTTACAATCTCATATAGGTATTCATACACCATTTTTCCAAGGCTAATCTCAATCCCTTGCACTAATGTATCTTTCATTCCCAAGATTAGGCCATCTACCTATTATGGACTGAGACACCCTTAAGACCCTCCCTGTAGGTATAATCTAAGCTTTTTTATATGAATGTGGACTTCATTTTCATTTTCTTGGGTCATGATACTCTCTTTATTATTTGACTTAACTTATAAACCCTCAATCCAACATCAATTCTATGATTGGGTCTTGACTAAGACACCCCTACCTTAACTGTAACAGTCCTTGTTTTGACCCCTATAGGTGTATTCTTGGAAAGTTAGGCCTTATAAATGTTGCATAGGAATTACTCATGCTTTAAAATATCATGATTATGTGTTTGAGATCCATTTTTTTACTTTTAAAACCTTAGATCTCCACCTAAACCCCCTTTTTCATTTCACTATTTGTCTCAGCTATAGGTGGCACTTCTCAGCCCTGTAGGTGTATGTGTGGAGTCCCTAGCCTTTGATTTTGATGTGAGAAAACCTATTGTATTCCCTTAAAGATCACATAACCTAATTTGAATCAATATTCCTACCTTGAAACTTTCAAATCACTATGTAAATGTCAAATTGGATCAATGTCTAATATGTTGGTTGTAGATGTTTCTTTTAGGCCTATGTACAGATAGGGAGTAAGATTGGGGAGGTCTCAAAACATCCGTTCACTCTCCTTATGATAGTTTGAGATATAAGTGATAATTTAACTACTTAGCATCATTTCACCTTGATGACACAATCTGAAACCATCAAAATTAAGTGCAAGGTCACCCTTTTATCAATGTCCTATAGATCTCACTGTCAAATTTTAGTGGTTTTTTAGGCAACTTTGAATCTCTAAAGGACCTCTCTCCCTTACCCTCTTGAAATATTTCTTTGAAAGGTCATTATCTATGTTATATATAATTGATTAAGATCATTAAGAGGTATCAAAACCTCATATACCCTTCACAAAATGCTTAAGGACCTCTATTTGCAACTTTTAGGGTATAATAGCCCTGAACACAATCAATTGTGTTTTAAGAGTGAACTTTAACCTTTTAGAAATCCAACTTCCTAGACAAGCCATGTTAGGATATTTTACTCATATCAAGATTTCATAGATCTCCAACAACATGTCTCATTTTGAAAAGGATATCCAATTCTTTGATAGATTGCCTGTAGGTGATCATTCATTATGTGCAGGCAGTAAAAGAGAAAAGTTAGCCATGTGCATCTTAGACCTCTATTTGATTTACAATCCTAACTTGAGGATTCCCAATGGATTATTTGAATTTTCAAGGACTTCTTGGGGCTCTAAGTTTGATTCAACTGATTTATCTTGAAGAGGGCACTTGTAGAATGCATATCATTATGAGGGCTGATAGTGATGGGAGACATAGTTGTTTGAGGATTAGTTTGGCATTTCATGATCTCAACTTATACCAATACCTCAAAATGCACCTTCATGGATCCAAACCTCTAAAACAACATCCTCTGCATACATCTCCATGATGTTTAATACAACTGCGAGTGTGAAAAAGAGCAGTTGTAAGCATACATAAGCCTAGAAGAGGCTTCCTTAGGCACTTGAGCTTTACAAAACCAAGATAACCATGAAAATGTCTTGGAAAGCATGGAGAAACACCTGGAAAAAAAAAAACCCATCAAACCAAAGCAAGAAAAATTGAAACAAGTGCAAATAGTGACCCCCTCATGAATGCAAGTGTATAAAAAGTTGTATTGAGTGTTAGCAATGGTTCATAAAGGAGGATACACCAATCTAAGAACTATTGCTATGAAAATTAATTTAATTTGAATACCTTTCACCCACCAAGACCATTCTTTCCAACTCCACCTGTATGGTCCACACCAAGCACATAAAAATGGCCTTCCTTAGCTTGCAAAGAGAAAATAGAAGAAAAGAAGTTGTATATGGACCTTTTGACATCCTCCTTGAAAAATAATCATGTAAAAGAGTGTGGGGAGGTGAAGAGGCATTCCACCCATGTTTTTAGCTGATGGTGAACTCAAGGAGTCTGTACAAGTGCCAAAGGGGCCTAAAATTAAGGAGAAACTACCTTTTCCTACATATAACTAACTTTTTAACTACCACCTGACTGATCCTGACAACATTTGGCCTCTTCTACATTGATATTCATTTTTGTGGAAAATATTTTTCCTATAAAATCTGTGCATGCCATTAATTAAGCTAAAAAAGTGTCCAAATGACCCCTTTTGCATATGCAACCGAGCAAGTGATCAATTTATGAATTGTAAACACATTAAAACATTTAAAGGACCACCTTAGGACATTTTAAACACAATTTGATCCTTTGACCATCTTTGACCAAGGTTGACTAATCTTTGACTTTAGTTGACTAGCCTAGTATGATGATGGGCTTCAACAAGGACTAGGGGAAGGATAAGTGAGACATATAAGACAATAAGAGACCCCATAGGACACATGAAACCTTTTTTAAAAGTTTAATATAGTAGGTATTGATCCAAATTTGACTAGAAGTCAAATTTGGTCAACATCTTGGCAACTCGTAGGGGTAACATGCTTGCCTATATTAAGGACTAGTAGCCTTATCTTATCCATTGGGTCATGGAGTCTCTCTAACACCTACCCAAAAGTCAAATGTCTTTGAACAACTCACCAAACCAAAGGAAAACACACACACAAGAGACACTAAAAGGAAACACATATGTGTTTAACTAGAACACTTAGGGAACACAACCAAAGAATGAAAAACACATACCTATACTACTATTTACAAAATAGACCTCAAAAGGACTAATATTATAACTTTAGATGTATCCCATTCACATGGATAGGAAATTATTCTCCATTCATCTTGGTCAGTTGAAAAGAATTGCTTGCCTTTGCTAATGATGTAAGGGCCACTCCACAAGGCATCAAACTTTATACGTCTACCTAGTTTTGCTCTATCCTCATTCAATTTTAGAACTAAGTCCCCTTCTTTGAACACTCTTGTACTTGCTCTTTTGTCAAAATACTTATTGATGATTACTTGGTGGTGTTTCATAGTCTTATGTGCATTGTCCCTTTCTTCTTGTAGCTACATTAGTTCTATCAATCTGACTTTCATTAGAGTATTCTCAAGTAGTTCTAGTTGATGTGCATGTTCTAAAGCAGACAGTTCTTGAGATATGGACAATCTAGCTTCTCTTCCATAAACAAGCACAAAAGGAGAATTGTCAATTGACCTCTTAGTAGTAATCCTATCAGCCCATAAGGTTATCTTCAACTTGATACGCTATGCCTTTTGATTGTTCTCCAGTGTCTTCTTAATAATCTTTATGAGATTCTTATTGGTAGACTCAGTGAATCCATTACCTTAAGGGTAATAGTTGGATGAAGTGCTCAAGTAAACTCCATTCTTATTTACCCAATCAAAATTTTTAGCACTCATAAAAGCAAGTGCATTATCAGAAATGATTAATAAACTCCAAACCTTGTTATGATGCTCTCATAGAAATCCAAGATAGCATTTTCACTTGTCTTTTTCAATGCAATAGCCTTTACCCACCTTGTGAAGTAGTCAATTATAGTCAATATATATTTGTGTCCAACACTTCATGGAGGGTTAACCATACCAATTAAATCAAGGCCCCATTGCATGAAGGATTGGTCTACTTGGATAGGATTCAATGGAAGGTTTGCAAGTTTTTGTTGACCTACAAAGAAGGTACATTGAGGACATATCTTAGCCCAATTGTAGCACTCTTAGAAAAGGCTAGGCCAATAATAGCCATCCTTCATTATCTTTGCATCTGTTGTTTTAGGGGAGAAATGACCCCCATCTACACCATTGTGAATTTTTTCCAGCAACATACTAAACTGATCATTGTTAACACACCTCAATAGCACACCATTCACATCTTTCTAGAAGAGAATACCATCTACAATACAATAAAGAATGGTTTACAATCTAAAATACCTTATTTGAGACTTGTTTAAGCCATTGGGACACTCACCATTTTGAAGGAAGCCAATGATGTCTTGTGTCCAACTTTGAATTGATATGTGGTAAGTTGATTGGGAATGAACTTCATTGATCAATACTTCTTCTTTTGGCCCTTGAATATCTGAAGCTAAATGCTCACACAACCCCTTCCCTCTCACCAAGTTTATTACCTTGATATCAACATCATACTCTATTACCTTTTGTAATCCACCCAGCTCTTTTTTCATTGAGATCTTTTCTTAGAAGAAACTCCTTGGTGCTAGGATGAGATACCATGACATGTATTTTGTTATTCGAAAGCATGTGCCTAAATTTTTTCAATCCTTTCATCATAGCTAGAACTTGTTTCTTAATAAATGTATATTTGACCTCATAGTCTTCCAATCCTTGGCTAAAGAATGCAATTGGTTGCTCTATTTTTCCATCATTTTTTTACATAAGTATAGCTAAGATTGTATCAAGGTTAGCAAAGGTATAGAGTATGAAATCTTTGGCAAAGTTTGGGTTTAAGAGAGTAGGAGATTGTGCAATTACTTGTTTGATTGCCTCAAAGCTATTTTTGCCTTCTTTTGTCCAAGCAAAAGTTTGTTTTTTCTTGAGCATGGTTGTGATAGGTTTCACCAAAGCTGCAAATCCTGGACTAAACCTTCTTACAAAGTTTATTTTACCCAATAAAATTTGTATTCCTTTCTTGTGTAGAGGCAAATACAACCCTAGAATAGCTTCAATCCTTTCAGGGTCAATAGATAAACCTTCTTTTGAAACAATATGACCCAATATCTTACCTTCATGGACAACAAAGATGCACTTTTTTGGATTAAAAGATACTCCCTACACTTCTCAAACACTTGCCTTAAATGTTACATATGATCATTAGTATATTTTGAAAAAATGGTTATATCATCAAGGTACACAAGCAATATCTCATTGATCAGCCCTTTAAAAGCCATGTCCATTGCCCTTTCGAAGGTAGATCCAACATTAGACAAACCAAAGGGCATCTTCTTATAGGCAAAGGTTCCCTATTTTTTAGTAAAGGCTATCTTAAACTGATCCTCTTCATTCACCAATATTTGGTTATAGCCTAAATATCTATCAAGAAGTGAAAAACATTGATAATCTGAAACAACTTGCAAAATTTGTTCCATGGAAGGTAGTGGATAATGATCCTTGAGAGACACCTTATTAAGGTCTCTAAAATTCACACAAAGTCTGATCTCTCCACTCTTCTTTTAGACACGTACAAGATTAGCTACCCAACTTGAGTGCTTGATAAGAAAGATAATCCTAGATTCAATCAATTTGGTAAGCTCTTTCTTCATGAGTTCCTCTATCTTAGAATTGAGAGGCCTTTGTTTTTGTCTAACTGGTTTAGCTCCAGATTCTACCTCAATGGTGTGATGAGCTAGACTTGGATCAAACCCTTTCAAATCCTTGTATTCCCAATCAAATATATCATGAAACTCTTTACATAATTCAATAACAGCTTGCCTTTCAGATGGAGAACATATCTTACCAATTTTTAGAAGTTTGTCCTTGAAGATCATGACTCTTTCATAGTTCTCTTCCTTTGTGGACATGCTCAATCTTTCCTTCTTCTTTTGATCATTTTCATTGAAAACACTCTCCAATGTAACCAGCACTTTACATATCTTGTTTATCTTTAGCTGAATGACTTGCTCTTCATATTGATTGTGAAACATTTTTTGATTCTTTGAAGAAAATTTTGTCTAATTTTGTAAGAAATGTGCAATGTGTTTATCATTTTCAAACACTTGCCATGACACCTCATTATCTAGAATAGAAGGTTTCATAATGACCTTGACATGAGATTGATCCTTCTCTCTTCTTACATCATCAACTACATCAAAATGTGCTCTTATGATAACCAACCTATCAGTATGCTTATTTGAATCTCTTGGTATAGGTTGTATGTTGAAAGCATCAAAATCTTCAAGTAGATCCCATACCCTATGATTTTAGGATTTAAGCAAAGAATTCTTGGTTGTAGCTTGGTTTCTCACTTGGTGTATGACCAATTCACTATCCCCATAAACCTTCAAATTCTTGATTCCCTTTTTCTTTTCCCATTGGAGACCATGAACTAAACCTTCATATTATGCTATATTGCAAGTACAACTAAAATGGAATCTATATGAAGAGTAGTGTTGGTTCATTGATTGACAGACTAACATGACATCAGCTCCTGCACCTACTTTGCTCCTTGAGCCATCAAAAAACATTTCCCATATCCCTTCAAGTTCATGATCTTCATTAATGAGGGAGGGTATAGAAGCATTTTCTTCAAGAATATAATAGACTCCAAAATCAATCTCTTCTATGAATGCATAGGGATCATGCTCATATGTCTCAGTACCATACTCATCAAGGAAAAGATCAGAAATACCTTCAAGAGGAGAGGATGATTCACCACCAATGACACCTTCTTCTTCACTAATTACACAATTCTGATTTGAATTTGTCTCCATATATGGTTCAATATGAAACCTTACCAAGGGTTGTGTTATTATAGTTACCTTAGCTCTATATCTTGTTCTAAAAGCTAGAATGACCAATCAGCAAAAATGTATCCTCCTATTTTAGTCATGAAGTCCCTTGACAAGAAAATAGCAAAATGAGCTGGAAGATTTACCACCATAATGTCATGCATAATGGGAAAACTTGGACAATCATGTAGAAAGACTTTCAATCCTCTAATGATCCCCACTATCTTGGTTGGATTTCCATCAAGCTACAACACACTTTTGTTATGTGGTTCATATTTTAATCCCAACTTATCTACAACCACCTTAGGCATAATCGTGGTACTAGCTCCACTATCCATAATGAAATTGTGAACCAACTTGTCTCCCACAATGAGTGTGAGATAGAAAGGTGGAGGCTTTTTAGATTTGGTGGAAGGTTCTAGGACATAGTTTGGTGTATTAGCAAGAGCTACACCAATGTGTCTTCGAGCTTGAGGGGCTACATGGATGTTTGAAAGTTGCTTCTGTAGGAATTATTTTTGACTAGGCATATGCAAGACTTCCCAAAGAGATATGATTGTCTTGGTATTCTTCAAAGAATCAATAATGTTTATAAGAGAAGTATTCATCTTTTATTGCATTCTTGAAGGTATTGAGGAAGCTTGAACTTGATGCATTATAGGCTTGACAACCTTGCTCACGTTCTAACTTTGATGAGGAGTGTGACTAGTAGGAGGTATTACAGTAGGATTCACACTTTGTGGCCTTGGAGAGTCATTACTTGGAGTCACATGTGCTTCCTGAACATCTCCTAAAGCTCTCTTTTTGGATCTTGTGTTTGCTTCAACTAATGTACTTTAGTTCAACACATAGTTATCTTCCACTTGAAAGTTCATAAGCCCTATACTTTGGCTGATACCCTTTCTATGAGTATCCCTTTGCATGAGGTTTGCTTCTTCTGATGTGAGGCAAGGAGTAGTTCCTTCTTGTGCCACTAAGGCTTGACTACCTTCTCCACCATCATACACAAATTGACCTTGAGATTGTCCCCATTAATCCAAATGTTCCTCTTCTTGAACTAGGTTAATATAGACTGGAACAACAACCCTTGTGTATGGAATGGGATTAGGATTATAGACATTGGGCTGCCTATTGAGACCTTGTTGACCTTGTCCCCTTCCTTGGTAATTTCATTGGGGTGGAAGTTTGTAAGTTTGTGAAGGATAATATTGGGGATTGGGTGGATCACTTGCATGCAATTGAGCTTGTTTGAGTTGAGCTTGTAATGACTGAATCATTTCATTTTTGTAAATAGCATTATCCACCTTCTTAGGAATGATTCTAGACTTGGCATTGGCATTGGGAACTTATGCTACACTTGGGGTTTCAACTAAACTATGAGACAAAAAAGGCATATAAACTCTTGGGGGTAATTTCCTAGCTTGTATCAAACTATTCTCAGCGTCAATAATTATCTCATATGCCTCCAGTAGAGTAAATCCTCCCATTGACTACAACATTCTATCATATTAGTTCCAATAGCCTTGAGATAAGTGGGGAATACAAAGCTTGGAGGAGGCCTCATGATAGGTGTCAATCTATACCATGTCCTTTGAAACATTTCATTGAAATTTGCCATAGATTCATTAGGACCTCTTCTTATCACATTCAGCTGATGGATTAGTGAAGTGTGATCACTCTTATTCTCAAACCTATTCACCAACAACTCTCCAAAGTCATCCCAATTAGTATTGCAACCACCTTCCAATGTCCTATACCAATCAAGTTCCTTACCCTTTAGAGACATGACAAGTAGTCTAATAACTATGTTAGCTTGAGTGATATTGTGGAAGTTGCAAAAATTTGAAATGTCCCTAATGTGCTCAATTGGAGTAATGGGGCCCTCTCCATTGAAGTTAGGGAGACTTTTGGTAGCATTCAGAGGAATAGGATCATATGCAGTAAGATTAATTATATTTTAGGTGTTAAAGGTTGGGAAAGCATGTTGCCTAGCCATCTCTTCTTCCTCCTCTTGATCTCCTATCTCCTCAACTTCTTCTTCTTCCTCTTCAAAACCTTCATGTTCAGGATCTCTAAATATTAAGGATAGTTCAGGATGTTGTTCCTCAAGAGGAACTTCAAATAGAGGGACTTGATTAAATCCTCTACTAGAAGATGATCTAGCAAAGACCATGAAGTATAATGTGAAGAACATGAATGATCCAAAAAAGAGATCCATTTACAATAAAAGAGAGTCCCTTATATAGCCACTTCAAGAAGGACTCAGGAACAATAACACATAATGTTGCATTGAAATCTGTTAGGAAGATAGGCTGGAACTTAGGGGCGTTTACCCATTTGCTTTTCTCAATGCAGAGAAATAAGTCACGTTATTGAAATTTTGCATCTTTCAATGTCCACCTGGTGATCTGATCTTTCTTCATCATTCCTCCTTTTATGGTTAGTTGAATCGGGTCTTGGATTCAATTTGTTGTTCTGTTCCTTAGTCACTTTCTGTTGGTCTTGGCCTTAAAAGCCTTTGAATACATTCGGGTCTGTAGATTTCAAATTACAAGGATCAACGGTTATTTCATTGTCGTAACTTTGACGTCAATGGGCACGTCATTTTCCTCGGCAATTCCTTCAGCTTTGTCATTTGAGCTTTCTCGAAAGGAACCTGCCCTTTGAGCCTTGAGAAATGATCTGCTTTGGGTCAGGAAGAGCCTCCTACAAGGGTATCTACTCTTTGGGTGGTCTTCAGATGGTCTTCAGGATAAGTTCTTTGGCTCTTCTTTAAGGCTTTTCAAAATCAACAGTCATTTTATGAACCTTAAAATTGACGTTCGCACACCCATCAAGGCACTCTCAACGGATAGTTCATTGTCTTGAATTTGATGTCTTTGAGCATGTCACCCCTTGGTCCTTCTTCAGCTTTCCTATTTTGCATCCTCTCGAAGGAAGGTGACCCTTCAGCTTTGGGGAGGTGTCCTAAAGTTGGCAGCTGAGAGTCCCCCACAAGGGCACCTGCCCTTCAGGGTCCTTCGGTGGCCTTTTATCTTTGGCAGTCTCTCACAGCTTTCCTACAAACAAATTTTTGTGAACATTTTCCCCAAGTTTTTTTCTCTTAGACATTTTCCCGCGGACAAAAATTTTGTGGAATTGTTTCCCGCTTTGCTTCTTTGAAAATTATTTCATGCTTTTTGCCCGCAGCTGCTTTCCCAAATTCCTTCAGACTTTTTGTCCAAAGGAATTGCTTCTTTCCTTAGTCTTTTTGACTACCTTAAACAAAAACTTGAAAGAATTACCTTTGTGGCTTACTTGAAAACGACCCTTCCAAAGGGTGTTTTTGTCAATCAACTACCCTCCGCAAGGGCACTTGTCCTTCGGGAGGCTTCTTTGAACTTTGCTTTGAACCGCTCCTTTAAACCAAGCTTTGAACTAAAATGGTTCAAGCCGATGGTTCAAACTGATGAACCAATTGAATGAACCGACTGAATGAACCAACCATTGAACCAAGCTTTGGTTCAACGGTTCAAACAAAGCCTTTGAAACAAAGCAGATGAACCAATTGAATGAAACAAAGCATTGAACTGCTTGATTGAACCCACCTTTGAACCATTTGTTTGAACCCGCCTTTGAACCAAAAGTGTTGAACCAATTGAACCTTGAACCTTGAACCTTTGAACCAAAGTGGTTCAATGGTTCAACGGTTCAATGGTTCAAGCCTTCTTCTCTTTGATAAGTAATTTGAAGCCATTGAACCTTGATGAAGCACTTAACTCTTGTTGTTGATGCCTTTGATTGAACCAAATGAATGAACTGATCGTTAAACCCAAGTGGTTCAATGGTTCAATCGGTTCATTCTCTTTGATTTGGCCAAGCTTTTTGGAAATTCCTTCATTGAACCAAACATGTTGAACATGTTGAACCTTGAACTCGTTGAACCTTTGAACCAAAGTGGTTCAATGGTTCAAGCCTCTTTTGCTTAGATGCTTGATGATGGACATTTTCAATTGAACCAAGGTACTGAACTAATCCCAAAAATGACTAAGTGTTGGAAACTAATTTTTTTGATTGAACTCACCTGTAGAAGCCTTTGAACCTGTAGAAATGAACCTATCTGCAGAGTTCATAGAAATCAACCTGTAAAGCCCATTGAACTTGGCCTGCAGAGTCCGTAGATTTTCTTTACTTGCAGAGTCCATAGTTTCTCTTCCTGTTGAGTCTGTAGATTTTTTGAGAAGCTTGAAAAATGAGGAATTCGAATGCCCAAGACAAATTTTGAAAAGGGAAGAGACAATTTTGGTCTGTAGGACCAAAATATTTCAAATGTTGTCCAAAAATGAGTGATATTTTTGGGGGACAATAGCTGGCTCCAATTGGGGAACTTCTATCAATTGTAAAAAGAATTGAAGGGAGTAGAATCCAAAATCTCCAGTGTCTTCGTGTGTACCATTGGGTTATGGAGTCATGCTACCTAGAAATGGAAGGCATCAAAAAAGAAAACAAACAAAACAAAATAGAATTAAAAACTATACAAATATACATATATACAGATGCAATGATCTGATACTTCAAGAGTTGAAATGTTCAGATGTTGTCCATTGTGAGGCAGAGAAAAGAGTGTGCCATCTTGATATTTCAGCAAAAAGTTGTTTTCACCAATGTGCTGATGAATTATAAATGGGCCTCTGTAAAAAGGAGTCAAACTTTCCATGCATCCCTTTGGTTCTCTCCTTTTGTCCCATAGCAGGACTTGATCCCCAATCTGGAAATCACAATTTTTGGCCTTCTGGTCAAAGAGTTTGTTTTCTAGACTTTGATGAGTAGCATTCTATCCACCACCATGGTTTTCTATTCATTCAGCTCAGTCAGGCACATGATTCTCTTATCAAGAGAGATTTCAAATGTCTGATCTTCAATTGCCTTTACCAATTTCAAGGCTGGCAATTCTAAGGTGATTGGTATCTCAGCATTGATACCATAAAGAAGTTGAAAATGAGACATACTAATTGCCCTCTTTAGTGTGATTTTGTCTACTCATAGAGCATCAACCAATGCTTTATGCCATGTCTTTTGATTTTGATTTTCTAGCTTTTTGATGATAGTTACCAGATTCTTATTGCTAGATTCAACTTGTTCATTCTCTTGTGACAAATAATCAAAAGAGTGAGAGAGTGTAATTCCATAATGGAAACAAAATTGTGTAATCTCCTAGGAGGTGAAACAAGTTGCATTATCAGTAACAATTCTGATTAAAACTCTAAACCTGGAAATGATATTTCTTTGAGGAAGTTGCATACAACTTCTGAAGTAGCATGTTTGGTTAGGATTGCTTCTACCCACTTGGTGAAATAGTCAGTTGTTGTAATGACATAATCATGTCTAGCACTTGAAGGTGGGTTTATAGTTCCAATAAAATCAATCCCCCATTGCTGGAAAGGTTCTTCTATGATCACTGGCTTGAGAGGCATAGCAGCGAACTTGGGTCTTCCAATAAATTGCCGACAAAGTTCACATTTCTTCACCCACTTATGTGCATCTTGGAAAAGAGTTGGCCAGTAATACCTGGCTCACAAAATCTTGTGAGTAGTCACAAGAGAAGAAAAATGTCCTCCACAGGCCAGATTGTGGAAAGATTTCAAAAGCTGGCTTTATTTTTCTTTGTCTACATAGTGAAGGAATACTCCATCTATGCTTCTCTTATACAAGCCGTTATGCCAAAGGATAAAATTGGAAGCTTTCAACTTGATAGTCCTCTTTTCTTTGTAAGACAAATGAGTAGGACATTCACCATAAGTAAAGAAATAAGCAATACTTGAATACCACTCATTGGTAGTGGAGACAAAAAAGACTATTGGAGTATCTTTCACTTCAGCTTCTTCATGTTGTGTATCTTTTGGCTTGTTGTCAGCAATTAATTGGCATAGGCCTTTACCCTTGACCAACTTTGTTGGCTTGATGTATAGATCAAACTCTTGGATATTTGCAATCCAATTACCTCTTTTCATGCCAAACTCTTACTAAGTTAATATAGACTTGACTATAGTGTCAGGAACTAAGGCAGTAGCGTGTGAATTCAAAATATAAAAGCAAAAATATTTGACTGCTTTCACCAATGAATAAGCATGCTTATCTATATTTGAATACTTCATCTCATGAGTTTTGAGAAGGCAACTCATAAAAGAGATAGAAGATTCCATACATTCCTTATCCTGTTGAACAAAAATTATTGAAAGAGTATGTTCAGACGTATAGCTATATATGATGAAATCTTTGTTGTAATCTAGACAAACCAAGGTAGGAGCGTAAGCAATGGCAGTCTTGATATCTTGAAATGCTGATTTACTTTTTTAGTCCAGCTGAAGGTGGTCTTCTCTTTCATCATGTTCACAATGTGTCTAGTCTTCTCAACAAATTTGGGGATGAATCTCCGTAAGAAATTCACCTTTTCAAAGAAAGAGTGAACAACATTTTTACTTGTAGGAAAATTAAGCTCTTGAATAGACTTGACTCTGTCTGAGTCAATCTTTATGCCTTCTTTAGACACAATGTGTCTAAGGAGTTTCCCTTATATTACTCTAAAAATAGACTTCTTAGAATTCAAAGAAATACCATTCTAGTGGTAGCGCTCCAACACTTGTTGTAAGTGGCATACATGATCAGATCAACGCTTTGAAAAGACAATCAAGTCATCAAAGTATACCACTATAAATTTACCTATCTCATCTTTGAAAGCCAAGTCTATTGCTCTCTGAAAGATAGCACCAGCATTTATCAAGCCAAAAGGCATTCTTTTATATGCAAATGTACCCTAAAGTGTGGTGAATGCAGTCTTATGATGGTCTGCTTCACCAACTTCAACTTGATTACATCTTGAGAAGCCATCTATAGCATTGATAACATTTTTGAATATGTCATTGTTTGAAGCACTTGATCCATGATTGGCAAAGGGTAATTATCTTTCAAAGATGATTGATTTAGATTCTTAAAATCTACACAAATGCAAATTTTGCCACTCTTCTTTCTTACAGGCACTATGTTGGCAATCCATGTAGAATGATGAATTGGGAAGATGATTCTAGCATTTAACATTTTTTGTATCTCAAACAGAATAATATTTGATATTTTTGGATTATACTGTCTAGATTTTTGCTTATAGGGCATTGAGTCAGCCTTGAGGGGAATGTCATGACAGACTTCATCAAGTCTGAGAGACTTCAGGTCTTCATAAGAATATGCTAAGACATCCATCTATTGACGGAGTAAAGAGGTGAACTTGAATCTTTCTTCAGGGGTGCAACACTTACCAATGTTAACTATCTTGGGATTTTCTTTAGTAGTCAGATTTACTTGATCGAATCTTTAGGAGAAACTTGGAATCTGTTTACTATTATTTGATGAATCTATCTGCTTGTCAAACAGCTTCTCAAAAGAAACCAGGCCTTTGAGAATTTTATTTCTTTTCAACTGTAAGAACTCTTCATTTACATCTAAACTAGATTCAGAGGTTGATTAATGCTTCTGAGATTCACTGGCTTCAAAACATAGTTGTTCAAAATTATCTTTTCATTTCAAAAAAGCAATTATTTGATGATCGTAATTGAATACTTTCCAATGATCAGCATTGCCAAGAACACTTGGTCTAAAGATTAGCTCAATAATATACTTGTCTTCTTTAAAATCTGAGTGAAGAACTAAGAGAGTTCCTAAAATAGCAAGTACATCAGCTCTGTCATTAGACTCTCTGGGTATGGTAGAAATGTTGAAAGCATCAAAGCTTTCAATTTGGTCCCAAACCAGATTATGGTAATGGCGTAATCTTTCATTCTTAGTTTGGTAAAGATTTCTTATTTGACAAACCACTAATTCAGCATCCCCTTTGGCATGAAAAAACTTGATGCCTTTTTTTTTAGCAGCCTTTATTCCAAGCAGCAAAGATTCGTATTCAGTTGTATTATTAGTGTTGCTAAATAATAATTTGTAAGATGAAGGAAACATATCTCCCTGAGGAGATATCAACACAATCCCAGCTCTTGAACTGATAGAGAAATAGCTGCCATCAAATTTCAGAGTCCATATCTCATCTTATACTATTTTTTCTTTAGACTTTCCTTCATTAGAGAAGAAAGGTCCTTCTTCATTTGTATTGCAGCCTACTAGTTCTTCTGTTGTTCTAGTTGAACTTATTTTCGAGTTGACACTTTCAAGAATTTTATCAAGTGTTTCATGCACTTCATCTGTAGATAGAAAATAGTTACCCATACCTGAGGATTCAAAAAGATTTGAGCTTCAGGGGCTGATGTCTGCGTGACCACATATTTTGCTTCCTTTTCAGGGAGCAACCTCTTCATTACGCCTTGGACAGGGATTCTTGCCTCAGACATATCCATGCTTAGTTCTCCTCCCACGTCTTTATAGAAATTTTATTCAAACAAAATGCCATAGGATGTTGGGACGTCAGCCACCAAGACAGTCATTTTAATCCTCTTGTCTGGAAAGGCTGCAAATGCAAATTAGGCATCTTTGATTTGCCCCAATAATGGTACTTGCTTATTCTCCATGGAGAAACATCTCCCAAATGTCTTGGTCAGTGTGAGACCTAGAGACTTAGCTACTTTAGCAAGCATGACATTGTCAGATGTGCCTGAGTCTATAATACAGTTACTTATCTTGTGACCATTTATTAATAGGGAAACATAGAAAGGTTCTATTTTTCTAAGAGCAGCTAGGGGAGTAACAAAAAGATTATTTGAAATAGGCATGCTCTTTGGAGAATCAAGAATTACCTTTTTAGTTTTTTGTCCTACAGAGATAGTTTGGTTCTTGACATATTGGGCCAACTTCTTCAATTGATTAGGATTAGACTGCAAATATTCAAATTCAAATATTTGTATTTTTGTCTTTTTGACATGATCGATTATGTCAAATGACTGAATTGAGCTAGGTATAGAGAAAGTACTTCAACTTTTTGAGTTTTAAGAGGGATGGGAGGTGGGCTGGTCGAAGGTGAAAGTGAAATGGATGTATTTGTCTTTTGGGTGATCACCAGATCCTTTGACTGAAAAGGTAGAGTGGCTCCATGCTTAGCAATTATGATTGTTGGTTGAGGTTGTTTCTCTATCTTCTCTTTATCAGCTTGCTGGACTAATTGGTTCTTGGACCTGGTAAACACTGCATATGATCCATCAAAAGCTTCTTCTTTACTTTCAAGTTCATCTTGGTAGTTTAGGAAACCAATGTGGGAGTCGCTAGCTAATTCTTCTTGATTATCTTCAAGGAGATCAGCATCATTTTCTTGATTCAATTCAGGCTAGAAAGAAAACTCTAATTCTACTTCAAGATATTCCATTACTGAATTGGTTAGAGGAGCTTCCAAGGCAAGTTTTCCTTGTGGGGGAGGAAGTGGATTATGTTGCCCTTGATTCTTGGCAGCATTGCCCTAATACGACTGATTTAGGAATGTCCTTCTGTATGAAAGAGCAAAAGACATTCCTTGAGCCATTTGCTTTTTGAGAGCAAGCAGCTCATTTGCCAATTTCTGCACCATTGGATGTGTGGTGCTTGTAGATGCATATTCAGAAGATGATGAAGCTCTATTTCTATTTAGATCTTTTCTTATCTTCTCTACTAAGATGAGATCATCTTCTACCTCAATGGCCAAATGTCGAGCTACAACAAGATGTATTTGACCAGCATGTCTCAAGAGAAAACTTACTTCAGGTAACTGAGAATTAGTGAAGAAGCATTTAAGATTTTCAGCTATAAGTCGAATAATTACAAGAATTTTGTTTCTTAATTTGTCAAATTTGGTTATGAAGTCTCTCATAGGCTCATAAGGCTCTTTCTTCATTTGTGTACGTTGAGCCAGAAGTGCATGTGCATCTTGTATAGGTTTGAATTTAGCTTCAAACTTATCTTTGAAGGTATTCCAATCAGTTACTGACCGAGCCTGTAGATGATAAAACCAATCTAGAACAGTGCCTTATAATGTTTCTACAAATAACCTGACTGCTACATCTTCAAATTCTACTCTAATTACACCACAAGCTATGCTGAAAGCTGCAATGTGTTCATCAGGATGAACTTTTCCATCACCATAGAATTTTAAAAAATTCTTCTTTGAACTGTTTGGAAGCTCATGTAGAGGTGGAGCAAGATTGAGAGGACCAAAAGCATTACCCCAGGGACCTTGAATAGCCATTATAGGATTATGAAAAGGAGGGATAACAAATCTTAGAGGGGTAATTATTGGCAAAGCTTTATTAAATGCAGAAGTGGATACTTCGTCTGGCAATGAAGATCTAACTTTAGTAAGAGGAAAGCTCTTGGTTCGTTGGAGACGAGATGGTGAAAGAAATAAATTAAAATCACTTTGTTGTACTAACTCAAATATAGGATCAACAATACTTTTAGCCCTTTGGCTTCATGTATACCTTGAATCTGCCAGATTGTGAAACAAAAATGGAAAAGAATTGACCTTGCTTCAGTTAAAGCTTGAGGCTTTAAACTGCACACTCTTTCCTAATTAGTGTGGAGGTGAATGGATAGAATATAAATAGATAATGGGTTATATCCCTAGCGGAGTCACCAAAAACTGTTGGTTGAATATTTTGTCGATCAACGTACTGATAAACAAAATAGGTCTGATCAGCCAAAGTAAGAATATTAGTCATCCAAATGTGTAGGTTCACCACATCAAAAGGGGACTGATCTCTCCTCTCATCAAGGGGAGGTTCCCTTTATATATAAACAAAAAATAATACTCAAAGGTAGGACAAACCATCCATCTCTCTTTCTTCAGAGATGATGCATGCAAATGAAAGGAAAAACTCAAAGGAAATGATAGAAAGCACTCCTCTTCTTTCAGAAGTACTATTCAGCAAGCCACAAGAATACTCCTAGTAGTAAAAGCAAAATGTAACCAAAGATGTAGTAACCAGCAAATTGAGATGTAGCACAAAGTCTCCACCTGAATTTCCCAAGAGTAAGATACGAAGGACAATGAGGGCACAAAGTCATCCCAAGGTCCTTTACACAGAAGTGAAAAGAAAACACACTAAAGGCAATTATGGGGGTGCAAAGTTTCTCCATAGTTGACTCTTTAGGACACCTTCCTAACTACTTTCACTAATTTTGCTTGTTGAATTAAAGGAACAAAAAATATATCAAGGAAAAAGACATAAGAACAGTTTCCCCAACAACAAAGATATCACAGCATAAAGTTTAAAAATTCACTTGCTTTCTTATTCCAATAACAAAATATGATCAACAATCTGAGCTGAAAGTCTTAGTAATGCCTTTCAATTTGGGTAGAGTTTCATTTTGATTGTCAAAAAAGAGATCCATTTACAATAAAAGAGAGTTCCTTATATAGCCACTTCAAGAAGGACTCGAGAATAGTAACACATCGTGTTACATTGAACTGTTAGAAAGACAGGCTGGAACTTAGGGGCATTTACCCATTTGCTTTTCTCAATGCAGAGAAACAAGTCATGCTATTGAAAGTTTGCATATTTCAATGTCCACCTGGCAATCTGATCTTTCTTCATCGTTCCTCCTTTTTTGGTTAATTGAATCAGGTCCTGGATTCAATTTGTTGTTTTGTTCCTTAGTCACTTTTTGTTGGTCTTAGCCTTAGAAGCCTTTGAATACATTTGGGTCCATAGATTTCAACTTACAAGGATCAACGACTATTTCATCGTCGTAACTTTGACATCCATGGGCACGTCATTTTCTTCAACAATTTCTTTAGCTTTGTTGTTTGAGCTTTCCCAAAAGGAACCTGCCCTTCGAGCCTTGAGAAATGATCCTCTTTGGGTCGGGAAGAGCCCCCCGCAAGGGTATTTTCCCTTTGAGTGGTCTTTAGATGGCCTTCGGTTAAGTTCTTTGGCTCTTTTTTAAGGCTTTTCAAAATCAACGATCATTTTACGAACCTTAAAATTGACGTTCACACACCCGTCAAGGTGCTCTTAATGGCTAGTTCATTGTCTTGAATTTGACGTCTTCGAACGTGTCACCCCTTGGTCCTTCTTCAGCTTTCTTGTTTTGCATCATCCCAAAGGGAAGGTGACCCTTCAGCTTTGGGAAGGTGTCCTGAAGTTGGCAACTAAGAGTCCCCTACAAGGGCACCTGCCCTTTGGGGTCCTTCGATGGCCTTTCATCTTTGGTAGTCTCTCGCAGCTTTCCTACGGACAAATTTTTGTGAACATTTTCCCTGGATTTTTTTCCCGCAGACAAATTCCTACGGACAAAAAGTCCATGGACATTTTCCTATGGACAAAAAGTCTGTAGACATTTTCCCGTGGACAAAAAGTCTGCGGAATTGTTTCCCACTTTGCTTCTTTAAAAATTATTTCATGCTTTTTGCCCACATATGCTTTCCTGAATTCCTTCAGACTTTTTGTCTGAAGGAATTCCTTCAGACAAAAAGTCTGAAGGAATTGCTTCTTGTCTTAGTCTTTTTGACTTCCTTAAACAAAAACTCGAAAGAATTACCTTTGCGGCTTCTTTGAAAATGACCCTTTCAAAGGGTGCTTTTGTCAACCAAGTGCCCTTCGCAAGGGCACTTGTCCTTCGGGAGGCTTCTTTGAACTTTGCTTTGAACCACTCCTTTGAACCAAGCTTTGAACCAAAATGGTTCAAGCTGATGGTTCAAGCCGATGGTTTAAACCGATGAACCAATTGAATGAACCAACTGAATGAACCAACTATTGAACCAAGCTTTGGTTCAATGGTTCAAACGAAGCCTTTGAAACAAAGCAGATGAACCAACTGAATGAAGCAAAGCATTGAACCACTTGATTGAACCTGCCTTTGAACCATTTGTTTGAACCCGCCTTTGAACTGAAAGCATTGAACCAATTGAACCTATTGAACCTTGAACCTTGAACCTTTGAACCAAAGTGGTTCAATGGTTCAACGGTTCAATGGTTCAAGCCTTCTTCTCTTTGATAAGTAATTTGAAGCCGTTAAACCTTAATGAAGCGCTTAACTCTTGTTGCTGATGCCTTTGATTAAACCAACTGATGAACCAAATGAATGAACCAACCGTTGAACCCAAGTGGTTCAATGGTTCAATTGGTTCATTCTCTTTGATGTGGCCAAGCCTTTTGAAAATTCCTTCGTTGAACCAAACATGTTGAACTTGTTAAACCTTGAACCCATTAAACCTTTGAACCAAAGTGGTTCAATGGTTCAACAGTTCAATGGTTCAAGCCTCTTTTTCTTAGATGCTTGACGATGGACATTTTCAATTGAACCAAGGTGTTGAACTAATCCCAAAAATGACTAAGTGTTGGAAATTGATTCTTTTGATTGAACCTACCTGCAGAAGCCTTTGAACCTGTAGAAATTAACCTGTCTATAGAGTCCATAGAAATCAACTTGTAAAGCCCATTGAACTTGACCTATAGAATCCATAGATTTTCTTTACCTGCAGAGTCCATAGATTTCTCTTCCTGTTGAGTCCGTAGATTTTTTGAGAAGCTTGAAAAATGAGGAATTTGAATGCCCAGGACAAATTTTGAAAAGGGAAGAGACAATTTTGTTCTGTAGGACCAAAATAGTTCAAATGTTGTCCAAAAATGAGTGATATTTTTGGGGGACAACATATTCAATGTTCAAAGATAAAGTGTAATGTCATTCCAGCAAGGTTTCACCATACCAGCTGTGGTTAGATCCATACAATAGCCAAAAGGTTTCATTTATAGAACTTGGAAGAAGAGAGAGAAAAGAGAAGTTCAAGAGGCATAAGGACAAGTTTCCAAAGATGAAAATTAGTTACAATGCATGTGAATGAAGTGTAAAATAAGTCAATAAATTGATTTTCACATGATTCTATCTCAAACAAGCCTCTTTTCCAAAGGTGGCATAGCATTTATTCAATCATTCTCTCATGAAAATTGCTTTCATTGTGGGCTTCCTTGAGCATTCCAAATCAGATTAGGGACAAGTGTATCATGTGTACTGAAGAGAGAAAGTTACAAAGAGGCCTCCACCTACATTAGGAGTTCTCCTAATCATTGACATTCTCTTACACAAGCACAATCATCATCTATAACCATGATCACTCTTCAATAGGCTTTTCTTGATAATTAGCACTAGTATCTTTTAATCTTTCCTAACTAATCCATACTAGGGGTCTCATAACACATGGTAGGACACTTCATACACTTGGCTTCATTAGACCCTCAACTTGGCTTTTAGGCTTAAGGATTTCCCTCACGCATGACTGTAACCTTTATTGTTCAGGGCACCTTGTTTGCTTTTAAAGATTATAGGAAGGTTTTTAAAGTTTCTTTAGGTGTTTTCTAGCTTAAACAACCTTAATTTGAGCTCTGATTGCCTTTTGATCACCTAATTCACCACTTTTCATCTAAACTTCCAGTCTTGTGCATTGAAAAATTGCCCCTCCCCTCCTCTGAGGCAAAATAGAGGTTATTAGCCCTATTATCCTTGGAAAATTAACCATTTTAGGATCTTCTTCATAAGGGTACTTTGTACCAAATTAGATCACTTAACTCATCCATTTGACCCTTCAAACCCTCCAAAGGCCAAGACAAACTTGTAGTAATGCACTATTTACAGGGTTTTTGAAGGATGACTAAGTTTTGCATCTTTGGTTGAGACCTCTTTTACCACATGCTCCTTAAGATGGCCCTATTCATCTTTCATAATGAATTGAAACCATATTCTAGCCTATTGGTATCTCAAACACTTTCTATGCTTTTGGAAACATGGATTAGGTCTATAGCTTGCCTAGAATGAGACCATTGTTTAGGCCTACCTGTAGGTTATTTGATCTTGGTCTAGGATTTAAGAGCACAATACAAACCTCCTCTAATGTTTACAATCTCATATAGGTGTTCATCCACCATTTTTCCTATGCTAAACTCAATCCTTTGCACTAATGTATCTTTCATTCCCAAGATTAGGCCATATGTCTACTATGGACTAAGACACCCTTAAGACCCTGCTTGTAGGTCTAATCTGAGATTTTTTCTATGAATGTGGACTTCATTTTCATGTTATTAGGTCATGAGACTCTCTTCAGGCTTTGACTTCACTTATAAAACCTCAATTCAACATCAATTCTATGCTTGGGTCTTGACTAGGACACCCCTGCCTTGATTATAACAGTGCTTGTTCTAACCCTTGTAGGTGTATTCTTGGAAAGAGTTAGGCCTTGTAAATGTTGCATAGGAATCACTCATGATTTCCAAGATCATGAGTATGTGTTTGAGATCCATTTGTTTACTTGTAAAACCTTATATCTCCACCTAAACCCCCTTTTTCATTTCACTATTTGTCTCAGCTGGATGTGGCACTTCTCAGTCCTGTAGGTGTATGTGTGGAGTCCCTAGCCTTTGATTTTGATGTGAGAAAACCTATTGGATTTCATTCAACATCACATAACCTAATTTGAATCAACATTCCTACCTTAAAACTTTCAAAGAACTATGTAAATGTAAAATTGGATCACTGTCTAATATGTTGGTTGTAGGTGTTTGTTTTAGGCATGTGTATGGATAGGGAGTAAGCTTGGGGAGGTCTCAAAATGTTTGTTCACTATCCTTATGATATTTTGAGCTATAAGTGACACTTTAACTAATTAGCATCATTTCCCCTTGGTGACACAATCTAAAACCATCAAAATGAAGTGCAAGGTCACCCTTTTATCAATGTCCTGTAGATCTCACTATCAAGTTTTAGTGGTTTTTTAGGCAAATTTGAATCTCTAAAGGACCTCTCTCCCTTACCCTCTTGACTTATTTCTTTGCAAGGTCCTTCACTATGTTAGAAACAATCGATTAAGATCATTATGAGGTATCAAAACCTCATATAGCCTTGTCATATACCCTTCACAAAATGCTTAAGGGCCTTTGTTTGCAACTTTCAGGGTATAATAGCCTTGAACATAGTTAATTATGTTTTAAGAGTGAGCTTTAACCTTTTATCAATCCAAACTCCTATACAAGCCATGTTAGGATCTTTTACTCATATCAAGATTTTATAGAGCTCCAACAACATGTCTCATTTGGAAAAGGATATCCAATTCTTTGATAGACTACCTGTAGGTGATCACTCATTATGTGCAGGCAGTAAAAGAGAAAAGTTATCCATGTGCATCTTAGACCTCTATTTGATTTCTAATCCTAACTTGAGGTTTCCCAATGGATTATTTGAATTTCCAAAGACCTTTTGGGGCTCTAAGTTTGATTCAATTGACTTATCTTGAAGAGGGCTCTTGTAGAATGCATATCACTACGAGGGTTGACAGTGATGGGAGACATGGTTGTTTGAGGATTGTTTTGGCATTTCATGATCTCAAATTATACCAACACCTCCAAATTTACCTTCATAGATCCAAATCTCTGAAACATCCCCTACCTTCATCCAATGTGATAAATCTCTCCATGGTGTCTAAGACAGCTTCAAGTGTGAAAAAGAGCAGTTGTAAGCATACATAAGCCTAAAAGAGGCTTCCTTAGGAAATTGAGCTTTCCAAAACCAAGAGAAGAATGAAATTGTCTTGGAAAGCATAGATAAACACTTGGAACAAATAAAACCATCAAACCAAGGCAAGAAAAATTGAAACAAGTGCAAAAATTGACCCCCTCATGAATACAAGTGTATAAAAAGTTATCTGGAGTGTTAGCAACGGTTCATAAAGGAGGAGATACCAATCTGAGAACTCCTAATATGAAAATGAAGTGCACTCAGAGACCTTTCACCCACTAAGACCATTCTTTCCAAGTCCACCTGTACGGTCCACACCAAGCACTTGAAAATGACATTCCTTAGCTTGCAAAGAGAAAACGGAAGAATAGAAGTTATAGAGGGACATTTTGACGTCATACTTAAAAACCAAGCTTAGAAAAGAGTGTGGGGAGGTGAAGAGGCATTCCACGCACATTTTTAGTTGATGGTGAACTCAAGGAGTCTGTAGAAGTGCCCAAAAGGGCCTAAAATTAAGGAGAAATTGCCATTTCATGCATATAACTAACCTTTTAACTACCACCTAATTGATCATACTAAATTCTAACCTCTTCCACGTTGAGATTCACTTTGGTGGTAAATATTTTGTCTAGAAAGTTCATACGTGTCATTAATTAAGCTAGAAAAGTGTCCAAATGACCCCTTTTGCATATGAAGCCTAGAAAGTGATCAATTTATGACTTGTAAACACATTAAAACGTGTCAAAGACCACCTTAGGACATTTTCAACAGAATTTGATCCTTTGACCATCTTTGACTAAGGTTGACCAACCTTTGACTTTAATTGACTAGCCTAGTACAAGGAAGATGGGCTTCAACAAGGACTAAGGGAACGGTAAGTGAGACATATAGGAAAATAAGAGACCCCATAGGACACATGAAACCTTTTTCAAAAGTTAAAAATAGTATGGATTGACCTAAATTTGACTATAAGTCAAATTTGCTCAATGATAGTCTTGTTTGTATTCTTACTTAGTAATATTTGTCAACCCTCTCTAAATAATCTTTGAATGGGTTTTTATAGGGATCTATTGGTCATGGGTTTAATGTGATTGCATTAGGTTGAAAATTTGACGGATGGGGAACTAGAAAGATTCAACCATTAAGACCAAAAATGCACTTGGATAGGAGAAAGTGGATAGGAGTGGTACCGGTACTGTAGTCCAAGTATGGTGCTATTGTTCTGAGTTGATGGGACCTAAGGGGATGGATTAGTCATAGAAAAATTAGTCTAGATGAGCTGAGATCAAGTTTGGAAGGCTATGGATGACTAATAATCAATAAACATATTCCTATGAGGGTCATGAGATCAAATAAGAGGGACCTATGGGTTGGGTGTCATAAGCCACACTCAAGTTACTAATTTTTACATTTTATATGACTACATTTTTCCTCCTTTATTCTAATGATGCAGAAAAGTGAAATACTAAGATAAAATAAAAATAGAAAGTGTGTCTAAACTTATCTGTAAGGGTAAAGTTCATGAAGTTGTGTGATGTTGGGTGTGCGTAGAGAGAGCACACTGTGAAGTGTGAATTTGTAAAAAAACAAAGAGTAGATCAGTTCTTACTATTTACACTATCTAAAATAAAATTGTACAAAACTGGATAAGAGAGAAAGAGAGGTAAAAAAGGAACAAATACACCTCATCGAGTATGTGGATCAATACAAAACATGGTGTAATGTTGAGTGATGTTGGATGATGTTGTGCCAAAGGTAATATCATGAACGGAGTTGAGTGCTCAATTTTTTTAAAAGCACCTCAAGAATACAAATGTTAGCCCTTTGGCTCCATCGTCATCCACTAAGTGAAGCTAGGTGATTATACTTTTACTAATCGATATTCGGATTGTGTGTCTAATCCCTCTAAATAGGTGGCTCAAGAATATAAAGGCTAGCTAGTCCTTTGGCTCCATCGTTACCCCATGAAGTGAAGCTATGAACTGATACTAGTATGAAATGTATGTCATATGAGATGGATATTAAAGCTCCTAAAAGATCTATAATCTAACAATGTTGGCATGGATAGCCAAATATAGGTTGGAAACTAGGCCACTCTTGGCCACTCTGAAAGATGAAGATTAGGCCTGTATGAAAGCCACTCTGAAACAGAGCACTAAAATTGTATGAAAGCCATTCCAAAATTTGGAGGTTAGGCTTGTATGAGTGTCACTCTGAAGTGATACCAACCACCTAAAGATGGAGTAAGGCACACAACTACTAAGAATGCCTAGGTAATATTGAACTTGGAAAGAAAAATAAATAAATATGCCATGCACATTGCCCCCAATCACTGGTGTCTGAAACATGGATCCTGATGTGGAAGTTATACCAATTATCATATCTAAAACTAGAAGTGAGAGCCATCATGTAGTGCATGATGTCCCTATATCTAGATTCTCTGAGCAAAAGTGTACTATAAACTATTGATTATAAACTGGTCTAAAAGTGCAAAACTATAGCTGAACCTACTTTTTTGCCTGCTACTAAAAACTCTAGTTTTTCTATTATTTGGATAGGAGCACAAAAAATGGACAGTAGTGCTACTAATGTTGTAGTCCAATATTGGTGTTTTTGTCCTAGGTTAAATCTGATGACTATTTAGACATTTTTATTGTCTCCCTGGTTTATTCTGACTAGTTTGATGTCTAGTTGTTATTTTGGGTGTTCTGAAATCTAGATTTTTGACTATTAGGAGCTATGATCTCTATGATAAAACTCCTATTTTTTTCCCCCTATTTTGAGGGTAGGAATAGAGACCCTAAAATTACTACCCTCAAAAGAAAAATCTCTGTAAGTATGTTATGCTACAAAGATACATGATATAGCAATGATAATTGACAAGATATCTCAAAATCTAACATGGTTGGTAATGAAAGATTGTTAGATCAATAGGGGTATGAATAGATAGATATAACAATGTAGTAACATGTACAAAGTACTAAATTGAAACTAGAACTAAAATTTTGGTTAGTTGTTAGTTGGCAAGGAAGGATGGAGCATGTTGTCCATCATGGCATCCAATATAGCAAGATAATTCATGATGTAGGTCATGACATTAAAAATAATGAGAAGCAAAAAATCAACAAACACACAAATCAAAAAGCATATAAGAGTGGCCAAGGGGCCAAGTAAACAATGGACATGGACACATGTCACTCAAACTAGAAAGCAAGCATATAAGGCATATTCAAATATCACATACACAAATAAATGGAAACAAGCAAGGTTGGTGTGAAAGCCATAATCACATAAAAGAGTACAGGGAAAGGACATTGGCAAATATCCTAAGGCACACACAATACATAAAATCAAAGGACATTGGCAAATGTCCTAAGGCACACACAGGAGACAAAAAGGAACTGAGGAATGCAATCACATTAAATTACACTAAGCAAGAAAAGAAAATCATGTAAATATTGGAAAATACAATCGCATATAAATAATCAAAGAAATAATATGAAAGTATGCAAAACATGTTAGTACAAGACTAGGTATATGCTAGGAAATACATAAGTGTTATATACTAGTGAGTGTCGATAGAGTAATCTATGTAAGCTAGTAAGTAATGTACATCATCATTATAACTAGAGTGTGTGCTGTATGAATGACATAACCTAAGTAAAAGATGGCCCCAGGGGGAAGATATATCGATGTGTGTCTCGAATGTAGAAGTAGGATGCCCCCTCAATGGGTAGAGTGAAGCAATCAAAGAGCTAAATGTCACCACACACACTCAAATTAGATCAAGTGAATCATGGTAATGTAGATAAATCGATAAACAATAACATAGAATGGCAAATGTAAGTCTATCATAGCAGTAGAAATGTAAAGCATGGATAATGCATACAATCAAAATATTTTTGATGCTTTTGAATTATTTGAATGTTTTTGGATTTTTGATAGGTTATATTATTTTTGTATTTTGGAGTAAGATATGTACAATCAATCATAAAGGAGACTTTGTACAATTAATACTGAGAAGAAATGATACTAACCAATGAGTCTCATAGGAGACTCTTTATCATGGTGTTTTATATCAAGGAGAAAGATTTTATGTGATCATGAAGCACGACGGAGAGGCTAAGACTGTAACTCTAAAAGTTGTGTACGTTATAAATGCTTTGAAATCTTTGAAGTAGAAACCAATTGTGGGGTCCCCTTGTAACTCTAAGAAGTGGATGCAACTTTAGGGCTCTTAGGGACCCATCTAGTAATATGAGAAGCTCTCTAAACATATGCTCTATGTGTAGAGGCATGAGACCTCAATGATATTGACTTGGGTATGAATACTATAGTTGAAACCTATCTAGAATCTTTAAATTATGGTTTCACTAAAAGAGACCTCTATGGAAGTGTAGTAACTCTCTGTGATGGCATTGGAGGTCTTAGCTGTGTCTAAATTTGAATTGGAAGAAAAATTGAAACTGGTAGAGAAGCTAAAACTGATGGCAGAATTGAAATTGGTGGTGGAACTAAAACTAGTGACTGTAACATAGTGAATGGATCTGAAGTGGGGAGTGATAACTGATATGGAACTCTACCAACTGTAACAACTTGATTATCATGAATTAATTTTACATATCTATGAAGTATAGAAGGTAGTGCTCTGAGTTTTTGAATCCTTGGTTGACCAAGTAGCATATCAAAAACTCTTACACTAGGAATAAAAGTGAATGGTGTGGCAACATGTGTAGGTCCAACTTGTAGAGGAAGTACAATCTCACCCAATGAACCTTTTATGTACCCACTAAATCTAATGATAATTATGTTTATCAAGGTAATACCCTACTCTGAATATCCCAAATAATACAATAATGTCATAGTGCACATGTTCACACTAGATCCATTATCTATGAGAATACTATGAATAAGATGATTATGAATGTAAGCTCTAATAAAGAGCACATGATAATCTAAATCATCCTCGATGATTTTATACTCTGAAAAAGAGATCGAAGGTCTGAATGGAACTCTAGAATTGTACACACCAATCATGTCTCTCAAAGAATGTAACTCAACTGAGGTGCCCTGTATGTATATGGTGGGGTATGTCCATGATATGCATGGTGAACCTTTGATGTGTCCCCTATCCCGTGTTTAGAATGCTGCAAAAAAGGATCTAAAAAGATTTTCAAAATTTTATCCTGTGTTTGCTTTGCCTGAGGAGGCTCACCTGAAGTGCCAAGATCAATATGATTATCATCTATTAAATCTTATGTCCCAAATTGATACATATGTTTATTGTATGGCCCGATGCCCTATGAAACTCATAAATTGCATGCTAATCATATCCCCATGGAAGAGGCTTTGTTGGGTCAACTTTCTGAATAGGAGGGAGAGATATGATGTTACATTCCAATAGTTGTAAAACTCTAGATATAGAAACTGGTAGATTGGTAAAGGTACGTCACTGAGGTGTTGATAAAGCCACTCACTGAGGGGGCTCTATTAACTATGGGTTGATTCTGACTCTTGTTGTCATTAAGCTTTACTTTGTATGGGGCTTTGTTGTTACTCTTATTTGTTGTGTCTTAGATACTTGTGTACTTAAGTTTGCCCATTGAAATTAACTTGACTTCTCTTTCCTTTAGTGTGTGACACAATTCAGTGAAGAAAGAAAATCTTTTGAACATAATTGATTCATGCAAAGCTAGTAGAAGACTATATTTGAAAAGATCTTGTAACTTTTGATCAATCATGGGGCTAGTCATCTTATCCAAGATAGTCTTATATTGAAGAACATAATCTATGAGGTGTTCATTTGACCTTTGTTTATGTTGTGCAACTTGGGCATATAAGATCTTATAACCAATGTTAATGCTAAAATGAGCTAGGAACATGTCGGCTAAAGTATTGAATGTATTAACCGACTGATTTGATAGACTATAGAACCAATGTAAAGCATAATCCTTTAAGATCCATAGAAATAGCTTAGTTAGTAGCCAATCATTTAGCATATAGTCCAAGCATTCTACGTGAAAAGATCTCAAGTGTGTCTCTGAATCACCCTTGCCATCATATAGAGTGAGCTTGGATTGAACAAAACCTTGTGACAAAGGTGTCTAAACAATGTGACATGCAAATAGTGTGTGCATTAGAGTAAAATAATCTAAGGCCTGTGTAGGTCTAGAAGCACCTTACTAAAGATGTAGCACCTTGGATTGAAGAGAGTGTATCTCTTGCACAAGGGTTTCTACATTAGGAGACAAAGATGTAATAGTTGTAATTGGTAGCAGAGAGGAAGGTTGGGCTACTATAGGGGGTTGTTGGGGCATAGTTTCCCTCATAGTGTCATTTACATCTAGCTACTTTGTGGAAATGGAAGACTCAACTTGCTTAGCCTTTTTAAGTTCCATGATAGATTGCAAGATAAGAGTATGATCTCGGGGTTATTCCATGAGTCTTTTGTAAAAACTTTGGAAGATCAAATATTTATTGAGGACCACTTCATTATCAATAATAGGTGGAAATCAATCCATAATATAATGTGGTAGGTCATGAACATCGGTGTTTGTATCATCATTATTATTCTCATAATATTCGTTATTGAAATTATCTTCATTGAAATTGGTGTAATTTGAATGTGTAGGATTTATAACAAGAACCTAAGCTAGTTGTTTATCCATGGTATATGGTCGGGTTAAAGGAATCTGGGTGAATTCATTAGGATTGCCACTAAGTCTTCCACTTCATCTTAAAGGAAAAGATGCAAGGAACTTAGGGGGCATGAGAAAAATAACTTGAATAATGGAAGAAAAGATTAAATAGATATAATCTAAACAAGGAACTGGAATATGCATTAAAATGATACAAAAGTCACACACATGTAAGGTGATACCTTAAAAGCAATGGAACCTAGTATAGGCAACTAGGATTTGAAAGATAATTATTTTAAAATTACTATGAAATTTTGAAATTTAAAGTGAATTTCTAAGTTAAGTATGCAAGTAAAAAAATCAAAAATTTATTGTAAAATTTTGTGATTTAAAGAGACCTAGTAGTGCAACTAGGGATTTGAAAATTAAATATTTTTTAAAATTACAATTGAATTTTGCAATTTGAATTTGAATTTTTGGTTTAAATACGCTAGTAAAAAATTAAAAAATTATATGAAAAGCATTGGAAAAATATTGGGACCTAGTATGGGCAACTAGGGTTTGAATGAAAATTATTTTAAAATTTAATGCTAATTTTTTATTTTATTATGTAGATAAAAAATAAAAAATAAATAGGAAAAATTAGTGAGAAATTTATCGTAAGGTTTTTAGGGTTTTTATGCGCAAACAAAGTAAGTTAGGTTCAACAAATGATTTAATTATTTTGGGAATATTGGTATATTATTCCTAATTTAGATAAATGGTCTGAGTAATAAAATCAATAAATAAATATGCAATAATTAAGCTACTGATTTATTTAAATTAGATTGCAATTTTGACGTTTCTAAAAATAGTAATAAGAGAGAGAAAGTAAGACTTATCTGAAAATTGATTGATACAGATGAGACAAGGTCTAAGATTCATTGTTTAGGATTGGGACATTATTGTAAACCAAGACCTGACCTTCATTTTATGATTAGATAGGGGCACTAAAAGTGGACAAGAGTAGCACTGATGTTGTAGTCCACCTCTATTGCTATTATCCTAAAGATTTGAGCTTTTTGAGTTTTGTTCATCAGGTTTGTATGACCCTGCCTATGAAGTTTTGGTAGTTGGAAGTTTGTAGAGCTCCTTATGGAGTAGATTTTCTCTTAAAACCATATACTCCATTGTGTTTTGACCAATTTCCAAAAAAGAGGGGGGGTTAGTGTGTGTAAGATTCAATAAACATGTATTCACACCCCTTATGCGGACACACTGTCTACATACCAATACTTTGAAGAGGGATCAATCCATATGTAGTTCTCTCACTTGATGTGATTTGTGCAATAGAGTGTATGAATATGCAAAATGTTAAATTAGATGTGCTTGAGATGAATAGAGATCGATGTAAGGATTTGAATAAGCTTGTAAGTATATTGGTTGATTGTTATGCAGAGAATAGGAAAGATTAGCTTGAGTAGTCTTGCTTGTATTCTTGTTTTCTTAGTGATATTTTCCAACCCTCTCCAAATTATCTTTGAATGGACTTTTATAGGGATCTATTGGTCATGGATTAAATGTGCCCACATTAGGATGACAAGGAGAAGGATAGGGAACTAGAAATATTCGACCATTGGGGCCAAAAATGCACTTGGATAGGAGCATCAAAAGTGGACAAGAGTGGCACCGGCATTGTAGTCCAAGTGTAGCGCTATTATCCTAAACTGATAGGACTTAGGGGGATAGATTAGTCATGAAAAAAGTAGTTTGAATGAGTTAGGGTCAAGTCTGAAAGGCTATGGGTGATTGAAAATTAGTGAAAAGATGTCTATGAGGGTCATGAGAGTAAGCAAGAGGGACCTATGGGTTAGGTGTCACAAGCCACACTCAAGTTACCAATTTTCACATTTTATATTACAATAAATACCTTGATAGTGAGTCTCTTGTGAGACTCATTGGTTAGTATGTTCCTCCCTACTTGTACATAGTGTCATTCATTTTTGTTCTTTGTAAATAGTTTCATTTTCATGTTATTGTTACATAACTTATATACAAAAAATACAAAAACAATATAATATGTCAAAAATGCAAAAATATTCAAATATTTACTCAAAAAATACAAATTATAGATTGTATGCATTTCTATGTTTATACTTTTCAGGTATTACATATACTAACTATCTTAGTATAGTTAGTTTTTATCATACATACATGCTTCACTTGTTTTCTTTGAGTATTTGTGGATTGCTACAGGACTCAAGTTCATCACACAAGTCTTGATTTGCTACTATCTACCCATTGGGGGCACATACACAAGTTTCTTATTTGAACATTCATCTATTTAGGGGCATCTTATACACATTTATGATTACCAAGTTATATCATTCTACACTACATTGATTTTTTTGTTGAATACTACTACTTTAGACTAAGCTTATGTACATCTTTGATATTATGCAGATTTGTATCACATGTTCGTGCATATTGTCATTTCTAACTTTCTTAGTTTAAATTTGATTGTGTCTCTCTACTTCTACATCTATTTGAGTGCATGTTCATATGCCATTGTTCTATGACTCTATGACACTTTTTTTCATTATATGTATGATTTAGACATGTGCCCATGTCCTTATGTATGCCTTCTTGATTGTGTATGCAAACATTTGAACATCCTTCTATACGGTTATATGTCAACGTGATTGTTGTCTCTGTATGTGGATATTTAAACATGTCCTTATATGTCTTGCTTTCTCATAGTTAGTGGCATATGTCTACGTCCTTTGTGTTGTGTCCCATTGGCATACTTTGTGTGCCTCATGTGTTTTGTATGTATGATTTCATGTATGCATCATGGCCATGACACTTGTCTCTTGTTTGTTGCACACTCCAATTTTAGATGTCGTGAGGATCTCATGCATCTCCCTTTCCTTCTTAGGTACTTTGATGGACATCATGCCCCATCCCCTTAGGTAGTTACTCAGTTTATTACTTAGATTTGTTGTTCATGCACATGTTTACGTTGGTATATATATCTTGATAGCCTTGTAAATGCTAGATCTAACATACATTATACATTACAAACTTGTGCTCAAATTATCTTATATTTTCATGTCATGTATGCACATTAAATTAGTTTAATACATAGATATCATATATGCTCTAGCTAACACACATCTTATAGATATTTTTCTTTTGAAGACAATTCTTTCACATGTTCAACAACTCCCCTCAAAATAAGGGGCAGTCATAGAGGTTTGTCACAAAGATCAGGATATCTGAATGCAATCAAAGCATAGTTTTCCTAGCACATAGGCACATAATACAAAAATTAGTCTAAAAAAAACATAGTGGGAAATAGTCACAAGGAGACTAGTTTTAGTTACACAGAAATCAATATAATTGGATATTAGCACCCAAAGTGGGACACTAATGCCACTAGCACTATCCAAATATGGTGCTACTATCTAGTAACCTTAATTTTAGTAAATCCTAGATTGGCTAGAAAAGTACAATAGGTACAGTCTAGGTTTACAAATGTTTAGATACAGATTACCAATTTTTGCTTAGTTTAACATAGATTCATACTAGTTTATTCAAATTGGGGGTATCATGTGCAGCATGGTCATTCCCATTTTAGTTTCAAATACTTAGATGAAAATTATTAAAAATTAATCCAAAATTCATATGCATAGATATCATCTTTGAGGGCATGTGCATGACACATTATTTTCATACACTCACTTTTGCTCTAGTTGATCAAATGGAATGAAAAAATTCATGTCATTATATATGTTCTTAATCCAGACACCATTTTCACCAACACAATCTATATTTGATGCCTTATTATGTCTGTAATGGTTGGCATTCCCTAGTGGCCTTGAGTCATTTTATATTTTAGAGTTTTCAAGTGGCCTAAAGCTAATTTATACAATTTTAATTACATCACACAATTTCATTTTCATATGTATCTACTACACATGGGTAGGCAATGATGGAGTCATAGTCTACTTGAGTTCTTGAGCTACCTACATTAGAGGGTTGGATACACCATTAGTGCAATCCATGCTATTCATAGGTTATGATCCACCAAGCAGGGGTAGGCAATGATGGAGTCATAATCTACTTGAGTTAGTGAGCCACCCACACATGGAGATTAAGCAGACCATCAACTTAGTCCAAGTTATTCACTAATTTGATCACTATCTACATGCACACACATAAGATGTCACTAGGTTTGTGCATTAGTTTGCATACCCAGTGAGTTGTATTCATTCATTTCTTCTCTCTTATCTCTTTACTCAATTTTTTCTTTACTTTTGATATTTCTTAAGGACTGAATATATGCATGTTTCATTTGTAGGACACACAATGGAACACGCTTCACACACTCATACCCAGATTTAAAAGCTTCACCTCTTAGGTAGGTCTAGGTACACTTTATTTTCCTTTATCCTAGTCATTTTGCTTTGTTGCATTTATAGAATAAAAGGGGGTAAAAATGTAATCATCTAAATATGACACTTGAGTGTTGAGAGTGTTACTTGAGACCACCTATCCATAGATTAGCCCCAGACCTATCTTAAGGTCTATTTAGACACCTATCTAGCCTTTGTGTGAGCCACACACATTACTAAACTTTGTTAAAGTAGTCCTAGACGCTCACTTTAACATCTTGGCCCATAGTGCCTAAGGTTCTACCACCTAGACACTAACACCATAACTTGGATAGTAGCACCAATGATGTTAATATCCTAGTTTGGGTGTTATTATCCTTTTCCCACCTTTTGTTACCAATGGTTGTCTTTTCAAATCAGCAACCATCTAGGTTAAGCCTAGACTTATTTTAAGACCCGCACAAGCACTAGAATAGTATATATACATGACTTTTATCCCATAATTCACTAGATGGAAATTAGATGCAAATAACACAAACTAACTTAGAAAAAATTGTGTACAATCAAGGTTATTAATCCCTATTTTACCCTACTACTACATATATCTACTTACAACATTCATAAGCTCATATTACTTAGATTTACCATCTTAAGCACACTTAAAACACTCAAACCGGCATTCATACGAGCTTCACTTGCACTCTCACCAGCACTTAGGTGGGGAGAACTACATCGTACTTGATCCCTCCTCAAATTATTAGTATGTAGGTAACTCTCATCATAGTGGGATGTTGAGGATGTCTAGCCTATCCCACACTTGCAATCAAATACTTCAGAAACATAGAGGTCTAGGGTTTACATGCAAAATTAGTCAAAACATGTCATTGATAGGGAAGCAAAACTTGTGCACATAGGAATAGGATTGGCAGACTCTAACACAGGGGCATCCAAAATCTCAGAGTAATTCTACACAAAGGACACTAGTGCCAAAAGGAGGACACTATCACTATTAGTGTTACTATCCAGTTAGGGTGCTACTATCTAGGAAGGATTATGACACTTGAATCCTATCCATGACATTCAAATCAACTCCTATATCAGTTTGTAGCCACAATATCTTCTACCCCAGTTAGTTTCCAACTAAGTACTTGTTTACATCATTTATTTCTATTTTTAGAAAGGTCAAACTAAGTCAATTCTATTAAAAATTAATGGCTATATTTATTATATATTTTATACCATGGTTTATTATATTCATCCCCTTTAGCAACCTAGGGCTTAAACTACGTAACCCTAAAAATTTAAATCATCATCATCTCCATCAATCCATATACATCAATATATTATATCCTGAGATACATAGCACCTTATTCTTATTAAATTTGGATGATAAATTTTCTTTTAACTTTGTAAAGAGAGGTAAATGCCCCCTAGGAAAACTATAGAACCAATCTTAGGTTTCTAATTATAAACTATTTTAGAAATTTTTTAATAATATTATTCCATCATTTGAATATTTCCCCCAAAAATTACATAGCTAAGCTAAGATTTCCATGGCCATCAAATAATTGGAATTTAGGCATCACAAACTATTTAAGATAATTATAATTAAGTATGATTCATGTGACATGTTTTCTTCGTATGAAATTATTATTCATATTAGCATTACATGATTTAGATTATAAAGTGAGAAATAAATTGTTTTTGAGTCTCACGTATGGCATGCTTCATAGAGATGATATGGATGGTAGTGGTTTGGAAGGATTCATTCATTTGCTTTAACTCATCATATATCATAAACATGGTATAATAGATTAATCACAAATATTTTCAGCATTGTGTTGCTTGGAATCACACTCTATGGAAACATTATTGTATAAATTAGAATCACACTTTATAGAAACATCATTACATAGCTTGAAATCATTTCGTAACTTAGTATTATAATCACTTTTTTGATCTAGATAAATCATGTAAATGACATCACATTTATTTTCAATAAATATCTCGTGTAAAGGAGAATAAATAACATCACATTTTGTTTCAAGAGAAGAAGGTCAACATATTTAATTTATAGAGATCAAGGAAGAACATCACATTTCATTTATGGAGAATAGAGATGAACATCACATTATTTTTCAATAATAACATTATTTTTCACTTCAAAAGATGGAGAAATAACATTATGTTTCACTTCAAGAGAAGAATTAGTATCATATTCTAGTTGAGAAAAAGGAATATTATTGTTTTATGTATCAATAGAAGCATTATTGCATTTAGAAGCATCATTTCAAGTAAAAACATCATTAGAATCCATGTGTATCATTTATGCATGGCTCTATTATATCTTGTTTATTTTGAAAAATGTTAGAAAAATAAAAAACAGTATTATGTAATTACTTATTACTTTCATCTTGTTCTAATGTGTGATTAATAAAGTGTAAAGGAGTTGGAGAATTGATTTCAACATTATCTTGCTCTGATTCTACTTCGCTAGATTCATTTCTAAAATAAAAATCTTCTTAATCATAACCAAAGTCATTTACTTAGCAAACAATCTTCATGTACATAATTAGCATTATTAACCACATAATTCTGATCATTGGCCCATTCATTAGTATAAACATAAGGCACATAATGTAAAAAATATGAAATCCATAGTATGAGTGATATTAAGGGTTTTAGATTGGTCACTCATTTTGAATTTACCAAACCTTAAGAAAGTGAGAAGCAAAAGCACAAAGCATACACCTAATAGGAAAGTTGACATAAGAATGTTTGGGTTTAAAGATGAAAAACCTAGGCTTGAGACCAGTTATGAGGGGTAAAACAATAATTATATTTGAAAATCAAATACTGAGATACGAAACCTTAGTGATTAAATGAATAAGCCCTAAGAAATCATAGGGTTTTTGTAGGTTCTTGACAAAAATTAGGTTAACCTATATGTTTTACTTTATTTTTTATTAATGTTTCTAAACAAACATAAAAATTTGAATATTCATATTGTAAAATGTACATGCACAATCACACAAAAATTAATGTTACTTAAGTTTTATTACACATGTTAAATATATAAATGATCAAACATATAAAGGATAAGAAGCACTTAGCTTATTATAAATCAATTCTATTTTTTGTATTCTATTGTAGATTTCGGATGCAATTTATAATAGCTTTATATTGAGTTGATTTAGAAACAAACTATTAAAACCATGTAGGACACCTTGGAATCTCCTAGATGCCCATGTAATTTTGAAGTCAACTACTTCTGACGAACTTGTCTTAGGTGGCTGAGCCAATCAATTTTTTTCAAGCCTATGCACTATTTTTATAGATGTATTTTCTTTGTTTGATCACACTTGAACTTATGCAAATAAGCTTGTATTATCATTCATTTTATTAAACACTAACTTTGTACTTTTGATAAACTAGACCTCTAAAATGTTTAGTGGATTGGATTGGATTGACCTTAGCTAATCCCTAATGAACAACTTAACATTTCCTACATTATCAATACTCTAAAGAGAGCTTAAATTACATGTATTTATCCCTTTAATTTGAGTGTCTGCAAAATCATACAGATGCAAGTCTATGTGTTATTTTTCCTTGGCCCTCGTTTGATACAAGCATGCAAAATAGATATTTTCCTTTAGAATCATTAGAGTTTGCAATTAACAATATGTTAAGAGTAGTGTGAACTTTGTATGTAATTTTGTAACAATGAATGTTTGTCACTAACTTCCTCTAATGGGATTTTTATATAAAGGGTTTTTAATTTTTAATTGGGGAATCGGCGGGACACAAGTGATGACTAAAGAATGATCAAATATGTAACAGAAAAATCCCTAAAGTGAAATATGCACAAGACATAACTAAAAAGTCTCTAATATGCTTCCATAATTTTTATATTCCTAGATTAGAAAAAGCCATCCATGAACTCTTGAATTCATTTTAAAGCTAAGAAAAACACAGAGATAGGTAGAATTGGACCAAGGATCATTGTGAAAAAGATAATAAATCTATAAATAATAGAACATAGTATTATGTAGTCAAATAAATTCAAGAATAAGATAGGAGATTAAGATGAATGCATTGACAAGTTCCATATTTTTAATTGGGGATATATATTTTAAAAGTTAAATTAAATCATTTTATAAACAAGGTGTATACCAAATTTGGTTATCTACACCAATCAATAGAATGAAAACAACCACCAAGGGATGAAAATAACTTTCATTTTAAACTCATCCCATTTACTAATTGGTGGTATCATTTTAACAATAAAGGAATGAAAATGACTCTCAAACCAAGTTAGCACATGAATAACTAAATTCAATATTGCAAAATAAAATTATTTTTCTTCATTTAGTTTTTACAAAGTGAAATATATGTCTATTTCGACTAACTAATGATCAAGTTTTTGTGCATTCACTTCACCTTCATACAACTGAATTTTGATCTTTGACTTTGCTTTGAATGAAAGTGGAGCTTGGCTAGTATAGGGATTTGTTTCTCATGGGTTGGAGTCTTTAACTCATTACTTCAAAAGTCTCCATACAAACTACCAACTTCACCATGACAACCTTCATAATTTTTTCAAGCTTCATCATGGATCTAGGGATGTTTAAAACATCCTCTTTTAAATTTTTGGAATTTATTTTACTTATCTTAAGGTGCTTCCTCATCTTCATGAGCCATACTTCTCACTTATTTATTCCTCCTTATTGATATATCTAGCTGCAAAATAATCATGTCACCTTTTCCCCTAATAATTTTTTCTTCACAAGGATATTTTCAGTTACTTGTAGAAGTTAGGGCCTTAAAATGTAGGATGATTTAATGATAGAGAATGATTCACAAATGGTTTATTGTTACTTATTCAAAAAAATCTATTAATTCAGCATCCATAATAGTAAAACCTATAGTTTAGTGGAAATAAAATAATTTCTATAGAACCATAAAACTGCAAACAATTCAAAATTTTCATGAGTAGCCCTTACAAAAAAATTTCAATATTGCCCAATCCATGGGACCACTAGGTTACACATATGAGTATTTATTGGGATTAAGGCCTAAAGGGGCTTGATTTATTTTTTCTTTTAGTTATTCTTAAGAAAAATAAATGTTTTAATAATCCCTTTTCTCAACCAATAGTTGGAAAATATTTCGAGTCTTTTTGGAAAAACCATCTTTCTCTTCTTTTATTTATCCACAACTTCAAACACATAATCATCTAGTATATGAAATAGACACCATATGGTTGTATAGATTATATTATCCATTAATGGAATAATTATTAATTCAAAATTTACCAAAATTTCCCTTTCAAAAAATTTAATGGAGAGATTTAGCAATAAATTGTGCAAAAACTCTGCATACCTTCTCTTTGAGATTTATGGGGGCAATAAAGAACCTATCTTCCACATTTTTCATGTCGCTTTCCTCTCCATTACCTCTAAAAAATGTTTTATATCATGCATGGAGATGGATTTTTTATTTCAATAAATCTAAATCATTCAAGAGTGAAGGTGTATGCCTTTCAAAGAAGGCAAAACATTGAATACATCACCACCTTAAAAATAATAATAAATGTAACCTCTTCGATTGGACTTATGGTAGTGGGTGAGGTGGTGAAATGATACAATAGGTGAATGGTGTCCAATAGTTTATATAACACCATTGTTTCTTGCTCAACATGTTCTAATTATTCTAAGAATTAGGGAACCTCTTTTTACTTTTGTAACAGCACCTACTTGCGCTCATAGTCTGTTGGTCTTAGCATTTTCAAGTTGCCTTGGTGGTTTGTCTCAGCTTTTTAGATGAATCAGGACCCAAAATCATCACCTATATAAATATCATGCCCATGTGAGAAAGCTTCATATATAACACTTAGCATGAAAATGGAGTCTTGACCTCCCAATTTGCATTTGATATTTGGTTTGCTTAGGCCGCTTAGCCTGATCTAGGATGTCACCTTAGTTTTTTTTCCATTTTATCTCCCAAAACCTATCCCATTGTGATGACCAAGTTTTAATGGTAAAGTTTCATATATAACACTTGGCCCTAAAGTGGAGTCTTGTTTCACTTACACATGCTTATCAATCTTACCTACTTGCTCTCTCAACTACCTAAAGTAGCTTTTAGGGGTCATTTTGATTTTCATTCATGTTGGGCCTCTGGGACCTATCCCATCATTTATACCACACTCATATGAGTCATTTTAATATTTAACAATTGGTGGTTTGATGACTTTTGGATCCCCATATTATACTTGCAAAATCTTGTCAGTCTCAAGAAAAAACTTACCAAATTCTCTGATTAGGTCTCACTGTAGGTGGCTCAAAATTTTCTAAGTTCATAACCCAATTAGGTTTCTAAACCCTAATTAGGTCTACCTAGTCCAAAGTTGCACTTTTCTTACCTAATCAAGCTTTGCATTAGCAATTAGGTCTTGTGTGTAAATCCCTAGGTCTCCTAGACCTAATCAGGTTTCAAAACCCAATTAGGTCTAGATTTTGTTTTTTTATTCAATGCCTTTATTAATCATGAAATTTCTTTTGATTGGGTCTTGTTTAGCTCTTGGTTGTTGGTCTAGTTGTAATCAAAATCTTCAAGTTTGATTAGTTTTTCATAGGTTTCCAAGGGGATAGTCAATGTTAATTAGGGATCGAATCTTTGATTATGTCTAAGAAGTCTTGGTTGACCTCATGTAGTCCTAGTCAAGCTTTAAATCTCAACTAGGTCATAGGTCATTAGGTTTTATTTAGTCAATTATAATCAAGGTTTAGAACCCCAATTAGGTCTAGTCAGTCATTGGTAGTCCATGTAGTTGTAATCAGGGATACAATCCTTGATTAGGTCTCTAGGGTTAGGTCTAGGATCAATTTTTTCTAATTGGAGATTATTCTGTACTTAGGTCTAGGCATTTGTTCATTACTTTTATAGTGTTAGTTAAGGAATTTTTCCCTGACTAGATCTCAGTGAGCTTTAGGTGTTTCTTGTAGACATAATTAGGAAATGAACCTTGACCAAGTCTACGATGGGGGGCTCGAACCCAATGCAATAATACTCAGGGTTAAAAGCTCGATCATAATTGTGAAGTCATAATGGAAAATCTTGTAGTGTCAATCATGGGTCCAAACTTTGATTAGGTCTTAGACCCTTAAATAAATTATAATTCAAATTTCTGACCATGGACACAATTATAATTGAAGGTTCGAGTGTCGATTAGGTTTGTAAAGCATGCCCAAGGTACCCCTACTGCTAATTAGGTTTTAAAAGCCCAATTAGAACTAGGACTTTTTAAAAATTGCTCATCTTGTTGAAAAAGTGCATGTCAATGACAAATTAGAATTTTGGGGTTCATTTTTCCCTGTCAAGTCACCTAGACTGCTTGTCACTCTGGGGGCATAACTTTCACCTCGAGAGTCAGTTTCTGAAACCACTTACATTTCCATAAAGTTATTTTCACCCTGATTGCATTGGTCCCACCAATTTTACCCAATCTATCTTGAGTCAAAAGGTGATCATAACTGATTTTTTCACATTCTTGTACTTGAATAGATCCACTAAGTACTTTTTTAGACCTCTTAGTGGCTTTTCAACCATAACTTGGTCCCCATAAAGTCATTTTCAAAACCATCAGAGTTTTTTAAAAGATGAATCTGATGTGGACATCTTGGTTCCTATGGTTTCCCAAAATTCCTCTTGTTCAATGATATTTTAATCTTTTAAGTTTATAAGTTATTTGGCAAACTTTTAATTATAAAAAGTAACTTATTTTTTGTCCTTTTATGGGCTAAAATAGAGTAAAAAGGCAAACTGGAAGGATTGGAAAAGTGAAGGATGGTTTTTGGTCAAAAATAAATTGAATGAAGAATTTAAAAGTCTCTAAATGGACCAACCCTAGTCATTGTAAAGGTTGGATTTTTTTTGCTCCAAAACTCTTAGAGATAATCACTTATTTTTTTAGTTTATCCTATCCCTCTTTTGTAACCCACATATTATGCTGGTGGATTTTTTGTGGATTGATCATTGTGGATTCTACTCTTGATTATCAACATGGATATTATGATTAATAGAAGACAGTGAAATTTTCTTTACAACTTGTGCATTCAAATGGTGGTTGTGGCTTTCTCTTCATCATTTGTTTCCTATTGAAGCTTGCATTAGTTTTGTTTATGGTTGTGAATTTGCTAATCAGATCACAATTTGATTTATGTGTTCACATGGTCAAGAAATCCAAATTTGTCTTCATTATTGCATGTTTTATGTCTCTCCCCCTTTCCTTTTGCATTTTTTATCAAATCTGTTAAACTAGGGTTTCGTTTGATGACAATATGTTTATGCATTTTTATATTGATTTATTGTTCTATTTCATTCTTATATTGTTACCACATTGTTGAATGTATTAATGCAAGGGAATAAACACCTAAAATTATCATTTTAACTATTTTACCTTAAACCCTACTTTCTCATTTGGGAAAATATATCTGCATACTTATTAATTTTAAATATCTAATTAAAACCTAGTTTAGTAAAACATGAATTCATAATTACTATCTAATTTGTTTAAAGATTAGAATACTGTTAAAATTAAGTTTTAGATTTAACACTAATAGGCCCCTTAAATTGGAAGCATCCATAACACACAACTAAGTGAGGCTTCATGTGTCGTGAGCTGATAGGTATAGACCTTGGGGATGCCTACCTTACAAGGATTTTTTTAGGAGAAGGTAGATGGGATTCACTGCCCCAAGAGCCTAATGTTGGTGATCTGTGCCAAATGACACATCAACAATTTTGGTGCTAGAAGGAGGGCCACTAGTACAATTAAAACTAAAAGTTTTAGCAAAAACCTCAACTTGAACATTTAGGAGTGTTTCCCACACTCATGTATTATACAAGTTAAAATGGAAAATAGATGAATACCTACTAGATAAAACTTTATTGGTCTGACTTTGAGTTGTTATAGCTCACTAAACACATAAAACCAAGAGTAAACAATGAAAAACCTAAAACTAGACAAATCCACTCAACTTGTAGCTCACTTACGACTATAGTTTCCTTTATCAACCCATTTGATGCCCCTCAAAACCCATCAATGGTGGCTAATCTTACTTGGCTTTATGGAGGTGGATGCCCTGTGAATGTTCCAAGGCATGCCCATGACATACCAAAGAATCCTAATAAGTTTTGCCCAAAGTACATATCTAATGGGATTCAAACTACTAAAGAACATATTAAGGCATTTAAAAATGCCCTTATATGAACTTAGGTTAAACACAAGGATGTTATTTGTTTCATGTTCCCTTAATCCTGAAGGGAGGTTGCCTATGCTTGGTACCTTGGATTGCCAAATGAGTCTATCACCTCTTAGAATGATCTATAAATAGTATTTATCAATCACTTTAGGTTTCCCAATGATCTAGTTATTATGTACCATCACTTTATAGTTACTTGTAGGGAATCAAATGAACCAATGAGTGTCTTCATACACATTTCAACAAATTATATCAAAGGTTTAAAGACCCCTACATGTAGATGGAAGTCGGCTGACACCCAAACCTACCTTAAAGCTTTGGACTCCATAATTTCCATGTTTATTAGAAAAACCTAAATAACACTAGCATCCTTATCTTTAGCCAATAACCAAGCATCAATATTAAGCAACAGATGGTGCCACAAGGTTATAGAGTTAGTCATTTGCCTTCATTGGGTCAACTTTGTGTGTATAATCAAATTACAATGATCAACCAAGCTCTTCATCACAACACACCTTTGATTAATCTAATCCCAAGTATTATGTATGCAATCTCAAATACAGTGTACAACCCCATGCCTATGAATTACATGCCTAAATATTAGCCTTATATGCTGCCAAATCACATTTTACCATGGGCAAATAATCAATAAATTATTCCTATCATCTACAGCAAGACTGCATCCATGCCTAGTATGAGTGGTTATGCTACCTCTACCAGTAACCAACAAGTTGTCCCATCATTTTTAAATAATCAGATACATGTCAATAATTCCCATAACCAAACATGCCCTACTACCCTTGCATTTCTAAACTTTATTGCACCTGTGGTTAACACACAATCATAAATGGGAAATCAACAAAATGTTAGTGTGAACCATCAAATAGCAAATTTACAGTAAATGGTTCAAAGGTTGATGAACAACATGATCAATTTATGTAGACAAGTGCTATAATTCACTCACCAAAACATGAATAACCCCATGCAAAATAAAAACTTCAACTTTAAAAGAACCAATACACAATGGGGAATGAGGCCCATTAATGGAGGAGTGCCTAGTTTGTTTGATAATGTAAACCAAAAAAATAACAATAATGCTTCAAACTCAATGAACCTAACTGATTTAACACGGCCCACTTGGTGCAGGTTGCACAACATGGATGATCACACTAAAATTTATTGTGTTGAGTTCGTCCTAGCCTCAAATATATTTGAAAAGGATATGGACACCCTAGAGATAGTGCCTACACCTGACAATAACAACTCTAGTCAAGGCAATGGAAACCCTATAATAGCTCTAGTCTTGGAGACTTATGAATTCCCACTCGAGAGTGATAATGAGCTTGAAGATAATTTAAATGAGTTCCATGCATTTTAAAAAAATCCAAAGAGGAAACAATTACCAGTTGAGGAGTAAATTTCAAGGTTCATTGACTATGTCTACTCCTCTAAACAACACTCAAGTTCCATGTGATGAGAAATCAATCAACAACCTATTTCCACTTAAGGGTCCCAACACGTCTTATCAACCTAAAAACAAATATACACCTTTTTAAACTAATAAACCAGTGGAACTAAGCAAACATGGATATAACATTGTAGATGACCTGAAGAGAACTAAGGCCAATATAACAATGTTTGATTTGCTCTAGATTTCTAACCAGGAAGACTTATTAATAAAAGAATTATATGTTACTAAATAACAATAATACAATAGGACAGTCGATGCCCACATTACAATATACAAAGAGAAAATTGAAACTCCTCCTTTCCTCCTAACAATCCATATTTTTGGAAAAAACTTACATAATTATTTGGTAAACTCAGGTGCTTCTAACAACATGATGCAATATACGGTTTGACAGCAATTGGGTTTGAATTTTTCAAAGTCAAATAGAAAGGTTATTTCATTGGGCAAATAAGAGGTTAAGGTTGTTGGCGAGTTGAGCCATATTCACATGTAGTTGGCATTCAATCCTAGGGTGAAATAATTTATTGATAGTCAGGTAGTGGATATACATGATGCTTATAGTATACTCTTGAGTAGAGATTGGTTAAGAACATTGAATGATTACATGGTAGCCTAATTCTCTCACATGTGGCTCCAAAATTGACTCAGATCAAAATCAAAAGTGGGCCAAACTTGACTCACATGATCATAGAGTATAACAAAATAAAAGAAATCTGGTATGGAGAGTCTGAACTTAGGGTCTACCCATTTGATAAATAAGCAACAAATCATGAAAACCTCTCCATTAACATGTTTTCTATGAAATAAAATTTAGAATTTGAGGAAGTATATTAGCTAGATGAGGTGGATATCCTCAATGCACTTGAGATACCTTCATTCCACAGTGCTGTAATAATGTATGAAGATGTGAAACAATCTAATCCAAGTGAAAATAAGGGACTTGCAAGCTCTTCATATGAGAAAATAACCATCTTGTACAACCCAATACCTACTTTTACCACTAAGGATCTAACCAAAAGGTCCTTATCAGTTGAGAAACCAAACATGTGCCCATTAGAGGTTGAGAAAACAAATGAAGATGTCAACATAGTAGCAGCACCTACTCATCAAAATCCTACATACACAACTAAAAATCACTTGTGGATTATGAAATTCGATGGCTCTAAGTCTAAGAGTGGGTGTGGTGTAAGTGTTGAGATTATTAACGCACAAGGGAAGTCATGCTTAGCTACATTTAGCCTACACTTTTCTTACACTAATAATGTAGTTATATATGAGGCACAAGTTCATGGTCTCCAATTTTCTTTAAAGAAGAAAGTTAAGAATCTCAAACTACTTGGTGACTCAAAATTGGTGGACAAACAAGTAAAATGCCAATGTGCTTATTATTAGCTATCAAAATCACACCTAATAGAGGTTAGATTTGTTCAAGTCTGACCCATACATGTACTAACATAGGAATGATCTAAAGGCTATGGGATGCCTATATTTAGACTAGACCTCTAAGAGTTTTGATGAGGCTAGCTCTTCTGATGCATCACACAACTCATTTATACCTACAAAATGTTGGGGTGAAAAGGGAGAGAGAGACAACTAAAAAGGAGATCCTAAACTAATGGTGGTGATGCACCTAAAAATTGTTCATCCACTCATATTTGATCCTCCAAAACACTAGTCAGGTAGAAACAAATGACGGGATCTATGACTCCAAATGCTTGTCATACATTAATATTTCATGAAGAGGTTCACTAAGTGAGTAAAACCTAAGGGAGGTGATGGAGAGGCCTAGTTCAAGGCACTAATATAGTCAATATGTCCACTATTGGCTTCAATTAAATGACATTAAACATTAAACATGACCTGCATAGCCAGACTATCTACCAGCTAGGTGAGATCAGGACTTGGCAAGGGAAAAATTTGTACCCCTTATACCAATCAAACTAACATGAACACACTAGGCTAATATAATGAAATCTAAAAATAGTCAACTTATTTATCTCAAGAGGTTACAAGGCTCAATCTTGGTAGAGTCTAGTCATGCCCAAGAGAGGGATGCAAATCAATAGCTCAAAGGCTATATTTATAGAAAAGGTGAGCAAGAGAGAGGGATTTTTTGTGCTCAAAAGGGAATCAAATGAGCTCAAATCCATTTGAAATGTTATTACAATTACCTCCACAAATTAAGCTCATTCAAACCCTTTTGATTGATTCGGGTTGCCTCAAGTGGTTGCACAATTACACTAATGTTCCCTCTTGTTGAAATAGTAAAGTCAAGCTACTTTGATCTTTGTTCTTCCATCCATGTAATTAAAATGACCAGGCTATCCTATTAGAATCTTGTCTTATTGATAATTATTCTTAACTAGTTCATCCTGACGTACACAGTGAAGAGAAAGGGTCCTTGTCATGCAGTTTGGTCTTGGAGATGAACTTTTGGGGTCCACCTATATGTCTTCGTGGAACCCTTTGAAATGTTAGTTCATTCTTCTAGTAATGGCAAATACAAATAAATAAAGATCCCTCCATGATGCAAACATATGAGCCAGAGCTCCATATTTAGCCCCATGGGTGGTCCCTTTATGTTCTTCATACTTTATTGCATGGATTATGGCATATCAAAGGCATTCGATCAAGATTTAATCATGGCAAGATGACCCTATAATTCCTATGTTTTCTCTCATCAAAAAACTGGCCTTAGCTTCTTGACCTTCATTTTAATTGGTCATCGATATTTGATCTAGATCTTATTGACCAATCTCGCTCTATTGATCTTGATTTATATAATTAAGTGCCAACCATCGATCTTGCCTCTTGACTTGTCAACCATGTCCCAACTTATGCTATGTGGTAGGCCTACATTTGATTTTAGGATCTGCTATCAATCTACCAACCTCATGCGCTTACACCATTTGTCAATCTCTTGACCTCTCTGACCTTTTAACTCATCTTACATCATTAGATCAGGATGTACAATGTAACATTGATTGTTATATCAACTAAGACCCATTGCCTGAAATTCAATGGCTACTTCATGAGTTTAAAAATAATGTCCTTGCTCTCATTAAATGATGTTCATGCAACCATCATTGATGTTAGTAGGACTATCAAATTTAAGATCCATAGGATTTTTTTTTGCTCGAGCTTAAACTTGGCATTAGTGTGAACATCATTTGATATCCCATAGATCATCAAATTTAGAATCCAATGGATTTTTGTAGTGGATTAAGGTTGATGTATGCATGAACGTATCCCATTATTTGACTGACTTTGAAGATTTATAACTTGAGCCAGAAAGCTCACACAGACTTGAAACTTTCAGAGCATGTTCCTAGCATGTAGATTTGTAATTGTGCATGATCTACTAGTCGCATGAGGCTTCTGAGTGAAGATATTAAATGCATAATTTGGTTGGTCCATTTTCTCCTACATGATGGCATGGTGATGGTCTGGTAAAAAATGGCTAAGTATGGAAACTTAGCAAATTCTATCTAAGGAGCCAACTTTGAACATGCATAAATCTTGTTTTGCATGAATGCATGACCTGAAACTTAGCGCATATATTTTTGGGATTAAAATGAACAAACCCATATGATCATTTTCTCCTGAAATTGCCACATGTGTGAGATATAACACTAACAAACTACCTACTTAGAATGTTTGCCACTTGACTCAAAATGTCCAAATGAACACAATGAAGAACTAGATAATAATAGGAGCTTCCTAAGTCATTCTAAACACTTTTGACATCCCATGGGGTCTTTGCAACTATAGTCCTATCCTTGGAAATTAACAAATTACACTTTAAGTGAACTTAAAGTACTTCAAAAGCTTTACAAGCTGCATGATCCCTTAGGTCTTTTCATTCCATCCAGAACTTGCTTAGCTCTTGCTCCATTTTTTATCTTTGGGACACTACACTGCATCCAAGCAGAAGCTCGGTATGTGGTCCAAAATGACCAACACTTATAATGATAAGAATTTATTCAAATACCATAGCAGGGTATGAAATTTAATAAAAAAATTTGATGCATTTAATATTCAAACATCACTCTGATGAGATGTGAGTGAGTTGGTAAAGGTGACTTGGTTGATTCAAGCACCACCCAAGTTCAAATCTTAGTTTGGTATCAGAGGTCATTTGTGGCTGATCGTTGGTATTCTTAGCCCGATTATTGTCATTCATTGGTATTATCGAGTTGATTGTGGTTATTGTTGGTAATTCAAGTACTTGTGATAGAGGATAACTTGCAGATCTGGGCCCCCAATTATGTCATAGACCAGTTGGAGATTTGGTCTAAAATCAAATACAGTAAGGATCCCACCAAAACTAGTATCTATCAAAAAAAATATTCAAACATTGCCTCGTAGAATAAATTATATGTTATATGCATTAATAACAACTACGAGTACTTTAGAACCTATAGCTGACTCCAAGTTAAGAAGGTTCTTCGTAGAGTTAGTCTCTACTCCTTTTATTCCTGATAATATAAGGAACTTCCATGTATTCAATGATGATCAACATATCTTCGACTTCATCACCAAGATGAAAGTATTTGAGTCTCAAATTATAGATGAAGATGATAGATAAGAGTTTGAACTGGACGAGGAAAGCGTGATCATTTTGAAAACCACTAGTCTACTAAATGGGATGGTCTCACTAGAATCGTTATTTGACATGGACTATCAAGGTGAAAAATAAAAATCAGCCCCTACTAAAGGTATGCTACATTAGCATTATAATTTGGGTAATGCCAATGAATCAAACCATGTGCTTTTAGGCGTAACATGTATGAAAATGGAAAAACAAGGGTTTATTCATGCCTTAAAAGACTTCAAGGATGTTATAGTGTGGAGATACGAGACTTGAAAGTGTTTTAACACTTATATGCTCATGCATACCATCCTCTCAAGCTAGGAGTAAAACTATTCTATCAGAGGCAAAGACCAGTGAATCTATTATTAGAGCCATTAATATTTAAGTGTAGAAATTACTCTCAGCAAGAATCATCTCTCCTATTAGACCCTCCATGTGGGTGGCCAATTTGGTGCCAATCTAAAATAAAAATGGAGAGATGAGGCTTTGTGTGGAATTATATAACCGAAACAAAGCTTTAGAGAAAGATAACTACCCATTGTCATCACTAGATGAAATCTTATAAATGGTGAACAACTCTCAAATGATGTTATTTTTTGACAACTATTCGGGCTACAATTAGGTAATGGTTAACTGTGAGACCCAAATCAAGATAATTTTCACAACAAAGTCAGGGACATTCACATATAAAAATATGCCATTCGAACTATCAACGTGGGCGCTAATTTCTAGTGTGCTATGTATTTGCATTTAAGGATCTTATTGGAAAATGCATTATTGTATACATAGATGACTTAACTATATTGTCCAAGAACTAGGAAGACCACAAGAAATACTTCAAAGTAGTATTGCAGAGGTGCAGAGATCATAAAATCTCCCTAAACCTAAAGAAGTGCATATTTGGGGTCACATAGGGTAAGTTACTAGGTCACATCATCTTAGAATGAGGCATATCCATAGACCCAGAGAGTGGAGTCAATTTTAAAAATTCCATTACCTGGTAGTAGAAAGGAATTGAAGTCATTCTTTGGCAAAATCAATTTTGTTAGGAAGTTCATTTTGGGCCTTACAAAGATAGTCCAACCACTAAATAACATGTTAAATAAAGATGTTAAGTTTGAATGGACAACTGAAGCACAAATGAATTTTGCTCAAATCAAGACAACAAATGTAAATACACCAGTACTAATCAATCCCAACTATATGTAACCTTTCTACATCTATTTGTTCACTTCTAAACACTCAAGTGATGTTGTCTTAACACAGAAGAAAAAACTCAGAGATGAGAGACCTATCTCATTCATGATTTATTTGCTCTACAATGTTGAACTAAGGTATTCAACTATCAACAAACAAGATTTTGCCTTAATCAAGTTAGTTAAAAATTTTAGACACTACATTATCTACAATAAGGTATTTACTATTGTGCCTGACTCGGCCATAAAGGCCATATGAATGCAAAATGAGTTGGTTGAACAAAGAAGCAAGTGATTTACCATTCTCTAAGAGTTCCACCTAGAAATACAACTAATGAAAATTATAATAGGTCAAGGACTCAGTAAAGCCATGGCCGAAGTATACCCACATATCATTTTCCAATAATACACAATGCAAGATATCACAAATGATGATTGGTACTAAGATGTAGTCTACTATTTACTCAATAATGAATGCCCAAGTCATCTAGATATTACTTAGAGAAGATCCTTTTTCCTAAAAATTAGTAACTTCATGATCAAATTAAGCATGCTATATATGAAAAATCATGAAGGCATATATCTAAGATGCCTAAATAAATAAGAAGCAGCTAAAATTACTCAATTATTTCTATGGGAAATATGGAATTGGTCATGGATTGGGGAGTGTTACACCCCTCCAAATACTCAGAGTAGGTTATTATTGACTACATGTTTTTAAAGATGTTCATGCTCACATCTAGAGTAGTCATACCTACCAAGTTACCATGCATAGGGAACGTACCCCTATCATGCCATTACAGCCTGTTTTAAGGTCTGACCATTCACAAAATGGGGATTAGACTTAGTTGGAGTGATCAATGTTAATTCCTCCACATGACATAAGTTCATCCTTATGATAATTGATTATTGTACCCATTAGACTAAATCTCAAGCATTCAAAAATTGCAAAACTAATGTGGTAATCAACTTTCTAGAAGATCATATCATCACTAGGTTTGGGATGCCTACCACTCTAGTATGCGATGACGGTCCCACTTTTTATTCTCTCTAATTTACTGAATGGGCTTATGAAAATCATGTAATCCTTAAGTTATATTTTAATTATTTCCCATAAGGTAACAGGTTAGTTGAATCAACGAATAAGAATTTGCTTGATGTAATTAAGTCTTGGAAAAGAACCCTCGGGACTTGCATAATGTTTTGAAATTTTTATTGTGATCTGATAGGACTAGAATTAAGTCAACCCTAGACACATCATTGTTCCATCTTGTTTATGAACAATACCCAATCCTTCTAGTTAACCTGAGTATCTCCACATTATAGTTTATGAGAGACTACCTGAAAACTAATGATAAGATAAAAGCTCACCTCCTTAACTTGATACAATTAAAAGAAAAGTGTGATGCAGCCCTATAACACCTTAGAAAACACCAAGGAGTTATCAAATGTTGGTTTGACAAATGAGACAAAGTGAATTATTTTTGGATCTGATGCCTTGTGGTTGAGTCTTTATCAAATCTCCAAAATCCTAGGCAAGAATGCATTTTGCCTAAGGTGTCTAACTGGTGAGGATGTCCCATTCTAGGATTTAATTAGCATGGTAAGTCTTGTAAATAATTTCTCTTTCCCTTTCCTTCTTTGTTTCTTGATTTTTGTCTTACTAAGTTTAGTTTGTTTTTCTTATTTTTCTCATTTTTCATTATCAGTCTAGCCTCATTGCTTATCTCTTTTTGGTTTGAACCATATACTTTACCCTATAGGTTCCCTTGTTTGTAAAAAAATGAATAATAGAAGGCCTATACATAGGTAGCATGAATGACATGTTGGTGCATAAGTACTCTGAGTAGTCTGTAGTGTTAGATTTATTTTTTGAATTAGTTTCAAAAGATTATGCTATTATGTGTGTTCTAATTATGTTTGTGTTGGGTTAAGTTTGGGTAAACTATTTAGATGACGAAGACATTCTATCGAAACCAAACATAAAAATCACATCTTAATGGTTTCTAAGTTTACATGGATGAAACTATCATAGTGAAGATCTAAGGTGAAAAATCTATAATTTTGCCATTCGCTTGCCACGGTGGTCCCCAACCTAGAATTGAGATGCTAAGAAAAGAAAGATAAAAGATAAAACAAGAAAATTAAAAAAAAATCAATTTTAATAAAACTCAATTTTTGGTGATTCAATTAACCTCTATCGAGGCTATAAATGTTTGGTCGACAGTTGAGCAAGGCCTTGAGTGGGACCAGAGACAACTCAATCAGGGTTATGGACACCTAAATAGTATTGGAGTAATGTCAAGGCAAGCATTGTCAAACTAGGATTCACCAGCTTGATGATTGGATCCATAGTAATTAGGCCTTGCAGGTTTTGATAAGTAGTAATTTAATTCATTCACACAGACCAGGTTAATGAGAATGTTTGATTTGGTCCTTTAGTCATTGTCATCTTCTCCTTTCTTAAATCCATTCATGTTTCATGCCTAATCTCATCCATAGATTCTTGGTTTATGGACACGTATCTATCATTTCAAAATACTTAGGATTATTTTCCAATAGAGTCACATTTTTTTTGTTTTCTCAACACTCCTTAATTATTCCAAGAATCAAGGAACCTCTTTTTATTTTTGTAGCCACTCCCATTTGCATTTATGGCTTGTTGGTATTAGCGCTCTCAAGTTTCCTTAGTGTTTTATCTTTATTTACATACCAAATCAAGACCCAAAACCATCACCATTAGAAATACCACATTTATATGAGAAAACTTCATATGTAACACTTAGCATGAAAGTGGAGTCTTGACCTCCCAATTTGCATTTAATACCTGGCTTGCTTAAGCCTCTTAGCCTACTCAAGGAGGTCACCTCAGTTTTCATGCCATTTTGGGTCATAAAACTTTTCATGCCATTTTAGGTCTTAAAACCTATCCCATTTTTATAACCAAGTCTGAATGGTAAAGTTTCATATATAACAATTGGCCCCAGAGTGGAGTCTTGTTGCACTTATGTATGCTTGATAATGTTGCCTGCTTGTTCTCTCAGCTCTATATAGCTACTTCGAGGTATGATTTTGATTTTCATGCCTATTAGGCCTCTAATACCTATCCCATATTTTCAACCATGCTCATGTAAGTCATTTTCATATTTAACACTGATGGTTTGATGAATTATGGATCCCCATATTATACTTGTAAGATCTTAGCAATTTCAAGAAAAAACTTGCCAAATTATCTGATTAGGTCTAGTTGTAGGTGGCTCAAAATTTTTTAAGTCCATATACCTAATCATGTTTCTAAACCCTAATTAGGTGTGCTTAGTCCAAAATTGAACTTTCATTACCTAATTAGACTTTACATTCACAATTAGGTCTTGCATGGAAATCTCTAGGTCTCCTAGACCTAATCGGGTTTCAAAACCCAATTAGGTCTAGAGTTTGTATGTTTGTTCAACGCCTTTGTTAATCATGAAAATTATTTTGATTATGTTTTGTTTAGTGCTTAGGTGTTGGTCTAGTTTTAATCAAAATCTTCAAGTTTGATTAGGTCTTCATAGGTTACCGAGGGGATAACCAGTGTTAATTAGGGATTCAATTAGGTTTATGGAGCCTTAGTTAACATTGAGTATTGTTAGTCAGGACTTAAAGCTCGACTAGGTCATGGGTCACCAAGTCTTGGTTAGTCAGTTATAGTCAGGGTTTAAAACCTCGACTATAGTGGTCTAGTTGATCAGTGGGAGTATACATAGTTATAATTGGGGATATAATTCCCCATTACATCTCTAGGGTTGGTTTTTGCTAATCAAAGATTAATTTCCTATTAGGTTTGGACATTTGGGTGTTGGTTTTATAGTGTTAGTCAGGGGATTTTTTCCTGACTAGGTCGCAAAGAGCCTTAGGCATTCCCCGTAAACCTAATCAGGGAACAAACCCCAATCAGGTCTATGGTGGGGGGCTCGAGCCTAGGCTAGTATTACTTGGGGCTAAAACCCTGATCACAATAGTGAAGTCATAATGTAGAAGCTCGTAGTGTTAATCGGGGTTCTAGACCCTAATTAGGTCTTGAAACCTAAGCAAATATAAATCTGAATTTATTGGCTTAGACACAATTGTAATTAGAGGTTTAAGCATTGATCAGGTTTGCAGATCATGCCAAAGGCACCCCTAGTGCTAATTGGGCTTCATAAGCCCGATTAGAACTAATATTTTTTTAAAAATTGGTCATCTTATCAAAAAAGTGCATGTCAATAATAAATTAGAATCCCAAGGTCCATTTTTCCTCGTCAAGTTGCCTAGATTACTTATCACGTTAGGGGGCATAACTGTGGCCTCAAAAATCAGTTTTGGAAACTGCTTACACTGCCAAAAAGCTCTTTCACCCTGATCATGTTGGTCCCACCAATTTTACCTAAGTTGGTTTGAGTCGAAAGTTGCTCATAATTGAGTTTTGTGCATTCCTGAACCTAAATAGGTCTATTAAGTGCCTTTTTATACCTCCTAACAATTTTTAAATAGTAACTTGGTCTCCATAAACCCATTTTAAAAATTGTTATAGTCATTAGAAATCTGACTCTAATGCAGGCATTTTGATGCCTTCAGTTTCCCAAAATTATTCACATGTAATGAGAATTTAATATTTTAAGTTTATAAGTTTCCTATAGAGCTTTTAATTTCAAAAAGTAACTTGTTTTTTGTCTTTTTGTAGGCTAATATGGATAAAAAAGGCAAAGTGACGGGATTGGAAAAGTGAAGGATGGATTTTGGTGGGAAATGAAATGAATAAAGAATTATAAAGTCTATAAATATGCCAACTCTAGTCATTTTAAGGGTTGGCTTTTTGTTGCTCCAAAACACTTGAATCCAATTGCTTGTTTTTCAGTTTATTTTATCCCTTTTTTGTAACCCTATTGTTATGATGGTATATTTTTGGTGGATTGATCATTATGGATTGTCCTCTTGATTGTCAACATGGATATTATTAATAGAAGATAGTGAAATTTTACTTACAACTTGTGATTTCAAATGGTGGTTGTGGATTTTTTTTCATCGTATGCTTCCCATTAAAGCTTGCATTAGGTTTGTTCGTGGTGGTGCATTTGATAATCAAACCAAAGATTCGTTTGTATGTTCAAATGGTCAAGAAGTTTGGATTTGTCTTCATTACTACAAGTTTTATCTCTTTCCTCTTTTCCTTTTGCATTTTTTTATCAAATTTGTTAAACTAGGGTTATGTTTGATAGCAATCTGTTTGTGCATGCAAATCTCTATTACTTATTCTATTTCATTCCTATATTGTTTTCACATTTTTGAATGTATCAATGCAAGGGAATGAACACCTAAAATTAGTATTGTTATCTATTTTTACCTTAAACCCTAATTTCTCATTTCAATAAATATATGTGCATGCTTTGTTGTTTACAATATCTAATTAGAACCTAGTTGAGTAAAACACAAAGCCATAATTAATATTTAATTTGTTTAAGGATCAAAACACCATTAAAATTAAGTTTTATATTTCACACAAATTAGAACCATCTACAATGCACAACTGAGTGAGGATCAATGTGCCATGACCTAGTAGATATAGACCTTGGGAAGACTTGCCTCATGGGACTCCTTTCAAGAGAGGTTGGATAGGATTTACCACCTCGAGAGCCTAATATTAAAAAGCATGCCAAATGACACATAAACAAACACATGATTACATAATACCCCATGTTTTTCATAGTACATCAGTATTACATGCTCACAAAAGACCTAATAGTTGTCAAACATTTACCTAATATAGTGTAAAGTAGCTCATCACATCATGACATGTAAGATTTAAAACTAGTAGATACCCACTATATACCATATTTATAACACATAATAACTATTAGATCAATCTATTTTTAAATTCTTTTCAAACATATTATTTTAAATCAATTCAAGTATGACTTTCCCTCCACATAAACCTTTCAAATAAAAAATGTGAGCTGGAAGGATCATGGGCTCCATGTTGATTGTAACTTTTTTTCCTACACAACATCTACATGGCAGTGTGAACCCTAAAACTTAGGGTGCTCCACCACTTTCTCCCTTCACCTACAAGGCTAATATGGAATGATTATGCCCTCTCTCCTCTCACCCAAATATTTTTATTTTTATTTTTAGAATGTGAGGGTAATGTTTTGTATTGGGAGTTTTTGAGAATATTTACAAAATGAGGGAATAGCTACATCTTATTTGGATCTTAAGTCAAATTTATAAGTTAGAACACTTTGTTTATTACCTCATTTCCTTCTCTCTCTATGTGTGGAAATTATACTCATTTTAGCTTAGTGCACAACCATTTTAGTTTATTTAAATATTTTTCTTATTCTCTAAACCCTAGTTGCCCTGCCTTTCATTGAATTTAATTATAATTTGGGAATATCCTTCTATGATCACTTCCTCCCAACACTTTAGAACCACTAACTAAAATCCTTTCAAGACTGCGACCATTTTTGGACTATTGTTAGCATCTATTAATGTCTATAGATTATACCATCGTTTGTTGACCACAATGATCTCCAAAGATATTGGTTCTACATAGTTTTAAGGTTCCTTTTATAGCCACCAACCTCGTCAAAATTTTATTTTATTTGTCCTAGATAATAAGGTATCAATTTTTTTTACTATTATCTTATTTTTCCCCTCCATTTTGTAATTAATTATATTGCTTATTCTATTCCAATCAAGCTTTTAAAACCTCTACTTAAGAGAGGTTACAATAAATTAAAAATTGTAAGTGCCTTACCAAACACCTTGTATGGTATTTTCATTTGGGATTATATTTACGAGTTAATATATTTGAGTAATCCCTTTATCAAATTTTTTTTTCATAAAAATTTTATCATTCACAATTTTAAAAATTGTATGACTAGAGAGAAAATACCATCGTCCACAAGATTGTTACACAGGGAAAAATCCTCTCTTGTAACCAAGTGTAGGCCCTTTAATGCATGAACATCATCAAAAACTTTGTAAATTTGGTATTAATAAGTTTATTAGAGTGTGTTTATATGTTATAATATTTTTTATGCTTCATCACCCTTTATTAGTAGTCATTTTGGCCTAAAACTTAATTTCCCACCAAAATGAAAAGTTTGAAAATTTGAGCTTGATTTCAATGGTTTGAGGGGTTTAATAAAGTTTGTAAGGTCTATGTTGGTATGTGAGGGACTTTGATGGTCAAATTATATGTTTTAAATGTTATATAATATTTATTTCCAATTGTGCAAGTTGATAAGGAGAAACTCAACATAGGAAGATGACTAGGAAAGCTTGTTAAAGAGCTCAAAAGTGGCTGAGAAGATCTTGTTGACTAAAACCAACCGCAAACTAATATTATGAAATTTTTAAAATATGATCAAGATTGAATAAGATCCATAGGAGTCTACTAAATATATATAAATAAGGATTAAGATGCAGAGGTGGATGAATAAGAGTGGTGGTTGTAGGTTTTGGGTAAAAAGTAGAAGAAATGAATAGGGGTATGCATATGTATTTGAAGATATTTAAATAAAGGAAGGTGTTATTGTGACTTTCATGAATGATTAAGACCATTTTATTTAATTTTTATCTTTTTTGATAATCTTATGATGAAGTTATAACTCTCAAGTTGAAGATAGGGTTCTTAAGAGACACAGCTTGATATAATACGTGTAATTCTACGTACTTTTTGTATTATTAATCTTTAAGAGTAAAAAAAGAGGTAAAGAAACTTTTATATGTATTGTTTAAGGAAAAAATGAACCTTAAAAGCTTTAAAATATTGAAAACTTAACAAATTCTTGTCTTTGATATGTATACCTAGTTTTTTACTATAACAATCTAAAGAAAAGACATTTCCTTGTCATTTTTAGGATTGTTTATGGCTAAATGATGATTGTATAAGTAAGGAGGTGTGTATAGACTCATTTGAACCCAAGAATACTTTTTGATATTCTTTATAATTTGAAAAATCCAATTTGTAAGCTCTTGAGTCTGAGTTTATACGATTGTGTGATAGTCAAATAGAAAATTTGTCTTTTCAATCATTTAAGAATTGTTCAAAATCTAATGGTCATTATGGAGCCAATATATAAGTGTGAGAGTCTTAAGCACATTGTAAATATTTTTAACAAGTCTAAAATGTGAGATTTTAATTTTTGTTTATTCTTAGATCTGTAGATAAAAAGTAAGCCCTAACTACGATTTTGATGATGTAAACTATTAATATCTTGAGATTTAGCCATAGGAATGTTATGAAATTTTATGAAGAGTTGTATTAGGTTGTATTCTAACCAATTTGTCTTTTCAATCATTTAAGAATTGTTGAAACTTTAAGGGTCATTGTGAAGCCAAGATATAAGTGAGTCTTAAACACGTTGAAAATAGTTTTAACCAGGTTGAAAACATGAGATTTCCCTTTTTGTTTGCTCTCAGGGCTATAACTAAACAGTAATCCCTAACTAGGATTTTGATGATGTAAACTATGTTGGCAATTTGAGTGTCATGGTGTACAAGGAGATTAATATCTATAATATTGCCATTGATGTCAAATGATGAATGTTGTATCAAGCACTAATGACAAAGGTGTTGAGCTAAACAGATTAGTTGTAGAGTCCTCATGGAGATTATATGTGCACCTTGAATTCCTAGAATAGTATATGAATGCCTCTGTTAGTTTGTTGAGTATGGCTTAGTGCACAGTTTGTTGGTGACTACATTTGCATATATGGCAACATCTAGAGGAAACAATCACACCAAGATACTCAGGTTTGTGCCTATTCCTTGTGGTCTAATTTCTAAGTCATGCAGATGGAAGGAGCAAAAGTTATGTAGGTGCAAAGTAGGACTCCCAGGCAATTGAACGGTGTTTTAACACTTAGTCGATTTTACAAGCTTGGGAATTCTATCAAAAAAGTGTCTTGGAGAATTCTCTCATAAATATTAGTTGAGTCAATTCTTTCAAAAATATTGGTTAAGTCAATTCTTTCAAAAATATTGGTAAAGTCAATTCTTTGGTTAAATTAATTCTTATAAAAATATTGGTTAAGTCAATTCTTTTGGAAATATTGATTAAGTCAATTTTTTTGAAAATATTGGCTAAGTGAATTCTTTCAGAAATATTGGTGAAGATAATTCTTTCAAAACAATTGTCCTGAAGGAAAGTCTTGAAGGGAATGATCTGATCAAAAGTTATCGAAGGGTATTTTTACAAAATGCCAAAGGGTAAGTGGACCTTTACAAAAATGTTGAAGGGTCTTTTGCAAAAGGTCGAAGGGTATGTGGATCTTTACAAAAAAATTGAAGGGTAAGTAGACATTTACAAAAAGCCGAAGGGTATTTTTTAAAAGGCTGAAGTGTATGTGGACCTTTTCAAAAAGCTGAAGGATACATTTGCAAAGTGCCGAAGGGTATGTGGACCTTTACAAAAATCTAAAGGGTACATTTGCAAAGGCCTAAAGGGAATATGTCCTACATAGAAGTTTTGAAAGAAAAAAGTAAAAAAATGAAGGGCATTTTGAAACTCCCGAAAGGCACTTAGATATTTTGTCAAGCAAATTGTCCCAAAAGGCACATTGGCAAAAAGCCTATGGAAATTGTCCTGAAGGGTACCTTGATAAAAAGCTCACAAAAATTATCTTGAAGAAGCACCTTGATAAAAAACCTGCAACAATGTGTTCGAAGGGTAGTCTGAAGGAAGAAGGGACACTTGCAGAGTTTCAAAAGGACACTTGAAAGCACTGAAGGATAATTGTAGAGGATATAAGGCTAGTTAAATTTTTTTGAAAGGCTTCCATGATAAACTTCCAAGGGCATATAGACAAAGATAAAGTTTGAGCATATCTAAGACAATTGAAAGAGTGAAAGTGAACCAATCATATAAGAAATATCAAGATGCGAGAAAGAGCTCGACGGTTAATACAAGAGAGATCGATGGTTTTGTTTCAAAAGTAAAAATATCTGATGATTCAAGATAGACAGTGAATGGCACAAATGACAAGATGAATAATCCTCATTTAAATACATGACCAAATAAATGGTGAGCTCAAAAAGTCTACACAGAGCCCAAAATTGATCGATCCAACCTATCAATCATCAATTAAGGAAATGGTGCAGTAATGACCTGAATCCAGTAGTTACCAAACATAGTAAAGAGACTTGACCATTGCAATCTGATGCATGAACCAAGATATGAAAATCGTATAAGTTAAAGTTGCATTGAATGAAAATTGATTAAGTGCAGTTGAAGTATGAATGCAATTGGAGACATGAAACCCTAAGAGACATATGCATTGTATATACACGACATCAAAAACATTGTTGTGTTGTTGCTGCTACCATCACAATTTTGAGAGTGAGTCAAAGGCTATTGATAAGAGACATATGCATGTAGAGTAAAAAAGGCAAAATAAAAATGGGGAATGAAGCGTGTTTAAATAGAACATATCCAGACATACGCAGATAATGAAAAAGGCCATCGATAAGAGACATATGCAGATAGAGAAAAAGGTAGAGATAAACAAAAGGGAATGAAGTGTGTCTGAATAAAATATATCTAGATGTATGCAAACATAGAGTGAAAGTCAGAGGGACCAAGTAGATAGGAAGAAAGAGCACATAAAGAATGTGCAGAGAGGAAAAAACACATAGAGAATTACCAGAGAGTAGGGCAGAGAGGAAGAAAGGGCACACATAGAATTTGCAGAGATTGAGCAGAGAAGAAGAATAGGCATACATAGAATAAGCCAAGAGTGAGCAGTTATAAACTAGACTTGTAACAAAGAAACTAAATTGGATTCATTTATGAATCTATCTCGTATATTGGAGTTGTAACTTCATAGTTTTGATTGGTTAGTATCATCAGACAAATTGAGTTGATGCTCAGTTAGGGGATTAGAGTCTCCTTAGGGTCTATGCCCTTAAATATTGTAACCATTAAGGTTAAACTAAGTTAGTGCTCAATTAGGGGATTGGTGTCTCTTAAGGATAGGTGTCCTTGAATGTAACTAGTGTGGTTTTGCCAATGAGGTCATTTAACTATGAGGATGGATTAGAATAGTATATTCTAGCAGCTATTCTCATCATGGTTTTTCCCTTTAAGTTTTATATCTATAAATCTAGTGTATTATACTTGTGTGTGTGTGTGTGATCTTTGCATCTATTTTTTATATGCATATGTTTTAGTATCTTCTTTAAAAAGTTAAAGAACTAGTTTTTAGCTGATATACTGATTCACACCCCCTCTCAGTAGATAGTTGTGTTCAACAATTGGTATCTGAGCCTAAGGTTCCTTAGGAAGAATCTTAGTCAACTTAGGTATATCTTGGTTAGTGAACACAATGGTTAGTCATGAAGGATCCTCCTCAAACAAAGCACCACTCTTTGATGTATCTAACTATGCATTCTGGAGCTTATGAATGGAAACATATATGTCCTCATTAGGATTTGATGTGTGTATGTCTGTAGTAAATGGATATACAAATCCTGCTATAGCTCCTACTAATTAGGCTACCAAGAAGGCATATGAAAACAATGCCAAGACAAAGAATGCTATTATTTGTGGACTGTCAAACTCAGAGTTTGTCAAAGTTATGCATTGTCAAAGTGCAAAAGACATCTGGAACAAGTTAAAGAGTATCTATGAAGGAGATGACAAGGTGAAACAAGCCAAGATACAAACATACAAATGATAGCTCAAGAGCTTCAAGATGAGTGAGCAAGAGAAGATTGCAGACTACCTCCTCATGGTACATGAGATTGTGAATGCTATTAGAGGACTTGGAGAAACAATATAAGAGTCAACTATTGTCAAGAAGGTTTTGAGATCTCTACCATCAAGATATGACTCTAAAATATTTGTAATAGAAGAATCAAGATATTTGGACAAGGTCACAGTAGACGAGCTACATGCAACCTTCACTACCTATGATATGAGAATGGGCGATACAAGTTATTCCAAAAGAGAAATTGCATTCAAAGTTTCCAAATAGACAAAAAAAAGAAGAGGCATCTACATCAAGATCTAAGAATGCAAATGAGGAAGTTGCCAACTTTGTTAGAATATTGAAAAGAGGATCTAGAAAATACAAAGGTAAGTTACCCTTAAAATGTTTTAACTATGGTAGAATAGGACATTTTACTGCCAAATATCACTATAAGAAAAAGAGTGATTTTGAGAAAGAAGAGGATGGTACAAGATTAAAGCCTCACCACTCCCAAAGAAGGAACTTCTCCAAGAACAAGAAAGGTCTAAACACAAAGGAAGACAATGACTCAATGGAATACAGTGAGAGTTCAGATGATGACTATGATTGTGCCTTTGTAGCAAAGGGAAATGAATCTCTATTCATGGCAATAGAATCAACCTCAAAAGATTCAAATCAAGATGATGATGAAGACTGGGTTGTAGAAGAGGAAGAAGTAGATCTGAAAGGAGAACTCATTTGTGTCATAAATGAGATTGATAGTATGAGGAAAGAAAACTCAAAATAATAAAAGATTAGACAAAACGAAATTGAAAATCTATCCAAGAATCTTGAAGAGTCTGATCAGATGGTGGTGAGCTTAAACACTCAAATTGAGGAGCTCAAAAGAATAGAAGATGTAGTTAAGATTGAACTACACCTCAAGTCTATTGAATGTATGAAGTTAGAGGCATAAATAGTTGCCCTGAGAAAGGAGCTTGAGAAGGTTAAAGATCAAATTGACAAAGGTCTAAAACTAAAAGGAAGTTCAGACATTATTGATGCATTGATCAACTCATAAAATCCCTCAAAAGAAAGATCTAGTCTTGGTTATGAGAAAGGAAAGAGTCTCATGACAAATGCATCTACTAAGTTGTATAACAACTTCAAAGCAAGAGGATCAAAATCCAAGAAGGAGACATCTTACAAAGGAGCAAATTCGAATACAAGCAATGTTAATAAGAAGGCTAGAGGAGAGAAGAAACCTGAGGCAAAGAACAACCAAGAATCTATCTATGAAATTTTGAAGAAGATACAGAAGACAAATGTAGCTGATGCAGCCCGTTACATAAAGAGAAGAAGATCAGCAAGGCAGCCTAATGCTATGACCAGGTATTCTTCATCTTTTTATGGTTATTGCTATAGATGTAATCAATTTGGTCATAAGGCTAATAAATGCAGAGTTGTACCTACAAGGAGAAATAACTTTATGAGAAAAAATTTAGTTACATCCTTGTTAGATATAAATATAGTGTGTTATTTGTGCAATAATTTTGGTCATATAGCTAAACATTGTAGAACAAGCTTTGCGAGATCAACCTTGACATTTAGAATGAAAGAGACCAAACTAGTCATATTGAACCCTATTAATGATAATGCATGCACATGCATCTTGAAAAAGCAATGAAACTGTGATAACAACCATGGGCCAAACCCTAAGATGTGAAGCACAACCAAAATGGAAGGACATTCAATTATGTTATAAGCTTTCTCAAAATCAATCTTGACAAACATAACCTTTTGGTAAGACCGTCAAGTCCACTTCACTCCTTCCCAAACAATGATGATGTTGTCTAAGATGTATCTAATATGGATGAAACTCATCTGCTTAGAATGAACAATGAGAGGAAGAAGATATCTAACCTTAAGAGCAATAGATTTAGCAATAATATTATAGGACACATTAAGAAGAACAATAGGACACTTTAACAATAATATTATAAGATACATTAAGAAGAGTAATAGAACACCAATTGGTTATGAGCTGCAAATCCCCAAGTTTGAGAATGAATTTTATATTACCTTGATTAATGAGTTTGCTAAGGGAATGGGTTTGAATGGCTTGAAGATAAACTTTTTTGCAAATCTAAACCCACAATATCTCACTTTGATAGAATTCATAAAGAAGCCCATCAATACTTGAAGCTTTATCAATAACTATCTGCATGACCATCTCATTCCTTGGTTTACCTAGTCTAACTTCCACCAAAGATTTGACACTGTCGAAACATTCAAATTGTACTCTTATTGTGCGGCAAATTTTCACTCTGCTAAAGTACATGATATATGCAACCCTCACCTTAAACATCATATAAGTTAGCACAGTGATTACCCAGTGAAAATAAGCACCCAGAAAATGTGACATATTTCATTGTGTGGTCAAGTTTAAACATTTAATTTTTTGATTAAAAAATATTTTTTATTAATAATATATATTTTAAATAAATAATCATATTTATCCTTCCCAAATAGAAAAATAACTGCTAATTTAAAATAAATAAATCCTTAATATTGAAAAATAAACTTAAAAATTCAAACGAAGGTTGAAAGCCTTGATTTAGTGGTGATTTATAAATTCAATGTATCATAATTTTTATGTGAATTAATGATGTCACAAAAGGTATTTGCTTACTTTGCCTCTTTTTTTATGAAGCTGGTGGTTTTTGAGAAGGGCACGGTTTATGGATCAAGCAATGCAGGTATTAATGATTATTATTATTTATTTATTTGCACCTTATTGCAGGATGCAAGTTTGGCTTCATTGGCTTCATTCTCCACCCATTCTCATTCTCACTTAATGCTTGGGAAAACATTTGTCTGGAAACAATGGAGGAAAATTATTGGCAAGTTACCCAGAATCCAAATAGTTCTCATCATAAGAAAGAAGGATAACTGTCTTTTACCCAAAATCCAAGATATGTTTATTGCAAGTTATTCTCCAAAATAAGTCTATAGCTTGGATTGTGATCACAGTCCTTTCTTCTCTCAGCCTCACCAGCTCCACCAATTCCTCCTGGAGATAGCCACCAAATATGGTAAGACACTAGCGACATGACTCAGTTGTGGTAAATATAACACCTGTTGGGTCGTAGTTAAGTGATAAACTCTAAAAAAAAAGGATTTAGGGCAAGTTCTATGGCTGAACTTCCCTTTTATTTAAAAGCTATTAATTTAGAAAAAAAAAAAAATTTAAAGAGATGATGGTATCTAATTAAAATTAGTTTTCAATTATATTTAAAATATTGTTATTTATTTATTTTTTAATTATTTTTTTTAATGAAATATATCTATATATTAATTAAATATAAATATACAAATAATTCACAAAAAAAATATAAGCGGTATGAGAGGATGCCACATAATTATACTAGGCAAAGTCTAGGAGTCAGAAATGAAAGTATCACAAACAACTAGGCAAAGCTTAAAAAAAGATCACATAAGAAAAAACTTTAAGCAGCAAGAACAAGGCCAGAAGGTGGCGGATCCATATCATCTAAACCCCAACCCGAGCATGGCAAGTCATTGCCATTTGGAATAGGCTTCCAGCCAATAGCTTGAGTTGTGTCCTTGTCATCTTCTTCATGTGTTCGAGTGGGCGAAATGGCTAGATAAAGCTTGGGGAACTTGTCCAACACGTCCAAACGGTCTCCAAGTGGCACCTCCCAAGCATCTGGGCACAGAGGAGGAGGAGGAGCATCCCAGCCATCTTGCCCAGTTGGGGAAGGAGGCAGCAGTTGCCACCCCCACTGCTACTCAGGAGAGGTCATGCACTGGTACGAGGTGTCACTGTGAGAACAACATTAGGAATGGCTATGACGATGCCCACCATGGAATGGTAGAGCCACTCTATCCTCCAATCTAGGATCCCTGGGTGGAGATGGCGGAACCCGAGCCACTATACAATGAGCATCTCCCTAGTGGGAGAAGAGATCGTGAAGATACCTAAGCTCCATAGCCACTTTATTGGCTTGGACTTGAATCTGCAAAAGCACATTAGAGATGATAGAGGACTTATTTATAGCAAAAATATTACAATCAGCAGATGCATTATTAAACACAGAATTATTTTTTTCTTTCCAAAGCCAAATGAGAATCTCCACTGTGAAAGTATGTCAAACTTGTGAGTATTTGAAGGGCATCATGGGTTTATCTCTAAGGAGGATGTGCTGCCAATGAAAAATACATGCTGGAAAGGTCTGAAGAGATCATGGATCCAATTCCAAACCCTTTGACCTTTAGAACAGTACCAAAAAAGATGAGGAAGCATCTCAAGGTGGCCACAAAAAGGGCAAGTAGGCAGGTGGACTCCTAACTGGATGAGTCTTCTCCCAATGGGTAAGCTTTGGTGCAATATACACCAAGTAAAATGAGTAAGTTTGGGCTCCACACAAGCCCCTCAGAGAGTGTTGAAGCAAAAGCTTTACGTAGTAACAAACGAGTGTAGCCCCCAACAGGCATTAAGCTTGTCCACCATGGGTAAATGGGGGGTGAAAGCCAAGTCAAGGAGTGTAATTGTGAAAAAGAGTCTCTACATACCACATCTAGTCCTTCCACCATGGTTGAGTGGATTGGGCCAAGATCTTGTGGAGCATGGATGTTGGGATGACATTAAGAATCTCCTTGTAGCATTCCTGGTCCGCATTGGCTAAGCAAAATTTGGCTTTCACCTCCTCCTAGGATAGCCAAGAGTGAGATCACCTGTAGAAGATATCTTGAATAGTATGAATTCCTCTATGGAAAAGCTTGAAAGCGTTGATCCAAGGGACTTCTACCAAGGGCACTTCATCGAGATTGAAAATGGGAGACCACCAGAGAGAATGGGCGTTAGTAGATAGTCCATTGCAAAATCTAGAACCATTCTAGAGAAGCCATGGCTTAATCTTTTCCCAAGCCTTCCAGATGCTTTTGGCTACAAAGGACCCTGTGATTTGAACGGGACACTGAATGAAGAGATACAATGTATGAAAAATACCTTCTTTCCCTTAGACAAGCTTGAGGAGATACAATGTATGACAATACCTTCCAAGCTTCTTGGCCCTCAATGGCGCACACAATCCATTTGGCACATAAGGTGATTCCTTGTTTGGGCTATGTCAATGAGCTCCATCCCTCTAGCATGACATGTGAGGAAGTAATATTCCTAGGCCGCCATGTGGAATCCTTTACCTTGGGGGGAAGTGGCCCAATGCAAGTCTATGAGCAATTTCTCCAACTTTGGTAAGATTTTTTAGAGGGAACCCAACAGGATGAGTAGTACACATGGGTGTTCGCAAACTTTTTTTAGCAGATTTGAAATGTTCCTACTAATGAAAGAGACTTGGAGACCTAGTATTCTAGCTTCTTAGCAAATTTGTCAACAACATATTGCCACAACAGGGGTGGTGAAGCATCAAAATCAATGGGGATGCCAAGAAATTTAAAGATTTCATCATGTTGGATCCACTTCCAACCAAATTTGGCAGCCCATGCCGGTAGAGGAAGATAAGATTGTCTATAGCAACAAGTTTTCTACCATTGGATGCAAGAGCCAAAGGCCAAGCAAAAGGTGTTGAGACACTGTAAGGTGTTGTCCACATTAGATTCATCCTCAATGAGAGTAAGGAAAGAGTCATCCACAAAATGGCCATTAAGTAGTTGCATATCTTCTTGTGGGTTCACGACATCAGGAGGGAGATAAATTCCCTTAACAAGCCTAGCTTGGGCATTACTAAGAAGATATCCAAAACCCTCAGCTACAAGCACATATAAGGTGGGAGCCAATAGGCACCCTGACAAATGGAGCAAAACAAACCGAATTGCTCAAAGGTGACTCCATTAATAGAGAGGATGGCTGAGGCATCTGTAGAAAGCATCTAGATGGTTTGGGTGAAGATGGGCCCAAAGCCCAGAGCTTGAACCATGGCTAGAATGAATGGCCATTCGATATGGTCATAAACTTTTTCAAAGTCAATTTTAATGAACATAGCTTGTTGCTTAGACTGCCTGGCCCAATCCATCCCTTCCCAAATGGCAAGGATGTTATCCAAAATATAACGGCTTTTGACAAAATTTGTTTGTTCTAAATGCACAATGCGAGGTAGCATATTGCACAACTAGATCACTAGAGCCTTGGCAATGATTTTATAAGAGACATTCAGGAGGGTGATGGGCCATCAGTTGTAGATCAACTCAAGATCTCCCTGCTTAGGTATGAATTCAATATTTCTTTTGATTATATTGTTACCCAGTAAATGCGTACGAAATGCCTCTATATAAACCTTATGCAAGTCACTGTCCATAAGGTCTCAAAGGGATTTATAGAATTTGTAGGGGAAACCATCAATGTCAAGAGCTTTTTCATTAGCCATGTAAGACACTACCTCATGCAAATCATCAATAGTGAGGGGCCTATAACAAGCCACCCACTGGATAGGAGTAAGCTTGCATGGCACCACTGTGAGGCATTAATGGATTGAAATTTCATGCTTAGTCAAAGATGCTTGAGCTTTGAACATTTTTTGATAATGGGAGACAAAATCTTGCACCATTTGTGGGGTCTCTATGAGTTTGTTGCCAACCTCAGAGATGACATGAATTTGCTGCTTTGAGTTCTTGGCTTGCAGCATTTGGAAGAACTCCTTTAAAGCTTTGTCCCCTATCTTAAGCTAATGAAGCCTAGCTTTGACTTGGGCTCCCTGGGCATTATAGTTATCTGCAATCTGAATACAGTACCATAAGGATGCAACTCTCATTTGCAAGATCTCATTAAAGGGATATTTTTCTAGGGCTAAAGTCACGTGACTCAACTCTGAGGTAGTAATAGAGTGAGAATGTCTCTAAAATTTATCAAGTTGATGGCCATAAATGCACATAAAGTGAGAGATTATTCTGATGGAATCATCCTACCAAAGAATCCAACCAAATTCTTGGGAAAGATGTGAATCCAAATTCCAAACCCTCCTAATGTGTGCCATCATGGGCCCATGTTTGAACAGGGCAATCTTTATTGATATATATTTTTATTAAAATTTTATCATCATGATTTCAAAGGTTAGAGTTGATTTATTTCCCGAGCAATTTATATTTACATTAAAGTGAGATCAAAGTATTAATATTTTATTATAATATATTTTAAAAATTTTGTGATTTTTATTATGTGAATGTATTTTTTTTATCTTGGATATCTCAAGAATCTGAACATTCTGTTTCAGATACCTCAACGAGATTTGAACTTAGGTGGAACTTGTTATAAACAAGCCATTTTACCAACTCACCCACCTCATTGGTTGAAAATTTTCGGGTAACACAATCTATTTAACCGAAGATAGAACTCGTTGTGAAGAGTAGTTGTAGCCATGGACTATGGACTTACATCATCTTATTGAACACATATTTCAAGCCACATACTGACCTCTATTGTATTGAATACTGAGGCGACTAGTCCACCGTATCGGGTATCCTCACAGTGGATCCGTCGAACCATAGTGTAAGAACGACGTTATAAAATTGGTCAGCATGAAGAATGGATCTCAAGATCTCTTATTTCTAACACTCAATTCACACATTGCTAGGCTATCCCCATTGAATCATTATTGAATGTAGTTTTATGAACAATACTTTTTCAATAAAACTGTTTAATGACTTATCTCTTAAAACTATATGTACTATTTATAATTGTATCGACTTTTTATATTTTTAATTTATAGCATTTATCATTCCCTTTTTAAATCATCTACTTATTTATGGCTGGTGGGTAAAGATATTAGATGCAAAGTTTAGATATAAATTTTATTTTAAAAATAAAATAAAAATATATATTTTATATTAAAGCAATTTAGTTACAAATATATTTTTTTTCATATTTTGATATTAAGTTGAAAGAGGGTGATTATTTATATGGGTAAAGTTAGGGAAATAATTCTTCAATAAAAATTAAACTTCAGAATTAAATTAAAAAGTTGAAATTGCAAAATGTAAAAGAAACTAATTTTTATATTTTATTAGATAAAAATTAAGTTATAATGATTTCTGGATAAAACCGTTTCCAAATTTTTAATCAAAGTTTTGATTCACACTCTATGAATCATCATTAAGATGAAAGAAAGAATGACAGGAAAGCAGACTTAAATATTCTATTTATAACTAGATACGATCAAGAAATTATTATTTTATTAATTTTAATCATTTAAAATTAAAAATAAAAAATTAAAGAATTAATTCATTAAAATTAAAAATTATAAGATTAAAAATAAAAATTCATGAGATGAGAGAAAGAATGATAATATCTCTTGTTTATAGCCTTTTAGTGCATGTGTGAAGGATATCCTCAAGTTATAGAATGGCTTTGTCTTATTCATTCAGTTCAAGTAACTCAATATAGGTAGAAACTTCTTGTCCAATTAACTTATCTAGGCAATATACATGAAATACAAGATGTATGCAAATTCCAACTTGTATAACACACTATCAATTTTATACAGGATCTGATAAGGGCTATAACACTTAGGAGATAGTTTTTTATCATTTTTTTGTTACTTCAGAGACATCTGATTATATGGTTTCAAGTGCATAAAGACCTAATCACCTACGTCAAAATGCCTCTCACTATTGTATTAATACACTTGTTGCTTCATTCGATTATGGGTCATTGCCAAATTTTATCTCAAACTAGTTATTACCTCATATTGATATTGAATGTGTTCTTCAAAAACTCAAACTATTAGTGTGTAGGGTCTTCCTACACTTATATTTAGCTTGCTTAGTTGTGTGTTTTTTTGTGTACATTGGAGAAGTTTATCTCACATATATGAGGATGTTGGCTTGATGTCTTTCTTCCAACTATTTTGGAAAAGTTAGTCCCACATGCATGGTATGGCTAAAATTCACTTATCTTCCATATATATGTGTAACTCTACACCAAGATATTTATAATACAATGCAAGTATAGTTATGAATACATAGTGCTCAGTTTCTGTTCTCATCTTGATTTTAGTCTTCAATAGAATTTGTGTGTTCGATCAACTAGTCTTCTGTCTTAGATGTCCTCATCAATAGATGAATCTTTCATGGTATCAGAGCACCAAGTACTGGTAAAGATCATTGTTTTTTCTATTATTGTTAATATTTGAAATCTTTAGTTGATTATTATTTTGTATTCTAAAAAATTGTGAGAAAAACTTGTAGATTTATGTGTTCATCTGTAGGTTGTTCTCCTGTAACTATCATTTAGCATTGTCATTTACATGTGTTGATATTGGTGTAATCAAGTTTAATTTTTTAGGTTTGAATTCTAGTTTTTTAACCTTTGTCTTGGGTCAAAAAAATTTATTAATAGCTGCTCCATTCACCACTTGGTTTGTTTTCTCTCCCCAAACCTGTAATCAAGGTTTCATGTCACTTTTTTGCAAATCCATTTTTTGATAAAAATGCATGTTCTTTTTCAAATTTATCTCAAACTGTAAATAATCACCCAAAACCATTTCTGATTTTTGAGTGCCCAATTTTCAGATTCACAGATCATTTAAAATTTTGAAATTTCAATAAGAATCATAAATGTTATAGCATTTTTACTAACTGGTACTATTCACAAAAAAATAGTGTAGATTTTTTATTATTTTTAATATTAAAACAATATATTGTAAAAGGGGACAATATATAGTGGGAGATTTTTTACTTGTTTTTTAATATAAAAACATTATAGTGTTTTTTTATTATTTTTATATAAAACAATATTGTAATAGAGAGATATATTTGAGAGATATTAATGTAAAGGAGATTTTTCTTGTTTTGGCATACCTCATATTTTTTCCTGACAAAAATGAAGAGTGAAGCCCAGTTTGGTAGGTGGATAAAACCCCTCACAAGTAAAAGAACTTTATTCTTATCCTTATTTGTTCTATGTCTTGCTTCTCTCTCCTTTTTGGATGCATTATCAACATAGCCTAACATTCTCCTTGGCTTGTTTTGCTTGTATCACATGTGTTGCTCAGTTTTGACATCACAAGCACTGATCGCTCGTGGATGTTTTCTTAGTCGAGTCCAATTTCCAAAATTGAGCATGTTATTTAGTTGAAAACTTTAAGGGGTTCATTTTTTATTGTTTTAGGGGGGTTGTTTTGGGCCCTATATTATCTCTTGTGTGCACATAGTTTTATATACTTACACATGCCCATTTGGTGACTACTACACTAGTTTATCTTACATTTTTTTATGCATCATCAGTTGAGCATGATGTCCATTCACTAAGAGTGCATTATCACTTGTGCAATGTTTTTCTTATTTTACTTTTTTGGCATCCTCTCTGTCATGTCAAATCCACTCATGAGATACCAACAAATGAGGAGAGTTGATTCTACACTAGTGGTTCTTCTTGTAAAGAACAAATATGCTTCATGGTAGATGTACATGGAATGCTTGCTCATGGAACAGGAACCTTTTCCATTTTTATATGAATATATTCATGTTCCCACTGACCCTTGTCAATACAATGCTAGGCCAACTCTTGTGACTATGTCTATGGTCACTTATTGATGCACATTTCATGGGATCTACACCACCAAGTGGAGCACATAGAGTGTCCCTCCACTATTTGGAGCACTCTTCAGTATCCTTCTAGAGATCTTTCTAAGATTTATATCACTCCTTCTTCTCCTCATATTTTTATTATCTCTTTGGAGAGTATTGTACTCTCTCCTCCTAATTCTATTTCTTGTGATGACACTTTCTTGATGGACAATGTTCTTCTTTCGATTGAGCCACTACTATGAGATGAGATTCTACTAGACCTTAGCTATCCTTTTGCAGATTCTACATTTGTTCCTAGTCAAGATATTACTCTTCAAGAGTCATCACATATTTATATTACAAAGGACTCTACTATTTTCAATGAGAATACACTTAGTGAGAGCATCGATGACTCATCTCTTACTATGGATATTCATTCTATAGAGTAATGTGCTTCATCTGTAGTCTCTTTCTATGTTTCGATAGTTGCAAGCATATTAGACATTAAGTAGTTACATATCTTCTTATGGGTTCATGACATTGGGAGGGAGATAAATTCCCTTCACAAGCCTAGCTGAGGCATTGCTAAGAAGATATCCAAAACCCTCAGCTGCAAGCACATATAAGGTGGGAGCCAGTGGGCACCCTGATGAATGGAGCAAAACAAACTGAATTGATCAAAGGTGACTCCATTAATAGAGAGGATGGCTAAGGCATCTATAAAAAGCATCTAGATGGTTTGGATGAAGATGAGCCCAAAGCCTAGAGCTTGAAGCATGGCTAGAATGAATGGCCATTCGATACGATCATAAACTTTTTCAAAGTCAATTTTAATGAACATATCTTATTGCTTAAACTACCTGGCCCAATCCATCCCTTCCCAGCTGGCAAGGATGTTATCCAAAATATAATGACTTTTGATTAAATCTGTTTGTTTTGAATGCACGATGAGAGGTAGCATATTGCATAAATGGATCTCCAGAGCCTTGGTAATGATTTTATAAGAGACATTCAGGAGGGTGATAGGCCATCAGTTGTAGATCAACTCAGTATCTCCCTTCTTAGGTATGAATTTAATATTTCCTTTGATTATATTTTTACCCAGTATATGCATGCAAAATACCTCTAGATAAACCTTATGCAAGTCACTATCCACACGGTCTCAAAGGGATTTATAGAATTTGTAGGGGAAGCCATCAATGTCAAGAGATTTTTCATTAGCCATGTAAGACACTGCCTCATGCAAATCATCAATAGTGAGGGGCATGTCGCAAGCCACCCACTAGGTAGGAGTAAGCTTGCATGGCACCACTACGAGGCATTAATGGAGGGAAATTTCATGCTCAGTCAAAGATGATTGAGATTTTAACACTTGTTGATAATGGGAGACAAAATATTGCACTATTTATGGGGTCTCTATGAGTTTTTTGCTAGCCTTAGAGATGACTTGAATTTGTTGCTTTGAGTTTTTGGCTTGCAGCATTTGGAAGAACTCCTTTAAAGCTTTTTCCCCTATCTTAAGCTAATAAATCTTGGATTTGACTTGGTCTCCCTGGGCATTATATTTATTTTCAATCTAAATATGATATCGTAAGGATGTAAATCTCATTTGCAAGATCTCATTAAAGGGATATATTTCAAGGGCTAAAGTCATGTGACTCAACTCTGAGGCAGTAGGAGAGTAAGAGTGTCTTTGAACTTTATAAATTTGATGGCCATAAATGCACATAAAGTGAAAGGTTATTCTGATGGCATCATCCTACCAAAGAATCCAACCAGATTCTTGGGAAAGACGTGAATCCAAATTCCAAACCCTCCTAATATGTGCCACCGTGGGCCCATGTTTGAACAAGGAGTTGTTAAGGAAGAATTGTGTTTTATGGAATTTGGGTTTCATAAAATACCATGTCACTTTGAACTGAATAGGGGAGTTGTCAAAAATCCTAAAATTTGGTAGCACCTGTACCGAAGGAAGAAAACCATTATCAAAAGAGAAGTATGGTTGGGAGGACATCATTGCCCTATCTAGACACTTCAAAATCTAAGTGAGGCCTCCTTGAAATTACTCCAGGTGTACCAAACTCCATCTTCAATACAAGTTAAATTTGGGTCATAAATACCCCATTTAATGCACATGTAGACCATGCCTCCCTTTCATCAGTTCCCACCTCATAGACAAGTGGCCCACTTTGTCCTCAAAATATGCCACCATATTAAAGTCATCACATAATACCCAATGGGCATTGAGGAGATCATCTGCTATCCACCACCATAAATGTGTATGTTCCAAGGCATCATTCAAGGCATAAATATTAATAAATCTTAAAGAGTGGCTTTCAATGCTAAAAAGATCCCACACTAATCAGTTGGTGGGGTCCACACCAGATTACACTAAGTGCGGTCATCACCTTGGAGAAATGAATTTGATCACCCCTCTATGTCTTGCATCATGGTTGCTATGAAGAATGATATTGTTGTGTCAGATGGAATTACTAACAGTCGTCAATAAAAAATATGTCACCTTGACTTCTTGCAGACAGAGAATGTCCATCTTTGAAAACTTATTTATGAAATCACACAAAAAACTTGTGTTTTGGGTCTGTGAGACCCCAAACATTCTATGAAAAACAATTCATAGATGATAGGTGTCAAGGGACATGTCCTCCAAGTCTAGCCCTTCCAGGGAATCATACAAATTCTATAGAAAGTGCCTACTATTGGCACTTAGAAAATTATCAAATTACTTCCTTGTAATAGGGTCAACTTGGTACTCTCCTTCCTCCACCTCATCACTCCTCTGAGGAGGGTTACAAAATCACTTGGGCATATCTATCGAGTAGGAAGTGGAAGATTGGTTGGTTATGAGTCTAAAAATTTAGAAGAACTGAGCACAAAGGCCTTGAAATCTTGGGACAAGATGTTAGCATCCAGAGGGGTGTTAGACACCCTAGGTTTTTCTATCAATTTTAAGGCTTCAGCCTAAGGGGTCACTTCGTCAGTAGGAGATTGCTCCTACAGGCCATTGCTTAAAGATGGCTTGCCTCTTTTAGGAGCAAAAACTACATTTACAGCTTTGAAATGGGTGTTTTTCTTCCCTATCTTAGACCATCTATACTTAGTTGGCTCCATATTAGCTTCAAAATAGGGTTTGGGGGGAGACGATGAGTGATTGGACACATTATTGTGAGCCAACTGAAGGGGACAATCCCGTATCTTATGGTTTATGGCTTGGTAGTAAAAGTAAGTGTTAGGCAAGTTGATTTACAAAACTTGTTGAGAGTGCCTCCCACCCCCAACTTGAATTTCCACAATCTCCTTGATGTACCAAGAGAGATCAACTTCTACACAAACCCTTTTTTTTTGTCTAGCAGAGTAGAACTAGTTTTGTTCATGATAAACCACATGGGCTATGGAGGACGTTATTTGGTGAATAAAGTGTCATCAAGGGAGTAGAAGGCCTAGAAATTCTACCCAAATCAAGACTTTAAGAGCAGTGTGATCTGAGACCACAAAGTCTCATGTCAGGTGGAGAGAACCATAAGCGAGTTCTTGACATACCAAGTGTCAAACCTATGGAATATTCCTCCTACATGGGAAGCATCAGAAAAGAAAAAGATAAAAAACCCTTGGTCATGTTCTAGATGCTCTCTAACTTAATGCCATGAGTTGCCCAGTGAGTTTGAACCCAAGACTGTAGCATACTTTCAGAGGGGATTCTCCCACAAAAGATCTTATTAAATAGCCTTGCTCTAACCATTGACACACATAATTAAATTCAAGAATAGGCAATATAACATTAGGTTCCAAAGTATTAACTCATGGTAAACCTTTGGGACAAACTTCCTTAGGCGCTTGCAGGTGGCCATTGCTCAACGCTCCACCATTCTTTTCTATAGCTAAAACAGTCAAGATGGAGTGGGGAAAAGTCATTGTAAAGGCTAGTCTCACCTAAAGGCAAGAAACCCTCAGCGGAAATAAATGTAAGTCTCGTAGGTGACTAAGGCTGTGGTATGACACAAGGCTAGGCAGGCAAAAAAATAAGGGCTGACTCAATGGCATGCATGGAGGAAACCCTAGTAGAGTGGAAAAAAACAAATCCAGGCTCTTCCTGACAATAATTTTCAAGCATAAAATTTATTTTTAAATATGATATTTTATTAGATAATTATAAAATAACTTAATTATATTACCCAATAAAATGTAAGTCATAGATGATTTTGACTTTCTTTTTGTTACAAATGTCAGTTAAATTTGGTGAATAAGGGAAAAAATATTAAAGCCATCAAACCAATAAACTACTTGTCTTAAAATATATTGTTCAACATTTACCATAACAATTTTTTTGACTGAAAAGTGCATTTTATTAATAAAATGAGATAAAATACAATGTTAGTCATACAAAAAATACAAGTGAAAAAGTCACACTCTACAAGCTAAGGCACATCGAACTATATGAGCCTCAGGGGAGAAACAAGAAACAAGCTAGATCAAACAAGAATAAACCAAAGGAATAATCATAAATGGCCAAATTTTGTATCCACAATACAACCTTATTTGCCATTTTTCTTGTAAACCTCTGTCCAACCTTCTAGACTAACAATAGCTATCGGGTTAGTAATAACCATTAGAAGCGCAAGAGTATGTTGAGGTTCAAATTATGGTTAATATTTATCAAATTCAAAGGTGTCAGTATCATATAACCTCTTAATTCCTCCATTCATAGCATTATCCACATATTTCATTTTGTAAGAGAAACTTGTCACAACCATTTCTTTAATAGACTTTGTATCTTCTTTCTTCTCTATGTCATCTCTAGATTTTTCTATGTTCTTGTTTGAAATGTGGTACTCATATAGTTACTAACCTTTAGGATTAAAAGATTGGTATTTTTTATTTTTTTCCTTCCTTTCATGAGAACAAACCCCCTAGAGATGGCCAATTTGATGGCATAACTGACATCTAAAGGTAGTATTTTCATAATCCAAAGTTTGGATCCAAAATAAGGTGTTATGATTCAACTGGATTCTCTCTAGGAGACCTTTGCTAAGGTATACCTCCATATTGTAAATACGATCATAGGTAAATAACCCCTTGCTTAGACCTCTCATTATCCATCTTAATGAATTATTCATGCATGTTTCCAATGCCTTTACAAACTGAGAGGGCCCAAAAGGGAATAGGGAGATTTGGGAGCCGAATCCAAACTGATATTTTAGACACCACCATTATTGAGGGGTTAAAATTGAATAACTAGGTGTAGTAAAGAGCCCAGCTCTACCCTACAACCAAGGCCCCTCTTAAACACTTTTTGATGATCCTTAGGGTCAACAATACTAATTATGAAGAACCCTTTTGAACATAACTGGATTTGATAGTTACTGGTCTAGGTAGCATAGATCCAATGATGTAATTCCTATGATGGAGGTCAAAACCCATTAAACCTACAAATAATTGTTTTTTTTGTAAATTCAAAAATTAATTTAGATACCTTAGGATAAATGATCTCCATTATCAGTACTTCATCTAAGTTTTTCACAATATATGGGCTGGGAAAAAATACAAGAGATGTTAAAGGTAGAGGAGTTGTATGGTGAGCAACATCCCTATAGAAAAAACCCAAAACCCTAATTTTTCATCTCGTTATCTATAAGCCCTAGCACCACACCTTTGTTTTTAGAGACCTATGAAGTTCCTTTCTATGCCTTGCCTGATCAATGGTAGTGATCTCCAGCATCATCGTACCTCAAACATTGTAGGGATAAAACCCTAACTATGTCACATATTCATCTCTTGTTCTTTCATCCTTCATTGGTCAAGTCTACCATAATAATTTCAATAAGCCCAAATAAAATAAAATTACGTGAACAAATAAACTTTAACTATCTTATAGGGTTTGGTTCAACTTCTAAAATAAGAATTACAAAGAGTAAAATTTAGATTCAAAGGCATGTTAAATGTCAAATTTATGAATGTGATTGAAGGGGTTGAATTTGACTCTTTGAGAATGCTTTCTCAAATAGAGCTCATTAAGGCTCAATTATTAAATAAAAAATGTTGTATTTTGCTACTCTAAACTAACTACAAAATGTTTTTTTATATAACTAAATTATTAAACCATGTGTAGTTGCTGCACATCATACATCTATCCTCTACCTTTATGCAGTGTACTCACACTTGTTGCTCGCTCTCAACCTCATGCACCATTTTTATGCCTGCTTATAGATTACCATGCCCAAATTGTAGCATTATGCACGATTAGCTCACAATCCTACATGCCTCATTGGAACCTACTCATAGACTCACATACCTACACTCACCCTCACTGTTCATGTGTCAACCTAATTTGAATGCATGGTATGTCAATGGGCACTTTTGATCCTAGAATCAGTTCATTAGATCATTAATTGCCACCATCCTGGAAGCTTAGTCATCACATAGGAAGGAAGATGAAATGACTTACAACTATCTTCTTTATAATTGAAAATAGTTGTAATTGCCTATGCACTCTTCTTGTATAAAGATATAACATAGGCAATTGATTAAGGGATCAGGACATAATCATTGTTTGATTCCATACACAGTCGTAACACAAATAACATGAACTACATATATATCATGTCATACACACATTGTAGCTCATTATACCATTTCCTTATTCTTTTTTATTGAATAGAAGTTGCATTTTATACAAGCATAAGACTTTCACTCCATTGAATGTTTGTTATTTGTTATTTCTGAATACTCTACATGCATTCACTCTCACAATTATGTATTATCTCTAATTTTTAGTTGTTCTCTGCATGCCTGGTCTTAGACCCCATAGCGAGGATAATTGGTATAAGATATTAGATTTATCTTTTTATGCCTATAAATACGTGAGCACAACAAGAGAAATAAGTTATATCAGTTAGTTCTATTTTAGAATACCCAAAATAATTCTATAGCAAGAATAAGATGGCTGACACCTAGAAGAAATTTATGATAGCCCCAAAATTTGAAATATGCATTGTTAACTCAGTAGAGGCACAACACACCAAACATTTTGGTCAATTTTATGAGTTGATGATGTAACTTAACCTGACACCTTTGACCCCCTCTCCATAGTTTATTCAACATCGGTTTCAACAACAAACCCCCTTCAAAGTACCTGTCAATAATGGCATTCCTCTATTCAAAGGCATAATTGATGCCACGGCATTTGATGCTTGGATTTGACAATAGGAGGGATACTTCTTTGTCAATCACTTCTATGACATTGAGAATATAACCTTTGCCATGTTGAAGATATCCATACTAGTTTCTCACTGGTGGGATAGTATGAAGCATGTGCAAGAGTGCATTTTAATTGAAACCTGCAAAACCTTTGTTGATATGCTAAAGGAGGAATATTATCCTCTCCATCACTTGGAGGATGAATACATAAAGTTATAACTATTGCACCAATATAAGGATCAATCAGTGGAAGATTACACCAACACATTTCATGACTACTCTACAAGCCTATGAGAAAACTTGAGTGAACAAAATAAGGTGTTGAAGTACATCAATAAACTCCCACCTTACTTCCATAGAAAGATATAATTCTAAATTTTGACACTCTGGGTAAATCCTATCACAACAACATCAAGATTGAATCCAAAGCTAATATGAATCAGTGTCTTAGCTCTTCATCCAACACTAAACCCAAGGGTCAACCCTTGCATCATTCATAGATGTAGCCTTCTATGTTAAAGCAAAACACTTATCATAAAGGAGAGCAACCAAATAAGACTATATAGAAATTGAAGGATCCTACACCTTTTATTTTAAACAAAGGTAAGAATAAGTTTGGTGACAAGTGGTGCCAATACCATTATGCACCTACCCACGATAACTATGAATTCTTTGCATATCAATCCTTGATTTCCTATTCTACATCAAGTCTTGCACCAATGGACAACACTAATCCAAATGTAGTTTATTTAAGCACCAACATTATTGTGATCAATGCTTTTAGGAAGTGTGGATGTCTCTTTCACACCAAGTTTTGGGTGAAGGATCAACCTCTTCACGTCCTCATTGATAGTGGCAATTAAAATAATAATATTTCATAATTCACAACAAAATGACTTGGTCTTCCCATTGTTGTACATCTCAAGCCATATTTGTTGGGGTGGCTCTAGCATGGGAAAGATATATAAGTCTAGTGACAATGTACCTCCTAGTATAAATTCAAGTCTATTGAGAACATTGTCACTTGTGACATTGCACCTTTGGATGTCTACAACATTTATTGGGACAATCATACTTGTATGATCGAGAAACTACATATCAAGCCAAGTCACAACACTAGATTATTCATGCACAAGATCAATTCTACAAACTCTTTGAATCAATTCCCTCAACCAAAGTCACCTTGGTCTCTGCTAAATGATGTCATAAACTCATCTTGCATGTTTAAAAGTTTGTGTTGCTTATGGTTCACCCTGACATTTCTACATAGAATAAAAATCAATCTTTGGCAATGCACACCACACAATCAATAGTGCAGTAGTAGCATATCGACAAGTTACTAAAATATTAAGATGATATCTTCATATAGTTTTAAGGCATTCTAATGCACTACATAGTAAAGCACTGCATTGATTTTGTTCATGGATCCTCTCTACTAAACAACCCTTTATATCGTAGATCAATTTGGGAGAATGATGAAGTCTAATTCCAAATACAAGAGCTCCTCGATCAAATCAAGATTAGGCCTATCTCTTTTCCTTGATGGAGTCTGATAGTCATCTCACCCAAGACAAATGATTCATGTCATCTTTGCATATACTATCTTACACTCAAAAAAAACATGGTGAAGAATTAATACCCACTGCCATGCATTAGTGACCTCTTGGACCAACTCTAAGTTGAGAAAAATTTCACCAAGATTGACTTGAAGTCAGGTTAGCATCATATATAATCTATCCTAAATACATCTGGAAGATAATATTCAAGGTATAAGAAGGATTGTACAGATCATTGGTCATGCCTTTCATCCTTACCAATGCATTAGCCACTTTTATGTGCTTGATGGATTATCTACTCAATACATTCCTCAAATCCTGTCATTATCTACTTGGATGATATTCTCATCTTCAACAAGACTTCTAAGGAGTGCATGGAACATATTGCACACATCTTATACACTCTACATCAACACAAGTCATAGTACAATTTAAAAAAGTGTACATTTGGCATTGTGTAGATCCAATACCTAGGCTATGTCATTGACCCTATAGGGATTCATGAAAACCCAAATAGGATCAAAGTAATCTAGAATTAACCTACTTAGTGTAGTCTCATATAATTGAGGAGTATTATTGGACTCTCTAACTTCTACTACAAGTTCATCCTTAATTTTTTGCATTTTTCTTGGCCCCTCAGCTAGATAACATATTATAAAGCCAAGTTTGATTTAACTCATGCACAATAGGGCACTTCTTAGGTACTCAAACAACACTTATGTGTAACACTTGTTCTCACAATGCCTTACATTACACACTCCTTCAAGTTTCACACTGATACATATGACTATGCACTCAATGAAGTACTCACACAACATGGCCATCCAGTCATTTATCATTAAGAGACATTCATTGACATGATACAAAGGTACTCCACCTATGAAAAATAATTGTATTTTATCGTCAAGGAAATTAAGCAATGGTGTCACTACATCTTGGGGAAAGAGATAATTGTTCATTCCGATCATAAGCCACTTCAATTCTTGTAGACACAAATAAATTTTGAGAATGTGCACTGTGTGAAATGGATGACTTACCTGTGATAATTCCATCTCATTATCAAACATAAGAAATGAAAGGAAAATAAGGCAATAGATTTCTTTAGTTGATGACCAGTTCATGTACTAATCATAGTGCTAGAAGCATGCAACCACAACTTCAAATGCTAGGTATCCCTCTACTCTATTGATTAGGGCTTTATAGATGCTTACGCTAGCCTTTATAAGGTAAACAAGTTCAGGAGTTCTATTTGTCCCACTAGTTTCCATAGAAACTGAGGCATCTATGTGTTGTTGGTGGTGCATCTCACCATTAAATCATCTGGGAGGTGAACTATGATAAGACCTTGGGAAAATTTGTCATGACAAATACTTTATCCAAATTATAATCACACTTATATGGTTGCTCCACATTGGTGGAGTTTCACATCAAGTCTTGCATTCATTATTGCATCACCAATCCCATGAACATAGAGTTGAGACTTTACACACCTCTATCAATTCCATCCAAACTATGGGAATCTATCAACATGGATTTCACGACTGGGTTGCCTATAACTAAACACTAACATGATGATTTTCTTGTATGCAATGAGCTAGGATTGACTTACAACTTATCTTATCTAAGATATCTAAACTTGGATAAGGTAAATCAAATAGAGCCCATTGATACTTCATGTATCCGAATATGACCAAATGTATCTATTAAACCTAGTAAGAGAAGCACTTATGACACAACATTAATAGATAGGGTTTAAAAGCCTCTAGGCAGTAAATATAATGAAATAACTCTTATTAGGTCTTCTAATATTGAAATTAATACAATCTAGTATTGCCAATATAACAACACAAATAAGGGGGATGGTAAAAAACAAACTAAAGGGAGAAAGGGACCATGATAGGCAAATGAGGGCCTAGGTCACCTAACATGGGAAATTGAAAGTTTGAAAAACCTTATAGCCACATTAAGTATAAGTTTAGAGGATATTCAAACAAAGAGTTATACATTCATTCAATCTAGTAATTTTGTAACTTCTATCTATAAAGGAAATAATTAGGGTTAGAATATACTTACCTTAAACAAAACTTGTCAAGCATCAACCTCCCCCTTGGCCAATAGTGCTTTCCAATATATTGATGTGTTTGTAAGGATCACAAAGGTTGAATCAAGATATAGGCTAAAATTACCCTTCTATTGCATCCAAGACTCCACAAGACATGATTTTTCCCTCAAAGATAAGATCTAATCAGTGGCTTCTCCAAATGTAGTCTTAAGCATGATTAAGAGCAATGATAATGTGAAAATGAATGTTCCTATCTATTGGATTGAAATGGGGACTTGTATTTATAGTGGTGAGTGATCCTAACCCTTATCAAAGTTTTATTCAATGCCATTGGCCAACCTCGATGTAGTTGAAAATATGGCATTTTAACCTCAAACTAGGCCATCCAGGGCTGATATAATTATGAAGCATCTAACGTAACTTTTAGAATACATAAAAAAGGGTTGGATTAGATTTAAAATTAATGAGAATGAATAACTACTAGATTAGGTTAGTTTAATATAGTTGGAAAATATGGGTCTTGGTATAGTTAAAGGTTATAAGGAGTAATATTACTTAGGGAATCAAGTATGAGGGATGTGTAATGGACATGGGCATGATAGATAAATAATAATGTCTCTCATGAAGCACCATCAATGTAGCCATTTCTTTCTCGATGCACCCTTTAAGGCATACAATCAGAGAGATTAAAACATGATAGGTCATTATAAGAGAAAGAGCATCAATAAATGATAAAGTTTTAAAAAAATTATGTATATGGTGTTTGTCATAGTGAATAAGTTTTCAAAGATGACTATCATGCTCACTTTCAAGAAATACATTGATGCAGTTGACACTACGCAAGCCTTTTTCAACCATTTTTGGGTTCACTCTACTAAAAACACGACACTCATATCAATTTGGTGAGACTAAGAGATGTTTGACATCAATTACCTTTAGAGAGCTTGACCCAACCATGAAATTTTAGACTAACTAGTGAAGTATAAGTATCAACCCACAAAGGTTATTATGCATGAAAATTAAAATGGACCTACCTTCCCACAATGTGTTCCTTATTCCTCAGGACCACTTACAAATCCATTAGTCTAATGCAAAGATTGGGTACTTACATGAGAAATGTGGCAATATGAATGTATATGATAATGAGACCTCCTGTCCTATCCTATTGGCCTACCACACCTTAATGTACTTTGATGCTATTGTGAGGCCCACTATGGAGTTTGATCTTTGACTAGGATTAGATATGTGCCAAATAAATTTAATTTCTTTTGGTGTGATCTGGATTTCAAGATTATATTTTACTTTTAATCACTGCCTTTTATTTTATGATATGGATTTTAATTATTTTGAATTTTTGTGTTCGTCTTCCATACAAATTTAGAAAATAAAACATGGATGTTAAAAAATGACTATCACAAGATAACTTTACACTTGATGGCTAAAGAAGAAAACCTAAAGACCATGGTGTTGAAGACTCTTCAACTTGCACATTAGAAGAGAGTGTGATATTAAAATTAACCTTGGTATACCCAAAGTGGTGTGGATTGTGGGAGATCATAGAATTGAGCATAAAATGATTGGGTTGGCCCAAGTGTAAAAAATGTGTAATCAAGATGATATAATGATAGGTAGGCATGAAGTGTCATCATGAGACATGGTATATATGAATTAAGACATGAGAATATACTATTAGAGTTCCGCCACAAAATAATATGATTGAATCTAAGTGTAGTAAAATAGAACTCTCGGCCATTACCTTATGGTTCAGGGAAGACACGTAGCTAAGTTAGGGAGAAAAACCAATCTATAAAGAGAATGGACACTTTTTAGGAAGGCCTTGTCCTATATAAGGTATCATAATACAATTCACAAACTAGAAAAATAAGAAGCATAAATTATTCTAGTAAGGTATGCGAAAGGAGCCAAAGACTTGAAAAGACTCTAAGGTTGATTAAACAAGAAAATGGTGCTTATGAGGAACAATTGGGTCTTATTTGTGGTCTTATGAATCTCTCATCTTAGGAATGCAAGTGACAATCAATTTAGACATCCCATATTTACATGCTCTAGGAGATTCATAACTCATATGTCATCAAGTCTGTGGCAATTATCAATCAAAAAGTGAAAATTTCATTGCATATCATCAACTTGCTACCACTCTTGCCAAGTAATTAACATCATTTACTATCGAAACAATCCCACGAGAACAAAACATGATCCTTGATTCTATTACTTCATCATATTCTCTCTATCATCCTCATCAAACACTGTATGATTAATAATTTCTCATTCACATGAGGAAGTCACCCTCTAATTTAAAATCCAAGAATAATTCTATTATCTGCCATATTGAGGTTATCACTACTCGATAAAGCTACGGTAAAAACACATAATATAGTTCATTGAGCATCATAACTATCCTCTATAGGTTGATCCATGTGAAAAGACCTGAATTCATAAGTAAGCATGAAAATACATCTTTTGATATGATATTATTTACTATTGTAACACCAAAGTTATCTTACTCTATTGTGTTACTCAAGATGAAGTTTTGACCCTTCTTGAGCAAGCACATGTGAGCATTTGCATTAGTCATTGTACTGGACAAAATACAACCTACAAATGCCTACACATGGGATAATTATGGCCTACTCTCTAAAAATATGCCATTAAATTTGATAAAAAGTGTAATATTATCCAAATTTATGATGATCTCAATCATTCTCCTTCGGTTGAACTTCAAACCTTAGAGTCTCCTTGACCAATTTCTATGTGGGGATTAGATCTCTTTAGCAAATTACCTAAATCACAGGATGGCCATGTCTTCATCATTACTACCATCAAATATTTTACCAAGAGGGTCAAAGCTATGCCTCTTGTAAATTTTACTGGCATTACCATTTCAAAATTCATTGTTAATCAAATACTATGTCATTTTGGAATTCCTCACACCATCATTTTTAACAATGGTGGGAATTTCAAAAATAAAGACATGAAACATTTATGTGTAACATTTAAAATCACACATAAATTTTCCACACCATATCATCTTTACCGTAATGGTCAAGTTTAAGCCATTAAAAAACTCCTTAATAATTTCTTGCAAAAGACTATTAGGGATGCTTGTTCTGACTAACATCTCAAGCTTTATCCTACACTTTGGGCTTATCGTACTAGAATTGGTATTACCACTGGGGCAACTCCCTTCTCATTAGTATATGGTTTTGAATTTGTCTTACCACTAGAAGTTGAGTTACCTTCCTTGTGCATTTATCTTCATGGCATCATTCTCTATGAAGAGCTTCGTGAAGCCTATATTCATGCCTTAGACTTCCTTGATGAGTGATGTATGGGTGCATTACAACACAATCACCAATACAAATCTCACATCACTAAAAAAACATAACAAAAAAGCAAAATTATGTACCTTAAATGTTGGACACTTATTGCTTAAGTTAGATTACACCCATGATAAAGAAGGCAAGTATGCCCAAAAGTGATGGGATCCTTACCTAGTTAATGACGTTATTGGACCTAGTACCTATAGATGACAAACTAATGAAGGACATATTTTGAAAGAACCAACCAATGCTCAATTTTGAATAAATCCTTTATTTGATTACATGTCCTTTCTATATTTCTCTCTTATTATGTTTTACTTGAAATTTTATACTTAGTCTTATATATACTGAAGAGCTAACACCGTATTTCTATAAAGAGCTAACATAATAAATTTTATACTTAGTCTTATATATACTCAAGAGCTAACATAATAAGAGAGAAACATAGAAAGAACATGTGATCGAATAAAGGATTTATTCAAAATTGAGCATTGGTTGGTTCTTTCAAAATATGTCCTTCATTAGTTTGTCATCTATAGGTACTAGGTCCAATAACGTCATTAACTAGGTAAGGATCCCATCACTTTTGGGCATACTTGCCATCTTTATCGTGGGTGTAATCTAACTTAAGCAATAAGTGTCCAACATTTAAGGTACATAATTTTGATTTTTTGTTATGTTTTTTTAGTGATGTGAGATTTGTATTGGTGATTATGTTATAATGCATCCATACATCATTCATCAAGGAAGTCTAAGGCATGAATATAGGCTTCACGAAGCTCTTCATAGAGAATGATGACATGAAGATAAATGCACAAGGTAACTCAAATTCTAGTGGTAAGACAAATTCAAAACCATATACTAAAGAGATGGAAGTTGCCCCAGTGATAATAAAAATTCTAGTACGATAAGCCCAAAGTGTAGGATAAAGCTTGAGATGTTAGTCAGAGCAAGAATCCATAATAGTCTTTTGCAAGAAATTGTTAAGGAGTTTTTTAGTGGCTTAAGCTTGACCATTACACTAAGGATGATATAGTGTAAAAAATTTATGTGTGATTTTAAAATTTGCACATAAATGTTTCATGTCTTTATTTTTGAAACTCCCACCATTGTTAAAAATGATGGTGTGAGGAATTCCAAAATGACATAGTATTTGATTAAGAATGAATTTTGAAATGGTAATGCTAGTAAAATTTATAAGAGGCATAGATTTGACCCTCTTAGTAAAATATTTGATGGCAGTAATGATGAGGACATGGCCATCCTGTGATTTAGGTAATTTACTAAAGAGATCAATCCCCACATAAAATTGGTCAAGGAGACTCTAAGGTTTGAAGTTCAGCCGAAGGAGAATGATTGAGATCAACATAAAGTTAGAAAGTATTACACTTTTTATCAAATGTAATGGCATATTTTTAGAGAGTAGGCCATAAATATCCCATGTGTAGGCATTTGTGGGTTGTAATGTGTCCACTACAATGACTAATGAAAATGCCTTGTCCTATATGAAGTATCATAATGCAATTCAAAAATTAGAAAACTAAGAAGCATAAATTATTCTAGTAAGGTATGTAAAAGGAACCAGAGACTTGAAAAGACTCTAAGGTTGATTAAACAAGAAAATGGTGCTTATGAGGAACAATTGGGTCTTATTTGTGGTCGTATGATGCAAACTCATAAACTAAAAACCAAGTGGTGTTTAAAAAGATAAAAATACCAAAGGAATAAATTTAATAACTAAGGCTAATGGGTAAAAATAGAAACCTGTAGATGTATAAAAGTGAAGATGATGTTATGATGCACAATAGAAAGTCTAAGAAAGACCCATTAGAAATGTTTGCTCTTGAGTATATATAAGACTAAGTATAAAATTTCAAGTAAAACTAAATAAGAGAGAAATATAGAAAGGACATGTAATCAAATAAAGGATTTATTCAAAATTTAGCATTGGTTGGTTCTTTCAAAATGTGTCCTTCATTAGTTTGTCACGTATAGGTACTAGGTCAAATAATATCATTAACTAGGTAAGGACCCCATCACTTTTGGGCATACTTGCCTTCTTTATTGTGGGTGTAATATAACTTAAGTAATAAGTGTCCAAAATTGAAGGTACATAATTTTTCTTTTTTGTTATGTCTTTTTAGTGATGTGAGATTTGTATTGGTGATTATGTTGTAATATACCCATACATCACTCATCAAGGAAGTCTAAGGCACGAATATAGGCTTCACCAAGATCTTTATAGAGAATGATGTCGTGAAGATAAATTCACAAGGTAACTCAAATTCTAGTGGTAAGACAAATTCAAAACCATATACTAATGAGAAGGGATTTACCCCAATGGTAATATAAATTCTAGTACGATAAGCCCAAAGTGTAGGATAAAGCTTGAGATGTTAGTCAGAGCAAAAATCCCTAATAGTCTTTTGCAAGAACTTGTTAAGGAGTTTTTTAGTGACTTAAGCTTTACCATTACACTAAGGATGATATGGTGTAGAAAATTTATGTGTGATTTAAATGTTGCACATAAATGTTTCATGTCTTTATTTTTGAAATTCCCACCATTGTTAAAAATGATGGTTTGAGGAATTCCAAAATGACATAGTATTTGATTAAGAATGAATTTTGAAATGGTAATGCCATTAAAATTTACAAGAGGCATAGCTTTGACCCTCTTGGTAAAATATTTGATGGCAGTAATGATGAAGACAAGGCCATCCTGTGATTTAGGTAATTTGCTAAAGAGATCTAATCTCCACATAGGCATTGGTCAAGGAGACTCTAAGGTTTGAAGTTCAGCCGAAGGATAATGATTGAGATCATCATAAATTTGGAAAGTATTACACTTTTTATCAAATGTAATGGCATATTTTCAGAGAGTAGGCCATAATATCCCATGTTTAGGCATTTGTGGGCTGTAGTGTGTCCACTACAATGACTAATGCAAATGCCCACATGTGCTTGCTCAAGAAGGGTCAAAACTTCATCTTGAGTAACACAACAGAGTAAGATACCTTTGGTGTTATAATAATAAATAATACCATATCAAAAGATTTATTTTCATGCTTACTTACGAATTTGGGTATTTTCACATGGATCAACCTATAGAGGATAGTTATGATGCTCAATGAATTATATGATGTGTTTTTACCATAACTTTATCGAGTAGTGACAACCTCAATATGGTAGATAATAGAATTATTCTTGGATTTTAAATTAGAGGGTGACTTCCTCATGTGAATGAGAAATTATTAATCATATAGTGCTTGATGAGTATGAAAGAGAGAATATGATGAAGTAATAGAATCAAGGATCATGTTTTGCTCTTGTGGGATTGTTTCGATAGTAAATGATGTGAATTATTTGGCAAGAGTGGTAGCAAGTTGATGATATAAAATGAAATTTTCACTTTTTTATTGATAATTGCCACTGACTTGATGACATATGAGTTATGAATCTCCTAGAGCATGTAAATATGGGATGTCTAAATTGATTGTCACTTGCATTTCTAATATGAGAGATTCATATTCAACCATGTTATAAGTGAGTTCAAAGTTTAATCAAAAAGATAAAGGTATGTTTTTACCATTGGGGTCAGTTAAGACACAACTTGCCCTAGCACCTTCAATACATTTGACACCATCATAATGATGTGTCCATGTTTCTTCATGCAAGTTGTTGTTCCCAAAATTTGTCACTCATTTTTGGGACAACATATAAATTATTTTGGTCCTGCAGGCCAAAATTCTCTCTTCCCTTCTCAAAAATTATTCTGAGTATTCAAATTCTTCATTATTCAAGCTTTTTTAGCTAAGGGACTCACAGGTTCAACAGGTTCAATGACTTCAACAGGTGAGCTCTCATAAAGAAACAAGTTCCCAACACTTAGGCAATTTCAAGGTTGGTTCAACGCCGAGGTTCAACCAAAAGGTCCATCGGCAAGCTTAAAACAAAGGATTGAACCATTGAACCCCAATTCCAACAGGTTCAATGGGTTTAAAGGTTCAACAACTTCGATAAAAGTTCAAAGTTCAATCGCTTTGGCAAGTTCAATGACTTCAAAAGACTTAGAAGAAAAGAAGGCTTCGAAGAGCAAAGGATTGAACCGTTGAACCTTGAACCAAAATGGTTCAACAAGTTAAAAGGTTCAATGAGTTTAATAAAATCAAAAGACTTAAATGAAAGAAGGCTTCAAACAAAATATTGAACCATTGAACTGTTGGTCGGTTCAATCGGAAGGTTCAAAGTAGTCCCCCAAAGCCCAAAGGCCAAGTGCCCTTGCGGAGGGTAGTGAACCAAAGGCCAAGTGCCCTTGCAGAGGGTAGTGAACCAAAGGCCAAGTGTCTTTGTGGAGGGTAGTGAACCAAAGGCCAAGTGCCCTTGTGGAGGGCAGTGAACAAAAGGGAACAAAAAGATATCCTTCGCAAAGATTTTACGTGGCAAATTTTACAAGGGAAATCCTTCAGACAAAATGTCTGAAGGAATTCTTTCAGACATTTTATCTGAAGGAATGATCAAAGGCCTAATGAAAAGAGGCTAAGGCAAAGGAAAGATTTCCTTCAAATATTTTGTCTAAAGGAATTCAAGAAGGCCACCCAAAGAACCTCAAAGGGCATGTACCCTTGCAGGGGCTCTCAACGACCAGGAAATGGACCTTTCTCAAGGCCTGAAGGGCATGTACCCTTGTGAGGGGATCTCGAAGACCATGAAATGGACCATTCTCAAGGCCCAAAGGGACACCTTCCCTTTAGGGGGTTCCAAAGATATAAAGCTGAAGGAATGATCAAAGGCCCACAGGGCTAGTTTTTATGAACTCTACAGGTTGATTTATACAAATTTTGCATGCTAATTTATATGAACTCTATAGGTTGGTTTCTATGAACTCTGTAAGCTAATTTCTACAGACTCTACAAGCTGATTTCTACAAACTCTGTAGACTGATTTTTATGAACTCTATAGGCTAGTTTTTATGAACTCTACAACCTGGTTTCTATGAACTCTCCAGGCTGATTTCTATGGACTCTGTAGGCTAGTTTCTATGAACTCTGCAGGCTGATTTCTGCAGACTCTGTAGGCTGATTTATATGAACTCTGTAGGCTGATTTCTATGAACTCTATAGGCTAGTTTTTATGAACTCTACAGGTTGGTTTCTACGAACTCTGCAGGCTAATTTCTCTGAACTCTGCAGGCTGATTTCTATGAACTCTGCAGGCCGGTTTCTACAAACTCTGTAGGCTAGTTTCTATGGACTCTGTAGGCATGATAAAGCTAAAATAATTTCAAAGCTTTGAAATACTTAGAGAAAACAAAGGCTTCTAAGAAAGAGGATGAACCGTTGACCCTTGAACCAAAATGGTTCAAAGGTTCAACGGGTTCAATGGTTCAATGAAAGCTCTAAGCAAAGAAAAGAAGTGGAAGATTCTAGAGACCAATTCAAAGAGATGGTTCAAGCAAGTGAACCAAAAAAGTGATGGAACCAAGGGGTTGATGAGACCGCCTGAACTGTTGAACAAATGAACCAATGAATTTTTAAAGCTTCAAAAGTTCATGGTTCAAAATGGTTCAAGCAACCAGTGACTAATGACGTCTCTGCAGACGTCAAATTCAAGGTAATGAAATATCTATTGATTTTCAAATGTCATAAGGAACTTGAAAACAAACTCAGTGACTAGTTGAAGAGGGAGCCGAAAGAGCCAGCAGAAAGGGAAAAGATAGCTCAAGAGCTCAAATTACAATAGGAAAGAGGGAAAGACTAGAAATATTTGCATAGGAGTTATTTCCAATATGTGGAATAGTCCACCAAGTAGACATCTGAGCTCATAAGCATTAAAAGATGTAGCCTATTTTTCTCCCTTGGAATAAAAGTGAGGGGACAATTGTGTACATATTGGGAGAAAGACTAGATAACCCATGCTGAGCAGAAGATATTTTGAGATGAATCGACATGCCACAGTTAAGGTAGACACCCTGTTCCAGCATGGCCCCTTGACAAAATTGATAATCGATTCAAGGCATTGAATGCAACATGGGCCATTCCATGAAACAAAGTGCCAAGTCTTCCTTGGCGGCTATATATTGTAATCTCTTATTTGACACCAGGGAGATCTTTTTGGATATAAAAGCAAAACTCTACCAAAATTGAGAGGCAATTACTGAGACTTTGAGCTTAGATTGTGAATCATATTTATTTATTTGAATGAGAAAGCAGGTTACTTTTAGACTTTGTGTTTTTATAGCTTGTGTCTTCTAGGAGATTGTTCTTATGTCTATTTTCTGAATGCGTTCTTGTCCATTTTAATGAAATAAGTAGAACTAGTAGAAGTAATCTGGAAGGTGTCCTGAAACCAACTGTGGAGAGACTTTGTGCTACCACAATTGTCTTTAGTGTGTGTGTTTTTAGTTTCTTTCTATGTAAAGGATATTGGGATGACTTTGTGCCCCCATTATCCTTCATATTTCACTCTTTGGCAGTTGAGGTGGAGGCTTTGTGCTACCTCTTAGTCTACTAATTACTGCACCCTTGTTACATTTACTTATCTGTTACCTATCAGAAAGAACTCTTGCTATTTGCTGCAAGACCAGTTCTGAAAGAAAATAAGTGCCATTGGTGTTTTCACATAGATTTCTTCTTTGTTTATGAAACATCATCTCTGAAGAAAGAGAGATGGATGGTGTAGTCTTACCCCTGAGTGTTATTTTATACATACATACATATATATATATAGTATATAGCTCCTCATAGTTATAAGGAACCTCCTCTTGATGAGACGAGAGATTTCTCCCCTTCTAATGTGGTAAACCTGCACATCTAGCTGACCAATCTCCCTTGTTGTAGTTGAAGTAACCTATTTTGCCCATCAATTAGTTGGTGACAAAATATTCACCCAATAGCTTTTTGGCGACTCCGCTGGGGAAGAGCACGTAGTTTGAAGCCTCAAGCTTCAAGATGAAGTAGGGCCAGTTCTTTTCTATTTTTATTCTATAATATGGCAACTCCATGCTATGTTAGAAGCCAGAGAGCCCAAGGTGTTGTTGACCCTAGTTTTGAGTTGGTACAGTAGGGCAATGTCAATTTGTTCCCCCCACAACTTCAAGTTCAATGAACTAGGAGTCTTCCTCCTACCAAAAACAGGTCACCACTACAAGGCAGAGCTTCTTTTTCTATTATTGGTAGAGCCTTGCCTGTACATACTTCACCCATATTTGTTATCCCCACTTTTTATAATCAAATCATGGCAGTTCAAGGCCCCTGGAGTAACTCTTTTGGCCCACTCAATTTAACTCCACCCCTACATGAGCTACCACGTAGTTCAAGAAAGAATTTTTCTAAATTCTTTGGTGATAAGAGAGTTCATCCTGATGAACACATTGTAGCTTTTAGCATAGCTTGTGGTGTGATAGACATGGAGTATGAGGACATGGCAGTCAGGTTGTTTGTGAAAACATTGCAGGGTGCTACTGTAGACTAGTTCTACCATCTGCAGGCTCAGTCTGTGACTAACTAGAACACCCTCAAAGTTAAATTTGAAGCCAAGCTCAAGCCTACAAAAGATGCACATGCCTTTCTGGCCCATCTCACATAAATGAAGAAAGAGCCTCATGAACCCATGAGAGATTTCATTGCCAAATTTGACAAGCTGAGAAACATGATTCTCATGATTGCTCAGCCTACACTAGAGAATCTCAAGTGCTTTTTCATCAATTCTCAGCTACCTAAAGTAATTTTTCTACTGAGACATGCTAGCCACATAGACCTTATTGTTGCTCAAGATTTGGCCACTGAGGTGGAAGATGACCTTATCTTGGCAGGAAAGATAAGGAGAGATCTTAACAGAAGAAAATCTTCTTCATCCTCAGATTATCCATTTATAGGGACCACTGATCCAATGGTGCAGAAGCTGGCAAATGAGTTGCTAGCTCTCAAAAAGTAAATGGCACAAGGAATGTCTTCTACTCCTTCATACAAGGATATACCAAGGAAGGCATTCCCCAATCAATCATATAAAGGCAATGCTACCAGGAATCAAGGGCAGCCAAATCATCTTCCTCTCCCTCAAAGAAAATTGGCCATTAAAGCACCTCCAACCAATTCAGTAGTTGGATATCTTGAAGCAAAATTAGATTTATTCCTGAGTTAAACCTAGAAGATGATGATAATCTCTTCACAGAAGGAGAAGAAAAATTAGCTGGCAACTCCAACATTGGTTTCTTGAATTACTAAGATGAACCCAAAAGTGAAGGTAAATTAGTTGATGGATCATACATCGTATTCACCTAATTCAAGAACTATTCAACCCAGCAAATTGATAAAGAAAAAATAGAGAAGTGACCTCAACCTACAATTTCAATTGCCAAATGAGGAATCACTTTGCCTTTTCAAGCAAAGGACCCGGTGATCACTAAAAAAGTAAGTACCCCAGACATTTTTGCACCTTCAACTTCAATTTCATAGATCAGTCCTTCCCCCCCTAAAAAGTAGAAGGATGAACTCCCTTCCCCTGTTCATAATTCATTTTAGACATTTGACATAGTCGACCATGTCAAAAAAACTAAAATTCAAATGTCTGAATTTGAATTCCTACAATCCAACCCTGAGCAGTTGGATAAGTTAATGGAATGTGTGAAGAACCAAACTGTCCCTGCAGGACAAGATGTTAGAAAGGTAACTCATGATCCCTCAAGAAACATGTCCACCCCAAACAATCTTGTCATTACTCTTCTTGCTACTCCTGGGAGGAAGAACCATTTTATGTCTCCCTACTGATAAATAGACACTAGTTGAATAATTACATCATAAACTCAGGTGCATCTGACAATGTCATGCCTACCAAATTGGTAGAATCCCTTGGTCTCACACTGACCAAGACATTTGGGAGATGTTTTTCCATGGAGAATAAATAAGTGCCACTACTAAGATAAATTAAAGATGCCTAATTTGCATTTGTAGCATTCTCAGACAAGAGAATCAAGATGACAGTTCTGGTGGCCGACGTCCCAGCCTCATATGGCATCATTTTTAGGCAAAATTTATGTAAAGACATTGGTGGAAAATTAAGTATGGACCTATCTGAGGCAAGAATCCTAGTCAAAGGTGTTATGCAGAGATTGCTCCCTGAGAAGGAAGCAAAATATGTGGTCACTCAAACATTAGCGCCTGAAGCTCAAATTCTATTTGAGTCTTCAAGCATGGGTAATTACTTCCTGACTATAGAGGATGCTCCTGTCTTAGCTGATGAAACCTCTAAAAATGATAATCTAAAAATTGGCTCAGATAAAATAGCAAAAGACATGAGAGAACATAGTGCAAGCCCAAAGGAACTCTCCCCTCCACACAAAGAGAAATCTAAGGAAAAATTAGTTTCTAATGATGTCTAGATTCTAAAATTTGATGGAAACTATTCTTCTACCAGTTCAAGAGTCAAAATTGTGTTGATATCTCCTCAAGGAGATATTTTTTTTCATATAAGTTGTAGTTTATTAATACTAACAATAATGTTGAATATGAATCGCTACTGCTTGGATTGAAGGTCGCTCAAGACAAGGGCGTCAAGCTCCTTCATGCCAAAGGAGATGTTGAGCTGGTGGTTTATCAGGTGAGAAACTAGTACCAAACTAAAAATGAGAGATTGTGCCATTATCGCAATCTCATTTATGATCAAATTGAGAGCTTTGATGCTTTCAGTATCTCCATAATGCCCAAGGAATTCAATGATCGAGCTGATGCATTAACTATTTTAGCAACTCTTTTGCTTCCTCACCCAATTTTTAAAGGAGATAGGTACACTATCAAACTAGTCTTTCGACCAAGTGTGCCTAACAATGCCAATCATTGGCAAGTGTTCAATGTTGACAACCAAAACATTACCTTTCTGAAATAAAAAGATAGCTTTGAATAGCTTCACTTCGAAGGCAGTGAGCCTCAAAAATTTGAACTAGCCCCTGAATCAAGTTTAGATATAGGTGAAGAATTCCTATAGTTGAAAGGGAATAAAATTTCTAAAGGATTGGTTTCCCTTGAGAAACTATTTGATAAGCATGATAGGGTCATCAAACAACAACAGATAGATTCAAGCTCCTCTCAAGGGTTTGACCAGATAAATTTGGGTACTAAGGAAAATTCCAAGATGGTGAACATTGGGAAATGTTGCACTCCAGAGAAGAAACTCAAATTCACTACCTTACTTTGCCAGTACATGGATGTCCTAGCATACTCTTATGATGATCTAAAGTCGCTTAGGCCTGAAGAAGTTTGCCATGAAATTCCTCTCAAGAGTGATTTGGTGCCTTACAAGCAAAAATCTAGGCAGTATAATCCAAAGATATTAGGTATTATTCTATTCAAAATACAAAAAATATTGAATGCTAGGATAATTTTCTGAATACATCATTCCACATGGATTGCAAACATAGTACTTGTGAGAAAAAAGAATGGTAAAATTTGCCTCTATGTGGACTTCAAAAATTTGAATCAGTCATCCTTAAAGGATAACTATCCTCTACCCATCATGGACCAAGTTCTTCAGATGGTGACTGGTTCAAAGATGTTATCAATGTTGGACGGCTTCTCAAGGTATAATCAAGTTGAATTTGGTGAAGCAGACCAACATAAGACTGCCTTCACCATGCCTTGGGGCACCTTTGTGTATCGAAGAATGCCATTTGGCCTGATAAATACTGGTGCCACTTTCTAGAGAGTAATAGACTTTACTTTTAAAGATGAAATAAGTAAGTTCATGATGGTGTACCTTGATTTAATAGTCTTTTCCAAGCATCGTCCTGATCATGTGTGCCATTTGCAACAAGTGTTGGAATGATGCTGCCAGAATGGCATTTCTCTAAATCTCAAGAAGTTTGTTTTTGGAGTAACAAAAGGGAAACTTCTCAGACACATTGTATCCTGAGAAGGCATAAAGATTGACTCAAAAAGAGTCAAATCCATCCAAGAGCTTACCTTACCCACAAGTAAGACTGCAGTTCACTCTTTCTTTGAAAAGGTGATTTTTTTACGAAGGTTCATCCTCGAGTTCACAGAGAAGACTCACCATATTGTAAACATGATGAAGGGAAATACCACTTTCAACTGGACTGAAGAAGGCAAATTGGCATTTTGAGACATCAAAATAGTTATTGCCCATGCCCTGATTCTGGTTTGTCTAGATTATGCCAAGGATTTTACAATGTATAGTACTGCTTCTGAGCACACACTTTCAGCAATTCTAGTTCAAAAAAATAAAGAAGGTGTGGAATTTTCCATATCTTTCATGAGTTTTCCTCTCAAAGCTCATGAGCTAAAGTACTCAAATTTAGAGAAGCATGCTTATGTAGTGGTAAAGGCAGTAAAACACTTCCATTTTACATCCTCAATTCACACACTATTGTCTTAGTTCCTGATACCACAGTTAAATACATATTAACTCAGTAGGAGTTTGAAACCAAAAAGGGCAATTGGATTGCTAAAATCTAGGAGTTATATCATTATCAAACCAATGAAGCTTATACGAGGAAGGGGTCTCTGCCAATTGATTGCTGATAATAGACCAAAAAAGATAAGGCATGAAGAAGTAGAGATTGAAGACACGCAAATAGTCCTCTTTGTCTCCACCATGAATGAGTGGTATTCAAATATTGCTCATTTCCTTACCTATGGTGAGTGTCCTGCTCACTTGCCTTGTAAAGAAAGGAGGACTATCAAATTAAAAGTTGCTAATTTTGTCTTTTAGGACAATGGCCTGTATAAGAAGAGCCTTGATGGAGTGTTCCTTCACTGCATGGATAAAGAACAATAGAACCAACTTTTAAAGTCATTCCATAATCTGGTATGTGGAAGACAATTTTTTGCTCCTGTAACTACCCATAAGATTCTGTGAGCCAAGGATTACTGGCCTACTTTATTTCAGGATGCATATAAATAGGTACGAAGATGTGAACAATGCCAACAATTCATTGGAAGACCCAAGTTAGTTGCTCTGCCTCTCAAGCTAGTGGTAATAGAAGAGCCATTTTAGCAATAAGAAATCAATTTTGTTGGTGTTGTAAAGCCATCTTCAAGCATTGGACATAATTATGTCCTCACAGCCATAAATTACTTCACCAAATGGGTGGAAGCAATTTCAACCAAGCATGTTACTTCAGAAATAGTATGTTATTTCCTCAAGGAAAATATTATTTTCAGGTTTGGGGTCCTAACCAAGATTGTCACAGACAATGCAGCCTATTTCTCTTTTCATGAGATCACTCAGTTCTATTTTTATTATGAGATTACCCTCTCCCACTCCTCTGATTATTTTACATAAGGGAATGGCCAAGCAGAATCAAGCAACAAGACCCTAGTGACCATCATCAAGAAGCTGGTGGATGACAATCAATGAACCTGGCATAAAGCATTGGTTGATGCTTTATGGGTAGATAGAATTACACCCAAAAGGGTGATAGGTATGTCACCTTTCCAATTTTTGTATGGTCTCAATGTAGAGATACCAATCACCTTGGAATTTTTAGCACTAAAATTGGCTAAGACAGTCAAAGATCAGACATATGAAAGCTCCATCGATAAGAGGATCATGTGCTTAACTGAGCTAGATGAGTAGCGAACTATGGTGGTGGACCAAATTGCTATGCATCAAAGTCTAGTGAAGAAGATCTTTGACCAGAAATCAAAAACATGTGATTTCTAGATTAGAGATCAAGTGTTGTTATGGGACAAAAGAAGAGAACTAAAGGGAATGTAATGGAGATTTGATTCCCTATGGAGAGGCTCGTTTACTATCTATCAGCTTAATGGTGAAAATAGTTTCCTATTGAAGTATAAAGATGGCACTCTCTTTTCTCTACCTCATAATAGGCAGCATCTGAAGCACTTCAATTCTTGAAGTATTAGATAAGATTATCTATACATATGTATATTTGTATAGTCTTTAGTTCTATTTTGTGCTTTTCATTTTCATTTTTGGCACCTTTCTTTTTTGGTTAGCATGAATCCGTAGCCCAATGGCATACTTAAAGGTACTGGAGATTCTAGTTTCTACTCCCTTCAGCTATTTCAAATTTTCAACTGAAAGAAGTTCCCCAACTGGAGCCAGCTGCTGTTCCCAAAATCTGTCACTCATTTTTGGGACAACATATGAATTATTTTAGTCCTACAAGCCAAAATTCTCTCTTCCCTTCTCAAATTTTTTTTTGAGTATTCAAATTCTTCATTATTCAAGTTTTTTCAGCTAAGGGACTCATAGGTTCAACGACTTCAACAGGTGAGCTCTCACAAGGAAATAAGTTGCCAACACTTAGGAAATTTCAAGGTTGGTTCAACCAAAAGGTCCATCAACAAGCTTCAAAAAAAGGATTGAACCATTGAACCATTGAACGCCACTTCCAATAAGTTCAAAGGTTCAACGGGTTCAAAGGTTTAATGACTTTGGTAAAAGTTCAAAGTTCAATCACTTCGGCAAATTCAACAGCTTCGAAAGACTTAGAAGAAAAGAAAGCTTTGAAGAGCAAAGGAATGAACTATTGAACCATTGAACCTTGAACCAAAAAGTTTCAACGGGTTTAAAGGTTCAACGAGTTCAATAAAATTAAAAGACTTAAATGAAAGAAGGCTTCAAACAAAAGAGTGAACCATTAAACCGTTGGTCGGTTCAATCGAAAGGTTCAAAGGAGTCCCCCAAATCCCAAAGGCTAAGTGCCCTTGCAGAGAGTAGTGGACCAAAGGCAAAGTGCCCTTGTGGAGGGCAGTGAACAAAAGGGAACAAAAAGATATCCTTCATAAAAAATTTATGTGGCAAATTTTACAAGGGAAATTCTTCGGACAAAATGTCTAAAGGAATTCCTTCAAACATTTTGTCTGAAGGAATGATCAAAGGCCTGAAGAAAAGAGGCTAAGGCAAAGAAAATATTTCCTTCAGACATTTTGTCTAAAGGAATTTAAAAAGAAGGCCACTCGAAGAACCTTGAAGGGCATGTACCCTTGCAGGGGGCTCTTGGTGACCAAGAAATGGACCTTTCTCAAGGCCCAAAGGGCATGTACCCTTACGAGGGGCTCTCGGTGACCAACCTTTCTCAAGGCCTATAGGGACACCTTCCCTTCAGGGGGTTTCAAAGATATAAAGCTGAAAAAATGATCAAAGGCCCGCAGGCCTAGTTTTTATGAACTCTACAAGTTGATTTTTATGAACTCTACAGGCTGATTTCTTTAGACTCTACAGGCTAGTTTCTATGAACTCTACAAGCTGATTTCTATGGACTCTACAGGCTTATTTCTATAAACTCTGTAGGCTGATTTCTATGAACTCTACAAGCTGGTTTCTATGAACTCTGCAACCTGGTTTTTATGAACTCTACAGGCTGATTTCTACGGACTCTACATGCTAGTTTCTATGAACTTTGTAGGCTGATTTCTACATACTCTACAGGCTGATTTCTATGGACTCTGTACGTTGATTTCTATGAACTCTATAGGTTGGTTTCTATGAACTCTATAGGCTAGTTTCCACAAACTCTACAGGCTTATTTCTATGAACTCTATAGGCTGATTTCTATGAACCCTACAGGCTAGTTTCTATGAACTATGCAGGCTTGATAAAGCTGAAGGAATTTCAAAGCTTTGAAAGACTTAGAGAAAACAAAGGCTTCTAAGAAAGAGGATGAACCATTGAACCTTGAACCAAAATGGTTCAAAAGTTCAACGGGTTCAACAGTTCAATGAAAGCTTTGAGCAAAGGAAAGAAGTGAAAGATTCCAGAGACCAGTTCAAAGAGATGGTTCAAGCGAGTGAACCAAAGAAGCGACAGAACCAAGGGTCCGATGAGGCTGCCTGAACCAGTGAACTAATAAACTTTCAAAGCTTCAAAATTTCATGGTTTAAAGTGGTTCAAGCAATCATCGACCAATGACGTCCTCACAGACGTCAAATTTAGGGTAATGAAATATCGATTGATTTTCAAATGTGGCAAGGGACCTGAAAACAAACTCGGTGACTAGCTGAAGAGGGAGTTGAAAGAGCCAGAAGAAAGGGAAAAGATAGCCTGAGAGCTCAAATTGCAACAAGAAAGAGGGAAAGACCAGAAATATCTGTGTAAGAGTTATTTCTAATAGGTGGAACAGTCCACCAAGTAGACATCTGAGCTCAAAAACATTAAAATACATGGCCTATTTTTCTCCCTTAGAATAAAAGTGAGGGGATAGCCATATACATATTGGGAGAAAGACTAGACAACCCATGCTAAGCAAAAGATATTTTGAGATAAATCGACACGCCATAATTAAGGCAAACACCCTGTTCCAACATGGCCTCTTGACAAAATTGACAATGCATTCAAGGCATTGAATGCAGCATGGGCCATTCCATGAAACAAAGCACCAAGTCTTCCTTGGCAGCTATATATTGTAATCTCTTATTGGACACTAAGGAGATCTTTTTGGATATAAAAGCAAAACTCTGCCAAAATTGAGAGGTGATTACTGAGACTTTGAGCTTAGATTGTTAATCATATTTCTTTGTTTGAATGAGAAAGTAGGTTACTTTTAGAATTTGTGTTGTTATAGCTTGTGTCTTTTAGGAGATTGTTCTTATGCCTATTTCCTGAATGTGTTCTTGTCCATTTTAATGAAATAAGTAGAACTAGTGGAAGTAATCAGGTAGGTGTCCTGAAGCCAACTGTGGAGAGACTTTGTGCTTCCACAATTGTCTTTAGTGTGTGTTTTTTTAGTTTCTTTCTATGTAAAGGATCTTGGGATGACTTTATGCCCCCATTATCCTTTGTATTTCACTCTTTGGCAGTTCAGGTGGAGACTTTGTGCTACCTCTCAGTCTGTTGGTTACTGCACTCTTGTTACATTTACTTATTAGTTACTTATCAGAAAGAACTCCTATTGTTTGCTGCAAGACCACTTCTGAAAGAAGACAAGTGTCTTCAGTGTTTTCACCTATATTTCTCCTTTGTTTGTGAAACATCATCTCTGAAGAAAGAGAGATGGATGGTGTAGTCCTACCCCTGAGTGTTATTTTATGCATATATATATAGTATATATCTCCTCATAGTTATAGGGAACCTCCTTTTGATGAGAGGAGAGATTTGTCCCCTTCTGATGTGGTAAACATGCACATCTGGCTGACCAATCTCCCTATGTTGTGGTTGAAGTAACCTATTTTGCCCATCAGTTAGCTAGTGACAAAATATTCACCCAACACAAGTCAATTATACCTTCAGGTAAGTCTTCTATGATGATGTTAGGTTTGGGTTTAGATGTGGAAATTTTGGGTTATTCAAGGGATTTTGCCTCAATATTAGTGGTGAAATTATGGAAATAATATTTAATAAAAATAGCTTGATTAAGACCTTCAGTATGAAGGATCTCTTCATCAAGAAGAGTGTCCTCAAGGTGATCAGTAGCTAGTGTAGGTACAATAACAAGTTCATCAAAAATAACTTGGCCCTTGATTTTTGTGTGATAATTCTTAAGTAAAATTCCATTAAGAGAACCATCTATTTACCAATTCTATCTCCAGGTAAGAAAGCTTTGGGGAAGAAATGGTGAAGTGGATCATAATGTACAATAACATAAGTAGTTTGATAAAGCATACAATGTTGAATCTTTTTTGCTATGAAATAAATCGCAAGATAATCACATTTGACTTTTATGTAACGTGTTTCATAATCTATTAAAACACTACTAATGTAATATATGGCATATTCTCAGTTTATTTCATTTTGTTGAACAAGCATTGCCCTAAGTGATATGGGGGTAGATGAAGTATACAAAATGAAAGGGAGAGCATTATAAGGTGGACAAAGAGAAGAAGGATGAATTAATGATTACTTCATGTTATCTAATTTTTTTGACATGCATCAGTCTATTTAAGATAAATACCCTTGTTAAGGAGTAAATTTACTAAATAGGTTCGATAAGCCATCTCAGGAAAAAATCATTAGATTACCTTGAGTTTAAAAATATATGTTCATATATCTATGATGGAATGAGGAAAAAACATTTTGAATATAACTTTTATTTTGGTAGGATCGACATTAATCCCTCTAAGGGAGACTATAAATCCTAAGATTTTGTAATAACACCAAAAACACATTTGTAAGGATCAAGTCTAACTTTGTATTTGATGAGCTTATTAAAGATGATAGCAAGATCATAAAGATAATTTTCATAATTCTTGGATTCTGAAAGAAGATCATCCACATGAGTTTATCCTATTTTATGAATGAGGTTGTGAAAAATATAGGTCATTACACATTGATAAGTAGTTCCAACATCTTTGGGGTTGAAGGGCATTTTAACATAATAATAAGTTCCCCATTTAGTAGTGAAATTAGATTTAGTTTGATCTTTAGGAGTAATATAAATTTGAATGTATCCCAAAAAATTATCCATGAGATAAAATTGTGTATCCAACCGTGGAATCAACAATGCAATTGATTGATGGTAAAGGAAAGTTATCTTTGGGACATGTTAAGTTAAGATTACAAAATTCTATACATATGTGAATGACCATAATTAAGTTCTTATGAACATGAATAATGTTGGAAACCCATTTTGAGTAATCTATTGGTTTGATGAACTTAGAATCCAGAAGCTTGGTGATTTCTTTGTGACATAGGGTAAAATATCATGAGGGAATTTATGTTGCTTTTTACACTCAAGTTTTGCATCAAGATAAGTGATGGTGTTATGGACCATAATATTAGTATCAATACAAGGCATGTATTCATATGACCAATAAAAAATTCATAGTATTTTTCAAAAAAAGGCTATAGTTATCGTGTTCGTCATGTCAAAGTTAGTTAGAGATAAGAATGGGTTGAGGAGTGGACATGGTACCATAATTGATTGCAATAATTTCTTTAATAAGCATGATATTTCCATCTTGGAAATGATATGGAGATGGAGGAAGCTTGGAGACAAGATTTGTGTTGGGATCAATACTAGCAACAAAATTATTGAAACAAAGAGCCTTTTTCTAAAAATGCTCAAGCTTATGATGTTGGTGCAGAAGTTGAGGCTCTTTAGCATGGAGTATTTATAATATATCTTCATCATTGGTAATCATGAGTATAATTCCATAATATTTGACATCTATATTTGATTACCATTTCTATCAAACTCAGAATGTATTTGTTTGACATTAATATCCTTAACATCTAGGTAATGCTGGGAAGTTGAGTAGAAGGTAAAGATTATAATTTGACTATATCGGGTTAATAGATACAGTATAGTATATTAATGTTATGCAAAAATTCCAATGGTTGGTTAGTATAATTATAAGTAATAAGACAAGATCAAATATATCAAATTGGTTATTATATGCTACTGGAGGTTATGAGTTAGAAATAATTGTATCAATCATGTTTTAGGTGTGGAAAATGAAGTCAAGGACTGAATATTGAACTATGTTAGGTTGGTCAACATAGTTAAAAGATGAGAAATATTGTGAATATTATTGATCTAGTTGATAACATTTATATCTAAAAAAGTGGGTTGAACAATATCGAGTTGATCAATACCATCAGATGGTGTAGTCTTAGAAATATCTTGGACAACCCATGAAGTATATCTTAAGGGTGGATCGGTATAGGGTACATAACCTTCAAATTATTATTCAATATCAAATGATATATGAATGACATGAACATCACGGTTGAGGCATGTATTTTAGGTAAGGCATTTTGGTAATGTATTACATCCAAGTCTTATGATTGAGATTGGAACATAATATAGGCATCATCATAAGATGGGTAAATAGTGTTTGCATTAATTTCAGTATAGATAATGGTAGTGGATACACCTATGTTACTGAAAATACAATGATACATGGCTAAAGGATCTTGAAAGAGTCTGGCTAGCCCATATTTATTACAAGCAAAATCATCTTCTATGTAAGTGGATTGATATGCATTGCATGGGGGAGGATTATCAATAATATCATAAATTAAAGGAATGGTCCAGTCTCATGGAAGAAAAGAAGGAGGGACCTATTCTACTATATATGGGGTAATCAAATGGTATTACAAATATTTTACAATTCATTATGTTCATAATTATCAGAATCTGCAAGAGTGACATGTAAATCAAAGTGCATGTTTACCAATTCAGGAAGAGGAGGACTATTAATATGGGGAAAATTAGGAATATGATATTGATATTTAGGATTTGGATGTTAGATGATCCAAGGGTTTGGATTTGATTCATGTTTATAATGTTTTCCATTATGGATAAATTTGATACATTGGCTACCGAAAGATGCGATAACTCTCATATGATGAGTCCATAGACGACCTAAAAACATATTATAAGATAAAGGAAGATCAAGTACCATAAGTTTGGTTCTATTTTTTTGGGTCCAATCATGAGGGGGAGCCAAATGCAACCAAGTGGTTTTTGATTGGTTTTATCAAGTCCATGACAAATAAGGTGATTTTGTTTGAGGTTTTCTTTGAAATATTTGATTTGTTGGATTAGCTAAAGAGAGGTAACATTAATGCCTAAACCTTCATCTACCAAGACTTTTATAATTAAAGAATTATTAATTCTAATTTTAATAAATAGGAGTGGGTCATCACCTCAAAAAATAATTTCATCATCAATCATATCATCTTCAAGAAAATTTATGGTGTGTTTTATAGACGAACAAATTATTTCAATGGTGTGAACCTTTGTAGGTGGAGGAATATCAGAAGGTAAAATAGGTATCTCAAAATAATTATATGGGGGATCTTCTATGTCTTAGAGTTATTACATAAGAAACTTTTGATGATAAGGAGAAATTCTAACTAATTCCATATGAGGAATTTTGTAAGGCATTGAATTAACTTCCTCTATGAAGTTCCACTGAGGTTTAGAAGAGGATTAAGTTGTGATTAGAGATGACATTATTTATGGGGATGGAGGAATGATGTTGAGGTTCTAGTTGTGGAAGCATCTCATCACTAGTGGTTGGTTCTAAAGATGATGGATGAGTATTTGTAGTATCTTTAAGAATTTGTTCTTTAGTAGAAGGCTTCTTAGGTTTGGTGATGATATGCTTGTGAGCAGGATTACAATGATAATTTAATTTAGCCATGTTCACATATAGATAATTAGTATAATATTGATCATAATTAGCATCAATAACACAAAAAAATTCATTTGGATGTTGTGTATTGGGATGGGAAGAAGATTTTTGATATTTTGTTGATTTAGAAAAGTTTCTCTTTTAAGAAGCGTTAAGACAATCAGTATGAAGAGGTTTGATCATAACATCATGATCAAAATTTTATCTTAACATGAGGGAAACCAAAAATTTTGTAATAGCATGAGTTTCATGAGAGTGGCCAATATCATCATGAAACCATTAAAATTTATTAGGATCATATCATGATGGAGGGGTGGTGATAGTTTGAATGAAAGGTTTAGATCGAGGTAGTAACTTCCTCATTTCTAACACATTCAAGGGTGGGTGGTGTTGGTCCCAAGTTGTAAACATCTTTTTCTCGGCCTTTCACACTTGAAAAAATGCAAAATGTGGATGATAAACTAGTTGATATGTAAATATAGTTGGGGAAGGGTTTAGCACACATATGGACCAGACACAAACAATGACTAGGAGGCACTGACAAAAGGTATGGTCAGATCTCTGATACTTCTGGATCTACCTGAACCAAGGTGAGAGGAACTAAGAGGTAGTTTTCTCACATGGAGAGATACTGTAATTCAATCTCAATTGGGATTTTTGGCACATAAACACAGGTCTGACCAAGGCATAACCAAAGTTGCACACTCCACCCAGAAAGGGTTGTCACATGAAATGCAAAAATGCACTAAGTTAAACACAAGCTACTAAATATAGATGTGGATGTGTTTCAAACCTTCACTCTAAATAATTTTCAACAACAGGGGTCAAATGGGAGATTGCAATGCTAGATTCAAAGCACAAAATTTAAACACACTTTGTATATGCAATATTTATGCATATGCAGGAAAATAACACTTAAATTATGTAATAGTTGTATTATTTGTAGGGTAAGACATGTAGGACAAGTAGATAGTTGTAAAAAAGGGGTGGTGTGATAGTGGTTTTCAAAAAGGAAGGATTATTTCAACATTCATGACATCACTTATTGCAAAGATGTAGAAAAATTGAAATGCAAGTTATGGGAACTACTAGGAGTGATTTGCATTCATTGTTGCCACTACAATGCAAATACCCAAATTATTCTTGAAACCCTAGAGCATACACTACAACTATAATTTCAAATACTTTTTCCTATTAAATCTATAAACCCAGGGTGCCCTTAAGAGGTTTTCAACAACATATTTTCAAATCACTATGCAGAAAGGCATTTATAACCTAGATCTATGCCCAAGATGACAACCAGTAATGAGCATAAAGCAAGATATCCAACTAGCTGAACTTGAAAAACATATCATTGTATTTCATTAATGGGAAAGAGTAAAAACAAGTATTTTCCATTAACTTGAAATAAAATCTTACATACAACAGTGTTTCAAAATTCTACCATGGGGATAAGCAAGGTAAGTTTACACCTTATTAGACAGGGGAAACATAAACATGCTCTCAAAGCTTGCTAATGGTTGTACAATTGTAACCACCTTAGTAAGGGAGACAATATATACACATAGCAATGGATCCCAATATTTTGAATATCCTAGACTTAGAGAGAAAAACAAAGACCAACAATAACCTATAATAGAGTACAAGCCCTCTATTTATACATTTTCACCACTTTTTGCAATCTTTGAATGTGGGTTGCAATTTACAATATTACAAAATTGCAAACAACACTCAAAGTTCTACCAATATGCTCCCAACTAGAAACTACTCCTTGCCACACCTAGAATCTTCATGTATTTGCAAGGAAAATGATTATTGCAACTACCTCTACAAGAAATGATGAAGATTTAAATCAAATACTTTTTTTTATTGGCTATAAATGCATTTCACATGAGCTACAAGGAGAATATTCATTTTGGAGGCCAAACAAACCCTTTGTCTCTTGTGGAACTACCTAGAGATGTCTTTGACCATTCATTTGAAAATCTAAAATCTTCTTGGATAGTTGCCCTTTCTTCTATGCATGCCAAAGAATAAACCTGCCTTGTAATGATGGATTTTAAACACCCCAAATGCATGGCCATTTGAAAAATCTTCTTTAGAATGTCTTACCTTGAACTTGCATACTTGCAATATTTTGCCCATGGATAGTTTAAATAATAAAAACAATGGAAAATGTAAAACATAGGTTACTTTTATGTTTTCACTTTTTGGCTACAACTTGCCTTTTCCACATTTGTTTTTTAGGGTTAACTCCACATTTTTTAATTCATAAATGCATTAATTTTCACTTTTTAGCCTTTTGGGTAAATTCTGGTCCCTTTTGCAAATTTTCAATTTTCCTTTGTTTTGAGGAAATCTGGGTCCCATTTGCAATTTTACAATTTCTTTGATTGAGGGAAATCTAGAACTCAACAGCAATTTTGCAATTTACAAATTAAAAAATTGTAATTCATAGTTGCAACTCCCCTAAAAAGTTCTCTTAGGTAAATGGAAACTCTAACTACAATTTGCAAATTGTAATTGCAATTCCCCTCAAAATTTCCCTCGGAGAGATGGGTACTCCAATTGTAATTTACAATTTGACAATTTCTAAATTGCAATTCACAGTTGCAATTCCCCTCAAAAGTTCCCTCGGGGTGATGGGAACTCTAACTACAATTTGTAATTTGCAAACTTGCAAAATTATAATTGGCCTTGAAAGTTCCCATTTGCACTAGGACCCCATGTTGATCGATATTGACTGGTGGGTTTGGGAGATCCAAGTGCAATTTACAATTTACACATTTGAAAAATTATAAAATTGCATTCCTCTTTGAATTCTCCCTGAAGCTCCTCTTGAGTTGACTTTTATTTCACTATCTTTGACTGGTGGATTTGGGAGAGTTGACCATAATTTTTGTATTTTGAAGACCTACATTTTGCAAGTTATTTCTCCCACAGAAATATCCCAAGGAATTTTGGAGCCCCATTTGTATTTTTTTTTTAAAAGACTACATTTGACATGTGTCTTCCCTACCAGGGTTTTAAAGTCTATTTACAAATTGGTCAATTTGTAGTCAATGCCCAATAGTTTTATGGGGTTTCAGGGACTCTTGAGCAATTTGCATATTGCAAATTTGCTTTCTCACTTATAAACTTCTATCGACCACTTTAGGGGCCCACACCTTACCAAATTTTTAAATTTTATTTATTCCTTATGCCTCCACCTGGGAAAGCTACTTATAGTGTGGACTTAAGACTTTTGTTGTGTGTCTCTCTTTTATGCCACATAGGCCTATGGACCTCCATGCGGGCTCCTCTTTCGTTGGCCTACCCAATTTGGTCACTAACACTGCCAATTTTCTTTAGAAAAGGGCATATAAACTTGGTGTAAATTGGAGCACCAACAATTGGGATGAATTTTGAATATTCGATTTGGTCACTCCTATGTTGGTTTGAGGATACATAGAGTTATATTTGGTAATGGTAATTGCATTATTTAAAGTTTGGAAATAATCCTTGATGAGACTATGCTAAAGTTCAAATGGATTCATGAGAAAATATTGTCTTTTGGCTTGATCAAAAGCATATTCTAGAGTTTGGGGAGAGAAAATCTGAACCTTATATTAAAGAGAAGATTTAAAGGTAGTGATGAAGAGTTTAAAAATAGGATATGTGCACGGAGTTAGGGGATAATTTTATAGACATACCTAATAAGGTGTACATGTTATTCACACAACATGTATGTGTTATGTGAATATTGTGTATGCATTATGTGAATAATGTGTACATGTTATTTGAAACATGGCTCGATAATTATAGAGCCATAACATGTACATGTTATTATGTAACATGTATGCATTAGATAATAACATGTACATGATATGGTAATGTTACGCATTACCATAACATGTACACATTATGACTGGGTTTTTATTAACTTGCAACCTCTCTAATTCATCAATTCTCATTTTTGCAAGTGCTATGTCATTATGTGATTGTGTTCTCTTTAGGGAGGCCTCAATACTCACCATAAGTCCATTGTAAAGCTTAACACATCCTGAAATTCATGATGTCACCACGTATACGAGGTAAGTGATAAAAAACTACACCTATTAACCTTGTATTTTGCCATTTTTTTGTTTTTTACATTGTTTAATTTTTAAATTATTTGTTTTAAATAGACCAATCTAATTCATGAGACCATAACCTTCCACCTAACCCTACTAATCTTATGGATAACCCTCCACATGACCCTCCTAACTCTCTAGCTAACCCTCCACCTAACCTTCCTAATCCTCTGGCTAACCCTCCACCTAACCTTCATATTCTTGAATGTAACCCTCCTATAATTACACAAGATCCCACAGGGAGCCAAGAGGATTTATATTCACACATTAAGAAAAACAAAATTGAAATTGAGCAAGTAATCAGAAGAATGAGGGATCCCACATCCACCAACACCCACCGCACCTATCTATCCAATAACCTAGAGTCATTATTGGGTCATGTTAACTTGATAATGAGTCAAATTAATAGATAGGCATCTTATTTGGATAGTTATAGGGCTTATTATGCTGACAAATTATCAACACATGAGGTCAAAAATAAATAAATATCAAAATCTGACATTTGTGTGTTATTCATTGATTGAGTGACAAATGCACCATTTCCAGTAACTGCTAAATGTTTTCCAGTCCATAATTGCAACATAATTTGATTAAAGCCAATTTTTGAGACCAATGGTGGATGGTGTTTTATTATCCAACGTGTAACAACCATAAGGTCCCACTGTATTTTTTATGGAAACTCTACTATGAGTTTATCCTCAATGAGATTCCAAATTATTTTTATCATAGTGAGTTTTGGGGCCAAGGGAAAGTCTATGTATAGGATCAAATAGGTACACATTATGCACCTAATCGACCTAAAATGATCCCTACCCAAAATACACTTCATCTCTAGATCCCCTATGCAATGAATGAGGTCGTAAAGATAGACACTCTGTGTATGCTTAGTGCACTTACTAATACAATCATTTAGCATATGAGTAGCCTCTCAATAATTGATGTTGGAGATATACCATGTAGTGTGCATGCCTGAACCCATCCTTACAAATCTTATGGAGCTATATGTACTAGACCTTATGATGATGAAAACACTAGTGGTTTAGAGGGGTTGGATGATTTACTCTTGAGTGAAGATTTTTTGGCACACATGTTTGGTGTGTAATCATTGGCCACTACATGGATGCAAGTATATTTTATATAAATGTCATGTCAAATTTAAGCTATATTTGCAAATTTAAGCTATATTTGCAAATTTAAAATCTAACAATTAATGTTCATAAAAAATGAATTATATATATATAATTCATTATATCATATCCTCTTGGAACATAAAATTATATATATATATATATATATATATATATATATATATATATATATATAATGAATTATAATTCAAATTTAAGCTATATTTGCAAATTTAAAATCTAACAATTAATGTTCATAAAAAATGAATTATATATATATAATTCATTATATCATTATATATATATATATATAATGATATAATGAATTATATATATATAATTCATTTTTTATGAACATTAATTGTTAGATTTTAAATTTGCAAATATAGCTTAAATTTGAATTATAATTCATTATATATATATATATATATATATATATATATATATATAATTTTATGTTCCAAGAAGATATCGTTCCTTCATCATCATAGTCTAGGTTTGCAGGATTAGATATTATGCATCCATTGTTTACATATACAGAGCTAGCTACTGGCCTATCCACTACTACAAATGTTTGTGTTAGCATGATAAATTTTACATATATAGAGGTAAAATTTTGAGTACATCTTACACTGTCAGTTTAATAAAGGAGAAAATTTCCATACATCTTTGATACTTTATAGAAAACTAAGTGAGACCTTATTTGTTTAGTTGATGTCTCAAGTATATACTATTCCATCATTGTGAGTGGAGATAAACATAGGCATTGTTGCAATAATGTCATCTATACAGGCCCTCACAGAGGTACATATTAACTTGTAATTTGAATTATAAAATAGGTTTTTTTAAATAATTTTACTACATACTTTCCCGACAAATATAAATTATGTGAATGTATTGTGTATGTAGGGTTGTCCCATGACATTTGATAGTCCAATTCAGATGGTTAATAAGGAAACATATCATATTTTGTCCTCATTTCAGATGCTTGTTCATGCAGCTCAACCTGCCATTGATCTAATCTAGCATCAAAATTAGATTGAATGGGACCATGAGGTTGAAATAAGTGCATGTTTAAATGTTTTTTATTCTATTTTAAAATTAATTTATTAACTTGGTTGCATACATATTTTATGTTAATTTTCTAATAAAACTTGTATTTGAATAGCTTCAGCTGTAAAAGAGCTATGAGAATAGGACCCACAGTCAAAACTTGGAATAACCTAAGGCATTAGAGGGATCTCCATCTACCATCATGATATACCAAGGAGGTTATTATTAAAGGAAGACAAAGAGAGAAAGGCTATTTGATTATTAGCTCACATCCTACATGATGTACTTTTTTGTATGCATATATGGCAATGTATGCATTTTTTATATGCCTATATGGCAATCTATGTATTATTGAAATTGTACATGTGCCTATATGGAATTCACCTAACATTATATTTTATTTTTATTTTGAAATACTTTATGAATTTTATTATTATATTGTAAAACTAGTTTATGAGAAATGAGGGTTTTTGAATTCCATTATTAACAATGAATTGTAATGTTTGACCATTGATCCACATTTGATAATTTTAGGTGATTTGAACAATGAAGTGTAATTACAAAATTGTAGGACTCCAAAAGAGTTGAACAATTAAATAAATTTTTTTGTAGTAATAATATAGTAACCTCATTTTTTTAATCCATGTGTACTAGTTTAATATGTCAATATGGCATATCAAGGAAAATAGGGTCTCGTAGCTGTAAAACATTCACTAGGATGGGTCCCTAACTCTCCATAGTACCAGCTTGGAAAAATTCCACCATAACCTCAGTATTTATAGGGATGGGATCCACTTTCACATCAATAATAACCCAATTAGGCAACCCCTATGTAGAAATATCAAGCCAATTATGCACCTCTATATCACTAGAGATAGTATGGTGGGTATTCTAATTAACAATAGCAATGAAGATCACCCCAAAAATAGGGAGGTTGTCCTGATAGCGACCAAAGTCATAGGAAATGGAACATTTATTATAGATATCTAATCACTTTCTATTGGTGTAGGGAGGTAATTCATAGCACATAAATTCCCATGCAATTCTTAATTGGTAACTTATTAGACTTATTATAGAGTCATAGGATATAGAAAAATATGAAGGATTGTCCAGTGCTATAAAATCATAGGAAGGATGATATTGTGCAATGTGAATAAGGTGATAAGTCACCCAAAATATAAATATTTCATCTATGTCATCATATAAAACTAATATAGGTAAAATTGTATCCCACCTTTAGAGATGCCTATATAAATTCCCATCTAGAAGGTGCACGAGAATAGATATTCAAATCCTATGAGAGAGAATGTCTTGATGAATGAATTAAACCATTTTTTTCATTAATCCAAAAAAAAGATATTATGTAAGGATATCCTATGACTATTGAGGCCCTAATGTATGAGAAAATAGTGTGAATAATGTGACAAGAATGGGTATTCACAACTCTAACAGACCTCTTAAAACTAGTAATTACTTTTCATAATGAATATATTTCTCAAAATATCATAAATTTATTATATAATTTACTAGAATGTATAAATAAAGGGTATAAAATATCATAATAAATGGTCTAGTATGTAAATACTAAGAAGTCATTAGATGTGGACGCAAGGATGGATATCAAGCTCATAATCTATGAAGTCCCTAATGCAATATTTTTCTTTGGGATCACTATAAATATGGTTTCTATATCCACTTGGGAAGCCATCTGAAAGACACCTCTAAGCTACAGTCCTATTATGTTGAGTTTTGAATATTATGGTTGTGTTGAGCCTATTGAAAGGATTGAAGATGTAGAAATAAAAGTAGATGACCCAAGTTTGTGTGGGGATTTTTAGGTTATTTAACATTAATATTGATGAAACTCGCTACCCTAATCTAATCAAGAATAAATAAGACTGTGATGATCACATAACCATCAATATAATGGAAATATGGCTAGAAACACATCAAGGTGATGTTTGTATTGTCATACCTTTGAATTTCTAAGAATAAGCCATACATGATACCAAAATAACCTTATACTCCATATGTGCACAAGGAAGAGAGTTGATTTAAATTTAATATAGATCCTAAGATATAATATTTTTGAGACAAAACCTTTCCTTATGTATCACAACCTAAAAAAGAAGCTCTAGTATTGTAGAGAAAATATTTACAATGGATTATACAATTAAAATATCTCAGATAGCCCCTCAGTTCTATAATATGGCACCATGCAAGTCACCTTTTACGTGATCACTGACATAGTTAGAGATTCAAAATAGCTATCAGTTGGGTGCAATGGATCTTGATTATATTGAGCACATAAGTGAAAGTGTAGTAACATAGTTATTGGCTTCATCTATTAATTAAGATTTTAATATTGTTAATTTGAATTATTTTAGAGGTTATCATGAATTTAGACCCATGTGGATGGTATTCTTAATTGACAAGAACATTCCTCAATATTTTGGTATAGATAATGTAATAGATCTAAAAGGATTGTTTTAACCTGAAATGATATTATGAATATGTTTTACCCATAAATTTGAGTGAAGTAAAGGGCATAGATACTTCATTGGGGGAGACGCATATTGAACTTAAAGAGTGTGCATGCCCAATTAAGAAACAATTGGATATTAGTTGAATCCCAAGATGAAAATGAATGTGAAATAAGAAATTAACCTTATAGTGGAAGCTATAATAATTTCTCCAGATGATAATTAAGACTAGGTAAGTTTTATGGATGTACAACCAAATATAAATGTAGGACTAACATGAAAAAGGAAAAATATTATCCCTTGTGTTTCCCTACCATAAGTATGTTGTTCCCAAAATCTGTCACTCATTTTTGGGACAACATATGAAATATTTTGGTCTTACAAGCCAAAATTCTCTTTTCCCTTCTCAAAATTGTTCTGAGTATTCAAATTCTTCATTATTCAAGCTTTTTCAGCTAAGGGACTCGCAGGTTCAACAAGTTCAACAACTTCAATAGGAGAGCCCTCACAAAGAAACAAGTTCCCAATACTTAGGCAATTTCAAGGTTGGTTCAATGCTGAGATTCAACCAAAAGGTCCATCAGCAAGCTTCAAACAAAGGATTGAACCATTAAACCATTGAACCCTACTTCCAAAGGTTCAACGGGTTCAAAGGTTCAATGACGTCAGCAAACTTAAAGAGTTAAGCACTTTGGAAAGTTCAAAGTTCAACCACTTTGACAAGTTCAACAGCCTCAAAGGACTTAGAAAAAAGAAGAAAGATTGAACCCATTGAACTATTGAACCCTGAACTAAAATAGTTCCAAGGTTCAAGGTTCAATGAGTTCAATTGAAGTTTGCAGAGTTGTTCCAATCAATTGGTATAATCGAATGGTTCAAAGTGGTTGGTTCAAGTGGTCAATTGAATGAGTGAAACATAGTGTTGAACCATTCTTGGTTCAATCAAAAGGTTCAAAGGAGCCTCCCAAAGCCTGAAGGACAAGTGCCCTTGTGGAGGGTAGTGAACAAAAGGGAACAAAAAGATATCTTTCAAAAAGATTTTTCGTGGCAAAATTTTACAAAGGAAAGGTTTCCTTCAAACATTTTATCTGAATGAATGATCAAAGGCCCGACAGAAAGTAACTAAGGCAAAGGAAAGGTTTCCTTTAGACAAAATGTCTAAAGGATTTGAATAAGGCCGCCTGAAGAACCCTGAAGGGCATGTACCCTTGCAGGGGGCTCTCAGCGACCAAGAAATGGACCTTTCTCAAGGCCCGAAGGGACACCTTCCCTTCGATGGATTCCAAAGACACAAAGTCAAAGGAATGATTGTATGGACTCTATAGACATGCTTTTACAGACTCTGTAGGTTGATTCTATGGAATATGTAGGCTTGCTTCTATGGAATCTACAGGTTGATTCTACCGACTCTGTAGGCTTGCTTCTACAGACTCTGTAGACATGCTTTTATGAGCTCTATAGGCTGATTCTATGGACTCTACAGGCTTGCTTCTACAGACACTATAGGATTTGAAGAAGAAGGCCACCTGAAGAACCCTGAAGGGCATGTACCCTTGCGAGGAGGCTCTCGGTGACCTGGAAATGGACCTTTCTTAAGGCCCGAAGGGACACGTTCCCTTCAGGGAATTCCACAGATATAAAGTCGAAGGACTTTCAAAGCTTTGAAAGACTTAGAAAAATAAAGGATTCTAAGAAAGAGAATGAACCATTGAACCTTAAACCAAAAAGGTTCAAAGGTTCAACGGTTCAAAGAAAGATCCAAGCAAAGGAAAGAAGCAAAAGATTCTAGAGACTAGTTCAAAGAGAAGGAAAGCAAATGAACCAGGAAAGCAATGAAACCAATGAGCCAACAAGGCTTCCCAAACTATTGAACCATTGAACCAATGAAATTTCAAAGGTTCATGGTTCAAGTGACCAGGGACCAATGACATCCTCATAGATGTCAAATTTAGGGTAATGAAATATCTATTGATTTTCAAATGTGGTGCAGAACCCAAAAACAAACTCAGTGACCAGCTGAAGAGGGAGACGAAAGAGCCAGCAAAAAGGGAAAAGATAACTTGAGAGCTCAAATTGCAATAGGAAATAGGGAAAGACCATAAATATCTACATAGGAGTTATTTCTAGTAGGTGGAATAGTCCACCAAATAGACATCTGAGCTCACAAGCATTAAAAGGCACAGCCTATTTTTCTCCCTTAGAATAAAAGTGAGGGGACAATTGTGTACATATTTGAAGAAAGACTAGACAACCCATGCTAAAGAGAAGATATTTTTAGATGAATTGACATGCCACAATTAAGGTAGATTCCCTATTCTATCATGGCCCCTTGACAAAATTGAAAATGCATTCAAGGAATTGAATGCAGCATGGGCCGTTCTATAAAAAATGGTGCCAAATCTTCCTTGGCTGAGATATATATTGTAATCTTTTTTTATTGTGAGGGGAGATCTTTTTGGTGATAAAAGCAAAACTCTACCAAAATTGAGAGGTGATTACTGAGATTTTGAGCTCAATTTGTTTATTATATTTCTTTATTTGAATGAGAAAGCAAGTTACTTTCAGACTTTATGCTGTAATAGCTTGTGTCATTTAGGAGATTGTTCTTATATCTATTTCCTAAATGTGTTCTTGTCCATTTTAATGAAATAAACAAAGCTAGTGGAAGTAATCAGGAAGGTGTCCTAAAGCTAACTATGGGAAGACTTTGTGCTGACACAATTGACTTTAGTGTGTTTGTCTATTTTCTATTTCTATGTAAAGGACCTTGGGATGAATTTGTGCCCTCATTGTCCTTCGTATTTCACTCTTGGGCAGTTGAGGTGGAGACTTTGTGCTACATCTCATTATGTTGGTTACTGCACCCTTGTTACATTTACTTATTAGTTACCTATCAGAAAGAAATCATATTATTTGTTGTAAGACCACTTCTAAAAGAAGAGAAGTGTCTTTAGTGTTTTCACCTAGATTTCTCTTTTATTTGTGAACATCATCTCTGAAAAAAAAAATATGGATGGTGTTGTCCTACCCTTGAGTGTTATTTTATGCATATATATATATAGTATATAGCCCCTCATAGTTATAGGGAACCTCCCCTTGATGAGAGGAGAGATTTGTCCCCTTATGATGTGGTAAACCTGCACATTTGGCTGACGAAACTCCTTATGCTATGGTTGAAATAACCTATTTTTCTCATCAGTTAGATGGTGACAAAATATTCATCCAATGGTTTTTTGGTGACTCCACTGGGGAAGGGTGCACAGTTTGAAGCCTCAGGCTTCAAGCTAAAGCAGGGCCAGTTCTTTTCTATTTTTATCCTACAATCTGGCAATTCCATGCTATACTATAAGCCAGAGAACCCAAGGTGTTGTTGACCCTATTTTTGAGTTAGTGCAGCAAGGCAATTTCAATTTATTTCCTCCACAACTTCATGTTCAACAAACTAGGAGTCTTCCTCCTAACAATACCAGGTCAGCACTACAAGGTAGAGCTTCTTTTTCTACTGTTATCAAAACTTTGCCTATACATACTCCACCCAGATTTGTTATCTCCACTTTATATAATCAAATCATGGTAGTTCAAGGCCCTTAGAGTAACTCTTTTGGCCCACTCAATTTAACTCCACCTCTACATGAGCTACCACGCAGTTCAAGGAATAATTTCCTTAAATTATTTGGTGATGGGAGAGTTCATCTTGATGAACACATTGTAGCTTTCAGCATAGCTTGTGGTGTGATAGGCATGGAGTATGAGAACGTGGCAGTCAAGCTATTTTTGGAGACATTATAAGGCGTTACTACAGACTAGTTCTATCACCTTCAAGCTCGGTCAGTGACTAACTGGAACACTCTTAAAGCTAAATTTGAAGCCAGGTTCAAGCTTGTAGAAGATGCACATGCCTTGCTAGCCCATCTCACACAAATAAAGAAGGAACCTCATGAACCAAAGAGGGATTTCATTGCCAAATTTGACAAGCTGAGGAACAAGATTCCTACAATTGCTCAACCAACACCTGAGAATCTTAAATGTTTCTTCATCAACTCACAACTGCTTGAAGTGAGTTTTTTGTTGAGACGTGCTAGCCACATAGACCTTGCTATTGCTCAAGATTTGGCCACTGAGGTGGAAGATGACCTTATCTTGGCAGGAAAGATAAAGAGAGATCCTAACAGAGATAAACCTTCCTCATCCTCAGATTATCCATCTACAAGCACCACTGATCCAATGGTGCAAAAACTGGCAAATGAGTTGCTTGCTCTTAGAAAGTAAATGGTGCAAGAGATGTCATTTGCTCCATACAAAGATATACTAAGGAGGACATTCCCCAATTAGTCATACCAAGGCAATGCTGTCAGGAATCAAGGGCAACCAAATCACCTTCCTCCCCCATAGGGGAAACTTGCTATTAAAGCACCTCCAACCAATTCAGCAGTTGGATATCTTGAAGCAGAATCAAATTTCTCCTTTCAACTTGAGTTGAACCCAGATGATGATGCTAATCTCTTCACAGAGGGAGAAGAAGAATTAGCTAGTGACTCCAACATTAGTTTCCTAAATTACTAGGATGAACCCAAAAGTGAAAGTAAAGCAGTTGAGAGATCATACGTTGTGTTCACCTGGTCCAAGAATCAGTCAGCCCATCAAGTTGATAAAGAAAAAATAGAGGAGCGAGCTCAGCCTGCAATTTCAATTGCCAAACGAGGAACTTCTCTGCCTTTCTAGCCAAAGGACCCAGTGAGTAATAAAAAATTAAGTACTTCAAGTATGCCTTCACCTTCAACTTTAATTTCATAGATCAATCCTCCCCCCCTAAGAACTAGAAGGATGAACTCCCTTCCCCTATTCATAATTTATTTTAGACATTTGACATAGTCGACCATGTCAAGAAAACTAAAATTCAAATGTCTGAATTTGAATTCCTGCAATCCAACCCTAAGTAGTTGGATAAGTTAGTGGAATGTGTAAAGAATAAAACCATCTCTATAGAACTAGCTATTCTAAAGGTGACTCCCATGTCCACCTAAAATAACCTTGTCATTGCTTTTCTTGCTAATCTCGGGAGGACAAAACCTTTTTACGTCTCCCTACTGATAAATAGACACCAGCTGAACAATTACATCATAGACTCAGGTGCATCAGACAATGTCATGCCTACCAAAGTGGTAGAATCCCTTGGTCTCACACTGACCAAGACATTTGGGAGATGTTTCTTCATGGAAAATAAACAAGTGCCATTGCTGGGATAAATCAAGGATGCCCAATTTGCATGTGCAGCATTCCTAGACAAGAGAATCAACATGACAGTCCTGGTGGCTAACGTTCCAGCCTCATACGACATCCTTCTTGGGTGAAATTTTTGCAAGGATGTTGGTGGTAAATTAAGTATGGACTTGTTTGAGGCAAGGATCTCAGTCAAAGGCATTATGCAAAAATTGTTCCCTGAGAAGGAGGCAAAATACGTGGTCACTCAGACATTAGTGCCTGAAGCTCAAATTTTATTTGAGTTTTCAAGCATGGGTAATTATTTGTTGACTACAGAGGATGCTCCTATCTTAGCTGATGAAACTTTTAAAAATGATAGTCTAAAAATTAATTCAAGCAAAATGGCAGAAGAGTTAATAAGACACAGTGCAAGTGCAAAGGAATCCTCCCCTCCACACAAAGAAGAATCTAAAGTAAAAATAGTTCCTGATAATGTATGGATACTAGAATTTGATGGCAGCTATTCTTCTACCAGTTTAGGAGCCATGATTGTGTTAATATCTCCTTAAGGAGATATTTTTCCTTCATACAAGTTGTAGTTCAGCAACACCAACAATATTGTTGAATACAAATCATTGTTGCTTGGATTGAAGGCTGCTTAAGACAAGGGCATCAAACTCCTTCACGCTAAAGGAGATGCTGAGCTAGTGGTTTGTCAGGTGAGAAACCTGTGCCAAACCAAAAATAAGAGATTATGCCATTATCGCAATCTCATTTGGGATCAAATTGAGAGCTTTGATGCTTTCTATATCTCCACAATGCCCAGAGAATTTAATGACCGAGCTGATACATTAGCTATTTCAGTAACTCTTCTAGTTCTTCACCCAAATTTTAAGGGAGATAGTTACAATATCAAACTGGTCTTTTGACTAAGTGTGCCTGACAATGCCAATCATTGGCAAGTGTTCAATGGTGACAACCAGATCATTGCCTTTCTAGAACAAAAAGACAACTTTGGATAGCTTCACTTCGAAGGCAGTGAGCCTCAAAAATTTGAACCAGCCCCTAAATCAAGTTCAGATGTAGGTGAAGAATTCCTACAGCTAAAAGGGAATAAAATTCCCAAAGGATTAGTTTCCCTTGAGAAACTGTTTGACAAGCATGACAGGTTCATCAAATAGCAACAGATGGATTCAAGCTCCTCTCAAGAGTTTGATCAAATAAATCTAGGTACCAAGGAAAATCTTAAGATGGTGAACATTGAGAAATGCTACACTCCAGAGGAGAAACTCAAATTTACTGCCCTATTTTGCCAATACATGGATGTCCTAGCGTACTCTTATGATGATCTAAAGTCAATTAGGCCTGAAGAAGCTCACCATAAAATTCCTCTCAAGAGTGATTCGGTGCCTTACAAGCAAAAATCTAGGCAGTACAATCTAAATATATTAGGTACTATTCTATCTAAAATATAGAAAATACTGAATGTTATGATAATTTTCCCAATCCATTATTCTACATGGATTGCAAACATAGTACCTGTGAGGAAAAATAATGGTGAAATTCGCGTCTATGTGGACTTTAGAAATCTAAATCTGTCATCCTTAAAGGATAATTACCCCCTACCCATCATGGACCAAGTTCTTCAGACAGTGACCAGTTCAGAGATGTTATCAATGCTAGACAACTTTCTCAAATATAATCAAGTTGAAGTTGGTGAAGCAGACCAGCATAAGACTGCCTTCACCACATCTTAGGGCACATTTGCATATCGAAGAATGCCATTTGGTCTGATAAATGTTGGTGCCACTTTTCAGAGAGCAATGGACCTTGCATTCAAAGATGAATTGGTTAAGTTTATTTTGGTATACCTTGATGACTTGACCATCTTTTCCAAGTATCGCTCTGATTATGTGCACCATTTGCAACAAGTGCTGAAATGATGCTACCAGAATGGCATTTCTCTAAATCCCAAGAAGTCTATTTTTAGAGTAACAAAAGGGAAAATCCTCAGACACATTGTATCTTGAGAAGGCATAAAGATTGACTCAGAAAGAATCAAGTCCATTTAAGAACTTACCCTACTCACAAGTAAGACTGCAGTTCACTCTTTCTTTGGAAAGGTGAATTTTTTACGAAGGTTCATCCCTGAGTTCGTAGAGAAGACTCGCCATATTGTAAACATGATGAAGGGAAAGACCACTTTTAGTTGGACTAAAGAAGGCAAATTGGCATTCTGAGACATCAAGATAGCTATTGCCTACGCCCCAATTCTAGTTTGTCCAGATTATACCAAAGATTTCACAATGTACAGTTATGCTTCTGAGCACACACTTTCAGCAATTCTAGTTTAATAGAACAAAGAAGGTGTGGAATATTTTATATCCTTCATGAGCTGTCCTCTCAAAGCTCATGAGCTAAAGTATTAAAATCTAGATAAGCATGCTTATGCAGTGGTAAAGGCAATAAAGCACCTCTATTTCTACATCCTTAATTCACACACTACTACCCTGGTTCTTGATACCACAGTTAAATCTATATTAACTCAGCAGGAGTTTGTAAAGAGTTTGATTTCATTATCAAACCAATGAAGCTTGTATGAGGAAGGGGTCTCTGCCAATTAATTATTGATAATAGACCCAAAAAAATGGGACATGAAGAGGCAGATATTGAAGACACGCCAACAGTCCTCTTTATCTCCACCACAAATGAGTGGTATTTGAATATTGCTCATTTTTTTACCTATAGTGAGTGTTCTGATCACCTGCCTCATAAAGAAAGGAGGACTATTAAATTGAAAGCTGCCAACTTTGTCTTCTAGGACAATAGCCTGTATAAGAGGAGCCTTGATGGAGTGGTCCTTCGCTATGTGGATAAAGAATAGTAGAACCAACTTTTGAAGTCCTTCCATAATCTAGCCTATGGAGGACATTTTTCTACTCCTGTAACTGCCCATAAGATTTTGCGTGCCAAGTATTACTGGCCTACTCTATTTCAAGATGCATATAAATGGGTACGAAGATGTGAACTGTGCCAATAGTTTGTTGGAAGACCCAAGTTAGTTGCTCTGCCTCTCAAGCCAATGGTAATAGAAGAGCCATTTCAGCAATGGGGAATTGATTTCATTGGTGCTATAAACCCATCTTCAAGCATTGGACATGATTATGTCCTCACAGTCACAGATTACTTCACCAAATGGGTGGAAGCAATTCCAACCAAGCATGCTATTTCAGAAGTAGTATGCACTTTCTTCAAGAAAAACATCATTTCCAGATTTGGGGTCCCAACCAAGATTGTCACAGACAATGCAGCCTATTTTTCTTCTCATGAGATCACTCAGTTCTATTTTTATTATGGGATTACCCTCTCCCACTCTGATTATTTTTCACAAGGGAATGGCTAAGCAGAATCGGGCAACAAGAACCTAGTGACCATCATCAAGAAGCTGGTAGATGACAAACAATGAACTTGGCATAAAGCATTGGTTGATGCTTTATGGGTAGATATAATTACACCCAAAAGGGTGATAGGTATGTCACCATTCCAACTTTTGTATGGTCTCAATGCAGAGATACCAATCACCTTGAAATTGTCAGCACTAAAATTGGCAAAGGCAGTCGAAGATCAGACATATGAAAGCTCCATTAACAAAAGGATCATGTGCTTGATTGACCTAGATGAGCAGCAAATTATGGTGGTGGAATGAATTGCTACGCACCAAAGTAGGGTGAAGAAGCTCTTCGACCAGAAAACCAAAACCCATGATTTCTAGATTGGAGATCAAGTTATGTTATGGGACAAGAGGAGAGAACCAAAGAGAATGCATGGAAAATTTGATTTCTTATGGAGAGGCCCATTTACTATCCATCAGCTCAATGATGAAAATAGTTTCCTATTAAAGTATCAAGATGGCACACCCTTTTCTCTACCTCATACTGGGCAGCATCTGAAGCACTTTAATTCTTGAAGTATCAGATAAGATCATCTGTACATATGTATATTTGTATAGTCTTTAGTTCTATTTTGTGCTTTTCATTTTCATTTTTGGTGCCTTTTTTTTTTTTTTTAGCATGACTCCATAGCCCAATGGCTTACTTAAAGGCACTGGAGATTCTAGTTTCTACTCCCTTCAACTATTTCAAAATTTCAACTGAAAGAAGTTCTCTAACTGGAGCCAGCTGTTGTTCCCAAAATTTGTCACTCATTTTTGGGACAACATATGAAATAGTTTGGTCCTGCAGGCCAAAATTCTCTCTTCCCTTTTCAAAATTATTCTAAGCATTCAAATTCTTCATTATTCAAGCTTTTTTAGCTAAGGGACTCGCATGTTCAACAGAGTCAATGACTTCAACATGTGAGCCCTCACAAAGAAACAAGTTTCCAACACTTAGGTAATTTTGAGGTTGGTTCAGCACTGAGGTTTAACCAAAAGGTTCATCGGCAAGCTTCAAATAAAGGATTGAACCATTGAACAATTGAACCCCGCTTCCAAAGGTTCAATGATGTTGACAGACTTAAAGAGTTAAGCACTTTGGCAAGTTCAAAGTTCAACTGCTTTGGCAAGTTCAACGGCCTCAAAGGACTTAGAGAAAAGAAGAAAGATTGAACTCATTGAACCGTTGAACCTTCAACTAAAATAGTTCAAAGGTTTAAGGTTCAATGAGTTCAATCAAAGTTCTTAGAGTTGTTCCAATCAGTTGGTTCAATCAAATGGTTCAAAGCGATTGGTTCACGCTATCAATTGAATGAGTAGAACATAATGTTGAACCGTTGAACCTTTTTTGGTTCAATCAAAAGGTTCAAAGGAGCCTCCCAAAGCCTGAAGGACAAGTGCCCTTGTGGAGGGTAGTGAACAAAAGGGAACAAAAAGATATCTTTCAAAAAGATTTTTCATGGTGAAATTTTACAAAGGAAAGGTTTCCTTCAGACATTTTGTTCGAAGGAATGATCAAAGCCCCGATGGAAAGCGGCTAAGGCAAAGGAAAGGTTTCCTTCAAAAAAAATGTTTGAAGAAATTCCTTTAGACATTTTGTTTGAAGGATTTGAAGAAGGCCGCTCGAAGAACCCCGAAGGGCACATACCCTTGCGGGGGGCTCTCAGCAACCAAGAAATGGACCTTTCTCAAGGCCTGAAGGGACACCTTCCATTTGGGGGGTTATAAAAATACAAAGCTAAAATAATTATTCTATGAACTCTATAGATATGATTTTATGGACTCTGCAGGTTGATTCTATGGACTCTGCAGGCTTGCTTCTATGAACTCTGCAGGCTGATTATACAGACTCTGCATGCTTGCTTCTACAAACTCTGTAGACATGCTTCTATGGACTCTGTAGGCTGATTCTACAGACTTTATAGGCTTACTTCTATAGACTCTATAGGCTGATTCTATGGACTCCAAAGGCTTGCTTATATGGACTCTGTAGACATGCTTCTACGGACTCTACAGGCTGATTCTACGGACTCTACAGGCTTGCTTCTACGAACTCCACAAGATTTGAAGAAGAAGACCGCTCGAAGAACCCTGAAGGGCATGTACCCTTGTGGGGGGCTCTTAGTGACCTGGAAATGGACATTTCTCAAGGCTTGAAGGGACACCTTCCATTCGAGGGATTCCACATATATAAAGTCAAAGGAATTTCAAAGCTTTGAAAGACTTAGAAAAATAAAGGATTCTGAGAAAGAGAATGAACAGTCAAACCTTGAACCAAAAAGGTTCAAAGGTTCAATGGTTCAAAGAAAGCTCTGAGCAAAGAAAAGAAGTGGAAGATTCCAGAGACCAGTTCAAAGAGAAGGAAAGCGAATGAACTAGGAAAGTAATAGAACCAAGGAGTCGATAAGGCTTCCTAAACCATTGAAACATTGAACCAATGAACTTTAAAAGGTTCAAATGTTCATGGTTCAAGTGACTAGTGACCAATGACGTCCCCATGGACATCAAATTCAGGGTAATAAAATATCTGTTGATTTTCAAATGTGGCACAAAACCCAAAAACAAACTCAGTGACCAGCTGAAGAGGGAGCTGAAAGAGCCAGCAAAAAGGGAAAAGATAGCCTGAGAGCTCAAATTACAATAAGAAATAGGGAAAGACCAGAAATATCTATGTAGGAGTTATTTCCTGTAGGTGGAATTGATGCAGGAGCATTCTCACACTTGGGTTAAGTTTTAGTATGCTAAGTATATTTAATTATTTTTCCCTCCTTTTCTTCAGTTTTCAAATTTGTAAATTTAGCTAAAAATATTCCTTAAGCCTAGAAATGTAGTTTGTTGGGCAAATTTTCAAATGGTTTTTGAGTTTTCCTATGCTAGAGAATTGTTTAGTCATTTTTGGGAGGTTATTATTTGAAGCCTGGGATGGAATCGAATGTCTAAGATAAGGAAATCTGTTCTGTGGGAGGATTTTCAATTGTAACAGGGGAGATGTATATTGGTGGAAGAGAAGAAGGGGGCATAGAGAGGAAATTGGCAACGCAGAACAACACCAAGTGTATTTGTTTTGATATATATTTTTTTATGTGTGCTTCTTTTGAATAAAAACATTTGATTTGAGATTTAATATGGAAGAGGTTGCGTGCTGTTCTGAGATCAAGCAGAATATTGGACATCAAATGTTTTAATGTTTCTAAGTTTAAAACACTTCCAACTTATATCTCCTCCACATTCAATATAGATATTTTCACCGGAATTGTCTTTTGAAATTGAACACTGGAAAAGGGCATTTTGTTGTCATTGATGTTTGGTGCGCTAAGACTGGAACAAATTGATTTATGCTGGGCCGTTTTGTTTTTAAATACATTGATTTTAATTCTGGTTTATTATAATTCTGGGTGTTTCCATGGTGGCTGGGCTGCCCTAATGAATTATTTGCAACTTTAGCCATTTCAAATGTTATGTTGGATGCTTTAAATGTGTTAAGGATAAGTGATGGTTCGATGCTAAGAAAAAAATTGTCCTGTTTGTGATGAAAACAAAATTTAGTCCTGCCACAAGGTATTGTTATTTTTGTTGAAAGAAAAGCGTATAGCCTGTTGGGTATATTATTAGACATCTAGCCTGTTGGGTACATTATTGGACATCATTTGATATTCTGTGTTTAAAAAAAATTAATTTGTCAAAGCATATGTTTATCTCTACCATTAGAGATTTTCTATTCATGGTTTAAAAGGTTGCTAAAAATTCAGTTTAGCCTATGTGTTGGAGGTCTGTAATTCATCATTTGGTATCAGAGCACAAAGGATTGTGCACAATCTAAACATCCAAGAGAAGAAGAAGCAAGATGGCCATGAGAATCAGGAACAGAGGTAGAGCTGGAGGAAGGAGACTTGGAGGATAGGTTGTACTGGCAGAAGAGATTAGTAACCTGACAGCTAGGCTACAAGACCTGGAGATGGCTCAAAGAAGAGGCACTGACATGGGTGAAGTCAGTGATAGAGAAGAGGAGCCACCAGAAGATGAATTGGTGGTGGAAGAAGAAATAGCTAAAGAGAGGTTGATCAAAGCCATTATGAAGGTGAACACAGCCAAAAATGGAGGTTCCAATGTATGAAGGTAATTTGAATGTGGAAGAATTAATTGATTGGATTAATGCATTAGACAAATATTTTGAGTATGAAGGAATTGAAGAAGATGATAAGAAAGTCAAGTATGCCATGACAAGGCTTAAGAGCCATGCATCCCTGTGGTGGGATGGAGTGCAAGAAGAAAGAAGAAGGAAAGGGAAGCCAAAGATCAGAAGCTAGGATAGAATGGTAGAAAAAATGAAAGGTAAGTTTATGCCTAAAGATTATCAAGCAAATATTTTTAAACAATTACAAAATTTGAAGCAAAAAGAAATGTCTGTGAAAGAATACACTGAAGAGTTTTACAGGTTGACTATAAGATCAGGTCATTTTTAGGATGATACAGAGAAGGTAGCTAGATACACCAATGGTTTGAAATTTTCCATTCAAGATGAAATTAGTCTTCTCATTCCTAAGATAGTTGAGGAGGCATATCAATTTGCCTTGAAAGTTGAGGAGAATATTGCAAGGAAACAAACATCCTTCTCAAGAGGAAGGGGTAGGTCCATCAGAGGTAGAGGATTTCAAGGAGGTAGAAGACAGCTGCAAACATCTCATGAAGAGGCCAGCAGCTCACAAAGTTCAAGAGGCAGCTATACACCAAGAGGAAGAAGGCCATACCAAGGATATCAAAGAGGAAGAGGAAGATTCATGGGCAAATGCTTTAAGTGTAACAAGTATGCAGGACACAGGGCATATGAGTGTCCAGAGAACCCTTCTACCACCCATGAGAGGGGTGTACATGTGACCCAAGGTGAAGAACAAAATGCAGAAGTTGTAGCAGCTTATGAAGATACCCTAGAAGAAGGTGAGTCTCTTTTGATGAAAAGAATTTTGTTAAAGCCAAATAAAGAAGTTGTAGAACCACCTCAAAGGAAAAATTTATTTAGAACCACATGTAAGAGTAAGGGAAAATTTTGTAAGGTCATTATTGACAGCGGAAGTACTGACAATCTTGTGTCAACTGAGATGGTGGAGAAACTAGGCTTGAAGAAGGAGGTACATCCTACACCTTATCAAGTCTCTTGGCTACAAAAAGGACACAAACTTCTGGTAAGTGAACAATGCAAAGTAGATATTCAGATAGGAACATATAAGGATCAGATTTTATGTGATGTCTTGCCCATGGATGTATGTCATATCTTGCTTGGAAGGCCTTGGTAATTTGACAGGAAGGCCATGCATGATGGAAGGCTGAATACATATATGTTTGAAAAGGATGGGATCAAGCATACACTCACACCATTGAAAGAAGAGGATGTTGCTGTTGTTGGATATAATTCTAAAGTTTTGATAATAAGTGGCAAAGAGTTTCTACATCAAATGAAGAAAGAAGAGGTAAACTTTGTTGTAATTGGTAAGCCAAGGAGTGTAGTCACTAGTACTAAGTTGATTGATTTGCCATTAGAGATTCAAGATATGTTGAATGAGTACATTGACATTGTGGTAGATGATTTACCTGATGAGTTACCACCATTGAGAAGTATTAGCCATCACATAGACTTGATTCCAGGAGCAAATCTTCCAAACAAAGCTGCCTACAGGTTGACACCAACGAAAAATGAAGAGATCAAGCACCAAGTTCAAGAATTGTTAGACAAAGGATTGGTAAGAGAGAGCTTAAGTCCTTGTGCAATCCCTACAGTGTTGAGTCCTAAGAAGGATGGGAGTTGGAGAATGTGTATAGACTCCAGAGCAATCAACAAGATTACTATCAGGTATAGATTTCCATTGCCTAGAATTGATGATTTACTTGATTGTTTAAGTGGAGCTACATAATTCTCTAAGATATATTTGAAAAGTGGTTACCATCATATTAGGATAAGAGAAGGGGATGAATGGAAAATAGCCTTCAAGACCAATGATGGACTCTATGAGTGGTTAGTTATGCCATTTGGACTAACCAATGCACCAAGCACCTTCATGAGGCTGATGAATGAAGTGCTGAAGGAGTTCACTGGTAAGTTTGTGATAGTGTATTTGGATGACATTTTGGTGTTTATTCAAACTAAATAAGATCATTTGAAACATTTGAGGATGGTATTGAGTAATCTACATGAGGAGAAATTGCTAATCAATGTCAAAAAGTGTAGTTTTCTAGAGTTGATATATTTGGGGTTTGTGATTTCAAAAGAAGGATTAAAGATGGATAAGGAATATATTAAGGCTATACTTGAGTGGCCTACACCCAGGAGCATATATGAGGTAAGAAGCTTTCACGGTTTGGCTAGTTTCTATAGGAAATTCATAAGAAATTTTAGTGGGATTGTTGCTCCAATGATAGAGACAATCAAGGGTGATAAAAGAAGTTTTTGTTGGACTGAAGCTACTGATAAGAGTTTCAGATTGTTGAAAAAGAAGGTAACTAAAGAACTAATTTTGACCTTGCCTGATTTTAATAAGCTTTTTCAAGTAGAATGTGATGCTAGTAAAACTGCAATAGGTGTTATTTTAAGTCAAGATGGGAAGCCTATAGCATACTTTAGTGAGAAGTTAAGTGATGCTAAGAAGAAATATTCAGCTTATGATCAAGAATTCTATGCTCTTGTATAAGCTTTGAAGAAATGGAGGCATTATCTTTTGCCCAAAGAATTTGTTTTATTCACTGACAATTATGCTTTACAGTTCATTAGCAATCAAAATAAGTTAAATCAAAAGCATGTCAAATGGATTGAATTTTTACAAAGCTTCACATTCACTATTAAGCACAAGAAAGGACAATATAACAAGGTTGTAGATGCCTTAAGCAAGAGAAATCTGATCATACATGAGTCTCAAGTAAGCATTGTGGGATTTAAAGATTTGAAGGAGCTATATAAGGAAGATCCAGACTTCAAGGAACCATATGAAGCTTGCATGAATCCAGTGGGGGTTGATAGAAGTCCTTGGATAGATTTCATGGTCCAAGAGGGTCTATTGTTTAGAGGTAGCCAGCTTTGCATTCCCAAGAGTTCCATGAGGGAGAATTTGTTGAAGGAAAACATAGTGGCAGCTTATCAGGACATTTTGGGTAGAATAAGACATTAGCACAATTGAGTGCTCATTACTATTGGCCAGGTATGAGTACTGATGTTAAGAAATTTGTTAAAAGATGTAAAACATGCCAATATGCCAAAGGAAGTAGTCAAAATGCAGGTTTGTACTAGCCACTACCCATTCCAAATAGGCCTTGGGATTCAATAAGCATGGATTTTGTACTTGGTTTGCCAAGAACTCAAAAAGGCCATGATTCCATATTTCTTGTGGTAGATAGGTTTTCAAAGATGGCTCATTTTATTTTGTGTTCAAAAACAAGTGATGCTACTCACATAGCTAATCTATTTTTTCAAGATGTTGTTAGATTGCATGGATTGCCTAGAAGCATTGTTTGTGACAGGGACACCAAATTTGATGGACATTTTTGGAGAACCTTATGGAAGAAATTGGGAACACAATTGAGTTTCAGTTCAGCCTATCATCCTCAAATGGATGGCCAAGTAGAGGTTGTCAATAGGATCTTGGGCAACATCTTGAGAAGCTTGGTAAGTATGCATCCAAAACAATGGGATCTTGCACTTGCACAAGCTGAATTTGCCTATAATGATTCTCCTAACAGAAGTACAGGATTGAGCCCATTTCAAATTCTATATGGAATGCATCTAAGAGGTGTGTACGAGTTAAGAAATCTAAGTAGCATGGAGACAAGGAGTGCTGATGCAGAAGAATTTGCCAATGCCATGCAAAATTTGCATGAACAGGTAAAGAAGAAACTTGAAGAAAACACCATCAAATACAAGCTAAGGGCAGACCAAAAGAAAAGAGAGGCCAGTTTCAGTGTTGGAGACTTCGTTCTTTCTCATCTCAGGGAAGAGAGGTTTCCAAAAAAAGAATACAACAAGCTGAAGGTAAAGAAAATAGGACCATGCAAGGTAATAAGAAAGTTTTCAAATAATGCATATGAAATAGAATTGCCAAAAGGAATTGGAATTTCTCCAATTTTTAATGTTGTAGATCTATATCCAAACAAAGATGAAGGACAACCAGCCAAAGAAACTGAAACAGGGATAGATGAAGTTAGCCAATGGGAGCAGCAACTACCAAAGGAAGTGACAAAGGAGATTGAGAGCATTTTAGACAAAAAAATGGTTAAAAAGACAAGGGGCAAAGAATATTTCCAGTATCTAACTAAGTGGAAGAATCTACCAGCTGAAGATGCAACACGGTTGACTGCAAATGACATCCTCAAGCTGGGCACAAGTATAGAAGAAGTGATGCAGAAAAACAACAAGTGAAGAATACTTCTTCTGCTCCTTCGAAGAATGATGCAGGAGCATTCTCACACTTGGGTTAAGTTTTAGTATGCTAAGTATATTTAATTGTTTTTCCCTCCTTTTCTTCAGTTTTCAAATTTGTAAATTTAGCTAAAAATATTCCTTAAGCCTAGAAATGTAGTTTGTTGGGCGAATTTTCAAATGGTTTTTGAGTTTTCCTATGCTAGAGAATTGTTTAGTCATTTTTAGGAGGTTGTTATTCGAAGCCTAGGATGGAATCGAATGTCTAAGATAAGGAAATCTGTTCTGTGGGAGGATTTTTAGTTGTAACAGGGGAGATGTATATTGGTGGAAGAGAAGCAGGGGGCGTAGAGACGAGATTGGCAACGCAAAACAACACCAGGTGTATTTGTTTTGATATATTTTTTTTTGTGTGCTTCTTTTAAATAAAAACATTTGATTTGAGATTTAATATGGAAGAGGTTGCGTGCTGTTCTGAGATCAAGTAGAATATTGGACATCAAATGTTTTAATGTTTGTAAGTTTAAAACACTTCCAACTTATATCTCCTCCACATTCAATAGAGATATTTTCACCAGAACTGTCTTTTGAAATTGAACACTGGAAAAGGGCATTTCTTTGTTATTGATGTTTGGTGCGCTAAGATTGGAACAAATTGATTTATGCTGGGCCATTTTGTTTTTAAATACATTGATTTTAATTCTGGTTTATTATAATTTTGGGTGTTTCCATGCTGGCTGGGCCACCCTAATGAATTATTTGCAACTTCGGCCATTTCAAATGTTATGCTAGATGCTTTAAATGTGTTAAGGATAAGCGATGGTTCGATGCTAAGAAAAAAATTGTCTTGTTTGTGATGAAAATAGAATTTAGTCCTGCCACAAGGTATTGTAATTTTTGTTGAAAGAAAAGCATATAGCCTGTTGGGTATATTATTGGACATCTAGCCTGTTGGGTATATTATTGGACATCATTTGATATTCTGTGTTTAAAAAATAATAATTTGTCAAAGCATATGTTTATCTCTGCCATTAGAGATTTTCTATTCATGGTTTAAAAGGTTGCTAAAAATTCAGTTTAGCCTGTGTGTTGGAGGTCTGTAATTCATCAGGAATAGTCCACCAAGTAGACATCTGAGCTCATAAGCATTAAAAGGTGTGGCCTATTTTTCTCCCTTGGAATAAAAGTGAGGGGACAGTCGTGTACATATTTGGAGAAAGATCAGACAACCCATGTTGAGGAGAAGATATTTTGAGATGAATTGACATGCCACAGTTAAGGTAGATGCCCTATTCCAGTATGGCCCCTTGACAAAACTAAAAATGCATTCAAGGCATTGAATGCAGCATGGGTCATTCTATAAAAAATAGCACTAAATCTTCCTTGGCTGAGATATATATTGTAATCTTTTTTTATCACAAGGGGGGATCTTTTCGGTGATAGAAGCAAAACTCTGCCAAAATTGAGAGGTGATTACTGAGACTTTGAGCTCAATTTGTTAATCATATTTCTTTATTTGAATGAGAAAGCAGGTTACTTTCAGACTTTGTGTTGTAATAGCTTGTGTCATTTAGGAGATTGTTCTTATGTTTGTTTCTTGAATGTTTTCTTGTCCATTTTAATGAAATAACTAGAGCTAGTGGAAGTAATCAGGAAGGTGTCCTGAAGCTAACTATGGGAAGACTTTGTGATGCCACAATTGCCTTTAGTGTGTTTGTCTATTTTCAATTTCTATGTAAAGGACCTTGGGATGACTTTGTGCCCTCATTGTCCTTCGTATTTCACTCTTGGGAAGTTGAGGTGGAGACTCTGTGCTACATCTCATTCTACTGGTTACTGCACCCTTGTTACATTTACTTATCAGAAAGAACTCCTGTTGTTTGATGTAAGACCACTTCTGAAAGAAGAGAAGTGTCTTCAGTGTTTTCACCTAGATTTCTCTTTTGTTTATGAACATCATCTCTAAAAAATGAGAGATGGATGGTGTTGTCCTACCCCTGAGTCTTATTTTCTACATATATATATAGTATATAGCCCCTCATAGTTATAGGGAACCTCCCCTTGATGAGAGGAGAGATTTGTCCCCTTCTGATGTGGTAAAATTACACATTTGGCTGACCAATCTCCTTATGCTATGGTTGAAATAACCTATTTTTCTCATCAGTTAGCTGGTGACAAAATATTCATCCAACAAAGTACAAATAACATAACAACATAAAACATGTATAGAACCTCCATGATGTTGAATGGATATTGAAAAGGATTATTTTTTATGGTATAAAGATAATATTCCCCCATACATGATTTTGAATTTATATTTCAAAGGCTTAATTTTTTAGAGACCAATGAGGTTGTTCACTATTATTCAAGAGGGCAGAAACATTATTATTTATGAAGGCATAAAGTTTGAGTTGTTGTCTAATAAATTCATTTTTGATGATTTTTCACTATAAACTAGCACTTCCAACACATTTTTATGGGTTGATAACATCTAGGAACACATTATTGGCCTCCCATCACACCTGGTCGACAAACCCACCACCATTCTAGCCTCAAGAATGCCCTTCTTAGTACAAAAAAATGTAGAATTTTAGCCTAACATTAGACGTGCATAGAATGAAAACTATAAGTAATTTCAATGAACTATAAAATCCCTCCTTTTCATATCTAAAATCTATTATTTCACCCCATATCACTTTTGATTAACCTTTGAAAGGAATTTGTGGCATAAGTTGTAGTGATCGGTCCTAAAATGTAACTTTTTGGCAGCAAAGAGACAACTTCTCAAGCTCCAACACACATTTTTACCTCTCAAACCCCTCGGTGAAAATATATTACTTGGATCACATCTATAAAGGTTTATTACATGTTTTTTCATGACCTTTATGTCTTAGTCCACTTGAAAATACATTTTCACTATTGTTCAAGAGGGTGGAAACACTGACACTAAATGTTGTCAAAGCTCAACATATTGTTCAAGAATTTTATATTTTGGTGTTTCTTCACTGCATACTAGCACTTCCAACACATCTATATGGATGGATAACATCTAGGACCATGTTATTACCCTCTCTTCATGCTCGATCAACAAACTGACAACCCATTTTGGCCTCAAGAACACCCTTCCTAATACAAGAAAAAATATATAATTTTAACCTAGCTTCAGACATACATAGAAAGGAAACTATAAGTTATTTTGATAAACCATAAGATCCTTAATATGTGTGTATTAAAACTTTTATTTCACCTTGGTGTAGTTTGGTCTAACCTTCAATAATAATTTGTGGCATAACTTGTAGTGACGGGTCCTAAAATGCAACTTGTTGGCAGTAAAAAGATAATTTCTTGAACTCCAACATGAATTTTTACTTTCTAAACCCCCAAGTGAAAATTTATCACATGTATCACATCTAGATAGGTGAATTACACATGTTTTGATGACCTTGATGTCTAATTACACCTATAAATACATTTTCATGACTATTCAAGAAGGCGAAAATACTATTAATAAATTTTGTCAAAGCTCAAGATGTTGTTCAAGAAATTCATTTTTGATGCTTATTCACTGCAAACTAGCATTAAAACATGTATTAATAGGTGGATAACATCTAGTACCATGTTATTGTCCTACTATCATTCCTAGTCAACAAATCCACCACCCATTCTAACCTCAAGAATGCCCTTCCCAATATCAAAAAAATACAAACTTTTAGCCTAAATTTAGATGTGCATATAACAAAAACTATAAGTCATTTTGATGAAATATAAGATCCCTTTTCTACATGTATGAAAAATCTTATTTCACCTTGGATCACTTTGTCTAAACCTTTGAGAATAATTTTTGGCATAAGTTGCAGTGATGAGTCCTAAAATGCAACTTTTTGGCAGTGAAGAGACAACTTCTTGAGCTCAAGGACTGACTCCTTATGACTTAAAAGAAATTTTTAAAAGACTTATAAATCAAGTAACACCTATTAAATACATCAAATTATTACTCTAACTCTTCTGAAGCTAACCAATCTTTCTCCATTATTGTAACCCCCAAAGATTCCATTCTTAGCACGGGATTTCTCTCTCTTTTTCTCATTCGTGCTATAAATATGCCTAGTTTTGGCATTATAACATATCCACAAGAAAGGTAGGTGAATACATACTATTTCTAATACTCATCTCTTACCTTAATAAATAAATTCAAAATGGTTAAAGCATTCCAATATTATATTTTAGTGTGTTTAATTAGTTGTTGATAAATGCTAGTGAGAAAATTGTCTGTCCTTGTATCGTGTCCTACTTGTGTGCACCTAGGTATGGATACATTGTCTTCTTGTAGCTTACTTAGAGTAAATTAAATTTTTTATTTTAGCTAAGTGTTTTTTAATTTTAGTAGTGTCTTATTAGTATTTTTAATCTTTCACCTTATCTTTTATACTTGCATAGTATTTGGGTCAAAATACTTATGTAAGAAGCTCTCTCTTCAAGCATAGACCAAATTGTAGTTGTACCTCTTTTAAGTGAAATTATATGATGGTATTGGATCAAAACTTCTAGTATATCACCCCTTTTTTCTAATTTTCATGTAGTTAGATAGTTTATTACCCCTTTTCATACACCAACTAGTTATTTAAAGGATAATCAAGACAAATCTAGGGAGCTAGCCCTTTCAACTACAGGTTTACCCCCACTATAGACAACCCATAAGTATAAGGGTAATCCAATTTTTTCACTCAATTGTATTATTCTTAGGATACCTCTGCAAGGGTGAACAATTAAGTGACAATAGTTCTAACATGCCTAGTGGGATAGTTGTCCCAAGCACTACTTGTCACGGTGAATGTTGGTTTTGACAAGATCACAACTGCATAAGTGTTCCCTAATCAACATTTGGTGACTCCACTAAAGGTAATCATTTGGTTTTAGACCAATTTCTCATTTTTATGCTTCATGGTCACTACTAGATCATCTACTAGTAGAGGTAATCATTCTGCAAATCCACTCCCTCGTCCTGAGCTTCCTCTTGAAGTTCAATACCTTGAGCCTTTCTTGACACTTGAAAATATTGAAGAAGAGTCTGAAGAGTAAGAATTTTTTGATTTCCAAGAAGATCAAGAAAGTGGAAAAGAGATTGAAGGCAACATGGCTAGACAACATGCTTTCCCAGATTTTAATACTAAAAATCCTATAAACCTTGTTGCCTATGATGATATCCCTCCCAATGCCACTAAGAGTGTCCCTAATTTTAATGGGGAAAGTACTATCACCCCATTTGAACACATGAGAGACATATCCAACTTCTGCAATTTCCATAATATCACACAAATTAAAATATCAATCAAATTGTTTGCCATGTCTCTTAGGGGAAAATCCCTTGGTTGGTATAAAACCTTGCCACGAGGATCTATTACAATGTGGGATGAAGTTGGGGAGTTTTTGACTCAAATATTTGAGGATAAGAGTGATCATACATCACTAATCCATCAACTAAATGTCATCCAAAGAAGACCTAAGGAATCCATACATGATTTCAATGAAAGTTTCCAAAGGACATTGAATAGGCTTCCACCTCCCATGAGACCCCCTACAAGTTTTATTTCCCAACCTACCTCAAAGCTATTAAAACTAATAAAACTTTCATGTTTCAATCCATGGGAGGGTATACCCTACTTGATGACTATGATGTGGCTATTAGAGATAATGATTTGATCCAAGCCAATAAAATACATCTAAAGGTCTCAATTCCTATCTTGCCTAACATTTCTACTACCCCTCCAAACCTTGCTCCATTTCCAAATCTAGATAATAATTCTAAAACTGTTCCAAATAAATCAAATGATGCAATTGATTGGAAAGCAAAATATATGGCCTTACAAGCTTCAATTAGGAAATCAAATCAACATATTGGAGCTTATCAAAACTCCTATTATTACCCTCCACAAGAAAACAAATTACCACCTCATCATAATGGTCAAAGGAGGGGACAAGGTCAACCTAATTTTTAATAGGTCACCTAATGCCTACAATCCAAATTATGCTTCCACCATAAGAGCCACGGTTTCAGTCCATAGCAAACTAGTTCAAGGAAAAGAATGGCCAAATTCTTGGGGGAAACCTCAAGGTCAATTCATGAATGCTAATGAGGGGGAAGTTTAAGTCTTAGTGTCTCAAGGAGGGACTACTCCTTACTTGACATCATAATATTATATCTCCATGCAAGCAGAACTAAGTGGAGAGTGTAGTAATTCAAGAGTAAGCTTTGTGAACTACCAAATGGAGGACATATTTGTCCTAAATCAGATCACCTCAGTTACAACCAACACAAGGTCAAAGAAGAGAGATTTAGGATATTTTCAATATGTATATATACCTCCAAAAAATCCTCCTTCAATGCAACAAGGTATGGATGCAAATATAATAACCTCTACAAGTCCTTCACCTCCTCAAAATCAAAATTTGGGAAAGGTGGTCAAACCTCTATTACCTTAAGATTAAGGTACTACATTGCCTCAAAGGATGCAAGCAAAGGATAGTGTCTCCTCTTTGAATATTATTGATTTCTTGAAGAACACAAAAATATGCATATCCCTTTAAGAGGTACTCCATCTACCTGGTCAAAAGGATTTACTCAAAGAGCAGTTATCCTAACTCCACATTTCACCCTAACTAGCAAATCATATTGGTGTAGTCCTAAAAAATACACCTACTCATATTGATGAACCGTCCACCAAGTCTAAAAATCCACCACCTTTCTCTCTTACCCTCATTTTGGGAGATAGCTAGTCCATAATTACATTGTGGATAGTGGGGCAAGCACTTTAGTTATGCCTAAACTATTGTAGATAAGTTGGGATTAAAATATGAACTTTAGATCAAAGGAGTGTTTCAGCTTGATGAAACACTATCCAAGTCTATAGGGATCATCAAAGGCATGAAAGTGTTCTTGCATGACTGCCTAAGCTTTTGAATTCTATAAGACATAGTGGTGGTGGATCTCCCTGCACACTTTGTCATTTGCCTATCAAGAGACTGTTGACCATTTTGGTCCTACGAGCCAAAATCAGCCCCCTTTCTTTCTCTGTCATCCTAAGCCAGATCATTTCAGGTCATACGAGTCTTTTAGCAAAATAGAGGGGCAGGTTCAAAGCTTTGGTTCAATGCTTCAGTTCAGCAATGAGGTTCAATGGAGAAACAAGATCAACAGCAAGGTTCATTGGCAAAGTTTCAAGCAGTCAGTTTAAAGGGCTTGGTTCAAGCGAATGAGTGGCACACAGTGTTAAACCATTGAACCGTTGAACTGTTGAACCATTTTTGGTTCAATTGGTCGGTTCAACAATTTAGTTCAAAGGAGCATCCCATAGACCAAAAGATGAGTGCCCTTATAGAGGTCAGAGAACTCTTGTGAAGAGGACCCAAAGAAAAGGCTGAAGGGATCGATCAAGTAATGATAGGCATGCAAACGTCAAACTTTGCAGCAGAGATATCATTAAGGAAAAGAGTAAGTGGAAGCCATCATGTGTCAACTTTTGCATGACTCTCAAAGGACCCTTAAAGGTAAGTGGATGCTACCACATGTCCTCACCTGTCTCTCAGTGGAGTGTGACAAGTGTCTGTATCTAAGGCTTTGGGTCTCTTTTAAGCTTCAAAGATAAGCTCCTCTCAAAATGCAATGAAAGCTGCCAAGTGTCAACATCTGCAGGTTTCTCCTTTTGGTTTCATTATTCAAGATAAGACTATGGTGGGCCCAGGTGAGATGCTAAAGGCTATGCAGAGCACGCCAAGTTTCATCATCTACAAGAATCAAATGAGTCTCAAACATTTCCTAAGGTAGCTAGAAGCTCTGTAGAAGTTGCCATGTGTCACCTTCTATAGAAACCTCAAGGGACCTCTAAAGTTTCTACAGTTAAGCAAATACTACCACGTGTCCCATTATAAACTCAGCAGAAGCCACCACATGTCAACATCTGTGTTTCAAGGTGTCTTAAAAGTTTTAAAGCAGTGAACTGTGACACATGTCAAAAGCAGAGCACTCCCTACCGAAAGAGCCAAATAAGTAGCAAAAGATAGCCCAAGGGATGAAGGAGCCAGGGGAAGACATATCTAAGAAGAGGAAAAGTAACCAAGTGCAGAAGCAGACAAAATGATCCAAGTGGTGAGGGAATGCATCAACTCAAGGAGTTATTCCAATAGTACCTACCAAGTGGTCATCAAGAGGTGCAAACAATGAATGGTGCGGCCTATTTTTCTTCACTTTGCATTGATGAGTAGACAAATGGCATGGCCCATAATTTCATATCATGACAGGAGCCAAAATAGCATTATCTTTAAGTGGCTCCCTCTTCCCAATGCTTAGAAGGCACATGGGTCACTTGTAAAAGAGGCACTAAAAGGCCCCTCTTCTTCCTCTATATATTGTAAACTTCTCATTTGAAAAAAAGGATCGATCCTCTTACCTTGTAAGGTAGAGCTCTGACCAAAAATATCTGGGTTTTTAAGGCATAATTATGCTAGATATTTACCTTGAATTGAGACATAGCATTTTTACCTCCATTCTAAGTTTTGCACTTTTGTATGTGTCTATGCCTTTGTTCTGTGTTGAGTCATTTTCTTTGATGCTTTTTCAGGGTGATTTTAGCACATCTAGTGAATTGTGAGCTCTTCTTTTGCAGGTTTTCCATAAGTGTCCCTAGAGGAGTATAGGTGCATGTGAATAGGCTGCCATAGCGTGTCTTAAAATGCCTCTGGTAGTTCTTCCTCCTTGTATCTCCACAGACCCCTGACTCACTGATGCAGAAGGATTTCTCATGTCAAATGAAGTGTATGGGAACTTGTCCTTGGTGAAAAGTGTATGTTCAGGATAAGTAGAGTAGATCAACCTTTTCTGGTGTATCACCTTTTTAAGTTTAGGCTTAGGTTCTATTTCAACATCCTTCTTCCCTTTTCAACCCTGCCTTTTCCATTTATTTGTTAGTAGTAGGAGATCCAAGACCTAAACGATACATTAGAGGGAGCTAACCCTTATCTAGAGACTCTCCCCCCAGTTTTGTTATACCCACAGGCAAGAGAGGAGTTTCCATTATTGTGTGTGGAAGGCAGGAGCTTAGCCTCCTACCTAAGGTGCAATCCACTGCATCAATAGTTTTTGGCACACCCGGTGGGACCAGCTAGGACAAGTTATGTCCAAAGAGTTGAAGAATTTTTGGTGTGTTATTCAACCAACCAGCCTTTGGAGGCTTTTTATCAACACCAATGGTGACTCTAAATTGAATCAACAAGTTAAGCAGACCTGGTGCCATTAGAAATCACTTTTGGTATGTATAATTCCATTAAACCAAATTATGGGCCTTATGTCCCTTCATATAGCTTTAATCAAACTCATATTGCTCATGAAATCTCCTCAATCAACAAGGATGCATACGGTTATGAACTTTGCCCTTCACAGGTCCAACATGACCAGCCTCAACCCTGTCATGAGCTATATAAGTCTTATACCTAGCCTTCTCAATATGTTACTTCTCCTACTCAATCTATTCTCTTTACCATTCAACCCATTTCCACCTTCAAACAAGCACTGCTGGGATATGAAAAATATGTGATAGAGCTTGACAGTAGAAGGGGATGTGGCCAAGAAATCCTTGATCATGTCATCCATCAAGTGAGAGATGCACTAGATATGGTTAAGAGTGAATGGCCCCCCATCGAAAGAGCCAATTGGCAAAGGCTTACAAATGAGATGTTGGATGTGAGTGGCTTGATTGCATCTGTGGAAGAGAAGCTGAGTATTCATGAGAGGCACCCTTATTAGGTCTATCAGCCTATGTACCCACTACCCTAAGCTTCATATCAGACATACGTAGCCCCTATCCATGAGCCAAATCATGCCTCATCCACTCCCCATTTCTATGATGATTCCTATGAGCTCCAAGAAAGAATCTCTTAGGAAAATATAGCTAAGCAAATTGAGGAATTCGAGGCAAGAATAAGATTGCTTAGTGAGAGAGAGAGAGAGAGAGAGAGAGAGAGAGAGATTTCAGACCTCATAGAGGAGCCTACGCCAAGGAACACCCCTTCTACTAATCCTCAGGTCTCTCAACATGATGTCCAGTTTCTGAGTTGGAGGAGGGAATATCATGAAACAGCTCAGAACCTTGAAGAAGATGAAGCTGCCCCTGCTCATGATGATCTTCATAATCTCCAAGAAAGGCTCTTCTAAGAGGATCTAGTTAGAAGAGTTGTAGATTTGGAGTCCACAGTGAGATTACCCAGCCAGTGTGTGATGGATGGCTTAGACCAAACAATAGAATCCATGTCTGAACACACCCCATCTACACACCTCTAAGAGAGCTATCAGGCCACACCTGATATAGATGAAGTATTGGCCAAATGGAAAGAGGAGAATCATTCGATTCTAGCTCAAAGATTGCCTCCTCTTCCACATGGGTTTGTCCAGCCTTTCATTTCATCCCTTCTCAAGGTGGAACCTATTTTGCAGGAGGAAAATGAGGAAGAAAGGATCCAATCTATAGCTTCCCAAGAGGCTACTATCGATGAAGATGAAGAAGAGTGTGCTTAGTTCATGACTGATCAAGAAGATTTCATGAGTGTAGATGAGAAAGAGATCACCATAGGTACCCTCTTTGATGAGCAAGAGGACAAGCCACAAGCTTCCACCTCTATCTCTTATGAGGAGGAGATGATTTTTGACTCTTTTCTCACTCTGCAAGGCATCATGGAGGAGCATGAACACTTCCTTGATCACATTTTGAATGACTTGTTTGAAGTCTTTAGGGCAGGTTACATTACTCTTCAAGGAGGTTATGAGCTGGTTGAGAGTGTAGAAGGCAGTATCAGGACTCAAATTAATATGGAAAGGGGGTGCAAACTTCCAGACTTATCCTTTTAAGGGTTTGGCAAATCTAAAGATGATATCTTTGAACTTCTCAAGGAGGATGATCATGTCATGGAGCTCAAGCTAGAGGAGGACTAGGAGGATGTCTCTGAACAACCACAGACTTTGGTCCTTGAGCAAGAAAAGGAGAAAGTAGAAGATGAGTCTGACAGGGTCTTAAATGAAGCAAGAGGGCACAAGTCAGCTCATGACTCGTGTCCAGGGAGCTATGCATACAAGAGGCCTATGGTGATGAGCCAGCAGCCATTATTTCTTGAGACACACCAGCATGAAGAGCCAGCATTCGACAAGCTTCCAAGGATAAACAGAGTACATATATGTCAAAAGCATGTTTGATTCTGATCCACTCAGACACAAGCCAAGAAAGGTGACAGGCAAGAGGAGTAGGTCATTGATGCTCGTTTTCATTTAGCCACTTCTCTGGCACCATAAGTTTCCTATCCAGGAAGGGGACTTAAGAAATTTTCCCTTTGATCCAGGGGGAGGCAAAAATACCTAGTTAGCTGTATATAGTAGTTTGCTTTTAGTTTTCTTTCCTACTTTCCCTAAGTGCAGTTTGCACAAGTAGTGTTTTTATCCTTGTGTGTGTTTTTTCCTTCTATGTTTGGGGTAAAAGTTTCATGTTTGATTATTGGATCTATCAAGGCTATTGCTAATATTTTTAAGCTGCATCTCGACTCTGTGCCCAATGGATTTTAAGGCAACTGGTCTTTAAGCATAGCAGGCATGCTTCCCCTGGGAGTCACCAATTTGTTGACCATTTTGGTCCTATGGGCCAAAATTGGCCCCCTTTCTTTCCCTGTCATCTTGAGCCAATTCATTTCAGGTCGTATAAGTCTTTTGGCAAAATAGAGGGGTAGGTTCAAAGCTTTGGTTCAACGCTTTGGTTCAATGGTGAGGTTCAACAAAGAAACAAGTTCAATGGCAAGGTTCTTCAACAAAGTTTCAAGCGATCAATTTAAAGGGCTTGGTTCAAGCGAATGAGTGGCATGCAGTGTTGAACCGTTGAACCATTTTTGGTTCAATTGGTTAGTTCAACGGCTTAGTTCAAAGGAGCTTCCCAAATACCAAAATATGAGTGCCCTTACGAAGGGTAGAGAACTCTTGTAAAGAGGACCCAAAGAAAAGGTTGAAGGGATCGATCAAGTAACAACAGGTGCGCAAATGTCAAACCTTGTAGCAGAGAAATCATCAGGGAAAAGAGTAAGCAGAAGTCATCGTGTGTCAACTTCCACATGACTCTTAAAGGACCCTTAAAGGTAAGTGGATGCTACCACATGTCCTCACCCGTCTCTCAGCGGAGTGCGACAAGTGTCTGTATCTAAGGCTTTAGGTCTCTTTTAAGCTTCAAAGATAAGCTTCTCTCAAAATGTAGCAGAAGCTACCAAGTGTCAACATCTACAGGTTTCTCCTTTTGGCTTTGTTATTCAAGAGAAGACTATGGTGGGCCTAGGTGAGATGCTAAAGGCTATGCGGAGCATGCCAAGTGTCATCATCCATGAGAATCAAATGAGTCTCAAACATTTCCTAAGGCAGCTAAAAGCTCTATAGAAGCTACCACATGTCACCTTCTACAGAAACCTCAAGGGACCTCTAAATCTTCTATAGTTAAGTAGATACTACCACGTGTCCCATTATAAACTTAGTAAAAGCCGCCACATGTCAACATCTGTGTTTCAAGGTGTCTTCCAAGTTTCAAAGCAACAGACTATGACACATGTCAAAAGCGGAGGGCTCCCCACCCAAAGAGCCAAAGAAGTAGCAGAAGATAGCCCAAGGGATGAAGGAGCCAGAGGAAGATAGATCTAGGAAGAGTTAAAGTAACCAAGTGCAGAAGCAGACAAAATAATCCAAGTGGTGAGGGAATGCATCAACTCAAGGAGTTATTCCAATGGTTGACACAGTACCTGCCAAGCGGTCATCAAGAGGTGCAAATAGTGAATGTTGTGGCCTATTTTTCTTCACTTTGCATTGATGAGCAGACAAATGGCACGGCCCATAATTTCAAATCATGATAGGAGCTGACACATCATTATCTTTAAGTGGTTCCCTCTTCCCAATGCTTAGAAGGCACATGGGTCACTTGTAAAAGAGGCACCAAAAGGCCCCTCTTCTTCCTCTATATATTGTAAACTTCTCATTTGAAAAAGGGGATCGATCCTCTTAGCCTGTAAGGTAGAGCTCTGCCCAAAAATCTCTGGGTTTGTAAGGCAAAATCCTACCAAATTTCTACCTTGAATCAAGACATAGCATTTTTACCTCCATTCTGAGTTTTGCACTTTTGTATGTGTCTATGCCTTTGTATTGTGTTGAGTCATTTTCTTTGATGCTCTCGCAGGGTGATTTCAGCACATCTAGTGCATTGTGAGATCTTCTTTTGTAGGTTTTCTAAAAGTGTCCCTAGAGGAGTATAGGCGCATGTGAATAGGCTGCCATAGTGTGTCTTAGAATGCCTTTGGTAGTTCTTCCTCCCTGTATCTCCATAGACCCCTGACTCACTGATGCAGAAGGATTTCTCATGTCAAATGAAGTGTATGGGAGCTTGTCCTTGGTGAAAAGTGTATGTTCGGGATATAAGTAGAGTAGATCAACCTTTTCTCATGTATCACCTTTTTAAGTTTAGGCTTAGGTTTTATTTCAGCAACCTTCTTCCCTTTTCAACCCCCCCTTTTTCCATTTATTTGTTAGCAGTAGGAGATCCAAGACCTAAAGGATACATCAGAGGGAGCTAACCCTTATCTAGAGACTCTCTCCCTAGTTTTGTCATACCCATAGGCAAGAGGGGAGTTTCCATTGTTGTGTGTGGAAGGCGGGAGCTCGGCCTCCTGCCCAGGGTGCAATCCACTGCATCAACAAAGACTTCACTACCAAGATAGAAGGGTATGTTGCTTTTGATTGGTCTTTCTTGGATTTTAGAATGAGATATGGAGTTAAATTTACTATAAAAACATAACCATTGTCCAAGTTCCACATTGAACTATTGACGTAGTGGATTACACCCTGGGCAGGAGGCTGAGCTCCTGCCTTCCATATGCAAAAATGGAAACTCCCCTCTTGCCTATGGGTATGGCAAAAATTGGGGGGAGAGTCTCTAGATAAGGGCTAGCTACCTTCGATGTATTTTTTAGGTCCTAGATCTCCTACTGCTAACAAATAGAACCTAAGCCTAAACTTAAAAAGGTGGTACACCAGAAAGGTTGATCTACTCTACTTATCCCGAACATACACTTTTCACCAAGGACAAGCGCCCATACACTTCATTTGACATGAGAAACCCTTCTACATCAATGAGTCAGGGGTCCATGGAGATACAAGGAGGAAGAACTACCAGAGGCATTCTGAGACACACTTTGGCAGCCTATTCACATGCACCTATATTCCTGCTAGGGACACTTCTGACCAACTTGAAAAAGGAAAACTCACGATGCACTAGACATTGGGTAAATCATCCTACGAAATCATAAAGGGAAATGACTTAACATAGAACAAAGGCATAGACACATATGAAAGTGCAAAACTCAGAATGGAGGTAAAAATGCTATGTCTCGATTCAAGGTAAATTTGGCAGAGATTTTTTGCCTTACAAGGTAAGATATATCCCTCTCAGGCTAAGAGACCGATCTTTTCTCAAATGAGAAGTTTATAATATATAGAGGAAGAAAGAGGCCTTCTGGCACCCTTTTTACAAGTGACCCATGTGCATTCTGAGCATTGGGAAGAGGAAGCCACTTAAAGATAATGTTGTGTTAGCCCCTGTCATATGTGAAATTATGGGTCACATCATTTGTCTACAAACAAGACTGCTCTTTTAAGGCATTCATGCGGCTTGTCTGCTCAACAATGCAAAGTGAAGAAAAATGGGTCATGTCATTCACTGTTCGCGCCCCTTAATGACTGCCTAGCAGGCACTGTGTCAACCACTAGGGTAACTCCTTGAGTCGACACCTTCCTTTGCTACTTGGATGGTTTTGTCCATTTTTGTGCTTAGCTCTTTTGCCTCTTCATGGATCTGTCTTTTATGGCTCCTTCATCCTTCAGGGCTATCTTTGCTACTTCTTTGGCTCTTTGGGTTGGGAGTGTTCTAATTTTGACATTTATCATAGTCTGTTGCCTTGAAGCTTATAAGGCACTTGAAATGTGGATGCAGACACTTGTCGTGCTCCACTGAGTTAGAATGGGACATGTGGTAGCATCTGCTTTGCTTAAGATGTCCTTTGAGAGTCCTATAGAAGATGACACATGACGGCTTCTGCTTACTTTAGAATCACTATAAAAACATTTGGGACTCATTTAGATTCTCATAGACGATAACACTTGGCATGCTCCGCTTAACCTTAGCAACTCACCTGGGCCCCACCACAGTCCCTACTCAATAACGAGACCAAAGGTGGAAACTTGCAAATGTTGAACGGCTTCTACTTAGCCTCACTAAGGACACATGGTAGCTTCCACTGCCTTTTAGATCAAAGTAAAAAGGGGCTCGGTAGATGACACTTGGCAGCTTTTGCCAAACTTTGAGAGGCACTATAGAGATCAACGATTATTTCATTACTATAAATTTGACATATGTGTGCCCATCGCCATTTGGTCGATTCCTTTAGCCTTTTTCTTTGGCAACACCTCCAGAGTTCGTAGAAACACTTGCAGAGTCCATAGAAAACAAGACTTGTGAAAAATCAAAATATGAATTGGCTCAAAATAGCAGGGAAAGAAGGGGACTAATTTTGGCTTGTTGGACCAAAATGGTCAACATGAACCATATGTGGAAACTAGTTCCAATCTAAATTGCACAATCAATGAGCAAGAGGAGTATGCTATAGATGATGGAGCATCTTCCCCTCTTGAAGGTATTTCTAATCTCTTCTTATATGAATATGGTGTTGAGACCTATGAGTATGATCCCTATGCTTTCATGGAAGAGACTGATTTAGGGGTGTATTACCTACATGAAGAAGGAACACCTATACCTTTAGTTACTAAGGAGGAGGATGAGAGTGATGGAATGTTTAAGATGTTCTTTGATAGTTCAAGGGCAAGATTGGTTGAGATATTTTCATTGAAGGAGGCCAATGATATTTCCATTTTGGAGTTCTATGAAGGTATTTCTACAAGGTTTGAAGCTCCCTCTACTATCATTTTAGATAATGCACTTGCTTTAATGGTTGCTAAGACAATTGATTGGGTAAATAATAATGGTATATATATGAGTACATCATCCAACTATTACCCTCAAGGTAATGGGTTGGTTGATTCTACTAATAATAACCTAATTAGGATCATCAAGATAACTTTGGAGAGCAACTAAAGAGCTTGGCACACTGAGTTGAAGACAACCCTATGGGCTAATAGGATCACACCTAAAAGGTCTACTGGTAATTCTCCTTTTATTATTATTTATTGAAAGGAAGCTATATTATCCATATCCCAAGATCTACCTACCTTAGATCTATCACATCAGTTAGATTTGCTTGAAAACACTCTAATGGAGGTGAGGTTGACATAATTGATGGAGTTGCAAGAGACTAGAGACAATGCTCACAAAGCTATAGAGCATCATCAAGGGATAATGAAGAATTTATTTGATAAGAAATAATTCGAAGAGTCTTCCAAGATGGTGATATAGTACTAAAGTGGGATGAGGATAGATCAAAGCCTAAGAGAAACACCAAGTTTGACACCTTATGGAGTGGGCCATACATCATCCTCAAATGCAATCAAAATAATTCCTTCTAATTAGCAAGAATGGATGGGGAGGAATTAGATATCCCTATAAATGGTATCCATTTGAATCATTCCTAATGATGATATAAGGTTAGTCATGTACATAAGTAGGTGTGTGGTGTGTGTTGAATAAGTGCTTATGCATATTTTTTTATCTCCTTTTTGTTTGGTGTGTTGTTTTGAGTCTTTGTTGTGTGGTTTTCCCTAAATGCCTTAAGCATAGTGTGGTTATTGTCTTGGTGTGGTGTGGTGTGTTTAGGTTTTATTTTAGCTTTATATAATTTATTTTCAAATCTTCTCTACTAGGACTCCATTGCCCAATGGTTGAGGAAAGGCTATTGGTCTCACAGCCTAATAGGTAGGCTAACCCAAAAAGTCACCAAGAATGTTATCAAAATGTGACATCATTTTACTCTATCATTCCAATTTTATTTCATGTTTCTATTTTCGTAGAAGTGTCTATAGGTTCTCATAGCTTACCCATGCCCCTACATTTCTAAATCATGAGTTTAAACCTATTTGTAGTCACCTCAAAGAAAATAAGGTTTCTTAACAAAAATTAAGGTATTTGGGGATGTTAAGGTTTCTATTGTGGCTAATGGGGGTCTTTTAAAAGATTGTTTCTTGTGTAATTTTTTATAAGAGGTGAACAAGAGTCCATATAAGGTCTTGTAGGGTCTTGGTCAAATGAAATGTCCACTCCATGATGTCATCTAGTTTCATTAGCTTTATATACACTTGAAACTGCTTCTTAAGGATTCTAAAGTCATTTTCAAGATGAATATGAAGTATGGTATGTACAAGTGAAACTTTTAAATAATTTAAAGATGTTTGATAACATTCCTAATATCAGAACAAGTCATAGGTTAGTCAAACCTTATAGGTTCAATGCTCAAGGAAGGAGAAATCGAGCTAAAAGGGGCATTTTTATCATTTATACAATCATTTGCAAGAGTGAACATATGAGAAATGAATCTCCACCTTCTTTAGGCCTTTTTAATGTTTAGAGAGTTTTCAAAGGTCCCAAAATGGCAAGATATTTAGTTTCTACTTCATCGGGTCCTTTGACAGCCTTACAAAGGTCATGTCTAAATGCTTGTTCCATACAGAATATAGAGAGATGGATCTTGAGCTCTTCACCAGGTATGGGTGCCCCAATGTGATTGAGATTCATGTCATTGGTCTTTGGGTTAGGCTCCTATTATTTAAGAACAAATTCTAATAAAGTTAAGTGCTTGGAGAAGGCTCTAAACCCGACCACCTTGATTTCTAAGTAGTCTTATTGCAAATATGAACACTTTGTTGCAGAATAAATGTTTTAAGTTATTGAATAGGGTCTGAGATGTCATCTAGTGCCATCACATCAACTCATGTGGTGCATAGAAATTCAAGAGACCTCTTTGTTTCTTCATGTTACAAATTTGTCTCATTGGGTGGTAGTTATCAATGTGACCAATGAGCATTATCAATCTCTCTATGGTCTTGTAAAATTAACACACCTCCCACATAAACCTTATAATGTTTTCAAAAAGGTATCATGATGATAGGTTTTCTAATGACTTAGTGGTCATGGGGAGAGTACACCTACAATTAACCCTTTTAAGACACCTGTGAATGGTACATGTAGAAGATCGGCTAAACACACTACTAAACATTTTAGATCTTCAAGTAAATAAATTATAAGTAGGTGCATATAAAACCATTCACTGAGTAAGGGGTGTCAGTGTCATGAAGTGATATTGTTTGATTAATAAAGACACTCAGATTTGTAAGCTCAGTAAGAAGGTTTCACGAAGGATCTCATACATTGTAGGCCATGTAGAATTTTTTGAGTTTTAAATAAAAAATGTGTAATAATATACACAATCCATAATGATCATCTACATTTCTCAAGGTTCTAATATGGGGTTGTCATACATATTCAAGGACCCCATCATAAGATACAGTCACCTAGTCACAGATCACTAACCTAGATTATCCAATCATGAGAGAGATTGATGTTTTGAGGTCTCTATAATCATAATTAAAATTTATAAATGGATACATAATAATGGTTATGAGTGGAACAATATATCCATGGTCACCTCAAATCCATAAAGGCAACATGCATACTCACTATTTTATCTCAAATCGTGCTCACTCCATTAGCAAGGGGTAGTCTTGAGACCAAGGGGTATATTTGAACCTAAAACACAAAATAAGCATGTTAAACCCCATAGAGGGACCTTGAGGTGATATATATACACATCTAGATTCTCAATACTCTTTCAAGTTGCACAAACTTTAGTTTTCAATCCAAATGCCCTTGAGGGCTAGCAAGGCGGTGGTAGGCCTTAAACCCTAAGTCCCCTAACTAGTGCACTAAATGAATACACTGGAGTAATAATAATTTCCAAATCATGTATAATCATGAGGAATTTTATTTTGTAGATTTCTGAATCTCCCCTAACAATGAAATTGAATTTTGAGACCCAAAACCCAAATTAGACCTCTCTCGAGTTCAAGAGAGCTAAGTCTACCACTCGAGGAGTAGTTTCACATGTTAACACCATATCTCACACTTTGAATGGAAATTTGATCCATTTGGAATAGGTTGGGGGGGATCAGTCAAGAATTTTCTACAAGTGTAATGAGTCCAATTGGTGATTGATGCTTTATAAATGATCGTTAAGACCCCAAACAGGTCTTAAACCCTACTAAAACCCTTGGGTGAATGTAATATGGGAGATTTGTCTTATAATGGATCCAAATGAATTTTTTTGGCTCTAAAAACACTTGAACCTAATCAACAGCTCTCTGAGTCTCCTCACCATAAAATTGGATGCTGATGTCACCTATACAAACACACTAAATGCCCTCTCTTTTGCTAGTTTTGATGAGATTGATGGGTATAAACATGGATGAATGTTTGAATATCATTGGAGGAGGTACCATGAGATGTTTTATAACATATTATGTCATAAAATCCTTTCATATTCCCATGAAACTATTCTTATAGGTCGACATAAATAAGATAGTTTGAGGTGTACTAGGAATGAGAGACCTAGCTACCTAGATTGGAAATAACAACATGTTTATGATACCTTAAAGGAAATGTTCATATGATGAAGTGATTATTGAGTTATATAACATTAAATTAAGCCTTTTTATAGGGTTCCATTTAGTTTTCATGGCCGTTCAAATAAATTAACATGTGCAACTAGGCTTAGTTGCCAACTAGTGTTAGACAACCAATGTTGAAGTGACTTCTTGAAAAGAATGACAAGCATTTCAAGGTGTCAATTAGAGCCTTAAAAGCCATAAATAGGTGGTGATAGAATATTTTAGGCTCAAATTGGTTAGTTACAAGCTTTATAACAAGAATAAGATGATCTCGTTACAGCCCAGGATCATAGACTGCACCTCATGAGTTAAGCTATCTCCCCCTTTCAAGAAAGCCTATTTCAAGAGTAGATAATGATGCATACACCTTGGTGAGGTGTCAATCTACCATTTTACATATATATTCATGAAATTTTAATGTAGATGAAGAGGCTTCCTACAAAGGATCAGATCAGTTTTCAAGAAGGCTTATGAACTCCTCAAGGATTGACTCTTGACTTGAAGGTAGTTTGTAAAAGACTTAGAGATCAAGTAACACATGTTCAAGACTTTAGATACTTCATCATAACTCTTATAAATATCATTAATATTTCTCCATTCTTATAACCCCCCAAGATTCCATTCTTGGAGTGATATTTCTCTCTCTCTCATTGGTGTTATAAATATGCCTTATTTTGGCATTGTAACATATCCACAAGAAAGGTAGGCGAAGCCCTGCTATTTTTGTTACTCATTTGTTGAATTAAAAAATAAATTAAAATTGTTTCAAGCTTTCCAATTTCATTGTGCTGAATGAGTTATTGATAGATACTAGTGGGAAAATTACTTATCCTTACATCTTGTCCTACTTGTGTGCACCTAGGTATGGATACATTATCTTCTTGAAAGTCACTTGGAGTAAATTGAAGTGTGGTATTGTAGTTAAATGTTTTGGAGTTTTAGTAGTGTCTTATCAGTCCTTTTAATGTCTCACCTTATCTACTATACTTACATAGTCTCTAGGTTGACATACTTATATTAGAAGCTCTCTCTTGAAGAATAGACCTTATTATAGTTATACCTATTTTAAGTGCAAGAATAGGATATTATTGGATCAAAAATTCTAGTGTATCCACCTATTTGTTTTATTTTTATTGTAATTAGATAGTTTCTTACCCCTTTTCAAACACCAACTAGTTATGAAAAGGATAATCAAGATAAATCTAGGGAGCTAGCCCTTTCAACTAGAGGTTTACCCCCACTATAGACAACCCACAAGTCTAAGGGTAATCCCATTATTTCAATCAATTGGAAGAGGCTTGAGTTACCTCTTCAAGGGTGAAAATTTGACTGACAACAATACCTATTTAAGAATTATACCAATAGGGGGCAATCGAGATTTGTGAAATATTAGCATATAATTAATCATGGTTTATTTTGGGAAAGAATCAAGGGGGATATACAAAAATTTATGGCATAATGCATGACATGTCATCAAAATAAAGGTGAAACAATTAAGATACCTGATATTTTGCAATGTTTATCTATCCCTAGCCAGAAGTAGGAGGAGGTTTCCATGAATTTCATTACAAGGTTTTCAAGGCGTAATGGTTTAAATACTATCATGTTAATTCTATATAGGCTCACAAAATATGCTCATTTTTATTCCTTATTATAACCATTTATAGTCAGTACCATATCTATTAGTTTTCATAATATAGTTCAAAAGTTGCATGGTAGTCCCAAGATCATTATAAGTGATCATGATCCCATATTTACCAATAATTTTTGGACTGATTTATTCACATGTTTGGGTACACATTTGGATCATAGCTCATCATATCATCCTTAATTTTATGAGAAAATAGAGGTGTCAAAAAATTCCTAGAGGGGTATCTATATTATTTTGTATCAGATAAATAGGAAAATGGGTCCATTGGCTACCACTAACAAAATGGTGGTATAACACTTCCATACCTATTCCAAAATGTCTCAATTTATGGCACTTTATGGTTATCACCTCCCATTCATCACTTCATCCTTGAAGCTGCAACCCAATGTTTGTGAAATATTTGTTTATTGATGAGGACATCCAAGACAGAAAACTAGTTGATCAAACAAATGAATTATGTTGAAGATTGAAATCAATATGAGAGTAGAAACTGAGCACTATGCATTTAGAAATAGTCTTGCATTGTATTATAAATAGTTTGGTGTATATGTATACATCTAAGTGGAAGATAGGTGAATCTCAACCATATCATGCATGTGGGACTGACTTCCCCAAAATAGGTGTATGAAAGGCATCAAGCCAACATCCTCATTTATGTGGGATAAAATTCCCCAATGTACATAAAAACACATAACTAATCAATCTAAATAAAAGTGTATGAAAACCCTACACACCAATACCCCCGCCTTAAGTGTAGTTTAGGTGGGTAGAAGAAATGGGTCCCGATAACAAACCCTGACGAGGTGCCCAAGTACAAGATAACTCTCATAAAGTGGAAAAAGGGATAAAACCTATGGAAAAAACTCTCCCCACCCCCCAAAATAGAGAAAATAAGAAGATATGTCTAGAAGGCCCCCCTAAAGAAGATACTAAAGCAGTCTGCACTCTAAGTATAACTCATAAGATGACCAATGTCAATAATGTGATCCTCCACCTGAATACTCTAAAAGCTCCATTTGCATCAAAAAATGTTTCTTCCCTTTGCACAAGGAAGAACATGATGTGTGTATTAAAATTCTACCCTTTCCACAATGGAAGATGAGGGTAGTAGTAAATAGGTCTCTTAATAAGGTCTCTGAATATGGGCAATGGCTGAAATGTGGCATAGGTCGAGCAAAATTGTGTATAAGAACAAAAAGTAATGCCATTGAAGTAGACCTATCAAAATAATGACATGGAACATTCATTAAAAGAATGCCCATGTGAAGTATATAACATGGCTCAACAACTATCGAAACATAGGAAGAGACTAAAGATGAAGCACACAACTCTGTAAAATGAATATCTATAGTAAGAGATGAGTCATCGATGCTCTCACTAAATATATTCTCATTGATAATAGTAGAGTCCTCTAAAATACAAATATGTGATGACTCTTGAAGAGTAATATCCTGACTAGGAATGAATGTAGAATCTACAGAAGGATAGCTAAGGTCTGGTAGAATCTCATCTTACAGTAGTGGCTTAATCGAAAGAAGAACATTGTCCATCAAGAAAGTGTCATCACAAGAAATATAAGTAGGAGGAGATAGTACAACAGTCTCCAAAGATATAATAAAAATATGAGGAGTGATATAAATCTTATCAAGATCTCTAAAAAGATATTGAAGAGTGCTCCAAATAGTGGAGGGACACTCTATGTGCTCCACCTGGTGGTGTAGATCCCATGAAATGTGTATCAATAAGTGACCATAGACATAGTCACAAGAGTTGTCCCAGTCATTTTATTAGCAAGGGTCAGTGGGAACATGAATATGTCCATATAAAAATGGAATAAGTTCCTGTTTCATGAGGAAGCATTTCATGTACATCTACCATGAAGCATATTTGTTCTTTACAAGAAGAAACACCGATGTAGAATCAACTCTCCTCCTCTATTGGTATCTCTCGAGTGGATTTGACATCACTGAGAGAGGACACCAAAGAATTAAAATAAGAAAAACATTGCATAAGTGATAATGCACTCTCAATTAATGGACATCATGCTCAACTAATAATGCATCAAAGAGTGTAAGATAAATTAGTGTAGTAGTCACCAAATGGGCATATGTAAGTATATAAAACTATGTGCACACAAGAGTTAATATAGGGACCATAACAACCCCCCTAAAATAATAAAAATGAACCCCTTAAATTTTTCAACTACATAACATGCTCAATTTTGAAAATTGGACTTGACTAAGGAAACATCCACGAGTGATCAATGCTTGTGATGTCAAAACTGAGCAACACACGTGATACAAGCAAAACAAGCCAAGGAGAATGTTAGGCTATGATGATAATGCATCCAAAAAGGAGAGAGAAGCAAGATGTAGAATGAACAAGGATAAAAAGAAAGTTGTTTTACTTGTGAGGGGGTTTAGCCACCTACCAAACTAGGCTTCACTCTTCATTTTTGTTAGGCAAAAATATGAGGTATGCCAAAACAAGAAAAATCTCCTTTACATTAAAATCTCTCAAAGATATCTCTCTATTACAACATTGTTTTATATAAAAATAATTAAAAACACTATAATTTTTTATATAAAAAAACAAGTGAAAAATCTCCCACTATATATTGTCCCCTTTTACAATATATTGTTTTAATATTAAAAATAATAAAAAATCTACACTATTTTTTTGTGAATAGTACCAAATAGTAAAAATATGATAATTTCAAATTTTTAAATGATCTATAAATATGAAAATTGGGCACTCAAAACTCAGAAATGGTTTTGGGTGATTATTTACAGTTTGAGATAAATTTGAAAAAGAACATGATTTTTTAATCAAAAAATGGATTTGCAAAAAAGTGACAAGAAACCTTGATTATAGGTTTGGGAAGAGAAAACCAACTGATTGGTGGATGGATCAGATATTAAGAAATTTATTTGACCCAAGACAAAGGTTAAAAAACTAAAATTCAAACCTTAAAAAACTAAACTTGATTACCCCAATATCAACACATGTAAATGCCAATGCTAAATGACAGTTTCAAGAGAAAAACCTACAGATGAACTCATATATCTACAAGTTTTTCTCATAATTTTTTTGAATACAAAATAATAATCAACTAAAGATTTCAAATATTAATAATAATAAAAAAACCAATTATCTTTACCAGTACTTGGTGCTCTAATACCATGAAAGATTCATCTATTGATGAGGACATCTAAGACAGAAGACTAGTTGATCGAACACATAAATTCTATTGAAGATTAAAATAAAGATGAGAGCAGAAATTGAGCACTATGTATTCATTAATATACTTGCATTGTATCATAAATATCTTGGTGTAGAGTTACACATATATATGGAAGATAAGTGAATTTCAGCCATACCATGCATGTGGGACTAACTTTCCCAAAATAGTTGGAAGAAAGACATCAAGCCAACATCCTCATATATGTGAGATAAACTTCCCCAATGTACACAAAAAAACACACAACTAAGCAAGCTAAATATAATTGTAGGAAAACCCTACACGCCAATAGTTTGAGTTGTTGAAGAACACATTCAACATTGACATGAGGTAATAACTAGTTTGAGATAAAATTTGGCAATGACACATAATCAAATGAAGCAACAAGTGGATTAATACAATAGTGAGAGGCATTTTGATGTAGGTGATTAGGTCTTTGTGCACTTGAAACCATATAATCAGATGTCTCTAAAGTAACAAAAAAATGATAAAAAACTATCTCCTAAGTGTTATAGCCCTTATCAGATCTTGTATAAAATTGATAGTGTGCTATACAAGCTAGAATTCCCTTAGTCCACTTGCATACATCTTGTATTTCATGTATATTTCCTAGATAAGTTAATTGGATAACGAGTTTCTACCTATATTGAGTTACTTGAACTGAATGAATAAGGCAAAGACATTCTATAACTTGAGGATATCCTTCTCACATGCACTAAAAGGCTACAAACAAGAGATATTAAGAAGTATTTGATCAAGTGGAATAATTTGCATCATGAAGATGCAACATGGGTGGATGAAGCTTTCCTACAACACCATCCAGAGTTGATTCCACATTGAGGGCAATGTTGGTTTGAAGGTGAGGAGCATGTTATGCCCTTAACCTATAACATGTATAGGGATATGTATAGCCAACTTATGGCTTACATACATTTCATATTATCTTATCGCATTAATCTATGTTCTTAGTAAGATTGACTTTTGGAATAACCATGGATAGTTAGAGTATATATAAGATGTAGTGGTTAGTATTTAATCATCATTTTATAAATTTTACTCTTATTACATTATTTTAGAGGTTACCCCTTGAAGTGTTTCAGTCATATTTATCAAGAATTCTTATCTTTTGTCAGTTGTTATTGTGGATCTACTTAATATGTTTTTAATTATGTGATATATTAATCCATTGTTGTGAAACATCTAAGTAATTTCATTACATTCACAATACTAATGCTGACTAGTGACTTGGTATTAATTAGTTATAGTCAACTTAGGTGTGATCTTGGGTCATGTATTTGTGGACTTAAAAATCCCACATGGTTCACATAATGGCCATGGAGTATAATTTAAGAAGTGGTCCCAATATATTACTTTGCGTAGCAGGATTTGAGCCACATGGCTCAATCCTTAACTCCTAGATTTTATAGTCTTTTAACTTTCTGCATGAACTAAATCAAACATATGAATATAAAAAGACAAGTGAGAAGATCAAAATGACACTATCTCCTAAAATAAGGATATTTAATGTTCAATATCATAATGAATATAACATACAAAATATATGAGTGGCCACAATTCTAACTATTTAGATCTCCTACAATCTATCACTAAATCATAGTTTTCTTAGTTTAATGATTGTAAAATAAAATATGCTAATGAGTTATGATATCCTATTTTGTGTTCACTTATAAAGGTGACTCTTTACAATGTAAATTGCATCCAATTTATTTATCACAGTTGAGGACAAGAATGGGAACTTACGATGATTCCATTAAGTACTAATACTTGTGAACACATTGGCATTCATAATATAAAACATAAAGCCACATATTAATCTCAATATTTACATATTCATTCCTAAGAGGTTACAATTAAGTTTATATACCTAGTGGCATATGCTCAACACCTAACCCTTTTTGGGATAGATTATCAGTCACAATATTTTCTGATTTGTTATGTACAGAGTTAAGAGATCTTTAGGATGTATTTGGTAATTTTAGCAGTGGCTTAGTTAGATTCTAAAATGCCTTCAAATATCATCAAATGAGGTTACCTCACCATAGCATGGCCAAATATAGGGTCTAGATCCTAATGGCTATGGTGATCACTAGTTAATATCAAAAAATAAATTCCACTATAATTGTGTGATTCTAATTCCTAACCTAGATTTACACAAAGCTAATATCTCTCACACATGCTTTGCCTCAGAATTTGCATAATCTAAAGTTGAGGTGATAGCGTTTTATTTCCATTTATTTCTTATATTTAAGTATATATGTTTAATGTTATTGGTTACAATCTAATTCCTAACCAATGGATTCATATCTAAGTGTGACCTATGGTAATAAAGGGGAAATACCATCTACCAACATAAATATGCAACATGCATTCCTTGTCCTTATTTTATCCCCAAAGTACTTTACTATGATTAAGCATACCATTATTTCCCAATTTTATTATATATAGCATTAGCACCACTATTAACAAGAAATTAAATAAGATTTAATGGTTTCGAATATTTGCACCTAAAATGTGAGTGTTGTTAACTTACTTAGTTTCAATATCATAATGATAATGAGGTGATACTAGATGAATATATATTTTTGTACCATGATCCACCTAGACACACTCATGACATTTGTATGAATCCCATTAGGTGTTATTAATGAATCCTTATGTTGATTTATATATTGAGATATTAATATATGTAATTCACTAAAGTGAACTCAACCTAGTTGAGCAACAACGTGTTATGGTATTACAAGACACTGTGAAGTTTCCACTAGATATTATATCACCATCCACTATTGATTACTTCATCAGCTCGATCTACTGAGTGATGTGTGTACATTCTAAGAATATTTATCTCAACTGAACATTGTCATATTTTTGCACTTTTACTTTCCATTCTAATTGTATTCATACATAATAATTCCAAACTCTCCCCTCATAACTTTTAGTTTGCCAACGATGAGTAGAACTTGGAGTTTTTCTACATCTTCTCTCCCATTTGAAGGATGGATGATCAATCCCCATTTTCATTCAACTTATTTATTTAAATAATATTTTTCTTCCAAGAGAGTCATGACAACCATTGATTATTGGGGCCACATCTTTGTATATTTATGCAAATCACAATTAATTGAGGAATGTTGTTCCTCAAGTTTTTTTTGCTTTGATGATTTCTTATGATAGCTTATTTCTCTATTTTCATTTAATTATTTCAAAATGACTATGTTTTCTTATCGTAGTCTCTCTTCTTCCTATTGTGCATAATTCACCTTTATTTCTCATCAACCATCTTGCTCATTGTGGACTCCTTTTCTTATTATATTGTTTATATTTTCTATCAATAATTTACTAATAGATTTTTTGTCCTCTGTGGTTGCTATGTTGATTTTTATTGGGTAATCCCAACTTCACACTTCGCTCTTCACTATAGTGGCCTCAAAGCATTTTATTTATTTATTTTTATTCTCCTTTCATTATCTCGTGGGCATGTGGATGATTTTATATGTTTAAACACAATATATTGATTTGTATTTATTCCACCATGACATAAGGGGCCAAGTGTCCATATGGCCAATGTGCCACGTACACTAGTTGTTGGCCAAATTTGGCCCATATAAGAAACTTTTGACTGGATGTGGTTTGAAGCTGAGCAGGGTCCTGGTTGAGAAGAAATCCAATAGGAGGAAAAAATAACCTTCATGTAGATCACTTATCGGTTGAAAGTTTTTAAAACACTTTAAGCAACCTTAAAGTGTGAACTTGGTTATTTTAAGACGCCAGACCATTAGCACATCATGTAGAAACAAATAGGATAATCTGGTTACATATTTCATAAATACACTTGGGAGGTTAACCAAAGCCAAAGGAATGCATAGACATAATGATTTTGGTCCCATAAACATCCTCTATAAATTTCATATCTTGATGAGATCTCTATCTAAAGATATAAGCTTCTAAAGTTGAACTTATAGAGTGGGATGTACACACAAACGTCAAATTTGGGCCTCATGAAATAACCATTTGAATTTAAATGTTCCTAAGGATATGCAAGGGTTTGATAAGTTTTGATATTGTGGGAGATCAAGTCAAGATCTAATGGTGCACACGTGATCAATGAAGCCAGTAGGTCCCAATAAATCAATGAAGTGCATCTAAGTGTACAAAAGTAGATCGACGATGATTAAAAGTTCAACAAGTCAGTGAATCTCAAAGACAAATGTGTAGTTACCAAGAGTCAAAACCATGGTAGCTACTAGGTAAATCAATATTATGTGTTTGAATTATTCTAAATAAGATCGACAATGTGCATAAGATCAAAGGGTCAACCAAGCTTAGGATGAATGTGAGGTCACCACATGGTGCAAGCATGGGAACCAGCCAAGACTGATTGTAGGGCCCATGAAATGAATGAGGAATTGATAGATGGAATAATTTTGAGAATCCTAGATCAAGATCAATGACCAATATTGAAATTTGAAGCTAGGAGACTTCAAATAGAGGTTGAATATGGTTCAAGTCAAACCAAGAGCAATGTTTTAAAGGGCTATGTTGTCATTAGAGCTCAGTAAAATACCATTAAGTAGACATAGCCATATAGTCAATATTGTTCACACCAAATCTCTATCACTATTAAATTTCAAAGGCATGATAGGTTTGATTAAACCTAACGTATTTCAGGAATGAGGCTATATGATATACAGTTCTTCATCGATATAATGACCATAGGAAAACTAATATATTTGATTGGTTTTCAATCTATAATAAAGATCCATATCCAAGTTGGGGTAGATGCATACATAAATGAGATATGGTGAAGTGTCTCATCCTTTGACATAATCATAGTTTTGATAAATAAGTAACTATGGCCACCCAAAGCAGACATGATGATGGCTTTGTCAGAATTATAGATATAAGGATTTTATTCTCATAAACAGGTCAAGTGGAAGATAGCGTAAAGTTCCAAGATGGATAGTTGGTGGTTAGAGAAAGTATTTGGATAATTTAATATATTTTCAAGGTGCCTAAGGGTTTTTATTTGTAACAAGATCATGACTCATCATCTTTGGAAAACTATTGAATTCTAGTGCATTTTTCTTAGCCAACGAGAAGATTCGAGGGCTATTAGGATAAATGAAAGCTATCTTGTCTATGATGTAGTATTCTTGATTTGATAAAAATATGGTGGAGCATTCATTAAAAGGTGGTAGCTTAGTTAATGATATTGGATGGCATGCTCCCTCTCTCTTCACCCCCTTCTCTATTTCTTTCATTTTATTTCTCATTATAACTCTCTCTTTGAATTTGGATTCCCATAAGGACTCTTTGATTTTGAAGAGTAGCGGACTCTCTAAGATATATTGGCAAGATATGCTCATCTTGATAAGGCTAAACCTTGTAATAACTACATATTGATGAAATAAAATACTTCCTTTACCTATCACTTACCTTAAATCAATGTTTAGTGAGTTGTGCATGATGGCCTTGTGAAGGAGATTCTTCCATATCCATCATCCTCCTTCCTTACCTCTTCTAAGGTGTTTTCAAGTTGTTTTCAGGTCTGGATTCATGTTCTTTCTATCATTAATTTAGGTTTGGAGTGGGTATTAGAAACCCTCCTTGTTTCCATTCATTGCTTCCTGAACTTAGTCTATGAAACACTTATACAATCAGTTGGTTTGTGATGTTATGTGAGCTAGCATTATTTTGTGCTAATCTAGTGTGGGTTCAATCTTATGGGAGTCTTCCATTTTTATTTGGTGCATCACCTTGTTAACTTTCTTAGGATCCCTATTTCCCCCTTTTTAACCCTTTTCTCAGTAGTAGCATTAGTTTAGGTGATCCATCAAGAGTAAGTCAACCTTCTTTAGAGATTCAACCCTATTATAGGATATCTATCAACCCTATCATGGCCATTTTCCTCCTCCTACCCCTACATATGACCAAAGTCAATCTCCTTTGCATTTAAATCAATACTCTAATTCCCCTTGTCAAGACCAGGCTTTCCTATTACATCCTTGTCAAGATTCAAGCAAGCATTATTAGTTTATATTGAGTTGATAAGGGAAATTGGTAGGTGTTTAAAATTTTCTTATGTCATCCATATCCATGTCCTACAATAGGTAATGAGTGCTCTTCATTTGGTCAAGAACAGATCATTAGTTTGTGAGGGTAAATAATGGTCATCTTGTAAGAATGAGGACATAGTAATGATGAGAAGTATAATACAAAATGTAGATAGTGTGTTGATATATTATGAAGATCAACAGTCTCATTTGGATCAATTTTATGTGTCCTCTCCCTCCAAGAGCCTCAAGCTCAACCTTCAAAAGTTCCTAATCAGCCCCCTAGTCAACCTTGTCAAAGTCCATCCTTGTCAAAAGTTAGAGAGGCAATATTAAACCAAGGGAGAATAATAAATAAAATCAATGAGGGGGTTAAGCTTGAAAAAAAATTACCGATTCATGTCATGGAGGGGATAAATATCTTCTTTCAATAGTTTTGGAACATGTGGGCATACATAGAGTAAGATGACTATCCATAGGTTGAGAAGCAAGAATTGAAAGGGTGGGTATTATCCATTAAAAAGGTGTTTGAGCAGTGGGAGAAAGAGTATGTCAAACCTGAGACAATCAATTTGCCATCTTCTACCCCTATGTCCATTCCCACTCAAGAGCATGAAACCATTCCATTATGGATCTTTTCCAACACATTCGACCCTCGATATGTCATGCCCTCATTTGTGAGACCACCCTTTCATATAACCATTCAAAAAGAAGAAAAGGTGTTTGTTCCCTACTCATTTCCATCATGGAAATTGGTTTAAAAAGTCATAAAGAAGAAGTAGGAGGTGTTAATTGAGGCAATTACTCAAGAGCCACCAAAGAGACCCTACAAGGTTCCTAGCTGGAAGGACACTCTCTTAAGCTACAAGCAAGGCAAACTTTTTCACCCTCCCACTATCTCCCTCTTGGAGAAATAGCCTATTTTATAAAGGATAGATCATGAGATTGTAGTCATAAGTGACCCACAGGAGAATAATGCAAGTGTCTATGATGAGGAAATCATGCTAGGTAGCCCACTTCATAGGGAAGAGCATGTTTCAGCTTTCAAGTTGCTGGAGCTTGATGAGAAGCAAGAGGAAAATCTTCATGAACCTATTATGAAGGTCAAGGTAAGCTCAAGTGATTTAGAAGATCAATGGAAACATTTGTGCTTGGATTTATTTAGTGAAATGAATCAACTTAGTGTTGAAAACTTGCCTGAAGAGGACAATCCTCAAGCTGAACATGGGGTGGATCTTGAATGGACTATTGAAGGTCCATTTTACATAGATGAAAAAGATTATCCAAACTAGGTGCTTGAGATTGGTCCACTTCAAGATGAGGTGTCAGTTGAGAATAACCCTAATATGTTGGATCTAAAGGAAATTAAATCAAATCTTGAGTAAGATAGGTGTGTTGTTTCAGACCTTGGATGGTCAAATCAGCCCTCATTTGCAGTTGAAAAACAAGATGAAATCTTGAGTGAGGTTGATGAAAGAGACATCTCAAGTGCTTAGGTAATGCAATTTGATGAACATACCAGTAAAGAATTGAAGGATTGTGGTAGTGGTTCAATGCCATAACCAAAGATTTAAAAGAGATTAAGGAACATGTCCATCTTCCAAAAATCTATGAGCATGTTTTTCTAAGCATGATCAGTCCTAATTTGCACAAGGACAAGTTGGAAGAACATGGTATTTTTTAAACACCAAGTGAACCAAATGCAGTTGTTCCCAAGATCTTGAATGAAGTATTCATGCAAGGCTTTCTCAAGAGTGATGAACAACATCAAGCAAGTGCTCCTGCAGTCCAACATGAACCAAGCTTGGAAGACTTGGATCCATCTATCTACATTGGAGAATTGTTTGTTTTATTTCATATATTGGAGAGCATATCAAAAGGATTGGCCATCAAGTTGTTTGGTTCACCAATTCTGATACCTCCAAAGTAATGTATTTTTTATCTTGGTTTATTACAAGTGAATGATAATAAAGGCTTCCCATTTAACCCAAGAGGGAGGTGCTTGTAAAATGAAACATTTTATATATTAGAATAGATTTAATGCTTTTATTTAAGTGTTTGTGTGCACATTTATTTAGTAGATTAGATATTTTTTCTTTCCTTCAAGTGCCTGCATACACTTACCTTTGTTATTTTTTGTTATTCTTGTTGTTTAAAGAGTTATCCAGAGGTTGGCAGGCAGTTTTAGCCTCAGATCAATATGTTGAATGAGAGAGGAGACTCCATACCCAAAGGGCTAGTCAAGACAAATGGTATAGGTCCTCAAGCACAGTAGGCATGCTTCCCAGTGGAGTCACCAAAGATGTTGGCCAAATTTGGCCCACATAAGAAACTTTTGACTAGATGTGGTTTAAAGCTAAATAGGGTCCTGGTTGAGAAGCAATCTAATAGGAGGAGGAACAAATAGCCTTCATGTAGATCACTTATTTGTTGTAAGTTTTTAAAACACTTTAATCAAGCTTAAAGTGTGAACTTGGTGATTTTAAGAAGCCAAACCATTAGCATGTCATGCAAAAAAATAGGTCAATCTAATTGCACATTTCATAAATACACTAAGAGGTCAACCAAAGCCAAAGAAATGCATAGACATGATGATTTTGCTCCCATAAACATCCTCTGCAAATTTCATGTTTTGATGAGTTCTCTATCTCAAGATATAAGCTTCCAAAGTTGAACTTACAGAGTGGGATGTGCGTGTAGACATCAAATTTAGGCCTCATAAAATATCCATTTTAATTTAAATGTTCCTAAGGATAAGCAAGGGGCAAACAAGTTTCAAAACCATGGGAGCTCAAGTCAATATATAATGGTGCATTGGTGATCAATGAAGCTAGTAGGTCCCAATAAATCAATGAAACACATCCAAGTGTATAAAAGTAGATTGACAGTGATCAAAAGGTCAACAAATCAATGAAAATCAATGATAAATGCATAGTTTCCAAGTGTCATGACTATGGTAACTACCAAGTAAATTAATGCTACACATTCAAACTGTGTTAAAGAAGATTGGCAATGCATATAAGTTCAAAGGGTCAAATGAGATCAGGACAAATGCGAGGCTGCCACATGGTGCAAGCATGGAAACTAGCCAAGACAAATGAGGAGTTGATATATGGCATAATTTTGAGAAGCCCAGATCAGGATTAATGAATAATATTAAAATTCAAAGCTAGGAGACTTCAAATGGAGGTCAAATATGGTTCAAGTCAAACCAAGAGCAACGATTTAAAGGGTTGTGTCACCATTAGATCTTGGTTGAATACCATTAAGTAGATACATCCATACAACCAAGATTGTTCATGCCAAAGCTTTATCACCATTAAATTTTAGAGGCATGATAGGTTTATTTAAATTTAATGCAGTTTAGGAATGAGGTTATGCGATCTATGGATCTTCATCGATATAATGACTATATGAAAACCAATATATTGGATTGGTTTTCAATCTATAGTGAAAATCCATATCCTAAATGAGATATGGTGAAGTGTCTCATCCTTTGACACAATCATAGCTCTCACAAATAGGCACCTATGGCCGCCCAAAGTAGACATGGTGATGGCTCTATCAGAATTATAGACATGAGGATTTTGTTCTCATGTATAAGTCAAGTCGAAGATAGCATAAAGTTCCAAGATGGAGATCTAGTGGTAAAATAAATTAGCTAGAGCATTTAATAGATTTTTAGGGTGACTAAGGGTTTTTATTCATAACAAGATCATGACTCATCATCTTTGGAAAACTATTGTCTTCTAGTGCATTTTTCTCAGCCAATGAGAAGATTCGAGGGCTATTGGGATAAATGAAAGCTATCTTGTTTGTGATGTATTAACCTTGATTTAATAAAATGATGGTGAAGCATTCATCAAAAGTTGGTAGCTCATTTAATGATCTTAGATGGCGTGTTCCCTCTCTCTTTGCCTCCTTATTTATTTCTTCCATTTTCTTTCTCATTGTAACTCTCTCTTTGATTTTGGATTCCCACAAGGACTCCTTGATTTTGAAGAGAAGAGCAGGGGACTCTCTGAGATATCTTGGCAAGATATGCTCAGCTTGATAAGGCTAAACCCTATCAAGAATTTGTAATAACTACCTCTTGATGCTATAAAATACTTTATTTACCTATCTCTTGCCTTGGATCAGTTTTTAGTGAGTTGTGCCTGATGACCTTGTGAAGGAGATTCTTCCATATCCATTGTCCTCCTTCCTTGCCTCTTATAAGGTGTTTTCAAGCTATTTTTAGGTATAGATTCATGTTCTTTATATCATTAATTTAGGCTCAGTGTGGGTCTTAGAATCCCTCCTTGTTTCCATTCATTGCTTCCTGGATCTAGTGTGGATTCAAGATTATGGGAGTCTTCCATTTTTATTTGGTGCATCACCTTGTTAACTTTCTTAGGATCCCTATTTCCCCTTTTCTCAACAATAACATTAGTTTAGGTGATCCATCAAGAGGAATCCAGCCTTCTCCAAAGGTTCAACCTTATTATAGGATATCCATAGCATGGGGTTGCTCCCATATTGTGATTGGGAGTGGAGGAGCCTAAAGAACTCTTCCACAAGGGTAAAATATCATGTCATAACACAAACTACATACAAGGTGATTGTTATCACCAATCCACTATTAGGATCTATGGTCATTGTGGATGTCCACAACTATAACTCTTGAAATTGTTGTGTTGACTCATATACCCACCTAATGGACTCAATAAAAACCCTTACCAACTCATCTCATCATCAGTATATATAAAATTAAATCATGATATGGACCCTTGTTCCTCACACATAAAATAGACTCATTGTGGTACATGTATGATATGAGGAGTTATAATTAAAAAAAAAAAAACCAAATGCTTATCTATCAAAACCATAATCATATATTTATTTTTCCATGATGTAATATAAAATAATTAAATGGTACATCAAACAAAACATGATCCCAATCATATAAAATAATTTAAACAGTGGTTAATGTTAACCAATGTTGACCCATAGGTCAAAAGGTCAACCCCTATAAGTTGAAACTTGATTGGTTATGTTCAAAAAACCTTGTTCATATCCATTTTGTAACTTTTAAGGTCTTCAAATGGTCTTCTTAAGGTCTTATTAGCATATTTTAAAGTTAATTTGACAAAATTAAGGTAATTTTTTGTCCTTGTATTATACTAGTCCATACATGTCATGGTGTAAATATGGTTGGTAAAATTAATTCAAGGGGCTCTTCGTTGTCTCTCAAAGTCATATTACCCAATCATCACCTTGCATGAACACTTTATGCTTGTTTCGAGAAAATAAGGCTTATTTGAAAATTTTAAGGCACAAAGCCAAAAGAGATGAAATATCCATACACCACCTTTATCCAAGTTCTCAAATGATTTTTCTAACTTCCATGTATGTTAGATATGTCAGACCACATTAGTTTTACAGGATTAACCTCCAAGAGGTCATTTTTAAGCACTTATATGGATCAAGAAGACCCACTTTCAAGTAAATTTGTTTTAGAGGTGTTGCTTTTCCTTCTTTAGGCCAAATATATTTTTGGATTCTAGGTAAAGGTCATAAGTCCAAAAATTGTTTCAAAACCTCCATCGCTCTCTTGACAAGCTAATAAAGGTTGACTTCATATGTTGAATACAAATAAGGGAGAGACAGTCATGGTCTAAGATTTTTTATAGAGGAGGGGGTCCTAATGATATTCAAATACATGTCATTGGTTCTCATATTTATGCCCCCATGTTTATGAATAATCATTAAGAACCTACGGTGCTCTAAAACTGCCTACAAACCCCATAGGCTCAATTTCTCTCTTTAATATAATAATTGAGGCTAGTTAGAAGCATGAATGATGTTGAAGAGAGTTTAAATGGGTCTGATAAATCATATCACACTTTTATCCACCAATTTTGGCATGTGTGGCATTGGAGATTGAGCAATAAAGCTTCAAGAGTTGAAATTACAAGTTTACACCAAGGTTTTGAAGTTCCTATAGGGTTTAATGTATACAGGTGATAGCCAAATGTTTTTCATCATCTTGATAACTTCAGTTATGTCTTTAAAATATACCTTATTACTCCATACTAGCCTCTCTAAGTAGCTTTCAAGTTGATAGCCTAAAGACTGTGTTATAGGCCTGCTAACATAGAGGTGAACAAAAGGTGATAAATGTGCATTATCAATGGTGGATCAAGTTCATGACTTAAATAAATATTAAATGATATATGGAAGGATTATTTTTTACATTATTATTAGTAAAATACGTACCATAAAAAGGTCTTTTACATTGAAAAATTAGACCTAAAGGTTTGTCTAAACCTGTAGGCCTCTTTTGCACAAAAAATACAATACTCTTGCATTAGAAATGATGGAGTTTAAAGGCTAAAGGAATTTTTGGAGATAAGAATAAAATTATAATATTTTATAAATGCTATCATAATTCTAAGTATCCTATTTAAGATGCTCAAACCCTTCAGGTGGCAGTAAAAAATGAAATGACATTTATAGCTCAGCCAAAGGTAGTCTTGGCACAAAAATGACTAAGAGATGAATGTTTTAATTAAAGTGAAGTTATGAGGTATGTTATAGATAAAAAATTCCCTATGGATGACCTTCATATTTATTCAACCCCTATCAATAAACTAAAATGAAAGCCACATGCTCGTGTGTAGACTTCTCAAAAAACCTTGTGTCTTGTGAGTAAGTGTAGATCTAAAGGCTCTATAGATCTAATTGAATAAACTTCATTAATTTTTAAGAATATTAAAATGTTTCAAGAATATTTTTTTTAGGTTTCAGCCCAATTTTGTATTCTAGGCACCTAATCACCACCTACAACCAAGAATGTCCTAACATAAACAATGAAAGAGAAGAGGTAATGGTTATATGAGAAGTGAGTTTGGGTGAGTAACTAAGATATAATCAGGCCATAAATAATAAGAAGATATTGAATAATGTCTAAATATTTATATAAATAAAAATCACTCAAAGTCTAAGCAAGCCCAAACTTTCACCTACAGTCAAACCTGTTTCTAGGTAATTTGAGATGAAAACTATGAATGATGAGAAAAGCATACAAATGCATAACAATAGCGTTAGATTTTAGGTATATATACAAGGTAAATAAATTCATTTAAGGTCAAATAAACCAAATATAATGTCGTATAATATGATAAAAACAAATCCACTTGAAATCCTATAGTCACGCACTTAGATTAGCTCCTGTAGCCCTATATAGTCTTGATAAGAAAGGTGTCTATTTAGTTTGGAAGATAAAGGTATATAGGAAGGATCAGGTCATATGAAAGTTATTATATAAGTTATAATGACTTTATATGATTCTCAAATTCAATCAAAAGGATGTCAAAGTTTATAGGTATGTTTAGGCCTGGTAAGCCTAAAACCAAACACATAGACTTGTGTGTAATTTTGTGATGAAAGTATTTTTGATTAAGAGTAAAATGAGACATGAAATTAAAGAGATATAAGATTTCATGAAGGCCATAAATATATTTTATATAATTATTCATGTGTATAACAATGATAAAGCCTTGCAAATGGAGGATTCTTGAAAATTCAATCAAGAAACCTAGTAAAGATCACACATGCTATGTATAAGAATGAAGGAAGCCTACATGTTTTGAAAAAATATTTTGAATATTTGAAGCTTAAATTACTTCAAAACATTGTATACAATGCCCTATAAGTACCACAATATTGTCTCAGACCTCAAAGTGGAGGAAATGATTCAAATACAGTCACTAGGGTCTTTTGCCTTACTTTGCTTACAAACCCTAAGCATGAGCTAATGGAGGTTGTAGTAATATTATGGAGTATAATGGAAAATATAATCATTTAAATAGGTCAACATGGGTGTTACAGACCTCCCTGAGGTGTTTGGAGTCAAAGCTAAACCTCAATATGGCATTTCTAGGCCTAAATTCTTTTCTAACCTTCACAATTACAGTTTGTCGAACCCGAGAGCCTCCTAAACTTGCTCATATATTTCATGAAGATATGCATGGTAGTTAAATATATTATACATAATATGTAACCCATATACACTAATGATTCATGGCATTTTATTGTTCATCTAAGCCCTAAACCTTATGAACAATCCTTAAGAATGCAAGGCACTCATAGGCTATCAAGAAGATCAGAATTGACCAGTTGAGAGAGATTGGTTTCCAAAGTGTTTGATATATGAATTGTATTGACCTTTAAACCACTTGGACATCATTCCTTACTCTTGGAAGAGTATCACCAAGACACTTTCTTGTACCTGCAACTGTACATACTTATTACATATTGTGTTTTATGAGTTTTTTACCTCAAATTAGGGTATTTAACTTCATGGGTAGATAAAAATCATGGGATAAGGTGGATTTAGGTTTTTCCAATCTCTAAAAGTCCAAAAATCCATACATATAATCTTGAAATTTCTCAAACAAGTCTGATTTTTGAAGGTAGTGTGAAAAAGGCTTGTGAAAGGCTAGGTTTTTTTGCCATTTCATGGTTTACCTATTTACACAGGGTCTTAGAAGCTAAAATTTATAATGGATCATGGTCAAAGGATGTGTAAGTGAATCAAAAAAAAATATTGAGTTTCACACGTGTGGGAGATCATTTGAGCCAAAATTTAGTTTCTAGGCTGAGAGGCCTAATTGAAGAGAGAGATCAGGGGAATAAGTACACTTCGACTTGGTTTTAGTAAAATTTAGCATGTTGATGTAGGGGCATACTAGGTACTCAAAACTATATTTATTTTTATAATATCATCTATACATTCTTCCACATAAGGAACTTTGCATGTTTTTAGGGCTACAAGGAATTAGGAGAAAATGAGAGCTTTGGGTGTAAGATGACATCTTGGATAGTGTTTGATGGATCTAAAAGGTTTGATTCAAGTCTATTATGACTAAGAGATGCCATCCATGGAGAATAATTTTAGTCATGAAGATAAAATCAATATTTGAGCTATTTGGATAAAATAGGCATAATAGGACAAATTAGGCTTCAAGACACCTAAGAGGCATAATCATCATTGTAACATTAGTGCATAATATTCCTAAACTAATGCAAGGTGTCATAGATCAGATAAAGATCAATGCAACATGACTTGATGATGAAATCACTTTCCACCTCCCAATCCAAGAGAAGGGCAATTTTCAAGAGGAAGATCAAGGTGTCAAGCAAATATGAAGACTCCACCATTTGGAAGGTAAAGAATCATCAAGTAAAAAAATGTCTTTGAAGGTCTTTTGAAACTATTCTCAAACTCCTTTATTGATTGTAACTCTCACTTAACACTTTTCATGTCTCACTTTTATGCCCTTTTCTCTCCTCTTCTCTCATTTTATTTATTTAAGCAGCCTTGTTTGACTTATTTTGTATCCTCCACATGGGTATGGTGAAGACCTACCCATTTGTATGCCTTTGATCAATGATAAACTATTATTTTTACCTCCTTCTTTGATTGGTTCTAGTGTGTGTTCATGACTAATTGATATTGTCAAATGTCTTGCTTATCTTTCCTTAGCATGTTGTCCTTTTCTAACACTCATATGCAGTTTAAAAGCTTCTTTGCAGGTCATGTGGAGTGTCCAAGTGAAGTGTGAAGGTTGAGTGAGTTGTCTACTCATCTATGACATTATATGATCTCTTGATTAATCCTCCTAGCCCAAGCATATTTCACAACCTCCACAATGAAGTGTTGTTGTAGAGAGGTAGATTAGGATTAGTCTATTTTTAGGTTAGTCTCATGGTTGATGTGCACATGCAGTTGGTTAGTAGTGGTCAAATTATTTTGGTGCATCACCTCCATTCGAGTAGGTTTCTCTCTTTTTTCCTAAAAAATTGGTAGATTAGTGAATGCGCCTAAGTGATACATCAAAGGGAGCTATCTCTATAACCTAGAGATTCAATCCACCTAAAGGTCACCCATAACCTGGGATTGTCTCCATGTTACCCCAAATTTGGAAGGCTTGAACAATATTCCAAGGGTAAAAATTTAGGTGATAACAATTCTAGCACACCCAGTAGGACTAAGGTCCAAAGTGGTTGAAGGATTGTTGGTGTTGTCCTTCTACATATCAGCCTTTGGAGGCATTCAAAAACACTAATGGTGAGTTTGATCTCAATCAGCTGGTTCTAGCAGCCTAGGCACTTGTTTAAAGTAAGTTATATTTTCATTTCACTATCTTGATGAGGTTGTTATGATTGAGTTTGAAGTAAATTTCAATTTCACTCAAATTTATGATGCATCTCAAGCCTATGGTACTCCCTATCATCCCTATGATGAGCCTTATCAATCCTCTAATGAGCCATACTAGCAGTATGATGATTCATATCAGTCCTATAGTACTCCTTATCAGCCTCACTATGAACCCAAATATATGCCTCAATAGCCTTATAAATTTTTTTACCCTCCTTACTATCAAGAACATCATTCTTATCCTCCTTATGAGCCATATAATTCATATGATCAACCTACACTTCCCTCACATGGATATGGTAATGCATATGAACAACCTTGTCTTCAACCATGTTATCCTCCTTCCCCTCTTCCACTAGCTTTCCAAGATTATCAAGATGAAATGGATGAGATGGAGAAAAAGATACTAGCATGTGCAAGAAGGGTTTATTCAATTTATCAATATGAATAAGTGATTTGGATTTTTTAAGCTGCAGCTATATCCTCTAGTGATCCATTAGAGAGGAATGATTTGTGTACATTTGTATTGGATAAGATAGGGACTTAGGAGAGGCAACAAAGTAAATTGGATCAAACGTTTCAAGAGCCCTCTTGTATTCCTTATCAACCTTCTTATGATCCATATCCTCATGAAGTCATTAACCATCCTCAAGAAGAGTTATTCCAAGAGGGTATAGACAAGCAAATTGAATCCTTGGAATTAAAAGTCATAGAGCTTAAATCAAGCCTAAATTTACAAGTTGAAGCCAAAGATGACCTTGTGCCTATTCAAGCCCCATTTCCCCCTCTTTAAGAACCTAAAGATTTTCCATCTTGGAGGTCTATCCAAGAAGGCATTAAAGACAAGGAAGAGGTCCTAGTTGAGAAGGGTGTAAATCAAGTTATAGTTGTAGATGAAATTCAAGGAGACTACAATAAGAATGAAGTGGTTGTTGAGAAGAATGAGGCACTTATAACACAACTAAATTTTCTCTCTCTTAAAGAATTATTACAAGAGTCCACCATCCCCAAGACCTCAAGTTATAAGAAAGCTCCCTCAATTCTCAAGAAAACTCATGAGCATATCCCTTTCCCTCCCACCATCTCCCTTATTGAGGAGGAACCTATTTTATGAGAGGAAAATGAAGAAGATCAAGTTGTAGTTGCACATGATGAAGATAATTCAAGTGTGTATGGGGAATAAATCTTCATTGGTACTCCACTTGGGGAAGAAAATGGAAAATCAATTTTAAGAGATGAAGTTCTAGAAGATGGCCTTGATAGTATGCTTCAAAAGGGATTTCCAATTGCATCTAATCTTGTTGAGGTTGAAGTTGGTCTTGATGTTGAAGGTTCCCTAACCCAACAAGGTGGGTTATTAGATGAATTTGAAATGGTTTCAAATGAGCAAGAAATTGAACTTGAGGAAATAGTACAAGTTGATAACTTGGATGAGTTTGAAGTGGTTGCTAGAAGGAAAGAGTTTAAACTTGAAGAGGTTGAATCCTAATAACATCATTACTACATAGAGGGGTTTAGAGTTTTTGACAACCCCATATCTTTTAAGGAGAAAGATGAGGATGCTTTTTAGGTTGGTCTCATTCAGATTGATCAAAGAGAAGAGCCAAATGTGTATTGGCAACAATATATTGAGTCCCTTCAAGAGATTGAAGCCATTTGTAAAGACACATTTCCTATTGAAGATCATGCCCATGAGAAGGTTGATCAAGGCACATCCATTAAAGACCATGATGCAACTTGGATTGAGTATGTAAAACTCCTTGAAGATCTTGGTGAGATTGTAATAGTTGATAAGCAACATGATGTCACTCAAGATGTCATGTCAGCCCAAGAACAATGCCTAGATGGAGCATCATTGAATGAGGTTGAAGTTATTCCAGAAATTTAGAATGTGATCACTTATGAGGCTCTCTTCAAAATCAAGGAGAAACATGGAGTGGATTTTGAACTACAAGATGAATATGTGTTCATAGATGATTGGTTTGTTGTTGTTACTTCACTTAAAAGCATGCCAAGAAGATTAACAATCAATATGATGATGAAGCCAACAAGAACAAGGTCCAAGAGGTAGCTTGCCTCATGCTATTTTTCACCTAATGGAGTAAAATATCTCACAAAATTCCCCTTTGATCTAAGAGGAGTAAGATATGTTTAGGTTAGTTATATATGCTAGTTACTTATGTTGTGTCTTATTTTTCCTAAATGTTTGGCTAACACGTGTTTTATCTTGTTTCCTTTGCTTTGTGTGTTGTTCTTGTTTTTTGTGTATTTGGAGGTCAAGTCAATTGTCTTGTCTTGGTCAAAGTTTGATCAGGGCTGAGTTTGAGTGCAAGTGACTCCATTTACTAATGGAAGTACAAGGCTACAAGTATAGTAAGCATTATAGGCATGCTACCCCCATGAATCACCAATTTGTTAACTAATTTGGACCCCCAGGTCAAAAGATCAACCCTTATAAGTTGAAACTTGACTGGTCATGTTCAAACAACCTTGTTCATATCCAATTTTTATCTTACAAGGTCTTCAAATGGTCTTCCTACGGTCTTATTCGCATATTTTAAGGTTAATTTGACAAAATTAAGGTAATGTTTTGCCCTTGTCTTATACTAGTCCATACATGTCATGGTGTAAAGAGGGTTGGTCAAATTATGTTAAGATGTCCTTAGTTATCTATCAAAGTCATATTACCCATTCATCACCTTGCATAAACAATTTATGCTTGTTTGGATAAACTAAGGTTTATTTGTAAAGTTTAAGGTAAGTGTTATGTAAGATAAATGTGCTTTTGGTTAATTCCAGGTGTGTCAAAGCCAACAGAGATGAAATATCCATACACCACCTTTGTCTAGGTTCTTGAAGGATTTTTCTAATTGCCATTTAGGTCATAGATGTCAGACCATGTCAGTTTTACAGGTTTAACCTGTAAAAGGCTATTTTAAGCACTTGTATGGATCAAGAAGACCCATTTTCAGCTAAAAATGTTTTAGATATGTCTCTTGCCTTTTTTAGGCCACATATATGGTTGGTTCTAGGTATAGGTCCTAAAATTCCAAAAATTACTTTAGAACCGCCATCACTCACTTAACAAGCTAATAAAGGTCAACTTCGTATGCTCAGTACGGATATAGGAGAGAGTCATGGTCTGATATTTTTTCTAAAGATTGGGGTTGTAACGAGATTAAAATCTATGGCATTGGTTCTTATATTTATGTCTCCATATTTATGAACAATCGTTAAGACCCCAAGGTGCTCTGAAACTACCTATAAACCCCAACAAGATCAATTTATCTCCTTGAAATGATAGTTGAGGCTGGTTGAAAGCATGAATGAAGTTGAAGAGATTATATATGGGTCTAAGAAACCATATCACACTTTTATCCACTAATTTTGGCATGGGCGGCATTGGATATTGAGCAAAAGAGCTTCATGAGTTGAAATTGTAGGTTTACACCAAGGTTTTGAAGTTATTTTAGGGTTCAATGTACATAAGTGATAGTCAAAGTTTTTTCATCATCTTGACCACTTTATTAGAGCTTTCCAACATACATAATTACTCCATACTAGCCTCTCTAAGTAGCTTTTAAATTAACAGCCTAAAGACTGTGTTATAGGCTTGCCAACACAGAGGTGAACAAAAGGTGATAAATGTGCATTATCAGTGGTGGATAAAATTTATGACTTAAATAAATATGAAATGAGAAAGTGGAATAGTCTTGATAGGGTTAGTATGACCAAATACATTTCATAAAAGGTCTCTTACATTTAAAATGTAGACCTACAGGTCTGTCTAGACCTATAGACCTATTTTGCACAAAAAATGTAATACTCTTGCATTAGAAATGATGGAGTTTAAAGGCTAAAGGAAGTGTGGGAGATATGGAAAGAATTATAATATTTTATAAAGGTTATCATAATGCTAAGTATCCTATTCAACATGCCTAAATTCTTTAGGTGGCAGTCAAAAGCCAAATGACATCTACAACTCAACCAAAGGCAGCCTTGTCACAAAAATGACTAAGAGATGCAGGGTTTGATTCAAGTGAAAGTATAAGGTATGTTAGAGATGAAAATGGCCCTATGGAGGACCTTCAAATTGATTTTACCCCTGCCAATTAACTAAAATGAAAGCCACATGCTTGTGTGTAGACTTCTCAAGAAACCTTGTGTCTTGTGAGTAAGTGTAGACCTGAAGGCTATGTAGACCTAATTGAAGACACTTAATTGGTTGTCAAGAATATTAAAAAGTGTCAAGAATATTTTTTAATGGGTTTCATCCCATGTTTTTAGTCTAGGCACCTAATCACCACCTACAACCAAGAATGTCCTAATATAAATAGTAAAAGAGAAGAGGCAATGGTTGTATGAGAACTGAGTGTGGGTGAGTAACTAAGATGTAATCAGGCCATAAAGAATGAGAAGATATTGAATATTATTTTAAGAGTTCTATAAGGAAAAATCACTCAAAGCCTAAGCAAGCCCAAACTTTCACCCATAATGAGGCCTGTTTCTAGGCAATTTGAGATGCAAACTGTGAATGATGAGCAAAGGATACAAATACATATCAATAGAGTTAGAGTTTAGGTAGATAGACAAGGTAAAATAATTCATTTGATGTCAAAGAAACTTAAGAGAAGTTCAGAGAAGATGATCAAAACAAAGCCACTTGAAATCCTGTAGTCACACACTCAAATTAGCTCCTACAACCCTGTATAGTCTTGATAAGAAAGGTGTCTATTTGGTTTAAGATATAAAGGTCTATAGGAATGATTAGGTTATATGAAAGTGATTTTAAAATGTAGCTTTAATTTATATGATTCTCAAAGTCAATCAAAAGGATGTCAAAGTTTATAAGTTTGTTTAGGCCTAGTAAGCCTAATACCAAACACACAGGCCTGTGTGTAATTTTGTGATGAAAGTATGTTTTATTGAGAGTAAAATGAGATGGGAAATTAAAGAGATATAAGAGTTCATTAAGTCCTCATGAGAGTTTAGATAAGTATGCCTATGTATAACAATGATAAATCCATGCAAACCAAGGATTCTTGAAAGTTAAATCAAGAAACCTAGTAAAGATCACATTGGCTTGTGTATAATAATGATGGAAACTTGCATGTTTTGAAAGAAGAGTTTAAATATTGGAAGATTAAAGTGCTTGAAATCATTGTATACAAGGCCCTAAAAATACCACAAACTTGTCTCAGACCTCAAAGTGGAGGAAATGAGTTAATGGAGGTTGTAGTAATACTGTGGAGTATAATATAAAATATAATCATTTTAATAGGTCAAAATGGGTATTATAAACCTCCTTGAGGTGTTTGGATTCAAAACCAAACGTCAAGATGGCATTTCTAGGCCTAAATTCTTTTATAATCTTCACAATTGTAGTCTACCTAGCTTGAGAGCCTCCTAAACTTGCTCATATCTTTCATGAAGAGATGCATGGTGGTTATATATATTATGAATAATATGTCACACCTATACACTAATTATTCATGGAATTTTATTTTTCATCTAAGGCCTGAGTTTTATGAACAATCTTTAAGAGTGAAAGGCACTCACAGGCTGTCTAAAAGACCAGAATTAACTAGTTGAGAGAGCTTGGCTTCCCAAGTATTTGAGATTAACTATATTGACATTGAAATCATTTTGACATAATTTCTCACTCCAGGAATACTGTTTCCATGACACTTGCCTGTACCTACAACTGTACAAACTCATTAAATGTTGTAATTTGTGAGTTTTGGGCTCAAAATAGGGTATTTGATTTCATGGGCAAATACAAATCACGGGAGAAGGTGGATTGAGGTGTTTACCATATCTAAAATTCCAAAAATCTATACAACTAATCCTAAAAGTGCTCAAACAAGTCTGATTTTTGAAGGTAGTGTGAAAAAGGCTTGTGAAAGGCTAGGTTTTTTGGCCATTTCATGGTTTACCTATCTACATAGGGTATCAGAAGCTAGAATTTGGCATGGAGAATGGTTAATGGATGGGTAAAGTGAATAAAACACTTTTCCTAAGTTTCACATGTGTGGGAGGTCGTTTGAGCCAAAATTTAGTTTCCAGGCCTAAAGGCATAATTGAGGCCTAATTGGAGAGAGATCAGGTGAATAAGTACACTTCTACTTAGTTTCAGGGCATGAAATTTAGCATGGAGATGTAAAGGAATATTGGGTAATCAAAATTATCTTTATTTGTTCAATGTCATCTGTACATTCTTCCACACAAGGAGCTTTACATGTTTTTAGGGCTACAAGGAATTGGGAGAAAATGAGAGCTTTGGGTGCAAGATGAAGTTTTAGAGAGTGTTTGAAGGACCCAAATGGTTTGATTTAGGTATTTTATGACTGAGAGATGATATCCATGGATAATAATTGTAGTCATGAAGATAAAATCAAGATTTGAGACATTTGGGCAAAATAGGCATAATAGGACAAATTGGGCTTCAAGACACCTAAGAGGTGTAATCATCATTGTAACATCAATGCAGAAGATTTTTAAACTAATGCAAGGTGTTAAAGATAAAATAAATATCAACTCAACATGACTTGATGATGAAGAAGATCGCTTGTCACCTCACAAGCCAAGAGAAGGGCAATTTTCAAGAGAAAGATCAAGGAGTCAAGCAAATATGAAGACTCCTACGCCATTTGGAAGGTGAAGCATCATCAAAGAAGTAACAAGTGTATTTGAAGGTCTTCTGAAGCTATTCTCCAACTCCCTTCTTTATTTTAACTCTCACTTGACACTTGTCATGGATCACTTCTACGCCCTTCTCTCTCTTCATCTCTCAATTTCTTTATTTAAGTAACTTTGTTTGGCTTGTTTTGTATCCTCCACCTAGGTATGGAAAAGCTTTGCCTATGTGTATGCCCTTTATCAATGAGAAACTATTAGTTTTACCTCCTCCTTTGACTAGTTTTAGTGTGTGTGCATGACTAGTTGATCATGTCAAGTGTCTTGCTTAGCTTTCCTTGGCATGTTGTCCTTTTATATTACTCATACATAGTTTGAACACTTCTTTGCAGGTCATGTGGAGTGTCCAAGTGAAGTGTGAAGGTTAAGTGAGTTGTCTACTCATTAGTGTCAGTATATGACCTCTTGATTAATCCTCCTAGCCCGAGCATCTTTCACAACCTCCACAATGAAGTGCTGATGTAGAGAGGCAGATTAGGAGCAGTGTGTGTTTAGGTTAGTCTCATGTTTAATGTGCACATATAGCTAGTTGGTAGTGGTCAAATTATTTTGGTGCATCACCTCTATTAGAGTAAGTTTCTCTCCCTTTTCCTAACAAATAGGTAGATTAGTGAATGAGCTTAAGTAATACATCAAGGGGAGCTAGCCCTATAACCTAGAGAATCAATCCACCTAAAGGTTACCCACAACCTAGGATTGTCTCCATGTTACCCCAAATTTGGAAGGCTTGAACAATCTTCAAAGGGTACAGATTTGAGTGATAATAGTTAATACTTAACCATTATCATAAGCAAGGGTTAGGCTTGGCGAGGTGTTACATACTTCCCTCCTTTAGGAAAATTTATCCCTAAATTTTTATTTGTCGAAAGAAGCATGTACTTGGCAGAGTACAAGATACTTCCCCCTTTAGGAAAATTATGGCCAAGTAAGTACCCATAGTTTTCATCATAACAGAGAAAGACAATAGTCCTTTCTTCTCTTAACATAACTAAATCCATCAATTTCTTAGAGATAGCTACCAAGTACAATAAGACACTTGTGGCACGACTCACTTGTGGTATATATGCCTTAGAACATTTGTTGGGTTGTAAATGAGTGATAAATTTTTTGAATAAATGTGATTTAGTGGTAAGTTCTATCGTTGAATTTTCCTTTTAAAAATAAAAGTATAGTTAATAAGAAAAAATTCTATCATTTTAAAGAGATGATATCTAATTAAAAATAAATTTTAACTAAATTTCATTTATTTTTTTTAATTTTTTTTTTAAATATTATTTTTAAGATACCATATTTATTGGAGAGTCACCATATTAATATATTATGCACCAATGTGCTATTCAGATATATCCACAATTAATTATTCTAAATAAATATGGATAGAATACCAAGTTAGTATTGGTTTATTTCACCAAGCATGTCATATATAATTTTGGGCCTTGTGGGTTATGGGCCTTCAAGAAACAATTCAACTAGGTTACCTGAGAGTGAGATATAATCCCACCATTAAATTCAAAATACCCTAAATGTTGGTTACTAATGACCCTTCACTCACTCCCCATGTTGCCTACATATCGACTTATGTGCACTTGCAAAAGTGGAATCAAGATTATTTTAATTCATCAAAATCCCTATCGAATGACTATAAACTTGCCTATATTAAACATCAAATCTAGAATAATATAGTCAATATTTAATTTCCACACTTAATTATTGTTCAGATGGTCACATTATAATATCATCGCTAAATTCCAAAGAACCACAAAGTTCTCAAACCATGTCTCACAACATTCATAAATAAAATGATTACAAACCATATTATATCAATGTATCAATATAACTCCCAGACCATATAACTGATCACCATACTCAAAAATAAAATACCACCCCAAGTTACCAACGAACCAAATTTATATATTTAATATATGTAAAGTCACCTAATAACTTCTATACACTAAACAAGTGTATTGTGGTCACAAGAGTGACATGAATCATAAGTCCATGGAGTTTATAGGGATATGACAAAGTTCTAGAGTCCATTCAATACAAGTTAAAACGAACATTTACCTATAAATTATGTGGAGGGATCTAAGTTAGTTCGTTGAGGTTTCGGGACCTCGTGATCAAACTTCACAGCGGAAGAAAAGATCTCAAGAAGAAAGTTCAGAAAACTTAGGGAGCATTTTTGTTGCTGAAGTCCCGTCTGATGTCGATGTGTGCGAATAGTCTCGTAGACGTTATTAAAATCCTTCATTCATTCATTTAATCTTGGTAGTCTGAAGAGTTAACTGATCATGAATACGACTCTCAATTTAAATACCCACCAGACAGTCAACCTCGATTTCCTGAAATCATCTTTGGGATTAAAAAAAATAGCTGGCTGAATACGGACCACCAAAACAAGATGGATTATCAAGATTAACGACATGTATTTTGCACGCGGACTGTTAATTTAATATGCAAGAAAGGCACAAAAATAAGTTTGACCGTCCAAAGAGACAAGTAGAAAGAGAGGCAACAAACCAGTAAGATCAAATTTTTAAGTTCGGGGTTTGCAGTGTGGATCACTGGATAAGATAAGTATGCATTTTGTGCTGGTACACGGATCTATGCACGGTGCCTGGTGTTGGTACAAGATCGCCTACCTTCTGCAACAAGATGGCCATACAGTCACCGCCATTAATCTCAAAAGCGCAGGTACCAATCCTTCGTCTGCAGATTCTGTCCAGTCCTTCGAAGATTATAATCAACCTCTTATGGGCTTCCTCACCCAGCTTCCTCCTACTGAACAGGTACCCTTCACTTTAAATAGAGCTTAATTTATATAATTTTATTTTGGGTATTTCGATTGAGGTCTCATACTGAAGAATCAGGCATTTATGTTACTTATAATAAATTTCCTGAGATTTACCCTGAATTATAGCCCTCAGACACACTTCACAGTATATAACCGGGGAAAAAAATTGAATGCCTTTTCTTTTTTGAAGGGTTGGATTTTTATATAACCCTTCAACAGTGAAATCAGGCTTGGAATTTGAGTGTCTGTGGCCTGTTTTTAAGATTTTAAACTGGATACTACTGGTAAGGTTTTTGTGTAGTGGTAAAATTTGACAAATATAATATCATGTTAACTGTAGTTAATCTGTTTAGGAAAATGTAGTTATAACGACTAATTTTAGAATAACATTTCATCTTAGCCCCGAATCAGGGCAATCTTTATCTGATATATGGTTTTATTAAACTTTCACCATAATGATTTCCGTGGTTAGAGCTGATATATTTCACTAGCAATTATATGTACATTGAAGGTATCTAGAAGTGTTAATCTTTTGGAGAGGAAACGTGTTTTGCTATGGTTTTATGTCGGCCTTGCTTTTTCCTGCTTTCCATCCTTCTATGCATATAACACATTACATCTGTAGGAATCTCAAAACTAGTCACTCATTTATTACAGTCGGTGTAGGGCAGTCATTTGCTATATAATGGCCTCCGTCTATTTCAACTATTGTTGCAAGTAGCAAGAAGGATGGCATCCAAGTGAGCTAGGTAATATGTGCCAAAAGTCTATGATGAGGTATAAATTCTGACTCTCCCTCTTATCCTGATGGTTGCTTAAAACTTTGATGCTGTAGACGATATTTGTAAATGGTATGAAAACTATTCTCTTATTGCTTATTTTGTTGGCCGCACCCCCTCATAGGAGTCCCTTAATGTCCAGGTTCAACACCAATGGGAGCCCTCGGGTGTCCATGCTATCGGTGTTTGAAACTTTACAAAGGGTTTTTTTCTTTTCTCCTTTAAGGAGCTGTCCCAGGGTCAAGCACTTCTAGGTAAATCAAGCTATTGGTTCTTGAGGAACACCCTTTTGATTATGTCCCCATGAACTCGTGCCCTTAAGGTCACTGACCGGGCTTCCCTTCAAGTGTCAGTCTGGATTGAACTCCCTAGCCTCCCACTTCCTCTATTGGCCTTTCTCGAGGAGATTGTCCAATCTATAGGGCTGTTTTATGCCACGAGTCAAGTAAGTTCTATTTTGCACGCCCCAAAAATTGGGTCTGTGTCGAAGTTGACTTGACCAAGGTTTTGAAGGAATCCATTGATATTCAAGTCGGCTTATGTGTTGGGCGCAAAAAGATGTTTATTTCAATCTCCCTAGCACTTGTTATCATTGTCAGTCTCCCAACCACTAGATCAAACACTGTGCCCTCATGGGATGGTCAAAACCCTTGACTGAGCAACTGCAATGTGAGAAGTCCAAGGTGGCAAAAAAGAGTAATGGTTAGAAGAAAATTACTGACAAAAAGTCATCAGTCGGTCACAAATCTACCCACCCCATTGCTACTCCCCATGTGACAAACCCCTCTCATGAGTTGCGTGATTTAAATCCCCCACCCAAGCCTCTTAGTATGTTGACACCCCCGCAAAGCCATGTTTCGCAAACTTTTTAGCCTCAAGTGAGCTCTTCTCCCATTGGGATACCCTCTACAAGCAATTTGATCTCTAGGTGGTCGCACAACCCACCTCGTGGGGGTGGTGACTCTCCCCAAGAGGACAATGGGCTAAACGTCGCTCCATTTCACTTGGGGATTTCATTTTACCAAACCAACGCAATAGTTTTACAGCTCTTGAAGATTTTGAAGATGATTAGGGGGAACTTCTTATGGATGATACTTTCCAATGAATTTTTTATCTTGGAATATTTGAGGTCTCACAGAGTCCTCTTGTAAATTTTCTATGCGAGTTGTCTATCAATAGTTGGAATCTTTAGATTTTGTTTGTTTGCAAGAAGTTAAAATTTCAGATTTTCTTCTGCAACTGTGCTAAAATGCATTTGGTTTGACGCTACTCAATTCTCCACCAAGCATGCTGACAGACGTGGCGGCACTAGTATCTTGGTTTCCTCGAAATTTTCTTCCTTAATTGTTGCCATGGGAGGGTGATCCATCACACCAGTCTATTTGGTTTCTCCTTGATGTTGATAGACATTCATTGAGGATTCTCAACATCTACGCCCCCAAAAATTAAAATTGCTCTCCAAGTTGAATCCAATTCTACTTGTATTGCAACACCCAAGTAGGCAAGGGGTAGAGGGAATCTCTATAGCATTGGTTTCTCTCTAGTGTATGGAGAAGCCATAAGCCAAAAAAGCACCTCAAGACATTCCATAGCATTGGATATGGATTTCTTCTCTTCAACGAATGTAAGGAAGGACTCATAAACAAAGTGCCCATTAACCATTTGAGAATGAGTCTTGGGGAGAGAAATACCCTTGATGAGACATCTGGTGGAGTAATTAGCCAACAAGTAGTTATAGCCTTCAACGGCTAGCAAATAGAGGGAGCGAGCTAGCAGGCAACCTTGACGAATAGAACGAAAGAGACCAAACTAGTCATATTGAACCCCATTAATGGTAATGCAGGCACTTGCATCTTTAAAAAACCTTTGAATTGTGTCAAAAAAACCTGAGGCCAAACCCTAAGGCATCATGCATAGCCAAAATGAAAGGTTATTCAATTTTGTGATAAGCTTTCTAGTAATCAATCTTGACAAACAAAGCCTTTTGGTAAGACCGTAGAGCCCACTTCATTCCTTCCCAAACAACGATAATGTTGTCCAAGATGTATCTATTGTGGATGAACCTCGTCTGCTCATAACAAACAATGAGAGGAAGAACATATATAACCTTAAGAGCAATAGCTTTATCAATAATCTTATAGGACACATTAAAAGGAGTAATAGGACCCCAACTGATTATGAGCTCCAAATTCGTTAGTTTGGGAATGAATTTTATATTCTCTAGATTAATGAGTTTACCAATGGAATGGATTTGAACGGCTTCAAGACAAACTTTGTGCAAATCTGAATCTATAGTATTCCAAAAAATTTAATAGAATTCACAGAGAAACCCATCAACACCTGAAGCTTTATCAACAGCCATCTACATGATAGACTCTTTCCTTAGTTTACTTGGTCTAATTTCACCAAGCCCATGATAGAGTGGCAAAACGTTTATATTGTACCCTTATCACTGGTCAAATTTTCACTTTGCTAAATTATATGAGACATACAACCCTCAACTTAAACATTATGTAAGTTAGCATGCTTAAAATATGACTAGCCAATGAAAACAAGTACCCAAAAAGTGTTGGTCCATTTTTTTTTAAATTAAAATCTCTAATCTATTAATAGTATAGATTATAAATAATTAATCATATATATCCTTTTCGAGATCGAAACATAAATATTAATTTAACATAAATAAAATAAAAAAACAACAGATTTTAAATACAAAATAAATAGTTTTATATTGAAAAATAAACTCAAAACTTCAAAAGAAAGTTGGAAGCCTTGATTTGGTGGTAGTATATAGATTTAATATATCACAATTTTTGTGTTAATTGGTAATGTCACAAAGTGTGCTTGGCCTCTCTTTTCCTCCTCTCTCTCTCTATATATAATTTATTTAAAACAAGTTTCTCGAAAGTATTTTAATAATGTAAATTGAATTAATTTAATATATATATTTTAAAATTATTTCTACATTGAAAGGGTTGTAGTCTGATTGGTGAGGATGATGGTTGCTTATATCCATTCACTAGGGTATAAATCCCTTTAGGTATTCAATATAAAGAGTCAAGCAGTTAAGGCTAAGATTGTGCCCTGAGTGATTTTGACGGCATGGATGCTCCTTACTCATATCTGTTTAGTTGAAAGAGGTCACTGATTTAAATGTATACGTACTCATCATTGTAATCTATTATATATTTATTTTCGACCGCATCTCTGTTACATATTTATTTTCGAAATATAATTCAATGATTCTATATAAATACTACCTAACATAACACACCCCAAAAAAAAAAAAAAAAAAAATCCCCACAAACATTTAGTAGAACGATGAATTAATTAAATGTTTGACAGTTACAAGTTAACAGTTTTAAATCTACACTCAAAAGATCTCAAAGTAATATATATATATACAACTCTAAAGTTATCATATCTAAATCTATTCCTTTATATGCCGCAGATAGTCCTTGTTGGACACAGTTTTGGGGGCGTAAGTCTAAGTTATGCGTCAGAAGCTTTCCCAGACAAAATTGCAGTGGCCGTGTATGTGTGTGCCTTCATGATCTGCAAGGGAGATAGCTTACAACTACTGCTTTCACATGTAAGACATTAATAATCTGTTTCCCTTTATGGTATGGTATATAGGAAGTGTGGTTGCCCTTAAACCTATTTGTATTGTTTTGTTATCAAATGATCATAACAGAAATATATCTTATTGCCAAAGCATTTCTGATTTTTTGGATGATAATGGTGGTGGTTGTTATACAGAACCCAAAGCCTGTCTCTGAACAATGCATATATAACTTTGAAAATGGGCCCAATCACCCTCCAACATCAAGGTTCTTGCCGGCCCACTTACAGAAGCATTTCTTTTATGGAACAAGTCCATCTTTGGTGAGAGAATGATTATTATTATGTCTTTTAATTAAAAATGGTTTCATTATTCATTTATTTAAAGGGATGCAGTTTTCATGCTCCATGATATTACAGAAATTATAAGATAGAAATGAAGATGAGTTATAGTGGATGTTAATATGAACTAATTGTGATGAGAGCACTGCTATCAGATTAAATTTGGACGAGGAGAACGTTGATGAAGGCAGGCTTTAAGGATCCGTTCTTTTCCATGCAATGCAAATATTAATAAACTTTTTTTTTTTTTTTTTGGGGTTTGTTTTCTTTAATGCAGGATGCAAGTTTGGCTTCATTGTGTCTCCGCCCAACCCCACTTAGTTTTCGAGAAAACATTTGTCTGGAAACAACAGAAAAAAATTATGGGCAAGTACCCAGAATTTTCATCAAAACAGAGAAGGATAACTGTTTCTTACCCAAAGCCCAAGATATGTTTATTGCAAGCTGTCCTCCACAAGAAGTCTACAGCTTGGATTGTGATCACAGTCCTTTCTTCTCTCAGCCTAACCAACTTCATCAACTGCTCCTGGAGATAGCCACCAGGTATGGTAAAACCCATATGGCATGACTCACGGTACATGTATATTTTTTGGGTTGTAGTTGAGCGATAAACTTTTTTAAAAATATAATTTAATGGGAAATTTTATGATTGAACTGTTTATTTTTTTGGATTGAAATCTTGCTTTTACATGGATTAGGTATACAAAATATTTCTCAAACTTGGTATCAAGGATTAAGGGATATCAGTTCCGTCAATTTCATTCGGGACACGATTACAACTTCATCCTTTTTTAGTATGGTATTAAATTAGAAAAAAAATATAATATTTTAAAAAGATGATGATATTTAATAAAAAATAAATTTTAATTATATTTAATTTATTTTTAATAAAATAAAATTTATTAGAGAATCGTCAAAAATAACTTAAATATGTTACACACTGAAATTTAAGTCATAGATAACTTTGCCTTTCCTTTAGTTACAAAGGTCACTCGAAGAAAATATTAAAGCTATCAAACTAACAAAAAAGTTATCTTAAGAGATTTGGTTCAATACTTACCATAACAATTTCACTAAGCCAAAAATAAAATAAATAATATGAACCAACAAATAAAATAAATATCTTCGAGGTTTCGTTCAACCCTTACATTAACAATTATAAGGAGTAAACATTATATTGAAAGGCATGCCAAATGTTAAACATTATATTGAAATGCATGTTAAATGTTTAATTTGTGAATGGGATTGAAAGGGTGAATTTGACTTGTTGAGAATGCTTTCCCAAATGGAGCTTATTAAGGTTCAATTTTTAAATAAATAATGTTGCAACGTGCTACTTTAAAAATAATCATAAAATGTTTCTTTTATCTAACTTAATTACGCTTGACTATAATGTTGGAGGTCAACACTACGTAAACATATTAATATATTATGCACCAATGCACTATGTGGATAAATTCACAATTAACCCTTTTAAATAATTATGAATAGATCACCGAGTTAATCTTGTTTCATTTCACCAAGCACATGCCAATTATGATTTTGGGACTCTTACATTCTGGGCCTTCAAGGGAAACTTCCACTTAGGGTGCTCGAGGGTAAAACATGATCCCAACAAGAGACTCAAAACACCTTAAGTGTTAGTTTGTCATGATCTTACACTATTCCTCGGGGTGCCTACATATCGACTTATGTGTAATTGCATAAGTAGAATCAGGGTTATTATAGTTCATTGAAAATCCTATTAGGGAACTATAATCTTATCCATATTGGACATTGGATATGAAAGAATATAAAATTTAGTATTTTATTTCCACAATTAGTGTTCACATGGTCACATCATAATGCCATTGTTGCATGCCATGGAACTGCAAGGTTCTCAGGTCCAGCGACACAATATTCATAATTGGAGTGTTTGTGAACCATATTATAATAATAATGTATCTAATTGATTACCAAGCGACATGAATGATCACCAGATTACTAGATAAATAAAATTCCATTGCAAGTCACCAGTGAAAATGCATTATAGCTATATTAGGGAGTGGCCACAATTAATTTGTGTATTAATGTGTCACTATTTTAAGGCCCTTTACACCATTATTATACGAACCACATGTCACAATAGGGCCAAGGCACATAATATCTAGTGACAAATACTTACTGAGAATATAATTTGGACCCCTTACATATTTTGTTACATACTAAAAAAGATAGTGTGTTACCAGTGGCTCACATAACAAGGCACGACTAATACAAAATGTCACATCAAGATCATAGTCATGCAAATTATTATATTGTGGACGTAACTACATTCACCGCTATTGTTAATAAATGAACACATCCTTACATTCAATCGAGAGGCAATCTTGGTAAATGATTTCAAAAGTAAGAGCATGAAGAGTCTCTAGGATATAATGCCACGTGTTGAAATCACATGTAGACTATAACCCAAAATAAAATATAATATGTCAACTATCATGAAGGTCGCATGTTTGAATGTTCATGAATGACAAGGTTAACATTCATCTAGAAACAACAAAGAAAAATTATTGCTAAGTACCAAGAGTTTTTCATTCGAACATAGAAGGATAACATTTTTTTACCCAAAACTCAAGATATGTTTATTGCAAACTATTTTTTGGAAGCACAATGAGTGAGAGGGGCAGGGTGCGGGCAAGGGGGTGTGTGTCAATCTTCAATACATTCATTTAATTCCACTTAACATTCATGAGTCATTCATATAAATATATAGATCAATCAAAACATAAGCAACCATACATATGAACATGAAATACAAGAACACATCACATATGTGGGAAACCTTTAAGAGGAAGAAAATCTACTAATTTCTGCAAATGGACTATAGTCATATAAGACAAAAACCAAATTTAGTGAAACACCAATTCCAACTAGCCAAGCACCCATTGACTAGGCTCTATCAAGCACCCACTTGCAAGGAGGCACAGACCCCCTAGATGACTTGGCACTAACGCAACCCCTTAATTGTTTTGATCACCTTCAAAACACTATGTTGTTCAACCAACAGAGGATGACCATCTCTTCAGCGCTTCACACTCTTATCCCTCTCAAGCTGCCTTATAGGCCTCTTCACTTAACTAGGTCTCTTCAAGACTGATTAGGTTGTATGACCTTGATTTTCAAACTCGTATCCTTTGTTAGATATTCATGACAGTCTGTCTACTCTCTTCTGATGGTCTATAAGACCTCCTTCCACTCAAGGATCTTCTATCTCATTCGCTCCTCAATCCAATCCTCTAACTAGCCCAAATAGGCCTAATATGTCTTGTTTATATACACAACTTATGAACACACACCTCTTGGTCGACCACAATTACTTAACCACTTAGCTTGGGCATTCAATAGATCTTAACACATGTTATGAACAAGAATCAATCACACAAATCAGATGGTTACACCTTCATTAGGCCTTATGGAGACCTAATAGGCCTTCTTTAGACACACTTTACACTTTGCTTTCTTTGGAACAATTTCAAACTCCATACATGATAGGGACATATCATATAACATTCAAATAGGCCTTAGCCAACATTCTCTAAGCACCATGACACCTTTTAGGTCCAACCACCACTTGAAACACTCCATTTGCACTGTTCACATTAGGCCTTTGAACACACATAAAATTGTCTTGAACAACTGAAGATAACACATCATTTAGCCATACAATGATGCCAATAAATCACTTATACATAATCTACATGACTTCAGGGTCATCACCATATGCTTGAAACGCTTCAACTTAGGGCAAAAAGGCTAAAACTCATATCTTCAGTATGCTCACTTAAAATTGCCAGAATTGTCAAAAATTAGTTATGAAACTATTTGACATCCAACACTTGAAAGGACATTTTCAATGATTTTCAATACATTAAAAAGGTTTTATAACATCTTCAGAACAACCTCAATCACAAAAACTATAAGCTCTAACAGCAAACATTGTTCTTGCAGACCAATATCTTGACCTTATTTCACACAGTCTTGCTTGAACCGGATAAGCCATTTTGCCTTCAACTTTTCAACCTCTTACACTGAGTTCCAAGATTTTCCAAAGCATGAACATGACTTTTAAGTCACAAACAACACCATGCACTATATTGCATCACTCTTTCATGAAATTACACTCAAATCTAACTTTTCATCATTGCCTAGATTTTGCACATTTTACTCTATTAGCCCTGTGTGCCTCAAAAAATTGTCTTGCAAGAATGAAGCTCAAACATGCTTAAGGCACTCAAATATGATCAACTAAGTATATAGACAAAGTCTACATGACCTCAGGGTCATCATCAAATGCATCAGACATTTTCACTCAGAAGATAAGTGTTCAAGAACACCTCTGCAACTCATTCACTCATAACTGACATATTACCTCAAAACATAGTCATGGTGACTTAAACCTCCAACACCTGTATAGACATTTTCAATGACTTCTAATGCATGTAGATGATCTTATGAGATCATTAGACCATTCTCAGATAAAATAATCATATGTTCAAATCGTAAATATTGGTCTTGCAGACCAATCTCATGACCTTATATCTCACTGTCTTATCTGAACCAGAGAAGTCAATGTGTGAATAATTTTTTCACCACACACATGACCTCCAAAGCTTCTTCCAAGCATGAACATGTCTTATAAGTCCTGAACAACATCTCTATGCACTTGGTTTCATCATTCTATCATGAAAACACATTCCAATTCATCTTCTCACTGTCGCTTAGGTTTTTCACTATTACACCATTAGGCCTATTAGCGACTAGCTAACTTGGATGATTGGTTTAGCACACTCGATGGGTGGAACCTCTCTCTAAACCTTCATAGACATATAGTATGAGTCTCTAGCTCCTTTCATCCATTTGCTTTTCTTGACCAATGCAACTTTTGACTGTAACAACAAATTCTTCACAAACAGGCCTATATTTGCACATTTTCTCTCTCATCTAACTAACCACCAGCACCTAGAGGTACTTGGGAGAGTTCACTACAATTTACAAACACTTACGTAGGCATACCAATCCATTTTGAGCACTTTTGATCAACATCTTCAACATCGAGTCCTTATTAGGGTTTTAAGATGGTTTAAACCAATCTATAGTGTTAAAAATTGTTTATAAAGCATAACCCCTCAATTCAAAAACTAACGCCTGGAAATTTCACTGAGGACCCTTCTCCATCTCTCATGAATAGCTTAGGTTCCCATACAAAGGTTTGACAAGCTAACGAGCACAAGAAAATCCTTCTCAGGGTGAGAACCCTTCATTCTGAGCACTCGAGAGGCCTCCAAACAACTTTTCATGGCTTGTCCTTCAAACTAGAACCTCAAACTTCATGCACATGCCTAAAACAACTTGACTCACCTTTGTCAATGCTCGCCTACTCACACTTGTCTTGGAAACTGATCTTGATACCCCATTAGGCTACACTCTCTCATTACACCATAGTCGTCATACCTGACTAGGCCTTGAATTGACCTTCATGCCTATTTTCATGCTATCAACACCTCACTGTCATACTCAACATCTCACTCTCATGCCATATAACTTCTCTCATGCTTAAACATTGCCATACATACTTCACATGCATTGACAACAGATCATGATACCTACCTCATTAGGCCAGGTAGGGTCCAAATACAGACAAAGACATAATGCCTTATCCTCAAAGACTCATCTTACAACACTTATGAAGGCTTCTACACCTAACTCCCAAGCCCATACAATGCCAAATAACTTCTCACTTGCATGAGCTAACTCACTTCACCATGATACTTACACATTCCTTCTCACAAACTCTAAACTGGGCTTCACAAGACACCTTGACTATGCTCAAACATACTGACTTCAATGATATCACTCAAACTGACATAAGAACACTCACAACACACTGATATCACTGCCCTCATATAAAAACACTCTTTCAAGCTTCTTGACACAACTCATCGCCAACTAACCTTGCTCTCAATAACACTCTAGTAGACCTACTTGTCATCATACCTTCACAAGAACTTTCAATAACAACACTGACAATTTCATACTAACCTGAACGTTGATATCAACTTTGACATCAACCAACAGAGAAGACAAAGCTCAACAAACTCACCTTGTCACATCAAGCTCACAAGCTCATACCTCAAAGACCACTCACCATGCATCTTCACCAGATGCACCTTAACATCAATGACATCAACATTGACATCAACGACAACACTTCTCAACAACAATTCTTCACAAGAAGTCTATAGCTTGAATTGTGATCATAGTCCTTCTCTTGCCCTGACCAAATCCATGAATTGCTCTTGGAGATAACCACCAAGTATGATAAAACACTTTGGGCATGACTCACTTCTATATATATATATATATATATATATATATATATATATATATATATATATATATATGTTGGGTTTTAGTTGAGTGAAAAACTTTAAGAAAAATACGATTGAGTGGTGAGTTTTATGATTGAACTTTTAAAATAAGAGTATATTTAAGAAGAAAAAATATACCATTTTAAAGAGATGGATGATATTTAATTAAAAATAATTTTTAATTATATTTTAATTATTTATTTATTTATTTTTAAATAAGATTAGTATTCAGATATCAAATTTAGTGGAGAATAAAAAAAAATAACTCTATTAAAGAATGACCAAAAATAACTCAAATAAGTTACCCATCAAAATGTAAGTCTTAAATCACTTTTCCTTTCCTTTAATTATAAATCCTAGTTAAATTAGGGGAATTAGGAAAGAAAATATTAAAGCCATCAAATTGTGTTATAAGATTTGGTTCAACACTTACCATAACAATTTCAATAAGCTATAATAATAAAATAATAATGTGAATAAATAATTTAAAAAAATTGTTTTCTAAAGTTTGGTTTAACTTCTACAATAATTATTTAAAGAATATACTATAATGATACTCTAAAACCAACTACAATTTTTTTATTTTATTTTTAAACTCAATTATTCTCAAGTGTATATTATGCATCAATGCATTATGTGGATACATCTAAAATTAATCCTTCTAGATAAATATAGATAAATTACAAAGATATATCAGATATGATTATGAGATCTATAGATTATGGGTCTTTTGTATAAATTACTTCATATTTGAGTAATTTTTTTAAAAAGTGAATGAGCCAAAGTTTGTGTGTGCACAACACAAAAAGGGGTTCAGTCAACTTTCATTGTATTATTCAAATGTAAACATTATATATATTGGGAAGATTTATCTTACAAACAAGGAGACAACATTCATCCCATATCCATAAACATCTCACACTTATCTCTCCTTTATTCTCTCTATCCTATCTCCTACATAACTTCACACAAACCTATCTTCTAATGAGTTGTTCAAGTTCACGTACAACTCTTTAATCTCACACAAATTCATTAATTTTTTATTTATTCACTCATGTGATATATTTTATATCACACTGTAAACTATCTATGACCTAAACACTCATGTGATGACTAATTCCTCAACATTCCCCGCCCCCCGTGCGCGCCCTCCTGCCCCTCTGCCCCCTCGCCTCCCACCCCCTAGAGCGAACACGGGAAGAAGAATCAAACATTTATATTGTCCCCCAAAAAATGGATGTCGGATTCCCCTAAAAATATGTTCATTATAACATTGAAAGTTTTATTACATTGTATTGGAGAGATTGATACATCCATATTTTTATTACAAAAATACCTTTCAAAACTTTATTTAAAACTTTCAACTAATAACATAAAAAAAGGACTAAAGACAGCACATATAAAATCCAATTAACCATTAAATTTATAAACTAAAATAAAATACTGCCTTAAATCACTTAAAAAAATAAAATGAAAACAAATTAAATAAAAATTTATACCTTAAAAAAAAAACTTATTAAACACTCAAAACATTAAAACAAATAAAAACATAATTAAAAAACTTAACATATATATAACAAACTAAAAATAAAACTCATAAATTAAAAACTTAACGTAAAACCAATTAATCAAATTTAAAACTCAAACAAATTAAAAAAAAAAAAAACTAAATATACCTAAACCACTTAAAAAGAACTATACGACAAATTACAACTGGAAAACCACTATTTTTTTTTAACTTAAAAAAAAAGAAAACACAAGGTAAAACCTAAAATAACTCAAAAGAACCAAATACCATCGGCTTTTTCAAACAACCGTGGATAAAAACAAAACTTAAAGTAAACCTAGAAGGAATACCTAAAAGCAAAACCATGGAATTGAAAAGCTAAATATAAAAACTTGATATAAAAAAGGAAAACCACCATTGTGATAAATGGTTTTGATGGTGGGTTTTGAAATGATGGGCAGAAGGGATCCGGTGTGAAAGGAAGACAAGAAACGAGTTGTGTTGTTTGAGAAGTTTAGTGTCACCAAGCTCGTTGTTGGATGCGTATGAGCAGAAGTCATGAAGGTTTGTTTGGATGGTGAATTGATAGAAACACAGGTCGCCAAGCTCGTTGTTGGATGCGTTTGAGTAGGAGCCATGAAGGTTTGCTTGGATGGCGAGATGATAAAAGCACAGGGTAGTAAATTCGATGTTTGGCAAAGGATCTTCAAATTGCTAAAGTAAAAACTTGATCAATACATATATGAATGCATCTTGCAGGTTTGAATAATAAAAAATAAAGTGGTAGGACTTCAAGAGCATTCCATGTGTAGACACTTAAAATCAGAGATTTTGTGTTGATTTTAATATTCTTTGCACTAAATCCCTAATCATCTCTATTCATTTTTAGTTTCCCCTAATCACTATTCATCACCACTATTCACTATTCACTATTTATTATCTCCAAATTAATCTAAAATTGATTAATCAATCTTTCTCTAATTAAAAATTCTATGAATTTTAGAAATTCATAATTTTTATAAATATATAAAATTAAAATTATCCTCACATGCCTTAAGGCTCCACCTATCCCCCACCATTCCAATTTAATAAGACTATCGTTCTCCATGATCTAATTTTAATAATCTATCTTTATTCTCATTGTCTTTTATGATCTAATTTCTTTCAATTTGGTAATCCATCTTTATTCCCATTATCTTTGATGATATGGTTTTCTCCAATTTAATAATCCATCTCATATCCACTTACTAATTTTATCATATGTTCTTCCAAACAAATGTTATATTTATTTATGGGTCCCACATGTTCTTCGCTCTAATTTTTAATTCAAAATTTTTATTATGAATTTAAAATTGCCTTCTATTTTCAGCGCTTGATCTTTATCTCAAGATGGACAGTTCACATCTATTTTCAAATTCTATAAATTAGAAGATTTTCCTCCAATTTAATTAAGATTTTTCATTACAAACTTATTTTGTGAGTATATCTTCGAAACATCTTTATATCTTGCAAGTTTATTCATTGCAAATTTATTATGTTGAGTTCATAAAGGAGTTGCACAATTTCCATCCAAACATATCCAAACAATCCAAAGTTCATATATCAAAATGTTGCCCCGAGCAAATCATCTCAAAATGACAATGGAAGGAGCTTGTAAGGTGTAATTTATATTTTAGTTTTTAACATTTGTTGCTCTAGTTTAGATTGATTGAATTTAGATTAGATATCACTAAGTTTAGTGTTTTTTTTTCATAATTTGCATCTAGATTTCACTCACACATTTGGCATGTCATGTTGGACTTTCCCAAATATTTTTCATCTTATTTTATATTTTATTTTGTTTTATTTTTATTTTTGAAAGTTTAATTAACTTCACTTTCTATTTTTGTGTAAGTTATAGGCTAACTTTTATGTAATTTTTTCCTTTTTTTATTATTTTTATTTTCTTAAATCTAATTAGTTAAAAAAATAGAAAAAAATACTACTATCAAAATTATTATAATTTATAGTTTGGATTTTTATGATTTTTTTTAGGTTGGTTCGGGTTTATATTAGCTCTAACCTATTAATTTTTTATATAAATATGATTTGTATTTTAGGAGAAATCAATAAAATCATGACTATTTTTTTAAAAAAATTAAACTTTAGTGTTTTTTTTGTGTTTATTATTTTTTCTTTTATATTTTTGACTAATTTTAGAGGGTGCCTTGATTATTTAGCTTCCAAAAACACTTACTAATATTTTTGTGTAGCACGTTTGTCAAAGAAAGTTAAAAAACAAGTCACCAAAAAAAAAATTGTTACTATTTTTGCCTGCTTTCAAAGTTTTGATTTATTGCAATAACTAGTTTTCATTTTAATATTTTATTTTCTATAGTAATCAATTCACATTTTTGTTTTGGTGTTAATTAATCTTTTATTCTAAGCATTTTTGTCTATGTGTGTTTTAAGATTGTGTATGCTCTTTCTTTGGCGTTACATTGATGACGATACTTAGGAATCAAAAATAACTTTACAACTTTCATATTACCCAAGGCAATACTTTTGCATATGCTATTTTTTTAACGTCACATTGGTGACGATACTTGAGAATTATAAGCAAGTGTCATTCTTTTATTTTTATTTTCTTAGAGGCTCTATCGACCGTGGATTTCATCACCACGCAATAGGCCAAAATTTGTGTACCGACATAGTATAAATAGCAAGATCAATGGTTGTTAAGGCAAACATGAAACTTCATACAGGATCTTGTGAAGGTGAGGAGTTAACTCTCTGATCCAAGCATTAGATAACACCCTATACATATTTGAGCTTCATTGTACCGAAACATATCTCGAGGACTTCCTTAACTAAATTTGTATGTAATTTAAGTCTAGGTAAGCCATTCCATCTGTTTAATATGTAGTGTGTTGGTTAATAATTATCATCGAGAAGTGACTTCTCCCACACTCTTGAAACTGAACTTAGTGGGTCATAGGAGAGATATAATCCTCCATGGTTGGTTCTTTTAAATATTAGGCTACAACTAATGTAACGAACAATCAAGTGACATAGGAAGCCTATGGGTTACTCAAGTCCTTTTTGCCTAGATTTTTCACCTTTTCTTATAATTGCACGAGTGTTATATTTTACTATGTGTTGAAAACCTTGAGTGTAAACACAAATACTTTTAAGTCTATTATCTAAAAAATCATTGACATCAAAACATTCAAAGCCAAACTCAAAGCCATTTAATTATCAGTCAATTTTTTTTTTGTTACTTTGATCAATTATCAGTTTAGTGTTAAGTTTTTTTGAGTCAATTTTTCTTGTAAGTAATATCCCCTGTCTCTATAAAAGTGGCTTTGTTGAGCAATCTCTTGATCAATCTGGTCACAAATCCAAATCCAAATAATCCTAGTCTTAACCTAGGGTTGAATCCAATCAATTTTATTTGAATCAAAATCAAATCAATCATCCAATAAGTCCAAATCCGAGTTTGAATGTGCATTCAACCTCACCCATCGATCAATTAAATCCAAATTTGAATACTTATTCAAGTTTAGTCATCTATTAATTGAATCCAAATTTGAAAGCTTATTCAACTTTACCCATCTACCAATTGAATCCAAACTTGAATAATTATTCAAGTTTACCCATCAATCAATCATATCTGAACATTAACTAATCAAATCTAAACTTGACTAATTATTCAAATTTACTAATCAATCATCTAATAAATCCAAATCTGAGTTTGAATGTGCGTTCGATCTCACCCATAAATCAATCATATCCAAGCATCAACCAATCAAATCCAAACTTGAATAGTTATTCAAGTTTACCAATCCAAACATTAATCAATCAAATTCAAACTTGAATACTCATTCGAGTTTACCAATCAATCAATCGATAAATTTTAAGGCTTTACCAATCAAAATTATTCAAATTAATTTACAAGTTCTAATCCATCCACAAATAAAAAGTCATCAATCACAAATCAAACTGTATTTATCCAATCCTCAAGTTTCAACATTAGTATCAATCAAAACCAACCCTTTGGTTCAATTTGACAACCACTTTCAAATTTATGCTTGAACCAAACCCCATTCACAATTCAACCCCCAATCCAATCGAATCCAAACACAACCTTCCATCCAAATCCAACCTTTAATCTCAACACCTATCAAAACTAACCATTTAACATCCATCAAAATCAACCATTTGGTTCTACATCTAATTCATTCCCAAATTTGAACCAAAATACATCAAATGCATATTTGTCCACACATCCATCTAACTTCATGAGTCCACCTAATATGGATACTTTCACTTTCAACACAAATCTACCAAAATCCATCCTTCAATCCAACATATCTATCAAATCCATCCTTTAAGACAAATCAATTCATCAACACTCCACCCCATAGTCCACATTCCCAAATCATTGAATACATCACAAAGAACAAAAATCAGGGCTTGCTACAAGCTTTAAGTCTAGGAGCCAAGTTTTCTTTTGATTTTAAAACCCAAACCATTCCAAATCACCCTAACACTAAGAACTCTATTTTTCAAAATCAACCAAGTCTCCCATCCACTAGTTATATCCTTGCTTATGGCATTCTTTATCAAACTAGCAAAGGGAATCTAATTATATCATCCCAACCATATAGTGTCACTTCATCTCCAGAGCCACACCAAATCCAAAGCACCTAACCTCCCAACAACATTACCATGTATAGTGGTCAGCCTAGTCAAAAAAATCACAAACACAAATTCACTCCTTTGGGACAATGCTATGATGTGGCCTTTTGAAAGTTAGTCTCTTAAATTTAATCATATTTCCAAACACCAAAAAAATGATGAAAATGCCCCAAACCCTGAGTGGTATAGAGAGATAAAGAATATTATGACTATCACAAAATAGAAGTTCATTCCACAAATCGTTGTATGAGACTAAAACATTATATCTAAAATTTAATTGACAAAGGGTATGTTGTGGTAGAGCCAAGTGTATCTATTGATGCTTAACATTGCGCTGTTTCCAACACCAATATGGAAAGTTTCAGGAATGTGGGACTTGCGAACTGAAACGACCTCTAGATTTTAAAGAAGCTGGCTCTTCTTTATTTCAAATGTATTGTGGGAAAATGGGATAAAAATTAAATGAAATCACCAATGTAATGAAAGAAAATTTAACTATGGCAATGTGCCTGAGTATGATTCGTTCCTTAATACTAAGCATAGTGAAGTTATCTTTAGGATTCAATTACATTAAAGAGCAAACAATGCATGATCAATGTAAAAGATGAAAACAAATAGAATCAAAGGCTCACAACTTAGATTATTTTGCAATAACATAGAAAATATCAACAAAGGCACAGAACTCAGTCTTCTTATTAATTTTTAAATCACATAAAAGACACTGATACATGCACAGTTATACAAACTTTCTGAATTAAGAAAACAGAACAAAGGCAAATGATATTACTGGCCACAGCAAGAAAGTCTCAAAAACTTCTTGTAAATCTCTAATAACAATCTATATGCAAAAAATTCTCTCCCTTTCCTTTCTTCTTCCCTTTTCTCCTCTCGAACCTGCGATTTGAACCCATATTTATAGCATAGGACTGGCTCTAGATTGCCCGCACCATCAAATCCCAACGGTCTAACCGAACTAAAACTTAACTGAAAGTGTCTAACAGAAGATATCTTTCAGATCTGAAATAGTTAGCCTCTCTGCAAGTTCATTCGCTGAAACAGATACTCATGGCATTTCTCAGTGTGAAATAGGGGATGACACTTGGCAGCATCCACTAGTCTTAACAAGTGACACGTGGCAGCTTTCGCTTGTCTATAGAAACTTTAGATACCTTTTGAGAATCATGTGGAAGATGACACATGGCGGCTTTCGCTGAGCTTTAGAAACACTATAGAAACATTTGGAATTCATTTAGATTCACACAGACGATGACACTTAGTGCGCTTTGCTTACTTTAGCAATTCACCCGGGGCCCACCACAGTCCTTTCTCAACAATAAAATAAAAGAAAGACACTGCATATGTCGACACTTGGCGGTCTCTGCACATATTACAAGGTACATGTGGCGCTTTTCACATAACTTAGAGAAACATATTAAAACCTTCCACAGTTGCCACTTGGCACCTTCCACGTGACTGAGATGTTAGGTTGTGGAGCTAAAAGCTTCACCCAAATGCAAACATGGAGGTTGCTGAGTGTCACAGTCACTGACGTTGGTTAGGCCAACTAACGTCGGTCAGGTGGAGACAGAAAGTTGTCGACATCAGTCAGGGATCTCTCAACATCGGTCATCTCCAAACAGACAATGATTGACATCGATCACCTGTGCGGTTCTAGAACTATCGATTTCACTGACAGTTAGTTAACGAATCGGTTGTTTGCATGTTAAAGACTAATTTTAGTCTTGAGCTGCAGGTTTCTAATTATTGTAATTGGATGTCTAATTATTGTTTGGCATGAGATCTATATAATAGACTCATGGGCTGTATTGTAAAGTGTGCTAGAGAGAGAGCAAGGTTAGCTCCTTCAGAGAGAAGAGAGCATGGTTAGCTCCTCATAGTGCCACAGTGCCAAGTGTGTATGATTAGGTAGATCTGCGAGAGAGCAAGATTTGGTAGAAGATTCACAGGGGTGCTGGTGTCAGTTTTATAGAATCGGGTGTGTATGATCTCGATCGACAGGTGTGCAAGCCAGGTTGATCTGCGGTATAGCAAGATCAGGTGAGATCTACATGTATAAGTAAGATCGATTTGATTTGCAGGTTGTTGCAAGTTCATGAGAGATCTACTTGGAGTGCGTTGTGTACTCAGTTGAGTATGTGTGTATACTCGGTGGTACTGGTAGTATTGATACTGTCTGGTTGGAGGTGAACATCAACTCTGTGTTTGAGTTGTTTGTTATGACCGTGATTGAGAGAGAGCTTTAAGGGAAGATTACTGGTATGCCCTAGATGTGTGGGAGCTCTAGAGGTGTGAAAAGAAGAGTGTGGCACTTCTTTATTGTAATTTCTTTCTGTAAGAATATTAATACAATTGGATATTGTCTCTCATATTTTGTGTTATTTTTGAATTTTAGTTATATTTTACTTCTGGTTAAATTCTGTGTTTAGTTGCTTATACAAAGGTAATCAATTGTGCTCCTAATTTTGACAGTGGAATCAGAGCTGTTTGTTGTTCTAGATTTCTGACAAGTGGTATCAGAGCTAAGGTTACAGGTTCACAGAGCCTGGTTCGGAGCAGGTTTGTATTTGATTACAGGTCACTCTCAGGGGTTTCTGATTGAGTGGGAGTATAGCAATGACAAAAAAAAATACACTAAGAATAGAAAAATTCAAAAACAAGAATGGTCAATTACGGTGTTATGAAAAGAAAGAGCAGGTAAAGAAAGATTGCTGGTTGGTAGAAGATCAGCATGAAGGAGCATGTGTTGCAGGTATTATTGCACTGGTTGTTCTTTTATATTCCTTGGATAAAGTAGAATATTAGTTTATAGATTATGTTGCCTCTTTCCATGCAGCCTCAAATAGAGTATTTTTCCATGTTAAGGTCCATGGAGACTTTAAAAAGATTTATTTAGGGGTTGGTGAGCCTTGTCAAAGTATTGGTAAAGGAGAAGTGCGGCTAAAATTGTAGACGGCCAACACATGAGTGTTGAAGGATGTCATGCAGGTCCCAGTTCTGAAGATGAGGTTAATTTCTTCAAAAAAGTTGGGTGATGAGAGATGCACAGGAACTCTCACAGTAGATGCACTTGAATTAGCTGGTGGTAAAAAAATAGGTACTCTTTATCTACCTGTTTGTATTACTGATTCTTCTTCTGTTGCGAAGACGTGGCTTTGTAGGCTTGGTCACATGAGCAAGAAGGAGATGCATGTTGTTAAGAGGAAGTCATATGTGTTTGACAAACTTAAGAACTGGAAAGCCTTGGTGTTCATGGAGGAGATGATGGACAGAGATCAGCGGATGGGGCTGGATATCTCTGAATAGGGCAGTTTGGACAGGGTTTTGATCTAAAGTGAGCTTCGAGTAAAAAGTCATCACTCACAAGAAAACATAGTTACCGATGTTGGTCAGGGGGAACTGATGTCGAACAGACAGGTACCGAAGACGGTCATGTGCAGATCAGAGTCGGTAGTGTCAGGTAGAGCATCACAGATTGTGTGGTGGTTTGTCTTCAAGATTGAGCTTGAAGAGGGATACAAGCTAGAAAACAAATTAGACAATGTACAGGTACAGGTACAAGTGCAGATGTTTATTTCCAAGTGGGAGATTGTTAGGTTGTGGAGCTAAAAGCTTCACCCGGATGCAAACATGGAGGTTGCTGAGTGTCACAGTGGTCGACATTGATCAGGCCAACCGACGTCGATCATGTGGAGACAAGAAGCTGTCGACATCGGTCAGGGATCAGCTGACGTTGGTCATCTCTAGACAGACAGCGATCGACGTCGATCGCTTGTGCAGTTCTAAAACTGTCAATTTCACAGACAGTTAGTTAACGAATCGATTGTTTGCATGTTAAAAACTAATTTTAGTCTTGAACTGCGGGTTTCTAATTATTATAATTGGATGTCTATTATTGTTTGGCATGAGATCTATATAATAGACTCATACGCTGTATTGTAAAGTGTGTTAGAGAGAGAGAGAGAGCAAGGTTAGCTCCTTCAGAGGGAAGAGAGCATGGTTAGCTCCTCGTAGTGCCACAATGCCAAGTGTGTATGATTAGATAGATCTGCGAGAGAGCAAGATCTGGTAGAAGACCCATATGGGTGCTAGTGTCGATTCTGTAGAATCAGATGTGTATGATCTCGATCAGGTGTGCAAGGCCAAGTTGATCTGTGATATAGCAAGATCAGGTGAGATCTACATGTGTAAGTAAGATCGATTTGATTTGCAGGTTGTTGCAAGTTCATGAGAGATCTATTTAGAGTGCATTATGTACTCGATTGAGTATGTGTGTATACTCGATGGTACTGGCAGTATTGATAATGACTGGTTGGAGGTGAACATCAACTCTGTGTTTGAGTTGTTTGTTGTGACCGTGATTGAGAAAGAGAGCTTTGAGGAAAGATTACTAGTATGCCCTAGATGTGTGGGAGCTCTAGAGGTGTGGGAAGAAGAGTGTGGCACTTCTTTATTGTAATTTCTTTCTATAAGAGTATTAATACAATTGGGTATTGTCTCTCATATTTTGTGTTATTTTTGAATTCTAGTTATATTTTACTTTTGGTTAAATTTCGTGTTTAGTTGCTTATACAAAGGTAATCAATTGTGCTCCTAATCCTGATAGTGGAATCAGAGTTGTTTATTGTTTTAGATTCCTGACATGAGAGAAGCTTATTGAAAGAAGCTTTTGAAGCTTATAAGAAATTGAAACACAGATGTCGACACTTGTCAGGCTCTGTGGGTATATAATAGGACATATGGCGGATTTCGCTTTACTTAGAGAAATTATAATGTGTCCTGGTTGATGACACTTGGCATGTTTCGCATGACTCTGAGACTTGGACAAAACTTAGGCAAAACAAAAATTTGTGCCCACGCTCTGTGTCAAAACTTTCACTGCCAAAACTAAAACACTCAGGGATAAAACTGGAGCTCACAATTGAAACTCAAAACAAAATGTAGAGTATTTTACTCTACAGTTCTTGGTGACCCTGAGGACTTTTAAGCTTGCTCAAAAAAAAATCCAAAGAATATATAAAAAATGTGGCAAAAATCACTAATTTTGTAAGGCCGTCTGATAAACAGACCATTCAACATCAGATAGTCTTTGTTTATTTTGCAAATCTTATAAGGCTAAATCAAGGTTGATGATGTCTTTGTGCGAAAAACTCTACAAAACATGAATTGCAGTCTTCAATTGGAAATCAAGCTGGGCTATGGGGAACAAGACAACTTCCACTTCTGGCACTAATGAAGCATCTATTAAACCCTAGAAAATTGCCTGATCATTTTGTCTGGTTAACAACAAAGGCTTAATCTCATCAACCATTAACACAGTGTTGCTGTCAGGAAAAGGGGAGGGAAGACCCAATTGCACCAGATCTTCAATATGCTTTTTCATGTCTTTTACTCCCTCTTTTACCACATCTAGGAGCTCTTTGTAATTAATTGCTGTGAAGTTGCAACTGAGAACTTTGTTCACCTTTTTTGCAGCAATCATTTTGTCACTAATCTCTGTTGTTGATAACGTTTCATCAGTTATGTCATATAGTTTTTTCAATAGCATTTGAAAATCAAACACTCTCAAAGAGACAGTGGACAGAGTGGCCTGAACTGAAGTCTCCACCTTTTCGCACAACTTCTGTGCATTTAGCAGGAAAGTTAGAGAGGGTCTGAGCTGAGTAATCTCTTCAGAGATTGTTTTCCATACTGATACATATAGCTCCTTGACCAGGTTTAGAACTCCTGCATTTTTTGGCCTATTAGCCAACTCAAGTGTCAATTATTTTGTTATTTGTTGCTCAGCTTGAAGTTGGGCCTGTATGGCGGCGGTATTGTTTTGATCATTCAGCAGCTTCTGCTGGAACTGAGTGACCTATTGCAAGTTTTACTGACATTTTTTCTGTAGTGTTGCCTTTTCCTACCTTAGGGCTGTCACTGTAGCTTTCTCTTGTGTCAACCCTTTTTTCAAAGAAGCATTTAGGAATTGAATAGCCTGGTGAATCTGACAAAAAATAGTGTCTTGCAGTTATTTGTTGAGACTCTCTATTTCATCATTCTTTGTTTTGATTTTTGTACCCAAATTGCTACCATTTGCTTTCTCTTGAACCAGATTAGCCTCCATCTTCTGCAGCTTCTTTAATACTTTCAAATAATCAGTAGTTACAATAGAAGTGGTTTCATTCAGCAGTTCAACCCTGTCTTGTGGTCTAAAAAGTGACATATCCATAGCCACTGCACTCATTGTATAATCTTGAAGCTGCATCTACTCATTTGGCCTGACTACATTAGATGAAAAATGAGTCACAATTAGTTACTATTGGATTGGGTCAAATAGTGACCTCATGTGTGGTGTAGCCAGAGCTTTATTATCTTTCTTCCTTTTTTAGCCATCTGGGCTTCCCTAGCCTTCTTAACACTGTTTGCTTGAGCTTGAAAGGTAGAGGGAGAGGCAATATACCCACCTGCAAAAGGATAACCCTGTGGCAATCCATAGGGAATAGCCAAATATTGGCTAGGGAGAATCTGGGGAGGTATTCTCTTTAGGACATAGGGGAAAAAGGGAGGCAATGATGTGGCTTATGATGACATGGCATGAGTAGTAATAAGTCAGGGAAATTGAGAAATTGGCACAGCAGAGGTGGCAAGGGATAATATTTGCCCAGTTGGGATTGCCACCCCTATAGAAGAAGAAAAAGACTGAAAAGAAGAAGAAATAACACGTATCTAAAGAGAAATAGATGTACTCAGTGGTTGATGCTGTGAGGGCTCTACCTCATCATCTAAATCAGGTTGAAGTTTCAGCTTCTTATGTTTCCTTAGTCTTTCTTCTTCTTGTTGTGCTTCCTTCTCTTCAACGTTTACCACTACTGCTAGTGGTGATTGCACAAAATTAGGAACCCCAAAGGTTGACACTGATGAAGAAGCTTTTGGTGGTGAGGATACCACATTATTTTGTTTTTTATAGCGATTGTAGATGAGGTTTGTTCTGGGACCTGCATTATATGAGTAGATTTTGCTTCCCCCTCTGACACTCCACCCTGTGTTTGCGGTTTGCTTGTATCAGGGCTAGAGACAGGAGACGGATGCCATTCATTCTAGATTGCCTCTCATTTTTTATCTGAGTTTATATTACCAAAAGAGTGAGTTATCTCAAAAATCTCCTGCCTATATTTCCAATAGTCTTCTATTTTCTTGGGTTTCCAACCTTTGTTCTTCAATGCCCTTTTTAAACCAGAAGTCATTCTAATTTTAGGGTCAAAAACCTTTTCTTTAACATAAAAGGTCTCTTATGGCCTGGCCTTTTGAAAGAGCAAATCTGTCAATTCTACATACAAATTAAGAATATCTTCCTTAGAGTTTCTTCTGTCTTCCCAAAAGGAACGGCCTTATGCACAATTTTAGCGTCGATCTTGTTATTCTTGACCCATAAGGTTATGAAATTACTTGGGTCATATCTCCATTTATCTTCAATCATAAAGAAACCCAAGATAGTTAACTTTCTCAGCAACATGTGCTCAGCATCTCTGGCCTCTAGGGCCATTTTTTTTTACCCATGAAATATCATACATTTTCTTTTTCTTCTTGCCAGTGCCATAGTCATTATCAACCACAAACACTTGCCATGTGACCTCTAAGAATGTTAATCTAATAGTCAAAATCTTGGGTAGCAACACTGGTTCTCTATTAAAACCATGGACCCTAATGATGGTATGATGAGATCCAAAAAAGTAGTCACAGGAAATAGTGCAATTTGTCATGAGGCTTTTGACACTTGAAATTAATCTATTTTCAACAAGCTTTGGGCTTAGGTGACAAAAGGTAGGGGCAAAAAAAAGTTTTCAAAATTCATATGGGTCAGACATTTTAGATAAGATATGTGTCCATGCGGACACAGGAATGATCCTATTATAATCAAAACTTAGGTCATACATATTCAGATGCATATATTGTGAAAAGATGCCAGAGTTTTGATATAATATGAGGTGAAATAGATAAGAAGAATACTTGAAAACTCTTTTAAATTTAAAGTGAGTGAGTTGGTCAACCATTGAATAGGCAATCTACTCTGATAAGTCTAGTTGATACTCTTGAGACTTGTCTACAATTTTTAATCTGAAGAGAATGGCCATTTGCCAATCATAGACAGTTATGTCCTTCATTCCAAAAATAAATGTCATCATGGATAGTGCCTCTTGACTGGCCTGTGCAAATTGTGTCCTTCTTGTTGATAGCACTAGCACAACGATATCATCATCTCCTAATTGCAATTCTGATCTAAGAAATCTCAATTGATTATTAATGTTTGCCCAATTTTTTTGCATTTTGGCAATGGTGGAAAATGTCGCTGTTTTATCATGATATAGGGCCAACATGTCCCTAATGGCCTTCGATGTAATTTGCATCATGAATTGACCCTATTGTATGGTGTTCAAGGGTGCATGAAACAATTTTGTGCACATTTCAACTAAGTCGGGGCATGGATGTACCCCTGAGACAATGAATTGTGTTAATTGAGAAGTTCATATCCTCATCCCAAATGTTTCGAATTGTCTAGCTTTGGCCCTCTAGATACATCTTTGGTGTGCCCCTTCTCGCAGAGCTTTGCCAGACTTTTGAAGGGTTGGGTTTGCGATTCTGTCTGCAAAATCCTTCACCTTTGCTGGGTCGATCGCATAACCAACTTCGGGGACTCTAGTCCTTGGATAGCTCCTTAAGGGTTATGCAGGGGCCGAAACATATGATTTGTTGGGGAGAAGCTTATCAATGGATTCATAAATCTTAAACCCCTGTTGTGAAGACTATGCCTCCATATTTATGTCTATACTTGGAATCAGTGAACTTATGTAACAAGTATGGAAGCTTTGCAACAGGGAAGACACTTTTACTAAGTAGGTTTTGCTATGAATTGAAATTCAGGTAACAAAAATTTTACTTACAAATGTAGGAATGGATGAAACACAGTTAAGCCTTAACTCTTGTTATTACGATATTTAATAACACATCAAGTCTCATAAATGGCATTACAACTGAAAAACTGTTAGTAAATCTTATTAAATCTGCGTGGGATAGCATGTCAAACACGTCATAAAAGTGGCTGTGTAAAGGTACCTTGGGGAACTTTGGGGATTTGAGAGAGAATTAGTGAATGTGAGAGTTTTGAAATTTTTGAAAAGACTTTGAGCTGCGGCCACGTGTTCATAGAACACTTATTAAAAGAAAAAGTGGGAAAGAAAAAAAAGAAAAAAAAGGGAAAACAGAGCAACAAGGAAAGGGAAACTATCTAACTATAATACATGGGAGATACTGCTTAAATGAAATGTTTCAGGTAGATCCCATTCATAGAAATATCTTCGGATTCGTCCTCCATCATTTCGATATCAAATGAATTTTGTTATTTACATGTACGAATCTTATAGGGGCCATTCCACAATGCCTCAAATTTATTGTGTCGACTCGGCTTGGCAGCTTTCGCATCCCATTTCAAAACAACTGAGCCTACTTCGAAATGGGGGTTTGAATTCTTCTTATCAAAGCAATTTTTAATTATTTTTTTATGTTTCATTAATGATTCATGTGATGTATCCCTCTTTTTTTGAACTTTCAAGAGCTCAACAAGTCTGACCTGCATGGGGCCATTCTCCTCAATTTCAATCTATTTTAATAATTGGAGAGCATGAATCTCCAAGCTCAGGGGCATTACAACAAGCTTACCATAGACCAATTCATATGGAGAAATCTTTGTCACTTGTTTAGGCGTAACTCTATCAGCTCACAATGCTATATTAAGCACTTTATGGCACTCTTTGTGATGATCAGCCTCTATTCTCCTAATAAGTCTAATCAGGTTCTTGTTAGTTGATTCTGCCAAACCATTACTCTGATGGTAATAATTTGAGAAATTTTTTCAATAGATTCTATACTTTAGTGAAAAGTCAGATATTTTTGCCCCTAAAAATGTCTTAGCATTATCTAAAATTATGGTACGAGGAGGCCCAAAGTGAGTAGTGATATCCCCCAGAAAGTCTAGGATCACATTTTTTGTTGCTTCTTTGAGTGGCACTGCCTCACTCCATCTAGTAAAATAATCTATTACAATTATAATCTATTTATGTCCCATACTCGACACCAAATTGATCATTCTAATGAAGTCAAGACCCCATTGAGCAAAGGGTTCATCAACAATTATAGGACTAAGGGGCATTACTGCATTCCTTCTCTTCCCCACATAATACTGACAAGATTGACACTCTTTGACCAGTTAATAACAGTCTGTAAATAAAGTGGGCCAGAAATAACCTGCCTGACTTATCTTTATCGCTGTGGTTCTTGTAAAAAAAGTCCACCTGAGACTCCACGGTGCATTTCATGTAGTATTTTATAAGCCTCATCTTTCTCTATGCATCTTAAAAGTATGCCATCAGTATTTATTCTGAAAAGAACTTGGTCAATTAAAACAAAATGGACCCCTTGCTGCCTATATTATCTCCTCTTGTCTTGAGAGAGCTCTTTTAGGAAAATCTCATGTTTCATAAAATACATTATGTTTGTGACCCAGGAGTTCTGATCAATTTCTTGTATCCTCAATACATTTTCTTTTTATGTTTCTTTAGTTATCATCTTTTCCATATCTTGAGCCATGTATTGGCACAACCCCCTACCTTTGACCAGCGTAGTGGGTCTGACCTCTACATCATACTCAAAGATCTTTGTTATCCAATTTGCTCTTTTTCAGTAATTTCACCTTTCATAATGTATTCTCTGACACTAGGATGAGCCACAAGTATTAGAATCTTATTTTTTGATACCATATGCCTGAATTTCTTGAAGGCTTTTACCATAACATATGCCTGTTTCTCCATAAAATTGTATCTGGCTTCATACTCCCTAAGAGTCATTGAGAAAAAGGCTATTGGGTGTTCTCCCTCTTGTTGATCATCTTTTTGTGTTAGGATAACACTAAACTATCCTCCATAAACATACATTATAAAAGACTTAGAGAAGTCTGGGTTACTAAGTTCTGGGGCTGTTGAAATTGATTTCTTGACCTCCTCAAAAGCTTGTCTTTCTCTGTAGTCCACTTGAACACCAGGTTTTTCTTCAACAAGAGTGTCACTAGTCTCATTAGGCCTGCAAAGTCTGATATGAATCGACTAACAAAATTAATCTTTCCCAAAAAAGACCGAACTGCCTTCTTATTTACTGGTAGGGGCAAGTTCATTATCGCTGTGACTCTCTCTAGATCTATAGAGACTCCTTCTTTGGATACTATATGTCCCAGTAGTTTGCCTTGAGGTACTGCAAAGATACACTTCTTGAGATTTAGGGATATTCTAAACTCTTAACACTTCTTAAAAATAGATTCTAAATGACCAAAATGATCAACAACATTCTTAGAAAAAATAGTGAGATCATCAAGATAAATTAGAGTGATTTTATTTATGAGTTCTCCAAATGCTACATCCATTGCCCTTTGAAAAGTGGCTCTAGCGTTTGACAGGCCAAATTGCATCTTGGCATATGCAAACGTTTTTCATTTGGTAGTAAATGCAGTATTGTGTTGGTCTTCATCAGCCAACCAAATTTGATTGTATCCAGAGAAACCATCTAGCAAGGAAAATCTCTCTGATCTAGCCTCAGTCTGTAAAATTTGTTTCATAGAGGGCAAGGGATAGTGATCTTTCAAAGGTGCTCTATTTAAGTCTCTGAAATCTACACAGAGCCTTATGTCACCATTCTTTTTTCTGTCTAGTACTAGACTGGATACCCAAGTTGAGTGTTTGATTGAAAAAATTATTTTAGATTTTAAGAGTTTCTGCAACTCATCCACCATAAGAGGTTCAATCCTTGGATTCACTGGCTTCTGCTTCTGTTTGACTGGCTTAGATCTTTCAGTCAGTTCTATGGTGTGCTGAATGATGTCTCTGTTATAGCCATTGAGGTCTTCATAGGTCCAGGGTATTACTCTGTCATATCTTTCACACAAGTCAATTAGTCTTTCCCTTTCCTCAAGGGTTGTGGAATTTTCAATCTTTAGTTTTCTCCCTTCACTCGTATCTCATAATACTCTATTTTATTTGCTTGAAACATTTTCTTCTCTAAGCTTACATCTTCTGGATCAAATAGGTTTTCTAAAGTAATCAAGTCTTTGAGAAGCTTATTGGTCTTTAATTGAATAATTTGGTCTCCATATGCTTCTTCAATTTTGGGTTGCAATTGATCAGCAAATTCTCCTGACTATTACAAAAATGAGAGTACCTGAAAATTATTTTCAAAGACTTGCTAATTTTCATTATTGTCTGGGATAGTTGGCCTTACTATAACTTTGATTGACTCATTGTTGACTAATAAATCAGTTGTTGGGTCAAACTGTGAGCCAATCTGTGCCATTCTATCTGCTTCAAAATTTTGGGTTCTAAAAATTACTTCAATATTGAAAGCTTCAAAATCATCTATTAAGTCCTAAATTCTGTGTCTATAGGATCTCATCCTTACATTTTTGGCTATTGTCTTTTCTCTTATTTGTTTCACCACTAGTTCTAAATCTTTTTTTACTATCAGATTCTTTACTCCCTTTTTCTTGGCTAACATGAGCCCATGTACTAAGAATTCATATTCAACATCATTATTAGTGCAAGCAAATTGAAAATAGATAGCTCTTACAAAAATTTCACCATTTGGAGCAACAAGACAAATTCCTGCTTAAGCACCATTTTTACTTCTAGCCCCATCAAAATTTAAGGCCCAGATTTCTAAGTCCTTTTCAGATTCTTGAGTCTTTGGCGTTTCTTCCCTTAAAACATTTAGAATTTCATGGTCTTCATCAAATATTGCATAAGTGCCCAAACCAATAGAGTCATAATTTCCATATGAGTCACTTTGCATCATAGTTAACAAAAGGTTATTTTCTTCCTCTTGGTCATGTTTAGTCCAGTCACCTAACTCTTCAACAAAGACCCTTTCTTCCTTATTCAGCATAGCATGAGTTGCCTCTAATTTTGAAGTTGGTTCATTGGTGATGTAATCCTTAGATAGTGACTCAGATAGTATTTTCATTTTTGTACCATATTTGGCTCTTAGGATGAGGTGAGACCAATCAAGTGACATAACCTCCTATCTTGGCTGTGAAATCTCTAGATAAACATAAGCCAAATATATGGGGTATATATATGACTATCACATTCTGATTGACAATTATATTAGGGCAAGTAAACAATTGCAATGGGAGTTGTTTAATTTTCTCTATTGTTTGCACCGATTTCCCATCCAGCTTCATAACTCCTCTAGTAAGTGGCTCATATTTTATTTTTAAAGCATCTGCTATTTGTTTAGGCATTACTATAATACTGGCCCTTGAGTCTATCATTGCATTATGTAACAGTTTCTTTCCAACTATCAAAGTTAAATAGAAGAGCTCTGATTTAGATTTGCTAATCTCTGGTGCATTGTTCAAAAGGGTTGTTATCTGTAGAGGAACCGTGTCTTTGAGCTTTTCTTTATTAGCAGGTCTTCCTTTGGTACCAGTATGTTTAGGCACTGTTTGGCCATGCAAAGCTTCTTGCAATAGTGTCTTTTGCTCAGCAAATAGCTAACATGTCCCATATTGGCACATGTGCTGGGGTCCTCTTCTGCTGTTCCACCACATTCACCGGTCCTAGTGCTTAGGTTTTTGGATAATAAGGTTGTTTCCAAAATCAGTTATGCTCATTTTTAGAACAACCCCTACGAAACTTGTTTGTTTCGTGTTTTTCTTTCGAAGTTTATTTTTCGAGACAAGTTTTTTTGTTCTCACGTTTGCTCAACTGACATCGTTCAAAGTTCATAACGTTATTTTATTATATTTTTCTCAAAATGCAAAAATCGTTACAATCTTGATGCGACCAGGGAACAAATTTTTTATTTCCCAGAGTTAGTCTTTTGTTGGATTTTCATGCAAATGTGGCAAAAAATACTGCCAATGCATTTTTTGTCTCGATTCCATGCAAAGGTGACATTTTTCGCCACCCTTGCATTCGACATGCAAAAGCGGCATTTTTTGCCACCTTTGCATGTGTTTCTTTCCTCATATGCAAAAGCGATGAAATTCACTGCCCCTGCATATCTTTCAACTCCAATGCAGGAGCAGCAATTTTTGTTGCCCCTGCACTGCCTCAATTTTTGCACGCAACATTTATGGCTGCACGCGTCGAGTGTTTGGGGGCAATTTTTGCCTCATTTAATCTCTTTTTTATCCATTTCTACCTCATTTCTTCCATTCCTCCTCTTGCCCTCTGCCTCTAGACGATCAAGCAAGCGGGAAGAAGCGCATTTTTGCTGGATTCAAGCCCTCGTCGCTTGTTGTTTTTCAGGTAGGTCTTTGTTTTTGCTTTTTATTTTATTTTTCTTTTCTCTTTCTTGTTCTTTCTCTCTCCTTGTTTATTGTTTTATTTTCCTCTTCTTGCTCATTGAATGAGGCGTTTCTCTTTCCCCTCTCGCCGCACCTTGACCCTCCTTTTCTCTTTCTTCCCATTCGGCCTTCTTTTTCTCTCGTGTTAAGGCAGTGAATTTCGTCGCCCTCTTATTTCCTCTCAAATTCTTACCCGTGTAAGGGTGGCAAAATTCACTGCCCTAACACAGATCTATTCTTTGACAAGCACTGGCGACAATTTTTGCCACCGATGCGACTCGACCCAACTTAGGTGTAAGGGCGGTAAAAATCACCGCCGTTACACCCAAGTTTTCTAACAGGTGCAAGGGCAGCAATTTTTGCCGCCCTTACACGTTCCTCCCCTCCAACATGCATCGATGATAGAAATTACCGCCGATGCATTTTCTTTTCCCTCTAACATGCAAGGGCGGCAATTTTTGCTACCTATGCATGCAGATCCCTTCCACATGTAAGGGCGGCATTTTTTTCTGCCCCTGCATCATTTTTATCTATTTTTCTCTAACTCTAATGAATTTTCACTTCTTCTATTTTTTGTGCCCACTCCTCCTTTCCTCTTGCTTTCTAACCTGCTTGCACCTCAGCCTTTTCAAGCTCTCTTCCTTGGTCATGATCACCCGACGTGTAATTTCTCTATATTGCTAATTTTTCTCTAATTGCGTGATCATGACTCTTATCGCAGTTTCTCCCAAAAATCCTCATTCATCAATGTGCTCTCAACAAAAGTTCGTCTTGATGACTGAAGCTTCTTCAAAGAAGTCGAAGGCAATGAAGTATCAGTATCAAGGTGTCTTTCCAATCACCTCGATCACTTTCAATGTCGATGACATTAGAGACATAGAGATCAGTCATGTGGATATGGCCGAGTTGAGAGAACCAAGGAGAAAAATCTGAGCTCAAAAATGAAAAAAATAATTAAAAGCAACATCCATCTAGTCTCCTCTTTCCCTATGGCAGCGCATCACACCGAGTTTGTCCTCCAGTGCGCTCAATTCAATAACAAAGAGACCAGGGCAGTGTTAGATGCTAGCAGTAATGTAACAATTCGACTAGATCCAAAATTTATTGATAAAATTTTCATGTGCCTTCTTGCTATCGAAGTATTGAGGATCGACTTCATCAAGGCACAGAAAAAATATGACAAAGATCTTGAGAAGGCGAAAAAAGTTATCAACAACAAATAGCTGAAGACTCCTAGAGCCAACTTGTCCAAATGGCTGTGAATTTTTTTAAAAAGTGACTTTATAGAGGAAGTTGGCGACTTAATTACACTTCTCAGCAGAGTACGAGGTCTACCATCTTCTTCTCAATTCCACAAATGGATGTATCCCTTTATCAAGATAATTCTCCAAAAAAATAAGTCATCTTCTGGGGAGAACAGATCAGTAATATTCTTCATGAGCAATTGATCAAAGTGTCTACTACTTCAAAGTTCTATATGACTTCATATTTGGTACACAATGTAGATTTCATGAGAACCTTTTCAGGTTTGACGATAGAAGGAGATAGAAGAACCACCCTTGTTTATCAATATTACCCTCAATTAACACTAAAAGGATCAATCCATCACTTTATGAGGGCAAAAGATGCCTTCTTCTCGATATTTTTATGTCTTTTTGATTCTCAGTTGAAATAAAAGAGAGTATCAGAGGAAGCTTGGATTGTCGTCAATGATTTCAGCTGCATATTTTTACAATTCCCTACTTTTTGCTATTTATGGGTTGGCTTTTTCCAAGGCTAGCCATATATGCTCCCTAGATTTTTTTCTGACAAATTAGTCCTAATGGAGTTATGTAGACAGATTATTGTCGTGCACAATAAATAAATAAAACTTAAAAAACTAAGTTTCAAGTTTCCAATAGAAATTGGCAGATATTCGATTTTGATTGCCGCCAAAGCAAGGGTAATAGAAACTGAAATGCAATTGGTCACCATGAAGCAGTTTAAAAGAAGTCTAATTTTGACTACAAGATTGTTAAAGACATGATCAGAAGGAAGACTCAATTTCATGAGCCAATGATTGAAGATATCTGGATAGATTTGAGAACAACAAAAGATATCAGAAAAATAGACTACAACAGACTGTCTCTAGAGCAAATTGAATATCTGGGCTCGCTGATATTTCTTCAAATTTGATATTTGATAAAAAGTTAATTAACAGCAAATACTTCCCTGAAAAAGTCGCTAGCTCTCTTTTTCTTCCAATTCAATGGTCTCAAAAAGAGTTGACCTCTTTAAGGATGAGATTCGAACTAATATTGGCTAACACCAATGATTAGTTAGCAACCAAATGGATCACATTGAAGGAATTCATTACAAGATCAGAGACCAAATTTTAAAAAGAGACAAGAAAAAGAGCAGAAAATAGAACCAAGAATAAAAGTGACGTTCCTTCTCCTTCTAGGCCTCACAAGCCTATGATCATCTTTGTGTCGAAGAAATCAAAGGTTGCCGAGAAAGACCCAGAATCAATAGATGTGGGGGTTGGAGAACAAAGCACCCAAGAACAAGTGACAGAACAGATAGAAATAGATGACAGGGTTGCAAAGCAACAAAAAATAGAAACTCTATCTCCATAAGAGGGAGCACAACCAATTGCAGGAGTTTCTTCTTCTCCATCCCAATCTCCCGTTGCAGCGCCTTCACCCATCTCTCTCATCAACATTCCTTCCTCTGGAGCCGCCTCTCATTTTGGATTTATTTTTGGTGACCTTCAAGGTGCTTCTAAAGATGTTCTTCGATCATCTGGATCCATCCCTAGTCTTTCATCTCCTTTCAACATCGGAGACACTTCCACCATCAATCAGTTAGTGATCGATACAATTTTTTCTGATACTACGCCTGCTACACTTGCTACGCCTGTTGTTCTCACCAGTAGTTCAGATGTTACCCCAGTGACACTAGTTATAAGGACTGTTGCTACAGTAAGTGCTTCTGCTCTCCCACTTTGGTTATCAACTTTCACACTTAAAAGAAAAAAATAAGTCATCTCTACAGATGACTTTGATTTTGACAAAATAGTACCAGTGAAAGCTAAGATCTCCAAAAAGTCAAGAATCTATTCGAAAATAGTTGAGGATAAGGGGAACAAATTTTTGGAGATAGCCAAACTTCCACAAGATGTAACCCTAAATTTTTTTGACATGAGCAGCTACTCCATTTCTCGCGTTGAGTTAGAGAAAATAACTCACTAGAGTGCAAAGAGCGATCTACAGTCTGCAATGGATATCATGGTCCAAAAGTTTGACAGAGAGAGAGACATAAAAGATTATTACAAGGCAAAGGTAGAACAATTGATCGCAGTAGTCAAGAGATTCACTTTTGCTCCAGAGGCGGCGGCTCCAGAAGCTTTTACTGTAGATGATCTTGTTATTCAGAAAGCAGAGAAGACTTACCTGAAAGAAAAAGTACTTCAAGATTACATAGAAAAGATGCATACACAAGGAATTTTCTTGTTAATAGAGGTTGTTGAGAAGACAGGTAAAATGAAAAAAATGAGGACAGAGTTGGAAGACCTCATCTCTCTTATTTCTCAAGATATTGACAGCACAAACAAATATCTTAGCAAGTGGATAAAGATGAAAGCTCTGAAGAAACGCACCTTAGTATCGATCGACGTCATTGCCAACAAAGACTTTTATATTGAAATCAAAGAATCACTAATATACAGAATCTAGGTACTTAAAGCGCTGATTGATGACCTCGAATCTTCCAAGGATGCTAGTGAAAAAAGTGACACCGACTTGTTGAACAGATTAGAGTAATTGCCTTGTAGACTCACCTCTCGAGACAATCAATTTCTTTCAGCAGAGAAAATGATTCAGAAATTCAAAGGTATGATCCAAAGAAAATTCGAAGAGAAAACATTTTCAATGACTTATGTGGATAATATTTTAGATAAACAGTTAACTCTAGATAATCTAATAACCAGGTTAACTAGTCATGCAAAAACAATCACAGCATTGAAAGATGCTACAATCAGAGCTAAAGTAATCTTTAAGAATACCATTGTGCCAGATAGTATAGGATACAGACATCTATCACCATGTATGATGCTCATCTAAAGAAGTCTAGTGATAAGAGTTGAATTATTTCTCCATCCTCTCTTCTTCATTCTTATCATGTACTTTGTAATTGACTTGGGACATTTGCATAAATACTTTTGTCATGTATAAATACATGCACTTTTGTAATATGTAATTACATGTAAAAATTTGAAAAATATCTAAAAGTTAATGCTGACTCATTTTTTATTAGGTTTTAATATTTTAATTTTTTTTCAATTTTGAAAGTTTTTTCTTATATATAGAGAAAATTTCTTTTGTAACTGGATTTTTGGATAATTGAGAGCAAAAACTTTGCCGAAATTGAGATACTTCTTGAGACTTTGTGCTCAGCGTGTAAATTGTATTTTGTTGAATGAATGAGAAACATGTTAATTTCAGATTTTGTGTTGAAATAATTTGTGTTACTTAGGAAATAGATCTTATGTCCTATTTCTTGATAATCTCTCATTCGTTTGATTGAATAAGCAAAGTGTGTGCATGGATTATATAAAGACCATTCTAAAAGATAAAAGAAAGACTTTGAGCTGCTTTTATCTTTGTTATCTTTTTATCTGTTGTAGTTTTAAGTGAAGACTTTGAGCTTTACTTCACTCTACTGTTACGTATGCTCCAAATCAGTGGAAGCAACAAAAGACTTTGTGCTTTCGTGGGTTTTTTTGCAGACCTAATTACTACTCTAAGAAATTTTCTGTTATGTATTGAAAACTATTTTTGAAAGAAGATGAATGCTTTCAGTCATCAACCAAGATCTCTCTTTTGTTCTGTGAACATCATCTCTAAAAAAAGAGAGATGGATGGTGTTATCCTACCCTGAATATTATTTTTTGCTTATATATATATATATATATATATATATATATATATAAGTGATTTATAGAGAACCTCCCCTTAATGAGAGGAGAGATTTATCTCATTAAAATGTGGTAAACCCACACTTATTGTTGTATAAATCTCTTTGTACTGTGGTTGATATACCGATTTTTTATCAGTTAGTTGACGATAAAATATTTACCCAATAGCTATTGGCGACTCTGTTGGGGCTATGAATGTGCATTTTGAAGCCTCAAGCTTTAACTTGAAGCATCTCCAGTTTCTTTTTCATTTTACACTCTGGAAAATCCACTGTACATGCGAGGCTAGAGAGCTCAAAGTATTGTTGATCTCATATTCGAGTTGGTGCGACAAATTAATTTTGAGATTTCTCCTCCACCATCTCGCCTTCAGCGAACTAAGAGTTTCTTTCCTACCAACGCCAGTTCTCCCATACCCAATGAAGCTTCTAGTCTCAATACTGATAAGGTTTTGTCTATTTTAACCCCACCAAGATTTATTATCCCATCATTTAATCGTCTTATCATAATGGCCCAAAGTCCTTCGGGCAACTCTTTTGGTCCTCTCAATCTGACCCCACCTTTAAACGAACTACGTCGTAGTTCGAGAATTTTTTTTTATAAATTCTATGTTGACAAAAAAATTCATCTTGATGAGCATATTGTTGCTTTCTCTATAGCATGTGACGTAATAGGTGTGAAATTTGAAGATGTCGCAGTGAGACTTTTTGTAGAAACTTTGTAAAGCGCTGTCACGGATTGGTTTTACTACTTTCAAGCTCGAACTATAACTGATTGGAATACACTCAAATCCAAGTTTGAAACTAGGTTTAACCTGTTGAAGACGCACATGCCTTGTTGGCTCAGCTTATGCAAATGAAAAAAGAACTCCATGAGCCCATGAGGGATTTCATAGCAAAATTCAATAAGCTAAGGAACCAGATTCCTACCATTGCTTAGCGCACGCCGGAGAATCTCATGTGTTTTTTCATCAACTCGCAACTTCATGAAGTAAGTTTTTTGTTGAGGTGAGTCGGCCCTATGGATCTCGTTGTGGCCCAAAATTTGGCTACTGAGATTGAAGATGATCTTATCTTGGTAGGTAAGATCAGAAAAGACTCCAGTAAAAATAAATTTTCTTCATCTGCTGAAAGTTCTTTTACAAACACTATAGATCCTATGATGCAAAAATTGATAAATAAACTGCTAGCTTTGAAAAGACAAATGGCCCAAGTTATGTATGCTCCCACCTATTAGAATGTGCTAAGGAGAACATTTCAGAACCAGTCATATCAAGGTAATGCTGTCAAAAATCAAGGGCAACCAAACTGCCTGCCTCCCCCACATAAGAAGCTTGCCATTGAAGCAGCACCTGCTAATTCAGCTGTTGATTACCTTGAGGCTGAACAAGATTTCTCACTCCAACTTGAGTTGGACCAACAAGATGATGCTAATCTCTTTAAAGAACAAGAAGCAGAATTAGCTGGCGACTCTAATATTAGTTTTTTGGATTATCGAGACGAAGCTGAAAGTAAGGGAGAAGTGTTGGATGGATCCTATCATATTTTTACCAGATTTCAAAGTCAATCAGCTCAACAAGCTGACAAAAAAAAAGTAGGAGAAAAATCTCAGTCGGTAGTTTCTATTGCTAAACGAGGGACTTCACTTCTTTTCCAACCTAAAGATCATATAACTAACAAAAAAGTAAGTACCTCAAACCATCTCATACCTTCTACTTCTATTTTTTAGACCAGTACCATAACCCATAAAGATCAAGATGATGGGCCCTCTTCTACCTCTAGCTTATTTCAGTTATTTGATATAATTGATCATGTCAAAAAGACTAAGATTCAAATGACTGAGATTGAGTACTTACAAGCCAATCTTGAACAATTTGATAGATTGGTTGATTACGTGAGAAGTCTGTTCTCATAGGATATGATTCTTCAAAAACAACTCATGATTCTTTCAAGAATAAATCCACTCAAAATAATCTTGTCGTTACTCCTCTTATTGCTCCCAAAAAATAGAACTTTTTTATGTTTCTTTATTAATAAATGGTTATAAGTTGAGTAACTGCATAATAGACTCTGGAGCTTCTAATAATGTTATGCCTGCCAAAATAACATATTCTCTTGGTCTTACTTTGACTAAAACTTTTGGGAGGTGTTTTTTATAAAAAACAAGCAAGTCTCACTCCTGGATCAAATCAAAGATGTTCAATTTACATTTACGACTTTTTCAGAGAAGATAATCAAAATGACGGCCTGGTTGCTGATGTTCCAGCGTCTTATGGCATCTTTCTTAGCCGAAATTTTTGCAAGGATGTTGGTGGTGAGTTAATCATGGACTTGTCTGAGGCAAAGATTTCGGTCAAAGGTGTTATGAAGAGATTATTTCCTAAAAAAAAGAAAAATATGTGGTCACATAATTATCAGCACCTGAAGCTCAAATTTTGTTTGAGACTTCAGGCATGGGTAACTACTTTCTTTTTACAGATGAAGTTCATGAGGCATCTGATGAAGCTCCTACAAGTGACAACATGAAAATGCAATCAACTGAAATAGTAGAAGAGTTGGTGGAGTGCAGTACCAATGCGGAAGGATCTTCACCCCCAAATGAAAGACTCAGAGAAAAATTAGTATCAAATAGAGTATGAATTCTGGAATTTGATGGCAATTGTTCTTTTACCGACTCAAGAGCAGGAATTGTGTTGATATCTCCTCAAAGAGATATTTTCTTTTCATTTTACAAGTTGCAGTTCAACAACACTAATAATACAACTGAGTACAAATCCCTGCTGCTTGAGTTGAACGTTGCTCGAGATAAAGATATCAAACTTCTTCATGCTAAAATAGACGCCAAACTAGTCATTTGTTAGGTAAGAAACTTGTATCAAATCAAGAATAAAAAAGTGTGTCATTATCGCAATTTAGTCTGAGATCAAATTGAAAGTTTTGATGCTTTCAACATCTCGACTGTACTTAGAGAATTCAATGACCGAGTTGATATATTGGCTGTTTCATCTACTCTCTTGGTCCCCCACATAGACTTTAAAAAAATAAGTACAGTATTGAACTGGTTTTTTTACCAGGTGTACCTGATAATGCTAGTCATTAGCAAGTATTCAACAATGACAATCAAATCATTGCCTTCTTGGAGCAAAAATACAACTTTAAACGGTTACATTTTGAAGGTAGTGAAACTCAGAAGTGTGAGTCAGCTTCTGAATCAAATACAGACGCAGGTGAGGAGTTCTTGCAACTTAAAGAAAATAAGATTTTCAAAAGCCTGGTTTTTCTTGAGAAGTTGTTTGATAACCATGACAGATTCATCAAACAGCAAACAGATTCAAGCTTCTCTTAGAAATTTGATCAAATAAATTTGAGAACCAAGGGAGATCCCAAAATGGTGAACATTGGAAAATATTGCACTCTTGAAGAGAAATTTAAGTTCACTACTCTACTTCGTCAGTACATAGACATCTTAGCATAATACTATGATGACCTGAAGTCACTCAGACCCGATGAAATCTACCATGACATTCTTCTAAAGGCTAACTCAATGCCTTACAAGCATAAGTCCAGGTAATATAATTCAAAAATATCAGGTACTATTTTATCTAAGATACAAAAAATGTTAAATGCCAGAATAATCTTCTCAATCCATCATTTTACATGGATTGCCAATATAGTTTCTATAAGGAAGAAGAATGGCAAAATTCGCATCTGCATAGACTTCAAAAACTTGAATCAGTTATCTTTAAAGGATAACTATCTTTTGCCTATCATGGATCAAGTTCTTCAGAAGGTGACTGGTTCAAAAATGTTATCAATGTTAGACAGTTTTTCAGGGTATAATCAAGTTCAAGTTGAAAAAGCAAACCAACATAAGACTGCCTTCATCACACTCTGAGGCACCTTCGCTTATCGAAGAATGTCATTTGGTCTAATAAATGCAGGTGCCACATTTCAGAGAGCAATAGACTTCACTTTCAAGGATGAAATGGATAAGTTCATTGTAGTATACCTGGATGATTTAATAGTCTTTTCTAAGCATCGTTTTAATCATGTACATCATTTACAACAAGTGCTAGAACATTGCCGCTAGAATGACATTTTTTTGAATCCCAAGAAATATATTTTTGGGGTAACAAATTTTTTTTTTTGGACATATTGTGTCTCGAAAAGGTATAAAAATTGACTTAAAAAGAGTCAAGTCCATCTAAGAGCTTACTCTGCCTACCAGTAAGATTGCGGTTCACTCTTTTTTCAAAAAAGTGATTTTTTTACGAATAATCATCCCTGAGTTCACTGAGAAAACTCACCACATTGTCAATATGATGAAAGCCAAAGTCACTTTCAAGTGGACTGTAGAGGGCAAATCAGCATTCGAAGACATCAAAAAAGCAATTTCTCGCACACTAATTTTAATGTCCAGACTACACCAAAGACTTCAAAATATACAGTTATGCTTATGAACATACACTTTCAGCTATTTTGGTTCAACAGAACCAAGAAGGTGTAGAATCTGTTATTTGCTTCATGAGTTTTCCTCTTAAATCTCACGAGCTGAAATATTCAAACATGGAGAAGCATGCTTATGCGGTGGTCAAAGCAGTTAAGCATTTCAGGTTTTATACTCTGAATTCACATACTGTGGTTTTGGTGCCTGATACAACGGTGAAGTCCATTTTGACTCAAAAAGAGTTTAGTACAAAGAGGGATAATTAGATTGCCAAGATTTAAGAGTTTGATCTCGACATCAAATCTACTAAACTTGTGCGGGGAAAAGGTCTTTGCCAGTTGATTACTGACAATATCCCTAAGGAAGTAGAAAATGAAGAGATAGAGATCAAAGACATGCCTACGGTCCTCTTCGTTACCACTACTGATGAGTGGTATTTCGACATTGCCCATTTTTTAACCTATGGTGAGTGTCTTGCTCATTTATCTTACAAAGAAAAATAAAATTTTAAATTACAGGCTGTTAGCTATATTTTGTGGGATAATGGTTTGTATAAGAGAAGCCTTGACGGGGTATTTCTTCACTATGTCGATAAGGTGCAACAAGATAAATTTTTAGTCTTTTCACAATTTGGCTTGTGGACATTTTTCTGCACCAGTAACATCGCATAAAATTATATGAGCAAGGTGTTATCGGCCTACATTGTTTCAAGATGCTTACAAATGGGTGCGTAGGTGTGAATTATATCAGCAGTTTGTTGAAAAGCTTAAATTGACCACATTACCCTTCAAGTCAGTGGTAATTGAAGAACCTTTTCAACAATGCGGTATCGACTTCATTGGCACAGTTGACCCATCTTCAAGTGCCGAGCATGATTATATCTTCACGACAACTGACTACTTTTCTAAATGGGTGGAAGCCATCCTAACTAAGCACGCTACTTCAAAAGTGGTATGTAATTTTCTTAAGAAAAATATTATCTCCCAGTTTGAGGTTCCACTTAAAATTGTAATAGATAATGTAGCATGTTTCTCTTCACATGAGATTACTCAGTTCTACTTTTATTATGAAATTACCTTATTCTATACTTCTAATTATTTTTTACAAGGGAATGGCCAAGCAGAATCGAGCAATAAGAACCTGGTTACTATTATCAAGAAATTGGTAGATGATAATCAGAAGACTTGGCATAAAGCATTGTTTGATGCTTAATGGGCAGATAAGATTACACCCAAGAGGGCCATAGACATGTCACCGTTTCAACTTATGTATGGCGTGAATGCAGAGATACCCATCACTCTAGAACTACTAGCACTCAGGTTAGCCAAGGCAATCAAAGATTCAACCTTTGAAAATTTAATTGACAAAAGGATCATGTGTCTAACCAAATTAAATGAGCAACAAACCATGGTGGTGGATCAGATTACTGCACATCAAAATTAGGTGAAATTTTTTTTTGACAAGAGGGCCAAGGTTCATTATTTTTAAATTGAAGATCAAGTCTTGTTGTGGGACAAGAGGAGAGAACTAAAGGGAATACACGACAAATTTGATTCTTTGTGGAGAGGTTCGTTTACCATTTGTCAAGTCTGTGGTGAGAATAACTTCTTACTGGAGTATCAAGATGGAGCATTGTTTTCACTACCCCACAGTGGGCAACATCTGAAGCATTTCAATCTTTAAAGTTTTAGATGAGTTCACTTGTACATTTGTGTAGTTTTTATGTTTTATTTGTTTTCTTTTATGTCTTTTCTTTTTTAGCTTGACTCCATAGCCCAATGGCTTGGATGAAGGTACTTAGAGACTGGTTTCTACTCCCATTAATTGGTTTGATCAATAAAAGTTCTCCAATAAGAGCCAGTTGTTTTTCTCAAAATCAGCTACGCTTGTTTTTGAAACAACTCCTACGAAACTTATATGTTTCATGTTTTTCTCTCTAAGTTCATTTTTCGAGACAAGTTTTTCTTGTTCTTGCATTTTTTCAACTGGCATCATTCAAAGTTCGTAACATTCTTTTATTACATTTTTTTCAAAACACAAAAATTGTTACAATCTCGATGCGACCAGAGAACAAATTTTTTATTTCCCAGAGTTAGTATTTTGTTGGGTTTTCATGCAAAGGTGGCAAAAAATGTTGTCAATGCATCTTTTGTCTCGATTCCATGCAAAGGCAACATTTTTTGCCGCCCTTGCATTCGATATGCAAGAGCGGCATTTTTTACCACCTTTGCATGTGTTTCTTTCCTCTTATGCAGAGTGACAAAATTTGTTGCCCTTACATATCTGTCAACTCTAATGCAAGAGCGGCAAATTTCACCGCCCCTACACTGCCTCAGTTTTAATATGTGACATTTATGGCCACACACGTCGAGTGGTTGGAGGCGATTTTTGCCCCATTTAATCTCTTTTGATCTATTTTTACCTCATTTCTTCCATTCCTCCTCCTACCCTCTGCCTCTGGACGATCAAGCAAGCGAAAAGAAGTGCATTTTCGCTGGATTCAAGCCCTTATCGTGCATTATTTTTCAAGTAGGTCTTTGTTTTTGCTTTTTGTTTTGTTTTTCTTTTCTCTTTCTTGTTCTTTCTCTTTCATTGTTTATTTTTCTTTTATTTTCCTCTTCTTACTCATTGAATGAGGCATTTCTCTTCCCCCGCCGCGTTTTGACACTCATTTTTCCTTTCTTCTTATTCGGCCTTCTTTTCTTCCCATGTTAAGGCGGTGAATTTTGTCGCCCTCTCATTTCCTCCTGAATTTTTACCTATGTAAGGGTGGTGAAATTCGCTGCCCTAACACATATCTATTCTTTGATATACATCGACGATAATTTTGGCCGCCGATGCGACCCGACCCAACTTAGGTGTAAGAGTGGAAAAAATCGCGGTTGTTACATCCAAGTTTCCTAACAGGTGCAAGGGCGGTAATTTTTGCCGCCCTTACACGTTCCTCCCTCTAACATGCATCGGTGACAGAAATTACCACTGATGCATTTCTTTTTCCCCTAGCATGCAGGGGCAATAATTTTTGCCGCCTATGCATGCAAATCGCTTCCACATGCAAAAGCAACATTTTTTGCCGTCCATGCATCTTTTTTTTCCATTTTTCTCTAACTTTGGAGAATTTTTATTTCTTTCATTTTTCGTGCCCGCTCCTTCTTTCCTCTTGCTTTCCAACTTGCTTGCACCTCAGCATTTTCAAGCTCCCTTCTTTAGTCATGATCACTTGACGTGTAATTTCTCTAGATTGCCAATTTTTTCCTAATTGCGCGATCATGACTCTTATCGCAATTCCTCCCAAAGATCCTCCTTCGTCAACGTGCTCTCAACAAAAGCTCATCTAGATGATTGAAGCTTCTCCAAAGAAGTCGAAGGCAATGAAGTATCAGTATCAAAGTGTCTTCCCAATCACCTCAGTCACTTCCAATATCGACGACATTAGAGACATAGAGATTGGTCACGTGGATATGGCCGAGTTCATAGAGAGAACCAAGGCAAAAAACTCGAGCTTAGAAATGAAAAAAATAATTGAAAGCAACATCCATTTGGTCTCCTCTTTCTCTGTGGCAGCGCATCACACCAAGTTCCTCCTCCAGTGCGCCCAATTCTATAACAAAGAGACCAGTGCAGTGTTAGACACTAGCGGTAACATAATAATTTGACTAGATCCTGAATTTATTGATAAAGTTTTTATGTTCCCTCTTGCTACCGAAGTATTCAGGATCGACTTCATCGAGGCACATAAATAATACGACAAAGATCTTGAGAAAGTGAAGAAGGTTATCAACAAGAGATGGCTGAAGACTCCCAGAGCCAACTTGTCCAGATGGCCGTAAATTTTTTTAATAAGTGACTTTATAGAGGAAGTTGGTGACTTAATTACTCTTTTCAGCAGAGTACGAGGTCTACCATCTTCTTCTCAATTCCACGAATAGATGTATCCCTTTATCAAGATAATTTTCTAAGGGAAACAAGCCATTCTTCTGGGGAGAACAAATAAGTAATGTTTTTCATGAGCAATTAACCAAAGTGTCTACTACTTCAAAGTTTTATATGACTTCATATTTGGTATACATTGCAGCTTCCATGAAAACCTTTTTAGGTTTGACGACAGAAAGAGATAAAAGAACCACTCATGTTTATCAATATTACCTTCAGCTAATACTAAAAGGATCAATCCATCACTTTAGGAGGGTAAATGACATTTTTTTATCGATATTTTTATGTATTTTCGATCCTCAGTTGGAACAAAAGAGAGTATCAGATGAAGCTTGGACTGTTGTCAATGATTTTGGCTGTATGTTTTTACAATTCTCAACCTTTTACTATCTACGAGTTGGCTTTTTCTAAGGCTATCCCTATATGCTCCCCAAATTTCCTTCTGACAAATTGGTCATAATGGCGTTGTGTAAATAGATTATTGTTGTGCACAATAAACAAATAGAACTTAAGAAACCAGGTTTCAAGTTCTCAATAGAGATTGACAGATATTCAATTTTGACTACCGCCAAAGCAAGGGTAATGGAAACCAAAATGCAATTGGTCACCATGAAGTAGTTTAAAAGAAGGTCCAGTTTTGACTATAGGGGTGTTAAGGACATGATCAGAAAGAAGACTCAGTTTCATGAGCCCATGATTGAAGATATCTGGATAGACTTGAAAACAACAAAAGATATCAAAAAAATAGACTACAACAGACTATCTCTGGAGCAAATTGAATATCTAGGGCTCGCTGATATTCTTTCAAATCTAGTAGATGACAGAGCTAATTAACAACAGATACCTGGCTGAAAAAGTCGCTAACTCTCCTCTTCCTCCAATTCAATAGTCCCAAAAAAATTTGACCTCTTTAAGGATGAGATTCGAACCAATATTGGCTAACACCAATGATTGGCTAGTGATCAAAGGGATCACATTGAAGGAATTCATCACAGGATCACAGGCCGAATTTCAAGAAGAGACAAAAAAGAGAGAAGAAAATAGAACCAAGAATAGAAGTGATGTTCCTTCTCCTTCTAGGCCTCACAAGTCTAGGATCATATTTGTGTCAAAGAAATGAAAGGTTGCCAAGAAAGAGCCATAATCAATAGATGTGGGGGTTGGAGAACAAAGCACCCAAGAACAAGTGGCAGAACAGATGGAAACAAATAACAGGCCTATAGAGCAATAGAGAACAAAAACTCTATCTCCACAAGAGGGAGCACAACCAGTTGCAGGAGTTTCTTTTTCTCCACCCCAATCCCCCATTGTAGCTCCTTCACCCATCTCTCCCATCAATATTCCTTCCTTTGGAGCCGCTTCTTTTGAATTTATTTTTGGCGACCCTCAAGGCGCTTCTGAAGATGTTCTTCAATCATCTAGATCTATCCCTAGTCTTTCATCTCCTTTCAACATCAGAGACACTTCCACCATCGATCAGTCAGCGACTGATACAATTTTGCTTGATACTATGCCTGCTAGACCTACTACACTCGTTGTTCTCACTAGTAATGCAGATGTTACCCCAATGACACCAGTTATAGGAACTATTGCTACAGTAAGTGCTTCTGCTCTCCCACCTTGGTTATCAACTTTCACACCTAAAAGGAAAAAGCAAGCCATCTCTGCAGATGACTTTGATTTTGGCAAAATAGTACCAGTAAAAGCTAAGACCCCCAAGAAGCCAATTTTTTTTGAAAATGGTTGAGGATAAGGGGCACAAATTTTTGGAGATAGCCAAACCTCCACAGGATGCAACCCTAGAGAATTTTGACATGAACAGCTACTCTATTTCTCGCGTTGAGTTAGGGAAAATAACTCACGAGAGTGAAAAGAGTGATCTGCAGTTTGCAATGGATATTATGGTCCAAAAATTTGACAAAGAGAGAGATGAAAGATTATTACAAGGCAAAGACAGAACAATTGACCGCAGTAGTCAGGAGATTCACTTTTGCTCTAGAGGTGGCGGCTCCAGAAGCCTTTTCTGTAGATGATCTTGTTATTTAGAAAGCAGAAAAGCCCTGCTTGAAAGAAAAAGTACTTGAAGATTACATAGAAAAGATGCATACACAAAAAAATTTCTTGCTTACAGAGGTTGCTAAGAAGATAGGCAAAATGAAGAAAATGAGGACAAAGTTGGAAGACCTCATCTCTCTTATTTCTCAAGATATTGACAGCACAAATAAATATCTTAACAAGTGTATAGAGATGAAAGCTCTGAAGAAACACACCTTAGTATCGATCAACGTCATTTTCAATAAAGATTCTTATATTGAAATCAAAGAGTCACTAATATACAGAATCTAGGTACTTAAGGAGATGATCGATGACCTCGAATCTTTCAAGGACACCAGTGAAAAAAGTGACACTGGTCTGTTGAATAGATTAGAGGAATTGCCTTGCAAACTCACCTCTCGAGATAATCAATTTCTTTCAGCAAACGAAATGATTTAGGAATTCAAAAGTATGATCCAAAGAGAATTTGAAGAGAAAGCGTTTTCAATGACTTCTGTGGATAACATTTTAGATAATCAATTAACTTTGGATAATCTAATAACTAGATTAACTAGTCATACAAAAACAATCATAGCATTGAAAGATGCTACAATTAGAGCTAAAGTAATCTTCAAGAATACCATTGCGCCAGACAGTATAATAATACAGGCATTTATCGCCATGTATGATGCTCATCTGAAGAAGTCTGGTGGCAAGAGTTGAATTATTCCTCCATTCTCTCTTCATTTTTCTCATGTACTTTGTAATTGACTTGAGACATTTGCACATGTACTTTTGTCATGTGTAAATACATGCACTTTTGTAATATGTAATTACATGTAAAAATTTATAAAATGTCTCAAATCAATGCTGACTCATCTTTGATTAAGTTTTCAATATTTTAATTTTTTTCCAATTTTGAAAGTTTTTCTCTATATATAGAGGAAACTTCTATTGTAACTGGATCTCTGGATAATTGAGAGCAAAAACTCTGTCGAAATTGAGATACTTCTTGAGACTTTGTGCTCAGCTTATAAATCATATTTTGTTGAATGAATGAGAAACAGGGCAATTTCAGACTTTGTGTTGAAATAATTTGTGTTACTTAAGAAATAGATCTTATGTCCTCTTTCTTGATAATTTCTCATTCATTTGATTGAATAAGCAAAGTGTGTGCGTGGATTATCTAAAGACCATTCTAAAGGATAAAATAAGGACTTTGAGCTACTTTTATCTTTGTGATTTTTTTATCTGTTGTAGTTTTAGGTGAAGACTTTGAGATTTACTTCACTCTATTGTTACGTGTGCTCCAAATCAGTGAAGGAGGCAACGAAAAACTTTGTGCTTTCATGAGTTTTCTTGCGGACCTAGTTATTACAAGAGATTTTCTGCTATGCGCTAAAAACTATTTCTAAAAGAAGAGGAATGCTTTTAGTCATCAGCCAAGATCTCTCTTTTGTTCTGTGAACATCATCTCTGAAAAAAGAGAGATGGATGGTGTTATTCTACCATGAGTATTATTTTCTGCTTAGTTATATACATATATAGCATATAAGTGATTTATAGGGAACCTCTCCTTGATGAGAGGAGAGATTTATTTCATTAGAATGTGGTAAACCCACACTTTTTGTCGTATAAATCTCTTTGTATTGTGGTTGATATACCCATTTTGCCATCAGTTAGCTGATGACAAAATATTCACCCAACAAAGATTACCTTGTTTTTTCTTGAACTTGTCCAGAAATTACTTAGTTCTGCATTGGCTGAGGTATTTCTTATCTAGCAGCTGCGTTTTGATGACCTTGAAATGGAGAAATCCCCATAATTTCATTATTTGTAATTTCATCCTTCTCTTAGCTCTGGTGTAGTAATCTGATTGAACCAATGGCTTCTTGGAAGTAGAAGCTTCATTTAAAAATACCGACTCTTCATCTTCAACCCATGAAAACAAAGCATGCTCAGGGGCTATTTCTTCTTCTTACTGTAAGGACATCCCTTACATCTGAGCCACCATGACTGAATTTTTCATACCATGGGATTTGTAGGGTTGAGTGTCAGAAGTATTTGCAAATTGTCCATCCATTCTTCTTTGCTTAGCTATCTTTTGTTGTAGATTTCCCCTGGGACAATCTCTGGGCATATGAACATTATTATAAGGAAAACACCAGGCATTGGTGACATCTGCATAATTATTCTGCCCTAGAATAATCTCCCTATTTGGATTTGGTGGAACAGTCTGTGAGGGTGTAGGCACTGTAACTAATTGGTTTGATCGTGAAGGTTAGTTTGCCTTTGAGGGCCCTGATACTGATTTGGTTGTGGTAAAGGTCTATTTCCTTGGTAGCCTTGATATTGGGGTCTAGAATAAGGATTATGCTATCTTTTTAGGTTGATCATCTCATTAGAAAATGTCTTTAAGATTTATTGACATCATCCATCTCAGATGACTGGATAGGGACATCTATTTTAGCAGGTTGTTGAGGAAATGTATACATAGACTCAGGTGGAGCTATGGAATTAGGGGCTTCTTGAGGCAAAGATAAGGTAATCTCTGGAAACATGGGCATGGGAGGCCTTGGGGGCAACCTTTTAGCATTTATTAAGTTATTTTCAGCTCTGAATGCATAGTCATAGGCTTCTGGCAGAGTCTGACCTCCAAGTGACTGAATCATTACTGATATATCTAAATTTAAAGCTTTAAGATAAAATACTATAGCCATACCTGGTAATGGTCTTGCTATAGTAGGAATTCTTTCCCATGTCTTTTAAAATCTTGAATTGAAATTAATCATTGCTTCTTGTGGTGCCCTTTTGATAGTAATCAATTGTTGCAACAAAAAAAATTTATCACCCTTTTCTTCAAATCTTGCAAAGAAAGCATCTCCACGCTGATCCCATGTAGATATTATATTTGGGGTCAAAGATCTGTACCAGTCCAGAGCCTTCCCTTTAAAAGAAGCTGCTAACAATCTTATAGCCACATTTTGTTGTGGGATCACATGTATTGCACAGACATCAGACACAACCTGTAGATGTTCTTCAGGTGTTTTGAAAATTTTCCCACTGAATTTGGGCAGAGCTTTCAGGGCATTTACTGGAATAGGATCCCAAGTGGCTGGTCGTACTGGGAGAATTGGAGGACTGCCAGTGTTCCAATTTGCATAATTACTTAGGGCTATAGGTGTTCCCATGTTTTCTCTTGGTGTTGCTGTAAACTGATTGACACTTCTTCTTAAATTAGTTATCAATGGTGGTAAAAGAATACCTGGGTTCATAGCAAATTCAGCTCTTGTTACTGGTCCACAACTCTGACTCCTTGTAGCTCTCTGGTTCATACAGTCTTGAAAGAAACTTCAAGAGATTGTCCCATCGAGTGTGCCAAAAACTATTGATGCTGAAAATTGCATTGTTTCCAACATCAACATGGGAAGTTTCAGGAGTGTGGGACTTGCGACCTAAAATTACCTCCAAATTTTAAAGAAGCTGGCTCTTCTTTATCTCAAATGTATTGTGGGAAAAAGGGTTAAAAATTAAATAGAATCACCAATGTAATGAAAGAAAATTTAACTATGGCGACGCGCCTGAGTATGATTCATTCTTTAATACTAAGCACAATGAAGCTATCTTTAGGATTCAATTACATTAAGGAGCAAACAATGCATGATCAATGTAAAATATGAAAACAAATATAATCAAGGGCTCACAACTTAGACGATTTTGCAATAACACAGAAAATATCAGCAAAGGCACAAAACTCAGTATTATTAATTTTTCAGTCACATAAAAGGCACTGATACATGCACAGTTATACAAAAAATCTGAATTAAGAAAACATAACAAAGACAAATGATATTATTGGCCACATCAAGAAAGTCTCAAAAACTTCTTGTAAATCTCTAATAACAATCTATATGCAGAAAATTCTCTCCCTTTCCTTTCCTCTTCCCTTTTCTCCTCTCAAACCTGTGATTTGAACCCATATTTATAGCATAGGACTGGCTCAAGATTGCCCGCATGATCAAATTCCAATGGTCTAACTGAACTAGAACTTAATTGGAAGTGTCTAACAGAAGATATCTTTTGAATCTGAAACAATTAGCCTCTCTATAAGTTCATTGGCCAAAATAGATACTCGTGGCATTTCCCACTATAAAACAGGTGAGGACACTTGGCAACATATACTAGTCTTAACAAGTGACACATGACAGCTTCTGCTTGTCTATAGAAATTTTAGATACCTTTTGAAAGTCTTACGGAAGATGACACATGGTGGCTTCCGCTGAGCTTTAGAAACACTATAGAAACATTTGAGATTCATTTAGATTCACACAGACGATGACACTTGGCACGCTCTGCTTACTTTAGTAACTCACCCGAGGCCCACCACAGTCCTTTGTCAACAATGAAACAAAAGGAGGAAACTGCGGATGTCGACACTTGGCGGTCTCTGCAGATATTACAAGGGACACACGATGCTTTCTGTGTAACTTAAAGAAACATATTAAAACCTTCCACAGTTTCCACTTGGAGCCTTCCGCGCGATTGAGAGAAGCTTATTGAAAGAAGCTTTTGAAACTTATAAGAAACTGAAATGCAGATGCCGACACTTGTCGAGCTCTGTGGATATATAACAGGACACGTGGCGGCCTTTGCTTTACTTAGAGAAATTCTAATGTGTCCCAGCTGATGACACTTGGCATGTTCTGTGCGACTCTGAGACTTAGATAAAACTATGGCAAAACAAAAATCCACGCCCACGCTCTATGTCAAAACCTTCACTGCCAAAATTGAAAAGCGTAGGGACAAAATTGGAGTGCACAACTAAAACTCAAAACAAAATGTAGAGTATTTTACTCTACAGTATCCATGCCTGAAAATCATAGCTTGGGGGTATGCCAACATTTCTTTCCTGAGCTTAATCACACCACTCCTTTCATCAACACCACCAATCCTTCCTCCTATATTATAATTCCATCTCCCACACCCATTGATTGGTACCAACAGTGTTACCATTAGTTTCCTCCCACAATGATAATCAAATAATCACAGACTTCCTAGCTAGCCTTTGATTAGAAGAGCATCAAGGAACATCTACATATTTTGAGAAACAACAAGCATTTCTCGATCAAAATGAATCTTACCATCCAAATATGGAATCATTGTCCCTTAGTGAAAACCTCTTTGAGGCACTATCAAATAATCTAAATCCAAATGGCAATCCCAATTTAAATCAAAATGCAAAAAATCAAAAATATGAGTCCCTTAGTGAGAACCTCTTTGAGTCATTATTTGACTATCCAAATCTACATCCCAATCAAAACAATCGATAAGAATCCATTGGTGAAAACCTTTCTAAGGCACCAATGGATGAAAAGAATAAAATACCCCCTGCATCAACACAATTGTATGATGGATCTCTATCACAGATTGAAGACACCATTGATCCAAAAGTGAATCCCCAAATCATCCAACTTATGGTTACTACTAGTCTTGTTGACCATGAGATCGATGGTCCCATGAAAACCTATACTTATCCCTACTATCACTTCATCACTTTAAATATTTTATGCACTCAACACACATATTTCATCCAACACACCTTCTACTTCACCATATTTGGTTACACCCTCTATCGTAGGGGCTATGATGATATATTGGTAAACTTGGAAGAATCCAACTTAGAAATTAAATAAATTACTAAAGACATCTTTGGAGTGCATACCTAAATGATCAATAGGGGTCAACATGATGCATATTGAACCCTTTTATAATTGAGATGCCAAAAATTAAAAAAAATCACAAAACATTAAAAACCAAAAAAAAATTATGCAACTCATGACCCTCCATTGACTTCAGATGCTAATAAAACTAAAAAAATATAAAATATAAAATAAAAAATGAAATAACTTGTTGTCTACAAGTATCTTGACACTTGGGGGCAATCCTATTTAGAATTACATTTTACATTGCCCTCATTGTATTGCATTTTCTATCATTTACATTTTGTCTTGTATATCAGCTATCATGTTTGGTGATTATTTAGTTGTCAATTCGTATAACACAAACTTTTAAAATGCAACTTATCATATCATTTCAATTTTTATATCACCCTATTATCTCATGGAAAACATTCTTAAATTTAGCATTATATTGGTTCTTGCCTTAATTCTTACGAGCATAATACATTTCTTTTACCCAGAGTTTTCATCAAAATAGAGAAATATAACATTTTTTAACCCAAAACTCAATATATGTTTATTGCAAGCTATTCTCCACAAGAAGTCTACAGATTAAATTGTGATCACAATCCTTCTTCTCTTACCCTAACCAAATCCATGAATTGCTCTTGGAGATAGTCACCAAGTATTGTAAGACACTTGTGACATGACTCACTTCTGGTATATATACATATATTGGGTTTTAGTTGGGTGAAATTTTTTAAGAAAAATATGACTGAGTGGTGAGTTTTATGACTGAGCTTTCCTTTTCAAAATAAGAGGGTATTTGAGAAGGAAAAAATATACCATTTTAAGGAGATGATGGTATTTAATTAAAAATAGTTTTTAATTATATTTAAATTATTTATTTTATTTTATTTTTAAATAAGATTAGTTTTCAGATATCAAATTTATTGGATAATCACCAAAAGTAACTTAAATAAGTTATCCACCGAAATGTACATCTTAAATCACTTTTCCTTTCCTTTAATTATAAATCCTAGTTAAATTAGGCGAATAAGGAAAGAAAATATCAAAGCCACTAAATTGTATTACAATATTTGGTTCAACACATATCATAACAATTTCAATAAACTATAATAATAAAATAATAATATGAATAAACAAACAAAATAATTATCTTATAAGGTTTGGTTCAACTATTACAATAATTATTACAGTTACAAGCATCGTATATTACAATCAAAGTCATGTTAAATTTGTGAATGGGACTCGAGGAGGTGAATTTGACTTCTCGAGAATGCTTTCTCAAAAGGAGCTCATGAAAGTTCAATTCTTAAATAAAAAATGTAGTGTCATGCTACTCCAAAAACCAACCACAAATAATGTGACTATATATATATATAAAGGCTTGGTTCAACTTCTACAATAATTATTATAATTACAAGTAGTAAACATTATGATCAAAGGCATGTTAAATTTGTGAATGGGATTGAAGGGGGTGAATTTGGCTCATTGAGAATGTTTTCTCAAAAGGAGCTCATGAAGGTTCAATTCTTAATTAAAGAATATAGCATAGTAATACTCCAAAACCAACCACATTTTTTTATTTTATCTAACTCAATTATTCTCAAGCGTATGGTGTTGAAGGCCATTGCTACACAAACATACATATATATTATGCACCAATGCACTCTGGGGATACATCTAAAATTAATCCTTTTGGATAAATATGGATAAATTATAAAGTTGGTCTTGGTTTATTTCATTGAGTACATATCATATATGATTATGGGATTTATAGGTTATGGGTCTTTTGTAGAAATTACTTCATATCTAGGTAATTTATTCAAAAGGTGAATGATCCAAAGCTTGGGTGTGCACAACACAAAAAAGGGGTTTAGTCAACTTTCATTGTATTGTTCAAATGTAAACATTACATATATAAAGAATGTTTCTCCTACAAACAAGGAGACAACATTCATCCCCTATCCATAAACATCTCACACTTATCTCTCCTCTATTCTCTCTATCCTATTTCCTACTTATCTTCACACAAACCTATCTTCTAATGAGTTGTTCAAGTTCACGTACAACACTTTATTCTCACAATAATACATTAATTTTTTATTTATTCATTCATGTGATATATTTATATCACACAAACTATCTATGACCTAAACACCCATGTGATGACTAATTCCTCAACATTCCCCTCTAGTGCGAACACATGTCCAAGAGAATCAAACATATATATTACCTCCCCGGAAGATGGATGCTAAGTTTGCTTTTAAATATGTTCATTATAACATTGAGGGTTTTATTACATTGTATTAGAGAGATTGATAAATCCATGTTTTTATTACAAAAATGTCTTTCAAGGCTTTATTTGAAACTTCCAACTAATAACATTCAAAAAAGACTAAAGATAACACATATAAAATCCAATAAACCAAAATAAAATCTTGCTTTAAATAGATTACTTAAAAAATAAAATGAAAACAACTTAATAAAAAATTATACCTAAAAAAAAAAACTTATTAAACACTCAAAACTTTAAAACAAATAAAAACATAATTAAAAAATTTAAACGTATATATATAACAAACTAAAATTAAAATGCATAAATTAAAAATTTAACTAAAACGAATTAATAAAATTTAAAACTCAAACAAATAAAATATAAAAAACTAAATATACCTAAACCACTTAAAAAGAATTATACCACGAATTACAACTGGAAAACCACTGTTTTTTTTAACCTTAAAAAAAATCATAAAACCCTGGGGTAAAACCTAAAATAACTCATAAAAACCAAATACCACCAGCTTTTTCAAAAAATCGTGGATAAAAACAAAACTTAAAGTAAACCTAAAAGGAATACCTAAAAGCAAAACTCTGGGAATAAAAAGCTAAATTTAAAAACTTGATATCAAAAAGGAAAACCACCACTGTGATAAATGGTTTTGGTGGTGGGTTTTGAAATGATGGGCAAAAGGATCTAGTGTGAAAGGGAGACAAGAAGGGAGTTATGTTGTTTGAGACGTGTAGTGTCACCAAGCTCATTGTTGGATGCATTTGATCAGGAGCCATGAAGGTTTGCTTGGATGGCGAGTTGATAGAAACGCAAGTCACCAAGCTCATTGTTGGATGTGTTTGAGTAGGAGCCATGAAAGTTTGCTTGGATAGCGAGTTAATAGAAACATAAGTTAGTGAATTAGATGTTCAATGAAAGATATTCAAATTCCTGAAGCAAAAACTTGCTTAATACATATATGAATGCATCTTGCAGGGTTGAGCAATAGAAAACAAAGTGGTAGGACTTTGAGGAGCATTCCATGTGTAGATACTTAAAATCAGAGATTTTGTGTTGATTTTAACTTTCTTTGCACTAAATCCTTAATCATCTCTAATCATCTTAAGTTTTTTCTAATCACTATTCACTATTTATTATTACTAAATTAATCCAAAGTTAATTGATTAATTTTTCTCTAATTAAAAATTTTATGTATTTTGAAAACTCATAATTTTTATAAATCAAAAAAATTAAAATTATCCTCACATTTCCTAAATCTCCACTTGTTTCCCACCATTCCAATTTAATAATTTTTTTGTCCTCCATGATCTAATTTAATAATCTACCTTTATTATCATTGTCTTTCATGATCTAATTTCTTTCAATTTAATAATCCACTTTTATTCCCATTCTCTTTCATGATACAATTTTCTCCAATTTAATAATTGATATCACATCCACTCACTAATTTTATATCGTATTTTCCTCTCAAATAAATTTTATATTGATTTATGAGTCCCACATGTTCTCCATTCTAATTTTTAATTCAAAATTTTCATTATGAATAAAAAATTACGTTTTATTCTTAGCGCTTGATCTTCATCTCAAGATAATTGTTCACATCCATTTCTAAATTCTATAAATTGAAGGTTTTCCCTCCAATTTAGTCAAGATTCTTCATTACAAACTTATTCTACTAGTATATCTCCAAAGTTTCTTCATCACAAAGTTATTATGCTAGTATATCTTCGAAACTTATTCATTACAAAGTTATTCCCTTAGAATATCTTGCAAGCTTCTTCATTGCAAATTTATTATGCTGAGTTCATAAAAGAGTTACACAATTTCCATCCAAGCACACCGAAACAATCCAAAGTTCATATATCAAAATGATGTCCAATTCCCCTTTGCTTTGGAGAAAATTGAGAAACCACATCCAAGAAAGCAAATCAACTCAAAATCACAATGGAAGCAACTTGCAAGGTATAATTTTATATTTTAGTTTCTTACATTTGTTGCTCTAATTTAGATTGATTGAATTTAGATTAAATCTCACTAAGTTTAGTGTTTTCTTAACATAATTTGTATCTAGATTTCACTCACATATTTTGGAACGTCAGGTGAGACTTTCCCAAATCTATTTCATCTTATTTTATCTTTTATTTTTAATGTTTAATTAACTTCATTTTCTATTTTTGTGTAGGTTTAAACTAACTTTGATAGCATTTATTTGGATTTTTTTTTGTTATTATTTTTATTTTTTCAAATCTTGTTAAAATTGTTATAACTTTTAATTTATAGTCTATATTTTTTTATAGGTTCATTTGGATTTATACTATCTTTAACCTATTAAATTTTTATATAAATCTTATTTGTATTTTACGAAAAATCATTAAAATCACGACTATTTATTTTTTATGTTTTTGTTTTTTCTAACTTTAATGTTTATATATATATATAGTTTTACATTTTTGACTAAATTTGTATGGTGCCTTGGTTATTTAGTTTTAAAAAACACTTACTAAAATTTGTGTGCAACATGTTTGTCAAAAAAAGTTAAAAATCAAGTCACAAAAAAATCTTGTTACTAACGATTGCTTGCTTTCAAAGTTTTTATTTTTTCAAATAATTAGTTTTCATTTTGACGTTTTATTTTTCATAGTAATTAACTCACATATTTGTTTTGGTGTCAATCAATCTTTCATTCCAAGCATTTTTGTTTGTGTGTGTTGTAAGATTGTGTATGCTCTTTCCTTGACGTCACATTGGCGACAGTACTTGAAAATAAAAAGTAACTTTACAACTTTTATGTTATTCAAGATAATACTTGTGTGTATGCTCTTTTCTTAGCATCACATTGGTGGTGATACTCGAAAATCGGAAGCAAGTGTTATTTTTATTTTATTTTTTTCATAGGGGAAGTATTGACCATATATTTCAACACCATGCAATAGGCCAAACTCTGTGTTCCGGTGAAGTATAAATAGCAGGATCAATTGTCATTAATCCAAGCAAGAAACCCTATACAGGATCTTGTGAAGGTGAGGAGTTAACTCTACGATCCAAGCATTAGACAATACCCTATATAGATTTGAGCCTCATTGCACCAAAATGTATCTCGAAGACTCTCCTAGCTAAACTTGTATGTACTTCAAGCCTAGGTAAGCCATTCCATCTGTTTAATTTGTAGTGCATCAGTTAGTGATTAGTGTCGAGAAGTCACTTTCTCTATACCCTTGAAATCAAACTTAGTGGGCCATGGGAATGACATAATTCTCCATGGTTAGTTCCTTGAAATAATAGGTCCCAGCTAATGCAATGGGCAATCAAGTGACTTGGGATGCCTACAGGGTACTCAAGTTCTTTTAGCCTAGATTTTTTACCTTTCTTTGCAATTGCATGAGTGTTTAACATACATATTATTTATTTGTTTCTATGTATTATATTGTGTTAAAAACCTTGAGTGTAAACACAAATACTTTTGAGTTTATTATCTACAAAATAATTAAAATCAAAACATTCAAAGGCATTTAGATCATGAAATGAAACATATTTCATTAAATAAACTTAAGTATGTATCAACCACACCGAATACATCCAATTCCAAGTTTCATATTAAACCAAGCTACAAGGTAAAACCTATAGAACCTAGAAAGGAAACAAGTGCTAAAAAGAAACAACTACAATGGTTAATGCAGTTTTACAATAACCTAATCGACTTGTCTTATTCAATGCACCAATGAAATAATTTACATGATTATCTAAGTCTCCAGCTTTGCTACTTGATAAGCTTGTATAATTTCATCTCATATATGCCCATCCTCCCATAGAGTTTGATATGAGTAGACCTCTACCTCATGGTATGATGCCAATGCTTATTGTGACCATCATCAGGGCCTTGGGCATTCTACTAATCGATGTTATACCTTAAATCATAAGATTCAAGACTTTCTTGATCACCAACATCTTATATTTGATGATCCTCCCAAAGATTCACGGTCACAACCTGGTGACTATCAGATCCAAAATATGTTTAGTTATCGATTACAAGATCATTCTTATATGAATTCAAAATTAAAAATGACATATAATCTACATCCTTCTCCTTCACATTATGAGCACCCATTAGATGAGATTATTGGTACCTATACACGACATATACCTCCTATGGTTTAGAGACCATCTATTGTGTTCAATGATAATGACATTGTGGATGATAACTCAGATCTTCATTCATTATTTATTTAAACATACCTTGATTACAAACTTATTCACAATGTTATGATTGATAATGGTGCTAGTGAAAATGTTTGCACCATGACATTACTTGAAAATTTGAGATATACACATGATGATTTTCACCCTTTGACCAAAGTGGTTAGAGCATTCGATGGGACTTCACAACAGATTTTTGGTGAGAATGACTTACCTTTACAAGTTGGACCAACACATTGGTCACTACCTTTTCAATTATACCATACACAAGACTCTTTGATATGTTATTAGGACAACCTTGTGTAAAAAATATGTACAATATTGTTACATCCCCCTTTAATCTGTATGGGTCTTTGTTAGACCAAGCATTCCTTTAAAATTTTCAAAATTTTCTCATCTAAGCATTTTTGTCAGGGTGTCTGCTAATTGCTCTGTTGTTGGGCAATATTGCAAATTGACACTAACATCTTTCACATAGTGTCGAATCACATAAAATTTGGTATTGATATGCTTGGTTTAGGCGTGAAAGATTGGATTATTTGCCATCTAGATTACAAAACTGTTGTCAACTATGAGAGGCGTTGAAAAAACATATTGCTCTTGTAAATATGAAAGGACCCTTCTGGGCCACAAAATCTCTCTAGTTGCCTCTAAAATAGCCATATATTCTGCTTCTGCTAAATAAAATTTTAGCATTGATTATTTATTGGATTTCCAACTGATAACTGTTGTTCCCAAATTCATTAGAACACCCAAGGTGGACTTTTCATCTTGATGATCACTAGCATAGTTGAAATCTAAATACCCAACCAGTTTGAAGTCTCCTACCCTGGAATATTTGAGCCCAAAATGTTATGTGCCTTTGAGATATTTGAGGACCCTTTTTGCTGCTATCCAATGACTCTCCCTGGGTTGTTTCATGAATCTTAAGAGGACACCAACTACAAATGATATATTTGGTTGAGTGGTAGTCACATAAATCAAACTTTCAATGAACTATCTGTATTTAGTGGCATCAACCAAATCTGTTGAATTTTTAGATGTCAATTTGAGATTTTGTTCCATGGGCATGTTAAGAGGCTTGCAATCTTTCATTCTAAACTTGCTCAAAATGTCACCAACGTAAATCTACTAAGTGATGAATAAATACTTTGGTTTTTGAATTATTTCAATACCCAAATAGTAATGAAGATAACCCACATTAGTCAAAGCTTTTCATCAACTCTGATTTGAAATTTTCAGTGTACCATTCATTATTTCTTGTGATGAGAAAATTGACAACATACACCACCATAAATACAACTATTTTGTCAATTATTTTGATGAAAACAGTTGCATCTTCAAACTCAAAACATTTGAAGTTCACGTTTATGAGATGCTCAGCTAGTTTTTTGTACCATGCTCAAGGGGCTTGATTCAAACCATACAATGATTTTTTTAGTTTATAAACATTGTACTCTTGTCTTTTTAATGAAAAACTGTTAGGTTGTGTCATATACATAGTTTCCTTGAGGTCTCCATTCAAAAATGTAGTTTTGACTTCCATTTGGTGAACTTTCCATCCATTGTGAGCTACCAAAGTCAACATGGTCTGAATGGTAGTCCATTTCCCTATAGGTCCAAAGGTTTCATTGTAGTCAGGTCATTTTTGAGCATACCCTTTTGTGACAAGCCTTATTTTGTACTTGTCAAATGAGCCATATGCCTTGTATTTATTGCAATAGACCCACTTGTAGCCAATTGATTTGCAACCATATGGTGGATCAACTAGATTCTAAGTCCCATTTTTCATCAATGAATTGTACTCATATTTCATTACTTTTCTCCAAGAGTTAAGCTTATCAACTTGTTTGAAAGTTGTTGGTTCTCAATCAAATGCAACATTGAGTTCCTCTTGAGAATCATCAAATGTGAGTTTTTCAATCATGTCATGAATTTCATCAATAGACTTGTTTGGTTGAGAGGAGGTTGCATGTGCACTTCGAGTGCCTATTTTTCCAACTTCATCAGTCCTCACATCTTTTAGTGTTTGAGTGGCCCACTTAGTCATCTTGTTTTATGCTATAGGTGCTTCGGGTTCATCCTCTGAAGTTCTTTCAGTGTCTACCCTCTATTCTCTTGGCCCCTATTCAATATTTAATGAAGTTTCATTCTCTCCTTCAAGAGTTTCAAGCTCATGTATAGGAGACAATAGAAAATCAATAGATTCCAACCTCTGTCCCCCACTCATTATCGGGAACATTCAAATCATTCTCTTTGTAGACATTAAACTTTGCATATTTGTCTAGTCAACTCAACTGTCGATCAATATGATCTTTTTACTTTGCAGTTTCACAAAAGATAACTTCTCTTGCGACAAGAAACTTCTTCTCTTTCTCATTGTATAGCATGTATGCCTTAGAGGAATTAGATTATCCCAAGTGGATGAATTTTCAACTCCTGTGGTCCAATTTTTTCTCTTCTCCTTTAGAATCAATGCGTAACAAATGGATCTAAAAATCCAAAGATGTACTGAAGGGAGGTGACCACACCACATCTCATTTAGAGTCTTTGATTCAAGAGATGTTGATAGTGATATGTTGTAAAAATATACTATTTTAGCTACTTCACCCCAAAAGTACAGATTTACCCCTTGGAAATACAACATTGCATGAGCCATATTCATCACAATTTTATTCATTCTTTCAACTACTCCATTTTGTTGTAGAGTGTGAGAAACTGTGAGATGGTGTTTGATCCTATTTTTTTCAAGATAGGATTCAAACTTATTTGATGTGAATTCACCACCATTATCTATCTTGAGTGTCTCGATGTGGGTTTGTGCTTTATTTTTAATCTTATTCAAAAAAAATTGAAAGTATCAAAGGCTTCTGATTTCTTTTTTAGAAAGTATATCCATGCCATCTTGTTGTAGTGATCAATGAACGATATGTACTTATGATCACCAACGAAGATGATTGAAAGAGAACACAAGTCTGAATGAACAAGCTGTAATTTTTTGTCTGTTTTCCACTATGCTTTGTAAATGGCTCTCTTTTATGTTTGGCTAAGATGCAGGCTTCACACTGCTCATCTTATTTTGTGGTCAATGTAGGCATGCCAACAACACCATTTTTTTTATAATACACAAATGTTGTTATAGTGAGTGTGCCCAAATCGGGCATGCCACAACATGTTTGGAGACATTCCATCTTCCATGAAATGAGCCTAATTCCTTGAATTTGATGGCTCACCCCCGAGTTTGAGAAGTTTTCCTTCTTCATATCTAGTCAAGAAGACTACATTGTCACTTTTCCTCCTGATTGTGACATCACCATTATCTAATAGAATGGAATGGCCTTGTTTTCTTATAAGCACTAGGGACAACAAGTTTCATTTTAATTAAAGAAGGTAGAGAACATTCTCAAGTTTGTAATTTGGAAGCCCTTGACACTTAAGTCAAATTTTACCTCTTCCTTGTGGTTGCAGACTTGATCTATCTACGAGGTATACTGAGCCACAACTTTCTTCATTGTACTCCTCTAAGAAGTCTTTTCAGAAAGTTATATGTTGAGTGGCACCAATATCAAGAACCCAAGAATTTAACCATGAAGAACTAATCGAGACACTATTTGCTTCATCATCAGTACTGGAAAACACACATTCACTAGTGAATTAGGCTGAGTTTGACTCTTGATTATTTCTTTGAATTATTGTCTTTCTTCTTATGGTATGCTTCAATTTTCTCTCATGAGTCCTGCATTCATGAGTTTCATGGCTACCTTTTCTATCACACTATTCGCAATAGAAGTTTTATTTATCATTCTATTTTTTATTTTGACTACCATGATTTTTATTTTTGTAATATTTTTCCTTGTTGTTGCTTTCATTTTTGGAAGATGTGGCCTTGTTTGATGGTTTGGAAGAATTTGTTTTAACATAGCACGCACTTTCACCTATTGTGATTTTTATTTTCTTTCCAAAGGCCTTTTTTTTCTGCCATCTTTTCAACCAACTGGTCAAATGTGAGAGTCTTCAACTGATTGCTTGCTTGTAGAGACTCCAAATAAGTTGAATAGTTGGGAAGAAGGGATTTTATGAATGTGATCATGTATATGTCAATTTTTACACATATTGCTTCAACATCATGTTTGATAACACATATCTCTAAAGCCAATCTCATCACATCATCATCTTTCAATTCTAGGTTGAACAACTTCAAATGTAACTAAATAAATTTCAACTCTGAATGAGATTCATATAGGTCCTTAATTTTATGATATGCTTTCCATCGTATATTGCACCCTTGTATATGATGAAATACATTTCCGCCCACTGATGCCCTCATCAAGGCCAAAGCCTTCTAGTTTTTTTACTTCCATGTTTGAGGGTCCTTTGCATTCCTTGTTGGTTTAGCTGGTAGTTTTGCCCCATCACAAATATCGAACCATAGATCATTGAATATGAGTGTGTTCTCCACTTGTCGATACCATTATAACCAACTGTCTTTGTCATTCAAGGTAGTACCAATAATAGATTTGATGGAATGCATAGTTTTGAGTTTTTGTTTGAGTTTTTAGAGGTTTTGAGTTTGTGTTTAACCCCAATTGGTTCTTTATCACTCCAAAAGGGTCCTCTTTTATATATACTCAAAGTTACTAAAAATAATTCACTTTGTCATTAACACTGGCTTTAAAAAAAACCTCATACATCAATATATTCAATTTTTCTTGATTTTTAGATTTACGTTTTTTGACATACATGAATGGGTAAAAAGAGTAGCTCTCCTTATTTCTCCTTAAATTTACAAAAATTGGTTGTTGTTTACCAATTTTGCTTAGAGTAGCTTGCTTCAAATATCAATTAAATGATTTTCACATTAAAATGACTTTCAAAATTTGAAAGATGCATTTAAAATAAAATTGAAAATTTTCTTTTTAATGAAAAAGTTTAAAAATATACCTCTCTAATTTTGTTTTATGTGGCATATTTTATTCGAATATTGGAATAAAAGAAGTGGAAATGAAGTGTTGTCTTATAAAGAAAGGCACTATGTAGAGTTCCACGCCAAACTCCACGTGGCAAGCAATTTTGTATGAAAAGAAGGTAAAAAATATCTCTGTCCAAGATCAGGGTCAACGCCTTGTACCACCCTTTTTAGGAGAAAGAAGAAAGTTTAACCTCAATATAATGCCTTACACCAAACACCAAATTCCAAATGCCAATATGCAGGTCATAAATTAAAATTTTGACAAGTCAAACTTAGTAAATCATGCCAAACTAAAAAATTTGCCTCTTGTAGTCAAAACACCTCAAATTGCCTATATAACAGCCGATATAACCCCAAAATGAAGACAAGTTGATACCTGGAGTAGTCACTATCAAAGATCAGCCAAAAGAAAAATCCAAACACAGGTCTAGATGATGAAATGTCGCACTTATGATCTTCCACGTAGTCACAAGACACAAAAAAAGAAGTAACACAGATCTATCCTCAGCTAGAAAGAATGCGATATGCAGGCCCAATGTCCCACTTATGACATCACAATGCCTTTCTCTGATTTCTAGTTTATCCCATGCAAGTCTAAATATCAAAATGCCTTCTTATAAAGTGTTGTGCTAACTTAAGTAATGGAGAAGGAATGATAAAATTGATAAATTTAAATTCTAAGCTCTGATACCAATGATAGGTTGGATTATATTCAGAATGACAATGAAATTTCTATTTCACGATTCAAATTAAAATTAGAGAAAACATTACATTTAGTAGACCAAAAAAGACTATTCATATCACATTCCCAGTGACTCTTTCTATTCCTACGGGAATGGAAAGCTTATTGAAAAAGACAAAATCCTAGAAACCTAAGCTGGACACCTAGGATTAATAATAAATATGTACAATATTGTTACACCTTGGATACATAAACTCTGAGCAGTACCTTCCATAATGCATGGGTGTATGAATTACATTCATTCCAATAAAATAGTGATGGTTCTTCGAATTGTATATGAACATCCATTTGAACAAAAACAACTTGATATAATACAACTAATTATAAAACCTAATAAGGTTAATCTTCTGTAAAAGGGTAATAAATAGGCAATCCACTTTCCTAGGCGACCCATACTCGAGAGACCATTGCATTAGAGATACACAATGGATTCCACATAATCCTTATCTACTACTACATAACATACTTGTTTATCCAAAGCACACGAACATGTTCCTATTATTGTTACTTCAAACACACTACAAAGAAGAAAATGATGGCTTCCACAAAACCCTACTACTTTTATTACATCTTTGAGACCATAGAGTCTTATGACACATACACAGTGCATTACAGAGCATACAATGTCATATATTACACATATACATGCTCCTCGACAGTACCACTAATTTGATATACCATATATAATGTTCAACACTTCCAAATGAGCATCCATTAGATGGGATAATTAGCTAGACTTTACCTTTTCTAAAAAATTTAAAAATACAAATATTCCAAAAAGACAAAAAACATTCAAAAAATTCAAAAATACCAAAAAAATTTAGCATGTTCCTAGTTGTACTATTTATTATAAATATGTTGTTTGCTCCATGTTAGTAGATAACATATCATTCATTTCTATATAGACATATGTTTCATGCTTAATTTGAGTGTGATATAGGCATACCCAGATGCATGATATTTACACATACAGATGTTGGGACTTCATTTCACTCATGTCGTAAGTACATTGGGGGCATCTTCTCATTTGATCATAATACACTTAGGTTATATTAATCTATAATCACTTTACATTATCATGTTTGAGCTTACATGCTTACACATACATATATCCATACTTATACCTTTCATAGTGTACTTTATATGATATGTACTTAACATTGCTTGCAAACACATATATTTAGGGACTAGTATGCTATGTTCATGTTAGTTGCCTATTTTTCTTGCTTGTTATGTCTTGCATTATATTTATTGTTTGAGCATTTAAATATGCTCCATTGATTTTGGCCCTCGTGCCTTTGCTTGTGTATTTGGACATTCGAATATTTCGTTATTAGTTGTATGCAGACATTTAGATATTTCTTTCTATGCTTTGTGAACATTTGACTAAGTCATGTCCCCTTGATTGTGTAACATTTGAACATGCCCCTTGGACCATATCTTTTTGCATTACTTTTGAGTATTCTTGTGTGTATATTTGATTGATTTTTGAGCTTGTATTGTTACTCTCTAGATGTTGCGATGATCTATATCATGATTCTTAGGACTTGATATGATCACATGTTATGTGCTTCAATTTTATATCTACCTAGACATGTTATCCCTATCTCATCCTTTTCAGTTAAGGTAACTACTAGATTTTATTTTCTCTCACCTTAAAAGGGGGGCATATTAGTGGTGGCATGTCATGAAGGCATGACTTCCACATTTTCAGATTTTAATAAAGGCATGTCAAAAAGATATGACCTCCACACTTATTCAGTACTCAACATCTCTAGATTATGGTGAGGGCATGTTATGAAAACATGTTTTCCACATTTTTCACTGATTTTAGATTCACCAAATTTCTCAGTTATATGATTCAAATACATATTTGTGACAACATTTTATACATTGGTATTATTATTATATCTAGATGTTAGCTTGAGACATATATGAGGTGCATATTCTATGCAAAGGGGGCCTAAAATTACAAAATCAAATAAATTTATACATTTCAAATACTATTAAATACTATTATTATACCTAGGATGGACTGTTATAGACTATTATCGATCTAATCTATTGTACTAGTTGGTTCATTTTTTGAAGGTTGAGTTAATTAAATCATTCAATCTTACCAAGCTTATAAGTTAGATTTAATTAAATCATCTAACTTTATAAAATTATAGGTTGGATTTGATTAAATCATCTAACCTCGCTAGATATATAGTGTGAGTTGATTAAATCACTTAAACTCACTAGATCATACACATATTTGGGTTATGTGATTGAGATGAAACAAACTTAATGGTTGTGTTACAACTCACCCTTACACCAAAATTGGGGGCACGTGTCATCTAATCTGTCTCTTATATATATGTACTTGCAGGGTCATAATTTTTCCTAATATTAGATTAAATGTTTCATAATGAGACATCTTTTCAAATCAAATTGCCAAAATACAAGATGATTGCATCAACATACAGGTGTACTCTTAACCTTGCTCTTTCTAATTTAAAGCATTTCAAATTCTTTCAATTTTAGATTTCATACACTAATTATATATTGTAATATGATTTTGGTTGAAGGTGTTTTAACTTATTTAGGAATAATGGAGTGTTATTCTTATTTTAGTTAAGGGTTTAAATTAATAAATCATTACAAAATATATTAATAAATACAGTCTTGATTTGTGCAACTATTTATCTTTTTCACCTTTTTAAAAATAACAATAAATGAGAAGAAATATAACTTAGCTAGAAAATAGACTGAGACGGCTGATACAAATATTGAAAATCACTATGCAAGATTGGGAAGGTGTCATAAACTTGAATCTAGCTTTCATTAGGTGAAAGGATAAGATCATTGAAAAGTTGATGCTTTGGTTTCTGATATTATTTTTTGTGCCTTCCACTATTGTCCAAACTGATCACAGAGATTTGAAATTTTTTGGGTAGTTACGTTATGCCTGTGTGAGCGTATCTATGAAAAATTGAGTGCTGGTTGTCGATAAAACTTGTTATATAGCTAGTTTTGTTTTCAAAACCTAACCCTCCATCATGCTTGATAAAAGGACATTTGAGTCACTTGAGAAAGAGGGGGTTAGTGTGAAATATGTACTGAATGTGCAATCCACACCCCTTTTATGGGCATGTTGCCTACATATCAATACTCTAAAGAGGGATCAAGCCATATGTAGTTCTCCCACCTAGTGTGCTTTGTGTAATAGTGTGATGTGAATGCAAATGCCAAATCGATAGTGTTTGAGGTGGCTAGGGACTGGTATGAGGATTTGAGTAGGTTTACAATTATGTTGGGTGACTGTGTGCAAAGAATAGGGAAGCTTGCTTTAGTTCTTTGTATTCTTGTTTGCTTTGTAAGTTTGGTCACTTTCTTTGTAAATGAGCTTTGAGTGGGATTTTGTAGAAAATAATTGGTCATAGGTCAAATGTATTCACATTAGGCCAACCTAATTGAGGATAAGGATTGGATGAAAAGGACCGTTGGGGCTCAAAGTACAAATAGACAGGACTATAAAGTTCAAATGGAGCACTCTTGTCTTACAAGCTCGAGATCTAGGGGAACAAGATTGGCACATGGAATACTATCTGGTTTAGGTGGAATGATCATTCAAAAGGTTTTGGATGACTGGTAATGAGCAAAAAAATGTCTATAAGGGTCACAAGAGTAAGCAAAAAGGACCTATAAATGGGGTGTCACAAGCCACACTCAAACTACCAATTTGGATATTTTATATGACTACATTTGCCCCCCACCCCTTTATTCTAGTGATGCAACAAAGTGAAATATTAAGATTAAAAAAATAGAAAGTGTACCTGAACTTACCTGCAAGGGTGAAGCCTATGAAGATGTGTGATGTTGAGTGTGTGTAGAGAGCATAACATGAAGTGTAAATCTACAAAAGAAAATAATGAGTAAATCAATTCTTACTAGACATATTATGTCTAAAATAAGAACGTACAAAGGCTGGGTAAAAGAGAGAGGAAGAGAAAGAAATGAATAAACCTCACTGGGTACACAAACTAATGTAAAACTTGTGATGTTGAGTGATGCTAGGTATGTGCTACACCAATAATAATATCGCGAACAGAGCTAAGTGATCAATTCCTCGAGGGTGGCTCAAGAATACAAAAATTGGCCCTTTGGCTCCATCATCACCCACTATCTAGTGAATTTATGTGATCATGCACGTGTTAATCAATGTTTGGACTATGTGTCAAATCCCTCTAAGTAGGTGGATCAAGAATATAAAGGCTAGCTGGACATTTAGCTCCATTGTTGCCCACTAAGTGTGAACTATGAATTGATATCAGTATAAATGTCTATTGTATGAGATGGCTCATGAAGCCCATGAATGCTCTATAATCTGATAATATGACTTGAATAGCCAAATGTGTACTGAGAACTAAGCTAATCTAGACCACTCTGAAAGGTGGATATTAGGCTTGTATGAAAGCCACTCTGAAATTGAGAACTAGGATTCTATGAAAGCCACTCTAAAATGATACCAACCACCTACAGATGGAATAAAGCACACAATTGTTGAGAATAACTGGGTAATACAATAAATTGGAAAGAAAAGAAGGTAAATGTGTTGCACACATTACCCCTAATCACTAGTGTATGTAACATAGATTTTGATCTAGAAGTTGTACCAACTGCCCAATGAGAAACTGGAAGTAAGAGCCATCATATCGTGCATGATGCCTCCTATATTTGGATAATCTAAGTAAAACTGTACTAAAATTGCCCAACCGAACTAGATAGTAGCTGACAAAACTATAATTAACATTACCTTGTTTGTTTCTAAAATATTTGGGTTTTTGGTTGTTTAGATAAGAGCATTGAAAAGTGGACACTTTGTCATAGGGTGATGTAGTTTTAATGGGGCACTCTTGTCCTTTACTATTTTTATGGTTGTTATGTATTTGTCCCTATTTTTTTGGTCTGTTATATGTGTTTTGAATTCTGATTTTTGTTTTGAGTGTTTTGAAAACTAATTTTTATTAGTAGAGGGCTCTGATCTCTGTGACAAAACCCTTGTTTATTACCCCCTCTTCTGAGGGTAGGAATGAAGACCTTGCAATGACTAGTCTCAGAGGAAAGAAACCTTCAAGTGTGTTATGTTGTGAAATACATGATATAATAATGATCATCCAAAGTATGTCTCAAGATATAGCATAGTTTATGTTGGAGATTGTTAGATCAATAGGGGTACGCCTAGATAGATGTAACAATGTAATAGCATGTGTAGTATACTGAACTAAAACTAGAAATATGGTTAGTTATCAAAGAGGGATGGAGCATGATGTCCATCATGACATCCAAGAAGGCAAGATAATGCATGATATGGATCATGGCATTGCAAACAAGTGAGAAGCAAACAAGCAAACAAACATGCAAAGCAAGAAGCAAGAAGCATATAAAAGAGGCCAAGGGGCTAAAAAAACAAGGAACATGGGCACATATCACTCAAACTATAAAAAATAAGCATACAAGGCATGTTCAAATGCCTACATACACATATAATTACAAACAAGCAAGATTGTCACAAGGGCCACAAGCACATACAAGAGTATAAGCAAAAGACATTGGCAAATGTCATAAGGCACACACAAGTAAAAAAATAGGAACTGATAAATGCAATCACATCTAGCTACTCAAAGCAAGAAATAAAGGCATGTAAATACTAAAAATATTATTGCATCTAACTGATCAAAGTAAGAAGTGAAAGTATGCAAAATATGTAGTACAAAACTAGGTAGATGTGAAGAAATACACAAGTGCTATATATGAGTGAGTGTCGATAGAATAATCTATGTAGGCTAGTTAGTAATGTAATTCAACATGATAACTAGAGTGTGTGTTTTAGGAATGACATAACATGGATGATGTAGTCATGTAGAAGATTCCCACAATGTGTAGATATGTCGAGGTCTATCTCAAATGTAAAAGTAGGATGCCCCCTCAATGGGTAGAGTGAAGCAATAAAGGATCTGGGTGTCATTGTACACACTCAAAGAAGATGAAGTGAAGCATGGTAATATAGATAAATCGACAAACAATAGCATAAAATAGCAAAATATAAGTCTAACATGGTAGTAAAAGTGTAAAGCATGGATAATACATATAGTTTAAAAGTTTTTGGTGTTTTGAGTTATTTGAATGTTTTTATATTTTAACATGTTATATTGTTTTTGGTATTTTGAAATATTGTATTGTTTTTGATATTTTGAAATAATCTATGTACAAATAATCATAAGGAAACTATGTACAAGATAACGAAAAGAAATTATGTACAAGAAATACTAAGAAGAAATGATACTAACCGATGAGTCTCATAAGAGACTACCTATCATGGTGTCCTATATCAAGGAGAGGGATTGTGCGTGATCATGAAGCATGAAAGAAGGGTTGAGACTGTGACTCTAAAAATTATGTATGTTGTAAGTGCTCTAAAATATCTATAATAGAAACTGACAATGGGGTCCCCCTATAATTATGAGAAGTGGATACAACTATGAGGATCTTAGGGACCTATCTGGTAGTAGAAGATATTTAAAAATGTGCTCTGTGTGTAGAGGCATGAGACCTCAATGATACTACCATGGATGTGAATACTATAGTTGGAAACTGTCTAGAGTCTTGAAACTATTGTTGATGTAGTGGTTTCTCTAAGAGAGGCCTCCATGGAAGTGTATGAACTCTTTGTGCTGGTGAGGGAGGCCTCAACTGTGTTTGAATCTCAACTAGAGGAAGAACTGTAATTGGTTATGCCACATAGGAAGGTTTGGCTACTATAGGGGGTTGTTAAGACATAGTTGCCCCCGTAGTGTCATTTGCAACTAGTTGTTCTAAAGGAATGGAAGACTCAACTTGCTTAGCCTTTTTAATTTCCATCATAGATTGTAAAATAATGGCATGATCTCAAGGATGTTCTCTAAGTCTCTATCTAAAACTCTATAGAATCAAATCTTTGTTGATGACAACATCATCATCAACAATAGGTGAAAATGGATCAGTAGCCCAATGTGGTGGAGCATGAACATCGATGTGTATATCATCATTGTTATTTTCATACTACTCATTATCTAGATGTGTAGGATCGATGTGTATATCATCATTGTTATTTTCATACTACTCATTATTTTTATACATCGATGGAAATTAGTGTAATCTAGATGTCTAGGATCTATAGTAGGAAATTGAGTTGGTTGTTTATCCATGGTATATGGATGGATTGGAAGAATCTGGGTGAATTCAGGGGGGTTGCCACTAAGTATTGTACTTCATCTAAAAGGAAGAGATGCAAGGAGCTTAGGTGGCATAAGAAAAACAACTTGAAAAATGAAAAAAAGATTAGATAAATGTAATCTAGGATTTGAAAAACAACGAATTGGAATATGAATAAAAAAGATGTGAAGCTCACTAACATGTAAGGTGATACCTCCAAAAGCATAAGGACCTGGTAAAGTATAATAGGGTTTGAAAGAAATGATTTTTAAAATTACTATGGTGAATTTAAAAAATTAAATATAAAATTTTGATTTATATATGCAAGAAGAATCAAAAGAATATTGCTAAAATCAGCAAGGAATTTTTCCTAAGGTTTTTAGGGTTTTTGTGCGTAAATGAAGTAAGTTGGGTTAACCAAATATGTTAACTTATTTGGGAATAATGAATTTTTATTCCTATTTTAGTTAAGGTTTTGGATTAATAATTCAGTACATAATATAACAATAAATACAATCCTAATTTGTGCAACTACTTGTCTTTTTCACCTTCCCACATGGGTAACATAGTTGGCTAAAGGATTTTGGTTCATCTCATATAAGTCCCGAGGTTGATTCTTACTACCTAGATTTTCAAGGCTATCTGGTGCATGTGGACTCCATCGGTAGCCCCTAGAGGATTAGTCTCTCCTCTACTCACCTCAATGGTCACTAGGTGGAGTCAAAGTGTCCCAATTGGGATCAGGGATACCTCTGGGTTAAAAAAATAAAAAAATAAAAAAGAAGAAATATAACTTAGCTGGAAAATAGATTGAGACGAATGATAAAGAGGTTAAAAATGATTGTGCAAGAATAGAAAGGCATCATAAACTTAAATCTGGATTTTGTTGGATGAAAGGGCAAGAGCATCAAAAAGTGGACACTTTGGTGTCCAGTGTTGTCTATTCCTACCTTTGTTATCCAAACTAATCATAGAGACCTAAAACTTTTTGGGTAGTTGCACTTTGCTTGTGTGAACATGTCTATGAAAAATTGAGTGCTAGTTGTCGATAGAACTCATTATGGAGATGATTTTGTCTTCAAACCCTAACCCTCCATCATGCTTGATAAAATTACATTTGAGTCACTTGAGAAAGAGGGGGTTTAGTGTGAAAAATGTATTGAACATACAATTGACACCTCTTATGTGGGCACATTGTCTACATACCAATACTCCAAAGAGGGATCAAGCCATATGTAGTTCTCTCACCTAGTGTGCTTTGTGCAATAATGTGATGCAGATGCAAATGACAAATCGATAGTGTTTGAGGTGGTTAGGGATTGGTATGAATATTTGAGTAGGTTTACAGTTGTGTTGGGTGACTGTGTGCAAAGAACATGGAGGTTTGCTTTAGTGCTTTGTTTATATTCTTGCTTGCTTTCTAAGATTGGTCACCTCCCTTGTAAATGAGCTTTGAGTGGGCTTTTATAAGGAACAATTGGTCATAGGTCAGATGCATTCATGCTAGGTCAACCTAATTAAGGATAAGGACCAGATGAAAATGATTATTGGGGCTCAAAGTGCAAATGGATAGGACCGTCGAAAATGGGAAACTTCTTTGTGGGGTACTATAGTCCAAATGGGGCACTCCTGTCCTACAGGTTCGGGACTTGGGGGAATAGGATTGGCATGGGAAATACTATCTGGCTAAGGTGGAATGACCATTCAGAAGGTTTTGGATGACTATTAATGATCAAAAAGGTGTCTAGAAGGGTCACAAGAGCATGCAAAAAGTACTTATGAATGGAGTGTCATAATCCATGCTTAAACTACTAATTTGGTCATTTCATATGACTACAACATGTCAACTACCAACAAAGCACTCAATTTGAAATCACACAAAGATAAGGTGTGTTATATACATTCAGGTATGCATTTATTTCATTTAAACTAATAATTCTATTACTATTTTAAAGGGGGCAAATGTAAATACTAAAATATGATTTTATGTAGCACCTTAGTCTTGTACACTTGAAAAAAATCTAGCATAGTTGTACCTTTCAGTTTTAGACTTGTCCACTATCGAAGGGCTCGCATTCACTATCTCTTTATGCCTAATTATTTATCTCTTAGTCTAACCATTTTTATTTTAATGACTAGGTCTTTTATACTATGTAAAAATCTTTAAACATGATTATTGTCTTTCACTATTAGTTCTAACCCTGCACTTACTTTTTAGCTTCTTGGACACTTACATCCTAGACAGACACCTATGTCGATGCAAGTGTCTATCTTTCCTACAAAGTGTCTAGTGCCCAAAAGTCATACAATCCATGAATAAAACTATCTTAAAAGTTAGCCTAAGTAATTTAATATAAGATATTTTTAAGAGGGAATGGTATATATACAAGATCTATCTTCATTCATTTTTCACCTAATAAACACCTAAGACTACAAGATAACATACCAAGAAGTACTCAATCAGGAATTAAAGTGAGAAAACCTACCATATTCATCCCTATTTCTATTTCAATCATAGGAGTGGTAGTTCCTCAAGTTTGAAGCATTCGAAGAATAGTTCGTGAGCCACATTTTCCAAGTTACAAGTTAGGGCACTGCATGTCTTTGCTTATCACATGTTGCATCCTTGTATACACACAAATCAACATGTAAGAGGTAACTACATGAGTCTAAGGCTCTCTTTGGAGTATTGGATATGTAGGTGACACCCATTGATAAAGGGGTATTTAAGGCAACTCGACACTGTGAACCCACCAACCCATTTTTTCCACAATCAGTCCAAAGGTAAAGAGCTAGGGTTTGATCATTTGAAAAAAAATGATAATTTATGTGCATGATATGAAGACATCAAAAGAAATATAACAAAAAACCCATAATATTCCAATTAGTTTCATCTAGATTCAGTTAATATTCTATACAGAACACATATGCCAAAGTCAGACACTTGCATTGTTGCAACTATCTAGATCTGATGCAAGCATTCAAGGCCACATAAAGAAAATTCTCAAAATATTATGATTGTTTAAAGATCATATTCTAGTCCAATTCCAGATTATATCTACATATGCATAATAAACTAATTATCATTTGTTTCCAATTCATTGCATTATCTATCAATAGTTATACTTTATTATTTTTAGCAATCTCAGTTGTATAAATTCAAATACTATTTATCTTATTTTTCTTTGAATTGGATTTCTCATTAGGTTAGTTCACCATTATTGTGTAAAAGCTAATCTAATACCCCTTAATCCTAGATAGCCCAATGTATCTAAATTTAGGGTTAAATAAATAGCTTGTATAACTGGGGTTTTCCAGTGAAGCACTTGACTTGCTCTTATGGGAGAAAATTTGAATTATATCTGATAACCAACCTCATAAGATGTATAAGAGAGTTGTTAGGAAGTGTGTCATTTTGAAAAACTATTCATTAGAGTGTGGGGAGCAAGTCTGCTCTAGTGGATAGGTGCGCAGTGCATCCATGTTTGCCTTATGCATACTTGTCTAGAATGGACACATACTTATGAAATTGTACTGATAGTGGAGTGTGTGCTAATTAGGGATGTTTAGGAATAAAATAAGGAATTCTAGAATATGTTCATAGTAATTAAAAGACTTAGAAGGCTCTCACATATATAAATGGTTTATCAAAATGATGAGTTGGCCAAGTAGGGTAAACATGTCAAGAACAAACTTTGTCAAGCATGTATTTGTTAAATTTCAAAGTCTACATTTCCCCTCTCCCCCCATTTATTTTAGTGAATGCATAAATTCACTAATGTAAAATAAATGTGATACCTAAGAATGTAAAACATGCTTTGTCTTTGCCATGGAGATGTTCATGCCCCCTTGTTGAGGTGTGTGAAGAAGTTTTGGATTGAGAGAGATTGGGTCTCAGTCTTAAAATTAGTGTAGATGCTTGGGTTGGAAATATGCATGCTCCAACCCTCATATAGTACTCTAAAAATGTGCAAAAAGGATGGGAACCGAGTATATGGCTCACTAAAAAATGTAACTAGGTGTGGATCGTTACTAAGCTTAAGCATTGGTCCACTTACAAAATCTGAGGGAAAGTATGAGAACCAAGTATATGGCTCGCTAAAAGTGAAACCAGGTGCAGAGAATCATTAAAATCAAGTGTTGGTCAACTTAAAATAGATGAATCACACCACTGCAGATGGACCTAGATTTGAATTATAAAATTCGTATAATTACTTGATAGTTTCTATTTGATGAAAGATATAACTAATTTTTGAAAAGTAGTAGCTTGTTCATGAATTTATATCATGCCGCCCCACCCCGCCTGCCCCCCTCTCCATGCCACCATCCATATTGTGTAGAATGTCAAATATGTTCTTTTAAAAACCTATTTGAAGCTTTGTACCATTTTTAGACAAGTGTGTTTGTGCTCAAGTAACTTCAAGAATGGAGAACATAAGCTAGCCGAATGCCCTTATAAATTGAAAAACCTATTTTTTCATATTTAAGTTACAAAAATTAGAAATGTATTGCTTTGAAAAGGCCCATTATGATGCCCCCTTTTTGAGATGAGGGAAATTGCATGTAAAATCACTTATCTCCAAATAAAGTGAGCATTTGTGAAAGACAGATAGAACATTGAAAAGCATTTTGCATAAATTAAATTTGTATTGAAATCATATATATGTATCATTGAAGTACTTCAAATAATTCACAAAATTTATTGTATTCATGAAAGTTTGATATTACATTATAGTATTGAAAATGAATCATGATAAGGAATTTGCAAGTGTTTTGAATATGTAGCTGTGAGATATTTGTTTTTTGCAAAGATTGAAGCATTTTGAAACATGTAGATAGTATCATGTATGATGTAAATCATGACACCATAGATAGATAAGTAGATACATAGTAGTGCATGATAAGGATTATGGAACCATATTATCTTAATAGAAAACATGTAAGCAAAGTCACACAATTGTCATGCAAAAGAGGCCTAAAGGTGACATACAAAGGATATGTAAGATATCACAAAGAATATAATTTTTTTATAGATGCTATACATTGAGCCTAAGGCTAAATACAAAGGACATGAATATGTCACATAATGAATAGAAATACACGAAGGTTATGCATACAAGACATGGTTATGCCATACAAGCAAGATGTACGTTTAACATACACAAGGCCAAGGGCCACACACAATGATCAAACAAGTTATAAAATCATGTTATGAAATTGAACTGGATATATTACATCATCATATAGTGAATTAAACAATAATAATTAGTGCATATGTAACTATGTTTCAATTTAGCAAGTGGCATGTTTAGCAAGGTTAATGTGAAAGATAAAATGAAATATTAAAGCAAGGAAAGCCATATTGTAAGTATATACAACCTATAAGGTTTTCATGTAGAACAACATGATGCCCCCATAGAAACTAGGATATTGGGTGAAAGGCATGACCAACATCAAACCATGTTAACATATGCTTTGATGTGAAACATTTATGATATCTAAGTGTGGATGTTGTATTGTATGCAAAAATTGAGCTAGAGGTCCCCGTGACTAGGTTGTCATTTAAATCAGAAAGCAAAGATGCATAGGGACATGTGCACATTAGAGGACAAGTGCATAGTGAGTCGTTGTTTGATGCTATTACTTTGTCCATATTGACTGTTTGTGAAAACTTTTGATCATAGCAACTTTTGTTGTGTATAAAGACTAATTTTCATTGTATATTTTGTCATATTGCACACTCAAAATGCCTTGTGAGATGCATAATGCCTTGAAAAGATGTTATGTATTGTAATGGAAACCTCTAGGACATAATCAAAAGGATATTTAAGAACATACATTAATGCATATATGTCCTTATTTTGATTTTTATAGAATATTTTGAATATTTTGGTGTTTTGAGCATATGTCAATTTTTTTGTATTTTGCATATTTGAACAGAAAGAAACATAACTATTAATTGACAATGCTAAAAAACAACATAAAGCAAGGTCTATAAAAACTATAAGGAGAGGAGATTCAAACAACCCTCAACAATACGCTGAATTAAACCATGACAAGGAGGAAGGCATGTGAGATGCCCTCAATTGAAATGTAGTGTTTACAAGTAGTATAACCATGTACACTCATATAGAAGGATGTAAGCTTTGAAGGTGCATATGATAACTTAAGAGTATGTATGGTCTACCATGGAAAGATGTATATTTTAAAGGATTAGAAATATGGTTGCCTTGGGTTGTTTGAATAGGGTTGAAACAAACCAAAGGAATAAGTGTCCCAAAATGAAAAGATGAATGTTTAAAGGCTTAGAATAAATCCAAGAATGGGCATAGAAGAATAACAACAAAATGTGAGCAAACAAAGAAGCTATGTACAAGTCAACGTTATGTAAGTATGCTCAAATGATTATTTGGAAAGAAGAAACTTCCCTTGGAATACCTACATAAAAAGTGTACCCCCCTTTCTTAGATTCCCATAAACCACCTAAATGATTGGGATTGAATTGTACCAATATTTTTGATATATGTGCCATGTTTGCAGTAGATCCTTTTAATGAAGTATGTTGATCTTTATACTAAGTGATTGTAATGTTATTCTATTTGGAAATTGTAACCATTGCACTAACTGACTCGAATGTAAGTGAATCATAATTAAGAGTAAATGTTGCACCCATTGATTTTTACCATGATCTCCCAAGGATTGTATTGTATTACTGTAAAATAGGATCAATATGAAATAATGTAGACCATGATTAGGAACCCAATGTAACTGTTAGGGTAACATAATCAATGCAATGTGTAGGACCTTTAGGTTGAGTAAGATTCTACTTATCGTAACCCAAAGATTGAAAAAGAGAAAGACTTTAAAATAAGATCAACATGAAAGAATGTAAGACATGATTAGTACTCCAATGTAACTAGTAGGGTAATAGAACCAATGTAATGTGTAGGACCTTTATCTTGAATAAGAATCTTCTTATCATAACCCAAAGATTGAAACAGAGCAAGATTGTAAAATAGGATCAATATGAAAGAATGTAGGACATGATTAGGAACCCAATGTAACTGGTAGGGTAATAGAACCAATGAAAGGAGCTTTAGCTTGAATAAGATCCTTCTTAACATAACCCAAAGCTTGAAAAAGATCAAGACTACATATGTTTGCCTTCTTGAACACACAATCTCCTAAGAGGGGGGGGTGAATTAGTAGATGAGCTAAAACTAGGTTCTTAGAAATTTGAAACAAGATACTCAAATTATATGCAAAGTAAAGAATATAATAGAGATCACTCACACACAAAAGAATGCTCAACACTAGATTTTAACATTGAAACCCAGAGGGAAAAACCATGATGGAAAAAAGATGCTAGAAGTTACTGTTTTAATCCAACCTCATAGAAAAATGTCTCACAGACAAACCTCACTGGTTACATTCAAGAGCACCCACTCTAAGGAAGCGTCAACTTCCTAACTGAGCACCAACTCAATTTTTTGATGGCACCAACCTATCAGAGAAATGAAGCTATAACTTCAAAAAATATAGAAGAGATTCAGAATGAATCTTGTACACTTTTCTGTTACAACTCTAGTCTGTAACTGCGCCTTAGTTGTGTGTCTTTTCAGCTTCTTTGGCTTTATCTCTTTGTGTCTGGATATATTCTACTTTGACACACCTTATTTTCTTTTCCCCTTTCATGTTGTTTGCATATATCCTTTCTTAACAATTTTGAGTTAACACTCTAATTACTTTTGCAGCAGTAGTAGAAAGACAACACCGTTCAAATGATCTATTTGTAGCATATATAGACAGATGCATCTTAGGGTTATCTCTCTATGAAGTGTTCACACTTCAACTTAACTAATTCAAGCTTTTGATATGTGTTCAATGCAACTTTGAATTTGTGTCTCGATTCATGATTTAAATGACAACATTCAAATTTATTTCATGTCTTTGGCATCTACACTTCTTCTGCACTTGACTGTATTGCTTCCTTGAACACTTTTGGTTTGCATTTAATATGACTCTGACTTCATGTCTTGATTCATGCTTCAAATGAAAACATTCAAATGCCTTTACTATCATAGGTATCTGCACTTCTACTTAAATGTGTCACTTCCTCGATCACTTCTGGTCTACGTTTAATGTGACTCTAACTTCATGTCTCGATTCATGCTTCAAATGGAAATGTTCAAATGCCTTTACTATCGTAGGCATCTGCACTTCTACTTAACTGTGCCACTTCCTCAATCACTTTGATTGAAATATCTTGAACTCCATGAAGATATTTCAAGTTCAACACTAGTTTCAGTTGTTTCTATACAGACAGTTGGAAGACATTGATTGTGGGCCTTTTCAAATTCCTTTGTCATGCCAAGTTCACGTTCTTTTCCTTGTTGAATCTTTTCTTATGATCTTTTGACACCTATCAAATGCACGTGCTCTCAGAGGATTATCTAAGTTTACTATCCCATTAACCATCGAGCTCCTTTTCTTCCCTTTTTACATCTCGCTACTTTCTATACCTTGGGTTCGCTTTTGCTCCTTTAGATTATCCTTGATATTTATCCTTTGTTTTTAGCATTAAACTTTGGCATATTGACGTGATCTCATTTTCTTTGGCATTCTTGTAATGCTTTTACACCATTGATTCTTGTAGACTTACTTGATCTTTAACATGATTTGTCTTTTTGAGACTGTCCTATAAGATTTCCACACTTTATCTTCGACAAAGTTGCAAGTGACCTCTCTTCGAACAATTTGTTGCAAGCTTTTTATCAAGGGCCTTTTGAGACAATTTCTATAGAATTTTTATTTGGGAGGTATTCTTCAGACTTTTTGTCTGCAAGGCATTTCTTTGGACTTTTTATCAACATCATTTCTTTGGACTTTTTGTCCACATCATTTCTTTAGACTTTTTGTCCATGTCATTTCTTCAGACTTTTTGTCCACAAGGCTTCTCTTTAGGGTTTTTTGTCCACAGGCATTTCTTCAAACTTTTTGTCTGCACACTACCCTTTGACTTTTCTGCAAGTGTTCACATGCCCTTTGCAACATTCAAAAGATACTCTTTAGACTTTTTGTAATCTACCCTTTGGCTTTTCTGCGAGTGTCCCTTTTCCCTTCAGACTTTTTGAAAAGTTCCACTTGTCCTTCAGAACTTTTGCAACAGTCCACATACCCTTTGGCATTTTTTGAAAGATCCCTTCAGAAGCTTTGAACGGTCCACTTACCCTTTGGCATTTTTGAAAAGATCCCTTTGGAAGCTTTGAATGGTCCACTTATCCTTCGAAACTTTTGCAACGGTCCACATAATTTTTGGCATTTTTGAAAAGATCCCTTAGGAAGCTTTGAATGGTCCACTTACCCTTCAGAACTTTTGCAACGATCTTCATACCCTTCAAACTTTATAAAAAGATCCCTTTGGAACTTTTGTTCAAGACAATTTCTCCAAATGAATTCTCCAAGACACTTTCTTCGAAAGAATTTCAAGTGGTGCTCATTTCCTTCAAAAACTTTTTTGTAGACAATTTGTTCGACAATGACTTAGTCAATTTTCCCAAAAGAATTGCCTTTAACATTTTTCTGAAAGAATTCCCTTATTAGCTACAGGGAGTTTGTCTGAGAAAAAGGTCTTTACCAATATTTCTGAAAGAATTCCCTCAATCAAATTTGCTCAACTCAAGTCTTCTTGACTTAACCCGATTGCTTTTTTTGAGTAAAAGCATTTCACAAACATGATTTACTCCATAGTTCTATTCAACTCAACCTTTGGCATTAATGCATGATCAGTTTCAATCTCAATGACAACAAGGACATTAAACTTTGACATCAATGATAATTCTATGCTGTCAACTATCTCCTTGCTCAAATTTTCAACAATCTCCCCCTTTGTCATTGATGGCAAAACATCCTCAATGAGCAAAGACATCCTCAAAAATCCTATCGCATTCTGCTTTCTTGCTCTTAGTATGATTTCTCCCCCTTTGACATTAACGACAAAAGTTGTTTACTAAACTAATAAGACACATTGTTACTGAGTTGTTTTGATCCTTTGACATGTCTAGATACATCATTATGAAAAAGACTCCCCCTTGGATAATGCACGCCGAATTGAATTGTTCCTATGAGTCTCTAGGATTTCATATGCTTCAACCAATCCTGGATATAACATTGGTCTAAAAGACCAATTAATAATAGATGAGCATAGAAATCTAGATCCAACATATCTTAGTCTATTCCTTAACATCAAATGACAAATGATGTGTAAGATACATAGCAAATGGCCTTTACTCTTAATCCATGAGTTTAATAAGATGCATGCCATGCTCCCCCTAGACTTCTAACCTATCACAAGAGGTTAGTGATATGGGGTGGGAGCTACAACTCCCAACTCTCTCAGATACTCGAATTGCTCCTTGGGAAGAGGCTTGGTAAAGATATCTGAAATCTAATCCTTAGTTGGCACATATTCCATTGTGACCTCTTGACTTGCTACTTTTTCTCTCAAAAAATGATATTTTATGGAGATATGCTTGGTTCTGGAATACATCACTAGATTCTTGGATAGATTTATGGCACTTGAATTATCACAATAAATAGAGATAGGTGCTTGATAATCTACATTTATGTCCTTGAGAGTTTGTTTCATCCATAAGACTTGAGTGCAACAAGCAACTGTTGCAACATACTCTACTTTAGCTATAGAGAGTGTAATTGATTCTTTCTTCTTGCTTAGCTAAGACACAAGTCTGTTACCCAGAAAGAATGCACCACCACTTGTGCTTTTTCTGTCATCCACACTTCTTGCCCAATCAACATCAGTATATGCAACCAAAGTAAGATCCTTGCTAGTTGGGTACCACAACCCAAACTCTATTGTGCTCTTGATGTACCTAAAAATTCTTTTTACCACATTAACATGTGATTCTTTGGGGGCTGCTTGATACCGCGCAACCATGCATATATCTTGCATGATGTCTGGTCTTGATGTTGTTAGATATAATAGGCTACCAATCATTGATCTATATAGTGTATTATTTACATCAAGAGACCCGTCTTCCTTGCTTAGCTTGCAGCTAGTCATCATGGGAGTACCAACTAGTTTGCTATCCTCCATTCCAAATTTTTTGAGCATCTCCTTTGTGTACTTTCTTGAGATATGAATATCCCTTCATTAGTTTGTGTAATTTTTAAACCAAAGAAGAAGGAGAGTTCTCCTAGCATTGGCATTTAAAACTCATTTTGCATTTGTGTGGCAAATTCTTTGCACATGTTACCATCACCACCTCCAAAGATAATATCATCCACATATACAACAATAATTAGCATACCCTCACCTTATGATTTAATGTATAGATTATTGTCTATGCACCCTTTTCTAAAACCTTATCATTGTAGGTATTGATCCAATCATGAATACCATGCTCTTGGTGCATGTTTCAAACCATATAGAGCTTTTTTTAGTTTGCACACATAACTTTTTTCCTCTACTAACTGAAATCCTTCTAGTTGTTTAATGTACACCTCTTCTTCTAAGTTCCCATTTAAGAATGTTGACTTCACATCCATTTGATACACTTTAAATTTATTGTGAATAGAGAATGCCAGGAACATTCTAATAGCTTCCAATCTTGCCACAAGAGCAAATGTTTATTTGAAATCTATGCTTTCTACTTGTGCATATCCTTTGCACACCAGTCTAGCTTTGTTTCTTATGATTGCTCCATCTTCATTGAGTTTGTTTCTGTAAACCTACTTAGTTCCTATCACATTCTTGTTTGAGGGTTTGTGAACTAGTTTCCAAGTTTTATTCTTTTCAATTTGGCTGAATTCTTCTTCCATGGCTGTTAGCCAATTTTTATCTTTGTTGGCTTCATTAAAGGTCTTAGGTTCAATTTCTAAAAGTGGAGCAAAGTTTACTTGCTCCTTGTTCATTACAACTCTTCTCCTAGTCTGAACACCCTCATCTTTGTTGCCAATTATTTTCTCCTTGGGATATTCTTTTTTAACAAACCTTACAGGTGCCTTTTTACTCTTCTCTTCCTCCTCTTCACTATTTTCTTCTTCATTTTCTGCTCTTGATTCTTCAATTTTGATCTCCTCATTTGGCTTAACTTGTTTGAATCCTTCTTCTACCTTTATTTTGATGCTTTCCACTATTTTATGCATCCATTTATTGTAACACACATAGGCTTTGTTATGAGTGGAGTATCCAAGAAAAATTCTTTCATCACATCTTGACTCGAAACTTCTCAGTTTGGCCTCTTTTCTTCTGATGTAGCACTTGCTTTCAAACACTTTGAAATATATCATGGATGCAAGTTTTTCAAATGATAGTTCATATGGGGTTTTATCACTCTTTATCCTAAGTTAAACTTTGTTTAAGATATATACTGCTATTTGAACTGCATCTTTTCAATATCCATCAAGAAGTTTTGCCTCTTTCAGTATTGTTCTAGCTATTTCCTTCACTGTTCTATTTTTTATTTCTACAACTCCATTTTGTTGTGGAGTACATGCAACATAGTACTGTCTCTTAATTCTATGCTTCTCACAATATTCTACAAACACATTGGAGGTGAATTTTCCACCTTTGTCTGATCTTAGACACTTGATTTTTTTCCTATTTCATTCTCAACCATGACCCTAAAGATCTTGAATCTCTCAAAGGCTTGTGATTTATTTTTCAAGAAAGTTACCCATGTCATCCTTGAGAAGTCATCTACAAATAGCATAAAGTAGTATACACCCTTGGATCCTTTAGTCTTAGTAGGACCACATAAATATGTATGAACTACTTGTAGGGGTTTTGAGGTCATGTATTCTTTTATTTCAAATTTGACTCTTGTCTGCTTTCCTAGTTGGCATGCTCTATATGTGACGTCTGCATGTTTGACAATTTTGGGTATATGTCTAACACACTTGTTAGAGCTTACCTTGACTAGATTGTCGAAGTTGACATGACCCATTCTTTTATGCCATAACCATCTCTCATCTACTTTTCCCATGAGATAACCTGCATTATTTTTTCAATCAGGTTGTATATGTTGTTTTTAGTTCTTCTTTCTTGTGCAATGGTTTTTCTAGCTCTTTTCAATTTACAACCTTTAGCGTTAAATGTGACTTCATAACCATTATCATACATCTGACTTACACTTAATAGATTATGTTTAAGTCCTTTAATGTACAAGACATCATGTGTAGGAAGCTTACCATCTATGTGCAAGGTTCCTTTGCCTCTTATTCTGACTGCAGTGTTATCACCCAAACTGACAGTCCCTTCCTTGCATCTGCTTAAGCTGATGAATTTTGTCTTGTCCTCAGTCATATGCTTTGAGAAACCGTTTTCTATGACCCACAAGTTTTGCTCTTTGGCATGGAGTGTCATTTGAGAAATAAAGGATTGATCTTTCACCTTCCAAATCTTTTTGGGTCTCTCATTTGCCTTTCTCTTCTCTTTATAAGAGGTCTTTGAAACTCTTTTCTCATTTAAAAACCTGATTTTGCCTAAGCTATACTTTCTTGTCATTGCAATGTTAGCTCTACAATATTTAGCTATATGTCCAAAATTATTGCAATTGTAACATTTCAAACTTGAATCTATCAAAGGAACAAATGAATTTCTATTAACAAAATTAAATCTTTAGTAGGAAAGACTCTACAATTAACATCCCTATGACCAAACTGATTATAGCTATAACAATAACCATAAAAGGAAAGAGCATCCCTGGTCATATCATTTTTTGGTGCAGTATACAGAAAACTTTTACCTTTCTGCTTTTTTAGATCTGCCACTTTGAATAATCCTTCTAGATCTTTCCTTGGTTCAATCTTTGTGTCCTTTGTGGTCTTTGCCTTCATTGCTTCTTTGATGTTCATAGATTTTGTTTCTCTTCCTTTCTTGAAGTTATCATACAAGTTAATTGATGTGCACATTGAGGATCCTTTTTCTTTATTGTATCCAAGACCTGAATTTTCATTTGAAGGCTTTTCTACACTGATCAGTTCACTAAGAGCTTTAGAACCTTTCATCAACTTTAAGCTTTTGCTTATATGGTCTCTTGCCTTCTCAAGTTCTTTCCTTGAATCTACTACTTCTGCTTCAAGACTCATGCATTTGTTATATTTTGAATGGAGATCTATTTTGATGACTTCTACTATTCTATTGGCTTCCTCAACTTGGTTAAAATCATTTGGTTAGCCTTTTCAAGCTCCTTCTTCTCATTCCTCTTCTGTGTTGAGTTTTCTTTTCTCAATTTTTTGATTTCTTCAAGAGCACACACCAGTTCACCTTCAAGATCTATCTCACCTTCTCTTTCATCATAATCTTCATATTCATTTTGTTCTTGATTTAAGGAAGTGATTTCTTCTGCCATAAATAGGAACTCATTTCTCTCTAATAGAAAGGCAAAGTCATTCTCATCGTCAGATCTGTCACTGTTACTTTCTTTTACTGAGTCACTTTCTTCTTTTGTATATAACCCCTTTTTGTTTTTGAAGAAATTTTTCTTTTTAGCATAATGCAGTTTTACCTTTTTGACATTTTCAACTTGCTCGGCATTGTCCTTCCTATTGAATGGGCATTTTGTAGTGAAGTGTCCTACCTTGCCACAGTTAAAACATTTGAATGGAAGTTTTCATTTATACTTACTTGATCCTCTCTTTAGTATTCTAAAAAAATTTGCTTCTTCAACATCAGTCTCCTCGAAATCGAGCACAAAGGTTTCTTCTTTTGCAAATTTTACTACTTTGAAAGTTGCTTCTCTCTTGACTATGTCTGTCTCTCCCATCCTTATTTCATAGGTTGTGAAAGTTCCATGTAGTTCATCCATGGTAAGCCTGTCTAAATATCTCACTTCTTCAATGGCTAAAATTTTGGAGTCATATCTTGATGGAAGGGATCTCAGAACCTTCTTGACAACAGTCAACTCTTCTATTATTTATCCAAGTCCTCTTATAGAATTTATTATCTCATCTACTTTGAGGAGGTAATTCACTATCTTCTCTTCTTCATTCATTTTTAGGCTTTCAAACTGTCCTTTATGCATTTACATCTTGGCCTATTTCACTTTAACATCTCATTCATAGATACCTTTCAACTTATTCCAGATGTCTTTTGCACTCTAACAGTGCATAACTTTGACAAACTTAGAGTTTGACAACCCACAAAGAATGGCATTCTTGGCTTTGGCATTATTTTCATAAGCCTTTTGGTCACCTGATTAATAGGAGTTACTGTAGGCACTGTGTAACCATTCACCACTGACATCCATATATCAAACATGGGGGAAGACAAATATGCTTCCATTCTTATGCTCTAAAAAGCATAGTTAGACCCATCGAACAAAGAAGCCTTGTTTGATGAAGATCCTTCTTGGTAGGCCAATGTGTTCACCAACCATGATCTACCTAAGCCAATTAAGCTTTTCCTAAGGAACTTGGGCTCTGATACCAATTGTTGAACACACAATCTATTGAGAGTGGGGTGAATCAGTAGATGATTTAAAACCTAGTTTTTATAACTTTTAAACAAGATACTCAAAGTATATGCAAAGTAAAGAATAGAACAGAGATCACTCACACACACAAGAATGCTCAACACCAAATTTTAATGTGGAAACCCAGAGGGAAAAACTATGGTGGAAAAAGCTGCTAGAATCTACTATTCTAATCCATCCTCAGCCCACTCTAAGGAAGCGTCAACTTCCTAACTGAGCACCAACTCAATTTTTCTAATGGCACCAACCTATCAGAGAAATGAAGCTACAACTTCAAAAAATATAGAAGAGATTCAAAATGAATCTTGTACACTTTTCTGTTACAAGTCTAGTATGTAACTGTGCCTTAGTTGTGTGTCTTATTAGCTTCTTTATCTTTATCTTTTTATGTCTAGATATCTTCTACTTTGACACACCTTATTTTCTTTGCCCCTTTCACGTCATCTGCATGTCCTTTCTTGACAATTTTGAGTTAACACTAATTATTTTTGCAACAGTAGAAGAAAGATAAAACCATTCAAATGATTTGTTCGTAGCACATATAAACAGATGCATCTTAGGGTTGTCTCTCTATGAAGTGTTCACACTTCAACTTAACCAGTTCAAGCTTTTGATCTATCTTCAATATGACTTTGACTTTGTGTCTTGATTCATGCTTCAAATGGCAACATTCAAATTTTTTACTATCTTTGGCATCTACACTTCTATTGCACTTAACTATGTTGCTTCCTTGATCACTTCTGGTCTACATTTAATGTGAATTTGACTTCATGTCTTGATTCATGCTTTAAATGACAATGTTCAAATGCCTTTACTATCGTAGGCATCTGCACTTCTACTTAACTACATCGCTTCCTTGATGACATCTGGTCTACGTTTAATGTGACTCTGACTTCATGTCTCGATTCATGCTTTAAATGACAATGTTCAAATGCCTTTACTATCATCGGCTTCTGTACTTCTACTTAACTACATCACTTCCTCGATCACTTCGATTGGAATATCTTAAACTCCATGAAGATATATCGAGTTCAACACCAGTTCCAGTTGTTCCTATACAGATAGTTAGAAGACATTGATTATGGGCTTTTTCAAATTCCTTTATCGTGTCAAGTTCACATTCTTTTCCTTGTTGGATCTTTTCTTATGATCTTTTGACACTTGTCAAATGTGTGTGCCCTCACAGGATCATCTGAGTTTACTATCCCATTAACCATCGAGCTCCTTTTTCCCCCTTTTTACATCTTGCTACTTTTCATATCTTAGGTTCGCTTCTGCTCCTTTAGATTATCCTCGATATGCTCAATTTTTATCCTTTTTTTAGCGTTAAACTTCAACATATTGACATGATCTCATTTTCTTCAGGATTCTTGTAATGCTTTTGCACTATTGATTCTTGTAGACTTGATCGATCTTTAACATGCCTTGTCCCTTTGAGACTGCCCTATAAGACTTCCACACTTTATCTTCAAAAAAGTTGCAAGTGACCTCTCTTTGGACAATTTGTTGCAGGCTTTTTGTCAAGGACCTTTCGAGACAATTTCTATAGAATTTGTGTCCTAGAGGTATTTCTTTAGAATTTTTGTTTGCAAGGCATTTCTTAGGACTTTTTGTTCACGTCATTTCTTTGGACTTTTTGTCTGCATCATTTCTTTAGACTTTTTGTCCACAAGGCTTCTCTTTAGGCTTTTTGTTTGTAGGCATTTCTTCAGACTTTTTGTCCGTAAGCTACCCTTTGGATTTTTTGCAAGTGTCCACATGCCCTTTGCAATGTTCAAAAGATACCCTTTGAACTTTTTGCAATCTACCCTTTAGCTTTTCTGCAAGTGTCCATTTGCCCTTCAAACTTTTTGAAAAGGTCCACTTGTCCTTTGAAACTTTTGCAATGGTCCACATACCTTTCGACATTTTTGAAAATATCCCTTCAGAAGCTTTGAACAGTCCACTTACCCTTCAAATTTTTTGAAAAGATCACTTCAAAAGCTTTGAACGATCCACTTATCCTTCAAAACTTTACAATGGTCCACATACCCTTCAGCATTTTTGAAAAGATCCCTTCAGAAGCTTTGAATGGTCCACTTACCCTTTGAAACTTTTGTAACGGTCCTCATACCCTTTAGACTTTCTGAAAAGATCCCTTCAAAACTTTTGTTCAAGACAATTTTTCAGAATGAATTCTCCAAGACACTTTCTCTAAAAGAATTCTAAGTGGCACTCATTTCCTTTGGAAACTTTATTGTAGATAATTTGTCCAACAATGACTTAGTCAATTTTCTCGAAATAATTGATTTTAACATTTTCCTAAAAGAATTTCCTTATTAGCTGCAGGCAGTTTGTCTAAAAGAAGGACTTCACCAATATTTCTAAAAGAATTCCCTCAATCAAATTTGCTCAACTCAAGTCTTCTTGACTTAACCCGTTTGCCTTTTCTGAGTAAAAGCATTTCACAAATGCGATTTGCTCCATAGTTCTACTCAACTCAACCTTTGGCATTAATGCATGATCAGTTTCAATCTCAATTACATCAAGGACATTAACCTTTGACATCAATGACAATTCCATGTTGTCATCTGTCTCCTTGCTCATTTTGAGCATGCCTCTTGTAAGCAAGTAACTACAACATTTGTACATTATTAGCTAGCTATGAGTGATTCACCATGAGAGGTTCCAAATAAGAATAAGTTTGCATTGGAGGCTCTTTTGTGAGAATATCCTTAATTATTTATTTGGAGCATTTTCGTTAAGAAAATCCTTTTTAAATAAATGACCATCTTTCTATATTTTTAAATTTTTCCTTGTGTTGTCTTTCACCTACTTTTCCTATATTTGTTCCTTTGTAATATTAGAAGTATTGAAATTTATAGAATGTGAAATATTTTGTGATATGGTATTACATGCATCATGCACAACTTGTTGCTCACTCATTGCTTTACCACGATCCTATAAATGAGAAATAGCCTTGTATTCACCTACTCCAATAGATGCAAACAATGAATGATAAATAGTGTCACCTTCATTATGGGATTGAAAAATAATTTACACATTTGCTCAACTGTTAATTCATGTGAAAGATCATCATCACTACTGTAATAATCTTCTATTTTGTAAAAATTATCATATGTATTTACCAAGATGGGTAGTACAGTAGCAACCTTTACAAAATTTATAGGATGCAATTTTTGTTTATTTTTAATGGGCTCTGAAAGTTTTGTAGAGATGTTATCTTGGAGAGACTCTTCAATATGTTGAGGACTTAGATAACATTGTTTGGTATCAACCTCTATACTAGATTCACCCACCTCATAAGTATGTATTTTTAAAATAGGAATGGGGTGCTTAGGTGCACTGAAGGATATTTTATCTGATTATTTCATTTTAGAATATTGAAATGGTGTATCATTTGCAAGAATTGTATACTCATGAATCATACAAAAACTCGATGCATATATGAATTTTAGAAGGTGTGACTCTCATAGAACAAATCCAAGGGCATCCCTGTTGAACACAACTATGTATTGAGAGGGGGGATGAATCAGTAGATGAGCTAAAACTAGTTGATTAAAACTTTTAGAGGAGATATCAAATCATATGCATATCAAAAAACAAATGTAGAGAGCACACACACACAAAAGCACAATACACTAGATTTATACATGGACAATCTAAAGGGAAAAATCACGGTGAGAATAGCTACTAGAATCTACTATTCTAATCCAACCTTATAGTTAAATCACCTCACTGACAAAACCACACTAGTTACATTCAAGGACACCTATCATTTTGAGACACCAATCCCCTAACTGAGCACCAACTCAATTTTTCTAAAGGCACCTACCAATCAGGACTATGGAGCTACAACTCCAGTGTATAAGACAGATTCACAAATGAATCTAATTTAGTTTATTAGTTACAAGTCTAGTCTATAACTACTCACTCTTGGCTTATCTTGTGTATGCCTATTCTCCTCTGCTCAAAATCTGCACATTCTCTGTGTGCCCTTTCTTCCTATCTATTCAATCTTTGTTCCTCTGACTTTTACTCTGTGTTTGCATATGTTTGGATATATTCTATTCAAACACACTTCATTCCCTTTTCTGCCTTTTACTCTATCTATATTCGTCTAGATAGACAACCTTTTCTTTTCTTCTCTGTCTTACTGGTTCTATGTCGTTATATCTTTTATTTGACACAGTCCATTTACATCGGCTACTTCAACCTCTCTTCCTTTGTATCTTTTATATATTCTGTGTTTGATACATCAACATCCTCTTTTTGCCTCTATACCTCTCTCTATGCTATCATGGTTGATGTCTTTATATTCTATTAGACACACATTGTATTGCTCACATCCTTAGGTTCAATGATAGTCTAAGCAATCACAAAATGACAGCGTTTGACTCTCTCTTAAAATTGCAATGACAGCAATAGTAGTGACAAAAAGTAAATTACAATGTTCAAGCTGTCGTATATGTATAGACAATGAAGCTTAGGATTTTCTATCTTCAATTGCATTTACACTTCAACTACAATTAACCTATTCTCATTAAAAGCGATTTTAACTTATGCCCTTTCCCGTGTCTCTATTCATGCATCACATTGCAATGGTGAAGTCTCTTTACTATGTTTGGCAATTGTTGGATTTATCTCATAAATGCATAGCCTCTTTAATCGATGATTGATCGATTAGATTGATCAATCTCAGGTTTTGTGTAGACTTTTTGAGCTCATCGTTTATCTAGTCATGTCTTTAAATGAGTATTATTCATCTTGTCATTAGCACCATTCACTGTTTATCTTGAACCATTAGATATTTCTATTGTTTAAAAGAGAACTATCGATCTCTCTTGCATTAACCATGGAGCTCTTTCTTGCATCTTGATATTTTTTATATGATTAATTCACTTTCGCTTCTTTTGATTATATTCGATATGCTCGATCTTTAATCTCTTTTTGATCCTTTAGCAATAATGCAAGTGTCTTATACTTTAGCTAAGATATCCTTTGGAACCTTTTTAAATGTCCACTTGCCCTAGATTATTTTTGAAATAATCCAAGTGATCCTTAGGGAGATTTGTAATGGTTCTTATGTCCTCCGTAATTGTCCTTTGGCACTTGTGGAAGTGCCTTATGTCTTTCGGCAAATTCTCAAGTGTCCTTTCCCTCCATTTGAACTATCCCTTCGAATAAATTATTACAGGATTTTTGTTTGAGTTGCCTTTAGGACAATTTTTGTAGACTTTTTATCTGAGTGGGCCTTTCGACACTTTTGTTTAGGACACATACCCTTCAGGGCTTTGCAAATGTACCCTTCAACTTTTCTATAAATGTCCACATACCCTTTAGCCTTTTTGCAAAAGTACCCTTTAGAAATTTTGTTCAAGTCCACTTGCCCTTTGGATTTTTTGCAGTGATCCCTTTGGAAGCTTTGAGCGGTCCACATACCCTTGAGGTTTTTTGAAAATATCCCTTCAGCTTTATTAAACAGTTCACTTACCTTTCAGACTTTTTGAAATGACCCCTTCGACATTTTTTGGACAGTCCATTACCCTTTGGCATTCTCAAAAAGTACCTTTCGAAACTTTTGCATGGGATCATTTCCTTCGAGACAAATTTATGAAAGAATTGCCTATACCCATATTTTTGAAAGAATAGACCAAGTCAAAAATTGGCTAAGTGTGAAGACCAAAATAAATGTTCTTGACAATGACATACTTCGAGTTCTTTGCATTGCTTTACTTATAAGATTGAAAGAAGTAAAGTTACTTGGTAAACCTGATTTACTCTTGAGGCAAAGACCCATTTGGGTTTCTCGACTTGCTTGACTTCACTAGACCAATTTGGATTTTTTGCATGACTTTACTTATAAAGTTCATAAGTAAAGCAGTTAAATCACTTGACAATCTTGATTTACTCCACTAGACCCATTCAGGTTCTTAAGACTGCTTAACTTATAAAAATGAACACAGCTAAGTCGTTTCAAAAACTCGATTAACTCACCCAGACCCATTTGAGTTCTTGACATTTCTTTAATTACTTTATAAGTATAATCACTTCACAAACCCGATTCACTCTACGAGACCAAGTTAGGTTCTTGACATTGCTTTACTTATTTTATAAGTAGAAGCACTTCACAAACCTGATATACTACACAAGTCTGTTCAACTCAACCTTTGACATTAATGCATGATAACACATGCTACCTTTGATATCAATTAAAATTCTTCAGACCTCAATGACTATGTCCAACAATCTCCAACTTTGTCATTGATGTCAACTCATCATTATAATGACTTAACCCCTTTATCTTCATTCTACTCGCCCCTTTGACATTAGTGACAAAGATTCTCTACCATAATATGTCAATAATCTGCTCCTTTCCTGGCATCTTGGTTGTTATGATCCTTGGACCTGATAGGCTAGAACACTTTATGAGGAACTCCCCCTTAAGCAATGATACAGTAGTTCCCCTAGCTCCATGATTCTCTAAATGATCATTAATATAGCATTGGTCTAAAAGACCAATCAATAATCGACATATCTCTATATAGATAAGTATAGTGATCTAGAGTCAACACACCTTTGTCACCTCCTTCATCATCAACTAGCAAAGGGACTGTAGTTGTCTCATCAGGTTGCCTTCTCTCTTAATCCTAGAGTTAATAATGTTCCTTCAACACTCCCTCTAGATTCATGCTCTATCACTAGAAGCTAGTGATGTGGTGTGGGAGCCACTACTCCCAACTTCTCTCGTAGATACTCAAATTGCTCCTTGGGAAGAGGCTTGGTAAATATATCTACAATTTGATCCTTTGTTGGCACATACTCAATTTTGACCTCTTGATCTGCAACTGTTTTTTTCAAAAAATGATATTTGATGGAATTATGATTGGTTTTGGAATGCATCACTGGATTCTTAGATATGTTTATGGCACTTGAGTTATCATAGAAGATAGAGATAGGTTCTTGATATTCTACCTTGATGTCTCTGAGAGTTTGCTTCATCCACAAGACTTGGGTGCAACATGTTACTGTTGCAACATACTCTGATTTTGCTATAGAAAGCGTAACTGACTCTTGCTGTTTGCTCAGCCATAACACAAGTCTATTTCCAAGGAAGAATGCACCACCACTAGTGCTTCTCCTAGCATCCACACTTCCTACCCAATCCACATCTTCATATGTAATTAAAGTGAGATCTTCACTTGTTGGATACCACAGACCACAGTCAATTATGCTTTTGATGTATCTGAAGATTCTTTTTACAGCATTGACATGTGATTCCTTGGGAGCTGCTTAAAATCTTGCAACCATGCATATGCCCTGCATGATGTCTGGTCTTGATGTAGTCAAGTAAAACATGATACCTATCATTGATCTATACAAAGTATTATTCACATCATGGGACTCATCTTCTTTCCTCAATTTACATCCAATTATCATGGGAGTGCTAATTGGTCTGTTGTCCTCCATACTAAATTTATTGAATATCTCCTTCTCATACTTGGTTTGAGATATGAATATCCCTTCATTGGTTTGTGCAATTTGTATACCAAAAAAGAAATAAATTTCTCCCAGCATAGACATTTCAAATTCACTCTGCATTTGTGTGGCAAATTCTTTGCACATACTACTACTACCACCTCTAAAGATGATATCATCTACATAGACAACAATAATCAACATATGCTTACCTTCTAATTTAAAGTACAAATTATTGTCTGCACATCCTTTATTGAACCTTGTTGTTGTAGGTATTGATCTAATCTTGAATACCATATTCTAGGTGCCTGTTTCAGACCATACAATGCCTTTTTCAGTCTAAACACATAATCTTCTTCATCCACTAGCTGAAAACCTTATGGTTGTTTAATGTAGACTTCCTCTTCTAAGTTTCCATTCAATAAGGCTGACTTTACATTCATTTGATATAATTTGAATTTCTTATGAACAACAAATGCCAAAAACATTTATATGGCTTTCAGTCTTGCCATTGGAGCAAATGTCTCTTCAAATTCTATGCCTTCTACTTGTGCATATCCCTTGCACACCAATCTTGCTTTGTTTCTTATGATTGCTTCATCTTCATTGAGTTTGTTTCTATAAATCCATTTTTTTCCTGTCACATTCTTTTTTGAGGGTCTAGGAACCAATTCCCATGTTTTTTGTTTTCTATTTGACTCAATTCTTCTTCCATGGCTTTTAACCAGTTTTCATCCTTGCTGGCTTCACTACAGGTTTTATGCTCAATTTATAAAAATAGAGCAAAACTTACTTGCTCCTTATTCATTACAACTATTCTCCTAGTTTGAACACCCTCATTTTTGTTGCCAATTATCTGCTCCTTAGGATGTTCCTTTTGAACAAACCTTGCAGGTGCCTTTTCACTCTTTTTTCCCTCCTCTTCACTATCTTTTACTTCATTTTATGCTCCTAATTCTTCAATTCTGATCTCATTAATAGGTTTGACATTTTTAAATGCTTCTTCAACCTTGACATTGATGCTCTCAACTATTTTATGTAGCCTTTTATTGTAACATACATAGGCTTTTCTATGAGTGGAGTAAAAAAGAAAAATTCTCTCATCACATATTGACTCAACGCTGCCTAGTTTGTCCTCCTTTCTTCTGATGTAGCATTTACTTCCAAACACTCTGAAGTGTTTAACTGATGCAAGCTTTTCATACCATATTTCATATGGCATTTTATCACTTTTCACCATCAGTTAAACTTTGTTTAGGATGAATATTGTTGTTTGGACTGCTTCTCTCTAGTATCCATCAGATAATTTAGCCTCTTTCAACATTGTTCTGACCATCTCCTTAGTAGTTCTATTATTTCTCTCAACAACTCTATTTTATTGTGGAGTTCTTGCAGTATAGTAGTGCCTTTTAACCCCATGCTTCTCACAACATTCTATGAACTCATTGGAGGTGAATTCTCCACCTTTATCCGATCTCAAACATTTGATCTTTCTTCTCATTTCATTTTCAACCATGGCTCTAAAGATTTTAAATCTCTCAAAGGCTTGAGATATGTCCTTTAAAAAGCTTACCCATGTCATCCTTGAATAATCATCTATGAACAACATGAAGTAATAAACTACTTTTGATCCTCGTGTTTGGGTAGGACCACATAGATCAGTATGGACTAATTTCAGAGCCTTTGTAGTTGCATATTCTTTTGTTTGAAATTTGACCTTTGTTTGTTTGCCTAATTGACATTCTCTGCATGTAGTATCTATAGGTTTGATTATCTTGGGCATATGTCTTACACATTTATTCGAACTTACTTTGACTAGATTATCAAAATTGGCATGTCTCATTCTCCTATGCCACAACCAGCTTTCATCAACCTTTTCGATTAGGTAGCTATTAATGTTTACCTCAACAAGATTATAGATATTATTCTTGATTCTTTTCTCTTCTACAACTATTTTGCTAGATCTCTTTAGCTTGCAGCTTTTGGCATCAAATATGACCTTATATTCATTGTCACACATTTGGCTGACACTTAGTATATTATGCTTCAATCCTTTGACATAAAGAACGTTATGTGTAGGAAGCTTATCATCAATGTGCAAGGTTCCTTTGCCTTTGATTTTTACTATTGTGTTGTCTCCCAAGCTGACAGTTCCTTCCTTGCACTTGCTCAACTTGGTGAACTTGCTCTTGTCACCAGTCATGTGCTTTGAGCACCCACTGTCTATCACCCACAAATTTTGCTCTTTGACATGTAGTGTTGTTTGAGCAATCAAGGATTGATTTTTCACTTTCCATATCTTCTTAGGTCTCTCAAATGTCCTTTTCTTTCCTTTATTAATGACTTGTGAACCTTTATTCTTATTAGGAGACTTGCCTTTCTTTACATTTCTTATTTTTTACATTACAAGGTTAGTCCTACAATGCCTGGCTATATGACCAAAATTATTGCAATTGTAGCATATGGTATTTTAATCTAATAGAGGAGCAAATGAGTTTCTACTTATAAAATTAGTTCTCCTTGTAGGTACAACTCTACATTCAATAGCCCTATGATCAAACTAATTACAACTATAACAATAACCATAAAATGATGAATAATACCTAGTCATTACATTCTTTGGTTTAGTATATTGACCTTTCATCCACTTTTGTTTCTTTAAATCTGCCACTTTTGTATATCCTTCTACATCTTTTATTTAGGCTTCTTTTCAGAATTCATTCTTCTCATCTTATCTTTGTTTGGATCATTCTTAGTGTCCTTGCTAATCCTTTCTTTCTTTACTTCTGCTCCTCCTCTTATTTTGAAATCATCATATAGGTTGGTCAACATACTAGTTGATGAGCATTTTCCTTTCTCATATCTAAGAACAGATTTTTTATTTGAAGGATTCTAACTGCTGATTAATTCATTAAAAATGTCTAATCCTTTTGTCAACTTTAGACATTTGTCTATTTGACTTTTTTGCCTTCTTAAGTGCTTTTATCAAAGCTACTATTTCTACCTCAAGCTTCATGCATTCTATGGATTTTGTCTACAATTCTATCTTAACTACTTCTATTCTTTTAGCCTCCTCAAGTTGAGTATTTAGGGCCACTATCATTTAATTATATTTGTCAAGTTCTTTCTGCCCAGGCTTCTTCTATTCTGAGTTCTCTTTTCTTAATTTCTCAATCTCTTCTAAAGCACAAACTAGCTCACCTTCTAGATCAATGTCACCTTCCTCTTCTTCATCCCAATCTTCATCTTCATCCTATTCTTCATTTATGGGAGTGGATTCTTCTACCATGAACATAAATTCTTTGCCCTTTGCTACAAAAGCACAATCATGATCATCATCCGAACTATCACTATCACTACCCTTCACTGAGTCATTGTCTTCTTTTGTATATAAACCTTTCTTGCTCTTGAAGAAGTCCTTTTTTTGCATAGTGAGGTTTCACCTTTTTATTGCTCTCTTCTTGCTCAAAATTATCTTTTTTATTATAAGGACATTTGCAGCAAAGTGTCTTACCTTTCCATAGTTAAAGCATTTGAATGGTAGCTTATCTTTGTATTTTATTGATCCTCTCTTTAATTTTTTGACAAAGTTAGCTTCTTCTCTATCAGACTCCTCAGATTTAAACATAGAAGATTCTTTTTTTGCCTACTTTGCTACTTTGAATGCAGCTTCTCTTTTAAAGGTGTCTATCTCTCTCATTCTCATCTCATAGGCTGTGAATGTTCCATGCAACTCATCAACAATGAGTCTGTCCAAATCTCTTGCTCCCTCTATTGCAATTTTTTTTGAATCATATCTTGATGGCATGATCTTAACACCTTCTTGACTATAGTTGACTCTTTCATTTCTTCACCAAGACCTCTGATAGCATTCACTATTTCATCTACCCTGAGGAGGTAGTCGGCAAACTTTTCTTTTTCATTCATCTTAAGACTCTCAAAAATCTCTTTGTATGTTTGTAGCTTGGCTTGTTTCACTCTATTATCTCCATAAATACTCTTTAACTTGTTTCAAATGTCTTTTTCATTCTGATAGTGCATAAATTTAACAAATTTTGAGTTTGATAGTCCACAAAGAATATATTTCTTTGCCTTGATGTTGTTTTTATATGCCTTCTTGGTAGCCTGATTAGTATGAGCTACAGTAGGAGTTGTATATCCACTTACTATAGACATCCATACATCAAATCCTAATGAGGATAAATATGATTCCATCCTTATACTCCAAAAAGCATAGTTAGATCCATCAAATAGGGGTGCTTTGTTTGAGGAGGATCTTTCTTGACTGGCCATTGTGTTCACTAACTAGGATCTACCTAAGCCAATTAAGTTTCTTCTTAAGGAACCCTAGGCTCTGAGACCAATTATTGAACATAACTATCTACTGAGGTGGGGGTGAATCAATAAATGAGTTAAAACTAGTTGATTAAAACTTTTAGAGGAGATATCAAATCATATGCATATCAAAGAATAAATGTAGATAACACACACACACAAAAGCACAGTACACCAGATTTATACATGAAAAATTTAAATGAAAAAATCATGACAAGAATAGCTGCTAAAATCTACTATTCTAATCTAGCCTCATAGTTTAATCACCTCACTGGCAAAACCACATTGGTTACATTCAAGGACACCTATCCTCAGGAGACACCAATCCCCTAACTGAGCACCAAGTCAGTTTTTTTGAAGGCACCTACCAATCAGAACTATGGAGCTACAACTTTGGTGTATAAGATAAATTCAAAAATGAATCTAGTTCAATTTATTTGTTACAAGTCTAATCTGTAACTGCTCTCTCTTGGCTTATTCTGTGTATGTCTATTCTCCTTCTCTACTCAAAATTTGAACATTCTCTATGTGCCCTTTCTTTTTATCTACTCAATCTCTATTCCTTTGAAATTTACTCTATGTCTATATATGTTTGGATATATTTTGTTCAAACACACTTCATTCCCTTTTCTACCTTTTACTTTGTTTGTATTTGTTTGATTAGACAACCTTTTATTCTCTTCTCTGCCTTACTGGTTCTATGTCATGATATATTTTGTTTGACACAGTCCATTTATACCAGCTACTTTGACCTCTCTTCCTTTGTATCTTTTATATATTCTTTGTTTGACACATCAATGTCCTCTTCTTGCCTCTATACCTCTCTCTATGCTATCATTGTCTGTGTGTGTATATTCTATTAGACACACTTCATATTGCTCATATGCTTAGGTTTAATGATACTCTAAGCAATCATAAAATGATGGCCTTTGACTCTCTCTTAAAATTACAATGGCAGTAGTAATAATGATAAAAAACAAATTACAATGTTCAAGATGTCATATATGTATAGATAATGATGCTTAGGCTTTTCTATTTCCAATTACATTTACACTTCAACTACAATTAACCTATTCTCATTAAAAGAGATTTTGACTTATACTCTTTCGCATGTTTGGGTTCATGTATCACATTGCAATGGTCAAGTCTCTTTACTATGTTTGGCAACTGCTAGATTTATCTCATAAATGTACAACCTCATTAATCGATGATTGATCGATTGGATCAATCTTTGTGTAGACTTTTTGAGCTCACTATTTATTTGGTCATGTCTTTAAATGAGGATTATTCATCTTGTCATTGGTGCCATTCACTATCTATCTTGAACCATCAGATATTTCAATTTTTTAAAAATAGAATCATTGATCTCTCTTGCATTAACCATCGAGCTCCTTCTCACATCTCAATATTTTTTATATGATTGGTTTGCTTTCACTCCTTTTGATTATATTCGATATGATATATCTTTAATCTCGCCTTGATCCTTTGGTAATAATGCAAGTGTCTTATACTTCAGTCGATATATCCTTCAAAACTTTTTTAAACATCCACTTGCCCTAGATTCTTTCCAAAACAATCCAAGTGATCCTTGGGGAGCTTTGTAATGGTCCTTGTGTCCTCCGTAGCTATCCTTCGATACTTGTGGAAGTGCCTTATGTCTTTTGGAAAATACTCAGGTATCCTTTTCCTCCATTTGAGCTACCCCTTCGAACAAATTATTGTGGTCTTTTTGTTTGAGTCCCCTTCGGGATAATTTTCATAGACTTTTTGTCTAAGTCCCTTTCAGGGTAATTTTTGTGGAATTTTTGTCTGAGTTCCCTTTTGGCACTTTTGGTTAGGACATGTACCCTTTGGGGCTTTACAAATGTACCCTTCAGCGTTTCTATAAAGGTCTACATACCCTTTGGCCTTTTTACAAAAGTACCCTTCAAAAATTTTGTTCAGGTCCACTTTCCCTTAGAATTTTTTGTAACAATCCCTTCAGAAGCTTTGAGCGATCCACATACCCTTCGAGTTTTCTAAAAAGATCCCTTCAACTTTTTTGAATGGTTCACTTACCCTTCTAACTTTTTGAAATGACCCCTTCAAAAAAATTTGGACAGTCCACTACCCTTCAGCATTCGCAAAAACTACCTTTCAAAACTTTTGCACGAGATCATTTCTTTTAGGACTTTCCCTCGGGATAAATTTTTGAAAGAATTGCCTATACCAATATTTCCAAAAGAATAGAGCAAGTCAAAAATTGGCTAAGTGTGAAGACCAGAATAAACTTTCTTGACAACAACATACTTTGGGTTCTTCGCATTGCTTTACTTATAAGATTGAAAGAATTAAAGTTACTTGGTAAACCCGATTTACTCTTGAGGCAAAGACCCATTCAAGTTTCTTGACTTGCTTGACTTCACTAGACCAATTCAGGTTCTCTGCATGACTTTACTTATAAAGTTCATAAGTAAAGCAGTGAAATCACTTGACAATCCCGATTTACTCCACTAGACCCATACGGGTTCTTGAGACTGCTTAGCTTATACAAATGAAAACAGCTAAGTCATTCTAGAAAACCGATTAACTCACCCAAACCCATTCGAGTTCTTGACATTGCTTTACTTACTTTATAAGTAGAAGCACTTCACAAACCCAATTCACTCTACCAGACCAAGTTGGGTTATCGATATTGCTTTACTTATTTTATAAGTAGAAGTACTTCACAAACCCGATTTACTCCACAAGTCTGTTCAACTCAACCTTTGACATTAATGCATGACAATACATGTTGGCTTTGACATCAATGACAATTCTTCAGACCTCAATGACTATGTCTAACAGTTCTAATAATAGATTATATTGTAAAGGAGAAGCAATAACTTGAAAAATAATCTCAACCACTTTAGGACCTATTAGTATATATAATGTCATGGTTCCTGATATTGATGTTGGAGTATTATCAAATAAACAGATAGGTTGCTCAAATGTTTGAAGATTGAGCTCATTGAACCCTAATTTCTATATGAATTCTAAACTGTAAAGATTGATTCCATATCCATTATCAACTAATACCCTCTTAATCAACTACTCATGAATTTGAACTTAAATAAATAGTGGAAGATTTTATTCAATGATATGTTGTGGGGGTAGATCCTCTTTATTGAAGGAAATAATACTATCAATATAATTGAAGGTGCTCATGATAGAAGAAAATGAAGCTAGTTATGTATCCATAGGAAGGGTAGTATCCCTCAACATAACATAAATAATATCTTTATAAGTAGGTGGCCTTTGTAGTAACTCTAGAATAGAAATTTTGGCTAGTGTATTACATAATTTTTCAATGAGATCATACCCTTTGGGTGGAGAAACCTTTCTTGAGGTTTGGATAGGAGAAGAATGGATATTTATAATAGGGGTTTGTGGTGGAGGAACCAATGGGGGTCAACATGCCTAGTTTGAATAGCATGGACTGGGGAATTTGATATAAGTTATGGACTAATAAGAGGAATAAAAGAATTTTTAATGGGGCTCAACTAAGGGTGAATAGAAGGATGTAAAAAGGGTTGAACACAAGTTCTTTGACTTCTAGTGGTAATAATAAGCAACACAAATTCAATAGCACAATAGGTTGAGGAAGCAAAAGGTATGATCTCATGAGATAGAATAATATGACCACGTCCACCAAAGATGCACTCTTATAGGTAACCAAGGCCCCTATGACTAAAATTAGTCATGAATACTTTGTCCCAAATAACTAGAGATTTAATAAAGGCCTCATATTGTGTCATAGTCATGGAATATGGAACAAATACTATAGGATCAAGGGTATAATAAAATGAGTTAAAATGAAGAAGATTCAAACCCATAATGACACAAAAATGAAATAAACAAATCTAAAATCTAGACAATTAGTGAAAGCAAAAATCAAGGATGAATGGGTGACCTACAAGGGTTTTGAATGATTTGTAGGCTCTCAGATATACTAGTTTGTCCATTGGATGGTGTCGATACAATGTTTTAGATCACTAACTATGGAGGTAGAACTATATCGATAGCCCTCTAAACCCACTTTTGAGGGTAAGTTGAGAGTAACTTCCTAGAGCTAATCACTTGTTAGTGTACTACAACATTAGACAGATGGTATAACTTCCTAGTTGATGTAAACAAAGGGGATTTGAAGTATTTTTGAGATACTGTGAGGTGCGTGGAATATAAAGTTTGTGACTATCTCTATATAATGACTATGAGTATTGGGACAAACCCCTCACACTATGATGTTTGTAAACAATAGACAATGATTATAAATAGAATAATGCATAGCTCATAATGATAGTAGCTAGGATTTTATAGACTAGTACTATAACACAGCCTCTAAAACAAGCAAAATCAACGAAAAAAATTGAAAAATAAGGCAAAATATTTTTGGATCTGGACAACAATGAAATTCTACTTGAAGTCAAAAAAAGTTTCAGTGTCACTATCTATTTGAAACAAGATCTTTCACTGTCAAACTTACTTTAATGCTGAAAGAGAGTGAATTAGTATAGTATCCAAGGTTGAGAACTTAGCTATTTCAACGTAAGGACTTTATAGAATGAATTAATCTAATGTGATTTAATTAATCTTAAAGTATTGTGAACTTGAAATTTGACATATGAGAGATAAATAAGTAGGATATTTTAAGAATACAATTATATACAAAAAATATAGAATTATAAAGATTATAAATTGCTAAAAATAGAAACTAGGGTTTAGAGTTAAAGAGATATCCTTGTAATTTTATTTATGCAAATTATATTTATTATGCATTGACTATGACTGTGTTAAAACACTCGCAAAGACATTCTAAAACTATCTTAATTTAAAATTTTGCTTCACCATATGCAGGGACAAGTATGCATTAGGTGGATAGGGGCATAGTGCATCATTATCCACTATTATAGATCTATATGTGTTGATTGTGTACCAAAACTAAAATCTTAAGGCTATTCACCTTTGATTGTAGGTCAACTATCTCTATGTGATCTCTAATTTGACACACTGATAAATTGCAAAATATCAAACCCTAGCCTTCATAAAGAAACAAACCAATCAAATACAAAGGGGGAATAATTGGGGATGTGGAATATGGTCAAGCTATCATCAATACCCCAATGTACTGAATGTTACCTACATAGTCCATGTAGACCTTTGAGGTTCTCCCTTTGGGGAAGACTATAAGATGAATACAATTATTTATTTCTGCTTAGAATGCTTGACAAAAGGGTGTGCTCAACCTACAATAAAACAAGTGACTTAGCCAATAACTATGTTACTGTAGAGAATTGTAGTAAGCTTTTTTGACTGAAGAGATGAATGATATTTAATTGATTGTACAAGAGTATACTAGCTTGTGTAATTGGGGTTTTCAAATGAATCACTTGACTTGCTCTTATAAGAGAAACTATGAATTATTTCCTATAATCGACCTCATGGGATGCATGGGAGAGCCATTAGAAAGCGTTTCATTTTGAAAAACTATCCATTAGAGCATGGAAGGCAAGTGTGCCCTAGTGGACAAGTGTGTATTATCTCTATCCACTTAGTCTGCACTTGGCCAAACTGGATATAGACTTCTGAAATTGGACTGCCAGTGAAGTGTCTACTAATTAGGGATGTTTAGGAATAAATTAGGGAAGTTTATAATATGTTCATATCAATTTTAAGACTTGGAAGGCTTTCACATATATAAATGGTTATCAAAATAGTGAGTTGGCTAAGTAGGGTAAAGATGTTAAGAACAAACTTTGTCAAGCATATATTGATTAAATTCCAGTGTCTACATTATGTGAGCCACACATCAAAATAGTTTCAAGGCACCTAATACTTAATGGCATATCCTTGACATGAATATAATTTAGACCACTTACATATTTTATCACACATACTATAAAAGTATAGTGTATCCCTATGGGCCTCAAGGTCATAAAACCACATTTAAAGTTAACCACCATGAGTTACCAAGAACTCATATTACAAGGTGTGAGAAATACAAAATGTCACATCAAATTTGAACTCACTCAAATAAATATACTATAAATTTAACCACACTCACCATTACTATTACTAGATAAATGCATCTAGACTTTCAATCGAGAGGTAAAATCGGTAAAGGATTTCATAAGTAAGAGCACAAAGAGAATCTCTAGGATAACACTGCATGTCAACATCAAATGCACTCTGTAGCCCAAAATAAAATATAATGTGTCAAATGTGGCAACATTCACAAGTGCCACTGCATATATTTTTACCCATTTAAACTAATGATAACTATTTTTTTCCTTGTTAAGGATCCAAGAGTAATTGTGAAAGCATCTTGTAGGGCAAAAAAATTGGTTTGGATTCCCCCAATTTTGGACCTCTTCAAGATTGATTTTGATGGAGCCACACGAGGCAACCTTGGTGCTTCAAGGGTTGGTTACATCATTAGAGACTATGCAGGTTCTATATTAAGGGCAACCTCATTAAAGTTTTGTGATGGGACCAATAATGAAGTTGAGGCCCAAGCTTTGGCCCTTGGTGTGGATTTGATAGTTTAATATAGTGTGGAGAAGGTAATCTTAGAAGGGGATTCAATGGGTGTGATCCAAGCACTTTGTAATTGGGGGGCATGTGCTTGGAACATCAAAAATATTTTGGGCCAAGCTTGGGATATTTTTAATCCCCTCAACTCCTTGGAGGCATCTCACTGCTATTGTGAGGCCAATACAACAATATATTTCCTATCCAATCAAGGTGTCTCCCAATCCCCAGAGGTTATCATTGACAACACTTGGGATGTTTGGCCTGACGCAAAGTTAGCAAGTTTCTAATCATTCCCTCACCCCTTACCTTGGTGGATCCTTGGTCATCATTATAATTTTTAGTGGTAACATGTCTTTTCTCATTAATCATTTAGCCTCACCAATATTTGCATCTCACAAACATTGGGGATTATTGTGAGGTGGCTAACCATTTATTTGGAGTGTGGTTTCTTCAACTCGAAGGATTTTTCATTTGGGAAATCTTCTTAGGTTGGGAACTGGAGCATTGTGAACCTTTAATGATGGAGCACTTGGTTCAAATTTCCATCAGTAAACCATTACTATATGTTACCTCTAAGAAGCGAGAAATATTTTTTGAGGGTAGTGTTAGTGAGGCTCACCTTAAGAAGGTCTTTGTGATTCAATATGAGCTAGTCCTAGAGGAAATCAAAGAGATAATGGACCTAGTTTTTTTGGAGATCCCTAATATAGTAAAGGTGAATGCTGACATTGCATCACTATTCATAATCAATTTGATGCTTGTTATGGAGGACAAGGAACTAGGTAAGGTGATAGTGAAACAAATGGTAAAGCCCCTTTATAGGATCAGTTGGTGAGAGGCAATTGAGGATTTTATGGCCAAAATCTCTTTGGCATTGCCCCTCTCAGGGAAGAAGGTCTATGGCATTATCCCCCTATCTATTTTTTCTAAACTGAGCGTGGATAAATTACAGGATTGCCTTTGCTCACTTGCTTCAACTAGCAGATTTATTACCTCTCTGAATGTGATCTCCCTATATGCTCCTTTGCCTTCCTTTTTATCCATCCTAGTATTATGCCACTCTTCTCGTGTGTTTATTGTTACTTGAATTTTGGAGCTTGGCTAATGTAGCAGTTATATGGCGGTGGTCATCCTCTGCCATACTTAATAAGGATTTTAGAAATAGGGCCCAACGACACCATAGTGGCTCACACTTGACAAATAACCTCCTCAGCCATGCAGGTTTGACTAAAGTCCAACCTCAAAGCCCTTGCTTTGGGTGCTCACTAGGTCCCCCCACCTAAGGATGAAATAAGAAAAATGTTTGTAGGGGCATCAAGCTATGTCCCCCAGTGGAAAATTATGTGACGGGTTGGTGGTGAACAGTCTGGTGCAACCCAACGAGTGGATTGAGATCTCTTGTGTCTTATTTGTAATTTAGCTTAGTGCATGTGTTTTGGTGTTCATCCTAGGTTGGTATCCCATCCTTAGATTGGTTTTTGTTAGTTTTTGGTCTATTTGGCCCCTTTTGGTGGTGGTTCATTGCACTTTGATTTTTGTTGCTTCAGTGTTGACTTGTTAAGCCAATTTTTGTTCTTCCACCTTCTCGTCGATGTCATACAAGATGTGTGGTTTTTGTAAATGGTTTGATTTTATATATTGGGCAAGGGACCCTTAACCCTCAATTATATATAATTTTTTTTATCTAGTTTCTTACTCAATGTGATTAAAGTTGTTATTTGTTATGCCCATGTGGAAACCAAGCCACCAATATGATCATTGTATTCCATGTGACCTCCACATACATAAATATTAAATTTGTAACTACGATCAAGCTATAGGGTTGTTTTCACTTTCATAGAGTCCACAGAGTCCTTAAAGTTCTCATTACATACATACATACATATATTATGGCTACAAACTATAACAATATAAGATCTTTGATTCTTTCATAGTCCATTAGAATGAAAATAAGATTTCTTGGAATTAATTGTGTACTAGTTTTTGGATTGACACATTTCAAATCACTAATCGTGATTCATCATTAGTAAAGATTAAAAACACATCGATCTAAAAACTAGTACATAGTTAATGCCCACAAATATTATTTTCATTATAACAATATATTGTCTTCACACTGTTTACATGGACACAATGCCATAAAGAATGGGTCACTACACTTCTATATTATTATAATACTAATAAGTCACCATAACCTTTAACGCTAAATGGATTCTTATGTTGTTATGTGACCCCCACACAATTAACATTAGGACTTTTTATCATGGTTGAATCCCTTTGATTAATTATGGACATAATTACATTTCCATATGTCCTATTTTGTAATGCATCTATAGATCAACAAAAATTAAAGATTTCTCAATATTTTGGAAGGAGAGGTCGTGGCACCGATATGGACAACACATGTCACCTTGATGGGCCACCTATGACTCAGTCGAAAAGGTTTAGGGTTCATATCTATTTAAGTGATTTGTTTAACTACTATAAAATCCATGGGTTAAATATGAACAATGTGTCGAGATCACCCACGTAGCCACATAGTCACTAGAAAAGGTTGTAATACCCTTTGTTATATAAAAATGAGGCTTCACAGTACTAACATTGACTACTAACCTTAGTATTAATAAAATTTAGTTAAACTCATGTGCGATCTTGGGTCATTTACTTGTGGTTGTATGTATCCCTCATGGTTCACATAATGGCCATGGATTATAGTTTAGCAAGTGGTCCCCCTATTACTTCAAGTATCAGGATTTGTGTTTATGGATCAATCCTAGAATCCTAGATTTTAGAGTCTCTCAATAGGAGCATGAACTAAATCAAACACATGTATCTATTAAGGCAAGTGAGAAGATCAAATTAAATTATCTCCTAAAAGAAGGATATTTTACTTTCAAGGTCACAAAGAATGTGACATATAGAGGATATGAGCAGCCACAATTTTAAATATTTAAATATCCTACAATTTATACCTAAATTTTTTCTTAGTTTAGAGATTGTAAAATAAATTATGATAATGAGTTATAATCTCCTATTTGGTGCTCACTTATAAAGGTGAATCTTGGCAGTGTAAATTGCATCCAATTTTTTTATTGCAAGTGAGGGTGATAGTGGGAACTTAGTATGATTCTTTAAGGTTTTAATATTTGTGAACATTATTGCATTTGTAATACATAACATAGATCCACATACTAATATACATATTTAAATAGTCATGCCTAAGAGTTTATAATTAAGTTTCTATACATGGTGGCTACATTCTTAACATGTGACCTTCGAGGGCTAGATTATCATTCACAATATCCTCTAAAATTTTAACCATGTAGTTAAGGGATCTTTAGGATGTGTTTGGTAATTGTAGTAGTGACCTAACTAGATTCCACAATGCCTACATATCCCATAAAATGAGGTCTACTTACCATAGCATAACCAAGTCATGGGTTTGCATCCTGATGGCTATGGTGACCACTAGTTAAAAGCATAACATAAAAGCCATTGTAATCATGTCCTTTTAATTCCCAACCTAGATTTTCCATAATGCCAAAATATCTCACACATGCTTTACCTTAGAAGTTGAATAATTTGAAGTTGAAGCAATAGGGTTTTATTTCCATGCATTTCTTATATTTAAGCATATATGTTTAGCCTTATTGTCCACATGTTAATTCCTGGCTAGTGGCCTCATCTCTAATTGTGGCCTATGGAAATAAAGGGGAAATGCCATATACCAATATAAATTTATGGCATGTAATCTTAATTCTTATTTTATCCCCAACTTACTTTATTGTGATTAAGCATACCATTATTTCTAAGATTTAATTTATATATCATTAGTAACTCTATTAAAATGAAAGTAAATAAGCTTTAAGAGCTTAGAACATATGCACCTAAAATGTTAGGGTTTTTAGCTAACTTCGTTGAACTCAACATGATTATGAGGTGATCCCAGATGAAGATATTTTTCGGTACCATGATCCACCTAGACACACTCATGACATTGGCATGGAGCCCATTAGCTAGTACTGAGGAATCCTTCCACTATTATTCCCATTGAGATACACATGTAATTCACTGAATTGAAGTTAGTGTAGTTGAGCAAAAGAATGTTGATTTAAAATCCATTAAAAAGCTTCCACCAAACTTTCTATCACTGTCCATCATTGCTTAGTTCATCAACTAAACCCACTCTGTGATGTGTGTTCATTATGAGAATATCTAGCTCAACTAAAAATTAATCGTGTTTTTTATAATCACCTAAAAGTGGTGTTTAGTGCTAAGAGTGATAGTATTCCTAAATTAACCTTAGACCTATCCTAGATCCTTTTATCACACTTTTCTATCCTTTGTGTAGACCACAGGCATCCCTAGTCATCTAAAACATAGTTTCATACCTTCATTCTCAAATCCTGGCCCTTTGTGCCCAACAGCTTGCCAGCTGGACATTATCGCCACATTAAGGACACTAGAACCACATGGTGCTAGTGTATCCAAAATAATGCTAATGTCCTTTGTCCTAAATCTCTTTCTAGCCTTTGTGCAGACCACAGGCATCCCTAGTCATCTAAAACACAGTTTCATACCTTCATTCTCAAATCCTGGCCCTTTGTGCCCAACAGCTTGCCAGCTGGACATTATCGCCACATTAAGGACACTAGAACCACATGGTGCTAGTGTATCCAAAATAACACTAATGTCCTTTGTCCTAACTCTCTCGAATGGATATATTTTAAAAATTTAAACTCTCATAAGGTCAGCCTAAGCATGTTTTATTATCCACACAAGCTACATATCACTATAAATACATGACTTTTAGACCTCTATCCACTAGATGGAAAATATATGCAAAAGACCTATTCAAACATGAAATAACATGAATAAAATCAAGGTTATTAATCCCTATTATGCCTTTTTTATACATACTACCATCTATAGATGCCCTAAGCGTAGATTTTTTAGATTTTCAATCTCATGCACACTCAAGGCATTCAAGATTACTATCATTCTAGCATCACTTGCACTTGCACCAGCACTTAGATGGGGAGAACTACGTCTGGTTTGATCCCTCCTCAGATTATTGGTATGTATGCAACTCCCTTCATAGTGGGGTGGTGAGGATGTCCAACATATCCTACTAATAAACACACATTTTCATCTCATACCTTACTTGAAAGGAGGATTAGGGTTTGCATCATAAATCAATTATTATAGGTACAATACAAAGTTTTAGACTTCATATGCGTAGGATCAAAACCTAAAAGCATAGGCACAGGTGCACCCAAAATTTAGGAATAGTCCTGCACAAAGGATACGTCATTTTCAAGACACTAGAGCCACATGGTGCTACTATCTAAGAGAGGATATGACACAAAGATCTAGTTGATGACACTCAAACCTGTTCATATCTCCATTTTTAGCATGCATATATCTATGTCAAGTGTTTTCTAGATAATTATTTATTTCCACATATTTATTGATATTTTTAGAAAGTTAAAAGTCAAAATATGTAACAAATCAATAGTTATTTATTGCATAGTATTTCATCGATTTATATTACTCATCCCTTTAATCAAACATACTATTTACATAGTTAAAACCCTAAAAAGTTAAAACATTTGGTGAACCCAACTTACTTTGAATATTTTTTAAAACCATATTTTACATTCTCTAATTTTTGTGCACTAAATTAAGGTTACAAATTTCTTTTTTTCTAATTTTTCAGCATAACCTCACTCATTAAATCAATCTCACATTGGGGTTTCATTTATTTAAATATAATTTAAGTTTTTGCAAAGCAACCCTAATTTTAAAAAACCTAACATTTGATACTCTTAATGTTGGCATCCTTTTTTTTCCTATTTTCATTAGCTGATTTAAAATTTTTAGATTTTATATATTATGTTTTAACATCCCTATTCTAATTTTTTTACTATATGCCATCTCAAAAAGTCATCTTTCTTCCATTAAGAAGAAGTGATAGATTAGATGGTAATCCTATAAAGCATATTCAGATCCCTATTATCTGAGCCTATAAAATGGATAAGGGACCTATCATAACTCTAACTGTGTATCCTTCACACCCTAATTGTGTGTATTTCAATGATAATGCATCCAAAGATGAACAATACAATCAAGAGCAAGATGATATACACATTGAAAATCAAGACACTCTCCCTCCACTTAATAATGATGACATGATTATTAACAAAGATGAGATATTATAGGGCTTCAATGATAGAATTCAGAAACATCCCCTTGATCATGCACAAATCCTATAAGCCATATTGGAAATCAAGAACAAAATAAACAATGGTCAATCTTCAACTCCCCTAGCTAATAACGTTGGTATACCTATAATGGGGCCAATTCAGTGAGCACAACCTAAAATTGTAATTCAACAACTTTGAATGACAAATACACCTCTTGTGGCTAGTTCCTCCACTCCAAATGTATAATCCCTTATGCACGATATTCATACTCTATAGGATAAGGTGTTACATCTTGAGAAGGGAGCCACTAGGTGATCATGTGCCCCAGATTCTAATATTCTCTTGCATACACCTTTGTCACATCACATAGAGGCAAATATCTTGTCATTCGGTTTAGTGGAACCTAAGATTACATTATATGATGGCAAGGGTGACCCAAAGCATCATCTTAGATCTTTTCATGTGGTATGTTTGGACTACATGTCTAATGATTGGCTTCTCATGAAGTTTTTTCCATGCATTTTAAAGGATTATGCCCTATAGTGGTTTTATGATTTATCAAATCAATCTATTATTGCATTCAATCCTTTGGCTGACATGTTTTTAGCACACTTGTCTATTAATATCAGTGACAATATATCATATGCCCAAGTAGCATAGTTAAAACAGAAGTCAAACAAGCCTATTGCAAATTATGTCTTACTTTACAAGACTATACTAGCCAAATTGACTAGCCCCATGATAGACAAAGAACTTTAGGACATATTTAAACAAAATCTCTTACCAACATTATATGAAGATATATTGTTCAATGAGTTTCCTACATTCATAGATTTGTGCCAAATAGTAAAAGAAAGAGAGATTAAACTTATATCAATGGGAAAACTAAAGTATACCAATGGATTAGAATCAAATGATAAGAGCTTAAATAACCCTCCATACAAGGTAAGGGCCACTGAGAACAAGAGTGATCAAAAGGCCACAATAACTACGATTCTAATGCAATGTCATATCTCTCCCTTTCATTAAAGATGCTAATACGACATGACCTCTTGCAAATAACTACGATTCTAATGCATTCTACGAGTATTATAGGGCACCAGACCATGCAACAAACAAATGCATAAGCCTAAAATATAAGATACAAGAGTTTATCAAGGCTAACATTATTGATGTGAAAACACCCACAGAAGCACTAAAATCTTAGCAAATAGAAGCTAAGACGTTAAATATATTCTTATATCCCTTTCCAAAGCACAACAAATGGGGAAGTGAACACATGAGGTGTTCACTACACATATCAGGCACATCCATCACCAACTTCATATCATACTATTACAGAGAAGGCACAACCATTGCACAACATTATTGGCATGTATCATACTAAAATTCCATCTAGACCACTCAACACATTCTCAAATCAGGAGATTATTGATGATGATATAGATTTACATGCACTCTTTATACGAGCATACATAGATCATCATCCTATCCATGGTGTTATGCTTGATAATGGGTCAAGCATTAACATGTTCATTATGACACTTTTGTAGCATTTGGGATACTCAGATCAAGATATATTCCCCATTGATATAGTCATTAGTGGTTTTAGTGATCACATTTAGAGCTCCATTAGGGAGATTATGCTTCCATTATAGGTTGGACCAACACATATAGCCACTCAATTCCTATTAGTACCTAGTGCAGGCATATTTGATATGTTATTGGGTAATCCATGGTTACAACAGATCCAAGCCATCCCATCTATAGTGCACAGATGCCTAAAATACATACACTCAAATTAAGTGGTCAAAATTGAGGGTCTCCCATATAAGTATCCTCTACCCATCTCATAGGTAGTTACAACACAGTCACTAGTTATAGTTCTAGCATCATTACCAAATAATAGTTATTAGTTATAGTTTAGAGTATAGCTCTTATGCATACATTACAGAGTTCAACAGAGCCACGAGTGCAGGCAAGGTCTATTCCCATGGTAGCGACATGAACACATACTTTTTTAGGAAATAATTAGTCTTCACATTAATTTGTGTATATTGTAATGTGCATTATTATGTGAGTAATAATTCACTAGGATTTATATTTGGTTAGTTGTTAAAATAGGTTGTTTGTTAGACATATTATTGTATGTTACAATAATATTATGCATATTCATAGGAATATGAGGAGAGATTTGTGGTGATTTGGTTAACCTTATTTATAGGAAAGACATTCCTATATATTTGTAATACCCGAATGAATATATTATAAGAAATATTTACAATGTAAAGAATTATATTATTAATTTGTGTTCAGCTTCATTATTATTTTGTGTTTAATTTATGAAGATCTGAAATAAACTCATTATCTGGTATCAGAATGGGATAGTGAGAGGAATGTGCAAAAATGATTTTTTGATATGAGAAACGGGCAGCCTTGGTTCTTCTGTATTGCCTTGTCTCATGCAAATTCCTCTACTCTGAGTTTGTGAGTAGTTTAGGTTTTGTTTATTTTTTTTATAACTAATATTGGTGTTTTAGAAGAGATTGAATCTTCACCTAGATGCATTGGAATAGAAAGAGTGTTCAATTCTAAACACATTTCATTGGATTTATATTACAATCATCTATTATAGCTTGAATGCACATTTCCCTAAATTGGCATTGGTGTACTTGTAGTCTCATTATCTGTATCAAGTTTAGATTTGGTTTTGAGCACAAAAATAAAAAAATAAAGGTGATTGAGATCAGAGATAAGAACCTGGAGCATGAGTGTATTTCACTACGTCGACTTGTTTAACATCTCCATTGCAGACCTATGAATAAATATCATTAAAATATGAGTGCAACTATTTGATTAGTGTATCTATTTGTTGAGTGTATCTGTACTACTGTGTGACAAAAATTAGGAACATATAGTGGTGAAGAAGTCATCTACATAAATTTGAAAAGTGGAGGTCGTGATACTTTTCTATGTGGACTTCAAAAAGTGGATGGGTTGGGAGAAGATATCTTTCATTCATGTTGTTCTCTAAAGCTATTTAATTCATGTGATTAGATTTATTTGAGCATCAAAGTCTATTCATATACATTTTAGAATAAGCCTTTTGTCTAGAGATATCTACAAGCCTACATTTGGATTGCTATTTTCATATCTACATTGGCATACTTACGTTCGATATTGAATAGCTTCTTACTACTTGATAATATGGATATTCTAAATTACATTGACATTAGATTTGCATCCACATTTGGCTGACTCAACATGAATCTATTCATAATTTTTCTCACCTTTTTTCATTTAGATAAAGGTTTTGTATTGGTCTATTCTTGCATCATGTTGCATTAAAAATTGATGAACTCCCCATGAGCTGAGGTCTTGGCAGACTCTTCTCCAAAAAATGATGTAGATTTTGGGTTTGTTGTTTGGCATTAGATGTACCTCTTCCCTTGAGCTTGGAAGTCAGCTTGACTGTGACTTCTACCTCAACATTAGGCCACAATGTTTCACAAAGGTGATGTGGCAAATCCCAAAGGTGACATGGCAAAGCTTGGTCAATTCATCTAACCTAATCTCCATACAATGTACTCATCAAAGTATTTGTGTATTCTCAGCCAACACCTTGGATATTAAAGTTTATTTGGTTAGTTATTATTTATTGTGTCAGTATCTTTTTATTTCATTTGTCTATCATAAAGTCAATTCTTTGTCAAAGTATTGTAAGTTAAGGTCATGTTTAGGTATATTGTTAAGATTTTGTAATTTAATAGTTGAGATTCATATCGTTGTTAGAAAGTAATAAAATATTACTTTCTATTTGATGTGTCTTAGTATCTTAAGTAGTATTTTAGTTGATCCAAATAAAGTTTGTCAAAGTTTTATTCAGTTATGTTTCTCTAAAAAGTCAAAATAAAAAATGAGTGTCTTTTATAAATCAAAGGTTCATTTGTTTAATATGTACAAAAAATCAAAATTCTTAAAATTAAGAGTCATTTTTTATGTCAATAAAATGTGTCAAAGTTAAATATCTCATTTTGTGTACGGATGCACTATCTTTCAACCTTGATGTCCTTATTTCAAATAAGTCAGTTTTATGGGGGGGTTTTTTTATCAAAAATGACATGCAAAGACTAAGCTGCATCAACACTTTTGTTGAGTGAGCATCTTCACCTATTGAAGGTTGGAGGACATTGGAGGATGGAGGATATCTACGCCTCTCATTAGCCACTAATGAAGGGGTGATTTTGCTATAATCACACATATTTTTTATTTTAAACACTTGTTTATATGTGTGATATATAAGATGTGTATTTCCTATTTTTTGACATAGTGTACTGCATAAAAAAAGTGTTTAAGAGATGCAGGAGTGAAAGTTGAATAGATGGTTCCTGCTCATGGTTCCCACACTATATAGGTTGATGCAGTTCCCTAAGGGAATGGTTGATGGTAGATGTACCTATTCGAAGTTCTCACACTGATTTGATTGATGTGTTCTTGACAGTGAATGGTTGATGAGAAGTTGATGTATTTTTTTCTAATGTCATTAAGTCCTATGAAACACAAATTACCATGTAAGTCCTAAGGGAGGAATGTTAGGAAATAATTAGTCCTCACATTAATTTGAGTATATTGTAATATGCATTATTATGTGAGTAATAATTCACTAGTATTTACGTTTGGTTAGTTGTACAAATAGGTTGTTTGTTAGATATATTGTTGTATGTTACAACAATATTATGCATATAGGTTTATGCATATTCATATGGATATGAGGAGAGATTTGTAGTGATATGGTTTGCCCTATTTATAGGAAAGACATTCCTATATATTTTTAATATCTGAATGAATATGATATAAGAAATATTTACAGTGTGAAGAATTATATTATTAATTTTGTATCCAGTTTCATTGTTATTTTGTATTTAATTTATGAAGATCTGAACCAAACTCATTATAGTCTCCCATGGAGACCATTATTAGAGAGACCCTTGCTTCAAAGATATGTCATAGATTCTAGAGAACCTTCCTCCACTTAATTTATGTTGATATCAATATTATTGGGTTCTCGAAGTTCTTAGCATAGGGCACTTACGACACCTAAAACTTCTTCTACCAGATGGATTCCTAAGACCCCTATAATTCACAGAGCACTACGGTTAATGCCACAAATTTTTAGCACCACTACATAGGCAAATACAAACATAAATTGCCCACTAAAAGATATTATGGGATCATAATTACCCTTTCACACAACATGCCTGATCATAGTTCCCTTATTTGACATAGCTCATAGTGATAGTGAGTCTCCCATTAGACTCATCGATTAGTATGGTTCTTACCCTCTTGTACATACTTTCTTCTCTTTTTCTCCTTGTACATAGTTTATTTTCATTTTCTTGTACATAGATTATATCTATAAAATACAAAAACAAAATAACATGAGAAAACATAAAAACATTCAAATATTACTTAGAAAACACAAAATTTATAGATTGTATGCATTGTTATGTTTACACTTCTTATACTTACCAGACACTCCATATGTTAGCTATCTTATTATAGTCAATTTTATCATACATACATGCTTCACTTATTCTTTTCAAGTGCTTGTAGATTGATTACACAACTCAGGTTCACCACACTGATCCATACTTACTATCATCTACCCAATGGGGGCATATACACTGATTCAAGATTATTCAATTGATAAATTTGCCCACTTGGGGGCATCTTATACATAGTTTTTATTACCAATTTCTATCCTTACATTCTTTATATTTTAGCTTATGCATTTATATATCTTGATATTGATCAGTGTTACCCATACATAGATTTTTTGCCGACTATCACTAGTTTAGACTTAGCATATGTACATCATAGCTATTAGATAGATTTATACTACATTAATACATGATTTCATTTATAGATTTCCTATTTTAGACTTGATTGTGTTTTCTATGCTTTTTTTATTCAAGGGCATTTGAAAATTCCATTGTTGTTTGGTTATGTGCCACTTCTATTCATGTATGCTTTGGACATGTGCCCACATCCCTTGTGTGTGCTTTATTGATGGTGTATGTGAACATTTGAATAATTTATTTTATGTAGCTCTAAGAAAACTTGCTTGTTGCTTGCATATGTGAACATTTGAACATGTTCTTGTATGTCTTTTATTCTCAGATTTAGTGGCATGTGCCCATGTCCCTTGTATTGTGGCCCCTTGGCCTATCTTTGTATGCCTCATGTGTTTTGTATGTATGCTTTCTTATATGTGTCATGTCCATGACACTTGTATTTAATTTTTACACACTAATTTTTAATGCCATTAGGGACCTCATGCATATACCCTTCCTACTTGGGTGTCGTGATGGACATCATGTCCCATCCCCTAGGTAGTTATTCAAAAATTTTGTCATACATATTGGTTGCATCTATCTTGACGCCCTTGGGAAATTATAGACACAACATACATCTTATATTACATACTTATGCTTAAATCTTCTTACATTATGATGTTATGTTTGCATATTGTATTGGATTATCATGCAGTTATTATTTATGCTTTGACTAACACATTTTGCAGAGCTATTTCTATTTATGACAATTCTTGCATAGGTCAACAATTACCCTTAAAAGAGACGGAATTCACAAGGGTTTGTCATAGAGGTTAGGCTTTTACATTTCATTTATAAAACATTTTTTAACATAAACTCGGCTTCATAAAATTAGACATAAGTAAACAAAAAAAAGATAGTGACTAAGAAAGTAGTACAGTGACTCAAATTTCAAACTAGACAAACATTAACACCTAGATTGGGATATTAGTGCCACATAGTGTTATTGTCCAAGACATGACACTACTGTCTAATAGCCCTAGTTTTAGGGTGGTTCAAATTAGTCAAAATAATACACCAGGTACAATACAATTTTACATAAATATATCTATAGCTATAGGTTTGATAATTATGCTTAGATTTTGCTCATATTCACACTAGTTCAACTTAGATTCACATCAGTTGCTTAGATTGGAGGCATAATGTGTGGCATGATCATTCCCATATTTAGTTTAGATACTGAGATACCATTATTACAACTCAGTTCATAATCGGTATACTCAGATATCAGATTGGGGGCATGTGCATGACACATTGTTTCCATATGATTACTTACACACATTTTGATCAATGGAATGACAAACTCCATGTCATTCTCTATGTTGTATACACTTGAAATCATATTCCAAGTTATCGCCAGTTTCATGTCTTATTCCATCTATAGTGGTGACATTGTTGAGTGGCCTTGAGTTGTCTAATGTACCTAAGTTAGATACACCCAATTAGATATTTATATCACTTTGTGTAGCTAAGTTTTACATGGGTTTTATAGCCTACTTGAGTTCTTGAGCCACTCACATGAGAGGGTTAGACACACTTTCAGTCAAATCCAAGCTATTCACAGATCATGATCCACCACGTAGGGGTAGCCAATTATGGAGTCAAAACCAGATTGAGTTCTTGAGCCACCCACATATGAGGGTTGAACAAGCTATTAGCTCAATCCAAGATATTCAATAATTTATTCATTATATATATGCACACCCACAGGTTATCACCAGGGTCATGCATTAGTTCACATACCTAATGAGATGTATTTGTTCATTTCCTCTTTTCCATCTCTTTATTCATCTTTACTTAGTTACTTCTTTAATCAACATAGTCTTTTGGTTTTGATGTCTCTTAAGTAATAACTGATTTATGCATGTTTCATTGCAAGTCATGATTAGGATCATGCTTCACATACTCAGACTCATCTACATGCACTTCACTTCTTAGGTAAGTTCAAGTACACTTTTGTTTTCTTTTATACTAGTCATTTCACTTTGTTGCATTTCTAACATAAAGAGGGGGCAAATATAATCACCTAAAAGTGGTATTCGAGTGATAAGAGTGATACTTGAGATAACCTATTCCTAGCTTAGCCCTAGACCTATCCTAGAGCCTTTTATTGCACTTTTATAGCCTTTATGGAGAACACAGGAGTCCTTAATTAGGTAAATTATAGTCTCATACCTTAATTCTTAGATCCTAACCCCTCATGCCTAACAACATGTCAGCTAGAAATTAGCACCACATTAAGGACACTAAAGCCACATGGTACTATTGTCCCCAAAATGGCCTTAATGTCCTTTGTTCTAACTCTCTTGAATAGACATATTTTTATAAGTTAAACCCTCTTAAGGTCAGCTTAAACATATTTTATTATCTGCACAAGCTACAGAACACTATAATTACATGACTTTTAGACCTCTATTCACTAGATGAAAAATAAATACAAAAGACCTATTGAAACACGAAATAAGTTGAGCAAAATCAAGATCATTAATCTCTATTCTTCCTTACTTCTACATACTACCATCTACAACTGCCCTAAGCCCATATTTTTCATATTTCTAATCTCAAACAACTAAAGGCATTCAAGACTACTATCATTATAGCATCACTTGCACTTGCACTAGCACTTAGGCAGGGAGAACTACATCAGGATTGATCTCTCCTAGGATTATTGGTATGTAGGCAACTCTCTTCATAGCAGGGTGTTGAGGATGTCGAGCCTATCCTACTAATGAACACATATTTTCAGCTCATATACCTTATTTGTAAGGAGTATTAGGGTTTGCATCATAAATTAGTTATTATAGATATAATATAGAGTTTTAGACTTCATGCACGTAGAAACAAAACCCAAAAACATAGGTACAAGTGCACCCAAAATTTAGGAACAATCCTGCACAGAGGACACTAGTGCCGTTTTTAGGACACTAGATCCACATGGTGTTATTGTCTAAGTGTGGCACTACTGTCCAAAAGAGGATCTGACACAGGGATCTGGTTGATGACACTCAGACTTATTCATATTTTCATTTTTAGCTCTCAGATCTTCTGTGTTAGGTGTTTTCCAAATAAGTTTTTATTTCTACATATTTATTACTATTTTTAGAAAGTCAAAGCAAGTTAGAATTTGTAACAAATCAATGTATATTTATTGCATATTATTTCACTAATTTAGACTACTCAGCCATTTAATCAAACATAAGATTTACATAGCTAAAACCCTAAAAGGTTAACACATTTTTACACTTTTACACTCCATCCTCATTATGTTAATCCACAATAATGTAAAAACTCTCCTTTGAAACTTTTATTTTCGTGGCCATGAGTATAACTCAATTTTTTTTGCCTATTCTCTTCTCATGATGGATGATCAATGCCCTTTTTCATTCAGTTGCTTTCTTCAAAAAATTATTTTCTTCATAAGAATGTTTTGACAACCTTTAATTGTTGGAACTACCTCTATATATATCTATGCAAATCAAAATTAATTAAGGAATGGTTTTCCTCAAGATTTTTTGACTTTGGTGATTTCTTATGGTGGCTTCTTTTTCTATTTGCATTCACTTATAAATTGACTGTGTTTTCTTGCTCCAATCTCTCTTCTTCTTACTGCACACAATTCACTTTAATTTCTTGCCAACCACCTTTCACATTGTAGAATCTTTTTCATAATATATGGTGTGATTTTTCCATCAATAATTTATTGCAAAAGTTTTGTCCACCATGGTTGCTAGGATGATTTTCCTTGGGTGATCCTAGTTTCACACTTCATTCTTCACTATAGTGGCCTCAAAGTATTTTATTTATTTATTTTTATTCCCCTTTCGATTATCCTTGGGCATGTGGATGATTTTATACGCTTAAAGACTATGTGCATATTTGTATTTATTCCACCATGAGATAGGATGCCAAGTTTTCATGTGGTCAATGCACCAATGCACCACACAAACCAACTATATACAAGATGACTACCATCACAAATCCACTATCAAGATTCACGGTCACTTTAAATGTCTACCACTAGATTTTCCACTCTTGCCGCATTGACTCAGATACCCACCTGATGGAATCAATTCAAAATCTTACCAACTCATCTCATTGTTATTATGTGTGTGAGTGTGTCTCACAGTCGAAACCCCTTGTCCTTGCACATAAACCAGAATCATCATGGCACATGTATGTTATGAGAGATATAATCAAAACCATAATTAAAAAAAAATGTTTATCTATTGCAACCATAATCGTATATCTCTTTTTACATGGTTTAATATGAAATAATCAAAGGGTACATGAAATAAAACATGATCAAAATCATATTAAATAATATAATTAATGGACCTAACCCCGATTAATACTTAACCATGGGCCTGATTGAGGGTTAGGCTTGGTAGGTGTTATATACTTCTCCCCTTCAAAAAAATTCATCCCTGAAGTTTCATTGTCATAATAAGCATGTACTTGGCTACTTTTTTGCAATCCAATATTAGTGCATCTCAAAATAGTCAACCATATTCATAATTTGTTTATGAAAAGTGACGGCTAGAGCCATTCACTGGAACTAAACATCGACTAATACCATGGCATTACCTATACAATTCCTTATGAATTACTAGCATGGCTAGAACCATGCAATGATATATGACTATATGATAATACCAATCCTGAGAAAAGTTCCCACAATTAGCTACCTATAAATATCAACCCTAAGCATTATCTACCTCTCTTGGCACCCTAGTGGAGGCATCCATGTGAATCATCACACAAATATTGAATCTTCCTCCTCGTACATGAAAGCATAGACAAAGAGAGATGATGATGCACTCTTCACTTATATTTCTTCCCCTTCACGTATAAATTAATTTAAAAGGAAATAAGTCAATGCATATCATAGAAGAAAAAATACATCAATGTAAACATTTTCACATAATCAACTATGATTAACCTTTCATTAGGATATGAAATTAGTTTAAGTAAATATTTGCATTAAATTCTCATCTAAGCTCATAATGTGTTTAGCACAATAGGAGATCACAAAAAAAACATCCATTTCACACATGGAGAATTGTATTAAAAATAATTTAAAATAAAACAAACATCCATCACATATGGGGAAATTAAAAAAAAATCAAGTAGTAGTCCATCATTTTCTAAACCAAACATCATCAACAATCATCTATCATATATGAAAAATTTTAAGAAATAAAATATCACAAATTAATTGTCCATCGTTGTAGTAACCAAATCATATTATAGAAAACATTCACCACATATAGGAAAATACAATAGCATAAAAATACCTTTATTTATCAATACAAGGTGATTAGATTAACCAATCATATTTTACAACTGCTCATGTAGTTCCACACAACCATTTGTAAACTTAAAAATAGACATTGTTGTTCCCAAAATCAGCAACGCTCATTTTTGGAACAACCCCTACGAAACTTGTCCATTTCATGTTTTTTACTCTAAGTTCATCTTTCGAGGCAAGTTTTTTTTGATCTCGTGTTTCGTCAACTGACATCATTAAAAGTTCGTGATGTTCCCTTGTTACGATTTCTCTGAAAATGTGAAAATTATTACGATCTTGATGAGATCTAGTGACAAAACAATTTTCATTTTTCAAGTTAGGTGTTTTCTTGTCTTTACATGCAGGGGCGGCAATTTTTACCGCCACTACATGTAGTTTTTTCTTTCCATGTAAAGGCGGTGAAATTCACCACCATTGCATCCTTCACGCAGGAGTGGCAAATTTTTCCACCCTTGCATCTTTTCTTTTGCACCATGTAGGAGTGACAAAATTTGCTGCCCCTACATCCATTTTTTTACCTCACATGCAGAGGCGATAAATTTTGTCGCGCTTGCATGGTCTCAATTTTCATGCACAACATTTATGGTCATATGCACCAAGTGGTTGGGGGAAATTTTTGCTCCATTTAACCCCTTTTGCACCTCATTTTGATCCATTCCTCTTTGCATCTCCTCCTCCCTGTGTCTGGACGATCAAATGAGCAAGTGCGGTCGAGTTTTTATCATATTCAAGCATCGTTTTGCATTTTTTTCAAGTAGGATTTTGGTTTTTGTTTTGTTTTTATTTTCCTTCTCTTTTTCCTATTTTTTTTTGTTTCTTCTTTTAGTTTTATTTTTCTACTTTTTTGTCTTCCCTTTCCTCCTTTTTCCCATTGACAAGGCATCCCAATTGTGCCTCGACCCTCTTCTCAACTGTGCCTCGACCCTCTTCCCTTTGCACCTCGACACTCTTCCCATGTAATGGTAGTGTAAATTACTACCCTTACATGTTCTCCATCCTTTCCAATCACCTCGATTACTTCTAATGTTGATGACATTAGGGATACAAAAATTGGGCACGTAAATATGGTCAAGTTCGTAGAGAGAACCAAAGCAAACAATCCTATCTTGAAAATGAAGAGGATAACTAAGAGCAATATACATCTGGTCTCCTCATTTCTTGTGGTAGCTCATCACATAGAGTTCATTCTCCAGTGTGCCTAATTCTACAACAAAGATACCAGGGCTGTGATAGATGCTAGTGGTAACATAGTGATTCGACTAGACCCTGAGTTCATCGACAAAGTGTTCATGTGCCCTCTTGCTACTGAAGTGTTGAAGATCAACTTCGTTGAAGCATAAAAGGATTATGATAAAGATCCTGAGAAGGTGATGAATGTGATCAACAATAAATGGCCTAAAACTCCTAAAGAAAACTTGTCCAAATAGTTATGGAACTTTTCAAAGAGCGATTTTATAGAAGAGGTTGGTGACTCGATTACTCTTCTCAGCAGAGTACAAGGTTTACCCTCTTCTTCTCAGTTTCATGAATGGATGTATCCCTTCATTAAAATAATCCTCAAGAGAAAATAAATCATTTTTTGGGTTGAAAAAATTAGCAATGCTCTGCATGAGCAATTGACAAAGGTGTCTACTACCTCAAAGTTTTATATGACTTCATACCTGGTATATATTACAGCTTTAATGAGAACCTTTCCAAGTTTGACATCAGAGGGAGATAGGAAAACCACCTTGGTATATCAATATTACCCTCAAGTGACATTGAAGGGTTCAATCCATCATTTTAGGAGGGTAAATGATGTTTTTTTCATGGTATTTTTGTGTCTTTTTTACCCTCAATTAGAATAGAAAATAGTGTCAAATGAAGCCTGGACTGTTGTGAATGACTTTAAATGTATGTTCTTGCAGTTCTCTAATTTTTATTATCTGCGAGTTGGATTTTTCCAAGGTTATACCTATATGCTCCCAAGATTTTCTATAGATAAATTGGTCTTGATGGAGCTGTGTAGACAAATTATAATCGTACACAATAAGCAGATGGAACTTAAAAAACTCAGTTTCAGGTTTCCAAACAAAATTGGCAGGTACTCAGTGTTGACTGCTACAAAAGCTAGGGCAATGAAGACTAAAATACAATTTGTGACCATGAAGCATTTCAAATGAAGGTCCAATTTTGATTACAGAGGTGTGAAAGACATGATCAAGAGGAACACCCAGTTCTATGAACCTATGATCGAAGATGTCTGGATCTATTTGAGAATAATGAAAGATATCAGGAAGATGGACTACAGTAGACTGTCTCTTGAACAAATAGAATATATGGGGCTCACAGATATCTTTACAAATCTAGTAGATGATGGGGACCTGATTAATAATAGCTATCATGCTGAACAAGTTGCCAGTGCTCCTCTTTCCCCGATCCAATGGTCTCAAAAAGAGTTGACCTCCTTGAGGATGAGATTTGAACCAACATTGGCAAACACCAATGATTGGTTAACAAATAAGGGGATCACTTTAAAAGAATTCATCATAGGATTAGATGCCAAATTTCAAGAAGAGACAAGGAAGAGAGTGAAAAATAGAATGAAGAATAAAAGTGATGTTCCTTCTCCTTCTAGGCCCCATAAGCCTATGATCATTTATGTAACCAAAAAATCAAAAAAAAAATTGAGAAAGAGCTAGAAACGACAGGTATGGAGGTTGAGAAACAAAGCACAGAATAGCTAGCGATAGAACATATAGAAATTGATGACAAGCCTACAGGTCAATAGGGAATGAAAGCTTAATCTCTACGAGAAGGTGCACAGCCAGATGCATGAATTTCTTCTCCACCCCACTCACCTAGTGCAACTCTTTCGCCTATTTCTCCAATCAGTATTCCCTCTTTTGGAGTCGCTTCTCCTTCTAAAATTATTTTTGGTGACCCTCAAGGCGCTTCTAGAGATGTTCTTCATTCATCAGGATCCATCCCCAGTTTGTCATCTCCTTCTTTTAACATCAAAGATAGTTCTATCTTCGACCATTCAGCAATAGGTGTGGTTTTAACTAATACTATGCCCACTACGCCCATTGTTCTAGCTAGTAGTGCAGGTGCTACCCCGATGACGCCAACAATAGGGACTGTTGCTAATATAAGTGCTTCTGTTCTCCCAGCTTGGGTGTCAACTTTTACACCCAAAAGAAAAAAGCAAGCCATCTCTCCAGATGACTTTGACTTTGGTAAAATAGTGCTGATGAAAGCTAAAACCCCAAAAAAGCTAAAGATCTTTTCAAAGATGATTGGAGATAAGGGGCACAAATTTTTGGAGATAGCCAAACCTCCACAGGATGCGACTCTTAAATTTTTTGATATGACCAGCTACTCTATCTCTCGAGTTGAGTTAGGGAAGATAACTCATGAGGGCACTAAGAGTGATTTGCAATCCATGATGGATATTATGATTTAAAAATTTGATAAGGAAAGAGAAATGAAGGATCATTGAAAAGCAATGGTGAAACAATTGACCACAGTGATAAGGAGATTCACTTTTACTCCAGAAGTGGTAACTCCAAAGGCTTTCTTCATAGACGATCCCGTGATTCATAAAGCAGAAAAGACTTATCTAAAGGGAAAGGTACTTGAAGACTACTTGGGTAAGATGCATGCACAGAGGATTTCTTTGTTCACAGAGTTGTCTAAGAAAATGGGTAAAATGAGACAAATAAGAACAAAATTAGATGATCTTATCAATATCATTTCTCAAGATATTGAAAGCACAAATAAATATTTTAGCAGATGGACAGAGATGGAGCTGAAAATACGTACCCTAGTATCAATCGACGTCATTGCTGATAGAGATTATTATATTGAAACTAAAGAATCACTGATATATAGGATCTAGGTACTTAAGGAATTGATCAATGACCTCAAATTTTTCAAGGATGCCAGTGAACAAAGCGATATCAATTTGTTGCACAAATTGGAGGAGTTGCCTTACAGACTTACCTCTCAAGACAACTAATTCATTTCAAGAGAAGAAATGATTTAAGAGTTTGAAGGTATGATCCAAAAAGAATTTGAGGAGAAAGCATTCTCAATGGCTTTTGTGGACAATATCTTAGATAATCAGTTAACTCTAGACAATTTGAGAACCAGGTTAACTAGTCATGCCAAGTCAATCACAGCAGTGAGAGATGCTATAGTTAGGGCTAAGGTGATTCTCAAGAATACTGTAACTCTAGACAGTATCAGGATACAGGTAGTTATCACCATGTATGATGTTCATCTAAAGAAGACTGACGACAAAAATTGAAATGTTCTTCTATACTTTTTTCTCCATTTTTTTCATGCACTTTGTAATTGACTTGAGACATTTTCACATGTACTTTTGTTATGTGTAATTACATGTAAAAATTTGAAAAAGTCTCAAAGTCAATGGAGACTCATCTTTGACTAGGTTTTAATATTTAAGTCTTTTCTCAATTTTGAAGGTTTTTCCCTATATATAGAGGGAACCTCTTTTGTATCAATCTAATTTTTTTATAATGGAGAGCAAAAACTCTACCTAATTGAAATGCTTCTTGAGACTTTGATCTCAGATTGTAAATCATATTTTCTTAAATAAATGAGAAACAGGTTACTTTCAAACTTTGTGTTGGAATAATTTGTGTTACTTAGGAGATCATTCTTATGTTTTTTTCCTAATAATCTCTCATCTGTTTGATTAAACAAGAAAAGTGTGTGTAAAAATTATCTAGCGACGATCTAAAGTTAATTATGAAGACTTTGAGCTACTATAATTACCTTTAGTTCATGTTTTCCATGTTTTAGTGGGAAGGATATTAAAAAAGCCTTGAACTAATTTTATCATTTATGATCTTACACTCTATTATAGTTTTAGGTGAAGACTTTGATCTGCACTTCACTTTATTGTTATGTCCATTTCAGATCAGTAAGGGGAGCAATGAAAGACTTTGTGCTTTCATGAGTTTTTCGTAGATCTACTCACTATTCGAGGAGATTTTTTGTCATTTACTAAACATCATTTCTGAATGAAGAGAAATGCTTTCAGTAATCAACCAGAATTTCTCTTTTGCCTTGTAAACATTATCTTTGAAAAAAGAGATGGATGGTGTAATCTCACCTCTGAGTCTATTTTCAGTTCATATTAATATATAATTAGTTTATAGGGAACCTCACCTTGATGAGAGGAGAGATTTGTCTCACTATGATGTGGTAAACCCACACTTTTTGTCATATAAATCTTGTTGTACTATGGTTGTTATACCTATTTTGTCGTCGGTTACTTGACGATGAAATATTCACCCAATAGTTTTTAGCGACTCCGCTGGGGATACAAATGTGCACTTTGAAGCCTCAAGCTTCAAATTGAAGCATTTCCAATACTTATTTAGTTTTTCACTCTGACAAATCCACCGTACACATGAAGCCAAAGAGCTCAAGGTATTGTTGATCCCACATTAGAGTTAGTGTAGTAAAATAATTTTGAGATCTCTCTTTCGCCATCTCATCTTCAGCGTGCTAGGAGTTTCCCTCCTATCAATGTCAGATCTCTAATACCAATTGAAGCCTATAGTCTTAGTACTAGTAGGGTTTTGTCTATACTAACTCCACCAATATTTGTTATCCTATCATTTAATTGACATATCATGGTAGTCCAAGGCCCTTGGGGCAACTCCATTGGTCCTCTCAATCTAGCCCAACTTTTACATGAACTACCTCATAGTTTGAGGAACAATTTTTCCAAATTCTATGATGATGAAAAGGTTCATATTACTGCCTTCTCCATAGCATGTGGTGTGATAGGCATGGAATACGAAGATATAGTGGTGAGACTATTTGTAGAAACTCTATAAGGTGCTGCTACCGACTAGTTTTATCACCTTCAAGCTCAAATCATAACTGACTAGAACACCCTCAAGGCCAGGTTTGAGGTCAGATTCAAATCTACTGAAGATGCACATGCCTTATTAGCTCAACTTATGCAAATGAAGAAGAAACCTCATGAGCCTATGCGAGACTTCATTGCTAAATTTAATAAGTTGAGGAATTGAATTCCTACGATCGCTCAACCAACGCTAGAGAATCCCAAGTGTTTTTTCATCAACTCTCAACTTCCTAAAGTAAGTTTTATATTGAGGCAGGCTAGTCCTATGGATCTTTTTGTAGCCCAAAATTTAGCTACCAAGGTGGAAGATGATATTATCCTGGTAGGTAAGATTAGGAAAGATTCGAATAAAAATAAATTTTCTTCATCTGCTAAAAGTTCTTCTACAAGCACCACAGATCTTATGGTGCAAAAGTTGACAAATGAACTGCTAGCCTTGAAAAGACAAATGGCTCAAGGTATGTCTGCTTGTCCTTATTGAGATATGCCAAGGAAAACATTTCAGAACCAGTCATATCAAGGTAATGCTACAAGAAATCAAGGACAACCAAATCACCTTCTTCCCCCACACAAGAAGCTTGCCATTGAAGCAACACCTACTAATTTAGTAGTTAGTTACCTTGAAATTGAACATGATTTCTCATTCTAACTTGAGTTGAACCAAGAAGATGACGTTAATCTCTTTTCAGAACAAGAAGAAGAATTAGCTGGCGACTCTAATATTGATTTCTTAGATTATCAGGATGAAGCTAGAAGCAAGCAAGAAGTGTTTGATGGATCATATGCCATTTTTACCAAGTTTTAAAACCAGTCAGCTCAACAAGTTGATAAAGAAAAAGTAAGAGAAGAACTTCAACCAGTAGTTTTTATCGTTAAATGAGGCACTTCATTACCTTTCCAACCAAAGGACCTCGTGACTAATAAGAAAGTAAGTACCTCAAACTACCTTGTACCTTCTACTTCTATCTCTCAGATCAGTGCCACACCCACTAAAGATTAGGATGATGGGCTTCCTCCCTCTGTCTCTAACTGATTTCAATTATTTGATATAATTGATCATGCCAAAAAGACCAAGATTCAAATGACTGAGATCGAGTACTTGCGAGTCAATCCTGAATAATTTGATAGGCTGGCTGAACACAAAAAATAAAATTGCCCCTATAAGACAAGATTTTCCAAAGATGACTCATGATTCCTTCAAGAACAAATCCACTTAGAATAATCTTGTTGCTACTCCTCTTGTCGCCCCTAGAAAAATAGAACTTTTTTATGTTTTCATGTTGATAAATGATCATAAATTGAGTAATTGCATAATAAACTCTAGAGCTTCTGATAATGTTATGCCTACCAAAGTAGTAGATTCTCTTGGTCTTACTTTGAGTAAGACTTTCAAGAGATATTTCTTCATGGAAAACAAGCAAGTCCCACTCCTAGGCCAAATCAAAGTGCCCAATTTGTATTTGCAATTTTTTCAGAGAAGAGGATCAAAATGATGGTCTTAGTGGCCAATGTTCTAGCCTATTATGGCATTCTACTCGGGCACAATTTTTGTAAAGACATAGGCAGAGAATTAAATATGGATGTGTCTGAAGCAAGGATACATGTTAAAGGTGTTATGAAGAAATTACTTCCTAAGAAAGAGTTGAAATATGTAGTCACCCAAACATCTGATTTCAAAGCTCAAATTTTATTTGAATCATTAAGAATGGGTAATTATTTCTTGACTACTGAAGATGTTTTCATCTCATCAGATGAAATGCCTTTTAGTGGCAATTCAAGAAATTCAGATGCGAAGTCAGAAAAATTGTCAAAACAAAGTTTAGACAACCAAGAATCTTCCCTAAATAATGAAGAGAAGTTTTTGAAAAGATCTAATTCTAATAATGTCTAAATTTTAAAATTTGATGGCAGTTGCTCTTCTATTGGTTCTGGAGCTGGAATTGTTTTGATCTCCCCTCAAGGAGAAAATTTTTCTTATTCATATAAGTTGCAGTTTAATAACACCAATAACACTACTGAGTATGAGTCTTTGCTGCTTGAGTTGAAAGCTGCTCATGCTAAAGGTATTAAGGTTCTTCACCCCTTGGAGATGTCAAACTAGTAGTTTGTCAAGTAAAGAATCTATACCAAATAAATAATGAAAGATTGCGACATTATTGCAATCTTGTATGAGATTGTATTGAAAGTTTTGATGCTTTCAATATTTCTGTTGTGTCGAGAGAATGCAATGACCGTGCAGATTTGTTGGCTGTCTTCGTGACCCTCATGATTCCCCATAAAGACTTTGAAAGAAATAAGTACACTATTGAGCTGGTCTTTTGACCAAGTGTACTCGATAATTCCAACAATTAGCAAGTGTTCAACGATGACAATCAAATTATTGCTTTTCTTGAAAAAAATAGATAGCTTTGAAGATCATTATTTTGAAGTGAATCCCCACCATGGGAATCAGTTCCTGAAGTAAATTCTCAAACTGATGAAGAGTTCCTTCAACTCAAGGGAAATAAATTTTCAAAAGGTTTGGTTTCTCTCAAGAAATTATTTGATAAGTAGGACAGATATGTCAAGCAGCAATAAGTGGATTCAAGTTCCTTCAAAGAGTTCGATTAGATATATTTGAGTATGAAAGAATATTCCAAAATGGTCAACATTAGAAATTATTTCACTTTTGATGAAAATCTCAAATTCCCTGCACTTCTTCGCCAATACATTGATATTTTGGCATATTCTTACGATGATTTGAAATCTCTTAGTCCTGAAGAAATCTGGCATAAAATTCCTCTTAAGGTTGGGTCATTACCTTACAAGCAAAAACAAAGGCAATATAATCCCAAAATATTAGGTACTATTTTTTTTGAGATCCAAAAAATGCTAAATGTAAGAATTATTTTTCCAATCCATCATTCCACTTGGATTGATAACATAGTTCATGTGAGAAAAAAAATAGAGAAATTTGTATCTGTGTCGATTTCAGAAACTTAAATCAATCTTCTTTAAAAGATAACTAACCTCTACCCAACATGGACCAAGTTTTGCAAACTGTGACTGGTTCAAAAATATTATCAATGCTAGATGGTTTTTTTGGGTACAATCAGATAGAAGTCAATGAAGCAGATCAACATAAGACTACTTTCACCATGCCTTGGGGCACTTTTGACCATATTGCAGAATGCTTTTCAGTTTGATCAATGCTAGAGCTACCTTCCAAAGAGCAATGGATCTTACTTTCAGAGATGAAATAGGAATGTTTATTGTGGTATATCTCGATGACTTGACCATTTTTTTCAAACATCATCTTGATCATCTGCATCATCTACAAAAAGTGTTGGAACGCTGTTGGCAAAATTGTATTTCTCTTGATCTCAAAAAGTCAATTTTTGGGGTTACAGAAGGTAAGTTTCTCGGTCACACTATATCCCAAGAAGGTATAAAGATTGACTCAGAAAGAGTCAGATCTATAGAAAGTATTGCTCTTCCTTCTAGTAAGATTGCAGTTCATTCTTTCTTCGAAAAGGTGAATTTTCTATGATGATTCATTCCGACATTTACAGAGAAGACTCGCCACATTGTGGACATGATGAAAGGCAAAGCCACTTTCTGATATACTGCAAAAGGCAAGTCAGCATTTGAAGACATCAAAAAAGTGATTGCCTGTGCACCAATTTTGGTTTCTCTAGATTACACCAAAGACTTCATAATATATAGCTATACTTCTGAGCATACACTTTCAGCTATTTTGGTTCAACAAAACAAAGAAGGTGTGGAATCTCCCATATCATTTATGAGTTATCCTCTCAAATCTCATGAATTAAAATATTAAAATATGGAAAAACATGTTTATGAAGTGGTTAAAGTGGTGAAGCATTTCAAATTTTATATCCTGAATTCACATATTGTGGTTTTGGTGCCTGACACAATGGTGAAGTCCATTCTAACTCAATAGGAGTTTGGTACTAAAAGGGGTAACTGGATTGCTAAGATTTAGGAGTTTGATCTTGACATCAAACCTACCAAACTTGTGTGAGAAAAGGGGCTCTGCCAGTTGATTTTTGATAATAGCCCCAAGGAAACTAAAAATAAAAAAAATAGAGGTCCAAGACGTGCCTACGATCCTCTTCGTCGCTACTACTGATGAATGGTATTCTGACATCGCTCATTTTTTTACCTATGATGAGTGTCCCATTCATCTATCTTACAAAGAAAAAAGGAATGTTAAGTTAAAGGCTGTTAATTATGTCTTGTGGGACAATGGTTTGTATAAGAGAAGCCTTCATGGGGTATTTCTTCGCTGCATTGATAAAGTGCAACAAAGTAAACTTTTATAGTCATTCCATAATTTAACCTGTGGAAGACATTTTTCTACACCAGTGACAACCCATAAGATTCTATGAATGAGGTGTTATTGGCCTATGTTGTTTTAAGATGTTTACAAGTGGTTGTGTAGGTGTGAATTATGTCAGTAGTTTGTCAGAAAACTTAAATTGGCCGCATTACCCCTCAAGTTAGTAGTAATCAAAGAACCTTTTCAACAATGGGGTATTGATTTTATTGGTGCAGTGAACCCGTCCTTAAGTGTTGGGCATGATTATGTCTTCATTGTGACTGATTACTTTACTAAATGGGTGGAAGCCATTCCAACTAAGCATGCTACTTCAGAAGTGGTATGTAATTTTCTTAAGAAAAATAATATTTTTTGATTTGGGGTTCCAATTAAGATTGTAACAGATAATGTAGCCTATTTCTCTTCTCTTAAGATTACCCAGTTTTACTTTTATTATAGAATTACCCTCTCCCATACTTTTAATTATTTTCTACAAGGAAATGGCCAAGCAGAATTGAGCAACAAGAATCTGATTACTATTATCAGAAAACTGGTAGATGATAATCAAAGGACTTAGCATAAAGCATTGTTTGACACTTTATGGGAAAATAGGATTACACCCAAAAGGGCAACAGGCATGTCATCATTCCAACTTCTATATGATTTGAATGCAGAGATACTAATCACCCTAGAACTACCAGTGCTCAGGTTGACAAAGGCAATCGAAGATTCAACCTTCAAAAATTCTATTGATAAAATGATCATGTGCTTAACTGAATTAGATGAGTAATGAACCATGGTGATGGACCGGAATACTGCACATCAAAATCAAGTAAAAAACTCTTTGACAAGAGAGCAAAGATTCATGATTTTCAAATTAGAGATCAAGTCTTGTTATGGGACAAGAGGAGAGAACCAAAAAAAATGCATGGTAAATTTGATTCATTGTGGAGATGTCTATTTACTATTCATCAGGTCTGTGGTGAAAATAGCTTCTTGTTGGAGTATCAAAATGGAGCACCGTTTTCACTGCCTCACAGTGGGCAACCTCTGAAACACTTCAATCCTTGAAGTATTAGATGAGTTCACTTATACATTTGTATAGTTCTTATATTATTTATTTTTTTTTACTTTTTCATGTCTTTTTCTTTCTTGGCTTGACTCTGTAGCCCAATAGCTTGGATGAAGATGTTGTGGTGTGGAGCTAAAAGCTTCAACTGTTTGCAGACACTAGAAGGAAGGATGCTGAAGAACCAGAGCCACCGGCGTCGGCAGTATGACTGACGTCGGTCATGTGCAGTGGAGAAGGAGACCGGTGACGATAGGAAGTTGGCCGACGTCGGCAGCACCAGACTAGCAGGGACCGGCGTCGATCGCCTGTGTATTTTCAAAACTGTTGTTGACGAATAGTCAGTTAGTTGAACTGAGTGTTTGCATGCTAAGGGGCTAATTTAAGTCACGCGCTGTGTGTCTAATTTTAGTAGTTAGAGTTCTATTTTTGTAAGCATGGGATTCTATTTAAAGACCCATAAGGTATGTATTGTAATTATTCTAAGGCAAGTAAAAGGCATTGAAGCTAGCAAGGTCAAGGAGATCTACAGGAGTAAGGTCAAGGAGATCAGCTGAAGCATTCAAGGAGGGATAGCAACTCAGGGTTTAGAGTTGTTGTGTTGAGCAAGAGAGAGATGGAAGAAGGTCTTGAGGTGTGGCAAGCCTTTGAGGTGGAGGAAGAAGTGGCATCTTCCTTATTATATTTTTTTCTAGTAGTATTTAATACAAGAGTGTGTATTGTCTCTCAAATTCTTTGCTGTCTCAAGTTTCTAGCTACTTTATCATTCTGGTATAATTTCGTGTTTAATTGCATATAAAAAAGTAATCAATTGTGCTCTAATTGGTAGAGCTACAGATCCCTTAACAAGTGGTATCAGAGCTACGATTTGCAAGAAGCGGGGTATTATTTTTGATTACAAGTCATTCACAGGGTTTTCTGATTGAGTGGGAGTTCAGCAATGGCAGGAGAAAGTAAGCTACGAATGGAGAAGTTTAACGGAAAGAATTATCAACACTGGAGGATGCAGATTGAGGACTATCTATATCAGAAAGATATGTACCTACCGTTGGGTGGGGCTGCATGCAAGCCCACAGATATGAAGGATGAAGAATAGAACGTTCTCGATTGGAAGGCTCTAGGTTCCATAAAATTGAGCCTTGCATCATCTGTGATTTCCAGCTTATCACAGTGTAAGACAACGAAAGAGTTGATAAAGTCCTTGGTGAATTTATACGAAAAGCCCTCGGCTTCTAACAAGGTATATCTTATGAAGTAGCTATTTACTTTGCAAATGCAGGAAGGTGGATCGGTACATACTCATCTCAGTGATTTCCATGGTTTGGTAAACCAATTAGCTTCAGTCAATATTGTTTTTGATGATGAGGTAAAGGCTCTTTTGATTTTATGTTCTTTGCCTGAAAGTTGGGACGGTATGGTTATGGCAGTAAGTAACTCTGCATCTGCTTCTAAAATCTTAAAAATTGATGATGTTGTGAGTGTGATCTTGAATGAAGAAATACGCAGGAGAAGCACAGGTGAATCATCAGAGAATGCTCTAAGTGCAGAAAGCAGGGAAAGGCAAAGGGAGAAGGTTGAGCAAGAGAAATCAAGGTCAGGAAGGAGATCCGAGTCCAAAGGTATCACCTGCTGGTTTTGTGAAAAGAAATGACATACAAAGAAGGAGTGTTGGTTGAGAGATAAAGAGAATCAGCATGCAGGTATGGGAGAAGCAAAGAATGCAAATATTGTGATGCAGGATGCTCTCATACTTTCTTCAGATAGTCAGGTAGGATCATGGATTTTAGATTCTGGTTCATCTTTTCATGCATCCCCAAACAGAGATTTGTTCCATGAGTATGAACAGGGAGACTTTGGAGTTCTTTATTTAGGGGATGGTACGCCTTGTCAGATAGTTGGCAAAGGAAAAGTGCAGCTGAGATTGCAGATTGACAACACGTGGGTGTTGAAAGAGGTCATGCATGTTCCAATTCTGAAGCAGAGTCTGATTTCTATATGAAGGTTGGGAGATGAGGGATGCACAATAACCCTCACAGCGGATTCTTGGAAGGTTACCAAGGGAACACTTGTTCTAGCAAGAGGTAAGAAAGTAGATACTCTTTATCTGTCTACTTGTATTACTGATTCCACTTCTGGTGTAGATACGAAGATGTGGCCTAATAGGCTTGGTCACAAGAATAGGAAGGGAATGGAAGTTCTTGATTTAAAAGGTATGTGCATAGATACAATTCATTGTAAAAAGAGGAAATTTGATGCCTTTGACAGGAACAAAGAAGCCTTGGTGTTGATAGAGGAGATGAAGGATAGAGATCAGTCACAGAGGCTGAATAAATCTGAGCAGGGCAGCATGGACAGAGGTATGATCCAAGAAGAGCTCGCGGATGAAAATTTCATCACTTACAGGAACACACAGACATCGATGTCGGTAGCTTGGCACCGACGTCAGTCATCCAGATACCGACATCGGTCATGTGCAGACCAACAGGGTCGATAGGTCAGACAAGAGAAGTCCGACGTCGGTCATAAGGACCGACGTCGGCAGGAGGGACACCGGCGTCGGCCAGGGAAACGACGTCGATAGTCAGGATCAGTGTAGGGAACCGACATCGGTCGAGAGCAGACTGGGAGATGGCCTAGATCGGTCACTGGAACGGATGTTGGATGAATTATTAAGTCTCAAACACCCATGTGAAGGTCAGGAAAGGTATGTGAACCTCATATTCGTTGTTCACCTTCTTTATATTGCTTACTGATAGTCATGAACTAGAAAGATGGAAGAAGCAATGCAGGTAGAATCCAGAAACAATGGGAGCTTGGCATGGATGAGGAGTGTGAGTCCTTGGAGAACCAAACAGGTATTTGTTGGTAGTGTTGTCAGCTGGAAGAAAGCACTGGATAGAGGGATGGATTCCTGTTTTAGAGAAGAGAGTGGATGGATACATGAGATAGAAGGCTATGGTATATGGTCTTGATTATGCTGCAGAATAATGGAGGTTTGACCATTGTATTTTATCTTTACCAGGTTGGATAATATTAGCTACATTATCCTGTTACTGTATTGTGTTACTTGTTGCAGGGTTTCATATACAGGGAGTTTTCTGAGCTAAGGGTAGAGTTGGTTCAGAAGTATGTCATGGAGAATTTGGGAGCAGCAAAATTCTTGTGGCATAAGATACAGGGATTACATCACAGGTTTGCGTGGTGGTTGGTCTTCAAGAGTGACGTTGAAGAGGGATACAGAGCCTAAGGAACAAAATAGATGGTGTACAGGTACAGGTACAGGTTGCAGCTATTTATCTCCAAGTGGGAGATTGTTGTGGTGTGGAGCTAAAAGCTTCAACTGTTTGCAGACACTAGAAGGAAGGATGCTGAAGAACCAGAGCCACTGGCGTCGGCAGTATGACCGACGTCAGTCATGTGTAGTGGAGAAGGAGACCGGTGACGGTAGGAAGTCGGCTGACGTCGGTAGCACCAGACTAGCAGGGACCGGCGTCGGTCGCCTGTGTATTTTCGAAACTGTTGTTGACGAACAGTCAGTTAGTTGAACCGAGTGTTTGCATGCTAAGGGGCTAATTTAAGTCGCGGGCTGTGTGTCTAATTTTAGTAGTTAGAGTTCTATTTTTGTAAGCATGGGATTCTATTTAAAGACCCATAAGGCATGTATTGTAATTATTCTACGGCAAGTAAAAGGCATTGAAGCTAGCAAGGTCAAGGAGATCTACAGGAGTAAGGTCAAGGAGATCAGCTGAAGCATTCAAGGAGGGATAGCAACTCAGGGTTTAAAGTTGTGTTGAGCAAGAGAGAGAGGGAAGAAGGTCTTGAGGTGTGGCAAGCCTTTGAGGTGGAGGAAGAAGTGGCATCTTCCTTATTGTATTTTCTTCTAGTAGTATTTAATACAAGAGTGTGTATTGTCTCTCAAATTCTTTGTTGTCTCAAGTTTCTAGCTACTTTATCATTCTGGTATAATTTCGTGTTTAATTGCATATAAGAAAGTAATCAATTGTGCTCTAATTGGTAGAGCTACAGATCCCCTGACAGAAGACACTTAGAGATTGGTTTCTACTTTCATTGATCGATTTGATCAATAAAAGTTTTCCAACAGGAGCCAGCTGTTCTTATAATCAAAAATACTCATTTTTAGAACAACTGCTATGAAACTTATCCATTTCATTTTTTACTCTAAGTTCATCTTTCGAGGCAAGTTTTTTTTGATCTCGTGTTTGGTCAATTGACATGGTTAAAATTTTGTGACGTTCTCTTGTTAAGATTTCTCTAAAAACATGAAAATCATTACGATCTTGACGCCATTTGGTGATAAAACAATTTTCATTTTTCAAGTAAGGTGTTTTCTTATGTTTACATGCAGGAGTAGTAATTTTTGCCACCAATACATGTAGTTTTTTCTTTTCGTGTAAAGGTGGTGAAATTCGCCGCCATTGCATCTTTCATGTAGGACTGGCAAATTTCATCGCCCTTGCATCTTTTCTTTCACACCATGTAGGAGAGACAAAATTTGTGTCCCTGCATCCCTTTTTTTTATCTCGCAGAGGTAACAAATTTTCTCATCCCTGCATGGTCTCAATTTTCATGTGTGGCATTTATGGTCACGCGCACCAAGTGGTTGGGGAAAATTTTCACCCCATTTAACCTTTTTTATACCTCATTTTGATCCATTCCTCTTTGCATCTCCTCCTCCCTACATCTGAATGATCAAGCAAGCAAGTACGATCGATTTTTTCTCAAATTCAAGCATCGTTTCATATTTTTTCTAGGTAAGATTTTGGTTTTTGTTTTCCTTCTCTTTTTCCTATTATTTTTCTATTTCTTCTTTTAGTTTTGTTTTTCTACTTTTTTGTCTTCCATTTCCTCCTTTTTTTTGCCGATAAGGCATCCCAACCATGCCTCGACCCTCTTCCCAACCGTGCCTCGACCCTCTTCCCAATCGTGCCTCGACACTCTTCCCATGTAATGGTGGCAAAAATTGCCATCCTTACACATTCTCCACCTTTTCCATGTAAAGGCTGCAATTTTCACCACCAATACTGCCTTTTGTCCTCCCCCTTCGTAAGGGCAGTGAAAATTGTCTCCTTCACAGTTCTTCCTTTGCCAACCCATGCAAGGGCGGCGAAATTCACCGCCCTAACATGAAAACTTTTCAACCATGTGTAAAGGTGGTGAAATTCATTTCCCTTACACATCTGACCGTTCAACCATGTGCATAGGTGGTGATTTTTATCATCGATGCAATCTGAATTCTTGACTAATGCATAGGTGGTGATTTTCGTCATTGATGCAAACTTTCTGCCCTAATGTGCATAGGGGGAAATTTTTGTCACATATGCATAAATAACAGTCCTCAACCTGCAAGGGTGGTAATTTTTGTCACCCATCCATGCCTTTCCTTCGTTTTTACTAACTCTAGAAACTTTTGATTTTCCTATTTTTTGAGCCCACTTCCCTTTCACTCCCCAACCTGCTTGCTTTTTAGCCCTTTCAAGCACATTTCTCTGGTCATGATCACCCAACATAATTTTTTTAGATTGCCAATATTTCTTTTAATTATGTGATCATGATTCTTATTGTAGTTTCTCTTCAAAATCCTTTTTGGTCAATGTACTTTTGACAAAGGCTCATCTCAATGACTGAAGTTTCTCCAAAAAAGTCGAAGGTGATGAAGTATCAATATCAAGGTATTTTTTCAATCACCTCAATTAATTTTAATGTCAATGACATTAGGGATACAGAAATTGGGCACATAGATATGGTCGAGTTCATAGAGAGAACCAAAGCAAACAATCTTAACTCTGAAATGAAGATAATAATTGAGATCAATATCCATTTGGTCTCCTCATTTTTTGTAGCAGCTCATCACATAGAGTTCATTCTCTAGTGCACCTAATTCTACAATAAAGAGACCAGGGCCGTGATAGATGCTAGTGGCAACATAGTGATTCGACTAGAGCCTGAGTTTATCGACAAAGTGTTCATATGTCTTCCTGCTACTAAAGTGTTAAAAATTGACTTCGTTGAAGCCCAAAAGAAATATGATAAAGATCTTGAGAAGGTGAAGAAGGTGATGAACAATAGATGGCTTAAAACTCTCAGAGCAAACTTGTCTAAATGGCCACAGAACTTTTTGAGGATCAATTTTAAGAGGAGGTTGGTAACTTGATTACTCTTCTCAACAGAGTACGAGGTTTACCCTCTTCTTCTTAGTTTCATGAATGGATGTATCCCTTCATTAAAATAATCCTCTAGATCAAACAAGTCATTTTTTGAGGTGAACAAATCAACAATGCTTTGTATGAGTAATTGACAAAGGTGTCTACTACCTCGAAGTTTTATATGACTTCATACCTGGTATACATTGTAGCTTCAATGAGAACCTTTCTAAGTTTGACATCAGAGGGAGACAGAAAACCACCCCGATATATCAATATTACCTTCAGTTGACATTGAAGGGTTCAATCCATCATTTTAGGAGGATAAATGATGCTTTTTTTGTCGTATTTTTGTGTCTTTTTTACCCTCAATTAGAATAGAAAAGAGTGTCAGATGAAGCCTGGACTATTGTGAATGACTTTGGTTGTATGTTCTTGTAGTTCCTTACTTTTTGTTATCTATGGGTTGGATTTTTTCAAGGTTATCCCTATATGCTTCCAAGATTTTCTATAGATAAATTGGTCTTGATGGAGTTGTTGTTAGGGTGTGGAGCTAAAAGCTTCAACTATGCAGACAAAAATAGGGGGTTGCTAAAGATCTAGAAGTACCAGCATCGGCAGTATGATTGACGTCGGTCATGATGCTTGCAGAAGGCAACTGGCGTCAGTAGGGAGTCGGCCGACGTCGGCAGTATCAGACAGACAGGGACCGACGTCAGTCACCTGTGGCGATTCTAGAACTGCTGTTGACGAACAATCAGTTAAGTGAAGCAAGTGTTTGCATGTTTAAGGGCTAATTATAGTCACAAAATGCGTGTTTAATTATTGTAATTAGATTTCTATTTTTGTATGCATGGGATCCTATTTAAAGACCCATGAGGCATGTATTGTAAATCAAGCAGGCAAGTAAAAGCATTAAAGCATTGAAGCAAGGTCAAAGAGATCTACAGGTGTAAGGTCAAGGAGATTAGCTAAAGCATTCAAGGAAGGAATAACAACTCAGGTTGTTGAGTTGGTTGTGGTTGAGCTAAGAGAGAGAGGGAAGAAGATCTTGAGGTGTGGCAAGCCTTTGAGGTGGAGAAAAAAGTGGCATCTTCTTTATTGTATTTTTTTCTAGTAGTATTTAATACAAGAGTGTGTATTGTCTCTCAAATTTTTTGCTGTTTGAAGTTTTTAGTTACTTAATCATTATAGTATAATTCCGTGTTTAATTGCTTATAAGAAAATAATTAATTGTGCTTTCATTGGATAAGGGGTTCCTAACGGTTGGTATGAGAGCTACAGTTTGTAGGAAGCAGGTTATTGTTTGATTATAGGTCATTCATAGGGTTTTTTGATTAAGTGAGAGTTCAGCCATGGCAGAAGAAAGTAAGCTACGAATGGAAAAGTTTAACGGCAAGAATTATCAACATTAGAGGATGCAAATAGAAGATTATTTGTATCAGAAGGATTTGTACTTACCATTGGGTGGGGTTGCATGCAAGCCCACAGATATGAAGGATGAAGAATGGAGTGTTCTTGATCGAAAGGCTCTGGGTTCCATAAGGTTGAGCCTTGCATCGTCTGTGATTTCCAACTTATCACAGTGCAAGACAATGGAAGAGTTGATAAAATCTTTGGCGAATTTATATGAAAAGCCCTCGACTTCTAATAAGGTATTTCTTATGAAGCAGTTATTTACTTTGCAAATACAAGAATGTGGATCGATACATACTCATCTTAGTAATTTTTATGGTTTGGTAAACTAGTTAGCTTCAGTCAATATTGTTTTTGATGATGAAGTAAAGGCTTTCTTGATTTTATGCTCTTTACCTGAAAGTTGAGATAGTTTGGTTATGGCAGTAAGTAATTTTGCATCTGCTTCTAAAATCTTAAAAGTTGATGATGTTGTGAGTGTGATCTTGAATGAAGAAATACGCAGAAGAAGCACAGGTGAATCATCAAGGAATGCTCTAAGTGCAAAAAGCAGGGGAAGGCAAAGAGAGAAGATAGAGCAAGAGAAATCAAGGTCGAAAGTGGAAGAGAGATCTGAATCTAGAGGTGTTACCTGCTAGTTTTGTAGAAAGAGAGGACACACAAAGAAGGAGTGTTGGTTGAGGGATAAAGAGAATCAACATGAAAGTAATGAAGAAGCAAAAGATGCAAATATTGTGGTACAAGACGCTCTCATACTTTTTTTAGATAGTCAGGTAGGATCATGGGTTTTAGATTCTGGTTCTTCTTTTCATGCATCCCCAAACAGATATTTGTTCCATGAGTATGTTCAGGGAGACTTTGGAGTGCTTTATTTAAGGGATGGTACGCCTTGTCAAATAGTTGGTAAAGGGAAAGTGCAGTTGAGATTGCAGATGGATAACACATAGGTGTTGAAGGAGGTCATGCATGTCCTAGTTCTGAAGCAAAGTTTGGTTTTTGTAGGAAAGTTGGGTGATGAGGGATGCACAATAACCCTCACAGCGGATTCTTGGAATGTTACCAAGGGTGCACTTATTTTAGCAAGAGGTAAGAAAGTAGGTACTCTTTATCTATCTACTTGTATTACTGATTTTATTTCTAGTTTATCTACTTCAGCTGTAGATTCGAAGATGTGGCTTAATAGGCTTGGTCACATGAATAAAAAGGGAATGGACGTTCTTGATTCAAAAAGTATGTGTTTAAATTCAGAAAGCATAGATAGAGTTCATTGCAGAAAAAGGAAATTTGATACTTTTGATAAGAATAAAGAAGCCTTGGTGTTTATGGAGGAGATGAGGGACAAAGATCAGTCATAGGGGCTGAATAATTCTGAGCAAGGCAGTATAGATAGGGGTTTGATCCAAGATGAGCTCGCGGATGAAGATTTCATCACTTATAGGAACACACAGACACCGATGTCGATCACTTGGAATCGATGTCGGTCAGGTAGATACCGACATCGATCATGTGTAGACCAGCAGGGTCGGTAGAGTCGGGCAGGAGAAGTCTGATGTCGGTCAGGCAGGAATCGATGTCGGCAGAGGGGACACCGGTGTCAGCCAAGGAAATAGCATCGGTAGTCAGGGTCAGTGCAGGGAACTAATATCAATCAGGAGCAAACTGGGAGATGGCTGAGATCGGTAAATGGAACGGATGTTGGGCGGACAGCAAGCTGTCAAAAAGTCTCAAACGTCGATATGGAGGTCAAAAAGGGTAAGTGAACCTCATATTCATCGTTCACCTTTTTTATATTGCTTACTGATGGTCAAGAACTAGGAAGATGTGAAGAAGCAATGCAGGTAGAATCCAGAAACAGTGAGAGCTTGGCATGGATGAGGAGTGTGAGTCTTTGGAGAAGAACCAAACAGGTATTTGTTGGTGGAGTTGTCAGCTGAAAAAAAGTACTGAATGAGGGATGGATTTTCAAGTTAGAGAAGAGAGTGGATGGACACATGAAATAGAAGGCTATGGTATATGGTCTTGATTAGACTGCAGGACAATGGAGGTTTGACCATTGTATTTTTCTTTACCAGGTTGGATAATATTAGCTACATTATCCTGTAACTGTATTGTGTTACTTATTGTAGGGTTACATATACAGGGATTTTTCTGAGCTAAGGGTAAAGTTAGTTCAAAAGTATGTCATGAAGAATTTGGGAGCAACAAAATTTTTTTAGCATAAGTGACAGGTATTGCATCACAGGTTTTGTGGTGGTTAGTCTTCAAAAGTGATGTTGAAGAGAGATACAGAGCTAAGGGAACAAAGTAGATGGTGTACAGGTACAGGTACAGTTGCAGCTATTTATCTCCAAGTAGGAGATTGTTAGGGTGTAGAGCTAAAAGCTTCAACTATGCAGATAAAATAGGAGGTTGCTGAAGATCCAAAAGTACCGACGTCGACAGTATGACCGACGTCGGTCATGATGCTTGCAGAAGGCAATCGACATCGACAGGGAGTCAGTCGATGTCGGCAGCACCAGACAGACAGGGACTGACGTCGATCGCCTATGGCGGTTCTAGAACTGCTGTTGATGAACAGTCAGTTAAGTGAAGCGAGTGTTTGCATGTTTAACGGCTAATTATAGTCATGAGCTGGGTGTCTAATTATTGTAATTAGAGTTCTATTTTTATATGCATGGGATCCTATTTAAAGACCCATGAGGCATGTATTGTAAATTAAGCAGGAAAGTAAAAGCATTGAAGCAAGGTCAAGGAGATCTACAAGTGTAAGGTCAAGGAGATCAGCTGAAGCATTCAAGGAGGGGATAACAACTCAGGTTGTTGAGTTGGTTGTGGTTGAGCTAAGAGAGAGAGGGAAGAAGGTCTTGAGGTGTGGCAAGCTTTTGAGGTGGAAGAAGAAGTGGCATCTTCCTTATTGTATTTTTTTCTAATAGTATTTAATACAAGAGTGTGTATTGTCTCTCAAATTCTTTGTTGTTTCAAGTTTCTAGTTACTTAATCATTCTGGTATAATTCTATGTTTAATTGCTTATAAAAAAGTAATCAATTGTGCTTTCATTGGATAAGGGGTTCCTAACAGTTGTGTAGGTAAATTATTGTCGTACACAATAAGCAGATGGAACTTAAGAAACCTAGTTTTAGATTCCCAATTGAAATTGGCAGGTACTCAGTGTTGACTGCTACAAAAGCTAGGGTAATAGAGACTGAAATTCAACTTGTGACCATGAAGCATTTCAAATAGAGGCCTAATTTTGACTACAAAGGTGTGAAAGACATGATTAGGAAGACCCAGTTTCATGAACCTATGATCGAAGATGTCTGGATCGATTTGAGAACAGTGGAAGATATCAAGAAGATGGACTATAGCAAATTGTCTCTTGAACAAATAGAATATCTGGGACTCACAGATATCTCTAAAAATCTAGTAGATGATGGGGACTTGATTAATAATAGATATCATGCTGAACAAGTCGTCAGTGCTCCTCTTCCCTTGATCTAATGGTCTCAAAAAGAGTTGACCTTCTTGTTGATGAGATTTGAACCAACATTGGCAAACATCAATGATTGGTTAGCAAATAAGGAGATCACTTTAAAAGAATTCATCATGGGATCAGAGGCCAAATTTCAAGAAGAGATAAGGAGGAGATCAAAAAATAGAATGAAAAATAAAAGTGATGTTTCTTCTCCTTCTAAGCCCCATAAGCCTAAGATCATTTTTGTGACGAAAAAATCAAAAGTTATTGAGAAAGAGCTATAAATGATAGGTATGGAGGTTGAGAAACAAAGCATAGAAGAGCCAACGATAGAACAAATGGAAACTAATGATAGGCCTATAGGTCAATAGGGAACAGAAGCTCAATCTTCATGAGAAGGTGCACAGCCAGACACAAGAATTTTTTTTTCTCCACCCCACTCACCTGGTGTAACTCCACCTATTTCTCCAATCAATATTCCCTCTTCTGGAGCTGCTTCTCTTTCTAAAATTATTTTTAGCGACCCTCAAGGTGCTTTTGGAGATGTTCTTCATTCATCAAGATCTATCTCCAATTTGTCATGTCCTTTTTTTAACATCAGAGATAGTTCTACCTTCAACCATTTAGCATCAGGTGTGGTTTTAACTGATACTACGCCCACTACACCCATTATTCCAGCCAGTAGTGCAGGTCTACCCTGGTGATGCCAACAACAGGGACTGTTGCTAATATAAGTGCTTCTACTCTCCCACCTTGGTTGTCAACTTTCACACCCAAAAAAAAAATCAAGCCATCTCTCCAGATGACTTTGACTTCGGTAAAATAGTGCCGGTGAAAGCTAAGACCCCAAAGAAGCCAAAGATCCTTTCAAAGATGATTGGAGATAAGGGGCACAATTTTTTGGAGATAGCCATTTAAACCTCCACAGGATGTGACTTTTAAATTTTTTGATATGAGCAGTTACTCTATCTCTCGAGTTGAGTTAGGAAAGATAACTCATGAGGGCGCTAAGATTGATTTGCATTCTGTGATGGATATTATGGTTCAATAATTTGATAGAAAAAGAGAAATGAAAGATCATTACAAAGCAATGGTGGAACAATTGACTGTAGTGATAAAGAGATTCACTTTTGCTCCAGAAGTGGTAACTCTAGAGGCTTTTTTCATAGATGATCCCTTGATTCAAAAAGCGGAAAAGACTTATCTAAAAAGAAAGGTACTTGAAGACTACTTGGATAAGATGCATGCACAGCGGATTTCCTTATTCACAGAGTTGTCTGAAAAGATGGGTAAAATGAAGAAAGTAAGAACAGAGTTAGATGATCTTATCAATATCATTTCTCAAGATATTGAAAGTATAGATAAATATCTTAGCAGATGGACAGAGATGAATGAGCTAAAAATACATACCCTAGTATCAATCAACATCATTGCTGATATAAATTCTTATATTGAAACTAAAGAATCACTAATATATAGAATCTGGGTACTTAAGAAATTGATCAGTGACCTTGAATCTGCCAAGGATGCCAGTGAACAAAGCGATATCAATCTATTGCACAAATTGGAGGAGTTGCCTTGCAGGCTTACCTCTTAAGACAACCAATTCATTTCAGCAGAAAAAATGATTCAGGAGATTGAAGGTATGATCTGAAATAAATTTGAGGAGAAAGCATTCTCAATGGCTTCTATGGACAATATCTTAGATAATCAGTTAACTCTGGACAATCTGAGAACCAGGTTAACTAGTCATGCCAAGTCAATCACAACAGTAAGAGATGCTACAGTCAGGGCTAAGGTGATTCTCAAGAATACTATAACTTCAGACAGTATCAGGATACAGGCAGCTATCGCCATGTACGATGCTCATCTAAAGAAGGCTGGCAACAAAAATTGAACTGTTCTTCTATACTTTCTTTTCCATTTTTCTTATGCACCTTGTAATTGACTTGGGACATTTTCACATGTACTTTTGTTATGTGTAATTACATGTAAAAATATAGAAAAGTCCCAAAGTCAACGGAGACTCATCTTTGACTAAGTTTTAATATTTAAGTCTTTTCTCAATTTTGAAGGTTTTTCCTTATATATATAGAGGGAACCTCTTTTGTATCGATCTATCTTTTTGATAATGGAGAGCAAAAACTCTGCCTAATTGAGATGCTTCTTGAGACTTTGATCTTAGATTGTAAATCATATTTTCTTGAATAAATGAGAAACATGTTACTTTCAGACTTGTGTTGGAATAATTTGTGTTACTTAGGAGATCATTCTTATGTTCTTTGTCCTAATAATCTCTCATCTAATTGATTAAATAAGCAAAGTATGTGTGGAAATTATCTGGCGACAATCTAAAGTTAATTATGAAGACTTTGAGCTGTTATGATTACCTTTAGTTCATGTTTTTCATGTTTTGGTAGGAAAGATATTAGAAAGGCCTTGAACTACTTTTATCCTTTATGATCTTACACTCTATTGTAGTTTTAGGTGAAGACTTTGATCTGCACTTCACTCTATTGTTACGTTTGTTTCAGATCAGTAAGGAGAGCAACAAAAGACTTTGTGCTCTCATGAATTTCTCTTAGATCTAGTCACTATCCGAGGAGATTTTCTGTCATTTACTAAACATCATTTCTAAAAAAAGAGAAATGCTTTCAGTAATCAACCAGGATTTCTCTTTTGCCTTGTAAACATCATCTCTAAAAAAAAAGAGATGGATGGTGTAATCTCACCTCTGAGTCTATTTTCAGTTCATATTAATATATAAGTAGTTTATAGGGAACCTCCCCTTGATGAGAGGAGAGATTTATCTCACTATGATGTGGTAAATCCACACTTTTAACCGTATAAATCTCCTTGTACTGTGGTTGATATACCCATTTTGTCGTCAGTTGCTTGATGACAAAATATTCATCCAACAGACATCAATCCAAAAAAATTCAATTATCAATCACATAGATAGTAGTAATGCACATTCAATAATGACCAAAAAGCTCATTTCATTTTAAATACAAAATCAAAAGAAGTTATTTTCATACATGGAATACTAGAATCATATGTGATAAATATACATAATCATTGTACACACATATTAAAATTCACATAGTAATAGAGATTATCAACAATCAACACTCAAATCATAGTGAGAAAATAAACCACACATAGTAAGCAGATAAAATGATATGGCATTTAAGCACAAAGCATATATGTAGAATAACTAACCCGTGAAATCCCCAAAAATAGTTGTATGAGGCGTGTACATGTTCTCTAACCAATAGTGTATAAATAATGTTGTACCATACTCATTTGAATAAATATCTAAACTCACTAATATATCTATCCCATGATGATTTTGAATGGTTTATTTTCACGCTCTTGTTTTGTATTATTATTTACTTGTTTCATTCCTTGATGCTTAACTAATTGATTTATATTTGCTAACCTTACTTATGTATTAGAAGAAGTAATTGTATTCTCGTTTTTACTTGTTATATATCTTTGATATGTCAACAAACAATCTAGGAAATTAAATGAGAGAGTCATATAAAAGTTCTCACATTTATTGTCATCATGTTTATCCCAATGTGTTTACCTTGTGGAATAACCTTCGTGACATATAATATTATAACCATTATCTTAGGCCCAAGAGAAATTGTTATAGTAACATGCCTCATGACATTCTCATAAGTATGTGTATGCTATGAATCTTGGTCATCATATCCCAAATCCTTAAGAAATCCAAATGTGCATGTATTACATCATTCCTTATCACCTACAATAATTCCTACCCTATAGTCACCTCTAATAAAGGCTCAAATGACCATTGGTTCATTTATAGAAATGTCCTAGAAAATATCAATCTTTATAAAATGTGAACTATAAGAATATATTATTTTAGTGGTACCTTATATAGAAGCCTTAGTGACCATTGGCTCCTTTAGAGAAGTGGCTAGGGATATGTCAACCTTATTAGAGTAAATATTAGAAGAATATGGTGAGGGGGACTTTTATGAACTATTCTTAACTATACAAAATTTAATAATCCCTCTATACAATTTTTATCTCTATGTTCATTGATACGATGATAATTTTATAATGGTATTTTCCTTACTCTTTCAAGGTGATAGGGAGGGTGATAATAATTAGAAGAAAGTTTGATTAATTATTATCAAGTAATGTTTTAAAAAAATAACACTCGATAGTACACCTGAGTTGGCCTAATGGTGAAGAACATGTACTCCCAAAAAGGAGGTCATAGGTTATAATCTTGCAGGGGGTAAGGTATGCACACCTTCATGAAAATATCCACATGCAGTGGGCTAACTGTCTAGGTGTTCAATGCGATGGGGGTCAACAAGTGGATTGAAACCTGTGTTCAATGTGATGAGGCATTCCAGAGTCCATGGCTAGGGATACTATTCACCATTATTTTAGGTATTCTGGTTATAAAAATGCATGTACCCAAAAAATTTGTGCACCTGAGTTGGCCTAATAGTGAATAATGCATGCTTATAAAAAGGTCACGTTCTAATCTTAGAGGGGGTAAAGTATGCACACCTTCGTGAAAATTATCCACATGCAATGGGCTAACTAGCTCGGTGTTCAATGTGACGGAGGTCAGCAAGTGGATTAAAACATGTGTTCAATGCAATGAAAAATTCCACTATCCATGTGTTGAAAATATTGTCATTGATGTCAAAGGTCTAGTATTATTAGTGATAAAGGCCCCATTGCATTTAATGTTATTTGTAATAGATATATCTTGGCTAATGTGAGTTAATATTTATTTAATATTAATGAATATATTTTTAGTTGCATATGAGACAAAAGAAGGGCCAATAGAGAAGTTGAAGAGCCATGAGATAAAGATAAAAAAAGCATGGGATGCATTTTCCCATGAAGAGTCATTTTGGGGAATTCCAAGAGTCACCAAGTGAAGACAAAAGAGTAAGGGCGCAATTTCTCATGAAGGGACACTTTAAGGAATATGAAGAGTCACCAAGATAAGGACAAAAGATGGAATGACATTTTTGATCATCAAGGGTCACCACATGACTTTTCAAAGGCAAGGATATGAAGGGTCATACACGTTTGGCGCCATTTTCCATGAGGATTGAAGGGTCACAAAGGGGGAAGGCCAAAGGTCATTTGAAAAGCTATAAATAAAGGCTTGAGAAGCCATTTATAATATGGAAGTGAGAGGGTGATTTGATATTGTAATATCTAGCTTAGAAGAGTAATTGTGAAAGATGAATATGATTTGTATTTGTTATATCTAGCTTAGAAGAGCAAAGGTGAGAGAGAGGAAAGAGATGTTGTATTGAACTATCCTTTGTTGAGATAGCAACATTGAGAGATAGGTGTGTGGTATACACAAAGGGGTTGGTACTCCTGTGGGTCGGTGCTCATGAATTATTGCTAGGTTGGTGCTCGGCAAAAGGGTTGGTGCTCTTGTGGGTTGGTGCTCACAAATAGTTGTTGGGTTGGTGCTCGACAAAGGGGTTTGAAGCTCTTTTGGGTTGGTGCTCATGAATTGTAGCTGGGTTGGTACTTGGCAAAGGGGTATGGTTCCCCTATGGGTTTGTTTTCATAAATATACTTGAGATTGTTCTCCATGGTTTTTCCCACATTGGGTTTTCACGTTATATCTGGTGTCTCTCTCTATCTTGTGTGATGTTTATTGTTTGAGTTTTATTGTATATCTTGAATGTTTGATTAAGTGGAATTTGATAAAGGAAAAGTTTTATAAGATATATGATATATTGATTCACCCCCTCTTAGTATATCCCATGCTTAACAATTGGTATCAGAGCAGGTTTCTTTTTTGAAAAATTTTACAACTTGAAGGTAGATCGGGAAAGCACGATGGCTGGGTCACAGGAAGGATTTTCTACAAATAAGGCACCTTTGTTTGATGGGATGAATTATGCTTTTTGGAGCATGAGAATTGTTGTTCCCCAAAAATGTCACTCATTTTTGGAACAACACAAGCTATTTTGGTCCTGTAGGGTCAAAATTATCTCTTCCCTTCTCAAAAAATCTAGGCATTCCAGTTCTTCATTTTTCAAAGCTTTTCCAAAAATCTACGGACTCTGCAGGCTTAAATCTATGAACTTTGCAGATATGTTTCTACGGACTCAACATGCTTGAGATTAGCAGGTTCAAAAGCTTCTACACTATGGTTCAATCAAAAAGGGTCTGTCAACAAGCATCAGGTCAAGGATTGAGCCATTGAACCTTGAACCATTTCGATCCAATGGGTTCAAAGGTTCAAACGTCATCAATGAGAAGCTAAGCACTTTGGCAATGGTTTAAAGTTCAATCGTTTCAAATTTTCACAGCACCGAGCACCTAGCAAAGTCTCAAAAGCTTGAACCATTAAACCTTGAACAACTTTTGTTCATCGGTTCAACGGGTTCAACATTCAATCGATTCAACGCACTGGGTTCAAAGGTTCAAAGACTGCCTCAGTTATGAAGAGAAATGTGTGCAATAGGAGTCAAGCAAATGCTGCCAAGTGTCAACAACAGAAGATGCCACATAAGATTCAACAAAAAATGATGTGTGTCACTTGTTTGATGTGGCAGAATTTGCCACGTGTCAAAGGACGGGGCACACTCAAATACAAAGGCACACATAGAGCCAAGGAAAGGTTTTCTTCAAATGAATTATCTGAAGGAATTCCTTCAGACATTTTGTTTGAAGGAAATAAAAGTGATGACAACCTGTCAAAGAATCAAAGCCCAAAGGCCACTTAGAAGACACCGAAGGGCATCTTCCCTTAAAAAAAAATTGAGCCTCAAAGGGTAGCAGAAGCTACCAAGTGTCACAAGCTGAGACATAGTTTTGAATAAAGCCTCAAAGCACAAAACTTGTCATGTGTCTCAACCCAGTGCAGTAGATGCTACCACATGTCTGCATCTGCGCCTCCCCAGCCTTTAACAATTTCAAAGCTTATTCTATTAAGCCTATTTTGAAGCTACGGATGTCGCCATGTGTCCTCACCTGCGTCATAATGGAAAGTGACCATGGCAAGTGAGAAAGACATGAGAGAGTTATCGAGTAGATATTTGGGGCCTATAAACATTAAAAGCATCATCTATCTGTCCCCTTTGAGATAAATGCAAAATAGACAATTGTGTGGCTAGTAGGTGATGGAATGAGTGATTCATGCTAAGAAGTGGACAAAGGGGATGAACCAGCACACCATAGTGAAAGCAGCCGCCCTGTTCTAGCATGACAAAATCAAGAATGCGTCTAAGGCATTAATGTACCGAATGGATCACTCCATGGGAAAAGGTGTCAAGCCTCTCTCTGCCTCTATATAATGTAATCTCTTGTATCATTTGAAAGAAGATCTTCCCTTTACCAAGAGTGAAACTCTGCCTATTTTGAAAGAAGACTGAGACTTTGAGCTCAGATTGTAATTTCATTTTCATTTTTATCTGAATGAGAAAGTAGGTTGTTTACAGACTTTGTGTTGTTTTGGCTTGTATCATTTTAGAAGATCATTCTTACGTCTATCTTTTGAAGGTGTTCTTATTCATTTAATTTGGTAAGCAGAATTAGTGAAAGTAATAGGGAAGTGTCCTCAAACCAACTATGGGAAGACTTTTTGCTTTCACAATTATTTTCAGTCTGTGTTTTTTTTCTTTTGTGTTTAGAATTTTGGGGTGACTTTGTGCCCCCATTATGGGTGGAAACTTTGCATTCTTTTTCATCATGTTGTTACTATGCCCTCTTTGCCACTAGTTACTTTTAATTTTTGAAAAAAACTCATGTTATTTCCTAAAAAAAACACTTATGAAAGAAGAGAAGTGCTTTCAGTATTTACACTAGGATTTTCTCTTTTGTCTGTGTGCATCATCTCTTAAAGAAGAGAGATGGATGGTTTATCCTACTCCATGTGTTATTTTTTGCTTATTTATATTATATATAGCTCCTACGTATCTATAAGTAACCTTCCCTTGATGAGAGGAGAGATTTGTCTCGGATTGATGTAGTAAAGTTGCACACCTAGCTGACCAATCTTTTTGATGTGGTTGATTAGACCTATTTTGTTGATCAATACGCTGATTGACAAAAATTCACCCAACAATTTTTGGTGACTCTGTTGGGGATGAACGTGCAGTCTGAAGCCTCAAGTTTTAGATTGAAGTAGTTCCTTCCCTTATCCATTATATAGACTCTGGCGACTCCATTTCATGTCTTACTCATTATCATTATAGCCTTACCATTTTCTTCCACCTCTGTTATTTTATCTGGTCTGCAAAACCAGAGCTGCTGGAAAAGAGTGCGTAGTTTGAAGCCTCAAGCCTCAAGTTGAAACAGAGCCAGTTCTTTTCCATTTTTTGTTTTGTAATCTAACCACTCCACCCAGATTTGTTATCCCTATTTATCATAATTAAATCATGGTAGTTCAAGGCCCCTGAGGTAACTCTTTTGGCCCACTCAACTTGACTCCACCTCTGCATGAACTTCTACGCAGTTCAAGAAAAAAAATTTCCAAATTCTTTGGTGATAGAAAGGTTCATCTTGATGAACACATTGTAGCTTTTGGCATAGCCTGTAGTGTAATAGGAGTGGAATTTGAAGACATTGTGGTCAAGCTATTCATGGAGACACTACAAAGTGCTTCTGTAGACTGGTTCTACCATCTTCAAGCCAAATCAGTGACTGACTGGGATACACTCAAAGCCAAGTTTGAAGCCAGGTTCAAGCCTGTAGAAGATGCACATGTTTTGTTGGCCCAACTCACTTAGATGAAAAAGGAACCTCATGAGCCTATGAGGAATTTTATTGCCAAGTTCAACACGCTGAGGCATAGGATTCCCATGATCGCCCAACTGACACCTCAGAATCTCATGTGTTTCTTCATCAACTCACAGCTACCTGAAGTGAGTTTCCTATTGAGATGGACTAGACATATAGACCTTGAGGCTACTCAAGACTTGGCTACTGAACTAAAAGATGACCTTATCTTGGCAGGAAAGATAAGGAGAGATCTTAACAGAGGTAAATTTTTTTCATCTTTTGAGTATCCATCTACAGCCACCACTGACCCAATAGTGCAAAAGCTAGAAAATAAACTGCTAGCCTTGAAAAGGCAAATGGCCCTAAGTATGTCTGCTCCTCCTAATCGAGATATGCTAAGGAGGGCATTTTAGAATCAGCCATATCAAGGCAACATTGCCAAAAGTCAAGGGTAACCAAATCATCTTCTTCCCCTATAGAGGAACCTTGTCTTTGAAGCACCTCTAACCAACTCAGCAGTTGGATATCTTGAAACAGAACATGCTTTCTCTTTCCAACCTGAGTTTGAGCAAGAAAATGATGTTGGTCTCTTCATAGAGGATCAAGAAGAATCAGGTGGCGACTCCCACATTAGTTTCTTGAATTACCAAGATGAACCCATAAGTGAAGGTGAAGTAGATGAGGAATCATACGTTGTGTTCACTCGATCCCAAAACCAGTCAACTCAGCAAGTTGATAAAAGAAAAATAGAGAAGCGACCTCAGCTAGCAATTTCAATTGCTGAGCATGGAACCACTCTGTCTTTCTAGCCAAAGGACCTGGTGGTTATTAAAGAAGTAAGTATCCCAAACAGTTCTGCAACTTCAACTTTAAATTTGTAGGCCAGTCCTCTCGCCCCTCCCAAAAACCAAAAGGATGAACTCCCATCCTCTATTCCTAGTCCAATTCAGTCATTTGACATAACTGATCATGTCAAAAAGACTAAAAGTCAAATGACTGAATTTAAAGTCTTGCAGTCCAACCCTGATCAGTTGGACAAGTTGGTTCAAGATGTTAAAACCCAAATGTCGGCCCCTGAAGCTCAAATTTTGTTTGAGTTTTCAGGTAGGGGTGATTGCTTCTTGACCATGGAGGATGTCCATGTTCCTAGAGATGAAAGTCCTATAGGTGGTGATCCAAGAATTGATTCAAACCAGACATTAGAAGGATTGGTAGGGCACAATTTCCATCTCTAATAAAGAGAAATATGATAGAAAATATGTTTCTGATGATGTTTGGATCTGGAAAATGGATGGCAATAATTCCTCTACAGGTGTTGGGGCCAAGTTGGTGTTGATATCTCCTAAGGGGGATATTCTTCCTTCTTTACACGAGTTATAGTTTAGCAACAACAACACTGCCGAGTATGAATCTCTGTTACCCAAATGGGGAGCTACTCGAGACAAAAGAGATGTCGAGCCGATGGTCTGCCAGGGGTCTGAAGGGGACAATCAAGACATGTGCAGGACTGAACTATCAGAATAGCAAATTATGGTAATAGACTAGGCTGTTGCCCATTAGAATTAGAAAAAAGGACCCCACAGGAGAACCAAAATTCATGGTTCTCAGACTAGAAAGCAAGTCTTGCCAAGGGGCAGCAAGAGAAGAGAACCAAGAGAAAGACATAGGAGATTGAATTCTTGGTGGAGAGTTCCATTCGCTCATCACCGATTCTGGGGGCAAAATGGATTTTTGCTAGTTTATAAAGATAAAAGGCCATTTTCACTACCTCTCAAGAGGTAGCATATGAGGTACTTCAATTCTTGAAGTACCAAATAAATACACCTATACATTTGTATATTTGTAAAGTCTTTGTTCTATTTTGTGCTTTTCATTTTCATTTTTGTCACCTTTCTTTTTGGGTAGCATGACTCCGCAGCCCAATGGCACGCTTCAAGGCACTGGAGATTTTGGATTCTACTCCCTTCAATCATTTTTTGCAACAAAAAGAAGTTCCCCAACTGGAGCTAGCTGTTGTTCTCCAAAAATGTCACTCATTTTTAGAACATGAGCTATTTTGGTCTTGTAGGGCCAAAATTATCTCTTCCCTTCTCGAAAATTATTCTAGGCATTCCAATTCTTCATTTTTCAAGGCTTTTCTAGAAATCTACGGACTCTGCAGGCTTAAATCTATGAACTCTATAGATATGTTTCTACAGACTCAACATGATTGAGATTAGTAGGTTCAAAGGCTTCTGCACTTTGGTTCAATCAAAAAGGGTCTATCGACAAGCATCAAGACAAGGATTGAACCATTGAACCTTGAACCATTTCGGTCCAATGGGTTCAAAAGTTCAAACATCATCAATAAGAAACTAAGCACTTTGGCATCAGTTCAAAGTTCAACCGTTTCAAAGTTCTATAGCCTCGAGCACCTAGCGAAGTCTCAAAAGCTTGAACCGTTGAACCTTGAACCACTTTGGTTCATCAATTCAATGGGTTTAACGTTCAATCGGTTCAACACACCAGGTTCAAAGGTTCAAAGATTGCCTCAGTTATGAAGAGAAATGCACACAATAGGAGTCAAGCGAATGCTACCAAGTGTCAACAATGAAAGATGCCATGTAAGATTCAGTGGAAAATGGCGTGTGTCACTTGTTTGATGTGGCAGAACTCACCACGTGTCAAAGGATGGGGCACACTCAAATACAAAGGCACGCATAGAACCAAGTAAAGGTTTTTTTCTGATGAATTATCTAAATGAATTCCTTCAGACATTTTATTTGAAGGAAATAAAATAGACGATAGCTTGTTGAAGAATCAAATCCCGAAGGCTACCTAGAAGACACTGAAGGGCATGTTCCCTTCAAAAAAGTTTGAGCTTCAGAGGGTAGCAGAAGCTACCAAGTGTCACAAGCTGAGACATAGTTTCGAATAAAGCCTCAAAGTGCAGAACTCGCCACGTGTCTCGACCCAGTGTAGCAGACACTGCCACGTGTCTACATCTGCACCTCCCTAGCCTCTAACAGTTTCAAAGCTTATTTTGATAAGGCTATTTTGAAGCTATAGATGCCACCACATGTCCTCACCCACATCACAATGGAAAGCGACCATGGCAAGCGAGAAAGACACGAGAGAGTTGCCAGGTAGATATTTGGGGCCTGCAAACATTGAAAGCATCATCTATCTATCCCCTTTGAGATAAATGCAGAATAAATAATTACGCAGCTAGCAGGTGATGGAATGAGTGATTCAGGCTAAGGAGTGGACATAGGGGATGAACCAGCACACCACAGTTAAAGCAGTTGCCTTGTTCTAGCATGACAAAATCAAGAATGTGTCTAAGGCATTAATACACTAAATGGATCACCTCATGGGAAAAGGTGTTAGGCCTCTCTCTACCTCTATATAATGTAATCTCTTGTATCATTTGAAGGGAGATCTTTCCCTTACCAAGAGTGAAACTCTGCCCATTTTGAAAGAAGAAGACTAAGAATTTGAGCTCAGATTGTAATTTCATTTTCATTTTTATCTGAATGAGAAAGCAGGTTGTTTACAGACTTTGTGTTGTTTTGGCTTGTATCATTTTAGAAGATCATTCTTACGTCTGTCTTTTGAAGGTGTTCTTATTCATTTAATTTGGTAACCAAAATTAGTGAAAGTAATAGGGAAGTGTCCTGAAACCAACTATGGAAAGACTTTGTGCTTTCACAATTATTTTCAGTATGTGTTTTTCTTTTCTTTTGTGTTGAGGATTCTAGGGTGACTTTGTGCCCCCATTATCCTTTATGATATACTCTTTGGGAAGTTGCAGTAAAAACTTTGCATCATGTTTCATCTTGCTTTTACTATGCCCTCTTTGCCACCAGTTACTTTTACTTTCTAAAAGAAACTCCTGCTATTTTTTTTAAGAACACTTCTAAAAGAAGATAAGTGCCTTCAATGTTTACACTAAGATTTTCTCTTTTGTCTGTGTGCATCATCTCTGAAAGAAGAGAGATGAATGGTTTATCCTGCCCCATGTGTTATTTTCTATTTATTTATATTATATATAGCTCCTATGTATCTATAGGGAACCTCCCCTTGATGAGAGGAGAGATTTGTCTCTGGTTGATGTATTAAAGCTGCACACCTGGCCGACCAATATTTCTATTGTGGTTGATCAGACCTATTTTGTTGATCAGTATGCTAATTGACAAAATATTCGCCCAACAAGAATGAAGGTTTATTTGATGGCCCTTGGATTCGACATATGGAAAGCAGTGGTGGAGGAGTATGAAGAGCCACAGACATCTACAATTACTCCAACAGAAAAGAAGGCAAGTAAATGTAATGCTAAAGCTTTAAATATTATTTTATGTGGTTTATGTGAATCTAAATTTGTTAAAGTTATGCAATGTAAATCCACTCATGAAACTTGGGTAAAACTTGAGAATATTTACAAAGGTGACGAAAAGGTTCAGCAAGCTACGCTGTAGACTTTTAGAAGGCAGTTTGAAGATGGAAGAAGAAGAAGATATAACAAGTTATCTCTTGTGAGTTGATCAGATAATAAATCAGATTCAAAGTCTTGGAGAAACATTAGAAGAGTCAACGATGGTGCAAAAGGTTTTGAGATCTCTACCAATGAGATATGATGCAAAGGTTTCGGCAATCGAGGAGATAAAGAATTTAGCCAAGCTAAAGATGGATGAGCTTCATGCTATTCTCATGGCATATGAGATGCGGACATAACAAGATAAACCCTCAAAGAGAGAAGCAGCTTTCAAGACATCAAAGAAGGAGAAAGCTAAGATTCAAGAATCAAGTGATAGTTTTAGTGATGATGAAGATGACAACGAAGCACTTTTCATTTGCATGCCGAAAAAAGGAATAGGTAAATATCAAGGAAAATTACCTTTTAAATGTTTTAATTATAGAAAAATTAGACATTTTTTAGCTAGATGCCCAGATAAGGTTAATGATGATGAAGAAGAAAAGCCTACAAACAAGAAGAATTTAAAAGGCAAATCCAAGAAGGGATTCGAGAAGAAGAACCTGTATTCTAAGGATCCTAGCTCAATCGAAGATAGTGGAGTCAGCGATTCATAAGAAGAAGAGATTTTATTCATGGCCATACATGAAGATGATCAAGAAGAAGAGGAGGAAGCTGAAGTGAATATGGAAGGAGAACTCATTTGTGCCCTAGAAGAGTTAAAAGCTGTTGAGAAAAAAAATTGAAGATTAAAGCGCCAGATTGAAAAAAATGAACAGGAGTCAAAAGAAATGATTGAAGATCTACAAGCACACTTTGAAGAAGTCAAGAAGAATGAAGAAGATCTCACAGCACAGTTAGAAATAGCAATAAAAGAATGTGAAAGGTATGTTATTGAAATTGCCTCTTTAAAAGAAGATATTAAAAAAGCAGTCAATGATAAAGTAGTGAGTGATTCAAAATTTGAGGATAGCACTAACATGCTGAATAAGATATTTGAAAGTCAAAAAGCAAATTTAGATAAGACAGGGATCAAATTTGAAAAGAAAAAGAGCTATGCTGAAGCTCTTACAAAAGAGGAAACAAAAAGGGGAGAATTAAAGAATATAGAGGACATTCCAGACAGAGAAAGATGGAGAGAACAAAGCTACAAAAGGCAATTAGGTCAAAGATATATAGACATGTCTTATTTTTATGGCTATTGTTTTTATTGTAATGGATATGGTCACAAAAAATTAGAATGTAAAAAAAGATCTAACAATTTCAAAAATAAGGAGAAAGAAAGTCAAGTAGAGTCAAGCAAAAGCCACAACTCTTTTGCTCCTCTATCAAGCTTTGATGAAGAGACCATAGTGTGCTACAAGTGCAACAACTTTGGACACATAGCTCGGTATTGTAGAAGTGTGTTCGAGTCAGTTCAGAAGGATCAGAGTTTCAAAGCTTCATTCATCAAGAAGAAGGATCAGAGTGTCAAAGCTCCATTCATCAGGAAGAAGATTCAAACATGTTCATGGCAAAAGAAACATCTTGAAGATTCTATGTTGGTTCAAACAGCTCTGCATGTAAGAAGTAAAGATCAGCCATGGTTAATTGATAGTAGATGTTTGAGGCATATGACAGGGGATAAAAATAAGTTCATATCTCTAAAAAAGATCAATGGTGGTACAGTGAGATTCGGAGATAAAACCACTGCCAAGATAGTTGGAAAAGGTACTTTGAGTTTGGATTATGGTAGAACTAAGACTAAGAATGTTTTGTATGTAAAAGGTCTTAAGCATAATCTATTGAGTGTTAGTCAAATTTGTGATCAAGGATACACATTAAGGTTTCATGTTGAAGGTTGTGAAATTAGAAGAAAAGATTCAAATGAGTTGATTTCAGATGCTCAAAGGACAGGGAACAATGTATATGTATTTTCAGATATATTCTCAAAGGCACGATCAAAAGACACATTTAAAGATCAGCGAGAGGAGTTGGGAGTAATTTTTATTACTTCTTGCCATTGATGTTTAGCATCAGTTGAGGGGGAGCTAATTGTTAGCTCCAAGTAGGCCCTTTGTCATTGATGTCAAAGGGGGAGAATAACAGGTATAGGTATAGGTGTAGAAATAGGTACAAGGAACAGGTACAAGTTACTACAATAAAGGGGAGTTACTGTATGTTTTTAGATGATAGTATATACAGGTGACAGGATGTGGCAGTTTTAGGATTGAGGTTGCCATCAATGACAAAGAGGGAGATTGTTGGAAATATTATCATTGATGTCAAAGGTCTAGTATTATTAGTGATAAAGGCCTCATTGCATTTAATGTTATTTGTAATAGATATATCTTGGCTAATGTGAGTTAATATTTATTTAATATTAATGAATATATTTTTGGTTGCATATGAGACAAAAAAAGGGCCCATGGAGAAGTCGAGGAGTCAGGGGTTAAAGACAAAAGAAGGATGGGACGCATTTTCCCATGAAGAGTCATCTTGGGGAATTCCAAGAGTCACCAAGTGAAAACAAAAGAGTAAGGGCATAATTTCTCATGAAGGGACACTTTAAGGAATACGAAGAGTCACCAAGATAAGGACAAAAGATGGAAGGACATTTTTGATCATGAAGAGTCACCACATGACTTTTCAAGGGGCAAGGATATGAAGGGTCATACAAGTTTGGCACCATTTTCCATGAGGATTGAAGGGTCACAAAGGGGGAAGGCCAAAGGTCATTTGAAAATCTATAAATAAAGGCTTAAGAAGTCATTTGTAATATGAAAGTGAGAGGTTGATTTGATATTGTAATATCTAGCTTAGAAGAGCAATTGTGAAAGATGAATATGATTTGTATTTGTTATATCTAGCTTAGAAGAGCAAAGGTGAGAGAGAGGAAAGAGATGTTGTATTGAACTATCATTTGTTGAGATAGCAACATTGAGAGATAGGTGTGTGGTATACACAAAGGGGTTGGTGCTCCTATGGGTTGGTGCTCATGTGGATTGGTGCTCATGAATAGTTGATGGGTTGGTGCTCGGCAAAAAGGTTTGAAGCTCCTGTGGGTTGGTGCTCACGAATTGTAGCTGAGTTGGTACACGGCAAAGGGGTATGGTGCTCCTGTGGGTTTGTTCTCATGAATATAATTGAGATTATTTTTTGTGGTTTTTCCCACATTGGGTTTCCACGTTATATCTGGTGTCTCTCTCTATCTTGTGTGATGTTTATTGTTTGAGTTTTATTGCATATCTTGAAAGTTTGATTAAGTGGAATTTGATAAAGGGAAAGTTTTATAAGATATATGATATACTGATTCACCCCCCTCTCTCAGTATATCCCGTGCTTAACACCATGGCTAGGGATATTATTCACCATTGGTTTGGGCATTCTAGTTATAAAAATTCCTATACACAATATTTTACCGATGAGATGTGGGTGAGTTGGTAAAGTGACTTGGTTGTTACAAGCACCACCCAGGTTCAAATATCAGATGGTACTAGAGGCCAGTTGTGGTTGATCATTGGTATTGGGCTGGTTGTGGCTGTTGATGGTATTCTTAGGCTGGTTATGGCCATTTATTGGTATTCTCAAGCCTGTTGTGACCATTGTTGGTAATTTTGGTATTTGCATACTTGGGGATATGGGCCCCTGATTGTGCCTTAAACTAGTTGGATCTTCGATCAAAATCATATAAGGGTAAATATCCCACCAAAATTGAGTCTATCTAAACAAAATAATAATAACACTTGACCTATCTTTGAAACTATCAAACTTAATTGGTTGATTCTTATTTTTAATAGGTGCACTCATATTAGTTGTTGCCTTATAAGCCATGTTCTTTGGTTCTTGTCTTGTATTAAGGATCTTAAATGGACTTTTCTCTTGAGAAGGTTATGTACTTAGATTTAATTCCTTATGTGTAACTTCTTTCTTAGATGAAGATGTGTATTTATCTCTTAAATTTGTTGATTTATGTGATTCAGAAGTGATGTTAGAAGCATAGGTGAAAACATGCATGTTAATTATCTCAAAATAAGGATAAGAATTTTGAAGTTCTCATTAATTAAGTGGAGACATAAGACCCTTGCTACAATAAATTACTTTTCCAAATTTAAAGGTTGATACATTAAACAATGTATTGTATTCTTAATTCATAAAATATAATATTCAATAAGTTCATCATGATCTTGTAAGATTTAAATATGTTCCATTGTGAATTTTAAAAACTTATTGTTGATATAAACCAAGTAATATGATTATGCATAAACTAAGTAGCAACAATATTTCTAGTCTATAGTTTGGGTTCCCTAACTAAAGTTGATATGATGTAGAGAAGGATATATTTACTTTAATTAAATATTACATAGATTTATCTTAAATTATATTCATTATATATATTTACATGATACAATATGATGTGATACTCATATATTTCATGTTGATTATGATGATGATGATGATATTTCACACTATTTACATCATTATATACCCTTTAAAAGGCAAAGATTACATCTCTTCACTCATTGTTATTTTTGGGAACCATTCGTTTACACTTATTTAACTTCTTAATTATTAATTAGCATATATTTACATATATTCCATGGTATATATGCATTTTACTTATGTAATCTAGTATATATTATTCATTATTATAATTTTGATATGTTTACGGCTTCCATGGTATGCTAAAATTGTTGTATAAATGTTGTTAACATCATCCCCAAACATGAAGCTTTATCTCATTCTCAAGGCAAGTTCAATGAATAACCTTATCACATCACATTTCCCTCTGTGGTTCTTCCTAACCATTCATGGTAAAATAATCCTCCTCTCCAAAGTCATTATTTTTTCTGCAATATACCTCATCTTATTTGCTTTCCTTCCTTCTACAACATTTTTACTTTCCTTATTTCTGTGACATAATTCCCTAGTTCTGAAACATCTTTTGTGGTCACCTCATTTTCTTTGTTTGTGGCATTGTGTTCTTTATCTTCTAAGTATTGTTTTCTCCCATGGTGTGTTTACTTTGTTATGTAGTATAATGTCTTCCTTTTCCCTTTATGGTATGGTATCGTTGGTTTTGCAATATGTTTTTCTTTATCCGTGATATCAAGGCCTTTTGTCCCATGTCTTTGATTTACATCATTTAATGCCTCGATTAGTGCCCTAAAATTCTTACCCTTGTAAAAATCTTAACCTCCTTATTTTTTTTATACTCTTTGTTTAAGTCGATATTTTTAAACACCATAAATCTCATCTCCCTTGCTTTCATCTTGTTCATTTGCTATGGTCCATTTATTTTCCATACCTCTTCCTAATGGTAAGTGGGTTACTACTCCATTACCTTCCATACTTATCTCTTCATTTATAGAGTGTAATATCCCATTACAATAAATAAACCATTCCAATGTTAATATTACAATGTATGATGACCAATTCTGATATGCTTCCATGACTTCAAAATCTAATATTTTACTAATACCCAAAAAATTAACTTCTTATCCTTTTAAAACCCGCATGATTTCTGAGGTATGCCATCTACCATATGTATATAATAATTTATTGCATGTAAGGTTAACTTTCGTAAGGCCTCCCATATCACTCACGATATAAAATTCACACCCATGCCAATATCCAACAATCCGCATGATATTTTTGTGCCTCCAACTTTCACAACTTTCAAGATTTATGATTTTCTCCATATTCTTTCAGTTATAAATACATTTTTCTCCTTCGCATTTGAAAAAAAATCATCCTACCAATTTTCTCTTATGCCTTTCATTCTTTCTTTTTCCCTCTAATTTTATTTTGGTTCTATTTTTTTCCTTTCTTGTTTTTTCTCTACTTTTTCTTCCCTCTTCGCTGCAACATCCTCACATAATGTTGTAGTTTCCTTCTCACTTTTAACACTTAACTATCTCATTCTTTGTTCTATTTCCATCATTTTGTTTTCTAATGTCTCTATCATGTTATTATTACCTAATTTTTGTGCTTCTTTGGCTTGTATTTTTATTTCAACGAGTGATACAAAAACTTCTTATTATGATTTTACCAATGCTATGGTCATAGCATTCTTAGGTGTTTTTATTATTTTGATCTTGTGTTTTATCAATGGCTCTTATTCTTCTATTATGTTTTCTTTCGTGTCTTTTGTTTGACCCTATGTTTTTTATTCCACTCCTAACTCTTATATTGTTTTTTATCCTTAACACCCAATTCCTTGTAGCCCTAAGGCTTCAACTCCTAAACCACTACCACAAATTTCAAGTACATAAGTGTCTTCAACTATCCCTAGGTGCTCAGGTTCCCATACATGATGTCCATACAAATCCAAGCACAAGAAAGTGTTTCTCAAGTTGCAACTAGGCCATTGGAGAGTGGTTTGCATTATTAACCCTTGTTTATACATGTTATGGACTCAATCTAACAACTAATGCTAGAATTTTGAATTATTGGTACCCCTTCACCATCTCTAAAAACCATTTGGCTCCATACACCAAATTAGACTCACATCAAGTAAGAGAATCTTTGGTTTGAATAAAGTCATACACCTAGAGAGCTCAAATATATTAATAGGCCTAAATGGTCATTCTTTGTCTTCCACTACTTGTGTATGCCTCTTTAGGGTCTGTGTCAACATTTTACACTTACCAATGCCCTTAGGTTCTCATGTTATCCCCAACAAATCACTTCTCTCATGACTATCCTTATAGGTTGTGTATGGTTTTGGGATCTACAGGGCTAAAAAGAGCCTATCAACATTAGCCTCATTGTTGTTGATTCTAAGATATTCATAGTGTCATACTAGTATAAGAGAAACATACTCATATGAATCCATTTTCCTAAAACTACTTTATCTTATAAAACAAGTAGGTTTTTTTCCATTCTAGGCAAGTAGGCCTGTAGGGTTGTTTGGATGAGTGTATGTAGGGGTCAAGTGAGTTTGTCTTAACCAATCTCCTTGATCATTCTTTTACATTCCCTTTCTATCTCAAATGATTATTTTTACTATCCACTCACTCACATAAACTCCCATCTTATTGTATGCATTATGTTTGCCCTTCAAGCTTGAAACTAGCTTGATTTGCTTAGACCAACCTATAGGTGGTCATTTTTTTGGAGATTGATTGTGTTTTGGGGGTTTAATACTTATATGACAGACCTTTGAACATTCAATGCTCTTTGATATAGTGTTGAGAACTAGTTATTCACTTTTGAACCTTTATGAGCTTTCTCAAAACCCTACACCTTTATTTGCATACACTTTCTCTCTCATATGTCTAATACATGGTTCTAGGAAGTGATTTGGTGAGAGTTTTGAAAATTGAACTTAGAAACATGACTTTATCAATTATCTCATTGAGACCTTGATGGTAATTGAGCTTCATGAGGCTCTTTCACATTAGACCTCTCTAAAAACATATTATCACTTTGGATTATGCATGTCCTTTCTCAATTTTTGCCTATAACAGGCATGTTTAGTTTCACTCTCTCAGTACACTTGATTGTCCAATGAGTTTACATTGTGAGAGATTATATTGAAGCTAAATAGATCTAAGTTTCTCTTTAGGTCTCACATATACATATTCAGGTCTTCAACATCTAACTCAAGGTCTCAAACTATTCAAGCTTGCCATATAACTGCATGTAGGTGTCAATTGATTTGCCTTGACATTGGGCTCGAAGTCTACACATTCTCCAAAACTTCCCTTGAACTCCTCCAAGTATTGAAACACTGTAATTGCCTTCACCTCAAGCCTTCAAAACTAACTTTGATTCACATTCAAACAATTTCTCTTAAAACATATACCTACAATATGTAGACTTGTAGGTCTACATTTATTATGTTTTTAAGCCTCATATAGTGGTTGGACTGGTTTGTTAAACGTGTGATCATTTCTACAATGTCTCATCACCTTGTAATGAGGTTAAGACACTAATACAATCTTGAACCATGCAGTATAGGACCTCTTTGCTCCATTTTATAGGCAACATCAAAACACAGTTTTGAATATAGAATATGAATAGGGAATGATCGGTCAAGATAGAGTGTTTTGAATCATATATAAGGAGATGGGAATATGATGAAAAGATTTGAACATCACTTATATTCACTATAACTTGTAAAAACATTCTAGACTTCAAGTGTAACCTGTGACACATCCTTCATCGAGACTCTCTTGATCCAATAGAAGTTCACACATGTGAACCTATTGAAATCAAACATGGAATGGTTTTTGATATCCATACAGACCCTATACAATTCTCCTCATGCTTTAACAAGTTCAAACTTGCATGAAAAATTATACAAAGCCAAGCTAGTGGGGATTTGAGTCACTAGTCACTTTTTGACCCCTCAAGATCTTAGCAATTTTTCATAGAGCTAGGGGCTTTAAGCTAAAAACTAATGCCAAGTATTTGAAGGCCACTATAACCCCTATCTCTGGTCGATATATTGGGCTCTAAATCCATATGAACCCCTATACTATTCACATGAAAATAGCCTTTGTGAGATTGCAAAGAGATTGATAGGAGAGAAACTATAGATTTTGCCTTCCTGAGACCTATGTAGGATTCCTGAACTTAGAGATGACCTGGATAATATGAAGAGACACTCTAAAATCATTTTCATCCAAAAGTGGGCTCTTGAATTTTGTACAAGTGCCTTAAACTACTTGTTTGGAGTTGAAACTAAAATAATTGACCATGAACTATCATGCAAATTGTTACTCTAACTCGATCCTAACACATGCATGTTAAAACTCTTAAAATTTTTGGCATTTGAGAAATTATGTATATTACCTCATATTTATCCCAAAAGTGACTTAAATGACTTTAGAGTGCATGATAAGCATGGTGGAAGACTAATGCATGTTTATATGACTTATAGAGCTTTAGAAAACCACCTTTGACTTTAATTAACCTCTTCACCATTGGATTTAACAACTCATTCAATAAAGAGGCTTTTGGAACACTCACATAGGCCACAAATGAAACCTTAACATTGTCAAAAACCTTTAAAAATGTTAAACCACCTTAATTTCTCCAAAGAAGGCTTAAGAATCATTAACAAGGCTACTAAGCAAGTTTCAAACTATTAGGTTGACCATTTTTTACATAGGGGAAAAAATCGGTCAATAATTTGGTGATTCACAAGGGTAGCATGCTTGTTATGCTTACTAGACCAATTGTCTAGTCCATCCATTGGGCAATGGAGTCACTTGTACTCAAATATAGACCTGATTAAACCATGATTGTAAATGCTTTGACCACACAAGACAACTGGTTACCTCCAAGACACACAACACAAGGATAAACACACAAAGCAAAAGAAACACACATGTGATAGCCAAGCACTTAGGGAAAATAATACATAAACAACATAAACAAACTACTATAATGTACAACTAACCTTAACACATCTTCCTCCTCTTGGATCAAAGGAAAGCTTCTTATATCAGTTGCTTCATGAGGTGAGAGATGTTGTAGAACAAGTTGCCCTTTGATTATAGCATTTGGTGGGCCATACTTCTTGCTTTCCAACATGATTGACATGTCTTCAAGTGAAATGATAACATCAAACCAAACACTTATGAATATGAACTCATCTTGTGCTTGAATATTCTTCGCATGATGTTTCTTGATGTTTGAATCTACCAACCTACTTCAATCATGACCACCTCTTGGATTATAGAAGAAACATCAGCCTTAGATTCTAGAGACTACATGAAATGAGATAGTTGATCTTGAATGGTATATTGAGGATCCCCACATTATTTCTCAAGTAAGAGAGTAGCCTCAACAACATCCTCAATATGTCCAATAGGAGCTATAGGCCCTTGAAAAGCCTCATATTCATTGCATATGTTTAGGTACTATTGCCAAAGGTCCCCATCATTCTCTTAACCTCTCTCTTGAAGAGATACAATCTGAAGTACATCCTTATAATATTCTTGTACCTTTATATTTTTATCTTTATCATCTTCTTGCTCATTGAGAGCCATTTCAACTTCATTCAAAACCTCAGCTTGTTGGCTTAGAGAATCTTCAACATCAAGACTAATTGTAACCTCATCAAGGTTAGATGTGTTGAGTTGTTGTCAATTATGTCTCCAGTGTGTCCAATAATATCCATAAGGTGGCAAAGAGTGTTCATGAGGTGTCTTGTGTGCTAGAAGGACAATGAAAAAATGTGCTTATTGCTCATGTATGGAGCTTGTAGTATTATATTGGTTAGGCAAGGTGATGGATGTTGGTGATATGTTGACCATGTTTTAGGGGTTATATAAGGTGTCAAGAATGCTTGGGGCACTTTTTTAAGTCAAAGGAATTCATTATAATAACCTTTTAAATGTATAGGTTAACCTAGTCACTTTGACAGATCTTCCTAAGTAAACAGATTGATGATGTCAGCATTCACACCTATGAAGGTGTCCTAAGAAAATGGTCATATGGGTTCATATGTTTCAAATTTCAAGGCTGGACATGAAGCCTATCAAAAGTTTTGAAGGTGAAAAGATGGTCTCCTAGGCATATTTCTTTGTTTTAAATAGCCAAATTTGCATTAAAAAGTCACTGTTGGAATTCAGATGTTTGAATTCACAAAGGAAAACTAATCCTCACTATTTTGGTTATAAATTTTGATGGAGGATGAATTTTGTGGTAGTATAAAAATCAAAATGGTAGATAATCCAAGGGCAATCCATAAAAAATAATTTGGAGGTTTGATTGATAGTACATCTGCATTTAATTTTGTCCAAAGTTGACTAAGGGTTTGATCATCTTCTGCAAGTGACCCGAGAAGGTTGTTTTAGTTTTTCTTGATGGTGTTTGGATGTTTCAAGGTGAATTATCATTTGGAGAGTGTTTTAGACTCCTTGAGGATCATTTGCATGGTTTTTGGAGGTTTTAAAAATCCATCTTTAGTATGAAAAATTGATTACAAGTTGATTATTTGTTTGTTCATGGTGTTTTTCATGTACAAGGCAAAAGATTGATAGGTTTTGCATATGCAAAGGTGAGTAGGGATGAATTTAATAACTTTAGGTTGTCTTAGGGGTCATATGGAGATGGTCTATGTTTTTTTAAGTTGTCTATTGTTCTTTTGTTGATTAGTGGAATGTCAAATAGGTGAATAGGTCTCCATGAGACCTATAAGGGCTATTAAAGCCTAATTGAAAGGTGTAGGTACTAAAGGGTGATCCATGGATACTATGATCGACATATGAAGGTGGTATTGAGCTATGTCTGAATGGAATAGAAGCCTTAATAGTTAAGGAAAGTCTTATGGCCGACCAAGAAGGTGATGGATAAGATTACTCTATACAGAGCTAAATCAAAGGTGATGGTTTTTAGAGTTGTAGTGCAAAGTATAGAGAAGTTTGAGTGTGCTTGGTGGATGGATTGAAGTACAGAGTAGGTTGAGGAATGTACACATGACCTATAGGTTATAATTATAATGTTATGATAGTGTACTTATATGTTTAAAGATTGAGGATGAGTGAAGAGGTCTAGACTGATCCAAAAGGGTGTTTTGGATCCATTACTTGTGTGTGAAATCTTGAGAGAGTATGAAGGGTTGAAGAGAGGTGTTATACATTATTTCTCCATTAGATTGAAAGGTAAATAGAGTTTTGAAGCTATTGATTTCATAGGTTTTGTGTGGGTGTTCAACATCTAGAACAAGTTGGTGCTTGTTCATGCTTAGGGGTGGGTGTTCCTTGTGAAGTGAGTGATTCACTAAAATGTATCATGTTTTTGATCATCTTATAGGACATTTAGTCCATGTGTTTGCAAGTTTGAGAGTGGTTTTTATCCCCCATGAGGGTTTTTCACATAATTCATGTTTGTATGCTTAATCTTGCACCATCTTTCTTGTTTATTGTTATGAATGAATGTATGTTTTATGAATGTTTATGGTGATTGATTAAGGGTTTGAAAGGATTGGAATTGAAGTCTAGATTATCTTCCATCATTGATTCACCCCCCCAAAGTGATTTTACCTCTAACAAGATGTAATCGGTTCTCCTTATTAAAGCATACTATCATGACTATCTTCTAGAGTCTCATATTTGAAAACTGAATTGCCTCTTTCTTGCCAAATTGGAGTACCAATGAAGTTTTCTTCCTCATACACACTTGAATTGTCTTCATTACACTCTCCTTATAACTCAAGCACAACTTCTTATTCTATCTTCCATAAAATAGGCTCCTCTTCAAGAAGGGAGATGGTGGGAGGGTGATGAATATATTCATGATTTTTGAGAGGGAGTATGAGGTATGATAGGTGGCTCATGAATAGGATTGGGGATTAAGGGATCATCCTTGTAACTTGAGACCTTAGGAATGGTGTATTCTTGAAATTATTCTTAAAGAGAGAGAAAATTCAATTTTGTTATAGGTGTCTTGTTCTTCTCAACAACCACCTCATCCTTTTCATAGCCTTCTTGAGGTTCTTTAACAGCTACAACTTGATTTCCAACCTTCTCAACTAGGACCTCTTTCTTGTCTTGAAAACCTTCTTGGATAGACCTCCAAGATGGAAAATATTTAGGTTCTTGAGGAGAGGGAAAATAGGATTGAATAGGCTCAAGGTCCTCTTTGACTTCATGCTCATATTTTGTGACTACAACTTCTTCTTATATCTTCCATAGAATAAGCTCCTCTTCAAGAAGGGAGATGGTGGGAGGGTGATGAATATGTTCATGAGTTTGAGAGGGAGTATGAGGTATTGTAGGTGGCTCATCAATAGGCTTGGGGATTGAGGGAATATCCTTACAACTTGAGACCTTTGGGATGGTGGATTCTTGAAAGAGTTATTGAAGAGAGAGAAAATTTAATTGTGTTATAAGTGCCTCATTCTTCTCAACAACCACCTCATCCTTATCATAGCCTTCTTGAGGTTCTTCATTAGATGCAACTTGATTTCTAGCCTTCTCAATTATGACCCCTTTCTTGTCTTGAAAGCCTTCTTGGATACACCTCTAAGATGTAAGAGTTTTAGGTTCTTGAGGAAAGGGAAAAGGAGCTTGAATAGGCCTAAGGTCCTCTTTGAATAGACTCAAGCTCTTCAAACTGACTTCATTCCAAGGGCTACAAGCAATTGGGTGCCAATGAGAGATTAAGGTGCAAGATGAAGTCTTGGAAAAAGTTTTAGGCCTCCCAATGAATTATTTTAGGTTTGATATGACTGAAAAATGTTATCCATGGAGAGAGAATGTAGTTATGAAGATGAGTTTAATATTTGACACTTGTAATCAAGGTGAGTCATGGTAGAGCTAAGGGGTTTCAAGACACCTAAAGATTTACTTGATGATTACCCCTGATATGTCAGTTTGAGGATTTACTAAACATATGAAAGGTGTCATGAACATAGAAAGAGATCATTTCAACATGACTTGACCATCAATGAAGCCACTTGTCATCTCACAAACCAAGAGAAGGGGCAATTTTGGAGAATAAGATAAGGTGTCAAGCAAGGTTTGAAACTCTTATGCCATTTGAATCAAGAAAGCATCTTCAGTAGAGCACATTTGTCCTTTGAGACCTGATGGAGCAGTTTCACAACTCCCTTCTTGCTTGTAACTCCTCTTGACACTTGTCACCTCTCTCTCCTATGCCATTCTCCCTTCTCTCTCATTTCTATATAAATTGAGCCTTAATAAGATATGTATGTATTCTCCACCTAGGTATGGTGAAACCCTACCCATTTTCAAGCCTTTGATCAATGAAAAACTTTTGGTTTTACCTCCTCCTTTGATTGGTTTCAATGTGTGTGCATGACTAGTTGATCTTGTCAAGTGATTAACTTTACTTCCTTGGCATGTTGTCCTTTTCTAGCATTCATTTTCAATTTGAAAGCCTTCTTTTTAGGGCTTATGAAGTGTCTAAGTGAGGTGTAAAGGTTGAGTGATATTTTTCATTAGTTTCATGTCATGACCAATTGACTAGTCCTAGCCCAAGCACCTTTCACTGCCTCCATAACAAAGTGATGATGGAGAGAGGCAAATTATGAGTAGTGTTTATTTCAAGTTAGTCTCATGGTTGAAGTGCACATGCAGTTGGTTGGTTTTGGTTTTATATTTTGGTGCATCGTCTATTAAAGTAGGTTTCTCTCTCTTTTCTTAATAAGTTGGTAGATTAGCAAATGATCTTAAGTGATTCATCAAAGAGAGCTAGCCCTTTAACCTATAAATTCAATCTAATAGTAGGCCACCCACATCCTAGGATTATCTCCATGTCACCCCAAATTTGGAAGGATTGAACTACTTTCCAAGGGTGCAAATATGGGTGATAACACCTTTCATTCTTTCTTTTTCCTTTTAATTTTCTTGTGGTTCTATTTTTTGCCTTTCTTTTTTTTTCTCTACTTTTTCTTATGTCTTCATTGCGACATCCTCACACAATGTTGTAGTTTCCTTCTATCTTTTAAAATTGAACTATCTCATTCTTTGTTCTCTTTCCATCATTTGTTTTCTAATGTCTCTATCTTGTGATTATTATCTACTTTTTGTGCTTGTTTAGATTGTAGCATTTTTATTTCAATGAGCACTATGAAAACTTCTTATTATGATTTTATCAATGTTATTGTCATGGCATTTTCTGGTGTTTCTATAATTTTGATCTTGTGTTTTGTCTACGACTCTTCTTCTATTATATTTTGTTTTGTGTCTTTTGTTTGACCCTGTGTTTTTTATTCCATTCCTAAGTCTCCTATTTTTTTCTCCATTCTTATAGAATTGAGTTGTCTCAAGATTATTACAATAATTATGTGTCCCTTCCTCTTTATAAAATCCGCATTGAGTTTGTTCTTTATTTTCATAGTTATGTGATATATGTCCTTTTTTCAACATCTATAACATGTTATTGCCTTCTCTCCTAGCCATATTGTCTATATTTCACAATACCAACTCCTATTATAATTATTGTAGTTATTGGTGATTTCACGACAGTATCCCTTTGTGATACGACATTGTTATGTTGTGTGGTATGTTTATTTTTACCTATTTTCATGGTATGTAATATACAACTTGCAATATATTTAACTTCTTCCATAGTATGGTATATGTTTTTTACTATATAGTTTATCTATCATGTGATATGTAATATATGTCTTAATTTGTTTCTTATATATTCTGTGGTATTTTGAGTCATTTTTTGTTTCTAAGTTTATTTAGTTCAATTCCACAGCATCGTCATTTTTTTACCAATGGCATAGGGGATGAAAATAAGCTTGAGGGGTTCGTCTCCTCACATAATATCTTCTGACTTGGGTGTGTCGTTTCACATCTCATCGCTTTCACTTTATTTCTCACACATTTTCCTTTTTATTTTGTTTTGTTTTGTTTTATACTTTTCCTAATATATTTTAATCTCTTTATTATCATTAAATAATTCTCTAATTTTTTGTTAATTTTATTCACCCTACTTTCTTCTATTCATCCTTCATAGCCATCATGTTTTATTTTTAAAAATAATTCTCCTCTAATCCCCTCTCTTACCTTCCTCCATCCGTTAGGTGCTTAAACTCATTTTAGAATAGGATAACACAAAATTTCAAGTTAGTATTCTTCCCACAAAACATGAACATATTTAAAAATTATATATGTTATTATCTCCCACAGTTCTATTAATCCCCCTTTTCCCCTCTAGATATTAGTTAGTCAAGACATGGGTTCATACACCAAATGTTGACGTAAATTAAGCAAGATTTCTAGTCTATAGGTCGAGTACCCTAACTAAAGTTGTTATGATGCAAATTAGGATATATATAATTTAATTAAACATTTAACAGATTTATCTTTAATTATTTTCATTATATACATTTACATGATAAGATATGATGTGATACTCATAAATTTCATGATGATGATAGTCCACTCCTGTTACATCATTAGATACCCTTTAAAATATAAAGGTTACTATTGGCCAAAATTGACCTATATACGAAACTTTTGCCTAGATGGATCAGCTACTCTCCTAGACCATTCAGTGATTTTTTGCCTTCATAGCTCCAAAGATGCTTAGTCGAGCTCCCAGGCATGCTCCAAAAATGTTTTATCGAGCTTCAAAGAGCTTCAAATATGCTCCAAAGATGCTCTGAAGATGTTCCAAAGATGCTTCGAAGATGTTCTAGGCAGCTTCAAATATGCTCCGAAGAAGAGGCGATCCTAATGCAGTGGATGATCCAATGGTGGAAAGAAAATACTAGATTCATGACCCTACTCAGTGTTCTCAACCTTCCTGAGTTCCTTCCCACCCTCCTTTAGGCCTCTACAATCAGGTTTTAATGAGAAGATCCTCTCCAAGTAAAAATTGGTGTTTTGGCTCTCTTAGCTCAAAAATATCCCCTGCAACCAACTCAAGTGCCTTGAGAGCTAAGTGTGAGAGACATTAGATCATGAGGCAAGTCTTTGGGTACCATGAAAGTGATGATGATAGGGTTAAGGTAAAATAAGAAGTGTTGAAAGTTTGGAAGCTATGGGGAGAGGCATTTACCAATTTCACCTACAACCAATACCCCAAATCTCCACCTACAGCCAAAGGAAGAACATCAATAATGTTTTGTTGAGAAAATAAAAGAAAGTAATGTAGGTCATAATAGATTCTCAACAATCAAGTATGAAACTATATGAAAAATCAATATGGAATTGGTTTTACATTGATAACAAGCATCTTCAAGTATGCAAAGAGAAATGACCACCTACAGTTCCATCTTGGCTTGAACTTGCAAGTGAAGTGATGGGTGAACTTAGTTTTCATGATAGTGACAATGAACATAATATGGAATACAATAAGATTCCCTTGATAATTTTTCAAGATAACAAAGGTTTCAAAAATGCATGAAGAGGTCTTTAAGAGATCATACACAGAATAGTGTTAAGAAGCTCATTGACCTAGTGTGCTCTCACAAGCATCATATGGAGATCTCCTTATGAAGGTTAAAGGGTTGTATAACTATATGAATATGTTGAAGCCACTCTAAATATTGATATATTAACACGTTGAAGCCACTCTAAATATTGATATATTAACACTCCACACAACAATATTATGATGGTCAAGCATGGACAAGGTTGATTAAATGGTTTCAGACCATACACAGTCATAAGCTTGAGGGCTAATTCGAAGAAGATTTAAAGAGTTGAAGATATTGGAGAGGTGATATAACCTCCAAATTTAGTACAAAGGGTCATTATAACATAGGTTAGGTTTTCATGACATCTATTTGGCCCAGATAATAAGGGAAGCACCTATTTTTGTGTTACATATCCAAGGCACTCTCCAAGTCATTCACAAAGGCAATCCATTGCTAGTTTTAAGAAATTTGTGATTTTGGAGCATCTGCAGGAGGAGTTAGGTTTTCATTTTTGGTATGTTTTCTCATGGTGAGTAGATAAAGTTTTAAATCTCATTCTTAATGCCTCATAAATACTGTAATAATCTATTTTTTGTCTCAGACCTCCTGCAGTCATAAAAAGTCATTCACATAGGCAGCCCAGTAGCTAGTTTTGAGAAAAATGTATCTTGAGGCCTCTACAAGAATGATCCAACTATGAAAATTCATAAAATTGGTGATAATTAGTGTTTATAAGTGTCCATAATATTTTTTAGGTCACTATAATATTGGAAGCATCCATTGTTTTGTCACAGTCATATGCTTGTCTATTGATAGTCAACATGGAGCTAGACAGACTTTTTGGAGGGCTATAAGGTATGAAAGATGGTTTGAACCTCATGTGAGAGTCTGTGAGAAAATTTAGGTGTTTTTAAATTTTCCCACACCTAGTGAGACTGATCACATTCAAGTTTTCAAGTCAAAATTAAGATAAGTGCAAATTTACAAAATTCAAGATTTTGGCATGCAAATGGAGATAGTAGAAAAAGGCATTTCTAATAGGTTTAAAAGGTTGGATGATTAAATATTATTATTTTATAAGTTTTGGGAGATATTCTCAATCCCAATAAAAAAATAATTAGGTCTTAAGACCTTATAAATCTCAATATATATCTTTTTCTTTCTTCCTAGGTTTTTTGGTTCTTATTTTCTGAGTAGACAACAGATCTAAATATGTGATTACAGTTTGTTTTCATGGTTAATAATGGAAAAAAAATAATTTAAATAGTTTTAAAAGTCCATCTTTGTCCTAATTCAAAAATAATTAAGTCTTTAGACTCATAAAACTCAATAAAATGACAAAACTCAGACCTACACACACTCAAAAATTTGGCAAGACAAGTTGAGGCAACCCTCAAAGATGCATTTTTTGACTTATACTTAATTAAATGACTTAAAATTTTACATGGTGGTATGTTTTGGTGTCCTTGAAGTTTTAAAATTAGTCTCATTTCCCTATTGTACTTCAATAGAAAAAATTAAATTTTCATATCTCCATTAATGGAGTCTGTGCTCAAAACCAAGTCTAAAGGAATCTTTAGCAGAGGTCAAAAGGAGGATTTATATATGAAAAAGTTATAAAAATTTTGTCTAAGAGCCAAAAAAATGTTTTTAGTGAGTTTTAAAAATCAATAAAGACTTCAAGGGGTTAAAATTATCAAAAAGACCCCCTAGACCTACAAAAGCCTAGAAGGTTACAGACCTTTTCAAGCTAATTTAAAGAGTTTCCAAGTGAATCACAGGTTGAGAATAGTATCAAATGAATGATAAGCCACACCAAAAGATTATTGAGTATAAATAAATCTCATTCAAGCTCCCAAGCACCATGGAAAGGCCTAAAATCATTTCAAGCTGTCAAAGAGCTTATTTTGACTAGTTTTGAGTTTTTGAGCTCATAAACCCATGAAATGACCTAGAATCACTTGGAAATAACCTAGAACATATATGAAACTCTCTCAAGATCATGTTTGACCTATTATTCATAATAAATTGGCACGTTTTGGTGCTTAAGAGTCCTAAAATGGCCTTTAAAGTGGGTTTTAGAATAGCTAGTTAAAGATGGCTTGAGTTTGAGGACCTCTATTAAATGGAGTCTAAAGGATTTGCATGTTATATGTTGTCTTTTGTAGTTTGGAGGAGAAAATATGAGTTGGGAGAAAAATAAAACACTACAAATTTAGCCCTCAAAAGTCAGTGCAAGCATCAAATGTCAGAATGACTAACCATGTTGTCAAGTTACCAACACAAGCCAAGTGGGGATGGGGCATGAAAGTCAAGTGGAGTAGATATTTGGGTATTTGAGGAGTATTAATGGATCATTTAAGGAGGCATCTATATATTTGGGTAGTTAATAAGCATTAATGATGCATTTAAAGAGGCTTCTAGATATTTGGGGAGTTCAGAAGCATTAATGGAGCATTTAAGGATTGACTTTAGAGGGTTAATTTATTTTGTTCTCTAGTGCTTAAATGATTTAAAATTTGTTGAGACTTATCTACTTCTTCATTTTCTTTGATGGAGTTCCATGGAAGGTGGTTGAAGGGTATTTATTGATTTTTGATAGCTTTATTCTCGTCTCCCTCCTCTTTTCTCCTATATATCCCTTTTCTTCTTCATTGTAAAGAGGGATACTCTCATTTAACAAGGAAAAACCCTATCAAAATTTGTAAAAACATCCTTTTGAATTAATAAGACAACTTATTTTACCTATCTCTTATTTATATCTAGTGCTCTAATCAATTTTGGCATGATTGCTTTGTGGATAGGTGTTCTTCCATGGTAATTATCCTTCTTTTTTACCTTTTTTCAAGTATTCCACCATTGTTGCAAGTCTAAACTTGTGTTTTTTGGGTCATTGATGAAAGTATAGTGTGAGTTTCATACTCCTCCATGCTTCATCTCTTGTCGTGTGGGCCTAGTTTTAGAAATATTGATGCAAAACAATTAGTTTCAGAGATTGTGTGAATGAGGGTAGTCTTTGAGTTGCCTTAGTGTTAGTTTCATACAAATTAGAGTGTCTTTCATTTTTGGTGTATCACCATTTGTATGATTTCAGTTATCCCTTTCAATCCTCTTACCCTTTTCCAATTCAAAATTAGTATTTTAGGTGATCTACCAAGAGGAACCAACCTTCTCTAGACATTCAACCCCATCACAAGATACCCACAACCTGGGGTTGATCCCATTTTGTAGTTAGGAGTGAGAGATCCTGAAGAACCCTCTTACAAGGGTGAAATTTTATGCTACAATAGTTTCTAGCATGCCCAGTAGGACTACTACGTTCTTCAATTCACTGAAGGGTTTTTTATGTTGCTCTTTAGTACAATCAACCTTCGAAGGCACTTTTATAAAAATCAATGGTGAATCCACATGGACATCAGCTAGTCAAACATCATAAGTGCCCAAAATCATAACCTTAGTATGTATACTCAAACCTCTTTTGATCAACATATTTATTCTCTACCTCAGCATCACTTATATCAGGCTAATAATGTTTATGTGCTTCCCTCAAGTGGCCCTCAAACAACCTATCAGCCCTATCATGGCCTTTTCCTCCCTCCCACCCCTGTGTATGACCAAAATTAGTGTCTTTGGCATTCAAATCAGTCCTCTAATCCCCCTTGTCAAGATTATGTTTATCATGTTACATCTTTGTCAAGATTTAAGCAAGCATTATCAGATTATATGTAGTTGATGAGGGAGATTGGTAGGGGTTTAGAAATTTTTTAAGTCATCCCTATCTATGTTCTACAATAGGCAAGGTGTTCCTTTTAGTTGGTCAAGAACATATGGTCAATTAGTGAGGGTGAACAATAGGCAGTTTGTGATAGGGAGGACATAGTGATAATGAGAGGCATGGTCCAAAGTTTGGAGAGAGTGTTAATATCTTATGAAGATCAGAAGGCTCATTTAAATCAATCCTATGTGTCCTCTCCTCTCTAAGAATCTCAAGCTCAGCCTCCAAGAGATTCAAATCAACCCCCTATCCAACCTTGTCAAGGCCCATCCTTGTCAAGAATCAGAGAAGCAGTATTGGACGAATGAAAATCAAGCATGAAAATCAATAAGGAGTTTGGACTTGGATAAGTATTCCCCATTCATGTCATGGAGGGGATAAGGAGATTATTGCATGAGTTTTGGAGTGTGTGAGCATCCATTAAAGAAGGTGACTATCCACATATTGAGAAGCTAGAGATGAAGGAGTGGGTATTATCCAGTGAAGAGGTGTTAGAGCATTGGGAGATAGAACATATCAAACCAAAACAAATCATTTTACCCTATCTTATCCCTAAACACACTCTCCTTCAAGAAAATGAAGCCACCCCACCATGGATCTCTCTCTATGCCAATGATCCTGGTTATACCATTCCCTAACTAATGAGACCACTCTATCCTAGACCTATTCAAGAACAAGAAGATAACAAGGTGGTTTTACCCCATACATTTCCCTCATGACAATCAATCAAGGCATAGAGATGAAGGAGGAGATGTTGGTTGTGGTGACCCAAGAATCATATTTGGAGAAGGAGGAAGTTTTGGTTCAAAAGATAAGTGGTTTATGTATAGCTCAACTCAATGAGCTTCCTTTAAAATAATTACAAGACTCCCTCTCCCCTCCTCAAGATACACCAAAGGCACCTCTCAAGATCCCTAGTTGGAGTATTACTCTCCTAATTTGCAAGCAAGGTGAACCTCTTCACACTCCCACCATCTCCCTCTTAGAAAAAGAACCTATTTTACCAAGGATAGTGGAGGAGCTTAGAGTCATAGGTGAGTCACAAGAGGGAAATACAAGTGTCTTTAATAAAAAGATCATAATAGGTAGCCCACTTTATTCAAAGAAGAAAAAATCAGGTTTGGACCAGCCTTTTTGGCATGGCTTTGACACTATTGAATTAAAACCTGAAGAGGACAATCCTCAAATTAAATATGGGCCAAACCTTGAATGGACTACTGAATATCTATTTTACATAGATGAAAAAGAGGATCAGAACTAGGTACCAGAGGTTGGTCCACTTTAGGATGAGGTGTTAGTTGAAGATAGCCCTAATATGTTGGAGCTAGAGGAAGATAAATAAAACCTTGAGAAAGACAAGTTTGATGTTTTAGAACTCAGTTGGTCAAATAAACCCTCATTTACAGTTGAAAAATAAGATGAAATATTGAATGAGGTTGATGAAAGAGACATCTCAAGTGCTCAAGTGATATAGTGTGAGAAACATACCAGTGAATAGCCTGAAGAGTTGTGGCAGTAGTTCAATTTTATAACCAAAGAGTTTGAGGAGGCTAAGATACATGTCCTTCTTTCAAAAAATAATGAGCATGCTACTCTAAGCATGATCAGTCCTAATTTGAACAAGAATGAGGTGGAAGAATATGATCTTTTTGAGCCACCAAGTGAAAAAAATACAGTTGCTCCCAAGAACTTGAATGAAGTCTTTTTACAAGGTTTTTTCAAGAGTGATAAGCAACATGAAACAAGTATTGAACCAATAAGGTATTTTGTCTACATTGGATACATGTTTATCCCAACTCATACATTGAAGAGCATGCCAAAAAGATTGGAAATCAAGCAACCTAGTTCACCATGTTTGGTGTCTCATAAGTAAGGTATTTTTCATCCTTGTCTGTTACAAATGAATGATGCTAAAATATTCCCATTTGATCCAGGAGGAAGGTACTTGTAAGTTTTATTTGTACACATTGTATAGTCTTCTACTTTCCTCTAAGTGCCTTTTGAATATTTCCCTTTCATTATGTATTTTCCCCTCTCTAAGTGCTTTTAGCACATTTTGTTTTGTCTTGGGATTGTCCTTATTGTTTTGATATTTCTAATCAAAATATTTACAGCCTTGTGATCAGTTGAAAAAGACTTTTGTGACTCCATAAGCCCAATAGATAGACTAAGACAACTAGTCTTTTGTATATATAGGCATGTAATCCTAGGAGGTCACCAAAAATGTTAGACAAAATTGGCCTACATACGAAACTTTTTCCTAGATGGATCAGGCCACTCTCCTAGACAATTGAGTGACCTTTTGCCTTCATAGCTCCGAAGAAGCTCTGAAAATTCTTTGAAGAAGCTCCAAAGATGCTTAATCGATCTCTCAGGCATGCTCTAAAGATGTTCTATCAAACTTTAAAGATCTTTGAAGATGATCCAAAGAAGCTTTGAAGATGCTTCACAAATGGTCCAAGCAACTATGAATATGCTCCCAAGATGCTCAGAAGATGTTTTAGGAAAATCTAAAGACGCTCTGAAGAAGAGGTAGTTCTAGTGGAGTGGATGATCCAATGGTGGAAAGAGAAGACCAAATTCATGACCCTATTCAATATTCTCAACCTTCTTCAATTCCTTCCCCATCCTTCTTTAGGACTTTACAATCAGGTTTAGATGAGAAGATCCTCTCTAGGTGAAAATCAATGTTTTGCCTCTTTTAGCTCAAAAACATCACCTACAACCATCTCAAGTGCCTTGAGAACCAAGTGTGAGAGACATTAGATCATGACGTAAGTCTTTGGACACCATTAAAGTGATGATGATAGGGATAAGGGACAATAATAATTGTTGAAAACTTAGAATTTATGGGGAGAGGTATTTACCAATTTCACCTACAGTCGATACCCCAAATCTCCACCTACAGCCAAAGGAAGAACATCAACAATGTTTTGTTGAGAAAATAAAGTAAGGTAATATAGGTTATAATATATTCTCAAGGATCTAGTATGCCACCATATGGAAAACCAATATGGAATTGGCTTTACATTGATAACAAGCATCTTCAAGTATGTAAAGAGAAATGGCCACCTACAGTTGCATCTTGGCTTGAACTAGCGAGTGAAGTGATGGGTGAACTTAGTTTCCATGATAATGATAGTGAAGGTAATATGGAATATAATAATACTTATTTGAGGGTTTTTAAATATAAAAAATGTTTTACAAATTCATGAAGAGGTCTTGAAGAGACCATACATAGAATAGTGTTAAGAAGTTCATTGACCAAGTGTGCTCTCACAAGCATCATATGGATATCTCCTTATGAAGGTTGCAGGGTTGTATAACTAGATGAATATGTTGAATCCTAATCTAAAGATTTATTTCATCACACTCCACACAACACTAATATGACATTCAAGCATGTCCAAGGTTGAGCAAATGGTTTCAGACCGTACACACAATCATAAACTTGTGGGCTAATTCAAATAAGATCTAAAGAGTTAAAGATGATAGAGAGGTGATCTAACCTCCAAATTTGGCATAGAGGGTTATTATGAAATATTTTAGGTTTTAATTACATATATTTGTCCCATATAACAAGGTAATCATACATTATTTTGTTACAAACATGAGGCACTCTCTAAGTCATTCACACATGCATCTCATTGCTAGTTTTGAGAAATTTGTGATTTTGGAGCATCTACAGGAGGAATTAGGTTTTCATTTTTGGTAAATATTATCATGGTGAGTAGATAAATATTTATATCCCATCCTTAAACACTTATAAATATTTTAATTATCCATTGTTTTGTCTCATACCTCTTACAATCATTCACGTAGGCAACCCACTAGCTAGTTTTGAGAAAAATGCATTTTGAGGCCTCTACATGCATGATTTAGCTATGAAACTTGGTAAATATGGTGATAATTAGTGCTTATAATTTTACATCATATTTTTTAGGTCATTATAATATTTTAATCATCTGTTATTTTGTCACAGTCCTATGTTTGTCTATTGAAAGTCAACATGGAGTTAGACAGACTTCTTAGAGGGCTATAAGGTATGAAAGATGGTTTGAAACTCATATGAGGGTTTGTGAGTAAATTGAGGGTGTTTTTAAGTCTTCCCACACCTGGCGATAGTGATCACATTCAAATTTTCAATTCAAAATGAAGAGAAGTGTAACTTTGTAAAATTCAAGATTTTGGCATGCAAGTGGAGATAGTCAAAAAAGGTATTTTAAAGAGATTTAAAGGGTTAGATGATGAAATATAATGTTTGTATAAGTTGTGTTATATCTTACAGGTCCAAATTAGAAAATAATAAGGTCTTAAGACCTTATAAATCTCAAGATATGTCTTTTTTTTCTTACTAGGTTTCTTGGTTCTCATTTTCTGAGTGGGCAGTAGGTCTAAATATGTGATTCTAGTTGGTTTTCATGGTAAATAATGAAAAAAAATGATTGTAATAGTTTTTATATTCCCTCTTGGTCCTAATTCAAAAATAATTAAGTCTTGATACCTCATAAAACTCAAAAAAATGATAAAACTCAGACCTACACACACTCAGAAATTTGACAAGGCAGGGTAAGGCAACACCAAAAGATGAATTTTTTGAGTTATAATCAATGAAATGACTTGAAATTTTATATGGAGATATTTTTTGGTGTCCTTGAAGTGTTCCAAGTGGTCTCATGTCTCTAATATACTTAAAGAGAAAAAACTAAGTTTTCATATATGTATTAATGGAGTCCATACTCAAAACTAGGTCTAAAGGAACCTTTAGAAGAGATCAAAAGGAAGATTTATGTATGTAAAAGTGCTTATGAGTTTTTCTAAGAGCCACAAATTTTTTTTTAGTGAGTTATAAAAGGCAATAAAGACTCCAAGTGGCTCAAATTAGCAAAGAGACCCACTAAACCTACCTAAGCCTAGAAGGTTGTAGACCTTCCTGAGCTAACTTAAAGAGTTTCCAAGTGAATCACAAGTTGATAATAGTCTAAAATGAATGGTAGGCCCCACCCAAATATTATTTATTAGAAAGGAATCTCATTAAAGCTCCCAAGTACCATGAAAAGGTCTAAAACTGTTGCAAACTTCCAAGGAGCCTATTTTGATTAGTTTTGATTTTTTGAGCTCATACGCCCATGAAATGACTTAGAATCACTGGAAAATAACTTAGAGAATACAAGGGACTCTCTCAAACTCATGTTTGACTTATTTTTTAGAATAAATTGGCATGTGTGGGTGATTAGGAGCCCCAAAATGGCCTTGAAAGTGGGTTTTAAAATAGCTAGTTGAAGATGGCTTGAGTTTGAGGACCTATATCAATGGAGTCTAAAGGATTTATAGGTTATATGGTGTCTTTTACAAGTTAGAGGAGCACATGTGAGTTGAAAGAGAAAAATATTCAAAATTTAGCCCTCAAAAGTCAGTGCAAGCATCAAATGTTAGAATGACTAACCATGTTACCAAGTTGCCAACACAAGCCAAATGGAGATGGGACATGAAAGTCAAGTGGAGTAGATATTTGGTTAGTTGAGGAGTATTAATGGAGAATTTAAGGATGATTCTAGATATTTGGGTAGTTTAAAAGCATTAACAGAGCATTTAAGGAGGCTTTTAGATATTTGAAGAGTTGGGGAGCATTAATGGAGCATTTAAGGATTGACATTGGAGGGTTAATTTATTTTGTCTTCTAGTGCTTAAATGATTTAAAAGTTGTTGAGACTTATTTACTTCCTTTTTTTTAATGGAGTTCCATGAAAGGTGGTTGAATGGCATTTATTGATTTCTGATAGCTTTCTTCTCCTCTCCCTCCCCTTTTCTCTTATATATCCCTTTTCTTATTCATTTTAAAGAGAGATACCCTCATTTGACAAGAAAAACCCTATAAAATTTTGTAAAAATAGCCTTTTGAAGTAATAATACAACTTATTATGCCTATCTCTTACTTACATCTAATGCTCTAGTCAGTTAATGCATGATTGCTTTGTGGAAAGGTGTTTTTCCATGGTAATTGTCCTTCTTTCTTGCCTTTTTGTAGGTATTCCACCACCATTGTTACAATCTAAACTTATGCTTTTTTAAGTCATTGATGAAGGTATAGTGTGAGTTTGATATTCCTCCATGCTTCATCTCTTGTCTAGTGGGCCTAGTTTTAGAAATATTGATGCAAAATGACCAGTTTAAGAGATTGTGTGAGTGAGGGTTATCTTTAAGCTACCTTAGTGTTAGTTTCATGTAAATTGGAGTGTATTTGATTTTTGTGTATCACCCTTTGTATGCTTTCAATTATCCCTTTTAACCCTCTTCCCCTTTTTCAAGTAAAAACTAGTAGTTTAGGTGATCTACCAGGAGGAACTAACCTTCTCTGGAGGTTCAACTTCATCATAGGATGCCCACAACCTGGGGTTGATCCCATTTTGTAGGCAAGATTGAGAGAGCCTAAAGAACCCTCTCACAAGGGTACAATTTTGTGCTACAACAATTACATCTATTCACTCATCTTTGCTTTTGGTAACTAAATGTTTACACTTATTTAACTTTTTAACTAATAACTAATGGATACTTATATATTATTTAACCCTAAATTTTATATATTTGTGGTTATCTAGGGTTAATGGGTATCAGATTAGTTTTTAGACAAGGATGGTTAACTAACCTGATGACCAGACAATTAATAGAAAAACTCAAATGAATAGTATTTTAAATTTATACAATTAAGATTGATAAAAATAGTAAAGTACAATGATTGATATATATTAAAATGAGTTAGAAATAAATGATACTTAGCTGGTCTATTGTGTGCATGTAGTTCTGATCTAGAATAGGCTACAAGTGGATTGGAAGATGATCCTGGAATAATCATCAGACTCTAAAAATATTCTTTTTATGACATTGGATGCTTACATCGATGCATATTTCTAACTTTGATGCAGGTGTCCTATACATAATACCTAGATATGACCAACTAAAGCCTTCTAGGTTTTCAGTCATCTTTATTTTGATATATACAGATTACATGCATAGATTATCACTCTTTATCAAATGATCAAACCCTAACTATTCATTCTTGGAGTGACTATGGGAAAAATGAGTTAGTGGGCTCACGATATCAAACTACCACAAGGATCCCTCTGTCAATGGGCACTGCCTACATAGCCAATACTCTAAAGAGGGCCTCAGAATTATGTATATCTACCCTACATGTTGGCTTGTGCATGCATAAAGATGAAATGTGTGATATGCAAATACATGTAGTGACCTAAATTTTAACTTGAAAAATATGGATCATGAGTTATTTTTGGAATGCATTAAACCTATGAAAATACTGCTCCTATGACTTAAATATGAATAAGGATGAATAGGGTAGGTTGCTCACTTGATTTCTTGATTGAGTGTTTTTTTTGGTATATGGCCTTGTGAGTTGTGTGTGATTTCCAAGTGATTTCTAGGTGAAAAATGAATGAGGGTTAATCTTGTATATAAACCAATCCACTTTATAAATGTTTTGCACTAAAGCACTTAGGCCAACCTTTGAGATATGTTCTTTTACAAATTGTATGACTTTAAGGCACTAAAAACATTGTAAGAAAAGGGGATTCTTGCGTCGATGTAGGTGTTTTCTAAGATGTAAGTGTTTAGGAATCTAGAAAATAGGTATAGATCCAAAACTAGCAGTGAAATATAATAATCAGGTTTAGAGATTTTTGCACAATATAGAAGGCCTAGTCATCAGAATAATAGTGGTTGAACTAAGAGATAAGCAATTAGGCACAAAGAGATAGTGAACGTGAACATTTTAGTAGGGGGAAGGTTTAGGTATTTTTGAAGTGTACAAAACTAAGGTAATATATAATTTAGTTTTTAGTATCTACTTTTTCCCCTTTTTTAATTTGGTAATGAAATTACTAATATAAATGAAAGAAATATATACCTAGGTGTGTATAACACATCTTGTCTTTATGTGGGACCAAATTGAATGATTTTTTGGTGACTAATCTAAAACTAAGAGCATGTTACACTATATAATTAATGTATAAAATTTGAAATTAAAAGAATTTAAAATGCTTGAAAGTAAGAAGACTAGGGTTAGGAGTACACATGTGTGTTGATGCAACCATCTTGCCTTTTGATAATTTGATTTGAAAAGATACATCATTATGAAGCATTGAAGTCGAGATTAAGATAATTTTGAACTTGTAAGTGCACATATACATACATACATAAATATATATATTGAAGGATACATGCTCCCAACTTTGGTGTAAAGGTGAATTACAACACATCTATTGAGCTTATTTTATTTCATTCACACCACCCAAATATGTCCATGATCTAGTGAGTGTGACTGATTTAATCAACTCATAATATATAGTTGGTGAGGTTGGATGATTTAATCAAATCCAGCCTATAATTCTAGTAAAGTTAGACAATTTAATCAAATCTAACTTATAAGTTTGGTATGGTTTAGTGATACAAAGGTGGACCCACTATTGCAATAGATTATCTCAATAACAGACTATAATAGTCTATCCTTAGTATGATAACAATCCATAACAATATTTGAAATCTATAAATTTGATTTGATTTTGTAATTTTAGGTGCCCCTTCTATGTCATATGCACCTCATATATGTCTCAAACTGAAATATGAGTATAATAGTGGTACCAATGTATATAATGTTGCCACGCGCACACACACACACACACACACACACACACATATAAGTGAAGTGGTTGTATCAATTAGTGTATGGATCCCCTGTCATAGACAAACAATTCTCGTTATGGGCATGCCTGAATGGGATAAGAAATCATATGTTATGCCATAATTATCATGCTCAATACTAATAGAATTCAGTGTATGATGGGTATCTCTACATAGTTAAAGACTCTATATGGTCTATTGTATAGAAGGAGAATGTCTAACTAATTATTTTTATTATGTAACACATTGAATTGTCGATAGTGCTAACTAATTATGTTATGTAGGATATGATGGCCTCTATGAGTCCTGAATAATTCTCTAATGTGATCAATGTTAAATATCTAGGTGTCTAGTAGACCCAATTGCTTTCCTCTAAATCGGGTATATGTAAATATGTTGCATATATATAACTATGAAATTTAGTGAATTTTAAAATATTACAAGTGTGGAGAACATGTTTTCCATAACATGCCCCCACTACAATCTAGAGATGTTGAATATTGAATAAATGTGGAGGTCATGACTTTTTGACATGCCCCCACTGTAATGTGGAACTGTGAAAATGTTGTAGTCATACCCCCACTGATATGCCATTGATTTTAAGGTGAGGGGAAGTAGAATATGGTAGTTACCTTACCTCAAAATGATAAAATAAGTGTATAAGTTGTGTATGGATCATGTATCATATAGGAGGAACATGTCTAGGTAGATATAATATTGAGGCACACAATATGTGATCACATCAAGTCCTAATATGCATGATGTAAATCATGATGACATCTAAAGAGTAACAACACAATTTCAACAAGCAATCAAACACACACATAAGGGCACTCAAAAGTAATTCAAATAATAGAATGGTCCAAGGAGACCTCATACAAAGGCCATGCTAATATGTCACACAATCGAAGAGACACGACTTAGTCAAAGGTCCAAAAAGCATAAAATGACATATTGAAATGTCCATACAACAAATAATGACATATTCAAATGAAAAAATAGGCAATCAAAGGCATGAGAGCCATAATCAATGGAGAATATTCAAATACTCAAACAAAAAATACAATGCAAGATAATAGAAGTCAAGGAACACACTCAAGGAAGTGCACAAAATGGAAAATTAGGGAAAATATAATCAATCAACATGAACTTAACAGAATAGTTATTAAACATATGTGTTTTCAAGCAATATTAAGTAAATAACATATGAAGTACATTGTGAAATGTATAAGCATGGATAGAGGCATGTGTAAGTAAATATAAACGCAAACATGATAATGGAAAGTGATCATTTAATAATATGACTTAGAAAGTGATCATATAATAATATAACCTAGGTGTATCATGATCAAATATGCATATGCATCCAATGTACTTAGGACGTGAGTGGAGGGAAGGCCCAACCTCTATATGTGCATATATCATGTATCTGGGTATGTTTGTATCACACTCAAATGAAACGCAAAACATATGTGTATATAGGAAAGGAATGATATGCTATCTACTAACATTAAACAAACAAAACATGTATAATAAATCATACAACTAAGAATATATATTTTTTTTTTTGGTAATTTTAAATTATTTAAATGCTTTTGTATTTTTGGAATATTTGATATTTTTAATTTTTTTTGTGTATTTGATGTTTTCAACCTTAGGTTAGATCATTTGCATTGTTTGGAACATGGTTGAATAAGTGAAAATGGTGCATGAATTGTTCTTCCTCTCGATTTATATGTGAAGTCAAAGAATGATTACCATCATGTGGTATATGGATCAATTTTTCCTCATGCAAAAATGAGATATAGTGCTGATTTTGGTCAATTTTTGCTTCCATTTGGTAAACCAAATGGTTCTGACTATGAATGAATATTGAGGATTTTGTGGAATAACCCAAACTCTTGTTTGAATTAATTTACGACCTAAGTAATTGGTATTATTATGTTTCCCAAGGAGTCTTTCTTTATGTTGTAAGTATATTAGACCAAAGCCAAGTTGTTGAAAATGTCTTACATTACAAGTGGTTTTTGTTTGTATTTGATTAACATGGTTATTCCAAAAAATAAGCACCACCCATGAATAATGTGATTGTTAGATCTTGTTGGCATGGATTTTTTTTATTTTTTCAACTTGAGGTGTTTTTTTTCAATGTGTTTCTTGTATTGGTCCCATATTTAGTAATAATTGTAAATGTCCCATATGGATGTGAGGAACACCACACATTTTCTCATAGTGTTCATTTAATAATTTATCTTCCTCATTTATATGTGGAATAAAACTTTTTTATTTGGAAGGAGAGTTGTTAAGTTTGTTTGAATATTTGAGTATGAATGAAGCATATCTATGAACATCTGAGTATAAATAGGTAAACAATTCATATTTTATTTATATAATGTTTTTTCCTTTAATGGGGAAAGAAGACAACTACTAAATATGAATTGAAATTCCAAATCCGAGGGTCTAAATGCTAAGATATATGATGTGCCTTTAAATCAAATAACATAATCTTGAATGGATTCATTATCATGTTGTTTGAAATTGTGCAAATGTTACAATGTAATTATATGCACCTTGTGTATGTTGAAAGCCAAAAATAAGACGTCCTTAAATTGTGAAAAAGTAGTTAAGGAACCCTTTGATAAGCTATATATCTAATTGTGAACTTCATCGATAATACTCATATGAAAGGCTTTTCACAAATGTTTTTCATCTTTAGTCCATTTGACCAAAAGAATGCACATATTTAATCATGTGATCAAATGGATCTTTATGATGACAAAAAATAAGTGTGGAAGTTCAAAACCTTATAGATAAGGATATTAAAGTATACATTGTGCAATCGATTGATTTTGGAATAAGGTAATATTCACATTAACATTATGGTGGGCAATTTACATTTGAAGTATATATACATGCCATTGAAGCTCTCCAATAGCATTCATCATGGACATGATATCACCATTAGGAATGGTGGTGTTTTACAAATGTGTTATCATTAGTTCTAATCCACCATCTCTTTTTAATTGAGGCATATTAGTATTACCATCCTCATGAATAATAAGTGCATGTTTAGAATCATTGAATTTAGGATATTTTGGAAATTGTATGAGATCTTTGAATTTTAGAACCTTTGTCATACCCTTTTGAGAGTTTGAAACTTTTGATATTATGATATACCTTGAAGGTTCATCCACCTTTGGTAATGACATAGCAATTAGAAATTTTGGTAACTTTGGTCAAGGCACCTCTTTTAGTATACAAGGAACTTTTTGCATGAATGAATCTTCTGGAAGATAAAAGTCCTTTTGTTTAGAAACCTTGGTTGATGTTGGTAGGAGTGATTTTTTGGGAACATTATGAGCCTTTGCCTCTTTAGATTTGTAATGGACCCTTCTTCATGGTGCCTTAATGTTATTCGGTAAAGATTACATGATGTCTTTATTTGCCTTTCAAATAATTTCAATATTAAATGAAGGAAGATAAGAATCGTCACCCTTAACAAGGGGGATATTGTTTGTAAATGTTGGAAGTGTGGGAGTTTGAATTAATGTATTTGAATGTAGATTCCCCTTTTGGGTAGTTTGTAAATAAACCATGATGTCATTACGCATTTGGCAAAATGTTTCACGATCATATAATGGATTTTTTTCCCCATGTGAATAAAATGTGGATGTATGTGGTGAAGGAAAAGTTTGTCTATCTTTCTTAAGATTTTTCAAATAAGATCTTTGGATGGTGGTGGCATGGACTTGGTTAGAGGGATGGTAGTGACCACCATTTAAATATTTGAGATGACATACTTGTGTGCTCAAAAAATAATAATGGTAATCAATTTTCACTCCTTGATATAAATTTGGATAGTTTCATAATCATAATCATCAAAATAATCTATATCATCCATAATGAAAAAAGTAATATATATATATATATATATATATAAAGAAAAAAAGGGTAAGAAGTATCAAATATAAAAAATTTATGCGACAACGAAACTCATAAATCGAGTTCACCAAATGTTTAACCCTAAATTTTAAATATATGTGGTTATCTAGGGTTAAGGAGTATTATATTAGTTTTTACACAAGGATGATGAACTAACCTAATGAGTAGACCAATTAATAGAAAAACTTAGACAAATAATATTTTGAATTTATACATCTGAGATTGTTAAAAATAGTAAAGTACAACTATTGATAGATATTGCAATGCAATGGAAAAAATGATACTTAGCTAGTTTATCATGCACATGTAGGTTTGATCTAAAATAGGCTAGAAGTGGATTGGAAGATGATATTGAAATAGTCATTAGATTCTATAAATATTTTGTATGTGGTCTCGGATGCTTACATCAGATCTAGATGGTTGCATCGATGTAGGTGTTTGAATTTAATGCATGTGTCATTTACAAAATAATAACTGGATTTGGATGTGACCAACTGAAACCTTATGAGTTTTTTGTTGCCTTTATTTTGTAGTATATATATCATTTGCAGAAGTTGTCACTCTTTTTCAAATGATCAAACCCTAGCTCTTCACCCTTGGAGTGACTATGGAAAAAATAAGTTAGTGGATTCATGATATCAAATTACCCCAAGTACCCTTCTATCAATGGTCACTACTTACATATCCAATATTCTAAAGAAGGACTCAGACTTATGTAGTTCTCCAATACATGTTGGCTTGTGTGTGCACAAAGATACAATGTGTGATAATCAAATACATGCAATGACCTAGCTTGTAACTTCATAAATGTGGCTCATGAATTGCTCTTATAATGCTTAAGACATGTGAAAATATTTCTCCTATCACTAATATAGAAATAGGGATGAAAAGAGAATTTTTGCTCACTTAAATGCTTGATTAAGTGCTTCTTGGTATATGTCTTTGTGAGTTGTATGTGGTTTCCAAGTGATTTCTAAGTGAAGAATGAACGAGGGTTGATTTTGTATATATACCAATCCCTTTTAGAAATATCTCACTTTAAATCATTTAGAGTGACCTTTAAGATATGTTTATTTTACAAATTATATGACTTTTTGGCACTAAACACTTAATAAGAAAAGTGGACACTTGTGTCGACGCAAATGTTTGTTTGGGACTTATGTGTCTAGGAAGCTATAAAATAGGTACATTTCTAAAACTGGCAATAAATGATAATAATCAGATTTAGAGATTTTTGCACAACATAGAAGCCCTGATCATAAAAATAACAATAGTTAGACTAAGAGATAATAAATTAAGCATGAAAAGATAGTGAACATGAGACTTTTGACAATAGGTAGATCTAAAACTGAAAGGTATAGTCATGATAGGTATTTTCCAAGTGTACAAGACTAAGACACTACATAAATCAAATTTGTAGTATCTACACATATATTCTATCGTATGTATACATTTTTTTATTTAATTTATTTTATTCTCTTCATTATTATCATTTTGATATCTTTAAAGCTTCTGTAGCATGTTATAATGCATGTATAAATCTTACCAACACTTATGCTATGTACATAGGGATATGATATATTAATGTATATATCCCAGTGTATATAATAATCTATTGATAAATTTTCTACAATTGTTTACTCATGTTATGTACCCAGGGACACAATAAATTAATGTATATGGATTGAAGGAGATGGAAACATGTGTCACACATATCCCTTAGTTATCTCTATAGGTCAAATATATAGGTTCAAATGAGTAACTTGTGGAATTAGTTCTTTGGGTAACAGGTTAGTTGTAATCATCTAATAATGACACTTGAGTGATAAGAGGGCTACTTAAGGCCACCTATCCACAAATTAGCCTCAAACTTATCTTAGGGATTATTTAGACACCTATTGAGCTTTGTGTTGGCCATACGTATCCATAAACATTCCTAAAATAGTCTTAGATCCTCACTTTAACATTTTGGCCTCTAGTGCCTCAAGTTTTACCACCTAGACATTAGTGTCATAACTTGGATAGTACCTCCAATGGCACTATTATCCTTTTCTTGCTTTTTTTTACCAACGGATATATTTTCAAATCAACAACCACATATGGTTGGCCTAGACCTTTTTTAAGACCCACACAAACACTAGATTAGTATATATACATAACTTTTAGCTTATTATTTAATAGAAAGAAATCATATATAAATAACACAAACTAACTCAAAATAAGTTGTGCACAATCAAAGTTATTTATCCATATTCTCTCCAACTTGGTAGACTTGGTAGACTCTAGCACAGGTGCACCCATAATCTCATAATAGTTATACATAGAGTACACTAGTGCTAAAAGGAAAACACAAGTGATATTGGCACTTCTATCTAGTTAGAGCACTATTATCTAAAAAGGATTTTGATACTTGGATCTTGTCTACGACACTTAGATCAACTCTTGTCCTAGATTGCAAAATCTAGATCTTCCATTTCAATTAGTTTTTAGCTAATACATATTTATATCATTTATTATTATTTTATGAAGGTCAAACTAGGTCAATTATGTTACAAATTAGTGGTTATATTTATTGCATATTTTATACCCTGATTTACTATATTCAACCCCTTTATAAACCTAGGGATTTAACTCCATAACCTTAAAAAAGTTAAATCATTTGGTGAACCCAACTTACTTCAAACACTGGTAAAAACCTAGCCTTATTTACTCTTAGGGTTTGTATCCTTTTATTTTCTATGCTCAGATATTAGTTCTAAAATCTTAGATTTGTTTCAGTATTTAATTCTTGCAATCTTTCATGGATAAAATTTATTTAAAGTTTCAAAATATACAACTATTTATTTTCTTATTCCCAACCTACAATGGCAAATTTCAAAAACTGATTCAATAAAATTGATAAGAGATAATTACAAGATTTCATTTCCAAACATTTAGATATGCAAGATTACCTTATCAATATTGTCCATGAAGAACTTCAAAAATTTAATAATGGTCAATATTCGACTCCCCCAAATAACAATATTGTTACACATACTTTGGGGGTAACTCAGCTTATACAACAACATGTTTTAACTCAACAAACTTCAACAATAGAAACACCTCCTATGTTTAGTTCCTCCTTTCCATATGTACAATCTCTTATGCATGAGATTCATTCTCTGCAGGCTAAGGTGTTACAGATTGAGTAGGGTGCTACTAGGCCATCACATGCCTTAGATTCTCATATTATTTTGCATACACCTTTGGCACAACACATGGTGATAACTCCTTTTCCATTTGTATTTGTGGCCCTCAAGCTTATTTTATATGATGGTAAGGGTGACCCAGAGCATCATTTATGAGCTTTTCATGTTGTATGTTTGGACTATATGTCCAATGATTAGCTCTTTACTAATTTGTTCCTACACAATCTAAATGACTATGCCTTACAATGGTTCTCTGATCTTCCAAATCAATCCATCACCGCATTCGATCCATTGGCAAATATGTTTTTGGCACACTTTTCAATCAACATTAATGATATGATCTCATATGCTCAAGTGGCATAACTTAAGTAAAAATCCAATGAGCCTATTGCATAATGTCTTGTGATATAAAACTATATTGGTAAAGATGACTAGCCCCATGGTAAATAAAGAGCTCCAAGACATATTCAAATAGAGTTTACTAGTATCATAGAATGAAGTTATCTTATTCAAGAAGTTTCTAAAATTAACAGATTTATGTCACATGGTGAAAGAAAGGGAAGTCAAGCTTCTCTCTATGGGCAAATTATAATACACAAGTGGATTAGATTTAACTACTAAGAATTCTAATAAGCCTCCATACAAAGTAAGGGCCACTAACAATAAAAGGGATCAAAAGACCACAGTGAACATAGCTTCAAAGCCACCTCTTCACTTGGTTATATCAGCTCTTCCATCGAGATTTTTCACAAATCTTCTAGAATTCAGCACGTATTTCACAACTCTTGGAATGCAATGTCATATCTCTCCCTCCCATCAAAGAGGCTGATATGATAAGGCCTCTTCTAAATAACAATGATTCCAATGCATTCTAAGACTATCATAAGACACTAGGCAATACTATAAACAGATACATCAGCTTGAACATAAGACTCATGATTTGATAGAGGCCAACATCATTGATGTAGGCACACCTACATAGGCACTTAAAGTTCAATCAACATAAGCTAAGGCATTGAAAATATTTTTGGATCTATTTCTAAAACATACAACTAATGAGGCAGGAGGCACTTCAAGTGTTCACTACACATATCAGGCACAACCACTAGTGGCATCCTATCACACTACTACAAAGGATGCACACACCCTACATAATATCATTGGTGTGTATCATAATACAGTACCAGCTAAACCACTCAAAACTTTCTCAGAGTAAGAAATTGTCGATGATGATTCAGAGTTATATACACTTTTTGTATGAGCCTAAATTGATCATTGTGTTATTCAAAGTATTATGGTTGATAGTGGGTCAAGTATTAACATGTACACTATCACACTTTTAAAATATTTGGGTTATTTAGAGTAGGGCATTTCTCCAACTGACACAGTTATTCATGGTTTTAGTGTTCATGTTCAAAGCTCCATTAGGGATATTGTACTTCCACTACAATTTGGACCAACACATAGGGTCACTAGATTCTTAGGAGTACTTACTGTAAGCACATTTTACATATTATTAGGTAAGCCATGGATATAATAGCTTCATGCCATTCCATCTAACATTCATAGATGTCTCAAGTATATACATGTTAATCAAGTGGTTATAATATAGGGTCTTTCATATGAGTATTATTTACCTATCCCATAGGTAGTTACACCACAACTACAAATTAAAATTCTAAGAATAATTTCCATCAGTACACCACATATTTAAGTTGAGCCACCAGTGCGGGTGAGGTCTACTCCTACAATTTTACCATGTATGCATACTCTCCCATGAAGATCCTTATGTCAGAGATATGTTGCAGATTCTAGAGAGCCTTTCTCTACCCCTTTCATTTTGAGATCATCATTATTGAGTTTTTAGGGTTCTCAACATAGGACACCCATTCCAGCTACAACATATTCTACTAGATGAGTCTCTAAGACTCCTACAATTCACAGGGCACCCAATCAACTTCATAGATTCCTAACACCACTCCACAAGTAGTGCCATCTATAGATCACTTAGTACAATAGGTTCTAGGACCTTAGTTAAATTTTCACATAACACACATTATTATTATTCATTTACTTGGCATAGGACATTGATTTAAACTTTTTGAGAATATTGGTGTATTATGCCTAATTTAGTTAAAGGGTCTAAGTAATCAAATCAATGAATAAATATGTAATAATTAAGATACTTATTTTTGTAAATTAGATTGTAATTTTGACCTTTCTAAAAATAGTAATAAGAGAGAAAAAGTAAGACTTAGTTTGAAACTGACTAATACAGATGAGACAAGGTATGAGATTCACTATGTAGGACTAAGATATTATCGCAAACCAGGACCTAACCTTCATTTTATGATTGGAAAAGAGTGCCAAAAGTGGATAGGAGTGGCACCGATGTTATAGTCCACCTCTATTATTGTTATCCTGAAGATATAAGCTTTTGGGTTTTATTCGCTATGTCTATGTGACGATGCCTATGAAGTTTTGGTCACTGAAAGTCTATAGAACTCCATGTAGAGCAAATTTTCTCTTCAAACTGTATACTCCACTGTGCTTTGATCAATTTTCAAAAAAGAGAGGGGGTTAGTGTGTGTAAGATTCACTTAATGTGTATCCACACCCCTTATGTGGGCACACTCCTACATACCAATACTCCGAAGAGGGATCAAGCCATATGTAGTTCTCCCACTTGATGTGCTTTATGCAATAGAGTGTATGAATATGCAAAATGCTAAATTGTATGTGGTTGAGGTGACTAAGGATCAGTGTAAGGATTTGAATAAGCTTGTAAGTGTATTGGCTAGTTGTTTGTAGAGAATAGGAAAGATTTGCTTAAGTAGTTTTTGGCATCAAATTGTGCACCCTAGGACACTCTATTCAACACCTATAATTTGATGCAACATTGAATCATCTCTCAAGTTGTGGGGGATCTTTTAAGAGAGATGAATCTCTAGTTTATGAGGGCTAGCTCCCTATATTCTTCTTTAAATGCCTATCACCTAATCTAATGCTTGCTCATGAAAAGATTAGAAGTTTTGCATAAAATGGAAACTATACTAAAGAGGTGATCCACCAAGACATATCCCACAGACTATCAATCTCTTACTATGCAACAAAGCTTTCCAAGACCAATTCTAGGCATTAAAGGATTCTAACATAATTGCTTCAATGTGAAGGTAGCATACATGGGATAATCAACAAGATAACTAATCTAAGGGGAAATTGCACACCATAGAGACAATTGCTTGCTTGAATAAGAGCCTCATAAAATCCATACACTCCACATGACTTGTTAAAATCAAAACTCTTGCTTAAACATGAAGGATAAAGGTAGTAAGGATGATACTATCACTTGGCTCCACTATTCATCACTCACATACTTAGACAAAATGTTCACAACTCAGAATTGGACTTGTATTCAATGTTTAAAGACAAAGTGTAATGTCATTCTAACAAGGCTTTGCCAATACTAGCTGTGGTTAGATCCATACAATAGCCAAAAGGCTCCATTTATAGAACTTGGAAGAAGAGAGAGAAAATATAAGTTCAAGAGGCACAAGGGCAAGTGTCAAAAGATGAAAATCAGTTACAATGCACGTGGATGAAGTGTAAAAGAAGTTAGGAAATTGATTTGCACATGATTCTATCTCAAACAAGCCTCTTCTCCAAAGGTGTTGTAGCATTTTTTCAATCATTCTCTCTTGGAAAATGCCTTCGTCATGGGCTTCCTTGAGCATTCCAAATCATATTAGGGACAAGTGTATCATGTGTACCAAGGAGAGGAAGTTACAAAGAGGCCTCCACCTACATTGGGAGTTTTCCTAATCATTGACATTCTCTTACACAATCACAATCATCATCTATAACCATGATCACTTTCCAATAGGATTTTATTGAAAATTGGCACTAGTATCTTTTAATCCTTCCAAACTGATCTATACCACGGGTCTCATAAATCATGGTAGGACACTTCATACACTTGGCTTCATCAAACACATCTCAAAAGGCCTCCAAATTCATATTACCACTCTTTTCACTGTCACTTTAGATATTGGTTGAAGTGAAAGGCCTAGCAAGGACACTTGTAATCATTTCCAAGCTCTACAAATGGCATAGGGAGTTGTTTCAAGTCCTAAGCTACCCTCCCAAGTGATTGGTATCCCATGATCATCTTCAGTACCTGTAAAACATAAGAAAATGTCAAATAAACTTTATTTTTGCTTTAACTGTATGATTTCATACAATGTATTTTCATGGATATGATCCCAATGAAGTTGTCAACAACTTCTCTTTTACTCTCAAGGTCAAATTTATTCATTTGGATGCACTTTGAGCCTCATTTCTTCCATCAGGTCATAAAACAGGGTTTGCAAGGGTTTTGAAGTCACTTGGACTCTTAACCTTTGTTCATAAAGGATACACATTATAATTCTCTCAAAATTACACTAAAGTATCCTTAGGGACCCTTTCTAACTTCCCTAAACACCTCAAGGTCCCATGCACAAGCTCATGAAAGTTTCAAGCATTTCAAGTTGGCATTTGTGTCCTTTTCATGCATTTTGTGAGGGTTTTAAGTGTATTCAGACCAAGAATTGGCTTTCTAATGATTATATTGTCTACTAAAGGTTCAAACACCTTTATATACATCTCACAAACATGCCTTAGTCATTGTAATATCTCTTCAAAGGCTAAGAATGGAAATGACCCCTGTTTAGCAATTAGGCCTAGACCTTCTCCAAAAGATTTGCTTGCAACTTAGACTCAATATGACTTCCAAATGGTTTCCCCTACCTCATAATGGATTCAACACTCTAATATACTTATTGAAGCATAAATTATCCAAGTGGAAATCTTTGACAAAGTTTAAAATGCATATGACCCTCAACTTGGCTTCTAGGCGTAAGGATTTCCCTCACGCATGACTGTAACATTTGTTGTTTAGGGCACCATGTTTGCCTTAAAAGATTATAGGAAGTTTTTCAAGTTTATTTAGGTGTGTCCCAGATTTGAAAACCTTAATTTTAGCTCTGATTTCCTTTTGATCACCTACTTCACCACTTTTCCTCTAAACTACTAGTCTTGTGTATGGGAAAATTTTCCCTCCTCAAAGACAAAATATAAGGTATTATCCCTATTAGACATGGAAAATTTACCATTGGAGGATATTTTTGAACTATTGAGGGTACTTTATACCAAATTTTATCAGTTAACTCGTCCATTTGACCCTCCAAAACCTCTAAAGGCCAAGATAGACTTGTAGGAATGCACTATCTACAGGGTTTCTGAAGGGTGACTAGGTTTTGCATCTTTGTTTGCGAACTCTTTTTCCATATGCTCATTAATATGGTAATATTCATCTTTCATAATTAATTTAATCCATATTATATCCTATTGGTATCTCAAACACTTTCTATGCTATTGGAAACATGGATTAGGTTTATAGCTTGTCTAGATGAGACCATTGTTTAGGCCTACCTGTAGGTTATTTGAGCTTGGTATGGGCTTTAAGAGCACAATACAAACCTCCTTAGCTATTTACAAGCTCATATAGGTGTTAATCCACCATTTTTCCAAGGCTTATCTCAATCCCTTGCACTAATGTATCTTTCATTCCCAATATTAGGCTATCTACCTATTATGGACTGAGACAACCTTAAGACCCTACCTGTAGGTCTAATCTGAGATTTTTTATATGAATGTGGACTTCATTTTCATGTTCTTTGGTCATGATACTCTCTTCATGCTTGACTTAACTTAGAAACCCTCAATCCAACATCAATTCTATGATTGAGTCTTGACTAGGACACCCCTACCTTGACTATAACAGTCCTTGTTCTGACCCCTATAGGTGTCTTCTTGACAAGAGTTAGGCCTTGTAAATGTTGCATAGGAATTACTCATGCTTTAAAACATCATGATTATGTCTTTGATATCCATTTGTTTACTTTTAAAACCTTAGATCTCCACCTAAACCCCCTTTTTCATTTCACTATTTGTCTCAACTGTAGGTGGCACTTCTCAGGCCTGTAGGTGTATGTGTGGAGACCCTAGCCTTTGATTTTGATGTGAGAAAACCTATTGTATTCCCTTAAAGATCACATAACCTAATTTGAATCAAAATTCCTACCTTGAAACTTTCAAATCACTATGTAAATGTCAAATTGGATCAATGTCTAATATGTTGGTTGTAGGTGTTTCTTTTAGGCCTATGTACAGATAGGGAGTAAGATTGGGGAGGTCTCAAAACGTCCGTTCACTCTCCTTATGATATTTTGAGCTATAAGTGATAATTTAACTACTTATCATCATTTCACCTTGATGACACAATCTAAAACCATCAAAATTAAGTGCAAGGTCACCCTTTTATCAATGTCCTATAGATCTCACTGTCAAGTTTTAGTGGTTTTTTAGGCAACTTTGAATCTCTAAAGGACCTCTCTCCCTTACCCTCTTGAATTCTTTCTTTTCAATGTCCTCTATGTTAGAGACAATTGATTAAGATCATTAAGAGGTATCAAAACCTCATTTATCCCTATCATATACCCTTCACAAAATGCTTAAGGGCCTCTATTTTCAACTTTTAGGGTACAATAGCCCTGAACACAATCAATTGTGTTTTAAGAGTGAGATTTAACCTTTTATAAATCCAACTTCCTAGACAAGCCATGTTAGGATATTTCACTCATATCAAGATTTCATAGATCTCCAACAACATGTCTCATTTTGAAAAGGATATCCAATTCTTTGATATATTACCTGTAAGTGATCACTCATTATGTGCAGGCAGTAAAAGAGAAAAGTTAGCCATGTGCATCTTAGACCTCTATTTGATTTCCAATCCTAACTTGAGGATTCCCAATGGATTATTTGAATTGTCATAGACTTTTTGGGGCTCTAAGTTTGATTCAACTGACTTATCTTGAAGAGGGCACCTGTAAAATGCTTATCATTATGAGGGCTGATAGTGATGGGAGACATAGTTGTTTGAGGATTATTTTGGCATTTCATGATCTCAACTTATACCAATACCTCCAAATGCACCTTCATGGATCCAAACCTCTAAAACAACATCCCCTGCCTTCATCCAATGTGAGAAATCTCTCCATGATGTTTAATACAACTACAAGTGTGAAAAAGAGCAGTTGTAAGCATACATAAGCCTAGAAGAGGCTTCCTTAGGCACTTGAGCTTTACAAAACCAAGAGAACCATGAAAATGTCTTGGAAAGCATGGAGAAACACTTGGAACAAACAAAACCATCAAACCAAAGCAAGAAAAATTGAAACAAGTGCAAATAGTGACCCCCTCATGAATGCAAGTGTATAAAAAAGTTGTCTAGAGTGTTAGCAATGGTTCATAAAGGAGGATCCACCAATCTAAGAACTCCTACTATGAAAATTAATTTCACTTGAATACCTTTCACCCACCAAGACCATTCTTTCCAACTCCACCTGTATGGTCCACACCAAGCACTTGAAAATGACCTTCCTTAGCTTGCAAAGAGAAAATAGAAGAAAAGAAGTTGTAGATGGACCTTTTGACATCCTCCTTGAAAACTAAGTATGGAAAGAGTGTGGGGAGGTGAAGAGGGATTCCACCCATGTTTTTTAGCTGATGGTAAACTCAAGGAGTCTGTACAAGTGCCAAAGGGGCCTAAAATTAAGGAGAAACTACCTTTTCCTACATATAACTAAGTTTTTAACTACCACCTGACTGATCTTGACATATTTTGGCCTCTTCTACATTGATATTCACTTTGTTGGAAAATATTTTGCCTATAAAATCTATGCATGCCATTAATTAAGCTAAAAAAGTGTCCAAATGACCCCTTTTGCATATGTAGCCTAGCAAGTGATCAATTTATGACTTATAAACACATTAAAACATTTCAAGGACCACCTTAGGACATTTTCAACACAATTTGATCCTTTTACCATCTTTGACCAAGTTTGACCAATCTTTGATTTTAGTTGACTAGCCTAGTATAAGGAAGATGGGCTTCAACAAGGACTAGGGAAGGATAAGTGAGACATATAGGACAATAAGAGACCCCATAAGACACATGAAACCTTTTTCAAAAGTTCAATATAGTAGGTATTGACCCAAATTTGACTAGAAGTCAAATTTGGTCAACATCTTGGCAACTCCTAGGGGTAACATACTTGCCTATATTAAGGACTAGTAGCCTTATCTTATCCATTGGGTCATGGAGTCTCTCTAACACCTACCCAAGACTCAAACATCTTTGAAAAACACACCAAACCAAAGGAAAACACATACACAAGAGACACTCAAAGGAAACACATATGTGTTTAATTAGAACACTTAGGGAACACAACCAAAGAATGACAAACACAAACCTATGCTACTATTTACAAAATAGACCTCAAAAGGACTAATATTATAACTTTAGATGTATCCCATTCACATGGATAGGCAACTCTTCTCCCTGATTTCCCTTGCTAATGATGTAAGGGCCACTCCACAAGGCATCAAACTTTATATGTCTACCCAGTTTTTCTCTGTCTTCATTCAATTTTAGAACTAAGTCCCCTTCTTTGAACACGCTTGTACTTGCTCTTTTGTCAGAAGACTTATTCATGATTACTTGGTGGTGTTTCATAGTCTTATGTGCATTGTCCCTTTCTTCTTGTAGCTGCATTAGTTCTATCAATCTAACTTTCATTAGAGTATTCTCAAGTAGTTCTAGTTGATGTGCATGTTTTTAAAGCAGACAGTTCTTGAGATATGGGCAATCTAGCTTCTCTTCCATAAACAAGCACAAAAGGAGAATTGTCAATTGACCTCTTAGGAGTAATCCTATCATCCCATAAGGTTATCTTCAACTTGATATGCTATGCCTTTTGATTGTTCTCCAATGTCTTCTTAATAATCTTTATGAGATTCTTATTGGTAGACTCAGTGAATCCATTACCTTAAGGGTAATAGTTGGATGAAGTGCTCAAGTAAACTCCATTCTTATTTACCTAATCAAAAGTTTTAACACTCATAAAAGCAAGTGCATTATCAGAAATGATTAAGAAACTCCAAACCTTGTTATGATGCTCTCATAGAAATCCAAGATAGCATTTTCACTTGTCTTTTTCAATGCAACAGCCTCTTCCCACCTTGTTAAGTAGTCAATTGCAATCAATATCTATTTGTGTCCAGCACTTCATGGAGGGTTAACTATACCAATTAAATCAAGGCCCCATTGCATGAAGGACTGGTCTACTTGGATAGGATTCAATGGAAGGGCTGCAAGTTTTTGTTTACCTACAAAGAAGGTACATTGAGGACATATCTTATCCCAATTGTAGCAATCTTTGAAAAGGCTAGGCCAATAATAGCCATCCCTCATTATCTTTGCATCTATTGTTTTAGGGGAGAAATGACCCCCATCTACACCATTGTGAATTTTTTCCAGCAACATACCAAATTGATCATTGTTAACACACCTCAATAGCGCACCATTCACATCTTTCCAAAAGAGAATACCATCTACAATACAATAAGGAATGGTTTGCAATCTAAAATACCTTCTTTGAGACTTGTTTAAGCCATTGGGACACTCACCATTTTTAAGGAAGCGAATGATGTCTTGTGTCCAACTTTGAATTGATATGTGGTAAGTTGATTGGGAATGAACTTCATTGACCAATACTTCTTCTTTTGGCCCTTGAAGATCTGAAGCTAAATTCTCACACAACCCCTTCCCTCTCACCAAGTTTGTTACCTTGATATCAAAATCATACTCTATTACCTTATGTAATCCACCCAGCTCTTTTTTCATTGAGGTCTTTGCTTAGAAGAAACTGCTTGGTGCTAGGATGAGAGACCATGACATGTATTTTTTTATTCAAAAGCTTGTGCCTAAATTTTTTCAATCCTCTCATCATAGCTAGAACTTGTTTCTTAATAAATGTATACTTGACCTCATAGTCTTCCAATCCTTGGCTAAAGAATGCAATTGGTTGCTCTATTTCTCCATCATTTTTTTTGCATAAGTATAGCTGAGATTGTATCAAGGTTAGCAAAGGTATAGAGTATGAAATCTTTGGCAAAGTTTGGGTTTAAGAGATTACGAGATTGTGCAATTGCTTGTTTGATTGCCTCAAAGCTATTTTTACCTTCTTTTGTCCAAGCAAAAGCTTGTTTTTTCTTGAGCATGGTTGTGATAGGTTTCACCAAAGCTGCAAAGCCTGGACTAAACCTTCTTACAAAGTTTATTTTACCCAAGAAAATTTGTAGTCCTTTCTTGTGTAGAGGCAAATACAACCCTAAAATAGCCTCATCCTTTCAGGGTCAATATATAAACCTTATTTTGAAACAATATGACCCAATAGCTTACCTTCATGGACAACAAAGATGCACTTTTTTAGATTACAAGATACTCCATACTCCCTACACTTCTGAAACACTTGCCTTAAATGTTCCATATGATCATTAGTATATTTTGAAAAAATGGTTATATCATCAAGGTACACAAGCAATATCTCATTGATCAACCCTTTAAAAGCCATGTCCATTGCCCTTTGGAAGGTAGATCTAACATTAGACAAACCAAAGGGCATCTTCTTATAGGCAAAGGTTCCCCATTTTGTAGTAAAGGCTATCTTAAACTGATCCTCTTCATTCACCAATATTTGGTTATAACCTAAATATCCATTAAGAAGAGAAAAACATTGAGAACCTGAAACAACTTGCAAAATTTGTTCCATGGAAGGTAGTGGATAATGATCCTTGAGAGACACCCTATTAAGGTCTCTAAAATTCACACAAAGTCTGATCTCTCCACTCTTCTTTTGGTAAGCTCTTTATTCATGAGTTCCTCTATCTTAGGATTGATAGGCCTTTGTTTTTGTCTAACTGGTTTAGCTCCAGTTCTAAGTCAATGGTGTGATGAGCTAGACTTGGATCAAACCCTTTCAAATTCTTGTATTCCCAAGCAAATATATCATGAAACTCTTTACATAATTTAATAACAGCTTGCCTTCTAGATGGAGAACATATCTTACCAATTTTCAGAAGTTTGTCCTTGAAGATCATGACTCTTTCATAGTTCTCTTCCTTTATGGACATGCTCAATATTTCCTTCCTCTTTTGATCATTTTCATTGAAAACACTCTCCAATGTAACTAGCACTTTACGTATCTTGTTTATCTTCAGCTGAATGACTTGCTCTTCATATTGATTGTGAAACTTTTTTTTATTCTTTGAAGAAAATTTTGTCTAACTTTGTAAGAAATGTGCAATGTGTTTATCATTTTCAAACACTTGCCATGACACCTCATTATCTAGAATAGAAGGTTTCATAATGACCTTGACATGAGATTGATCCTTCTCTCGTCTTACATCATCAACTACATCAAAATGTGCTCCTATGATAGCCAACCTATCAGTATGCTTATGTGAATATCTTGGTATAGGTTGTATGTTGAAAGCATCAAAATCTTCAAGTAGATCCCATACCCTATGATTTTAGGATTTAAGCAAAGAATTCTTGGTTGTAGCTTGGTTTCTCACTTGGTGTATGACCAATTCACTATCCCTATAAACCTTCAAATTCTTGATTCCCCTTTTCTTTTCCCATTGGAGGCCATGAACTAAGCCTTCATATTATGTTATATTACAAGTACAACTAAAATGGAATCTATATGAAGAGTAGTGTTGGTTCTTTGATTGACAGACTAACATGACATCAGCTCCTGCACCTACTTTGTTCCTTGAGCCATCAAAGAACATTTCCCATATCCCTTCAAGTTCATGATCTTCATTAATGAGTGAGGGTATAGAAGCATTTTCTTCAATCATATAATAGACTCCCAAATAAATCTCTTCTATGAATGCATAGGGATCATGCTCATATTTTTTAGTACCATACTCATCAAGGAAAAGATCAGAAATACCTTCAAGAGGAGAGGATGCTTCACCACCAAAGACACCTTCTTCACTAATTACACAATTCTGATTTGAATTTATCTCCATATATGGTTCAATATGAAACCTTACCAAGGGTTGTGTTCTTATGGTTACCTTAGCTCCATATCTTGTTCTAAAAGCTAGAATGACAAATCAGCGAAAATTTATCCTCCTATTTTAGCCATGAAGTCCCTTGACAAGCAAATAGCAAAATGAGCTAGAAGATTTACCACCATAATGTTATGCATAATGGGAAAACTTGGACAATCTTGTAAAAATACTTTCAATCCTCTAACAAACCCCACTATCTTGGTTGGATTTCCATCAAGCTACAACACACCTTTGCTATGTGGTTCATATTTTAATCCCAACTTATCTACAACCACCTTAGGCATAACCGTGGTACTAGCTCCACTATCCATAATGCAATTGTGAACCAACTTGTCTCCCACAATGAGTGTGAGATAGAAAGGTGGAGGCTTTTTAGATTTGGTGGAAGGTTCTAGGACATAGTTTGGTGTATTAGCAAGAGCTACACCATTGTGTCTTGGAGCTTAAGGGGCTACATGGATGTTTGAAAGTTGCTTCTGTAGGAGTTCCTTTTGACTAGGCATATGCAAGACTTCCCAAAGAGATATGATTGTCTTGGTATTATTCAAAGAATCAATAATGTTTAGAAGGGAAGTATTCACCTTTTCTTGCATTCTTGAAGGTATTGAGGAAGCTTGAACTTGATGTGTTATAGGCTTGACAACCTTGCTCACATTCTAACTTTGATGAGGAGTGTGACTGGTAGGAGGTATTACAGTAGAATTCACACTTTGTGGCCTTGGAGAGGCATTACTTGGAGTCACATGTGCTTCCTGAACATCTCCTAAAACTCTCTTTTTGGATCTTGTGTTGGCTTCAACTAATGTACTTTAGTTCAACACATAGTTATCTTCCACTTGAAAGTTCATAAGCCATGTACTTTGGCTACTACCCTCTCTATGAGTATCCCTTTACATGAGGTTTTCTTCTTCTGATGTGAGGCAAGGAGTAGCTCCTTCTTGTGCCACTAAGGCTTGACTACCTTCTCCACCATCATACACAAATTGACCTTGAGATTGTCCCCATTAATCCAAATGTTCCTCTTCTTGAACTAGGTTAATATAGACTGGAACAACAACCCTTGTGTATGGAACGGAATTAGGATTATAGACATTGGGCTGCCTATTGAGACCTTGTTAACCTTGTCCCCTTCCTTGGTAATTGCATTGGGGTGGAGGTTTGTAAGTATGTGAAGGATAATATTGGGGATTGGGTGGATCACTTGCATGCAATTGAGCTTGTTTGAGTTGAGCTTGTAATGACTAAATCATTTCATTTTTGTATATAGTATTATCCACCTTCTTGGGAATGATTCTAGACTTGGCATTGACATTGGGAACTTATGCTACACTTGGGGTTTCAACTAAACTATGAGACAACAAAGGCATATAAACTCTTAAAGGTAATTTCCTAGCTTGTATCAAACTATTCTCAACTTCAATAACTATCTCATATGCCTCCGATAGAGTAAATCCTCCCATTCACTACAACATTCTATCATATCAGTTCTAATAGCCTTAATGTGAGTGGGGAATGCAAAGCTTGGAGGATGCCTCATGATAGGTGTCAATCTATACCATGTCCTTTGAAACATTTCATTGAAATCTGCCATAGATTCATTAGGACCTCTTCTTATCACATTCAATTGATGGATTAGTGAAGTGTGATCACTCTTATTCTCAAACCTATTCACCAACAACTCTCCAAAGTCATCCCAATTAGTAATGCAACCACCTTCCAATGTCCTATACTAATCAAGAGCCTTACCCTTTAGAGACATGACAAGTAGTATAATAGCTATGTTAGCTTGAGTGATATTGTGGAAGTTGCAAAAAATTTAAATGTCCCTAATGTGGTCAGTTAGAGTAATAGGGCCATCTCCATTGAAGTTAGGGAGACTTTTGGTAGCATTCAGAGGAATAGGATCATATGCAGTAAGATTAATTATATTTTAGGTGTTAAAGGTTAGGAAAGCATGTTGCCTAGCCATCTCTTCTTCCTCCTCTTCATCTCCTATCTCCTCAACTTCTTCTTCTTCCTCTTCAAAACCTTCATGTTCAAGATCTCTAAATATTAAGGATGGTTCAGGATGTTGTTCCTCAAGAGGAACTTTAGATAGAGAGACTTGATTGAATGCTCTACTAGAAGATGATCTAGCAAAGACCATGAAGTATAATGTGAGAAACTTGAACTACAACCAAAAATTTTGACCTTTTGGAGTCGCCAAATGCTGGATTAAAAACACCTATGTAACCTTGGGCTTGTCAAAACCAGCATTCACCTTGACATGGAACAATTAGAACCAATTGTCCTATCGGATGTGCCAGAACTATTGGCATCAAATTGTGCACCCTAAGACACTCTATTCAGCTCCTATAATTTGATGCAACATTGAATCATCTCTCAAGTTTTAGGGGAACTTGTAAGAGAGATGAATCTCTAGTTTATGAGGGTTAGCTCCCAAGATTCTTCTTTACATGCCTATCACCTAATCTAATGCTTGTTCATGAAAAGAGTTAGAAGTTTTGCATAAAATGGAAACTACACTAAAGAGGTGAACCACCAAGACATATCCCACAGACTATCAAAATCCTACTAAGTAACAAAGCTTTCCAAGACCAATTCTAGGCATTAAAGAATTGTAGCATAATTTCATCAATGTGAAGGTAGCATACATGGGACAATCAACAAGATAAGTTATCTAGGGGCAGATTGAAAACCATAGAGACAATTTTTTACTTGAAGAGGAGCCTAGTACAATCAATACACTTCACATGACCTGTTAAAATTAGAACTCTTGCTTAAACATGAAGGATAAAGGGAGTAAAGATGATATTATCACTTGGCTCCACTATTCATCACTTGCATGCTTAGATCCATACAATAGCCAAAAGGTTCCATTTATAGAACTTGGAAGAAGAGAGAGAAAAGAGAAGTTCAAGAGGCATAAGGACAAGTTTCCAAAGATGAAAATTAGTTACAATGCATGTGAATGAAGTGTAAAATAAGTCAATAAATTGATTTGCACATGATTCTATCTCAAACAAGCCTCTTTTCCAAAGGTGGCATAGCATTTATTCAATCATTCTCTCTTGAAAATTGCCTTCATCATGGGCTTCCTTGAGCATTCTAAATCAGATTAGGGACAAATGTATCATGTGTACTGAAGAGAGAAAGTTACAAAGAGGCCTCCACCTACATTAGGAGTTCTCCTAATCATTGACATTCTCTTACACAAGCACAATCATCATCTATAACCATGATCACTCTTCAATAGGCTTTTCTTGAAAATTAGCACTAGTATCTTTTAATCTTTCCTAACTAATCCATACTAGGGATCTCATAACACATGGTAGGACACTTCATACACTTGGCTTCATCGGACCCTCAACTTGGCTTTTAGGCTTAAGGATTTCCCTCACACATGATTGTAACCTTTATTGTTCAGGGCACCCTATTTGATTTTAAAGATTATAGGAAGGTTTTTCAAGTTTCTTTAGGTGTTTTCCATCTTAAACAACCTTCATTTGAGCTCTGATTTCCTTTTGATCACCTAATTCACCACTTTTCATCTAAACTACCAGTCTTGTGCATGGGAAAACTGCCCCTTCTCTGAGACAAAATAGAGGTTATTAGCCCTATTATCCTTGGAAAATTAACCATTTTAGGATATTCTTCATAAGGGTAATTTGTACCAAATTGGATCACTTAACTCATCCATTTGACCCTTCAAAACCTCCAAAGGCCAAGACAAACTTGTAGGAATGCACTATCTATAGGGTTTTTGAAGGGTGACTAAGTTTTGCATCTTTGGTTGAGACCTCTTTTACCACATGCTCCTTAAGATGGCCCTATTCATCTTTCATAATGAATTTAAACCATATTCTAGCCTATTGGTATCTCAAACACTTTCTATGCTTTTGGAAACATAGATTAGGTCTATAGCTTGCCTAGAATGAGACCATTGTTTAGGCCTACCTGTAGGTTATTTGATCTTGGTCTAGGATTTAAGAGCGCAATACAAACCTCCTCTAATGTTTACAATCTCATATAGGTTTTAATCCACCATTTTTCCTATTCTAAGCTCAATCCTTTACACTAATGTATCTCTCATTCCCAAGATTAGGCCATATGTCTGCTATGGATTGAGACACCCTTAAGACCCTGCCTGTAGGTCTAATCTGAGCTTTTTTATATGAATGTGGACTTCATTTTCATGTTATTAGGTCATGAGACTCTCTTCATGGTTTCACTTCACTTATAAAACCTCAATCCAACATCAATTCTATGCTTGGGTCTTGACTAGGACACCCCTGCCTTGATTATAACAGTCCTTGTTCTGACCCTTATAGGTGTATTCTTGGAAAGAGTTAGGCCTTGTAAATGTTGGATAGGAATTACTCATGCTTTCCAAGATCATGAGTATGTGTTTGAGATCCATTTTTTTACTTGGAAAACCTTAGATCTCCACCTGAACCCCCTTTTTCATTTCACTGTTTGTCTTAGCTAGATGTGGCACTTCTCAGTCCTGTAGGTGTATGTGTGGAGTCCCCTTTGATTTTGATGTGAGAAAACCTATTGGATTCCCTTCAACATCACATAACCTGATTTGAATCAACATTCCTACCTTGAAACTTTCAAAGCACTATGTAAATGTCAAATTGGATCACTATCTAATATGTTGGTTGTAAGTGTTTCTTTTAGGCATGTGTATGGATAGGGAGTAAGCTTTGGGAGGTCTCAAAACGTCCGTTCACTATCCTTATGATCTTTTGAGCTATAAGTGACACTTTAACTAATTAGCATCATTTCCCCTTGGTGACACAATCTAAAACCATCGAAATGAAGTACAAGGTCACCCTTTTATCAATGTCTTGTAGATGTCACTGTCAAATTTTAGTGGTTTTTTAGGCAACTTTGAATCTCTAAAGGACCTCTCTCCCTTTCCCTCTTGACTTATTTCTTTGCAAGGTCCTTCTCTATGTTAGAAACAATCGATTAAGATCATTATGAGGTATCAAAACCTCATAGAGCCTTGTCATATACCCTTCACAAAATGCTTAAGGGCCTTTGTTTACAACTTTCAGGGTACAATAACACTGAACACAGTTAATTGTCTTTTAAGAGTGAGCTTTAACCTTTTATCAGTACAAATTCCTATACAAGCCATGTTAGGATCTTTTACTCATATCAAAATTTCATAGAGCTCCAACAACACGTCTCATTTTGAAAAGGATATCCAATTCTTTGATAGACTACCTGTAGGTGATCACTCATTATGTGCAGGCAGTAAAAGAGAAAAGTTATCCATGTGCATCTTAGACCTATATTTGATTTCTAATCCTAACTTGAGGGTTCCCAATGGATTATTTGAATTTCCAAGGACCTTTTGGGGCTCTAAGTTTGATTCAACTGACTTATCTTGAAGAGGGCTCCTGTAGAATGCATATCACTGTGAGGGTTGATAGTGATGGGAGACATGGTTGTTTGAGGATTGTTTTGGAATTTCATGATCTCAACTTATACCAACACTTCCAAATTCATCTTCATAGATCTAAATCTCTGAAACATCCCCTACCTTCATCCAATGTGAGAAATCTGTCCATGGTGTCTAAGGCAGCTTTTAGTGTGAAAAAGAGCAATTGTAAGCATACATAAGCCTAAAAGAGGCTTCCTTAGGAACTTGAGCTTTCCAAAACCAAGAGAAGAATGAAATTGTCTTAGAAAGCATAGATAAACATCTGCAACAAACAAAACCATCAAACCAAAGCAAGAAAAATTGAATCAAGTGCAAACATTGACCCCCTCATGAATACAAGTGTATAAAAAGTTATCTGGAGTGTTAGCAATGGTTCATAAAAGAGGAGACACCAATCTGAGAACTCCTACTATGAAAATGAAGTGCATTCAGAGACCTTTCACCAATCGAGACCATTCTTTCCAAGTCCACCTGTACGGTCCACACCAAGCACTTGAAAATTACATTCCTTAGCTTGCAAAGAGAAAATGGAAGAAAAGAAGTTACAGAGGGACATTTTTATGTCCTCCTTAAAAACCAAGCTTATAAAAGAGTGTGGGGAGGTGAAAACGCATTCCACACACATTTTTATTTGATGGTGAACTCAAGGAGTCTGTAGAAGTGCCCAAAAGGGCCTAAAATTAAGGAGAATTTCCATTTCATGCATATAACTAACCTTTTAACTGCCACCTAATTGATCATAATAAATTCTGACCTCTTCCACGTTGAGATTCACTTTGGTGGTAAATATTTTGTCTAGAAAGTTCATACATGACATTAATTAAGCTAGAAAAGTGTTCAAATGAGCCCTTTTGCATATGAAGCCTAGAAAGTGATCAATTTATGACTTGTAAACACATTAAAATGTGTCAAGGACCACCTTAGGACATTTTAAACACAATTTGATCTGTTGACCATCTTTGACCAAGGTTGACCAACCTTTGACTTTAATTGACTAGCCTAGTACAAGGAGGATGGGCTTCAACAAAGACTAGGGGAAGGATAAGTGAGACATAGGACAATAAGAGACCCCATAGGACACATGAAACCTTTTTAAAAAGTTAAAAATAGTAGGGATTGACCCAAATTTGACAAGAAGTCAAATTTGGTCAATGTTAGTCTTGTTTGTATTCTTACTTAGTAATATTTGTCAACCCTCTCTAAATAATCTTTGAATGAGTTTTTATAGGGATCTATTGGTCATGGGTTGAATGTGCTTGCATTAGGTTGACAAGTTGAAGTATAGGGAACTAAAAATATTCAACCATTAAGACCAAAAATGCACTTGGATAGGAGCATCGAAGGCGGATAGGAGTGGTACTGGTACTGTAGTCCAAGTATGGTGCTATTATTATGAGTTGATGGGACCTAAGGGGATGGATTAGTCATAGAAAAATTAGTCTGGATGAGCTAAGATCAAGTTTGGAAGGCTATAGATGACTGATAATCAATAAAAAGATTCCTATGAGGGTCATGAGATCAAATAAGAGGGAGCTATGGGTTGGGTGTCATAAGCCACACTCAAGTTACTAATTTTTACATTTTATATGACTACATTTTCCCTCCTTTATTCTAATGATGCAACAAAGTAAAATACTAGGATAAAATAAAAATAGAAAGTGTACCTAAACATATATGTAAGGGTAAAGTTCATGAAGTTGTGTGATGTTGGGTGTGCGTAGATAGAGCACACTGTGAAGTGTGAATTTGTTAAAAAACCAAGAGTAGATCAGTTCTTACTAGATACGCTATATCTAAAATAAAAATGTACAAAACTGGATAAGAGAGAAAGAGAGGTAAAAAAGGAACAAATACACCTCATCGAGTATGTGGATCAATACAAAACCTGTTGTAATGTTGAGTGATGTTGGATGATGTTGTACCAAAGGTAATATCATGAATGGAGTTGAGTGCCAATTTTTTTAAAAGTAGCTCAAGAATACAAATGTTAGCCTTTTGGCTCCATCGTCATCCACTAAGTGAAGCTAGGTGATCATACTTGTACTAATTGATATTCAGATTGTGTGTCTAATCCCTCTAAATAGGTGGCTCAAGAATATAAAGGCTAGATAGTCCTTTGGCTCCATCGATACCTCATGAAGTGAAGCTATGAACTGATACCAGTATGAAAGGTATGTCATATGAGATGGCTATTGAAGCTCCTAAAAGCTCTATAATCTGACAATGTTGGCATGGAGAACCCAATGTATGTTGGAAACTAGGCCACTCTTGGCCACTCTGAATGATGAAGATTAGGCTTGTATGAAAGCCACTCCGAAATAGAGCACTAAAATTGTATGAAAGCCATTCCAAAATTTGGAGGTTATGCTTGTATGAGTGCCACTCCAAAGTGATACCAACCACCTACAGATGGAGTAAGGCACACAACTGCTAAGAATGCCTATGTAATATTGAACTTGAAAAAAAAAAAAAAAAATATGCCATGCACATTGCCCCCAATCACTGGTGTCTGAAACATGGATCCTGATCTGGAAGTTATAACAATTGTCATATCTAAAACTAGAAGTGAGAGCCATCATGCAGTGCATGATGTCCCTATATCTGGATTCTCTGAGCAAAAGTGTAGTAAACTATTGATTCTAAATTGGTCTAAAAGTGCAAAACTATCGCTGAACCTACTTTTCTGCCTGCTATTAACAACTCTAGATTTTCTATTATTTGGATAGGAGCACCAAAAATGGATAATAGTGGCACTGATGTTGTAGTCCAATCTTGGTGTTTTTGTCCTAGGTTAAATCTGATGATTATTTAGACATTTTTATTGTCTCCCTGGTTTATTTTGACTAGTTTGATGTCTGATTGTTATTCTAGGTGTTCTAAAAGCTAGATTTTTTACTATTAGGAGCTTTGATCTCTACGATAAAACTCCTATTTGTTTCCCCCTCTTTTGAGGGTAGGAATAGAGACCCTAAAATGACTACCCTCAAAAGAAAGATCTCTATAAGTATGTTATGCTACAAAGATACATGATATAGCAATAATAATCGACAAGATATCTCAAAATATAGCATGGTTTGTAATGAAATATTGTTAGATCAATAGGGGTATGAATAGATAGATATAACAATATACTAACATGTACAAAGTACTAAATTGAAACTAGAACTAAAATTTTGGTTAGTTGTTAGTTGGCAAGGAAGGATGGAGCATGATGTCCATCATGGCATCCAATATAGTAAGATAATGCATGATGTAGGTCATGACATTGAAAATAATGAGAAGAAAAAAAGCAACAAACACACAAATCAAGAAGCATATAAGAGTGCCCAAGGGGCCAAGTAAACAATGGACATGGACACATGTCACTCAAACTAGAAATCAAGCATATAAGGCATATTCAAATATCACATACACAAATAAATGGAAACAAGCAAGGTTGGTGTGAAAGCCACAATCACATAAAAGAGTACAGGCAAAGGACATTGGCAAATATCCTAAGGCACACACAATACATAAAATCAAAGGACATTGGCAAATGTCCTAAGGCACACACAGGAGACAAAAAGGAACTAAGGAATGCAATCACATTAAACTACACTAACCAATAAAAGAAAATCATGTAAATGTTAAAAAATACAATCGCATATAACTAATCAAAGAAAGAATATGAAAGTATGCAAAACATGTTAGTAAAAGACTAGGTATATGCTAGGAAATACATAAGTGTTATATACTAGTGAGTGTCGATAGAGTAATATATTTAAACTAGTAAGTAATGTACATCATCATGATAACTAGAGTGTGTGGTGTATGAATGACATAACCTCAGTGGTGTATTCATGTAGAAGATGGCCCTAGGGGGAGGATATATCGATGTGTGTCTCGAATGTAGTAGTAGGATGCCCCCTCAATGGGTAGAGTGAAGCAATCAAAGAGCTAAATGTCACCGCACACACTCAAATTAGATCAAGTGAAGCATGGTAATGTAGATAAATCAATAAACAATAACATAGAACAACAAATGTAAGTCTATCATAGCAGTAGAAATGTAAAGTATGGATAATGCATACAATCAAAATATTTTTGATGCTTTTAAATTATTTGAATGTTTTTGGATTTTTGATAGGTTATATTATTTTTGTATTTTGGAGTAAGATATGTACAATCAATCATAAAGGAGACTTTGTACAATTAATATTGAGAAGAAATGATACTAATCGATGAGTCTCATAAGAGACTCCCTATCATGGTGTTTTATATCTAGGAGAAAGGTTTTATGAGATCATGAAGCACAATGGAGAGCCTAAGACTGTAACTCTAAAAGTTGTGTATGTTATAAATGCTCTAAAATCTCTAAAGTAGAAACCAATTGTGGGGTCCCCTTGTAACTCTGAGAAGTGGATGCAACTATAGGGCTCTTAGGGACCCATCTGGTAATATGAGACCTCAATGATACTGCCTTGGGTATGAATATTGTAGTTGAAACCTGTCTAGAATCTTTAGACTATGGTTGCACTAAAAGAGACCTCTATGGGAGTGTAGTAACTCTCTGTGATGGCATTGGAGGTCTTAACTATATCTAAATTTGAATTGGAATAAAAATTGAAACTGGTAGAGAAGCTGAAACTGATGGCAAAATTGAAATTGGTGGTGGAACTAAAACTAGTGACTGTGACATAGTGAATGGATCTGAAGTGGGGAGTGATAACTGATATGGAACTCTACCAAATGTAACAACTTGATTAGCATGAATTAATTTTACATATCTATGAAGTATATAAGGTAGTGCTCTGAGTTTTTGAATCCTTGGTTGACCAAGTAGCATATCAAAAACTCTTACACTGGGAATAATAGTGAATGGTGTGGCAATGTGTGTAGGTCCAACTTGTAGAGGAAGTACAATCTCACCCAATGAACCTTTTATGTACCCACTAAATCTACTGATAATTATGTTTATCAAGGTAATACCCTACTCTGAATATCCCAAATACTACAATAATGTCATAGTGCACATGTTCACACTAGATCCATTATCTATGAGAATACTCTGAATAAGATGATTATGAATGTAAGCTCTAATAAAGAGCACATGATAATCTGAATCATCCTCGATGATTTTTCACTCTGAAAAAGAGATCAAAGGTCTGAATGGAACTTTAGAATTGTACACACCAATCATGTTGCTCAAAGAATGTAACTCAACTAAGGTGCCCTGTATGTATATGGTGGGGGATGTGCATGATATGCATGGTGAACCTTTGATGTGTCCCCTATCTCCTGTTTAGAATGCTACAAAAAAGGATCTAAAAAGATTTTCAAAGTTTTATCCTATGTTTGCTTTGCCTGAGGAGGCTCAACTGAAGTGCCAAGATCAATATGATTATCATCTATTAAATCTTATGTCTCAAATTGATGCATATGTTTTTTGTATGCCCCGGTGCCCTGTGAAACTCATAAATTGCACGATGATCATATCCCCATGGAAGAGGCTTTGTTGGGTCAACTTTCTGAATAGGAGGGAGAGATATGATGTTACATTCCAATAGGTGTAAAACTGTAGATATAGAAACTAGTAGATTGGTAAAGGTACATCAATGAGGTGTTAATAAAACCAGTCATTGAGGGGGCTCTGAAGTTGCATGAACTATGGGTTGATTCTAACTCTTATTATCATTAAGCTTTACTTTGTATGGGGCTTTGTTGTTACTCTTATTTGTTATGTCTTAGATACTTGTGTACTTAAGTTTTCCCATTGAAATTAACTTGACTTCTCTTTCCTTAAGTGTGTGACACAATTCAGTGAAGGAAGAGAATCTTTTGAACATAATTGATTCATGCAAAGCTAGTAGAAGACTCTATTTGAAGAGATCTTGTAACTTTTGATCAACCATGGGGCTAGTCATCTTATCCAAGATAGTCTTATATTGAAGAACATAATATGTGAGGTGTTCATTTGATCTTTGTTTATGCTGTGCAACTTGGGCATATAAGATCTTATCACCAATGTTAATGCTAAAATGATCTAGGAACATGTCAGCTAAAGTATTGAATGCATTAACCGACTGATTTGATAGACTGTAGAACCAATGTTAAGCATAATCCTTTAAGATCCATAGAAATAGCTTAGTTAATAGCCAATCATTTAGCATATAGTCCAAGCATGCTACGTGAAAAGCTCTCAAGTGTGTCTCTGAATCACCCTTGCCATCATATAGAGTGAGCTTGGGTTGAACAAAACCTTGTGACAAAGGTGTCAAAGCAATGTGACATGCAAATAGTATATGCATTATTGTAAAAGAATCTAAGGCCTATGTAGGTCTAGAAGCACCTTACTCAAGATGTAGCACATTGGATTGAAGAGAGTGTATCTCTTGCACAAGGGTTGCTACATCAAGAGACAAAGATGTACTAGTTGTAATTGGTGGTAGAGAGGAAGGTTGGGCTACTATAGGGGGTTGTTGGTGCATAGTTTCCCCCATAGTGTCATTTACATCTAGCTACTTTGTGGAAATGGAAGACTCAACTTGCTTAGCCTTTTTAAGTTCCATGATAGATTGCAAGATAAGAGTATGATCTCGGGGTTATTCCTTGAGTCTTTTGTAAAAAATTTGGAGGATCAAGTATTTATTGAGGACCACTTCATTATCAATAATAGGTGGAAATCGATCCATAATCTAATGTGGTAGGTCATAAACATCGGTGTTTGTATCATCATTATTATTCTCATACTATTCGTTATTGAAATTATCTTCATTGAAATTCATGTAATCTGAATGTGTAGGATCTATAACAAGAACATGAGTTGGTTGTTTATCCACGGTATATGGTCGGGTTAAAGGAATATGGGTGAATTCATTAGGATTGCCACTAAGTATTCCACTTCATCTTAAAGGAAGAGATGCAAGAAACTTAGGGGGCATAAGAAAAATAACTTGAATAATGGAAGAAAAGATTAAATAGATATAATCTAAACAAGGAACCGGAATATGCATTAAAATGATACAAAGCTCACACACATGTAAGGTGATACCTAAAAAGCAATGGAACCTAGTATAGGCAACTAGGATGTGAAAGATAATTATTTTAAAATTACTATGAAATTTTGAAATTTAAAGTGAATTTCTAAGTTAAGTATGCAAGTAAAAAAATCAGAAATTTATTGTAAAATTTTGTGATTTAAAGAGACCTAGTAGTGCAACTAGGGATTTGAAAATTACAATTGAATTTTGAAATTTGAATTTGAATTTTTGGTTTAAATATGCTAGTAAAAAATTATTAGAAAAGAATTGGAAAAATATTGGGACCTAGTATGGGCAACTAGGGTTTGAATGAAAATTATTTTAAAATTACTACAAAATTTTAAAATTTAATGCTAATTTTTTATTTTATTATGTAGATAAAAAATCAAAAAAAAAAGGAAAAATCAGTAAGAAATTTATCCTAAGGTTTCTAGGGTTTTTATGTGCAAACAAAATAAGTTAGGTTCAACAAATGATTTAATTATTTTGGGAATATTGGTATATTATTTCGAATTTAGTTAAAGAGTCTGAGTAATAAAATTAGTAAATAAATACACAATAATTAAGATACTAATTTATATAAATTAGATTGCAATTTTGACTTTTTTAAAAATAGTAATAAGAGAGAGAAAGTAAGACTTAGCTGAAAATTGATTGATACGGATGAGACAAGGTCTAAGATTCACTTTGCAGGATTGGGACATTATCGTAAACCAAGACCTGACCTTCGTTTTATGATTAGATAGGGGCACTAAAAGTGTACAAGAGTAGCACTGATGTTGTAGTCCACCTCTGTCACTATTATCCTAGGATCTGAGCTTTTTGAGTTTTGTTCATCAGGTTTGTATGACCCTGCCTATGAAGTTTTGGTAGTTGGAAGTCTGTAGAGATCCTTATAGAGTAGATTTTCTCTTAAAACCATATACTCCATTGTGTTTTGACCAATTTCTAGAAAAGAGGGGGCGTTAGTGTGTGTAAGATTCAATAAACATGTATTCACACCCCTTATGTGGACACGCTACCTACATACCAATACTTCGAAGAGGGATCAATCCATATGTAGTTCTCTCACTTGATGTGATTTGCACAATAGAGTGTATGAATGTGCAAAATGTTAAATTAGATGTGCTTGAGATGAATAGAGATCGATGTAAGTATTTGAATAAGCTTGTAAGTATATTGGTTGGTTGTTATGCAGAGAATAGGAAAGATTAGCTTGAGTAGTCTTGCTTGTATTCTTGTTTGCTTAGTGATATTTTCCAACCCTCTCCAAATTATCTTTGAATGGGATTTTATAGGGATCTATTGGTCATGGATTAAATGTGCTCACATTAGGATGACAAGGAGAAGGATGGGGAACTAGAAAGATTCAACCATTGGGGCCAAAAATACACTTGGACAGGAGCATCAAAAGTGGACAAGAGTGGCACCGGCATTGTAGTCCAAGTGTAGCACTATTATCCTGAACTGATGGGACTTAGGGGGATATATTAGTCATAAAAAAATTAGTTTGGATGAGTTGGGGTCAAGTTTGAAAGGCTATGGATGATTAGAAATTAGTGAAAAGATGTCTACGAGGGTCATGAGAGCAAGCAAGAGGGACCTATGGGTTAGGTGTCACAAGCCACACTCAAGTTACCAATTTTCACATTTTATATTACAATAAACACCTTGATAGTGAGACTCATCGGTTAGCATGTTCCTCCCTACTTGTACATAGTGTCATTCAATTTTGTTCTTTGTATATAGTTTCATTTTCATGTTATTGTTACATAACTTATATACAAAAAATACAAAAACAATATAATATGTCAAAAATGCAAAAATATTCAAATAGTTACTCAAAAAATACAAATTATAGATTGTATGCATTTCTATGTTTATACTTTTTATACTTTTTAGGTACTACATATGCTAACTATCTTAGTATAGTTAGTTTTTATCATACAAACATGCTTCACTTGTTTTCTTTGAGTATTTGTAGATTGCTACAGGACTCAAGTTCATCACACAAGTCCTGATTTGCTACTATCTACCCATTGGGGGCACATACACAAGTTTCTTATTTGAACATTCATCTATTTAGGGGCATCTTATACACATTTACGATTACCAAGTTATATCATTCTACACTACGTTGATTTTTTGTTGAATACTAATACTTTAGACTAAGCTTATGTACATCTTTGATATTATGCAAATTTGTATCACATGTTCGTGCATATATTCATTTCTAACTTTCTTAGTTTAAATTTGATTGTGTCTCTCTACTTGTACATCTATTTGAGTGCATGTGCATATGCCATTGTTTTATGACTCTATGCTACTTTTTTTCATTATATGTATGATTTAGACATGTGCCCATGTCCTTGTGTATGCCTTCTTGATTGTGTATGCAAACATTTGAACATCCTTCCATATGGTTATATTGCAACCTAATTGTTGTCTCTGTATGTGGATATTTAAACATGTCCTTATATGTCTTGCTTTCTCATATTTAGAGACATATGCCCATGTCCTTTGTGTTGTGTCCCCTTGGCATACTTTGTGTGCCTCATGTGTTTTGTATGTATGATTTCATGTATGCATCATGGCCATGACACTTGTCTCTTGTTTGTTGCACACTCCAATTTTAGATGCCATGAGGGATCTCATGCATCTCCCTTTCCTTCTTGGGTACTTTGATGGACATCATGCACCATCCCCTTAGGTAGTTACTCAGTTTATTACTCAGATTTGTTGTTCATGCACATGTTTATGTTGGTATATATATCTTGATAGCCTTGTAAATGCTAGATCTAACATACATTATACATTACAAACTTGTGCTCAGATTATCTTACATTTTGATGTCATGTATGCACATTAAATTAGTTTAATACATAGATATCATATATGCTCTAGCTAACACACATCTTACATAGATTTTTCTTTTGAGGACAATTCTTGCACATGTTCAACAACTTCCCTCAAAATAAGGGGCATTCACAAAGGTTTGTCACAGAGATCAGGATATCTGAATGCAATCAAAGCATAGTTTTCCTAGCACATAGGCACAGAATACAAAAATTAGTTTCAAAAAAACATAGTGGGAAATAGTCACAAGGAGACTAGTTTTAGTTACACTGAAATCAATACAATTGGATATTAGCACCCAAAGTGGGACACTAATGCCACTAGCACTATCCAAATATGGTGCTACTATCTAGTAACCTTAATTTTAGGAAATCCTAGATTGGCTAGAAATGTACAATAGGTACGGTCTAGGTTTACAAATGTTCATATACATATTACCAATTTTTGCTTAATTTGACATAGATTCATACTAGTTTATTCAAATTAGGGACATCATGTGTAGCATGGTCATTCCCATTTCAGTTTCAAATACTTAGATAAAAATTATTACAACTTAATCCAAAATTCATATGCATAGATATCATATTTGAGGGCATGTGCATGGCACATTATTTTCATATGCTCAGTTTTGCTCTAGTTGATTAGATGGAATGACAAACTTCATGTCATTATATATGTTCTTAATCCAGACACCATTTGCACCAACACAATCTATATTTGATGCCTTATTATGTCTGTAATGGTTGGCATTCCCTAGTGGCCCTGAGTCATTTTATATTTTAGAGTTTTCGAGTGGCCTAGAGCTAATTTATATAATTTTAATTACATCACACAATTTCATTTTCATATGTATCTACTACACATGGGTAGGTAATGATGGAGTCATAGTCTACTTGAGTTCTTGAGCTACCTACATTAGAGGGTTGGATACACCATCAGTGCAATCCATGTTATTCATAGGTTATGATCCACCAAGCAGGGGTAGGCAATGATGGAGTCATAATCTACTTGAGTTAGTGAGTGACCCACACATAGAGATTAAGCAAACCATCAACTTAGTCCAAGTTATTCACAAATTTGATCACTATCTACATGCACACACATAAGATGTCACTAGGTTTGTGCATTGGTTTGCATACCTAGTGAGTTGTATTCATTCATTTCTTCTCTCTTATCTCTTTACTCAATTTTTTCTTTACTTTTGATATTTCTTAAGGACTGATTATATGCATGATTCATTTGTAGGACACACAATGGAACATGATTCACACACTCATACCCATATTTATAAGCTTCACCTCTTAGGTAGGTCTAGGTACACCTTATTTTCTTTTATCCTAGTCATTTTGCTTTGTTGCATTTATAGAATAAAAGGAGGTGCAAATTTAATCATCTAAAAATGAAACTTGAGTGTTGAGAGTGTTACTTGAGACCACCTATCCATAGCTTAGCCCCAAACCTATCTTAAGGTCTATTTAGACACCTATCTAGCCTTTGTGCGAGCCACATGCATCACTAAACTTTGTTAAAGCAGTCCTAGACCCTCACTTTAACATCTTGGCCCATAGTGCCTAAGGTTCTACCACTCAGACACTAACACCATAACTTGGATAGTAGCACCAATGATGTTGATATCCTAGTTTGGGTGTTATTATCTTTTTCCCACCTTTTGTTACCAATGGTTGTCTTTTCAAATCAACAACCATCTAGGTTAAGCCTAGACTTCTTTTAAGACCCGCACAAGCACTAGAATAGTATATATACATGACTTTTATCCTATTATTCACTAGATGGAAATTAGATGCAAATAACACAAACTAACTTAGAACAAATTGTGTACAATCAAGGTTATTAATCCCTCTTTTGCCCTACTACTGCATATATCTACTTACAACATTCATAAGCTCATATTACTTAGATTTACCATCTTGAGCACACTTAAAACACTCAAACTGGCATTCATACGAGCTTCACTTGCACTCTCACCAGCACTTAGGTGGGGAGAACTACATTGTACTTGATCCCTCCTCAAAGTATTAGTATATAGGTAACTCTCATCATAGTGGGATGTTGAGGATGTCTAGCCTATCCCACTAAAATCACACTTTGCTACTTGTGTCAATCAAATACTTTAGAAACATAAAGGTCTAGGGTTTACATGCAAAATTAGTCAAAACATGTCATTGATAGGGAAGCAAAACTTGTGCACATAGGAATAGGACTGGCAGACTCTAACACAGGGGCACCCAGAATCTCTGAGTAATTCTACACAAAGGACACTAGTGCCAAAAGGAGGACACTAACACTATTAGTGTTACTATCTAGTTAGGGTGCTACTATCTAGGAAGGATTATGACACTTGAATCCTATCCATGACATTCAGAAAAACTCCTATATCAGTTTGTAGCCACAATATCTTCTACCTCAGTTAGTTTCCAACTAAGTACTTGTTTACATCATTTATTTCTATTTTTAGAAAGGTCAAAATAAGTCAATTCTATTAAAAATTAGTGGCTATATTTATTATATATTTTATACCATGGTTTATTATATGCATCCCCTTTAACAACCTAGGGCTTAAACTACGTAACCCTAAAAATTTAAATCATCATCATCTCCATCAACCCATATACATCAATATATTATATCCTGAGATACATAGCACCTTATTCTTATTAAATTTGGATAATAAATTTTCTTTTAACTTTGTAACGAAAGGTAAATGCCCCCTAGGAAAACTATAAAACCAATCTTAGGTTTCAAATTATAAACTATTTTAGAAATTTTTTAATAATATTATTCCATCATTTGAATATTTCCCCCAAAAATTACATAGCTAAGCTAGGATTTCCATGGCCATAAAATAATTGGAATTTAGGCATCACAAACTATTTAAGATAATTATAATTAAGTATGATTCATGTGACATGTTTTTTTCGTATGAAATTATTATTCATATTAGCATTACATGATTTAGATTATAAAGTGAGAAATAAATTGTTTTTTAGTCTCACGTATGGCATGCTTCATAAAGATGATATGGATGGTAGTGGTTTGGAAGGATTCATTCATTTGCTTTAACTCATCATATATCATAAACATGGTTTAATAGATTAATCACAAATATTTTCATCATTGTGTTGCTTGGAATCACACTCTATGGAAACACTATTGTATAAATTAGAATCACACTTTATAGAAACATCATTACATAGCTTGAAATCATTTCGTAACTTAGGATTATAATCACTTTTTTTATCTAGATAAATCATATAAATGACATCACATTTATTTTCAATAAATATCTTGTGTAAAGGAGAATAAATAACATCACATTTTGTTTCAAGAGAAGAAGGTCAACATATTTAATTTATAGAGAACAAGGAGGAACATCACATTTCATTTACGGAGAAGAGAGATGAACATCACATTATTTATCAATAATAACATTATTTTTTCACTTCAAAAGATGGAGAAATAACATTATGTTTCACTTCAAGAGAAGAATAAGTATCATATTATAGTTGAGAAAAAGGAATATTATTGTTTTATGTATCAATAGAAGCATTATTGCATTTAGAAGCATCATTTCAAGTAAAAACATCATTAGAATCCATGTGTATCATTTATGCATGGCTCTATTATATCCTGTTTATTTTGTAAAATGTTAGAAAAATAAAAAAATGGTATTATGTAATTACTTATTACTTTCATCTTGTTCTAATGTGTGATTAATAAAGTGTAAATGAGTAGGAGAATTGATTTCAACGTTATCTTGCTCTGATTCTACTTTTCTAGATTCATTACTAAAATAAAAATCTTCTTAATCATAACCAAAGTCATTTACTTAGAAAGCAATCTTTATGTGCATAATTAGCATTATCAACCACATAATATTGATCATTGGCCCATTCATTAGTATAAACATAAGGCACATAATGTAAAAAATATGAAATCCATAGTATGAGTGATATTAAGGGTTTTAGATTGGTCAGTCATTTTGAATTTACCAAACCTTAAGAAATTGAGAAGCAAAAGCACAAAGCATACACCTAATAGGAAAGTAGACATAAGAATGTTTGGGTTTAAAGATGGAAAACCTAGGCTTGAGACCAGTTATAAGGGGTAAAACAATAATTATATTTGAAAATCAAATACTGAGATACGAAACCTTGGTGATTAAATGAATAAGCCCTAAGAAATCATAGGGTTTTTGTAGGTTCTTGACAAAAATCAGGTTAACCTATATGTTTTACTTTATTTTTTATTAATGTTTCTAAACAAACATAAAAATTTGAATATTCATATTGTAAAATGTACATGTACAATCACACAAAAATTAATGTTACTTAAGTTTTATTACACATGTTAAATATATAAATGATCAAACATATAAGGGATAAGAAGCACTTAGCTTATTATAACTCAATTCTATTTTTTCTATTATATTGTAGATGTTGGATGCAATTTATAATAGCTTTATATTGAGTTGATTTAGAAACAAACTATTAAAACCATGTAGAACACCTTGGAATCTCCTAGATGCCCATGTAATTTTGAAGTCATCTACTTCTGACGAACTTGTCTTAGGTGGCTGAGCCAATCGATTTTTTTCAAGCCTATGCACTATTTTTATAGATGTATTTTCTTTGTTTGATCACACTTGAACTTATGTAAATAAGCTTGTATTATCATTCATTTTATTAAACACTAACTTTGTACTTTTGATCAACTAGACCTCTAAAATGTTTAGTGGATTGGATTGGATTGACCTTAGCTAATCCTTAATGAACAACTTAACATTTCCTACATTATCAATACTCTAAAGAGAGCTCAAATTACATGTATTTATCCCTTTAATTTGAGTGTCTACAAAATCATATAGATGCAATTCTATGTGTTATTTTTCCTTGGCCCTCATTTGATACAAGCATGCAAAAAAGATATTTTCCTTTAGAATCATTAGAGTTTGCAATTAACAATATGTTAAGAGTAGTGTGAACTTTGTATGTAATTTTGTAACAATGAATGTTTGTCACTAACTTCCTCTAATGGGATTTTTATATATAGGGTTTTTAATTTTTAATTGGGGAATTGGTGGGACACAAGTGACGACTAAAGAATGTTCAAATATGTAACAGAAAAATCCCTAAAGTGAAATATGCACAAGACATAACTAAAAAGTCTCTAATATGCTTCCATAATTTTTAGATGCCTAGATTATACAAAGCCATCCATGAATTCTTGAATTCATTTTAAAGCTAATAAAAACTCAGAGATAGGTAGAATTGGACCAAGGATCATTGTGAAAAAGCTAATAAATCTATAAATAATATAACATAGTATTGTGTAGTCAAATAAATTCAAGAATGAGATAGGAGATTAAGACGAATGCATTGACAAGTTCCATATTTTTAATTGGGGATATATATTTTTTAAGTTAAATTAAATCATTTTATAAACAAGGTGTATACCAAATTTGGTTATCTACACCAATCAATTGAATGAAAACAACCACCAAGGTATGAAAATAACTTTCATTTTAAACTCATCCCATTTACTAATTGGTGGTATCTTTTTAACAATAAAGGAATGAAAATGACTCTCAAACCAAGTTATCACATGAATAACTAACTTCAATATTGCAAAATAAAATTATTTTTCTTCATTAATCTTTTACAAAGTGAAATATATGTCTATTTCAACTAACTAATGATCAAGTTGTTGTGCATTCACTTCACCTTCATACAACTGAATTTTGATCTTAGACTTTGATTTGAATGAAGGTGGAGCTTGGCTACTATAGGGATTTATTTCTCATGGGTTGGAGTCTTCAACTCATGACTTCAAAAGTCTCCATACAAACTACCAACTTCACCATGACAACCTTCATAATTTTTTCAAGCTTCATCATGGATCTAGGGATGTTTAAAACATCCTCTTTTAAATTTTTGGAATCTATCTTAATTATCTTAAGGTACTTCCTCATCTTCATGAGCCATACTTCTCACTTATTGATTCCTCCTTATTGATATATCTAGCTGCAAAAGAATCATGTCACCTTTTCCACTAATACTTTTTTCTTCACAAGGATATTTTTAGTTACTTGTAGAAGTTAGGGCCTTAAATTTTGTAGGATGATTTAATGATAGAGAAAGATTCACAAATGGTTTATTGTTACTTATAAAAAAAATTATATTAATTCAACATCCATAATAGTAAAACATATAGTTTAGTGGAAATAAAATAATTTCTATGGAACCATAAAACTGCAAACAATTCAAAATTTTCATGAGTATCCCTTACAGAAAAATTTCAACATTGCCCAATCCATGGGACCACTAGGTTACACATATGAGTATTTATTGGGATTAAGGCCTAAAGGGGCTTGATTTATTTTTTCTTTTAGTTATTCTTAAGAAAAATAAATGTTTTAACAATCCCTTTTCTTGACTAATAGTTGGAAAATATTTCGAGTCTTTTTGGAAAAACCATCTTTCTCTTATTTTATTTATCCACAATTTCAAACACATAATCATCAAGTCTATGAAATAGACACCATATGGTTGTATAGATTACATTATCCATTAATGGAATAATTTTTAATTCAAAATTTATTGATATTTCCCTTTCAAAAAATTTGATGGAGAGATTTAGCAATAAATTATGCAAAAACTCTTCATACCTTCTCTTTGAGATTTATGGGGGCAATAAAGAACCTATCTTCCACCTTTTTCATGTTGTTTTCCTCTCCACTACCTCTAAAAAATGTTTTATATCATGCATGGAGATGGATTTTTGATTTCAATAAATCTAAATCATTCAAGAGTGAAGGTGTATGCCTTTCAAAGAAGGCAAAAGATTGAATACATCACCACCTTAAAAATAATAATAAATGTAACCTCTTCGATTGGACTTATGGTAGTGGGTGAGGTGGTCAAATGATACAATAGGTAAATGGTGTCCAATAGTTTATATAACACCATTTTTTCTTTCTCAACATGTTCTAATTATTCTAAGAATCAAGGAACCTCTTTTTACTTTTGTAACAGCACCTGCTTGTGATCATAGTCTGTTGGTCTTAGCATTCTCAAGTTGCCTTGGTGGTTTGTCTCAGCTTTTTAGATGAATCGGGACCCAAAATCATCACCTATATAAATATCATGCCCATGTGAGAAAACTTCATATATAACACTTAGCTTGAAAATGGAGTCTTGACTTCCCAATTTGCATTTGATATTTGGTTTGCTTAGGTCGCTTAGCCTGCTCTAGGACGTCACCTTAGTTTTTGTGCCATTTTATCTCCCAAAACCTATCCCATTGTGATGACCAAGTTTGAATGGTAAATTTTCATATATAACACTTGGCCCTGAAGTGGAGTCTTGTTTCACTTACACATGCTTGGCAATCTTACCTACTTGCTCTCTCAACTACCTAAAGTAGATTTAGGGGGTCATTTTGATTTTCATTCATGTTGGGCCTCTGGGACCTATCCCATCATTTATACAACACTCATATGAGTCATTTTCATATTTAACACTTGGTGGTTTGATGACTTTTGGATCCCCATATTGTACTTGCAAGATCTCATTGGTCTTGAGAAAAAACTTACCAAATTCTCAGATTATGTCTCATTGTAGGTGGCTCAAAAGTTTCTAAGTTCATAGACCCAATTAGGTTTCTAAACCCCAATTAGGTCTACCTAGTCCAAAGTTGCACTTTTCTTACCTAATCAAGCTTTGCATTAGCGATTAGGTCTTGTGTGTAAATCCCTAGGTCTCCTAGACCTAATCGGGTTTCAAAACCCAATTAGGTCTAGAGTTTTTTTTTTATTCAATGCCTTTATTAATCATGAAATTTCTTTTGATTAGGTCTTATTTAGCTCTTGGTTGTTGGTCTAGTTGTAATCAAAATCTTCAAGTTTGATTAGTTCTTCATAGGTTGCCAAGGGGATAGTCAATGTTAATTGGGGATCAAATCTTTGATTAGGTCTAGGAAGTCTTGGTTGGCCTCATGTAGTCTTAGTCAAGCTTTAAATCTCAACTAGGTCATAGGTCATTAGGTCTTATTTAGTCAATTATAATCAGGGTTTAGAACCCCAATTAGGTCTAGTCGGTCAGTGGTAGTCCATGTAGTTGTAATTGGGGATATAATCCTTGATTAAGTCTCTAAGGTTAGGTCTAGGATCAATTTTTTCTAATTGGAGATTATTCTCTACTTAGGTCTGGGCATTTGTTCATTACTTTTATAGTGTTAGTTAAGGAATTTTTCCCTGACTGGATCTCAGGGAGCTTTAGGTGTTTCTTGTAGACATAATCAGGAAACAAACCTTGACCAAGTCTACAGTGGGGGGGCTCGAACCCAATGCAATAATACTCAGGGTTAAAAGCTCAATCATAACTGTGAAGTCATAATGGAAAATCTTGTAGTGTCAATCATGGGTCTAGACTCTGATTAGGTCTTGGACCCTTAAATAAATTTTAATTCAAATTTCCCACCATGGACACAATTATAATCAAAGGTTCGAGTGTCGATTAGGTCTGTAGAGCATGCCCAAGGTACCCCTAGTGCTAATTAGATTTTAGAAGCCCAATTAGAACTAGGACTTTTTTAAAATTGCTCATCTTGTTGAAAAAGTGCATGTCAATGACAAATTATAATTTTGGGGTTCATTTTTCCCTGTCAAGTCACCTAGATTGCTTGTCACTCTAGGGGCATAACTTTCACCTCGAGAGTCAATTTTGGAAACCACTTGCATTTCCATAAAACTATTTTCACCCCGATCGCATTGGTCCCACCAATTTTACCCAATCTAGCTTGAGTCAAAAGGTGATCATAACTAAGTTTTTCACATTCTTGTACTTGAATAGATCCACTAAGTGCTTTTTTAGAACTCTTAGTGGCTTTTCAAACATAACTTGGTCCCCATAAAGTCATTTTCAAAATCATCAGAGTTTTTAAAAAGATGAATCTGATGCGAACATCTTGGTTCCTATGGTTTCCCAAAATTCCTCATGTTCAATGATATATTAATGTTTTAAGTTTATAAGTTATTTGTCAAACTTTTAATTGTAAAAAGTAACTTATTTTTTGTCCTTTTGTGGGCTACAATAGAGTAAAAAGGCAAATTGGAAGGATTGGAAAAGTGAAGGATGGTTTTTGGTCAACAATAAATTGAATGAAGAATTAAAAAGTCTCTAAATGGGCCAACCCTAGTCATTGTAAAGGTTGGATTTTTGTTGCTCCAAAACTTTTAGATCCAATCATTTATTTTTTTAGTTTATCATATACCTCTTTTGTAACCCACACATTATATTGGTGGAGTTTTTGTGGATTGATTGTTGTGGATTCTACTCTTGATTATCAACATGGATATTATGATTAATAAAAGGCAATGAAATTTTCTTTACAACTTGTGCATTCAAATGGTGGTTGTGGCTTTCTCTTCATCATTTGTTTCCTATTAAAGCTTGCATCAGTTTTGTTTATGGTTGTGCATTTGCTAATCAGATCACAAATTGATTTATGTGTTCACATGGTCAATAAATCCAAATTTGTCTTCATTTTTGCATGTTTTATCTATTTCCCCCTTCCTTTTGCATTTTTTATCAAATCTATTAAACTAGGGTTTTGTTTGATGACAATATGTTTATGCATGTTTATCTTGATTTATTGTTCTATTTCATTCCTATATTGTTACCACATTGTTGAATGTATTAATGCAAGGGAATAAACACCTAAAATTATCATTTTAACTATTTTACCTTAAACCCTAATTTCTCATTTGGGAAAATATATATGCATACTTATTAATTTTAAATATCTAATTAAAACCTAGTTTAGTAAAACATGAAGTCATAATTACTATCTAATTTGTTTAAAAATTAGAATATTGCTAAAATTAAGTTTTAGATTTAGCACTAATAGGCCCCTTAAATTGGAAGCATCCATAACACACAACTAAGTGAGGCTCAGTGTGTCATGACATGATAGGTATAAACCTTGGGGATGCCTGCCTTATAGGATTTTTTTTAGGAGAAGGTGGATGGGATTCACCACCCCAAGAGCCTAATTTTGGTGAGCCGTGCCAAATGACACATCAACAATTTTGGTGCTAGAAGGAGGGCCACTAGTACAATTAAAACTAAAAAATTTAGCAAAAAACTCAACTTTAACATTTAGGAGTGTTTCCCACACTCATGTATTATACAAGTTAAAATGGAAAATAGATTAATACCTACTAGATCAAAGTTTATTGCTCTGACTTTGAGTTGTTATAGCTCACTAAACACATAAAACCAAGAGTAAACAATGAAAAACCTAAAACTAGACAAATCCACTCAACTTTTAGCTCACCCACGACTATAGTTTCCTTTATCAACCCATTTGATGCCCCTCAAAACCCATCAACGGTGGCTAATCTTACTTGGCTTTGTGGAGGTGGATGCCCTGTGAATGTTCCAAGGCCTGCCCATGACATACCAAAGAATCCTAATAAGTTCTGCCCATAGTACATATATAATGGTATTCAAACTACTAAAGAACATATTAAGGCATTTAAAAATGCTCTTATATAAACTTAGGTTAAACATAAGGATATTATTTGTTTCATATTCCCTTAATCCTCAAGGGAGGTTGCCTATGCTTGGTACCTTGGATTGCCAAACGAGTTTATCACCTTTTGGAATGATCTAGAAATAGTATTTATCAATCACTTTAGGTTGCCCAGTGATCTAGTTATTATGTACCATCACTTTACAGTTACTTGTAGAAAATCAAATGAACTAATGAGTGTCTTCATACACATTTCAACAAATTATATCAATGGTTTAAAGACCCCTACATGTAGACGGAAGGTGGCTGACACCCAAACCTACCTTAAAGCTTTGGACTCCATAATTTCCATGTTTCTTAGAAGATCCTAAATAACACTAGCATCCTTATCTTTGGCCAATAACTAAGCATCAATATTAAGCAATAGATGGTGCCACAAGGTTATAGAGTTAGCCATTTGCCTTCATTGGGTCAACTTTGTGTGTATAATCAAATTATGATGATCAACCAGGCTCTTCATCACAACACACCTTTGATTAATCTAATCCCAAGGATTATGTATGCAATCCCAAATACGATGTACAACCCCATGCCTATGAATTACATGCCTAAATATTAACCTTATATGCCTCCAAATCACATTTTACCATGGGAAAATAATCAATAACTTATTCCTATCATCTACAATAAGATTGCATCCATGTCTAGTATGAGTGGTTATGTTACCTCTACCAGTAACCAACAAGTTGTCCCATCATTTTTAAATAATCAAATACATGTCAATAATGCCCATAACCAAACATGCCCTACTGCCCTTGCATTTCTAAATGTTATTGCACCTGTGGTTAACACACAATCATAAATGGGAAATCAACAAAATGTTAGTGTGAACCATCAAATAGCAAATTTACAGTAAATGGTTCAAAGGTTGATGACCAACATGATCAATTTATGCAGGCAAGTGCTATAATTCACTCACCAAAACATGAATAACCCCATGCAAAATAAACACTTCAACTTTAAAAGAACCAATACACAATGGGGCATGAGGCCCATTAATAGAGGAGTGCCTAGATTGTTTGATAATGTAAACCAAAATAATAATAATAATAATAATGCTTCAAACTCAATGAACCTAACTAATTTAACACAACCCACTTGGTGCAGGTTGCACAACATGGATGATCACACTAAAATTTATTGTGTTGAGTTCATCCTAGCCTCAAATATATTTGAAAAGGATATGGACACCCTAGAGATAGTGCCTACACCTGACAATAATAACTCTAATCAAGGCAATGGAAACCCTATAATAGCTCTAGTCTTGGAGACTTATGAATTCCCATTCGAGAGTGATAATGAGCCTAAAGATAATTTAAATGAGTTCCATGCACTTAAAAAAATCCAAAGAGGAAACAATTACCAGTTGAGGAGTAAATGTCAAGGTTCATTGACTATGTCTACTCCTCTAAACAACACTCAAGTTCCACATGATGAGAACTCGATCAACAACCTATTTCCACTTAAGGGTCCCAACATGTCTTATCAACCTAAGAAAAAATTTACACCTTTTTAAACTAACAAACCAATGGAACTAAGCAAACATGGATATAACATTGTAGATGACCTGAAGAGAACTAAGGCCAATATAACAATGTTTGATTTGCTCCAGATTTCTAACCAGGAAGACTTATTAATAAAAGAATTATATGCTACTAAATAAAAATAATATAATAAGACAATTGATGCCCACATTACAATATACAAAGAGAAAATTGAAACTCCTCCTTTCCTCCTAACAATCCATGTTTTTGGAAAAAACTTACATAATTATTTGGTAGACTCAGGTGCCTCTGACAACATGATGCAATATATAGTTTGACAGCAATTGGGTTTGAATTTTGCAAAGTCAAATAGAAAGGTTATCTCATTGGGCAAATAAGAGGTTAAGGTTGTTGGCGAGTTGAGCCACATTCACATGCAGTTGGCATTCAATCTTAGGGTTAAATAATTTATTGATATTCAGGTAGTGGATATACCTGATGCTTATGGTATACATGGTAGCCTAATTCTCTCACATGTGGCTCCAAAATTGACTCAGATCAAAATCAAATGTGGGCCAAAACTGACTCACATGATCATAGAGTATAACAAAATAAAAGAAATTTGGTATGGAGAGTCTGAACTTAGGGTCTATCCATTTGATAAAGAAGTAACAAATCATGAAAACCTCTCCATTAACATGTTTTCTATGAAATAAAATTTAGAATTTAAGGAAGTATATTAGCTAGATGAGGTGGATATCCTCTATGCACTTGAGATACCTTCATTTCAAAGTGCTACAATAATGTATGAAGATGTGAAACAATCTAATCCAAGTGAAAATAAAGGACTTACAAGCTCTTCATATGAGAAAATAACCATCTTGTAGAACCCAATACCTGCTTCTACCACTAAGGATATAACCAAAAGGTCCTTATCAGTTGAGAAACCAAACATGTGCCCATTAGAGGTTGAGAAAACAAATGAAGATGTCAACATAACAGCAGCACCTACTCATCAAAATCCTACATACACAACTAAAAATGACTTGTGGATTATGAAATTCAATGGCTCTAAGTCTAAGAGTGGGTGTGGTGTAAGTGTTGAGCTTATTAACCCATAAGGGAAGTCATGCTTAGCTACATTTAGCCTACACTTTGCTTACACTAATAATGTAGTTAAATATGAGGCACAAGTTCATGGTCTCCAATTTTCTTTAAAGAAGAAAGTTAAGAATCTCAAACTACTTGGTGACTCAAAATTGGTGGTCAAACAAGTAAAATGCCAATGCGCTTATTGTTAGCTATCCAGATCACACCCAATAGAGGTTAGATTTGTTTAAGTCTGACCCATACCTGTACTAACATAGGAATGATCTAAAGGCTATGGGATGCCTATATTTAGATTAGACCTCTACGAATTTTAATGAGGCTAGCTCCTCTGATGCATCACACAACTCATTTATGCCTACAAAATGTTGGGGTGAAAAGGGAGAGAGAAACAACTAAAAAGGAGATCCTAAACTAATGGTGGTGATGCACCTAAAAGATTGTTCATCCACTCATATTTGCTCCTCCAAAACACTAGAGAGGTAGAAACAAATGATGAGATCTATGACTCCAAATGCTTGTCATACATTAATATTTCATGAAGAGGTTCATTAAGTGAGGAAAACCTAAGAGAGGTGATGGGGAGGCCTAGTTCAAGGCACTAATATAGTCAATATGTCCACTATTGGCTTCAATCAAATGACATTAAACATTAAACATGACCTGCATAACCAGACTATCTACCAACTAGGTGAGATCAGGACTTGGCAAGGGAGAAATTTGTACCCCTTATACCAATCAAACTAACATGAACACACTAGGCTAATATAATGAAATCTGAAAATAGTCAACTTATTTATCTCAAGAGGTTACAAGGCTCAATCTTGGCAGAGTCTAGTCGTGCCCAAGAGAGGGATGCAGATCAATAGCTCAAAGGCTATATTTATAGAAAAGGTGAGCAAGAGAGAGGGATTTTTGGTGCTCAAAAGGGAATCAAATGAGCTCAAATCCATTTGAAATGTTGTTACAATTGCCTCCACAAATTAAGCTCATTCAAACCCTTTTGATTGATTCAAGTTGCCTCAAGTGGTTGCACAATTACACTGATGTCCCCTCTTGTTGAAACAGTAAAGTCAAGTTGCTTTGATCTTTGTTCTGCCATCATGCAATTATAATGACCAAGCTATACTGTTAGAATCTTGTCTTATTGATAATTATTCTTAACTAGTTCATCATGACGTACACAGTGAAGAAAAGAGGTCCTTGTCATGCAATTTGGTCTTGGAGATGAACTTTTGGGGTCCACCTGTATGTCTTCGTGGAACCCTTTGAAATGTTAGTTCCTTCTTCTAGTAATGGCAAATACAATCAAATAAAAATCCCTCTATGATGCAAACATACGAGCCAGAGCTCCATATTTAGCCCCATGGGTGGTCCCTTTATGTTTTTCATACTTTATTGCATGGATTATGGCATTTCAAAGGCATTTGATCAATATTTAATCATGGCAAGATGACCCTACAATACCTATGTTTTCTCTCGTCAAAAAATTGGCCTTAGCTTCTTGACCTTCATTTTAATTGGTCATCGATATTTGATCTAGATCCTTGATTCATTGACCAATCTCTCTCTATTGATCTTGATTTATACAATTAAGTGCCAACCATTGATCTTGCCCCTTGACTTGTCAACCATGTCCCAACTTATGCTATGTGGTAGGCTTGCATTTGATTTTAGGATCTGACATTAGTCTACCAACCTCATGAACTTACACCATTTGTCAATCTCTTGACCTCTCTGACTTTTTGACTCATCTTACATCATTAGATCAGGATGTACAATGTAACACTGATTATTATATCAACTAAGACCCATTGCTTGAAATTTAATGGCTACTTCATGAGTTTAAAAATAATGTCCTCACTCTCATTAAATGATGTTCATGCGACCATCATTGATGTTAGCAGGACTGTCAAATTTAAGATCAATAGGATTTATTTTGCTCGAGTTTAAACTTGGCATTAGTGTGAACATCATTTGATATCCCACAGATCATCAAATTTAGACTCCAATGGATTTTTGTAGTGGCTTAAGGTTGATGTATGCATGAACGTATCCCATTATTTGATTGACTTTGAAGATTTATAACTTGAGCCAGAAAGCTTGCACAAACTTGAAACTTTCAGAGCATGTTCCTAGCATGTAGATCTGTAATTGTGCATGATCTACTAGTCGCATGAGGCTTCTGAGTGAAGATATTAAATGCACAATTTGGCTGGTCCATTTTCTCCTACATGACGTCCTGGTGATGGTCTGGTAAAAAAAGGCTAAGTATGGAAACTTAGCGAATTCTATCTAAGGAGCCAACTTTGAACATGCATAAATCTTGTTTTGCATGAATGCATGACCTGAAAATTAGCGCATATGTTTTTGGGATTAAAATGAACAAACCCATATGATCATTTTCTCCTGAAATTGCCACATGTGTGAAATATAACACTAACAAACTACCTACTTAAAATTTTAGCCACTTGACTCCAAATGTCCAAATGAACACAATGAAGAACTAGAGAATACTAGGAGATTTCTAAGTCATTCTAAACACTTTTGACATCCCATGGGGTCTTTGCAACTCTAGTCCTATCCTTGGAAATTGACAAATTACACTTTAAGTAAACTTAAATTCAAAAGCTTTACAAGCTGCATGATCCCTTAGGTCTTTTCATTCCATCCAGAACTTGCTTAGCTCTTGCTCCATTTTTTATCTTTTGGACACTACATTACATCCAAGCAGAAGCTTGATATGTGGGCCAAAATGACCAACACTTATAATGATAAGAATTTATTCAAATACCGTAGCAGGGTATGAAATTTAATAGAAATTTTTGATGCATTTAATATTCAAACATTGCACCGATGAGATGTGGGTGAGTTGGTAAGGTGACTTGGTTGATTCAAGCACCACCCAAGTTCAAATCTTATTTTGGTATCAAAGGTCATTTGTGGCCAATTGTTGGTATTCTTAGGCCGATTATGGTCTTTCATTGGTATTATCAAGCTGATTGTGGTTGTTGTTGGTAATTCAAGTACTTGTGATAGAGGATAACTTGTAGATTTGGGCCCCCAATTATGTCACAGACCAATTGGAGATTTGGTCTAAAATCAAATACAATAAGGATCCCACCAAAACAAGTATCTATCAAAAAAATATTCAAACATTGCCTCGTAGAATAAATTATATGTTATATGCATTAACAACTACTACAAGTAATTTAGAACCTATAGCTAACTCCAAGTTAAGAAGATTCTTAGTAGATTTAGTCTCTACTCCTTTTATTCCTGATAATATAAGGAACTTCCATATATTCAACGATGATCAACATATCTTTGACTTCATCACCAAGATGAAAGTATCTGAGTCTCAAATTATAGATGAAGATGATAGATAAGAGTTTGAACTGGACAAGGAAAGCGTGATCATTTTGAAAACCACTAGTCTACTAAATGGGATGGTCTCACTAGAATGGTTATTTGACATGGACTATCAAGGTGAAAAATAAAAATCAGCCCCTACTAAAGGTATGCTACACTAGCATTATAATTTGGGTAATGCCAATGAAATCTTATAAATAGTGAACAACTCTCAAATGATGTTATTTCTTGACAACTATTCGGGCTACAATTAGGTAATGGTTAACTGTGAGGACCAAATCAAGATAATTTTCACAACAAAGTCAAGGACATTCACATATAAAATATGTCATTCGAACTATCAACGTGGGCGCTACTTTCTAGTGTGCTATGTATACTACATTTAAGGATCTTATTGCCAAATGCATTATTATATACATAGATGACTTAACTATATTGTCCAAGAACTAGGAAGACCACAAGAAATACTTCAGAGTAGTATTGCAGAGGTGCAAAGATCATAAAATCTTCCTAAACCTAAAGAAGTGCATATTTGGGGTCACATAGGGTAAGTTACTAGGTCACATCATCTTAGAATGAGGCATATCCATAGACCCAGAGAGTGGAGTCAATTCTAAAAATTCCATTACTTGGTAGTAGAAAGGAATTGAAGTCATTCTTCGACAAAATCAACTTTGTTAGGAAGTTCATTTTGGGCTTTACAAAGATAGTCTAACCACTAAATAACATGCTAAAGAAAGATGTTAAGTTTGAATGGATAACTGAAGCACAAGTGAATTTTGCTCAAATCAAGACAACAATTGTAAATACACCAGTACATATAGTCCAACCACTATATGTAGCCTTTCTACATCTATTTGTTCACTTCTAAACACTCAAGTGATGTTGTCTTAACACATAAGAAAAAACTCAGAGATGAGAGACCTATCTCATTCATGATTTATTTGCTCTGCAATGTTGAACTAAGGTATTCAACTATCAACAGACAAGATTTTGTCTTAATCAAATTAGTTAAAAAGTTTAGACACTACATTATCTACAATAAGGTATTTACTATTGTGCCTAACTCGGCCATAAAGGCCATATGAATGCAAAATGAGTTGGTTGAACAAAGAAGCAAGTGATTTACCATTCTCTAAGAGTTCAACCTAGAAATACAACTAATGAAAATTATAATAGGTCGACACAGTAAAGCCATGGTTGAAGTAGACCCACATATCATTTTCCAATAATACACAATGCAAGATATCACAAATGATGATTGGTACTAGGATGTAGTCTACTATTTACTCAATAATGAATGCCCAAGTCATCTAGATATTACTTAGAGAAGATCCTTTTTCCTAAAAATTAGTAACTTCATGATCAAATTAGGCATGCTATATGTGAAAAATCATGAAGGCATATATCTAAGATGCCTAAATAAATAAGAAGCAGCTAAAGTACTCAATTATTTCTATGGCAAATATGGAACTGGTCATGGATCAGGGAGTGTTACACCCCTCTAAATACTCAAAGTAGGTTATTATTGACTACATGTTTTTAAAGATGCTCATGCTCACATCTAGAGTTGTCATACCCACCAAGTTACCATGCATAGGGAACACACCCCTGTCATGCCATTACAGCTTATTTTAAGGTCTAACCATTCACAAAATGGGGATTGGACTTAGTTGGAGCAATCAATGTTAATTCCTCCACATGACATAAGTTCATCCTTATGATAATTTATTATTGTACCCATTAGACTAAAGCTCAAGCAATCAAAAATTGCACAACTGATATGGTAATCAACTTTCTAGAAGATCATATCATCACTAGGTTTGGGATGCCTACCACTCTGGTATGTGATGACGGTCCCACTTTTTCTTCTCTCTAATTTACTGAATGGGCTTACGAAAATCATGTAATCCTTAAGTTATCTTTTAATTATTTCCCATAAGGTAACGGGTTAGCTAAATCAACGAATAAGAATTTTCTTGATGTAATTAAGAAAGTCTTGGAAAAGAACCCTCGGGACTTGCATAATGTTTTGAAATTTTTATTGTGATCTGATATGACTAGAATTAAGTCAACCCTAGGCACATCATTGTTCCATCTTGTTTATGAACAATACCCAATCCTTCTATTTAACCCGAGTATCTCCACATTATAGTTTATGAGAGACTACCTAAAAACTAATGATAATATAGAAGCTCACCTCCTTAAATTGATACAATTAAAAGAAAAGTGTGATGCAGCCCTATAGCACTTTAGAAAACACCAAGGAGTTATCAAATGTTGGTTTGACAAATGAGCCAAAGTAAATTCTTTTTGGATCTTTGATTTAGTTTTTCTCTAGGACAAAGCTCACGAGAAAAGGGACAATACAATAAATTAGATGCCTTGTGGTTGGCTCCTTATCAAATCTCCAAAATCCTAGGCAAGAATGCATTCTGCTTGAGGTGTCTAACTAGTGAGGATGTCCCATTCTAGGATTTAATTAACATGGTAAGTCTTGTAAATAATTTCTCTTTCCCTTTCCTTCTTTGTTTCTTTATTTTTTACCTACTAAGTTTAGTTTGCTTTTCTTATTTTTCTCATTTTTCATTATCAGTCTAGCCTCATTGCTTATCTCTTTTTGGTTTGAACCATCTACTTTACCCTATAGGTTTCCTTGTTTGTCAAAAAATGAATGATAGAAGGCCTATACATAGGTAGCACAAATGACATGTTGGTGCATAAGTACTCTGAGTAGTCTATAGTGTTAGATTCAGTTTTTGAATCAGTTTCAAAAGATTGAGCTATTATGTGTGTTCTAATTTTGTTTGTGTTGGGTTAAGTTTGGGTAAACTATTCAGATGATGAAGACATTCTATCGAAACCAAACATAAAAATCACATCTTAATGGTTTCTAGGTTTACATGGATGAACCTATCATAGTGAAGATCTAAGGTGAAAAATCTATAATTTTGCCTTTCGCTTGCCACAGTGGTCCCCAACCTAGAATTGAGATACTAAGAAAAGAAAGATAAAAGATAAAACAAGAAAATTAAAAAAAAAATCAATTTTAATAAAATTCAATTTTGGGTGATTCAAGTAACCTCTATTGAGGCTATAAATGCTTGGTCGATAGTAGAGCAAGGCCTTGAGTGGGACCAGAGACAACTCTATCAGGGCTATGGACACCTGAATAATATTGGAGTAATGTCAAGGCAAGCATTCTCAAAGTAGGATTCACCAGCTTGATGATTGGATCCATAGTAATTAGTCCTTACAGGTTTTGATAAGTAGTAATTTAATTCATTCACACACACCAAGTCAATGAGAATGTTTGATTTGGTCCTCTAGTCATTGTCATCCTCTCCTTTCTTAAATCCATTCATGTTTCATGCCTAATCTCATCCATAGATTTTTGGTTTATGGACACGTTTCTATCATTTCAAAATACTTAGGATTATTTTTCAATAGAGTCACATTTTTTCTATTTGCTCAACACTCCTTAATTATTCCAAGAATCAAGGAACCTCTTTTTATTTTTGTAGCCACTCCATTTGCATTTATGGTTTGTTGGTATTAGCACTCTCAAGTTTCCTTAGTGGTTTGTCTTGATTTACATGCCAAATCAAGACCCAAAACCATCACCATTAGAAATACCACATTTAAATGAGAAAACTTCATATGTAACACTTAGCATGAAAGTGGAGTCTTGACCTCCCAATTTGCATTTAATACCTGGCTTGCTTAAGCCTCTTAGCCTGCTTTAAGAGGTCACCTCAGTTTTCATGCCATTTTGGGTCCTAAAACTTTTCATGCCATTTTAGGTCTTAAAACCTATCCCATTTTGATAACCAAGTCTGAATGGTAAAGTTTCATACATAACACTTAGCCCCAGAGTGGAGTCTTGTTGCACTTATGTATGCTTGACAATATTGCTTGCTTGTTATCTCAGCTCTATACAGCTACTTCGAGGTATGATTTTCATTTTCATGCCTATTAGGCCTCTAATACCTATCCCATATTTTCAACCATGCTCATGTAAGTCATTTTCATATTTAACACTGATGGTTTGATGAATTATGGATCCCCATATTATACTTGTAAGATCTTAGCAGTTTCAAGAAAAAACTTGCCAAATTATCTGATTAGGTCTGGTTGTAGGTGGCTCAAACTTTTCTAAGTCCATATACCTAATCAGGTTTCTAAACCCCAATTAGGTGTGCTTAGTCCAAAATTACACTTTCCTTACCTAATTGGACTTTACATTCGCAATTAGGTCTTGCATGGAAATCTCTAGGTCTCCTAGACCTAATCGGGTTTCAAAACCCAATTAGGTCTAGAGTTTGTATGTTTGTTTAACACCTTTGTTAATCATGAAAATTATTCTGATTATGTTTTGTTTAGTGCTTAGGTGTTGGTCTAGTTTTAATTAGAATCTTCAAGTTTGATTAGGTCTTCATAGGTTACCGAAGGGGTAACCAGTGTTAATCAGGGATTTGATTAGGTTTAGGGAGCCTCTATTAACATCGAGTATTGTTAGTCAGGACTTAAAGCTTGACTAGGTCATAGGTCACCAAGTCTTGGTCAGTCAGTTATAGTCAGGGTTTAAAACCTCGACTAGGTCTAGTTGATCAGTGGGAGTATACATAGTTATAATTGAGGATATAATTCCCAATTAGATCTCTAGGGTTAGGTCTAGGGTTGGTTTTTGCTAATCAAAGATTATTATCCTATTAGGTTTGAACATTTGGGTGTTGGTTTAATAGTGTTAGTCAGGGGATTTTTTCTCGACTAGGTCGCGAAGAGCCTTAGGCATTCCCTATAAACCTAATCAGGGAACAAACCAAGATCAGGTCTATGGTGGGGGGCTCGAGCCCAGGCTAGTATTACTCGGGGATAAAACCCTGATCACAATAGTGAAGTCATAATGTAGAAGCCCATAGTGTTAATCAGGGTTCCAGACCCTAATTAGGTCTTGAAACCTAATTAAATCTGAATTTGAATTTATTGGCTTAGACACATAGTTGTAATTAGAGGTTTAAGCATTGATCAGGTTTGCAGATCATGCTAAAGGTACCCCTAGTGCTAATCGGGCTTCATAAGCCCAATTAGAACTAATATTTTTTTAAAAATTGGTCATCTTGTCAAAAAAGTGCATGTCAACAATAAATTAGAATCCCAATGTCCATTTTTCCTCATCAAGTTGCCTAGATTACTTGTCACTTTAGGGGGCATAACTTTGGCCTTAGAAATCAGTTTTGGAAACTGCTTACACTACCAGAAAGCTCTTTCACCCTAATCATGTTGGTCCCACCAATTTTACCTAAGTTGGTCTAAGTTGAAAGTTGTTCATAATTGAGTTTTGTGCATTCCTGAACCTAAATAGGTCTATTAAGTGCCTTTTTATACCTCCTAACAATTTTTCAATAGTAACTTGGTTTCCATAAACCCATTTTCAAAATTGTTATAGTCATTAGAAATATGAATCTAATGCAGGCATTTTGATGCCTTCAGTTTCCCAAAATTATTCACATGTAATGAGAATTTAATATTTTAAGTTTATAAGTTTCCTGTAGAGCTTTTAATTGCAAAAAGTAACTTGTTTTTTGTCTTTTTGTAGGCTAAAATGGAGAAAAAAGGCAAAGTGACGGGATTGGAAAAGTGAAGGATGGATTTTGGTGGGAAATGAAATGAATAAAGAATTATAAAGTCTATAAATATGCCAACCCTGGTCATTTTAAGGGTTGGCTTTTTGTTGTTCCAAAACACTTGAATCCAATTGCTTGTTTTTCAGTTTATTTTATCCCTTTTTTGTAACCCTATTGTTATGATGGTATATTTTTGGTGGATTGATCATTATGGATTATTCTCTTGATTTTCAACATGGATATTATTAATAGAAGATAGTGAAATTTTACTTACAACTTGTGATTTCAAATGGTGGTTGTGGCTTTTTTTCATCGTATGCTTCCCATTGAAGCTTGCATTAGGTTTGTTTGTGGTGGTGCATTTGCTAATCAAACCATGGATTGTTTTGTATGTTCAAATGGTCAAGAATTTTGGATTTGTCTTCATTACTACAAGTTTTATCTCTTTCCTCCTTTCCTTTTGCATTTTTTTATCAAATTTGTTAAACTAGGGTTATGTTTGATAGCAATCTGTTTGTGCATGCTAATCTCTATTACTTATTCTATTTCATTCCTATATTGTTTTCACATTTTTGAATGTATCAATGTGAGGGAATGAACACCTAAAATTAGTATTGTTATCTATTTTTACCTTAAACCCTAATTTCTCATTTCAATAAATATATGTGCATGCTTTGTTGTTTACAATATCTAATTAGAACCTAGTTGAGTAAAACACAAAGCCGTAATTAATATTTAATTTGTTTAAGGATCAAAACACCATTAAAATTAAGTTTTATATTTCACACAAATTGGAACCATCTACAATGCACAACTGAGTGAGGATCAGTGTGTCATGACCTAGTAGATATAGACCTTGGGAAGACTTGCCTCATGGGACTCCTTTCAAGAGAGGTTGGATAGGTTTTACCACCTCGAGAGCTTAATATTAGAAATCATGCTAAATGACACATCAACAAACACATGATTACATAATACCCCATGTTTTTCATAGTACATCAGTATTACATGTTCACAAAAGACCTAATAGTTGTCAAACGTTTACCTAATAATAGTGTAAAGTAGCTCGTCACATCATGACATGTAAGATTTAAAACTAGTAGATACACACTATATACCATATTTATAACACATAATAACTATTAGATCAATCTATTTTTAAATGCTTTTCAAACACATTATTTTAAATCAATTCAAAGTATGACTTTCCCTCCACTTAAACCTTTCAAATAAAAAATGTGAGCTGGGAAGATCATGGGCTTCATGTTGATTGTAACTTTTTTTCCTACACAACATCTACATGGAAGTGTGAACCCTAAAACTTAGGGTGCTCCACCACTTTCTCCCTTCACCTACAAGGCTAATATGGAATGATTATGCCCTCTCTCCTCTCACCCATATATTTTTATTTTTATTTTTAGAATGTGAGGGTAATGTTTTGTATTGGGAGTTTTTTAGAATATTTACAAAACGAGGGAATAGCTACATCTTATTTGGATCTTAAGTCAAATTTATTAGTTAGAACACTTTGTTTATTACCTCATTTTCGTCTCTCTCAATGTGTGGAAATTATACTGATTTTAGCTTAGTGCACAACCATTTTAGTTTATTTAAATATTTTTCTTATTCTCTAAACCCTAGTTGCCTTGCCTTTCATTGAATTTAATTATAATTTGGGAATATCCTTCTATGATCACTTCCTCCCAACACTTTAGAACCACTAACTAAAATCCTTTCAAGAGTGCCACCATTTTTGGACTATTGTTAGCATCTATTAATGTCTATAGATTATACCATCATTTGTTGACCACAATGATCTCCAAAGATATTGGTTCTACATAGTTTTAAGGTTCCTTTTATAGCCACCAACCTCGTCAAAATTTTATTTTATTTGTCCTAGATAATAAGGTATCAAGTTTTTTCCTATTATCTTTCTTTTCCCCTCCATTTTTGAATTAATTATATTGTTTATTCTATTCCAATCAAGCTTTAAAAACCTCTACTTAAGAGAGGTTACAATAAATTAAAAAATTGTAAGTGCCTTACCAAACACCTTGTATGGTTTTTTCATTTGGGATTATATTTACGAGTTAATTGATTTGAGTAATCCCTTTATCAAAGGTTTTTTTCATCAAAATTTTATCATTCACAATTTTAAAAATTATATGACTAGAAAGAAAATACCATCTTCCACAAGATTGTTACACAGGTAAAAATCCTCTCTCTTGTAACCAAGTGTAGGCCCTTTAATGCATGAACATCATCAAAAACTTTGTAAATTTGGTCTTAATAAGTTTATTAGAGTGTGTTTATATGTTATAATATTTTTTATGCTTCATCACCCTTTATTAGTAGTCATTTTGGCCTAAAACTTAATTTCCCACCAAAATGCAAAGTTTGAAAATTTGAGTTTGATTTCAATGGTTTGAGGGGTTTAATAAATTTTGTAAGGTCTATGTTGGTATGTGAGGGACTTTGATGGTCAAATGATATGTTTTAAATGTTATATAATCTTTATTTCCAATTGTGCAAGTTGATAAGGAGAAACTCAACATAGGAAGATGACTAGGAAAGCTTGTTAAAGAGCTCAAAAGTGGCTAAGAAGATCTTGTTGACTAAAACCAACCACAAAATAATATTATGAACTTTTTAAAATATTATCAAGATTGAATCAACTCCATAGGATTCTACTAAATATATATAAATAAGGACTAAGATGCAGAGGTGGATGAATAAGAGTGGTGGTTGCAGGTTTTGGGTAAAAAGTAGAAGAAATGAATAGGGGTATGCATATGTATTTGAAGATATTTAAATAAATGAAGGTGTTATTGTGACTTTCATTAATGATTAAGATCATGTTCTTTAATTTTTATATTTTTTTATAATCTTATGATGAAGTTATAACTTTCAAGTTGAAGATAGGGTTCCTAAGAGACACAGCTTGATATAATACGTGTAATTCTACATACTTTTTGTATTATTAATCTTTAAGAGTAAAAAAAAGAGGTAAAGAAACTTGTATATGTATTGTTTAAGGTTAAAAAAAACCCTTACAAGCTTTAAAATATTGAAATCTTAATAAATTCTTGTATTTGATATGTATACCTAGTTTTTTACTATAACAATCTAAAGAAAAGACAGTTCCTTGCCATTTTTAGGATTGTTTATGGCTAAATGATGATTGTATAAGTAAAGAGGTGTGTATAGACTCAATTGAACCCAAGAAGACTTTTTGATAGTCTTTAAAATTTTAAAAATCCAATTTGTAAGCTCTTGAGTCTAAGTTTATACGACTATGTGACAGTCAAATAGAAAATTTGTCTTTTCAATCATTTAAGAATTGTTCAAACTCTAATGGTCATTATGGAGCCAATACATACGTGTGAGAGTCTTAAGCACATTGAAAATATTTTTAACCAAGTCTAAAATGTGAGATTTTCCTTTTTGTTTATTCTCAGATCTGTAGATAAAAAGTAAGCCCTAACTACGATTTTGATGATGTAAACTCTTAATATCTTGAGAATGAGCCATAGGAATGTTATGAAATTTTATGAAGATTTGTATTAGGTTGTATTCTAACCAATTTGTCTTTTCAATAATTTAAGAATTGTTGAAACTTTAAGGGTCATTGTGAAGCCAAGATATAAGTGTGAGTCTTAAACACGTTGAAAATAGTTTTAACCAAGTTAAAAACATGAGATTTCCCTTTTTGTTTGCTCTCAGGGCTATAAATAAATAGTAATCCCTAACTAGGGTTTTGATGATGTAAACTTTGTTGGCAATTTGAGTGTCATGGTGTATAAGGAGATTACTATCTATAATATTGGCATTGATGTCAAATGATGAATGTTCTATCAAGCACTAATGACAAACGTGTTGAGTTGAACAGATCAATTGTAGAGTCCTCATGGAGATTATATGTGCAGCTTGGATTCCTAGAAATATATATGAATGCCTCTGTCAGTTTGTTAAGTATGGCTTAGTGCACAGTTTGTTGGTGACTACATTTGCATATATGGCAAGATCTGGAGGAAACAATCACACTAGGCTACTCAGGGTTGTGCCTATTCCTTGTGGTATAATTTCTAAGTCATGTAGATGGAAGAAGCAAAAGTTATGCAAGTGCAAAGTAGGACTCCCAGGGAATTGAACGGTGTTTGAACACTTAGTCGATTTTACAAGCTTGGGAATTCTATCAAAAAAGTGTCTTGGAGAATTCTCTCATAAATATTAGTTGAGTCAATTCTTTCATAAATATTGGTTAACTCAATTCTTTCAGAAATATTGGTTAAGTCAATTCTTTGGTTAAATTAATTCTTTTAAAAATATTGGTTAAGTTAATTCTTTTGGAAATATTGATTAAGTCACTTTTTTTGAAAATATTGGTTAAGTGAATTCTTTCAAAAATATTGGTGAAGATAATTCTTTCAGAACAATTGTCCTGAAGGAAAGTCCCGAAAGAAATGATCTGATCAAAGTTATCGAAGTGTATTTTTACAAAATGCCAAAGGGTAAGTGGACCTTTACAAAAATGTTGAAGGGTATTTTGCAAAAGGTCGAAGGGTATGTGGACCTTTACAAAAAATTTGAAGGGTAAGTAGACATTTACAAAAAGCCAAAGGGTATTTTTCAAAAGGCCGAAGGGTATGTGGACCTTTTCAAAAAGCTGAAGGATACATTTGTAAAGTGTCAAAGGGTATGTGGACCTTTACAAAAATCTGAAGGGTACATTTACAAAGTCCTGAAGGGAATTGTCCTACACAGAAGTTTTGAAAGAAAAAAGTAAAAAAATGAAGGGCATTTTGAAACTCTCATAAGGCACTTAGATATTTTGTCAAGCAAATTATCCCAAAAGGCACGTTGGCAAAAAGCCTATGGAAATTGTCCTGAAGGGTACCTTGATAAAAATCTCATAAAAATTATCCTAAAGAAGCACCTTGATAAAAAACCCGCAACAATGTATTCGAAGGGTAGTCCAAAGGAAGAAGGGACACTTGTAGAGTTTCTAAAGGACACTTGAAAGCACCAAAGGACAATTGTAGAGGATATAAGGCTAGTTTAAAAAATCTGAAAGGCTTCCATGATAAACTCCCAAGAGCATATAGACAAAGATAAAGTTTGAGCATATCTAAGACAATCAAAAGGAGAGAAAGTGAACCAATCATATAAGAAATATCAAGATGCGAGAAAGAGCTTGACGATTAATACAAGAGAGATCGATGGTTTTGTTTCAAAAGTGTAAATATCTGATGATTCAAGATAGACAGTAAATGGCACAAAAGACAAGATGAATAATCCTCATTTAAAGACATGACCAGATAAACAGTAAGCTCAAAAAGTCTACACAGAGCCCAAAATTGATCAATCCAACCAATCAATCATCAATTAAGGAAATGGTGCAATAATGACCTGAATCTAGTAGTTACCAAACATAGTAAATAGACTTGACCATTGCAATGTAATGCATGAACCAAGACACAAAAACCGTATAAGTTAAAGTTGCATTGAATGAGAACCGATTAAGTGTAGTTCAAGTATGAATGCAATTGGAAACATGAAACCCTAAGAGACATATGCATTGTCTATACACGACATCAAAAACATTGTTCTGTTGTTGCTGCTGCCATCACAATTTTGAGAGTGAGTCAAAGTCTATCGATAAGAGACATATGCAGATACAGTAAAAAAGGCAAAATAAAAAGGGGGAATGAAGCGTCTTTAAATAGAACATATCCAAACATACATAGATAATGAAAAAGGTTGTTGATAAGAGACATATGCAGATAGAGAAAAAGGCAGAGATAAATAAAAGGGAAAGAAGTGTGTCTAAACAAAATATATCTAGATGTATGCAAACATAGAGTGAAAGTCAGAGGGACAAAGATTGAGAAAATCGGAAGAAAGGGCACGTAGAGAATGTGCAAAGACCAAGCAGATAGGAAGAAAGAGCACATAAAGAATGTACAAAGAGGTAAAAACACATAGAGAATTACCAGAGAGTGGGGCAAAGAGGAAGAAAGGGCACACATAGAATGTGCAGAGATTGAGTAGAGAAGAAGAATAGGCATACATAGAATAAGCCAAGAGTGAGCAGTTATAAACTAGACTTGTAACAAAGAAACTAAATTGGATTCATTTATGAATCTATCTCATATGTTAGAGTTGTAGCTCCATAGTTTTGATTGGTTGGTATCATCAGACAAATTAAGTTGATGCTCAGTTAGGGGATTAGAGTCTCCTTAGGGTCTATGCCCTTAAATCTTGTAACCAATAAGGTTAAACTAAGTTAGTGCTCAATTAGGGGATTGGTGTCTCCTAAGGATAGGTGTCCTTGAATGTAACTAGTGTGGTTTTGCCAATGAGGTCATTTAACTGTAAGGATGGATTAGAATAGTAGATTATAGCAGTTATTCTCATCGTGGTTTTTCCCTTTGGGTTTTCTACATATGAATCTAGTGTATTATAGTTTTGTGTGTGTGTGTGTGTGATCTTTGCATCTATTTTTTATATGCATATGTTTTAGTATCTTCTTTAAAAAGTTAAAGAACTAGTTTTTAGCTGATATACTGATTCACACCCCCTCTCAGTAGATAGTTGTGTTCAACAATTGGTATCAGAGCCTAGGGTTCCTTAGGAAGAATCTTAATCAGCTTAGGTATATCTTGGTTAGTGAACACAATGGTTAGTCATGAAGGATCCTCCTCAAAAAAAGCACCACTCTTGATGTATCTAACTATGCATTCTGGAGCATATGAATGGAAACATATATGCCCTCATTAGGATTTGATGTATGGATGTCTGTAGTAAATGGATATACAACTCTTGCTATAGCTCCTACTAATTAGGCTACCAAGAAGGCATATGAAAACAATGCCAAGACAAAGAATGCTATTATTTGTGGACTGTCAAACTTAGAGTTTGTCAAAGTTATGCATTGTCAAAGTGCAAAAGACATCTGGAACAAGTTAAAGAGGATCCATGAAGGAGATGACAAGGTGACACAAGCCAAGATACAAACATACAAAGGATAGTTCGAGAGCCTCAAGATGAGTGAGCAACAGAAGATTGCAGACTACCTCCTCAGGGTACATGAGATTGTGAATGCTATTAGAGGACTTGGAGAAACAATAGAAGAGTCAACTATTGTCAAGAAGGTTTTGAGATCTCTACCATCAAGATATGACTCTAAAATATTTGTAATAGAAGAATCAAGATATTTGGACAAGGTCACAGTAGATGAGCTACATGCAACCTTCACTACCTATGATATGAGAATGGGTGATACAGGTTCTTCCAAAAGAGAAATTGCATTCAAAGTTTTCAAACAGACAAAAGAAGAAGAGGCATCTACATTGCGATTTGAGAATGCAAATGAGGAAGTTGCCAACTTTGTTAAAATATTGAAAAGAGGATCTAGAAAATACAAAGGTAAGTTACCCTTAAAATGTTTAAACTGTGGTAGAATAGGACATTTTACTGCCAAATGTCACTATAAAAAAAGAGTGATTCTAAGCAAGAAGAGGACGATACAAGATTAAAGCCTAACCACTCCCAAAGAAAGAACTCCAAGAACAAGAAAGGTCTATACACAAAGGAATACAATGACTCGATGGAATACAGTGAGAGTTCAGATGATGACTATGATTGTGCCTTTGTAGCAAAGGGAAATGAATCTCTGTTCATGGCAATAAAATAAAGCTCAAAAGATTCAAATCAAGATGATGATGAAGACTGGGATGTAGAAGAGGAAGAAGTAGATCTGGAAGGAGAACTCATTTGTGCCCTAAATGAGATTGATAGTATGAGGAAAGAAAACTCAAAATAACAAAAGATTAGACAAAAGGAAATTGAAAATCTATCCAAGAATCTTAAAGAGTCTGATCAGATGGTGGTGAGCGTATAGACTCAAATTGAGGAGCTCAAAAGAATAGAAGATGTAGTCAAGATTTAACTACACCTCAAGTCTATTGAATGTATGAAGTTAGAGGCATAAATGGTTGCCTTGAGAAAGGAGCTTGAGAAGGTTAAAGAGCAAATTGACAAAGGTCTAAAACTAAAAGGAAGTTCAGACATTATTGATGCGTTGATCAACTCATAAAAACCCTCAAAAGAAAGATCTAGTCTTGGTTATGAGAAAGGAAAGAGTCTCATGACAAATGCATCTACTAAGTTGTATAACAACTTCAAAGCAAGAGGATCATAATCCAAGGATACGGCTTACAAAAGAGCAAAGTCGAATACAAGCAATGCTAATAAGAAGGCTAGAGGAGAGAAGAAGCCTGAGGCAAAGAACAACCAAGAATCTATGCAATTTTGAAGAAGATGCAGAAGACAATCCAGTTACATAAAGATAAGAAGATCAGCAAGGCAGCCTAATGCTATGACTAGGTATTCTTCATCTTTTATGGTTATTGCTATAGATGTAATCAATTTGGTCATAAGGCTAGTAAATGTTGAGTTGTACCTACAAGGAGAAATAACTTTATAAGCAAAAATTTAGTTACATCCTTGTTAGATATAAATATAGTGTGTTATTTGTGCAATAATTTTGGTCATACAGCTAAACATTGTAGAACAAGCTTTGCGAGATCAAAAGTGCAGAAAGGTATGCCTCCATATGTGAACAAAGGTTCATAAGCCTCTAAGAAGGAGACCCAACATGACACACAAGGAGACAAATAATGTGAGCAAGGGTGAGTGATTCAACTGCCATGATGAGGGACACATGGCTAGGTTCTACAAGAAAAAGTCTACAAGTCAGAACAAGCTTATCCATGCTCTTAGAGAACAAAAATTAAGGCAGATCAGTTCATGGAGACCAAAGGTGGTGAGCATGAAACATGATGAGTCTATACATCACATCAATCTAGTTGATGTGGTGGAGAGTGCGACAAATGTTAGAAGGGGTCAAGAGATCTCAACATCTGCCATTATTGCGAAGGAGAAGACAAAGCTCAAGGAGAAGCCCAATAAATTGACTAAAGATAGGTCAAGGTATGCATAAATTCAAGTAAACACCCAGATGTAGTAGAGCAAGTAACGAGCATAAAGTGTCAATCTTTTGGGCCTAGTGATGAGATTTCTAGCTATAAGAAAGATTCATCAGATGAACAGGTTTATCATGGATCCATATTGTCTCCATGTATTCCAATCCTAGAAGGAAAGAAGAACAATTTGATGGATGAGCATGTCACTTCTCTCAAGCCTAAGAACAAGAAGAAAAAGAACAAGAAGAATAAGGAGGAGAAGGACTGTGAGGAGTTATGTGTAACTCATGGTTTCACATTGTTCTAAAACATTGTGAAATAAGGTGTCTCTATATATGCTTCTTAAGAGACCCCTTTAAGTAAACAAGCAAATGGTGCTCTTCAGAAGGTGATGAAGGTGGGAATGAGTGCTTCCAGTTAATATTGGTGAACCAAGATGAGTCAAGTGTTATGAATATGGTGTTTGATGGGATATAATGAGTATGTTAACAATGTGTTCATGGACTCTAGTTCCAAAGTCAGGATATGGAGACTTCCACGTGGGAAGCAAGTATGGTTGCTCTAAGATCATAATATCAACTGATATAGAGATATGAAGATTATTGATTGATCTTTATAGACCAATGTTATATTGATATGTAAATGATCCTATGCTGAGTAGTCTTGTATTGATTATTAGTAGTAGAGCAAGGGGAGCTAAATTATTCAGTCTGTCAAGAACAAGAAGGCTCAGAATAATGGAGCTTTTAGTATTACCTATGGTGGATGTTGGATGAGACTAGTTTATGCTACACATCCAAGAAAATCTTGAGTTCTGAAGATGACAAGCTGCATATACCATGGAGTTAGGGGGAGCTAACTCAGATAATCTGAATGGTTTGAGGAGCCATGCATGATGTGAAAAGAAGCATATGTGAAAAGCTTCAGTCATAATTGAAAGAAAAGATGTTTTCTACAAATGTTGACTCAAGAAAGCTGAGATGATGACTTGATCATACCAAGTTAGGTGCCTAGACAGTATACTAAATCCTCATGCATAAATAAAGTGAAAGCTTTATTATTGGTCGGGTCTTAGGATCAAAAGACTATGTATGGAGACTTGTAAATTCTCAAGTGATGCAATGAGATAAAATCTGGTAGTAATAACTCCTACATCACATCACTAGATACTAGTGATAGGGCATGAGTCCAGGGGGAGCATTAAAGGAACATTATTCACTCTTGGATTAAGAGTAAAGGCAATCAGGAGAGACAGTTGCAATCCCTTAGCCATTTGATGTCAAAAGAGGAGACCTTCACAAAACTATCAAAGGGTATTTTGTAAAAGGCCGAAGGGTATGTGGACCTTTATAAAAAAGCCAAAGGGTAAGTAGACCTTTACAAAAAGCTGAAGGATATGTAGATGCTTTCAAAATGCTGAAGGGTACATTTGTAAAGCGTTGAAGGGTATGTGGACCTTTACAAAAACTCGAAGGGTACATTTGCAAAGTCCCTAAGGGTATGTGTCCCACACATAAGTTATGAAAGAAAAAAGTGAAGAAAGGAAGGGCATTTCAAAACTCCCGAAAGGCACTTAGATATTTGGTCAGGCAAACTGTCCTAAAAGGCATGTTGGCAAAAAGGCTGCAAAAATTGTCTTGAAGGGAACCTTGACAAAAAACCCACAAAAATTATCTCGAAGAAGCACCTTGACAAAAATCCCACAATAATGTGTCCAAAGGGTAGTCCGAATGAAGAAGAGACACTTGCAGAGTATCTAAAGGACACTTGAAAGTGTCGAAGGACAATTGTGGAGGACATAAGGCTAGTTTTAAAAAGTTGAAAGGCTTTCATGACAAACTCTCGAAGGGCATATAGACAAAGATAAAGTTTGATCATATCTAAGACAATCGAAAGGAGTGAAAGCGAACCAATAATATAGGAAATATTGAGATGCGAGAAAAAGCTCAACGGTTAATACAAGAGAGATCGATGGTTCTATTTCAAAAGTGGAAATATCTAACAATTCAAGATAGATAGTGAATGGTACAAATGACAAGATGAATAATCCTCATTTAAAGACATGACCAGATAAATGTTGAGCTCAAAAAGTCTACATGGATCCTGAAATTGATCAATCCAATCAATCAATCATCGATTAAGGAAACGGCATAGTAATGACCTGAATCTAGCATTTGCCAAACATAGTAAAGAGACTTGACCATTGTATTGTGATGCATGAACTGAGACATGAAAAGCGTATAAGTCAAAGTTACATTGAATGAGAATTGATTAAGTGCAGTTGAAGTATGAATGCAATTGAAGACATGAAACCCTAAAATATATTGTATATACACGACATCAAAAACATTGTTGTGTTGCTATTGCTATCATCACAATTTTGAGAGTGAGTCAAAGGCTATTGATAAGAGACATAGTAGAAAAGGCAGAATAAAAAATGGGAATGAAGCATGTCTAAATAGAACGTATCTAGACATACACAGATAAAGAAAAAAGTTGTTGATAAGAGATGTGTAGATAGAGGAAAAGACAAAGATAAACAAAAGGGAATGAAGTGTGTCTAAACAAAATACATCCAGAGGTATGCAGACATAGAGTGAAATTCAGAAGGACAGAGATTGAGCAAATAGGAAGAAAGGGCATGTAGAGAATGTGCAAAGACCAAACAGATAGGAAGAAAGAACACACAGAGAATGTGCAAAGATTGAGCAGAGAGGAAGAAAAAGAATATAGAGAATGAGTAGAGAGTGAGGCAGAGAGGAAGAAAGGGCACATAGAGAATGTGCAGAGATTGAGTAGAGAAGAAGAATAGGCATACATAGAATAAGCCAAGAGTGAGAAGTTACAAACTAGACTTGTAATAAAGAAACTAAACTGGATTCATTTGTGAATCTATCTCGTATACTAGAGTTGTAGCTCTGTAGTTTTGATTGGTTGGTGCCATTAGACAAACTAAGTTGATGCTCAATTAGGGGATTGGAGTCTCCTTAGGGTTGGTGCCCTTAAATCTTGTAACCAGTAAGGTTAAACTGAGTTGGTGCTTAGTTAGGGGATTGGTGTCTCCTAAGGATAGGTGTCCTTGAATGTAACTAGTGTGGTTTTGCCAGTGAGGCCATTTAACTGTGAGGCTGAATTAGAACAGTAGATTCTAGCAGTGATTCTCACCGTGGTTTTTCCCTTTGAGTTTTCCATGTATGAATCTGGTGTATTGTACTTTTGTGTGTGTGTGTGTGATCTCTACATCTATTCTTTGATATGCATATGTTTTAGTATCTTATTTAAACATTTGAAGAAATAGTTTTTAGTTGATCTACTAATTCACCCCCTCTCTCAGTAGATAGTCGTGTTCAACAAACTCTTAATATCTTGAGAATGAGCCATAGTAATGTTATAAAACTTTATGAAGAGTTGTATTAGGATGTATGCTAACCAATGAATGGGGTTTCATGATATTTAAACACCTACAAAAAGATATTTTAAGCTTTCTTAGTTACAAACCTGTGTATGATACAAAAAAATCTCATTTGAGAGTTCTAAATAGAACACAACTTTTAGAGAACTAATGCTAAGAGTTTTAAACTTGAAATGGATCTAGAGGTAGGAATTTTCAAGGTGATAAAGAAGGTTTCAAGTTTATTTAATGTCTAATGGTGGAATTATGATTTTTTTAGGGTTTGTAGGCTTTTATAATTAGCCTAATACCCTATTTTCTATATTTTATACAAGAATCAAGTCTAATAAAAGAATGAATCATATGTTTTTGGTTGAATAAGATTGAATTGGATGTAAGAAATATACTGAAGTCATTTAATGATTATTTTGATTGGAAAGACTCCATTAGATAGAGTGACATACCTCAAGATAGTCTAGTAAGCCTGTGTTGTTGAGAATAGACCCAAAATACCTTGGTAAGAAGGCTAAGAGAGGCTTCCCTACATCAAAATGGTATCAGAGACATGTTAGAGGTATTGGGAAGAATATGAGAAGAAAGATGGTTAGATTGCAGAAGTGCAAGTTAGGACATTGAGAAGTGTGAAAGAAATTTGAAAAAAGAGAATTAAGAAGGTTTAAGTAGTTATAAATCCCATTGAGGCTTGAGAGGAAGGTAAGAACACATTAAGGCTCAAGAGGTAGCTCTAATGTGCAAAATAATTGGATATAGAGTCAATAGACCAAGGTGAAAAAGACTTACATGAGATTGAAAGGAGAGCGAATAGTGTCAAAATACCAAAGAGGCTTTGGGTGAGGCACAAGAGAAAGAAAAAGAGATGGAAGGACTACCAAGGAAGAAGATCCAAATGAAGAAAATTGAGGAGGATATTCATAAAGAAATACATGAGTTGAAATAGTCTTTAACATGTTGGAGTAACATGTAGAAGAATGGAACCAATCAAGTCAATGATTCTTCATAAGAATGAAGAAAGTGGTTAAATGGCCAATTAAGTAGATTTGTCATGTCCCCCTTTTGCATATAGCATAGGAAAAGACCCTAAGCCTAATTTCCTTCGTTTCCCAAGGCTAAAGGAAGATAAAAGAGAAGTTAAATGTGTGATTCTATTTATGAAATTCAAAAAGTACTTTATTATTCTAATTTTCACTTAAGTGGGGGACTTTAAGGATCATGAGTGTTCCAATGTCTTAAGTGGGAGTTATAAAGGAATTGGTCTTTTTAAAATGTTTTAAGTTTCCATCCAAAATGGAATGCACCTCTTGGAGGGAAGGCTATAAAAGGAAGCGAGGACTCATTAAGGAGGTTAGACTATCTTTTTGAATAATTGAATTTTTGAGTTGGAACACACAAAATATTAACTTATTATTTGGAAACTAAAACCTTTTAAGGGCTAGCATTAAGGACAAAAACCCTTCATAATCAGATTGGACAAATTTTTGAGGAGGTTGTATCAAGCATAGTTATCATAAAAGGGTGTTTTAAACACCATTTTATCTTTTGTAGGTGTGGTGACTCGGTCCAAGGGTGAGGCAACGTGCTTGGTCCAAGGGTGAGGCAACTTGCTTAGGGAGCCAAGTGAATAGGGTTTAAGGTAATTTGAGGGCAACAAATTAGATGTGTGTGTTGAGGGCCCCTAACCTAGGACTGCACTACATTTTGGGAGGTTGAATACCCCTCTTTAGGGCTACATTTGGAAAATAATTATTATTTGATTTTTCTACAGTTGAGTGACCCCCTTTGGGGATTATATTCATCCATTTCTAGGGCTAATTTAGCCTATAAATCAGATTTGAACATTGCATAGTATTTATATTATTTTATTGGAAATTACCTAATAATTATTGCTCTAAAATTATAGAAAAGGTGGTATTTATGACACCTATTTTATTTTATAAATTTGGTGATTAGTTGATCATAAAATATTCAAGTTTTGGGTTGAGAAGGCATCTATAAAGGTCATTAAACTTTATACATATTGGTGCCTTGAGGAATTGGTTTTGAGGGTTGATTTCATGCCCCAATATTCTTCACAGTATCACATAAATTTTTGATAGGCTTTGGAATATATTAATACAACTTTAGTGAGATTTTTGGATAACTAGGGTGTGCTATAAAAACTATAAATTACCATTTGTGGCTAGGGTTTGGTGTTGAATTTTATATTTTAGGGTTTCCCCAATTTGGGGACATTATAGTGGTATCATAGCCATAATCTAGCTAGGTGTGGGTAATGAGTTGTTTGCAGACTCTTCTTCATGCAAGGTAGTGATAAAAATATGAAGACAACACTAGAAGCCATGGAAGAGATGTTTCAAGCTATGCAAGAATATCAAAGGGAACTAAGGTAAATGGATCCCAAAATATAGATGAAGTTTGTAGGGTTAAGCCCTAAACCTCTAGAAAATAAAATGAAAAGGACAAGGTCTAAATTCCAAAACCCTAAAAAGGAGCAAAGGAATGAGGAAGTCAAGGAAGAAATATTTGAAAAGGAAATGCCATTCGATGATTGTCCTAAGAGTTCAGAAAAAAAAAGGGCATAAATGACATATGTGAGGCAGAATTTAATGATCCACCATCAATAATAATATAAGTGGATGCTAGGGTTGAAGGGAAACCAACTACCTTGTAAGCAAGCATGAAAGATGTGATAAGGACCCAAAGGAGGTGTGATGATTGGCTAAGAAGAGTGAAAGAGGCAAAGCTGATAGCCATTCAAGTAAGACAACACCTAAAGGAATTCAAAGAGATTGGTAATTAACTTGAGTCTTTAGTTCATAAGGATAAAATTCTACCCTTTGAACAACAAAAAATAGCATTTTCATGACCTTTGGATAATAAGGGGACAACACTTTAGGGCATCCCAGGGTTGTAATTATAGAATAATAAAAATCAGTCACCTTGGGGCAGTAAAATTGAGTCATATCAATAGGGTTCGGGGCAACAAAAGGAGTTGCCAAAGATAGTTAACAATGAAGAAAAATTGGTTTTGCAAAAGGTCTGTGAGAGGGAATTCTAGGTAGACTTTTTTTTTAGGCATACTCATGAAGAAAGTGCCTCACTAGTTTCTTATGATGACCTTCAGCTTATCGGGATTTTTAGACCAACATATAAAGCTAACTATGAGGATAAGATGAAGGGCACTAAATGGAGGAAGGAATTTCTCTAAAAAGACTCAAGAATTGGGAGTTACAAATTTATAATATTGATGTGGGATCTAGGTGAAAATTACAAGCTTAGTGATGTTGTCATACAAATTTTGGGTTCATGTGCACCCATACAAGAGGGTTGGCAAGCCCTTTCAGTCATGGGAAGGAGCAATTTCTAGTCGGTGACTGTGGGGAAAGGATTTTCATCCTTTCTTGAAGTGTTTTTCAATCACTATAATGCTCCCAATTCATGTTTTTGCACAAAGGTTTCAACTATGCAGCTGTTGTTCCATTTTCATGTTGTTAACCTTAGTAAAATTAGATTATGAATTGGAAATTCTAGGCTTGAGTACGTGTAAATTCGATCATTTTATGCCCATAAATTCTAAAAAATTTATGTTGGGACAACCACTACAATATGTAAGAACTCAACCCACCTCAAGTATGATAAGACCCACAAACCTTGTAAGTTTGGTTAGTGTTATGAATTCTAAAAATTATATGTTTGGACAACATTACCAAGATAGTTGTGTTTAACTCCTCTTAAAGGCGCATGCTTTGGAGAAAACATTTATGAATTCTAGTATAGAGGATGTGAAGACATCACAAGCCCTCTTCATCCTATAAAGAAATATGGGTGAGTTGAAGGCAGCTCAAGATATGAAAATGTTTTTAATCTATTGTGTAATTATATGTCATCTAGGTTGAATGGTCACGAGGGGTAGCATATGTATGAAAATGAACCATTGAAAAGATCTATTTTTATTTATATGTCATGGAAAGATTACCTTTGTCATGGAAAACCAAGTGAAGGTGAGGATATAATGAGGAACACTTGGAATGATAAAAGAGGGAGGGATTCCCTCATTCCAGGATTTGATGTTGTTCGCATGGGAGTTTGGAAGGTGAACACTCAATGGGAATGCAAGAACAATATCATTTCGATTATGTTCAAAGTTACATTGTTCATGAATTTTTTTAACATAAGCCATAAACTTGAAGGGAGATCCATGAAGATCCTTGGAACCTATAATGGGTACCCCGTCCCCACAATAAATGAGGGCTACTCAAAAAAATTATGGAGCATTGGTTAGAAATGGAATTTCCAACATGCAAGAGTGGAAAGCTCCACCAAGGAAGAAGGATGACATAGCCCTCTAAAGACCCTATTTTGTTGAGTTTGACAAGAAAAACCATGAGGGGTAGCAATTGTGCACATTTTTTCAATGTTGCCAACCACAATACAAACTCCTTTAATGTAAGCATGACAGTCATAAAGTTTATTTTGAAGGCATGTTGCAAGAAATAATTTCAAAAGGGTGAGTTCTTGTCAAGATTGCTCACAACTAAGGGTCATAAGAAGGCTATTATGCACAATTACAACCAACTGAGCACAAGGTACATAGTTGTAGTTGTCATTTCATTTGCACATATGAAGGGTTCCTTGTTTGGTAGAAATGGGGACTTGATTTAAGTCATGTTGGGAGTGGTCCCAACCCATGGAATAGGTGTAATTATGAGTTTAGGGGTAACTCTAGAGCATAATGGGAATTTTCTATGCTTGGTGTTATTTGGCATAGCCTAGAAAACCCCTTATTTCCTTCTTGGGCAACCAAAAACATGTTTCCAGTTTCCCATTAGGATGAGAAAGTGGTTAAGGGTTCAAGCAAGGGAGGAGATTTGAACCACACTTTTGTTTGGCATGGAAGGAGAACTAAAAAGGAGAGGTGGAAAACTTTGGTTTTCACTGACATGTTTATTCTATGTGTAGGTTTAAAAACAACCCATATGAGTGTGGATAAATATACTCTTAGGAGTCAAAGGGTGCATAGTTTGCATGTATCTAAAAAAAGTAGAATGATCATGACACGTGACAAACATGAGTGGGGGAAGGAGGATCGGATTGTAACTATGTTGAGGGAGCTTTTAACACAAAAAAATATGAAAAATTCAAAGCAACAAAACAAGTTTGGAGTGTATTGGCAACTACCCGATGATTGGTGATATGGAGCACAACATGGAAAACCCCTTATTGGGGAGAGAGACAACAATACATTAATATCACAACACTTCCAACACATATGGTCAATGGTATTTTCACCAGTACAGTAGTGATGGGCTTCAATATAATGCCTTTTTCCATGGGAAGAGGCTAGAAATGGATTCGATGTAAGGCCAATGGTTGGGGCATCCCCATAGATGCAATTGCTTGAGGACAAATAATTTTGGGTAGGGAGGATTGTCATGTCCCCCTTTTGGACATAGAATAGGAAAAGACCCTTATCCTAATTTTTTTTTTCCAAGGTTAAGGGAAGACAAAAGAGAAGGGAAATGTGTGGTTCTATTTTTGAAATTCAAAAAGTACTTTATTATTCTATTTTTCACTTAAGTGGGGGACTTTAAGGGTCATGAGTGCTCTAATTTCTTAAGTGGGAGTTATAAAGGGATTGATCTTTTTAGAATGTTTTAAGTTTCCGTCAAAAATGGAACACACCTCTTGGAGGAAAGGTTATAAAACGAAGTGAGGACTCATTGAGGAGGTTAGACTATCTTTTTGAATAATTGAATTTCTAAGTTGAAGCACACAAAAGCTTAACTTATTCTTTGGAGACAAAAACCTTCAAAGGGTTGGAATTGAGGATGAAAACCCTTGATAACCAAATTGGACAACTTTACGAGGAGGTTTTATTGAGCATAATTGGCTTACAAGGGTAATTTAAACACCATTTTGTTTTTTGCAAGTGTGGTAACTTGGTCCAAAGGTGAGGTGATTTGCTTAGGGAGCCAAGTGACTAGGGTTTAAGGAAATTTGAGGGCAATGCATTGTATGTGTATATTGAAGACCCCTAACTTAGGACTAGGCTACATTTTAGGAGGTTGATGACCCTTCTTTAGGGTTGTGTTTGGTGAATAGTAATTATTTTATTTTTCTACAACTAGGTGAGCCCCTTTGGGCATTACTTTCATCTATTTCTAGGGCTAATTTAGCCTAGAAATTAGATCTGAACATTGCATAATATTTACACTATTTTATTATAAATTACCCAATAATTATTGCTCCAAAATTATAGAAAAAGTGGTATTTATGGCAACTATTTTATTCTGTAATTTTGGTGATTAGTTGATCATAAAATATTCAAGATTTGGGTTAAGAAGGCATCTATAAAGGTCAATAAAAAATTTGTACATTGGCACCTTGAGGAATTGGTTTTGAGGGTTGATTTCATACCCTAATACTCTTCATAATATCCCATAAATTGTTGTTAGGGTTTGTAATATCTTATTACAGCTTGGGTGAGATTTTTGGATAACTAGAGTGTGTTGTAAAAATTATAAAATACCATATGTGGTTAGGGCTTGGTGTTGAATTTCATATTTCATGATTTTTCCCAATTTGGGGACATTACAATATTTTTGAGACAACAAATAGGAAACATGTGACTATAAGTTTGAAGAGGTGGATAAAGATGTTATAAGCTCTATCCAAGAAGAAAAAAGTTGGAGAGGTAATCAAGTATCAATTTTTTGATTCTAACAATATGTGTGAGTGTGTGCTTGTAGATACACATGTAGATGAAGATATTTCCAAAGATGAGGCATTAAATCTTGAAAAATATGAAGAAGACAAGGTGTTAAATAACCTTGAGTAGTTATTTGTAGAGGTGCAGTAGGAAGAACAAGAGAAAAGAATGATCCTTAGCCAAGAGGATGAGAATATATATAAGAAAGAGCTAGCTAATGATGAAGAGAATAGAAAGATGGAAGAGTTGGCAAGATAGTTTTGGGAATAACTTGAGAAGATCGTGACAAAGAATACAGATTTGGAGGACTACAAGATCCTTGAAGAAACCATTGAGTCTCTAAAATATGATTTGATTTATGTTGAAGATATCATTTGTGCAGGTATGGAAATGTAAAGTCAATAAACACTCTATTTCCATATGGAGGATCAAGGAGATGAGGCACAAGAGCTTCACATAAAGAAAGAAGAAGATAAGAAAATTCAAACTCCTCATGAAGAATACCATTTAGAGAAATAAGCAGGTTTTAGAACAATAATGGATGAACAAGGAAAGTGAAGTTATATGGAGGAAAGATTGCAAAACAAGAAGCCACAAGGAGGTAAATTAAGAAGACAAAGGCAAGATGAATATGTTCATTATTTGGTATTCATATTTTATATAATAACATGGTGTTATTCATTGTTGTAAGAAGACTATATCAAAAACATTTTTCAATATGGAATATATGAGCATGCCTCAAGAAAGTCAAGAGAGAGATATTGTGTAGGGATAGTGCTTGAAAATAGAATTATAGGGGCAAATTGTGATAAAGAGGAAGTTTAGACATCAACAATAGAGGATGGAGAAAGCAAAAAGTCACTAAGAAGAATGAACCTCCTGAAGATAGAAGGTGAGATGCAAAGGAAGAAAAACAAGACAAGAAAGGAATGGATTAACATGGGCTATGGACATTTTGGATTCCATAATTCAAATGGAATCCATGAAAACATATCCAAAAATACAATAATGTGGAATAACATACTTCAAAAGCATGATGTTGTAGATAAAGTAGGAATTTTAAAATGTTGCATATGTAGGTACAAGGACAAAATATGGGTCAAGTGTGAATATACACCTATATGAGAAGTTGAGTGAAGAACAAGATAAAACAACAAAAGTACTTGAAATAATACATAAGCATGTTAGTGACGTGAGCAACAATCAAAGAAATAAGAGCAAAGACATGAAAGAAAGGATAAGAAGAATTGGAAGACAAGGAAGAAACTCCATTTGAGTTGGAGCTCAATTGTTTTTTCACTTGAGGAGTATGATGCAGGAGCATCACCAAAAACACTGTAAAGTTGGTCTTAATTAGGTTTAGTAGAGTGTGTTTAGATGTTAGAATCTTTGATATGTTTCATCACCCTTTTTTAGTAGTCATTTTGGCCTAAGACTCATCTTCTCACCAAAATGCAAAGTTTGAAAATTTAAATTTGATTTCAATGGTTTGAGGGGTCTAATCAAGTTTGGAAGGTCTAAGTTGGTATTTGAGGTACCTTAAGGGTCTAAATACATGTTTTAAATGTTATATAATCTTTATTTCCAGTTATACAAGTTGATAAGGAGAAAGTCAACATAGGAAGATGACTAGGAAAGCTTGTCAAAGAGTTCAAAAGTGGTTGAGAAGATCTTGTTGACTAAAACCAACCACAAACTAATATTATGAACTTTGTTAAATCTGATAAGGCTCGAATCATGTCCATAGGTGTCTACTAAAGCTATATAAACAAGTATTAAGAAGCAAAGATGGATGAATAAGAGTGGTTGTTGCAGGTTTTGGGTATAAAGTAGAAGAAATAAATAGGGGCTTGCATATGTATTTGAAGATATTTCAATAAAGGAAGGTGTTATTGTGAATCTCATGAATGAGTAAGACCACGTTATTTAATTTTATTTGATATTGTTTGATGATCCTATGATGAAGTTATAGCTTGCAAGTTGAAGACAAGGTTCCTAAGAGACACAATCTGATAGAATATGTGTAATTCTATGTACTTTTTATATTATGAAGATTTAATAGAAATCAAAAAAGGCATATAAACTTGTATATGTATTGTTCAAGGAAAAAAAAAACCCTTTAAATCTTTAAAATCTTGAGATATTAGCATATTCTTGTATCTAGTATGTATACCTACTTTTTTTTGTAACACTCTAAAGAAAAGATCTTTCCTTATGATTTTTAGGATTTTTTATGGTTAAATAATGATTATATAAGTAAAAAGGTATGTATATACTCATTTGAACTCAATAAGACTTTTTAATAGTCTTTATAATTTGAAAAATCCAATTTGCAAGCTCTTAGATCTGAACCTGTATGATTGTGTGATAATCAAATAGAAAATTTGTCTTTTCAATCATTTAAGAAATTTTCAAGCTTTAAGGGTCATTGTGAAGTCAAGATAGAAGTGAGAGAGTCTTAAACACATTGAAAATATTTTTAACTAGGGTCTAAAACATTATATTTCCCTTTTTGTTTGCTCTTGAGTCTGCAGACAAATAATAATCCCTAATTAGGGTTTTGACGATGTAAACTCTTAATATCTTGAGAATGAACCATAGGAATGTTACAAAATTTTGTGAAGAATTGTATTAGGATGTATGATAACCAATTAATGGGGTTTCAAGATATTTTAACACCTACATGAGGATATTTTAAAGTTTCTCAGTTATAGACATGTGTATGAAACATGAAAATCATGTTTGAGAGTTCTAAAAAGAACGTAACTTCTAGAGACTTGATGCTAAGAGTTTGAAACTTGAAAGAGATCTAGATAGGAATTTTCAAGGTGATAAATAAGGTTTAAAGTTGATAAAATGTATAATGATGGAATTATGCTAGTTTCAAGGTCTGCAGGCCTGTACAGTTAGGCCTAATACCTTGTTTTATATATTTTATACAAGAATCAAGTCTAGTGAAAGAAGGAATCCTGTGTATTTGGTTGAGTAAGATTTAATTGGAAGTAATAAATTTATTGCAGTCATTTTATGATTATTTTGAGTGGAAAGACTCCATTATATAGAGTGATAGACCTAAAGACAGTCTAGTAAGCATGTGTTAAGTTGAGAACATACCTAGAAGACCTTGGTAAGTAGACTTAAGTGAGGTTTGCATACATCACCCTTTCCCACATTTTATAATTTAAAAAGAGAAAAAATAAAAACTTATAACAAGAGAGAAAATATTATCTTCTATAAGATTGTTTTACAAGAAATATTTTCAAAAAAATATACCTTCCATAAAACTAGTAGGTAAATACTAATAATATTGAAGGATGAAATTATGACTTATACTCAAAAGTCATGGTTGATCAAGTAATTATGTTGATAGGTGATAACGACAATCAAGGGTGGTCATGGAGTATGGCAGTATGATTTTAAATTTGATGTTTATTTATTTTTTACGCGAAAGTTTTGACCTTGAATTTAACATGTAATTAACTGTCATGTATTCACGTATTTAATGTGTAAGTGACTTTGTGAAGACATTTGCACATTGATCTTGAGTGGGGAAATATTGGAGCTTATGTTCTGTTGTTGAACATGTTCACATACGAAATGTATATTAACATAAATGTGCTTGGTGCACTCATGAAACATTGGGTTATGAAAAAATGTCAAAACACCTTGGTTATTGTAATACACAATTGTACATTGAGCTTGTGGCACTCCCAATCCTACAAGAATTCAATGTATTCATATCGCTTCATGAATAGTTCATACTTTAGTGTGATATTTTACTTCTATGGAAGAACATGAAACACAATTATACTTCTTGCTCCCCTATGAGATTGGACTGGATCCCAAAAAGAATATAAATCCATAAGTGGATTTTTTGTCATCAATAGAACCTGTGTGATCTAAGTCTATGTATTCCATCAATAGGAAATTTTCATTCTTCTTGTATACTAGACCATATTCCATTGTTCATGGAATATAACATAATATCCACTTAACTACTTTATAGTGGCTTATTTTGGGTTCCTGCATGATGCATGAAATATAGCTAGCATCATAATTGATATAGATAGCCTAGTTTATGTGAGATAGATGAGACTCCCAATCAATTGTCAATAAAAAGTGGCATCTCCTTGGGTGATGGATTTGCATGAGACAATTGAAGCCTTGTCTCTAGAGGTGTGGCCAATGGTTTTCAATCCATCATCTAAAACCTATCGATCAATGTCTTGGTATATTTCATGTATGATAGAAAGATATTGTGCCCTTTTTGCCAAATTTCCAATCCAAGAAAGTTAAGTAATAGCCTAAGATCTATTATGTCGAAAGATCATTTGAGATCATTCTTTGCAACATTGATCATCTTCATTGAACTACCAATGATGACTAGATTGTCAACATAAACAATGATTATAACAATTTCCCCCTTGTTGTTTAAGGTAGAGATTGGGATCATATGAATTCTTTTGGAATCTATGTTGCATGAGATTCTCATCTATTTTTATATACCAGGGTCTGGGAGCCTATTTGAGACCGTACAATGACTTGATAAGTCTGCATACTTTTTGTTCCTAACCATGTTTGATAAATCCTTATAGTTGGGTCATGTATACTTCCTGTAAATCTTCATTCAATAAAGCACTTTTGACATCCATTTGATGAATGTTCCATCCAAACTATGCAACCATAACAAATATAATTTTGATTGCTTTAATATTGGTTATGGGAGAAAAAGTCTCCTCATAGTCAATGCCTTATTTCTGAGTGTAGCCCTTTGCTACAAGTTTTGCCTTGTACTTATCTATGTTGTCATCTTCCTTATACTAAGTCTTAAATATCCATCTGCATCAAATGGGCTTCTTCCCTAGTAGAAGATCAACAAGTTGCCAAGTGTTATTCTTTATCAATGACTAATATTCTACATCTATGGCATCTTTCCAAGGTTTTGACTATTGGGCTTCCCTTACTATTGTTGACATTGTGGATTACACCCTTGAAAGAACACTGGGCTTCTCTCTTCCACACGGCACAATGGAGACTCCCCTCTTGCTGTGGGTCTGGCAAAAACTAAGAGAATCTCTATATAAGGGCTAGCTCCCTTTGATGCATCTTTGAAGTCTTGGATTTTCTACTACTAACAATGGGGGGGGGTGTGAAAAGGGAGAGAAATACTGAAAAATAGAACCCAAACTAAAATGATGATGCACCAAAATAGTTGGTCTACTCAACTTTGACATACACTTTACACCAAGAACAAGCTGATATACAATTCATTTGACACGAGAGAACTCTTCTGTATCAGTGTTTCAACAAGGGGTCCTCTGGAGATATAGGGAGGAATAAATACCAAAGGTGTTCTAAGACACACTATGTCAACCTATTCACATGCGCCTATACTCTGTTGTGGACACTTCTTGCTGACCTGCAAAAGAAGAACTCACAATACACTAGACATGTTGGAATCATTCTGTGAAAGCATGAAAGAAAATGACTTAACACAAGACAAAACCATAGACATATGCAAAAGTGCAAACTCCAATTGAGGTAAAAATGTTATGTCTTGATTCAAGGTAAAATCCTGCAGGGCTTTGCCATACAAGCTGAGAAATCCCTTCCTTTCTTGGAGGTTACAATATATATAGCATGAAAAGAAAGACTTCTGGCACCTTCCAAAATAAACAGCCCATGTTGCATTGAATGCCTTAGAAAGAGGAAACTTGCTCATGTTGGTGTCATCCTTCTAGAAATGGCCTAGAAGAACCATGTTGTAGATGTTGCAAGTCTTAACTTTGGTGTTCAACCTATATTAAATGTCATTACAAGAGCATGGGTCATTTTGTCTGTTTGAATGACAAGGCCGCTTCTTAAATGAAGTTCACGTGATTGTCTGCTTATTAATGTAAAATCAAAGAAAATAGGTCATGCATTCACTGTTTGCACTCTTTGATGACCATTTCATAAAGACTGTTTCACTCGTAATAATTACTCCTCTGTTGACGCTTTTTGTGCCACCTAGACTATTATGTCTGCTTATGTGATTGGCTTTTGTCTTTTCCTGGCTCTTTGGCCCTCAGGACTATCTTCTGGGTAGGTCATTGAGTTTTCCTTGGGTTTTATGCCCCTTTGAATTCTGTCGGGCCTGCGCCATTCGAGCTCTTTCGGGCCACTTGTCGTGAAGGCGTTAGTCCTTTGGCTTGTCCTCAATAGTCGATGCATCCCATCAAAATTGATGTCTTTAGGCCTGTCACTATTCAAAAACCAAATGGCTATTTCATCACCATAAATTTGACGTCCACAAGCCTGTCGTCATTTGAAAGCCAATGGCTAGTTTGTTGCCTTGAATTTCATGTGCTCGGGACCATCACCTCTTTGGCAATTCCTTTTACCCTTTGAAATTGAACCTTCTCGAAGGGAAGGTGTCCCTTCAGAGCTTGGAAAAGGTCCCCTTTTGGGTTGCTGGGAGTCCCCCGTAAGGGCACTTACCCTTTGGGTTCCTTCGGGCTTCCTTGTCTGAAGGAATTCCTTCGAGCTTTTGTCTGAAGGAGTTTGCCTTTGTCCCTTGTATTTTCCTTCAGACATTTTGTTCGAAGGACCTTTGCCTTTTGCCAAGGATTTACTTCAAACAAAAGTCTGAAGGAATCATTTGCCTTGCTCACTTTTTCGAAAGAAACTTTCCTTTCAGGTCTTCTGCCTTGTTCTCTTTGAATGCACTTCTGCCCTCCACAAGGGTATCTTGGGCCCAAAGTTGCCCTTTAGAGCCTGCTGAACAGTCCCATTTGGTCACCTGCCTGCCCTCTGTAAGGGCACTTGTCCTTCGGACCCTTGTGAAAGACTTATATCTCTTTGAAGTTGGCCCATTCCTTTGCCGAAAGGCTTGTGAAAACTAGCTACCCATAGTAAAATAAACCTTTGGATCAACCTGAAACATCTATAATGCTCAACTCACTTGGATCTTTACAAAATAGGTCTACTAAAAAGGGAAATGGCACAATTGCAGTAGGGGGAATACACCCAAGATTGATGGCTCAGGACAGCAAGGAAAGAAAGGAGACTAATTTTTTGGCCTATGGGACCAAAAATGGTCAACAACTATAAAGGGCTCAAATGTCTCTGCAACTATGTTTATAAGGGCCACATTTACCTCTTCATGAGTCACGATGTGAGTCCTTGGTCTTAAACTAGATGTGTCAGTGACTCCATATATTCTAGCATCTTGTATTACACTAGTATATACGACTTGGGCATACGTTGAGCGATGGGTGGTGGTACTAGAGATCTTGGTTGACCATTATCAATGTTGCTACCACTCTCATTATCTAAAAATGTTATAGGTACGATACCTGTATCACATGATTGTGTGGAAGGTGGACTATTTTCACTTTTTTCATCAAACACAACATCCCTGCCAATAAGTGTCTTCTTAGTTTCTTGGTTAAATAGCCAACATGGCTTCGACTCTTTACTGTATCCCACAAAAATGCATTCCTTGGTTTTCTTATCCAATTTATTTCTTTTATTTTTCAAGATATGAATGTATGCCTTGCAACAAAACATTTGAAGATGTTAAAATTTTGGTTTATTCCCAATCCAAGCTTCTTGTGGTGTGATCACATCTAGAGCTTTAGTGAGTGATTTGTTCAATATCTAGATCATTGTGTGACATGCTTCTACCCAAAATGAACGAGATAATTGTGCATCCTCAACCATGATGTAAAAAATCTCTAAAATTACATGATTATGTCATTTCATAACCCCATTTTATTGTGATGTATATGGAACAATAAATTAATGACATATTCCATTCACTTTAAGATATGCTGAGAAACATTTTCTAGTGTATATCCCCCCCACGATCTGAGTAGAGGGACTTAATTTGTGACTAGTTTCATTTCTCACAGTGGCCTTGAGTTCTTTTAAGACTTAGAAAGCCTAATTTTTAGTCTTCAAAAGGTATATCCACATATTTTGAGTAGTCATCAACAAAAAGTTGAAAATACTTGTATTTTTTGTGGCTGGGAGTCATGTGTTTGACATATCCATGCGCATCAGATCTAATGGAATAATAACCTAATATTCACTTTTGCCATTTAGAGCTCTTTGTTATTTTATAGTGAGGCAACCAGAACAAATATCATAAAATTTAGTGAGCAAGGGAAGGCCTCTAACCATGTTGTGTTTGCTCAATGCGAGTTGATATCCATAACTTAGTGTCCATATCTTATGTGCCATCTATTTGTCATGTTTGTGTCCTTTATTAGAAGTGCCTTATTTTCATTGTTAACATCATCAAGATGAAACATTTTTCAAATATTTGAAGGTCTCTCAACTACTATGGAGCCTCTAGACTTTTTAATAGGCAAAATTTTTGACCACCTTCGTGATCAAACTCAATCATGAGGTCGTGATCTAACAATTGGTTGATAGCCAATAGGCTTTTAGTGAGTCTTAGAATATACATGACATCATCAATTGTGCACTTTTTATTTCCAAGCAGTAAATAAATATCACCATGAACTTGAATAGTGTCAGATGTATCATCGCCAAGAGAAATATTGCCCCGTGACACTATTTAGTTTGATGTGGAGAGTCATTCCTTCCTATCGTTCATGTGCCTTATTGTGTAGGCAAGATTGAATTTAGAGAAGTGGTTTTCTCATGTGTTTGAGTGGAAAATACATGATCCTCATCTGAATAATTATTTTCTTTTGTAACATTCCCATACCGTTATGATTTGGAAGGTTTCTATTTCCACTGACATTTTGATGGTTGTTATTTCTTTTCTGCCTATGGTAAATTCATTGAAGTGAAATTCTGGCAAGATGATCCCTGTGTGAATGCATTTTACCAATAATGTTTCAAATCATCTCTTATTTTTTGGCAAATCAAATATATTTTTGGGTAATGAGGTTTATTCCCTTACTGGTTTTGCCGATTGTTCTGCTTAGGGGACTATTTTGAACCTTTCATGGTTTCTTCCCCATCTAATGTGATTCGAGGGGATGTTTATCATCTGCTTCCTCTGAAGTGTTCATGTCTTCATCTTGTTGCAACATGTTCAAAAACTTTTCAAATGTCAATTTTTGTCCCATGACATTCAATGTGGTCTCAAAAATTTTATATGCGGAGTGAAACACTCTTAGGATAATAAGCACCAATGAGTTATCTATCACCATTTTGCCCAAGGAATAGAGTGAGGTCTGCAAAGTTGAAAATCTACATAGGAAAGTTCCCACTTTTTCTTTTGGTTTGAATTTGAGACAATGTAACCAAATTTGCAAATGCAAAATTTGATTTTAATTTTTTGCCTCGTAGACACTCTTGAACTTGTCATAGGCATCATTTGTTGTAGTGGCATTTTGGATATGAGGTTGTACCTCATATGAGACTCTGAATATAATTATCAACTTTGCCTTTTGGTTGGCTTAGTCAATTTTACATTGTTGATCAATGTTAGTTGCATGTTGGGTCAACGAGCCATCAAAAACTAGCCACATGTCTTCAAATTCTAGATGTATTTGTACCTTAGTCTCCCATGCTGCATAATTGTCACCTTGAAGAAGTTGAGTCTCTGACATAAAAAAATATCAATTTAGATTCAACCATTGTGAATAATCTGACAAAGGGAGATGGATTAGTTTGATATCACTCCAATAGGTTCCCTTTTCTATATACTATCAGTCTGATATACCAAACCTCTCGATCGACACACCCTTCTTATATACCCATTGGTACGTGGAATAATCTCATCTTTTATATATACTTGTTGATACCCAAAAGAGATGAAAATGTGTGTGAGAGCATATTGGTTTGTAGTACAAAGAAAATATGTGAAAATAATTCATCCAATCAATGACATCTACTTAGTGAAAATTCTTGCACATAGGCGTACCTTCCTTATATACTCAGATATTCCACATGTCATGATTTATGTCTAACGATAGTGGTGAATGGGTAACAAAGGGAAGGTTCAATGATTTTTTTTGCCTTATTTCTCTCCAACGATTTATAGGGATGATGCCACAAACATCATTGTTGTAGTTATAATAGACTATGGATGCAATAGTTCAAGTGAGATGGCATTACCTGTAACATGAACAAGAGGCACCACTGATACAAAACACTGTGAATGAAATTTAAGAAACTCATTTTGAGTTTTTATATTGTTCCAATGTGTTTTACTTTGCCCAAAAAAAAATACAATGCTTACTAATTGAGAATTTTACAATATGCGAAAAATTAAAAATCCATTTAAGAGAAAAATAAAACACCCATTAAGTTATTGTATTCAACATGAATTTATTCTCTGAATAAAATATTTAATTTTTCCCCATAAGTTGTGCGTTAAAAAAATTTAAAAAAAAGGTTTGCATGGTCAACTTTAGAGCGCGATATCTCCCTGGATACTACTTAGAATCCTTATTGCAATCACTTTTCAGAAAGCTCTCAAAGACCTCTTTCCATCCATGAAATAATTATCTAAATTGGACACTTATGTGAGGAGAAAACCCTTCTACAAGATGGTCTCGATTTTTTGAAAATAAATTTATGCAATTTTCTAAAAAAAATCCCTACTTTGTTCTCTCTTGTAATATCTCCAACGAAAGACTAGATCAAAAGAGTGAGAGTGCATAGTTTCCTCTTTCTTCTCTCTTGTTTTAATCTTCTACCGTGATCAAAGAAATTTATTCGAATGAAGAAGCTTAGAGAGGGAGGATGCCACCGAGCTCCACCCTTTTTCCTTTCTCTCTTGCAAACTTTTTTTTGCTTCAAATGTTGCCGATTAATTCGGATCTCCTGCTCTAATACCACAATGAAAGATGCAATATGCTCATTAACGTTGATCGAACATGAAGATTACATTTATAGGCTTCAGGGGCCATAGTCCATCAAACCTAATACATCATGGTGGAGGAAATTATTAAATGTGTACATCAACCAACAATTACCTTTATCTACTAATGCACAAATATTTAATATTGGGTGTGTGTACAACTTTTTAGACTGAGAACTAGTAAGCTATAATTATCGCAGTATGGTAGTGTGAGATGTCAATAAAAATGATCAATTTTCAATTTGATGTTTATTTAATTCTTACAAAAAAGTTTCTACCTTAAATTTAACATCTATTTAAGTGTCACATAATTTTTTTGACCTTTATATATAATTTTTCTTCTTATTTAAAGAAGGTAATATAAAAATTATGACATCTTGGACATACAATGTAGTTTGGAGCCCACTTATTTTTCTCAAAAAGATTTTTTAAAGCTCAAAACAAGAGTACACCCAAATTGAAGCGTATATCACCAATCAATCATAATTTTACAAAGAATGTAATATAATTGTTAAATAGTGATATGCGAAAATCCCAAAATAGATACCTTGAAATTGATATATATATTGACATTTTACATAGAAATATTTGTAAGATACACATGTTAGTATATATACTCATATACCTTGAGGGTTGTGGCTTAGTTGATAGGGTGAAACACTTACTTTACATTCTATTCTAGGGTCAAGGATTGTTGAATGAATGAAATGAAATGGTTTTAATTACGTCCACAAGACCAAATGGTTTATGGGACCATCAATTATAACAATCGCTCCATCTATTCAAAGATTCGCGAGCACAACAATGTTCTTTATAAGGATGTGCCTCCTTTTACTGATTTGAGTTAACGTCCACCTCAACCTTTTTATTTTGTTTCCTCAAATAATTCTACCATAGAGCCAACTCTTAATGTTTCTACATATTTGGTTCGAATCCCACATACTATGGATATTCAATAATGAAATGTACCTTTGTTTTGACCGCCTCTTTAGTGCATAAAACACAAACCCTCTCTTCCCACCTTTCTTTAGATGTAGTCTTTCTCCCTATTTTACATGTAAACTTATGGGAACTAGTCTTCAATTAAATAATGAAAAATTTTTCTCTCCGTTTTTTTTGATTGTATGTGTAAAAACATTACATGAAACCACTCAATTACATAGAATTTCGACATTTCTACCTATATTTTGAAAATAAATATATAACATATTTATAATACTAAATAAGCATACATCTAAATAATTAAACCCCTTTGAATAAACGCTACAAATAAAAGACATCCATTTTTCACCATACTCATTGAACATACTAACATGGTTCGATTCCCAACACCCATGGCATGTTGGGTGGGCGACATCCATGAGGTGGGTAAAACAGATCAGCAAATATGCATCCACGTGGCTGTCTAGAGGCCAATCATACACCCCTTGCTATCTTAGTAAAAATAAAAAAAAAATCCCACTTTCCTCCTACTCTCCTCTACATATATAAAAAAACCCACAATTTTTTTCTTAAAATTCTCTAAAGTGGAGAAAAAAAAGAAACCGACTCAGAAGGATGCAGTTGCAGCAGGCGTTAAGCAGATGCTACTGCCATCACAATTCACACCCAATTCTTCATCCCCTGTTCGCCAAGGTTTTGTTTTATTTTATTTATTTTTTAATTTTTTTGGTGGTTTTGTTTTATTTTCTTTACCATTCAGTATGTATATATTTTTCTCAATAACTTTGGAAAAATTATGATGGTGTCTCCGTGTGTATGGTATTCTCAATAACAATGGAAAAAATATGATGGTGTACACCAAATCTTTGTGTTGTGACAGAACTGCAATTCAAATATAGGACAAGCATTTGCAGCGAGGGATTTCAGAAGTCATTCTCCTTGCTTCCTTGGACTCAAAATCAATCCACATAAATGCCCACCAACAAGAAAAAAGCACGGTAAGCCTAAATTATTATTCATTTCATATAAATCTGTTTTGGGTTTGCTTTAAAACTATCCATAGAATAATCTGGGCTTGATTACAATCCAAAATTGAAGAGACCCATGAAATGGGAGTGTTTATCTGCATTCAACCTTTGACTTGGTTCGAGTTTTTTTTCCCAACTACACCCTGTTTCGACACAATTGGATTGAGCAAGTCATGCCCTCTGGCATTTAAAATTGGGCTTGCTTCGAGATTCAAACAGCTGTAGTTTCGTACGGATTTGACTTCGAGTGTTTGCTAGCATTGGCTTTATTCTTACGAGTCTTCTGGGTAACACTGCATGGTGATTAATTCATGTGGATTATTACTATTTCAGTTCGAATGGGAGTGACCGAGGACAGCAGTTTTCTTTTGAACATCCTAAAAACAATACCCAATTCTCCCTAGGAGTTGAATTTATTAGAAAGTTCCTAGAACAATACCAATAAGATAGACTTCCGGGAGATTGAGGATTGAATTCCATGTCCTAATTTAAAATGTGTTTCGCCGTTTCCTGTGGGATACCCCTAGAGCTTAGCTTCACTAGTACAGATCTGTCTTAATCCAGATTTGATACGCACAGAGAGGTATTCAAAGGGCTCAAGGTATTGATGGCCATATTTTTGCACCCAAATGGTGGGTTTACTTTTGGAATTGTGGGTGCGAAAAGATTGGGATTGTCTCATCAGTATGTTTAACCTGGGTGCATTATCAGTGTTGGCATGCTGGTTTATATTTAACCCATATGCATTGGGCTGCACCCAGGCTGCAGGAGGTGCCTCTTGGTGCACATTACGGAACGCCCAGAACAATACTCTCAAGAAATTTTTCCTGGAAATAGAGAAATTAAGGGAATTCCTTAACCACATAGCCAATCTTTATGCCAGAAAAAGCATCAGACTCGAGCATGTAGATGGTTATTAATCAAATTAAACATTGTTAAGGTCCCATTAGCCGCATTGATTCAACAGTTCTATTTTTATGGTTTCCAATATTTCTTCATTCACTTAGTTATTAACATGAGAAGGACTGCTGCCTTTCTGACTTCCAACATAAGGCCCGGGTAAACTTAAACTTGACCTTACTTGGGTTTGCAGTCTAGAGTTAATAAACTGATTACACGTGAAATGAAAACAAAATTGTTGTACCTAGAGCATTGAGAAACATGATCAAATAACAGAACAAACCATTAGAGAACAAAACGTGAAACATCAGAAAACAGAACTATATATCCATATATCATTTGATTGAGATTCCAATAAGATTGACACTGGAATCTTCTGCACTTGTAACAGTCTCACAACATCAAGCCCTTACAATGAGAATCAGACCTCTTGACATGAGATAGAATGAATGGAAACAGGAAATCCTAGCACTTTTCCTTTATTTTTATTTAGTGCTTTACAAGCCAGTCACACTTGGCTTAGATCAGAATTACAAGGTAATGTACAACCTTTTCCTAATCCAACATAACCTCTCAATGTAGCATGCTCAGAATGGCCTATTATGTGCCCAACATGTACTTTTCATGCCTCGAATTAGATCGAGATTTTTTTAGTTACTGGTAGTTTTAGGTTTCAAGGGGAAGTATGGACATACACCCTCTAGTGATACGATTTAAAGATGTTTCCAATTCAGCTGGAATGATTAAGCTCCCAGAAACGTAAAACTGGTCCCAGATAGTTTAGGCTTTCGGGAACTAGAAAAATAAATGTTTCAGAAAGGTTTAGTGGCTAGACCTGAAACATTGGAATTAAAAAGGATACAACACAGTTACATCCAGATACACAACTCATAATGTTTATCTGCGGAAATCTAAAGGAACTAATAAATGTTTTATGTAATAATATCTATAATTCTTTGTCATTCTCAAACTACTTCAAAGCAACCAGGATTTCTCAGATTTGGAGAAATGTAAAGTGAATGCTGTTCTATTGTGCATCACTGTGTAACTCTAGTTGCTTGGGATGACCTGATTTTGTAGTTTGATTGTGGATTCTATCAATCTGTTGGCTTGATGCATTTTTAAAAATTCGATCTTTTATTTGCCTAGTTAAAGTGATTGCTTTTTCCCAAATGAGATGTCTTGCAACTTTATGTTTAAGACCTCATTTTCGCTTTTCATGTTTCGACAGTTTTTCTAATCCCGACTTTTTATTATGCTGCTTGGTTTCTTGCTCATCTTTAATTTTTTCCAATTTTTTCCAAATTTCTTTTGAAAGCTGTTTCGGGGATGCTTGATGTTCCCCCTATCTTGGATGTTAACGTTGAGTTCTACATAACCATGTCCTGTGCAGACCCCAGGATCCTGAAACAAAACGTTTCGGATCCGGATACATGCAGCATCAGGCCCGGATATGGCCAGGATGCTGTGGATCCTTCTAGATACGTCCTGGGATGTATCCAGGAGGATCTGCAGTTGTCCTGCATGATTGGCCAGGATGTATCTGGAAGGATCCACAGTCGTCCCACAGGATCCTGGCCATATCCGGGCCAGATCTGCACCCAGGACTGTTTTTTTTATTATTTTTAAAATTTCACTTTACAAAAACTCAAATATGGACTGATTTTTTTGGATGTCAAATTTAATTACCCACTGATCTCATGGGAAACAATATGTCAAACAAAGATTCATGGTGGCCTAATTTTAGACACTTTAAATCAATTCAGCAAAGCCATTGCCCTGAAAACAGCACGTAGATTAAGGAAGGATGCTCTATACCTTTGGACAAATGATCAAATATCTATCTGCCCACACTGGGAGTTCATTAACAGCAAAATTAAGTGGACCAGCGACTGGGAGAGCTAAGTTACTTCAACAAGGTTGTCAGTTACTAATGGAAAATCTCACTTGTAAAATAGGAAAAGGAAATCAGGTCAAATTTTGGGAAGAAGGATGGGAGGGCCACCTGCCTTTATCCTCAACAGGCCTTTGAGAGATACAAGACTCTTTGCAGCAAAAGGGTTTAATCTTTCTCAAAGACTATTGTATCCAAAATTAAAACCTCTAGGTAATATGGAATATAAATAGGATGCGGAAGCAGGGGAAGATCATTCGGCCCAAGAAAATCCACTGCTATGTCTTTTGAAGAAAAGAACAGTTTCAGGTCTATCTCAGGATATTTTGTTATGGCCACATCATCAATCTGGAGATCACATGTTGTCTATTGCATATAAGGTGATTTCAAGAATAGAGTTAGTTGACAATCAAAGGTGGGGTGAAATTTGGTGAATATAGTGAATAATGAATATGCTTATTTGTCTTTATTTTAGTCCATACATTGTAACATTTGCACTATGTACCTGTTCTAAGACTAATATAAGTTCGATCATTGAAGACTATGACATTTGGCATTGAATTTTTAGTATATTTTGTGGTTATTTAACTTTTTTTGTTTCTCTATGCATATTATGTGGTTAATTTTGCTTATATGGCTATGTTTTTTATTTTTTTGATTTTTTATATATATTTTTGTACGGCCGTACCCAAAAATATATCCAGGCCCCAAAAAAACTTGCCATATCCATGTATCCATATCCGTACCAGTACCATGTTCGGCTACTTAGGTTGAGTTTCTGCCAAGAGTTTAGTTTGTTTTAATGTTGTCATTTGTACTACGTTACCAGATACGCCCCCCCCAGGCCCTGGGAGCAGGGGGAAATGCTCCCTGGATACCGAAGCGCGGGGATACGCCCAGGGAGCGTATCTGGGCTGTGGATATGTCCGGATACGTCTGGGTGACGTATCCGGGTGTATCCTGGCGTTTCCTGCAATTTTTTTTTTTAATTTCAATTTTGCTTAATAAAAAGTCAAACACGGACTCTAAAAAACAAAACAAAGTATGAAAACCTCTCTTCAGTTCAATGGCTGGCTGTGTTTGATTGTTTTCAAAACGTGAGCCTCAGTCGATTCATCTGTATCTTCTTTATTAGGGCTGTATACAACAGCTGTAAAGGTTGCCAGAGCAAGTCAGCAAGTCTTCCAGTTATTGGATTGTGTTTCAGACTTGCCAAAATAAAGGAAATAAATGTCTGTAACATGATCAAGATGAGAGAGAGGTTGAAATCAATTATGTCTTTTTTTGCTTATCCTTTATGTCCCAAAAAAATGGTTCTCCAGGACCCTTTCTGTGCGGTACATACGGTAAGATCATTTGCACAGGTATAATACAAAAGCTCAACTAGTGAATAAGCTCAAAGAAGAGAACAGGGCATAGTCTTAAGTTGATTTAACACCAGGTCATCTCATTGTAATCTTCACCAAACTGCAGAGAGTGGATTTTCTTTTGTATTTATTTTTGTCCATACTGGTAAGTTGTAGCATTTGCATTATGTACTTGTAATAATAAATAAGACTAATCCAAGTTCGACAATTGAATATTATGATATTTGGCATTGAATTATTAGTATGTTTTGTGGTTATTTAACTTATTATGTTTCTTCTGTGCATAGTATGTGGTTAATTTTGCTTATATGTCTATATTTTTATATTTGTTAATTTTTTATATATATTTTTGTACTGCCGTATCCAAACCCCCCCCCCAAAAAAATCCCCGTATTCCCGTATCCGATTCTCATACCCGTACCTGTATCGGTAACGTAGCATTTGTATGCTGTAAAAAGGTAAAAAGATTGTATGTAGTGGGGAAACATGCTATGAAAAATGAAGAATATATTGATTTTCATCATGCTGAGTCATGGTTCTAGATTTCTGACTCCTAAACTCCTTGATTGTAGTTATTAAAGCAGTTGCCACTTCATTCACAACTGGAGGTTTGGCACTGACTGAAGAAAATGTTGAAAGGGTGTTGGATGATGTGCGACCATATCTTATGGCAGACGGAGGTAATGTAGAATTATATGAAATTGATGGTCTAGTAGTCACATTGAAACTACAAGGGGCTTGTGGGTCATGCCCAAGTTCAATGACGACAATGAAGATGGGAATAGAAGCACGACTGAAGGAGAAGATCCCAGAAATTGTTGCAGTAAAACAAGTAATGGATATGGAAACAGGACTTGAGTTAAATGAAGAAAATGTTGAAAAGGTGACTATTTTCATTAGTTTCTGTATGATTGGAACAATTTTTTATTCTTGATAAAAATAGGGATTTCTTTTTAAGTTTTGTTCTCATTAGAGTTGGACCTTGGTATACAGGTTGTTTCTCTCTTTTGTACTGTACAAACTTTTGAATGTACATAATACTTGCATTTCTCTTATATCTCTCCTTTTTTTTTGATCGATCAAAAGAGGGTTGAAAGGGGTCCTCACAGGTTCACATGATATATTTAAAAAAAAGGGATAACATCTGCCATTACAAAGGCAACTCATTTCTCTTCTTGATTTCTTGTTAGATTTAATATTTATTAATGCATCTGACGATTGTTAGAATTTGTCTTTAGGATGGTGGTTAAGAATGTGTTAGTAGTTGTTGTGTCATGATATTTGCATAGGCATTCTCACTGCAGTCAGTTATCCTTTTCCATCTGTGATTGGTGATTGCCAGCTTCTAGATAATGAGGAGGTTGAGATAATATTATGAATTATACATTAAAGTATAACCATTAAAAAAGGGGACAAGATTCTATCTGTGGAATGGCATGATAAAGTCACATGGAGTTAAAAGCGATTCAGCTGAACCCACAAACAAGGGAAGGAGGCAAGAATGTCAAACTGTGTTGACAATATGGTGTATAGATCCATGGGAGGTTTGTTATTGGTTATCCCTGATTTCTCTTTGGGTGACTGTGTGTACTTAACCATCAGATACCCTAGTGCTTAAGTAGGTTGTATTGAATGCTAACATTCCTCTCAATTTTTCCTTGCCTTCGTATGCTTATGCATATATAAGTGAGGTAGTCTATAACAGCAGTATCGGAACAAAGTTACATGTGCCCACCAGAATGCATACCATTGTTATAAGCTCTTGCATTTGGCTGACTTATAGCGAGTTTGACTTGACTTGCTTGGAGAACGAGCAGAGTCAAGTCATTGAGCTTGCATTAAGTGAAATTCGATACTTTTGGTGAGCTCACAAGTACTAGAACTTTTGTCAAAATTGGCTGAGTCTGATGGGACAGTTCAGCTTTACAGAATGTAAACTTAAAAAAATAAATTAAAACAATTATAGTCAATGGGAGGTTATGGCAGATGGAAGAAATCTCTTGCAAACTGCACTCACTCATCTCCTTGCAAGCTTACCTCACTTTTTCCATCTTCACTCTTCCGAATTCCCAAATCTCCTAAATCCCAAAAGTACAAAACCCCAGAATCCCCTATTTATAATTTGGATCGAGCATTTATCTTCATGGTTCTTGTTTGTTATAAGAGGTTAAAATGGGAAAAATAACTGGTGGGAATATGAAATTCACCTTCCAATCATTACAGGATCTTGAGTGTTGTGTTGAATGCTAGCATTCCTCTCAATATTTCCTGGCCTTCATAAGCTTATGCATTTATAAGTGAGGCACTCTATAACGGTAGTATCGGAGCAAAATTACATGTCCCCACCAGAATGCTAACCATTGTTACAAACTCTCGCATTTGGCTGAGTGCTAGCGAGTTTGACTTGACTTTATTGGAGAATGAGCAGGGTCAAGTCATTGAGCTTGCACTTGGTGAAATTTGATAGTTTTGGGGAGTTAACGAGTACTAAAAAATTTGTCAAAATTGGTCAAGTTTGATGGGACAGTTCAACTCTACAGAATGTAAACTTAAAAAACAAAAGGAAAGCAAAAGTTAAAACAATTAGAGTCAATGGGAAGTTATGGCAGATGGAAGAAATCTCTTGCAAGCTGCACGCACTTTTGCTAACTTCACTCTTCTGAATTCCAAAAGCCCCTAAATCCCAAAAGTACAAAAGCCTAGAAGCCCCTATCTCTAATTCGGATTGAGTATCTATCTTCATGGTTCTTGTTTGTTTCAAGAGGGAAAAATAACTGGCAGGGAAGTTGAAATTCACCTTCCAACCGTTACAGGATTTCGAGTGCTGAGCTGAAACCTAAGCTATACAACTGCAGATGGATGAATTGAGCTACATGTTAATTTTGATATCCACATGTTGTCGTGGGTGTGACACCAAATACCATGAAGAAACTGATGGCATCATTGCATTGCTCTTGAAAAGATATGCAATTTAAAAATAAACAGCATTCAATTCTGAGTCCGGATGAGAAAGTTACCGTCTCTGCATGATGTCGTGGGCGAGAGACCATCAAATCGGCTTGGCCCGAAACAACACAAGCTATTATGCAGTTTTTCCAGAAGATTCAAAACACTTAATTGACTTGCATTTTTTAGCAAAAAACATTAAACTATTGGAGGGCTGTTGGATACTAAAATCATTGTTTCTTTGTAGATATAATAAAGAAATTGAATTTTATGTGAATGACAAAATTGAAACCATAAGTTTCATCCTATTTCCAGTGTTGGGATTATATTGGGCATTGTTTGTTTTGCTCGTCTTTTGAGGACAGTAATATTTAACGCACACTTGACTATTAAGTATGTAGTTATGTTGGGCATTGCTTGTTTTGCTCGTCTGTTGAGTGACAATAATATTTAATGCCCTCTTGACTATTAAGTATGTAGTTTAACATTATGTTAGTTTTAATGTCTTCGAAGTTGATTTATCAAGGAATGAAAAATGCCCTAAAGATTTTTTATGGAATTGTTTGTAATTTATGCATTTTTTAATTTGTTGGGTTTTTATTGAACTATTGTAAAGTTCCAAGTCAATTCCTACTTTGTGGCTAGCTGAGTTATCTTCAATCTATTGTAAAGTAAGGATGATGCATGCACGAGTGTGAAGTTTGTTAACTCCATCCAATTTGATGTTGAACCAACCATCTTCATAAAAACATTGTTTTCAATTGATTATGCCCTTAATACAATGAAATTTATAAATATAGATTTGCATATAACCTCATAAAAGTAGTACAAGTACCATGTATATGTATGTACTTGGACACCATGAATAGAAAATTACCCTTGTTGTCAAACTATGTCTTTAGAACTACATGACAAGTTTTCCCTCCAAATATTAAAAGCAGTAATTAAAAAAAATTACAAAACTATCAATGTTTTTACATAATGAATACAATTCATTACAAACATGTTATACATCAAATTATGCATTTTGAAGAATGAAATCAACATTTTATGGGTGTTCAATTAGGGTGAGGGGATTAACCCCACCACCCACCGTGCCCCTCCTCCGTCCCCTCTGCGCCCCCCTTTACAGTGAGTCAGATGTTGAATCTGAATTTAACATTGTAGAAGACACTTGGGTGTCCCCAAGGATGGTCAAGGGATGCCTGGGTGTTCTTTGAGCTGTTTTGGGGATGCTTGATGTTCCCCATATCTTGGAGTAATTGGGGGATGTTTTTAGGATGACCTTGCTCAATAGAGGATGGACAGAGGATGATCCCTTAGCATCTCCATTCTTTCAAGGATAGGTGAGGGACATCTAATCTTCATTTTCCCATCCCTTCTTGTTGAGGGGATGTGGGGGTGCATCCTAGGTAAGACTGCTTTACAACGATGCCTCTAGATACTAGAGGAAGGCATTGGCAATTGAATGGCAATGCTACAATTGGAGCTTATCTACTTTGTAAAGAGCACCTTGTGTAGTTAGATGTCCTCTAGAACACCGTTGCATGAGGCAAAATATAGTCTATTGTTCGATGACAGAGATTGGAGAAGGAAAAATGGAATTTGAATTTTGGAGCAATGATAAAACTTCTTCATTGTGGTATGGACTTGTAAGACATGTTTTCGCAATTTATAATTGCTAATATGCTATGCTATGGCTCTATGGTTAATATTTAATACCCATTTAATATTTTTGCATCTAATGAGCCTTAAGACTAGATATAAGGTGGTGGTTAAGGAAACACTTTGTCGTTCACGAAGTCTACTTGATACTTGCACAAGCACTCTAATTGGGTCCATTGTTATTTTGTCATTTTGATTATGTTGTTGCTAACTTGGAAGTCGTATGGTGGTCAAGTTGATTTTGATGAATCATATTTATATGTTGAAGTGTAGCTGGTTGGAAAGGGGACATGGCTAGAAGTGATGAATGTGAAGTTGCATTGGACATATGGGTTCTAGCTCTATGGAATATTTATCATTGAGTCATATCAATTCCTTCCCTCAAGGTGATTGTGAAGACCCAACTATCATATATACCCAGTGTTTGAGAAGGTTATAATATAAGTAAAAACTTTCGTAATGGTTTCTCATCTTCATGTGCCTATGTAGATACATGGGAACAAGAGGACATAAGCAATGTTCAATAATGGAAAGCCTTATTTTTATAAGTAAAATAATGTTGTGTACTAATCATAGATTCAAAAATTGCTAGAAATCGGTGATTAATCGTGAATCGACAGTGAAACGATTTATTCGTGAGTAGAGGAATGATAATTAATCGCCAATTTTTGTTGAGTAACATTGGCAATTACTTGGCAAAAATTGCCTACTAAATTGTCTCAACTCGCCAGTGAAAGGATAAAAGGCCCAAAACCATTTTTTTAAAATTTTATTCTTATTATGCATTTTTCTCTGCGAAATTGTGTATCGCGGAATACAATGCATAGTGGAGCTAGCTTGCTAGGGTTGTCAAACTGTCATGATGGTACAAGTTACAAGTTACAAGCATAGGGTTTTAATTGTTCAAGGCTCAAGCCTCAAGGAATACATACATTGAACCAGTGATTAACTAGGGTTTTCTAGTGTTTTCAAGCTGCAAGGAATACATACTGAAGTATGGTACAATCTACGGTGACACAACCCACAAATGCTTTAATCTATTTTCATTGTCTTTGAAGTTTAAAGTTTGAACTTGAAGTACTCCTCAATCCTCAATAAGACTACCTTTCTAGTATGAATCATGGTATCTACTTCATCTTCTACTTCTCCTTTGATTCGCAGCTATGGTTAATGTTGTCAACCTGGAGCTGCACCCTGAATCGAAGACGTGCATGAAATGGCGGGTCCTCTATCCAGTTGAAACAATGGGATCTTCTCACGAGGGTGGGTGCCTCAATGGTGAGAAAAACCTCTAGAGAAGGCTAGTTCCTGTATGATGTATCAATGATGATCTTTACTCTATGCTGCGGACTACCATGGAAAAGGGAGAAGAAAACTTTAAGGGAAAATCCTACCTAAAAAGGGTGATACACCATAAGATTGATCCACGCAACTTGGAACCTTGAACACTGAACAAACAAGGGAAAATGAAGACCTTCGATTTCAATCAATCACTTATGCATAAATATTTCATGAAGAGGTTCGATCCAATGACCAAAACATGAGGGAAAATGATGGAGAGAGGTCTGATACAAGACACTTTGCAGCCACCTAACATCCACTTATAGCTTCAGCAAAAGACATAAAAAACACTGAACATGACTTGCATAATACGATTCGCTAGCAACTAGGTACAAATCAGAATTTGGGAAGGGAGAGAAATCTACCACTTATGCAAATTGCTGAATGAATATACACTATGCCAACGCTTGAAATCTGAAAGTACAGTCCTTCTATTGATCGAAGAGGTTACACAACTCACCAATGGCAGAGTCTGGTTTAGCCAAGAGAGGGATGGATCGTTTTTAATCAAGGCTAAAAGCCGTTTTATAGAGAATTACAAAAGCCAAAGATTGGCATTGAAAAATTGAAGAGAAGGATTTACGTAGGTTAACTCAAGGCTGACTTGGCCTTTCAATAAAATATGTTTTATTTTTTGTCTTTGCATGAAGCTTCTTGCGCTTGAGGAAGTGAACTTGTCTTTGTTCTGAACTGCCCACCTCTCTTTGCATGGAAATCCATGCTAATGTCAATTTTAGAACTCTAATGTGAGCTGCTGGATGCCGAGTTGGAACGTTTGAACGCTGAGTTAACCGTTTGGTAAGCTGAGTTGGACAAAGAGATCAACTGAGTTGACTGTTTGGTAAGCTGAGTTGGACGAAGAGATCATTATCCTTTGCATGGGAAACTCCTAGTAGACGTGGCATTTAACAATTAGTCAACTCTAAATCTTGAATAGTCAATTCGACATTTGAATTTGGAACTCGGGTTGAAGCTGAGTTGGACCTTCAGATGCATGAGTTGATCCGAAGATGAGCTAGACTTCAACAACCAGTCAACTGAAGCTTTGACCGGTGTTCGAAAATATCTCCTGCTTGCATGTATTTTACCTTGTTCTGGTCTGCCTGTTCATGTCTATTTCTGGCGAGATTCTATTTTTTTGGATTATCTTTATCTATATTTCCTCGGATTGCCCTTTTTTCAACTTCCCGTCGCTTTGGATTTCCTTCGAAATTAATGCTTTTGGTTTCATTTTGCCTCAGGTTTATTTCCTTGGGCCTATCTTCAAACTTTCATGTGGTAACTTTTCCGAAGATATCCTTCGAACTTATGGCTCCTCACCTTTCCTTCGGCCTTTATTTCTTCTCTGCTTATGTTGGCTTCAGACTTCATTTTGTCGGGTTTATTTCCTCAGGGTTTTTGCGCGGCCATTTCTCCGAATTTCTTCGGACTTTTTTGTCCGAAGGAATTCCTTCGGACAAAAAGCCTGAAGGTTTTCCTTTGTTCTTTACCTTCGTTGTTTGCATTTGTCGGCTTTTTGTTTGGACTACTCCAAATTTTTTCAGACTATTTGTCCGAAGGAATTCCTTCGAACAAAAAGTATGAAGGAATTAACCCTTCGCTGTTGCCTTTTTCACTTGTTTTTCTTTGGACTTTCTTTCTTTGTAGTCTTTCGAATTTCTTCGGACAAAAAGTCCGAAGAAATTAACCCTTTGTCCTTTGCTCTTTGCTTGCGAAATGCCCTTCGGGAAAGTCACAGTGGTCCTGTCACCAACCAACTGCCCTCCGCAAGGGCTCGTGGCTCTCTCTGTGCCTTTTGAAAAAATTGTAGGGCACCCGGGTTTTTTGCAAAGGTCCCGAATTTGTTCCAGTACCTTCTCGAAGGGTAGGTGCCCTTCGGAATTGTTGAAAATGACCCTTTTGAAGGGTACCCTGCCCTTCGGATTTCTTGAAAATGGCCCTTCCGAAGGGTACCTTGCCCTTCGGATTTCTTGAAAATGGCCCTTCCGAAGGGCCTTGGCTTTTCCTTGCTTCTTTGGGTGGACTTTTGGATTCTTCGAAGTATTCCTTTGGACAAAAGTCCGAAGGAATTACTTCCTTTGTCTTAGGCTCTTTGTTATTTCCTTGTTTTAGCCTTCTTTGATGAACCATTCCTTCGGACAAAAGTCCGAAGGAATTAATCTTTTTGTAGCAAAGGCCCTTACCAAAGAAAAAAACAATGTATTCTTTCTTCCTTGGCTAGAGACGTGAATTTTCCAAATGGCGAGAGACAATCTGACTTGTGGAAGCATTGTCAAGAGTTAGATTTTAAAACTTTTTTTTTGGTTTTATAGGGTTTAAGCTTGTTGTTTGATAATGGCATCAACATTCGGTTCAGTTGCTTGTTGTAAGCGTAAGTTCCACGACCCTTCTTGGAAGCATTGTGAACTGACGACAAAGGGCATTTGTTTTACATGCAATTATTGCGGGATGAAGATGAGTGGTGTGTATCACCACAAAAACCACATTGCACAACTATTAGGGAATGATGTGATATTGTGCACACAAGCCCCACTTGAGACTCAAAGAGAGATGGCTGTTTACTGTGTGGCTTATGTAGAGAAAAAAAGAAAGATGATGGACTTGCAACCCTTTGAATATGAGGGTAGTAGGGGATGATTATAACATTGAGGCCTCTTTTATTGCTCCAAATCCCAAGGGTTGGGGATGAGAATGAGACTCATCCATTGAAGATAGTTTAGCCACTTTTTTTTATTCCTTGTAGTGTGGGGTCACAACTTTCACTTGAAGTTACTGCTTGGAATAGGGAAGTGCACAATGAAGCAAGGATAATTGTGGCAAATTTTTGGTACTAAAACAACATTCCTTTCAATGTGGCAAAAAACCCATACTGAGAGAATTTGGTCACTGCATTGACCATTGTCGAGAAGGGGTTCAAGGCTCCTCATGATTTTACTGGCTCAGTGTTGGAGGATTCCGTCAAACATATGCAAGCTATTGTAGAAGAACGAAAAAAAGTATGGCAAAAAAATGACCATATCTTTTTGTTTGATGGGTGGATGGATGGGAAAAATCGCTCATTGATTAAATTTCTAGTGCTTTCAAGTGGGCAGTTGGTCTTTTGAAGTTAATTGATGTCTCCCACTAAGTAAAAAATGTGAACAATTCATGTGATAAGATGGATGAAGTGGTGATGGAAGTGGGTGTGCAAAATGTCGTCCAAGTTGTGATAGACAATGCGACAAAATATGTAGTAGCGGGGTGGCTTCTTGAGGAGAGACAATCTACACTTTTTTGGACCCCTTGTACAACCCAATGCATTGATCTCCTACTCGAGGACATAAGAAATATTTTATGGGTGAAAAACGTGGTTGAGACGGCAAAAAATATCATCAATTTCATCTACAATCACACCTAGGTGCTAAACTTGATGAGAGATCACACCAATGGAAAGGAGCTTGTGTGATCAGGAGTCACGTGATTCGCTTGCAGATCATTGTAGCTTCACTAACATCTCTTAAGCATATTATTTGTGAGTCACTGGTGGTTGGAGTCTTCCTATGCTAGGAAGGCCGAAGGGGAAAGGGTTGTGAAGACTATTTTTGATGACATATTTGCGAAGTGCGCGAATGAAACCCTTAAGGTAATCTTAAACTTAATTTATTTATTTATTTATCATTTATTTGCTATAATTTTTTTTCTTAATTTTGATTTTAAATTTATGCATTATTTTGTTTTAGGTGTCAAAGCCTTTTCAATCGAGTTCTACGGTTGGTGGATGGGGAGAGAAATCTAATGGGTTATTTGTATGAGGCCATGGACATGGGCAAAATCAAAGAAAATATGAACCCATTTGGCACATAATTGATCGGAGATGGAACAAGATGCTCCACCAACATATTCATGCAGTCGCCTACTACTTGAATCTCAAGTTTTCATATTTTGATTCATTTAAGGCTGATGAGGCGGTTAAGAATGGCCTCAATACATGCATAAAGATGATGATCGCTAATGATGACACTAGAGACATAGTTATGGAGGAGCTACAAATTTACAAGAATGCAATGGGGAGACTTTTTTCTCTAGCTCTATTATTTAAAAGAAGAAACACTTCAGTCAAGTAAAAACAAATCTAGTCATTTGTTTTTACTTTTTATTCTTGTTACTTGTAAATATTACTATAAGACTTCTTTCATTTATTCAAGCCTAGTTGATTTTCAAAATTATAAATGTCCTATTTATAGATGTGTGGTGGGAAGATCGTATTGCAATAACACTAAATCTTCAAAAGTTAGCCATCCACATTTTGTGCAAAGTTGCATAGTTCTCTTAGGAAGTTGCGTAGTTCTCTTAGGTGTTAACGTAATTGGAGCATGTTGTGCAACTGGTTGAAAACACAATGCCTCAACGACCTTGTCTCTGTGTGATACAATCTTCGTTTTCGCATGAGACAAGTGGAGGGGGTAGAGAGTTATGAGGCAACTTGGATGAGATCGATCCAGATGTCGACTAGATTGCTGATGATGCGGAGCCCATGTTCACCATAGATAAGATTGTAGATTTGGAGAGGGAGGCAGAAGAAGCAATAACATCGGGGGCATTAGAAGCATTAGGTGGGGTTGGTGAGAATGTAGATGATGTCTTTGCAGGTGATCCTACTGCAGAGGAGGAATCTTTACCTTCCACGTCCACAAGGCAGCTCCATCAAACTTATACTAGGCACCAGAGATGATTTGTAACATGCATATTTGATATTTCATATTAATCACTATAGTCTATGACTCTTTGAACATTGTAGTTTGCACTTTGTACTTTATTTTGGTAAAAAATTAATAGAAAATATACTTATGCATTCTCTACATTCATTTCCCATGACAAATAACAATGTTTTACTTGTTATTTAAGTTTATTTCATGAATTTATATGTTTTAAAAATTAGCAATAAAGTTGCCAAGTAATGCCTAGTGATTGTCGAGAAACTCGAGTCCCTAATATGAGTCAAAATTTTAGGCTCCTGAGTAATCTCCGAGTACGTGTTTTTGAACTATGGTACTAATGGAGGCATTGTTGAGGGTCAAATGAACAATCATCAACCACTTAGCTGATCAGAGCGGACAAACACAATATGGAAGCAAAAACATGAACACATTCAAAATAGAAAATATGAAACTCTTGATTAATTTCACAAAAAAACCTCAATACATGAAGTATGTGGCAGAAATACGTAAAAACACACCTATCTTTTACATTATAGTCTCAAACTCAAATTATAAACACACTCTCTACACCTATCTTGACTTCTGGACTTTCTGGCAATCTCTCTTGCAAGCTGCACTTGTTTGCTTACAAAAAACTACACTGCCAAAAGAATACCATCTGCAGAATTATAAACACATACTGTTAACATAGCACATAATAACATGAGAGAACAACAAATTTATTACATTAGGTAGTGTACAATACAATGCCCAATATACGGACGAACTGTCACATCACCACTCTTACCCCGACATTCAACATGTTATTTATAAGCCAAATAAATAAATAAATTAATAAATTATATTAATGTCCACGGATGACCAAAAGTAGGTCAATGGGACTCAAGGATATAGCTGTTAACAATAGAAAGTTCAAGGAAAGAGAATCCAAAAAGTTAAAGTACATAAGACAAAGTACTACAATGTGCCACTAACAAGGTGGAAAGAGAGCCAAAGGTTGGTGGTTAAACACAACTGTTGACGCAACCATTCATTACTAAAGATTCATTCAGAGACAATGAGAGAATAATTAACAACATAACAAAGTCAGCTGCCAAAACAATGCTTGTATTAATATCGAAAGTCTACACTTATCCCCCCATGAAACAAGTCAAAGTCCTTTATGACAAAATGTGTTCAAAAAATTAAGAAAAATGAGGTGGAGGGGTGGAAGAGGAAGATATCCCTTGTGGTACTACTGCTCCAGCTGAGCATTGTCCAGAAGAGGCTGCTTGTTGAGACTTCAGCGTTTACAACTCAGATCTAAGTGCAGAAACCACCTTGGTGTGTTGTTAAAAATGATGCTCGACTACAACTTTATGCTCCCTTGAACACTTGACCATGTGAACAGCTTTCTATAAATTAACTTTTGATTGATCACTGTCATTGTGTACCACCTAAAGTTCAGCCACTCGAGCTTTCACTTGTGTCAACTCTTGATCATACTCAACAACCTTTTGAGCCTGAATTTGAGTAAGCTGAGTCTGTTGCTGGAGCTTCTCCTGAAGTTTGGCACACTAGTGCATTTGATTCTGTACGTTGGCATTTTTGAGAGTGCCTTTAGCCTCTTCATTGTCGATTTGGCATTGCTCACACATAGTTGACTATAGCATCAAATATTGGTAGCGGAAAGTATGTTCAATAGTGTTTAATGAATCAAACACATCACGAATAGGAGGAGCAATTGTGGGATAAGTCTTGGTGGGTAGCCACTATTGGGACACCTTTTGAGTATTATGCTTAGGCCACCCTTGGTTCACAAAAATGTGAACAAACTTCAAGTGACAGTCTTGTGAACAAAGTCCAAGTGATAGTCTTCTTCCCCAAATTTTCTAATGCATGATGCATCATGCAAAATCAACAGAATTTCGAATTGTCAAAAAATAACACCTAAGAACTTGATTGTGTTGGCAATGCCAAGTAAAGCCTGTGACATGGGCCCTATATTCTGAAAAAGTTGAGGCAATGTCTCATATGGGTTAGTAGTGTCTGGATGAGGAAGATGTAGTGGAGTAAACTTGCTACTAGGGGCTTGAGAATGACTTGGCCTAGTCTGAGAAGGCCATGCATCCAAAGATTGGCTTCATCCCCCAAATGAATGTTTTCTTCTTCAGTGGCTATATTTGGCCCATGCATTGATGGCTTATGTTTATGTAAAGGGCTGATTGGAGGTACATCCTTAGCTGGATTAACTGGTGCTCCCAGTTGATTCAACCAATCTTCTATTTGCTGTGCTTCATCCCTCGTAGGCAATGGAGTGACTACAATAGATTCAGTAATGACCAGCCAATTCGAAGCTTCAAAATATGATCAAATTTTGGACAACCAATACATGGAGAGGGCAACAACAAGAGTGATGGATTCATGGAAGGAGAGTACATTTGCTTTAGGCCAGAAAATGGGCCATGTGCATAGGAGGCCATGAATCAATGTTGTTTTGGATCAATAATTTTTTCAATGGCTTTGGAAGCATGGAACACATCAGTGGTAGAGAAGGTTGTTTAGAAGAAGGAATTGGAAGAAAAGTAGAATCAAAGGCAAAGGATCATGAAACCATGTGAGTAGGAACTTGCATTTATTTCACTTACTTGGGGTGTCTAATATAGGAGCATCCTTGGTAGGACATGGATATCTAGCATTGGCCAAAGACATGTTTGTTTCATTTAATGATGGTGCCCCCTCTTGTGGCGTTGCCCTGAAACTTCGAAGGTCATCACACTTAAGAGTGGAGTTTGGTTATTTCCGTCTTCTAACACCACCTGGCCTAGAGTTTGAAGTATGTGTTGGTAAAGAGAAGAATGTCTATTGAGCATCTGGTTGAGTTGTCATTATCATGGTACCATCAGGAAAGCATCTTAAGATGGTTGATAATGGTGACATAGGGTAGAAGACCTCGTTACATTGTCTTCCTTCTTCATGGGCTATTTTTTCCAAGTCAAGGTTGGAGCACTTGTGACCACCGAAGGAGCATCTGAAGATTGTTTTGAAGTGAATTTTCCTTGGATAGTATAACCATCTTCAAACCTCGTGGCCCCAACTTTGTGTGGGACCCGATTTCATACCTGTGGGAAAAATAGTAAAATACAAGTGGGAAGTTGGGAGGGTGTTTCAAGCTCGAAAGGGAGATCAGTCACACTAAAGGGGTGTCACCAATCTCTTAGATTTTACAAATCATAAAAAGAACCACTTTCTTATTGAAAACCACAATTATGCCATGTAAGGGGCATTTTTGAGCATGGTGAAGGTTGGACATCCTCTGGCAGATTTTGTAGTTTTGGCATGTACATGGTGTGACAAGAAGCGTTTGGAAAAAATTGAAGCAATTTAGGAGTTTCAAACAAAACAAAATCAAACTGAAAATGTCCAAGGGAGGAGCCAAAAACATTTTTTGAATATTTCGTTCATATTTGATTGTTAGGGGAGTCTAAGGGATGGCCATGGTAGTAAGAAAATGCAGAAAGAGATTTTGTTGATAACAACACGGACAAACAACCTACAACAAAAACAAGCCAAAAGAAGGGCATTTTTGCCCATGTGAAGGTTGGGGTGATTGGGATACTTCTAGGTAGATTTGTGATTGGAAATTATAAATAGATAAATCTACATGAAAAAAACTATTTCATTGAGTCAAAAGAAGATAATATTTCATTGTCTTCATTCTTTACAAAGTGCAATTCTATATAATAATACTTGCACGGGAGTTAACAACTGAGTCCAATTGCCTGTGTAACTATTCGTTTACAACTACCTACTAAATATCTTGAATCAAATATAATTAATATATTTTACATTATTATAGCCTAATTATACTATAAAACATAATATAAGGTATATTTGATCTCAAACCCAACAAACCTGCCCTTGATTCCAAGGGGACCAAAGGATGATTAGGAGCAAATAACTCTCAAGCTATCCAACAACCCTTCCCACAACTTGCCAACTGGCCACTTGTACATCTGGCATTGATCAATTTGTGTTGACACGTCTACTGCATCCGCACCTTGACCTCTCGTGCTCTGTGCCCTATGACACTACTTGACATGAAGATGAGCATTATCTTGGGAGTACCCATCCCTTTGATCATTCGTACTTGTACTGTAGAATGAGCATCATCATGGGAATACTCAACCACATCATTCCCTATCTTGGTAATAATTTTGTATTTTGTGTATGGCACATCTTACATGATGTCCAACAATTGTGACCACTTTGCAAACACCAATGGTGTTTACAACACTTGTCAACTATACAATCACCCAAAGACATTGAAACCAAAATAGTATCTTCCCTTATTAGATGAAAGTTGAGAAGTATATGTAGCGAAAAACTACCAAATAATGGGTCTGCTCCACATTGTAACAGCTCAAAAACAACTGAGAAAACTACTAACAAGCAAAAAACTCAAACAAAATTGGCAAACCCAAAATAGCTACTACATCACTTTCTCGATTTTGAGTTAACAACGAACTCAAGATGGGTCTCTCAAGACTCTATTGCCTAAGTTGATCCCGAGGGACCTTTAAACCCCAAAATGTAACTTGTTTGTCTCCGACAACACTGTTGGCAGGAAAGCACAATGTTACATTCATGGTTTCCTCATAAAGACAACCCATTTTCAATTTCATATCAATAGTGGGGTGCCAGATATGACCAGAAATGCACCCTTTATAATTTTACTCTCCTTATTTCTCTGTCTTAACACATTTTTTAAGAAACTAAAAAATGAAGACTCCACACCAAAAAAATGACTATTCCAATAGATGAAAAATAGGCAAAAAGCTACAAATCAAGTTGTCACATGCCTACCTGTTGTAAACCTGGAGTTGCACCTTGAATCGAAGACGTGCTGAAATGGCTAATCCTCTCTCCGATTGAAACAATGGGATCTTCTCACGAGGGTGGGTGCCTCAGTGGTGAGAAGAACCTCCAGAGAAGGCTGGTTCTTGTAAGATGTATCAATGAGGATCTCTACTCTGCGTTGGGGACTACCATGGAAAAGGGAGAAAGAAACTTGAAGGGGAAATCCTACCTAATGACGGTGATAGACCAAAATGTTGATCCACTCTACTTGGAACCTTGAACATTGAATCAAACAAGGGAAAATGAAGACCTTTGATTTCAATTGATCACTATGCATAAGTATTTCATGAGAAGGTTCAATCCAATGACAAAAACATGAGGAAAAATGGCGAGAGGTTTGATACAAGACACTTTGCAGCCACCTAACATCCACTTACAGCGTCAGCAAAAGACATAAAAGATTGAACATGACCTGCATAACATGATAAGCTAGCAACTAGGTACGAATCAGAATTTGGGAAGGGAGAGAAATCTACCACATATGCAAATCGCTGAACGAATGTACATTATGCCAGCACTTGAAATCTGAAAGTACAGTCCTTCTATTGATTAAAGAGGTTACACAACTCACCAATGACAGAGTTTGGTCTTACTAAGAGAGGGATCGATTTTACAAGGCTGAAAAGCCATTAATATAAAAAATTACAAAAAGTCAAGAGATTGGCGTTGGAAATAGGAGATGAAGTTAACTCTTCATTAGCTCAAGTCCAAATTGCGTTGCATGAGTCTTCCAAATTTGTCTTTCCTTGGTTTATACCTAGATTGTCTTGCATGAAGAATCTTTGGCATTGAAAAAGAAGACAAGCTTTGGATGCATGACATCTATGAATAGATGTCTTGACTTGAAAATCAATCAACTTCAAAACAAGAGTAGTCAAATTCACTCGAATTGCTGGAACGTTTGAAAGTCTCCCCTTTGCATGAAATCAATGCAAATGCCAAATTAAGAATTACGTTTGAACCGTCGGAACGTTTCAAGCTTTGAGACAAATGAGAGTGCGTGCATGGAATTTCTGGCTATTTGAAACGTTCAATGCTTTGTCTGTTCATCATGCAAGACAACTCTATTTTCAGAACTGAAGCATGCTTGCTTTCTTAAATGCGTTCACTTTGTTGGAGTCACTCACATTAGTTTGTGCATGATCTTTGTTTATCCTGCCTTTGTCTTTATTCTGCGTTTGTTTTACTTCTTGTTCAGTTCTGACTCAGTCCTGTGTGTGCTTACGTCTCTGTTCATGCTATTGATCATGCTCAGTTCTGCTTCGTGTTTTCTCCGTCTTTTTTCCGTGTTTTGCTTTAATTCAAGATTCAGGGTTTATTTTAGTTTTCGTCTTTTTGACAAATTGTTCGAAGGACTCTCTGTCTCTTCTCTTTCCGGGCTTGGCATTTCCTTTTCTCTTTTTTTGGCCTTTGCTTATGCCCTTGTATTTTCTATCGGGCTTTTTGGCCCTCCCCAATTCCTTTGGACTTTTTGTCTGAAGGAATTCCTTCGGACAAAAAGTTCGAAGGAATTTGTTTCCTTGCCAATTGTCCTGAATTTATTCTTTTAGGCTCTTATGTCTTGCCCTTTGGTTTTCTTCGGACTTCTGTAGACTTCATATTCCCGCGGATTTCCTGTTTGACAATTATTCCAAACGATTTCCTTAAATTTTCTCATTTCCTTCTTTGCCTTTGTTTTTATTTTCTATTGGGCTTTTCTCTGGGTGTATCCTCCATCAGGTATTTTTATGAATTCCATCGGACCTTTTGTCCAAAGGAATTCCTTCGGACAAAAAGTCCGAAGGAATTCATCTCCTTTGGCTGTCTTTCCCCGAAGGGCATGTGCCCTTCGAGAACTTTGTTTTTGTCCTTCGCTTTATGAAGGTGCCCTCTGCAAGGGCTTCTGCTTCCAAAAATGCCCTTCAAGTTTCTTGATTTGGTCCTTTTAGTCGCCAGGGTGCCTTCCGCAAGGGTAAGGTTCTTCCAGAAGTGCCCTTCGGAAGAATTGTAAAAGTCCACTTCACTACAAAGTGTCCTCCGCAAGGGCTATTCGTCCTCAAAAGTGCCTTTCGAAACTTTTGAAAGGGCCCTGTCACTGACCAAGTGCCCTCCGCAAGGGCACTTATTCGAAAAAACTGATTTTGTCCTTCAGAACCTTTTCCAAGGTCTTCGTGCTTGAAGTGTCCCCCGCAAGGGCACATACCCTTTGGGGAAATTGTAAACGTCCCTACGCAACGCCCATATGTCCTCTGCAAGGGCTATCTCCTCAAAACATACCTTTCAGAAGAATTGTAAAGGCCACCTTGCTGCATAAGTGCCCCCCACAAGGGCAGTTGCCCTTTGGGCTTTTTGAAGGGCATCTGGGCTTTTTGAAGGGGACCCAGGGTTTTTGAAATTGTCCTTCGGATGAATTGTCTTGACTTGAAAACCATAAAGTGAACCAACCCGAAGGGTACATACCCTTTGGGACTTTTGAATTGGACCTTCCTGAAGGGCAGGTGCCCTTTGGGTCTTCTCAACTGTGCTTTTCTCTTTTTCTTTCGAACAAAAAGTCCAAAGAAAATAAACTTTGAACGACTGCCACTTGGTCATTTTTTTGGACTTTTACACAGTCCTTTGAGATCTCTTTCTCTCGGACAAAATGTCCGAAGAAATAGTCCACCTCTTATAGCCCGAAAAAATTCCTTGGGAAGACAAAATAAATAAACTTACAGCGTGTATGTCTTGGCTGTATTTGCACATTTGGCTGTAATTAAGCAAGCTCCTTGGAAACCTCTGAATGACTAAAATTCACTTGGCTGTAGATGGCCACTTGGGTGGCTGTAAATGCTCATTGAAGGACCCCAAAACTGATTCACAAGACAAACTTGGCACCATAGCAAAGTTCCGAATAGTAGGGGTGACAATTTGTCCTGTGGGTGGCAAAATTGTCAACACTACCTTCACGCAAAGAAGAAAAATGACGAAAAATAACATAGGCATAGACTAATCACAGAAAATGGAGGAATTTAGAAATATTGATTTTTCACTTTGTGGGAATGGTCCTGTTGACCTTCTATACTCCCAATGTCTTAAAAAACACCTCTTTTACCAAGTCTTCTACATAACCTCTTGATATATGATGTTAACAAACATGCATATACTTTATATGTGCATGTTATTGAACTAAATGCAAAATGAAGAGAATTGAGAGTTGAAGTTATGACCTCTTCACTTACAATGTTTTCACTTAGTTTTTCAACTACCTCAACTACACTTTTCTTTGAAACAAATTTCCAACAACAAATATTTATCCAAACCATTGTTTAGCTTTTAGGAAAAAAAATAAAAATAAAAAATCACCTGTCACTCATGATTTGTTTCTTTTTAACACGATAATTATAATTTCTAGCTATAAAAAATTTACCCAGTAGTGGATTTTTTATTTTCTTGGGACCCAATTTCATGCTTTCACACCATTTTAAAAATCAATGTTCTTTCGGAAGGCAATAAACATTAATGAACACATGTTTGGTTCAGACAAGTTCTCATGCCCCTGCACAACAACTCACACACTTTTCTTCAATTTTACATGCCTCTTTTTGCAGCTATGTCAATATGGTTCAACATTTGATAGGAGTTTTTTGGCTTCAGCATTGATTTGGCATTGTGCACTCACAGGGAATGGACAAAAGATTAAATAAATGACCCTGGGACCCACATGGCAGCAAGAAAATGTTTTTTCAGATTTTAATACTTTATGTGGATTCATTTCAACACTGTACCTTTGGCTTTTGTTTCACATGACATGTAGCAGCGATATTCCTCCATCATGCCTTTTTGGAAGAGCAAGATCAAATCAATTAAAGAAGTGCATACCTAGCAAGAAACATAAAAAAACAGAGTTTGATATTTCAGAGAGTTCCAATGCTTTTTTTGCAGTTTTCCATACGCCTTTGTCATGCTTTTATCCCACATATTCTTCCTTCAATGCTTCTATCTCATAAAAATGCTCCCCAATCATGCCTCTCCTTTATTTCCAATGTTCCAGACAATTCTTCAAAGCTTTTGGCAAAAATTCAGGCAAAAAAAAAACAATAACAATAAATAAAAAGAAAACTCTCAGGTGAGCTTCTAAATATCTCTCTTTCTTCATTCTTCATGGATTCCTCACAGGCTTGGCTTCATGGAAGCTTTGGTACCATTGATAGGAAATCATACACATGTAAACGTATATGAAAAATGTATTTTATTGAGTCAAATAAGAATAATATTTCATTGTCTTCATGGTTTACAAAGTGCAAGTTTATATGATAATACTTGCATGGGACTCAACAACTGGGCCCAAACTGCTCATGTAGCTATCCACGTACAACTACCTATTAAATATCTTTAATGAAACATGATTAAGATATTTTACATTATTAAAACCAAAACTATACCATAAAACATAATATAAGGTATATTGGATCACAAACCCAACATTGAAACATGATTTGAGATGAGTTTTTGCCACTGATGGTAAGCGTATGAACTTTTTGTGGTCTCTCTTGGAAGACATGGAGAAATTGGGGTGTGAAAATTCGCCTAATTGTTTGACAAAATGACTGAAATCCGTTTTTAGTTTTGTGAGCCAAGGGAGGAGTTGCCAACCTGCTGTAGGTTTATTTTGCAATGTTATAGCACTGAGAACATTGCTTTAAGAGTAGAGACTCTGGTTCTAGAGTTTTTGGATGTTTGAAATCTATATTATGCCTTTGTCAAGGTCATAAAAAAAGAACTTTTTTTTTAATCGCAAAACCAGTCTGCGTTCCATTTGGCCTATGTATAGGACTGGATAGTTTCGAGAATATATCACGAGATTTGTTTTAAGTACTCATACCCAATATCTCTTATGTCATCTCAAGAAAATTTCAAGTTTGAGGCAATTTCCATGTTTTCTGGTTAAAATTTCCTTTTAAGGGTTTTCAGAATTTCTTATAAGCGACCACCAAAAGAGTTGGAACAACATAGTTGGGTAGGAAAATAATGGAAAAGCTTAGTTTGGGCTGCTAGGATAAGGTTGCCATTAGTTTGGCCTCCTGACGTAGACTACATCAGAGTATCTTCAAGTGTCAGATTTACTCTTGCTAACAATTCTTGTTCTTCTCGAAAGGGAGATGAAGATTTGCACAAGGTACTATGCTGATAATACTCAGATTCCACCTTGGTTTTTGCCAATCCTTCAAAGAAATTGCCCAACTATGAATGCAAATGAGCTGTCATAATAGTCGTATGACATAATGATAGAAGAATGATGTTCAGACAATTGATTCTGACAAGTGAATGGCAAATGAATAGAGGAACCATACGGTTGACCTGTTAAAGCATGAATGCATGGTAGTATAAAATTAATATGGGTGTACGGTTGGTCAACAAGATGTTTTTATAATGCTTTTCATACAGTGAGGGCACACATTGCAGAAGAGATGAATGGTTGACTGCACAAGAGTGTACGACTTGGAGTAGTGTACAGTGATGAAAGGGAAACGTACATTGTAACTTCAACAAACCTGTGATCATATGGCAGGAAAGAATGCAAACATATAGCTGAAATGAGCATCGATCATGGTGAGGATTGGTTGTACTTTGGGGTGTAATGATTGTATGGTCGTGTTGTAGGATGAACTTTTAGTGAGGGGGAGGAGGCAGTGCATGGCACAATACAAAAACTGGTGACATATTTGTTATATGCCCATTTATTTTGGACTTCTTCATAGCTATCCGATGGGGCTTCAAAACATATCGTAAGAGAACATGTATTTGAACCCCCAATTAAGTGCTCGAATTTGCTTTTATACATCTTTAATTTGTTGTTGTGCTTTTTATTGTTTATTTTTTCAATATAGAGCACTTGTTTATATTTTTCATTAATAATAATTGTACCTTTGTTTTTTTCTATGGTGGGTCCTGTTGTAGATAATTCAATTATTGTCTTTTGTGCTTAGAGATTAAATATTAATCATATTCACATTATCTGTCCCTAACTGATACAATTTTTATTTCATGTCATTCATCGAGTCTTTGATGGACATCCTGACCAAGTTTTTGAGCTTGACTGCACCATTTCCCAAAATTTCTTGTACATTGAACAATTCGAGCGATAGGACTTTAAAATTTCCAGTCTTTATTTTTCATTTTCCATTATATTTTAAAACTAATGCTCCGTCCTTAAAATTCCTTCTGCTGATATGCTTGTCATGCCAATATTTCCTTCTCCTTTGCATGAATACAGTTGCCCATTGCACCGTTATGCAACGTTCATCTAGTTTGTTCAATTTCATAAGTACTACTTTCAAACTCTCGTCTTCCCCGAGTTTGTTCTTGACCATAATCCTCAACCTTGGTAACAGGTACCCCATAGGAAATGACGCCTTTTGGCCGTATTTCAGTTGGAAGGGTGTATAGCCTATAGTCACCTTGCAGGGTATGCCATAGGCCCATAGAATTGCAGGCAGGTGTTCTTCCCAATCTGCACTCTCAATTCTGCAATTTTTTTGTATTATTGAGATTAAAATTTTATTATTGGCCTTTAATTGACCATTTGCATGTGGGTAGTATGGGCTGGATAGGGAATGGAAATCCTTGAACTCCGATGTCATCAATCAATTAACATGGTTGATGAAATGGCCACCGTTGTCGCATATAATTTTCCTTGGAATGCTGAATCTGGTGACTACTTGTTCATATACATAATACAATATCTTTCTGCGTGTCATTTTTGGTGAGATGTGTAGTATTCATCTTGGGCGTGTTAATTTGGAGCTGCATGAATTATTGGGCTTAAAATTGGACCATAAAATGTGAATGGAGTTGCGAACAAATAATGCTGAAATGTTTGAACTACATACACGGTACATCATATCAAGAGCCTCGTGTTCCATGGTGCAACAGTTGATCTCTACATTAGACAATAGGCAACTAGCAAAGAACATAGGGTGGTCCAACCCATGAGTTCCCACTTGTGTTAGAGACCAGTGGCATAATTGGAAGCATCAACATTTACATGAAAGGCTTTATCCTAGTTTGGATATGTAAGGGTAGGTGAACTAATAAGACATACCATTAGTTCGTTAAATGCTTCCTCTTGCTCGTTAGACCATACAAAGAGAGCTCCTTTCATTTTTAGTGCATCTAGGGATGGGAAACTTGGCAAAAATTCTTGATGAAATGTTGGTAATATCCTACATGCCCCAAAATGACTTTATCCGTGTGACGTTTCATGGTGCTTCCATTTCCACCATGACCCATATCTTATCCAAGGTCGTCTTTAGTCTAACTTTGCACACAATATGGCATAGACGTTTAGTTTGTGGCACCATGAACGTACACTTCTTTGGGTTCAATGCCAACTTTGTTTCTCAACTACATTTTAGGCACTTTGTTAAGACTTGTAAGTGTGACAATTGGTTGTTGTAGATGGACCAATCGTCTGGGAAGGCTTTAAAATTGCCCATAGGCATCTTGTAAAAGATATGCAGGGTATTCTTTTGTAAGGTAGCTGGTGCATTACAAAGTCCGAACAACTTCCTATTGTATGCATAGTTTCTATCTTCCACTATAAAATTGGTCTTCATCTTGTTTTCTTGTCTTCTTCGGAAATGCATAGACTCCATCTTCCACTCTAAAAGAATAAATTTCATGCCCAACTATTTTTAAGTTATAGAGGTTGTAAATGGAATAGGAAATGGGTCCTTAATGGTAACTATGTTTAGAATTATGAAGTCAACAATGATTTTGATGCTCCTGATTCTATCTTCAAACAGATAACTATTGGCGACAACCTTCATTTGTTTCCACTTTAATTTATTCCTCGACTCTTGTTGCATATTTCTGGTTCATCTGGTATGCTTTCCTTCGCACAGGCCGGGCTCATGGTATGAGATTTCCATGTACACAAAATTTTGGCGTCACTCTCTTCAAGTCTTTGTATGTATGGGCAAAGGCATCCTTATAATCCATGAAGATCCTGAATGTTGCAGCCTTCTATAACGGATCCCAATCATCATCGACCATGATCATTTGGGGGTTTCTCTCTGACGCCATATTCACCTTGAGAGTGGTGGGTTCTTTATCCTTTGTCTGCTACACTTCCAAATTGGTGTGCAGGTTTCTTGTCCAATTTAACATCACCAACTTTATATTCTGTGAACTGAAGAGGGTAAACTGATTGTGATGTTGGTTTGGAAGAACTTGGCAGCAATGACTTCTACTTCTAGTCATCTCTTTGCAAACCTTCTCCTTCTTTGATCTCCATAATCTCAATAAAATTTCAATCTAGCTGAAACATCTTATAGTCTTCCATTGCCAACATAAAAGGCTATTGAGGAAATTCATTTCATCTTTAGAGCATGACTGTAACTCCAAGATCCCTTCATCATTCAATTCCTTAGAACCTCGGTTTCCATATACCGAGCACTATTCTTTGGAGTTTGAGTTTGACAAGTCAGATGAGGCTAGTTCCTTGCTTGGCTCTTCAGATCTATAACACATTCCCGACCTTTGTTTTCAATTGAGAGTAAAGTTTTGTTTTAGTCATGGTTTGCTTTGGATGATATCAACCAATCATGATCCGACAATGCATTGTAGTATTTCTTCCACAATGAGACGACTTCAAAATTCAATAACAAAGGTTGGGTTCCAATAAGTGCTCCCAAGTCCTTTATGCCACACTAATCAGCTCCCACCATTAGAAGGTTAGCAACCAAATAGTTGGATCCCCAAGGTTTTTGTAGGTGTCTTTTTGAATAATATTCATGACAAAACCATCATCCACAATAGTGTTCAGTAGTTTCCTCTCAATTATTTCCATATGTAAAACTATCGTCCATGGGGCTATATTCGTTTTTTAGGAGAATGGGGTCGACCACATGGTCACTCAACAATGGGGGTGGTTTTCTATTCTATCTTTTTCTCTCCCTATCATTTGTGGCTACACCATCTGAAACTAGGTGCACTATCACATGCATTATCACATGCTCCATGTCATGGCTATTGTCAGGTATTGTAGTGGTTATCGCACTCTTGAATTTGGGAATGCTTTGCAACAATTCAACTACTTTTATAGGTATGGTAGTTTGAAAGACATGTCTTGCAATTGTTTTGTCTAACTCAAGTCGACTCTCACCACCATACTTGTTTGCTCATGGGATTGTCTTTGTTCTTCAACTAGGGACCTCTTGACTTCCACTCTATTCTCAACAAATCTTTCCTTGTCTGTTCTTAGGTTCAAGTATATGAATTTGTATTACTTCTTCGTCCTCGGTTGCGTCAATCATGTTGATGTCCGTTTGCTTTGGATAGGTGGCATCGTTGTGATCCCCTGGTCCACACCATCTATAAAAAAGTCCAATAGTGTATTGATTTGTGGGGAAATCTTTTGCAAAATGCCCCCCTCATTACATTTCTGGAATTGCTCAATAAATCGTCCTTGGGATTTGCACCAAATCCAATTACCACCTCCACCACTATTATTCTAGTGTCTAAAGTTACTTCTTTGACTACAGTAACCACCAAGAAATGCGCCAGGACATGCCCCTGTATTCTTCTATGGCTTAGTCAAGGTAGTCGGTGGTGTCGATGGGTCCCTTTATGTGAAGAGTACTTAGGCACTTTTGTTCTGTAAATTGTATGAGCAATCCTTAACTGAATGCTCTTACTTGGAAAATTTCACATAACATCTTCTTTGGACAATTGGCCTTGGTGTGGCCTTCTGTTTTACAGTTGGTACACCAACGTTCCTTGCTTTCTTTCTTGGTGTCTCCCATTAACTCCATTTAGAGCATGTGTCTTTTAAGAGCTTGCATTGATCCTGGTTCACTATCCTTGAAGCATTTGTTTTCTCTCCTATTGTTCCAAGAGTCTAGTAGATTGTTTGATTTCTTAGTCCACTCCTCGACCATGTTGTCGTCTTCTACCACCTTGGTTTGGGCTCAGTGGCATTAATTCCTTATTGTTCAGCTTTGGTTTTTAAATCTTTCCTCTTCTTCTTGATGACCCCTCTATTCGTTCCATTGTAAAATATTTTGCCATTGTGCTTCATAGTCACATTTGGCATAATGATCTTGTAAGATAATATAATGCCAAGCGAGGAGTCTAGGCAAATTCTTTAGTAGTTTATCAACTTCTTTTGTCACCACCAAGTTGCCTCAGATAGAATCTACAGGTGCTTGGTTCCTCTCAAATTCTTCTTTTATGTGCTTATATACCGAGAGATCCCACAAATACTTGAAATCTCGTGTGAATTCATCTTCTCCTTGCTTCTTAATCTTAAATTGCTTCTTGAGTTGGTTGGCGATTCACTCCATTATGCTTCCATCTTGTAATGTGTCATCATCAATAGCTATTGTCAACAAACTTTCACTTTTACTCAACTTCGAAAAGGCAATGGCACCAAAAATGTTTGCTTACAAAAAGCTACACTACCAAAAAAAATACGATTTACAAAATTGGTGATGATGACTTTTAATGGTCATTAGACCAAATTGGTTTGTAGGACCCAAGAAAGTATGTAAAAAATGTGATTTCACTTTCAAATCTATCTAGAAAAAGTGATTTGTACTCGTCTTTGTTGATGCACAATCTTTGGACTTCTGCCAATTGAAGTGCCATGGCAATCCTTGAACTCTTCCCACTTGAAGTACCTAGAAAAATAAGTTACAAAGTAGAATTACATAAAGAGAATAAATATTTAACCTAAAATAAGATAAATTTGAGAGGTTTTATTAGAACCCCAAAGGAGAAAGGAAACCTAGACATCCAACAACCATGTTTACTTGTGTAGACATTTGATTTGATGGGCATTAAGATTCAAAATAAAACCACTAAGCTTTGATTGCTTGTCTTGATTTAGGAGTTCTTGGACCAAGTTATGATTATGGATATCGACGTAATCATTTCTTGTATCATTATATAATGGGCATGTTAGGAGAAAATGAGCTTCATTTTCATCTTCAATTATAAACACATATTGTGAACATAGCACACAAGAACATGAGGGAGCAACGGTTTTATTTGATTAGGTAGTGTATTGTTAATGTTCAATATAGGGAGGACCTATCACATCAATGTCCTTACCTCAATAGTCGATTGTAAGAGCCTTTTCTCCTTTCTTCTTTCCTAAGCATTGGCTTCACTCTTCTTCCCTTGAAGATGTATCCAATAGTGAGATCCGAACCCATGATATAGGACAAACATTCTGATGCACACGAATCTAGAAGAATATTATTCATTCAATTTGCTATTTATAGGATAGAGAATTAAAGACTGGTGGCCAAACACAACCATCAACCCAACCGTTCATAACTAAAGATTCATCAATACACTACTCAAAGCCAACAAGAGAATAATGCATATCATAAAAAAGTTGGCTGCCAAAATAATGCTTTTGTTAATATCAACAGCCTATAATACTCGCTCACTTCCCACAATCTTCCCTCATTTTTGCCAGTTTACCTCTTCCAAATTCCATAAGACCCAAAGTCCAAAAGCCTAAAATTCCCCTTCTCTAATTAGGTTGAATATCTTTCTCAATGGTTTTTGTCTATTACAAGAGGAAAGAATAATCAGTGGGGAAGATGAAATTTACCATCCATTTGTTATATTATCTTGAGTGTTGAGCCAAAATCTAAGCTATACAACTGTAGATGGACAGATTGAGCTCCATGTCAATTTTGATAGCCACATGTTACGGGTGTGACATCACATACCATGAAGAACTAATGGCAAATTTGCATTGCTTTTTAAAAGTTATGCAATTTTTTAAAGATGTCAGTCAATTTTGAGTCTTTATGAGAAACTTATGGCCTATGCAAGGTATCAGCTTGCATATGTTGTCATGGGCACAAAATCACAAGCTATGGTGAAATTCATGACACCATTTTGTTGCTTTCAAAAAATAGTGCAATTTAGAAAAAAAGGCACTTCATTTCGAGTCCATATGCAAAAATTATGCCATTGCAAGATGCGGGTCTCAGACTAGATATCGTGGGTGCAGCGCATCAATTAATCTCCAAGATGCTTATTTATAAGATGATTTTGAACACGATCGTTTTGTGGAACTTCAAAAAAAAATGCCTTCGACGTGATGTTTTGTGTGCTGACCAAAGTATGGTCTCAACCATGCAGGATCAAGTTAATTTTCCAGGGATGCTCTTTTGCATCAAACTCCCCTAGAATATTTTATTGGGAGCATAATGCTTACAATTTTGGATGTAGGGAAATAAAGTTTGGCCAACCTTCTTGGCCATTTCCATCTTTTGACATCCAGGTAATTTCTTTTGACCCTTTATCTTCTCTCCGTCGAGTTTTCCATTTTCTCCCACTGCTTTCCTAGATTTGCTCTTTTCCGATATTCTTGCTTTTTGACACCAAATTTGGAATATGCATCTTTATAAGGGCCAATCTACTATAATTTACCTGGTTTTTCATCCTTGTGCTGAATTCATCTCTTTTCAGACCCACCAATTCTGGATCTTTAATAGCAAATTCCTTCACGCTTTTTCTTTCATCTGCTTTCAATTTATTCTCCTTTCTCTCTTGCATCTGTTCCTTTACTGGTTCATGCATCTTTGGCACGCTTTCTACTAACATCTCACCTTCCACCAATTTTCTTCTCTTCTTTACTCACCACAACCCTGTTGTTGTTTCACTAAGTGCACGACGCTGCTCTTTTGCAACTCTCTTCCTGATTTAGCCATTCGAAGATGGAATTTACCCTTTCCTTATCTTGCAACAATCCTTAACACATCCTCTTGATAATCGTGCACTCTTCTTCCTCCTTAGTCACACCTTTATTTATCAAGTCTTGCACTTTCCTATCTACACTCTCTAATACATTCAATCCCATAAAGGGACCCACTTCTATTGGAGTCTCTTTCTGCACTCTAGATTCTTCTTGCTTGCAGGTCACTACTGACCATTCAGCTTCCTGCAGGAACTCCTTTGTTGAAGCTAACATCAGTTTACTACTCTCACACACTTCTTCCTTAACGCGCAGCAACTCAAAATTCTTCCCATCTTTGGAGAATTGTAACTATTCTTTCTCCCATCATGCATTGCACTTTTGTCAAACTGCTAAGGTCTGCCCATCAAGAAGTGGCAGGCACACATGGCTACCACGTCATACAATAATTCATCATGGTAATTTCCAATGTGGAAATTTACCCACGCTGCTCGGTCACCACTTCTTGACGCTGTTTCTGCAATCATGTAACCATATAAGGATTTTGATGTTCATTACATTTTAGATCCAAATTTTGCGCCATCTCTGTTGACACCAAGTTATCAGTACTGTCACCATTAAGAATCAACTTGCAGCACTTGCCTCCATTTCAGAAAATGTTCTTCCTTTGCCACAAACGTTCCTTATTCTTCTCTGGCCTCAGCAACACTGTGCAACATCAAATTTTCTCCTTTTCCTGCTTCAATTGAGACATCTTCTCCTTCTGACAGTTCACCTTTTGCTTGAGCTACATGAACACTTGCATCACTTCTTCACATTCCTTCTCAGCTTTTGGACATTCAAATCCATGATGGCCATGCTCGCTCCATCGGAAACAAATACCCTTAAATCTTGTTCAATGACCTCTTCCTCCACGAGAGCAAGAGTGATAATTTTTCTGACTCCACTGTGAGGAGCTTGATTCTTCTCCTTCAAGTTCTTGCTTTCCAAAATCATTTCCTCTGCCAAACATGTTTATTTTGCTTGTTGTGTCTTTTCCGCTCACACTTAGCTGTCTTCTCGACAACTTTTGCTCTACCTTCAAAACCAATTGATATGCTTACTCTACAGAATATAACTTAGCTCTATTGGATTCATCTTGAATAGAAATCCTAAGGTCATTTACATACCTGGTAACATCTCTTCATGATCTTCTCCTTGACTTGCTCTAATGGTTAACTTATAAAATTCCTTCATGTAATCTTTTACTATCAACTCTCTCTTTCAAATTCTGTAGCTGCTTAATCAAACTGAAATGATAATCAGAAGGCAAAATTTTCCCCATTTAACTTTGAAACCATCCCTATTCCATGTCTTTATCTTCTCTTTTCCCATATCAACCCTTTCCAATTGCATGTGATCCCACCAAAGAGATGCACGATCTTTTAAATTGTTGCATGCAAACTTAACTCTTGTAGGGTTATCTATTTGCTCATAATCAAAATACTTTGCTAACTTAGTAAACCGATCTATCAACTCTTTAGGCTTTAAATTCCTAGAAACATTAGGGATATCAATCCTTAACTTGCATTTTGGTTTTGGACTTCACGTTCCTTCTCAACATCACTTTGTTCACTCATTTTTGTAACATCTCTTTACTACATTGTCTCCACACCTTACAATCCGGCTTGTATGGATCTCATCATCTCAACAATAAATGCAACTTTTGGTGCTCGACCTTCTCGTCTCTTCCAAGAGGTATTTCTGTATGAGCCATATTTCACACTTCTCTTTAATGCAGTTCAAATTATTCTTTGACATCAAAACTTGTATCCCAAACTTTTCACACCTCAACAAAGAATCAATAGGATTTTACCTACTTTATTTTCAACTTCTCTTGACTCAATAATTTAGGATTTTAACTTGCTCTGATACCATATGATGGAGGCATGGTCGAGGGTCAAATTAACAACCATCAACAACTCAGTGGATTAGAATGCACAAACACACATGGAAGCAAAAACATGAACACATTCAAAATGAAGAATATAATAGCCTAAATAATTTAAAGTATTGACCATTTTGATTTTGACGGATCGATAAGCTTTCGATGGACGATAACACGATAGCTAGGGTTTGGAGACAGTCGTTTGCATCTGCGCAACTAGGGCATGGCAGTGGCAACCTGTTGCTACATGGAGCACTCAAGCACAGCTGCAAGTCAAGCACAGGTATGGCAGGTCTATTTGCAGCCAATGGCATGAGGAAATAGGGGTCTATTTCTTCTTATAGAGATGCTGCTCGCCCTACAACCTCTCTAGCTCCGGTCTCACTTGCAATCTTCCCCAACCCATATATTATGGAGAAATCAGATGCTATCCTAGCAGTGGAGATCGCTCTTCCGGAGGTAATTGGGTTAATTTCTTCTTTTCAATATTTCACAGTTATTTGTAGGTTCAATGGTTTTTGACCTTGGTTAGAAGAGTTGCATGAATGGGCTGATGCTACTTGGACCAAAAACCGTGTGATTCATTTATGTTCTAAAGGGTTTTTCATAGTCTAGTTTATGGAGCTTGAGGATTATTAGAGTTTTTAACGAGGGACCTTGGTTTTGGGGAAGAGCTAGGCTCTTTGTTACCTTATGGTTTGTCGATTTTGATCCCTTACCAATGGTGGTGTCCAAAATGCTGGTTTGGATTTGGCTCCCAAATCTCTCTCTGCCCTTTTGGCACCCCTCAATATTTGAAGCTATTGGTAATACGCTTGGAAGATTCATCAAGTTGGATTTTGAGTGGTTTATACAAGGGTTGTTTACCTATCCTTGTATGTGTTGAGGTTGACTTGTTGACATTTCTGCCACAGGCCAAAAATTGTCAACCTTACTATTCAGAATACGGTCTTATGGGTACCAATTTGTCTTGTGAATCAGTTTCGAGTACTGAATAATGAAAAGGAAAAGGTTTTGCAAAGTTCAATCAATCCTAAATGCATACCTACAGCTACCCAAGGAGCCGTATACAACAACGCAACCAGCAAGGAAAGAAGCCAACAAAGCAAAGGAAATAACAAAGGAAGATATCCTTCGGAAAAAAGTCCGAAGGAATTCCTTAGGACTTTTTGTCCAAAGGAATACTTCGGAGAATAAACAAGGGAAAGTTTGCAGCCTCCAGAGAAAAATCCGCCAAAGAATAAAGCCCAAGGAGTAATTCCTTCGGACAAAAGTCCAAAGAAATCCGAGAGAGAAGTCAGAAAATCCAAAAGTTCAAAGGAATAAGGACACCTGCAGAAAACCCGGGTGCCCTACAATTTTTTCGAAAAGTCATTTCTGAGAGACACGAGCCCTTGTGGAGGGCACTTGGTCGATGACAGGACCTTTGCGACTTCCCCAAAGGGCACAAAGGAAGGACACGAGCCCTTGCAGAGGGCACTTGGTCGGTGGCAAGACCTTTGCAATTTTTCCGAAGGGTTTTCTATCGGTGGTAAAGACAAAGACAAAGGACTAATTTCTTCGGACTTTTTGTCTGAAGGAATTCCTTCTGCCGGTGGTAAAGACAAAGACAAAGGACTAATTTCTTCGGACTTTTTGTTCGAAGGAATTCCTTTGGACAAAAAGTCTGAAGGAATTCGGAGAATTTACAAAGAGAAACCTAACAAAAAAAATACACAGAGGCAAAAAAGAGCAAACAATTTAATTGACGGATATCCTTCGGATTTTTTGTTCAAATGATTAATTCGGAAAAGTGAAGAAGCAAAAAGTCCGTGGAAATTCAAAAGACAAAAAGCGCGCAGGAAAAGTGAGGACATAAAGCCGAAAGAAATAAAGCCCACAGGAAAAAGTCCGCGAAAATTCAAAAGACAAAAAGCCCGCGGGAAAAGTGAGGACATAAAGCCGAGGTAAATAAAGCCGAAGGAAAAAAAAGCCCAAGAAGGATAAAGTCTCGGACTTTTTGTCCAAAGAGCGAAGTCCGAAGGCAAAGAGGGACAAATTGTCCGCGGGAAAGTGGACTAACAAAAGATCCGAAGAAAAATCCAAGACCAAAGACAAGTCAATGGGAATAAACCCAAGAGCAATGCATGCACAAAAATAGAGAAAGAAAATAGATAATAAGAAAATAAATTGAACCTGAATTTATCTCACTCAGCGAGATAGTTTTCCATGCAAGCACTTTCGTCCGTGTCAAGCTTGTAATGTTCCAACAGCTCAACCGAAGTTCCAAATTCGGATGTCAAGTTGACTGTTCTAGATTTAGAATTGACTAATTGTTAAACGCCACATCTACTAGGAGTTTTCCATGCAAAGGAGAATAATGTCTTCGTCCAACTCAACGTATCAAACCTTCCAACTCAACCTTTCAAACGTTCCAACTTGGCTTCCAACAGATCAAGTCAGAGTTCTAAAATTGACATTGGAGTTGGATTTCATGCATGATATTGTCATCTCATACTTTCAAACGTTTCAGCAGCTCATGAAGAAGCTAAAATTGACATTGGCATGGATTTCCATGCAAAGAGAGGTGGGCGTTTCAATAAACCCAGCTATCCACTTCCTCTAACGCCAAGGAACTTCATGCAAAGACAAGTCCACTTCCTCTAGCGCCAAGGAGCTTCATGCGAAGATAAAGGAAAAACATATTTTATTGAAAGACAAAGTCAGTTTTGAGTTAATCTAGGTTGATTTTTCTCTTCTATTCTTCAACGCCAATCTCTTGGCTTTTGTAATTCTCTATATTAATGGCTTTTTAGCGTTTGATTTTTTCATCTCTCTTGACAAGACCAGACTCTGTCATTAGTGAGTTGTGTAATCTCTTCAATCAATAGGACTGTACTTTCAAATTTCAAGTGCTGACATAGTATATATTCATTCAACAATTTGCATGTGGTAGATTTCTCTCCCTTCCCAAATTTTGATTCGTACCTAGTTGCTAGCTTATCATATTATGCAGGTCATGTTAAGTGTTTTTTATGTCTTTTGCTAAAGCTATAAGTGGATGTTAGGTGGCTGCAAAGTGTCTTGTATTAGACCTCTCTCCATCATTTTCCCTCATGTTTTGGTCATTGGATCGAACCTTCTCATGAAATACTTATGCATACTGGTCGATTAAAATCAAAGGTCTTCTTTTTCCTTTGTTCGATGTTCAAGGTTCCAAGTAGAGTGGATCAATCTTTTGGTGTATCACCGTTATTAGGTAAGATTTCCCCTTAAAGTTTCCTTCTCCCTTTTCCATGGTAGTCTGCAGCATAGAGTAGAGATCCTCATTGATACATCTTACAGGAACTAGCCTTTTCTGGAGGTTCTTCTCACCATTGAGGCACCCACTCTTGTGAGAAGATCCCATTGTTTCAACTTGATAGAGGATTGGCCATTTCATGCACGTTTTCGATTCAGGGCGTAGCTTTAGGTTGACAACAGTTTTTGGCATGCCCGGTGGGACCACAAAAAGAGTTCTTTGCATACAGTTTTCGTAGCAATGGAGGATATTCATTTACATCCAGTTGCAGAGTTCATAGCATCATTCAGGCAATCCGTTCATGCCAAAGGTTACCACAAGATTAGCTAGCAAAGGTATTCATTTTGAATTTGTAACTTATAAAAGAGCAAGGTCTAGGAGGGCAAATCCATATCTTCAAAGGGAATATTTGCCTCCCCCTCATCCTATCGTTCTAGACACTGCAATCCCCACCATTCAGATGGTCGTTAGAAATCAAGTGTCTGCTCCATTCAATAAAAGTCCATTAAATCTAGCACAATTAGATGATATTCCTGTATTTTCCCTCAAAAGTATTTCATTCTTATCAGGAGAAAATCAAACAACCCCTATTGAGCATATCCAGGGTGTGGCTAATCTTTGTTTAGTTCATAATTTTATTGAGGATAATGTTGCTATCAGATAACTAGTTGCTTCTTTCAAAAGAAAAGCATTACAGTGGTATAGAACCTTCCCACTTAGATCTGTTTCCACCTGGGATGAATCGGGTGCAGCGTTGGTCAAGCAGTTTGAAAACAAATCTGATCACTTATCTTTAGTTGAGCAATTAATTGCCATACAGAGAGCTCTTCATGAGTTCATGTCTGATTTTAATCTCAGATTGCGGAAGACATGGACTAGGATATCGGTTTTGATTAGGCCATCACCTGAATATGCATTTCTATATTTTTTGAAAGCTCTCAATTCTGACATTAGTGTGATGATACAGTCAATGGGTGGTACTACTTTGCCAGAGGCTTATGAAGTTGCAATAAGAGGAGAAATTAGTTTGATTCAAGCAGGTAAGCTTTCTCCAAGACCTTCAATGCTCATATTTCAAAAAATAAGTTCTGTACCAGCGCTTCAAGTTCTTCAAATTCCATCCATGGCTCCAATTCCAGCACCTCAAGTTCTTATTTCAGCCCCTAGTCAATCTAGAGAGATAGGAGAGTTGAAAAGTTTACTACAATCTTTTGGAAATGAAATAGTACAGATCAAAAGACAGCAATTTCAGTCAAATAGGCCTTATCAACAGTGAAATTAGAACAACTATCAGCGCTTCAAAAATCAAAGGTCTTCTTATCAGGTTTTCAGAGAAAATAGACCACCCTATCAAGCACAAGGAGCCATAACTCCAGCTAAGCCATATGTTATTCTTGATCCAAATGCTCCTTCCACTTTCAAAAGCCATTGTTCTAACCCCATCTCAAAACAATTTGGTGCAGCATTCAGGTTGGCAGCACTCAAATCTCAATGATGTTCAAAACCGGAACTTGGTATCACCAAACAACACCATGCCACAGATGACACAAGAAGAGTTCTCTTTTCAAGGGGTCAATAGCAAGATACATGTTTAGCATCACAAAGAGCGACTCAAGGGCAGCCTGACGCTATCAATGTAAATTGACAGGTAGATGATTATGTCGCTTTTACTTCGGGCGTCAAAACTAACGTTTCAAATGATCAAGTTGCAGCTATAACCTATTAGAGAACTAAAAGAAGCGTTGTTGAGGAAGCCCAAGCAATAGCAAATACTTCAAGTGTTAGTATCATTGCTCAAAGTACAAAAGAGCAGCTTGCTACCTCCACAGCCCAAAAAAATTAGAATGTAGAGGTTAATAAAGTGCAGCAAATACTTCTAATTCGTGAGCAGCAAGTACCACAAAAGGCGCAATCAAAGGTTAGTCCATCTCAGTTCAGTATTGTAGATCAAATGAAGAAGTCTAACATCAATGTTAGCATGTGGGATTCTCTTTCAATTTCAGGCCAAAAGGATAAACTCATTCAAGAACTTTCAGTGCTTGAATTGTCTCCAAAATCAGTTGATAAAGAAGGTGTTGTCTTGACAAATTCGGATCAGCCAACTAAGCAATAGGTGCAACAAGGAGATAAAATATCAAAAGTGGACAAAACTAAGGTAAAAATGAAAAAAACTCTCTTTTTTTATCTTTCTTTGATAGTGGGTGATACTTTGGTTCATAATTGTATGGTGAATAGTGAAGCTAGTAATACAGTAATGCCCAAACAGATTGCAGACAAACTCGACTTTTTATATGAGCCAAATACTAAAGGGTTACTGTAGTTGGATGGTTCACCAGCAAAAACGGTAGGCATTATCAAAGATTTAAAATTGACATTACACGTCTGTCCTAACGTGACTATTCAGCAGGAGGTTGTAGTGGTGGACTTGCCTCCTTATTTCGTTATGTGCCTTTCAAGAGATTTCACTTCAAAGATTGAGAGATATTTATTAGCTGATTGGACTTGCTGTTCAGGACCAGATATGGCACAAAGGTAACAATTCATTTAGAACCTATTGCACGTTTTCACATGGAGCCTTATACACCAAGTGTGGTCAATGCAAATTGTATCATCTCAAATGAAATACTACAAACTAGTGATGTAGAAAAGGACGATGGAGTTCCAGATTTGTTTCTTAATGAGTGGGCTTCCACCTTGCATGAGCATGATCTCTACAAGCTGATTGAAGGTCTTGGTGTGTATTGTCTTCATGAGAACGATGCACCAATTCCAGCCATGGTCAAAGAGGACAAATCTAATGAAGGCTTGTGGCAATTATATTTTGACGAATCAAGAAATAAGCATGGGACCGGAGCTGTAATGATGTCAATTTCTCCTACAAAACAAAGGTATTTCTCCTCTATCAAATTTCAATTTCGTTGTTCAAACAACGTTGCTGAATATGAAGCACTAGTCCACGGTTTGCAGTGGGCTAAGAAGATGAAAGCAAATTGTTTGCTAGTGTTTGGAGATAGTGAATTTGTAGTCCACCAAGTAAGATGTTTGAATATATGGAAGAATATGTTGCTTAAATCTTACAGACAGAGTATGGGATTTACTTGAAGATTTTCAGGGTTTTAATATTTAGGCAATATCAAGAGATAGGAATAAACATGTTGATAGGTCGGCTGCTGTTGGGGCACAATTTGATATCCCAGCTGATGTAAAAAGTGACATTTTTCAGTCACATATAAAGATAGTTGTAAGGCCTTCCGTTTCGGATAATCAAGAAAATTGGCAGGAGTTTGAAAATGACAATCAAATTGTGAGATTTTTGCAGGAAGAGGTTGATTTTTTTTTTAAGAAATCAATCGAAATGCTTACACTAGTATGGTGATCAGATTGTACAATTGAAAACCAATAAGCTACCCAAGGGATTGGTCACTTTTAAAAATATTTTTAGTGAAAATGAGTCAAGGAAAGAGAAACCATCCTTGTCAACAAAGAGCACTATGCCAACGTAGAGATTGCAGCTGGTAAGATTTTGAAATTGGGCAAGGTATGCACTCCCCCACAAAAAAAAGTTTTCATTGAATTATGCACAAATTTTACTGATATATTTGCATGAGAGTATAGTGATCTCAAAGGTTTTGATCCAAGTTTGGCTCAACACACTATTGAGTTAGAAGACGAAACTAACCCAGTAAGACAAAGACAAAGGCCAATCAATCCAAAGCTTGAGCCTTTGATGAAAACTGAGCTTTACAAGTTCATAGAATCAGCTATCATATTTCCAATCAAGCACTCAACTTGGATGGCGAACCTCGTCCTAGTACGAAAAAAGAATGGTGAGATTCATTTGTGTTGATTTTCGTGATTTAAACAGGGCTTCGCTTAAAGACCACTATCCATTGCCATCAATGGAACAAATTTTACAGCTTGTTGCAGGTTCAAAGAGGTTTTCTTTGTTGGATGGATATAGTGGCTACAATCAGATTTTGGTCAAAGAAGAGGACCAATTCAAGACTGCCTTCACAACTAAGTGGGGAACATTTGCATACAGAAAGATGTCATTCAGTTTGTCCAATGCTAGAGCAATCTTTCAGAGAGCCATGGATATGGCCTTCCAAGGCCTTCTTAACAAGTTTGTGCTTGTCTATTTGGATGATATAACAGTATTTTCAAAAGATGCAGAAGATCACATGGTTCACCTCCAGCAAGTTTTTGAAAGGTGTAGACAATTTGGGATATCTCTAAATCCCAAAAAGTGTGTATTTTTAGTTCATGAAGGTAAGCTTCTTGGACATGTCGTTGCAAAGCACGGTTTAAACATAGATTCTGAAAAGATTCAATCTATTCTTGCACTTTTTTTGCCTAAAAGCAAAAAGGCTTTGCAAAGATTCTTTGGAAAGATCAATTTTATAAGGAGATACATTTCAGATTTCACTATTGTAGCTAAACCACTTACAACGATGTTAAAGAAAAATCAGAACTTCAGCTGGGAATAACAGTGCTTGAAGATGTTAAGAAAGCCATAGCAAGTGCTCCTACGCTTTTAAATCCAGATTTTACGAAATATTTCATTCTGTATACGTATGCTAATGTGGGCACCATTTCAGGTATTCTTATGCAGCAGAATCATGAAGATTTGGAGCAGCAAATTGCTTTTTACAGCCAAGGCTTGCAGGAGTATGAGGCGAGGTACTCTTTTGTTGAAAAACATGTCCTTTCAGTTATAAGATATTTGAAGAAATTTAGGCACTTGTTGTCTAATAATAAAATACGTCTAATGGTTGCTTATCCAAGCATCAAAAAATTTCTTCTCAAGAAAGACATAAATGAGAAGAGGGCTGGTTGGATAACTAAAGTAATGGAATATGACGTAGAAATTAAAGTTACAAAGTTGGTTAGAGGCAAAAGACTTTGTGAACATCTAGCTCAAGACTTGCAAGAAACTAATGAAGCTGTTTTAGTATCAAATGATGAAGAGATTGCTGCTGTTCACACCTCACTTTCTAGCTGCTTTTGTGATTTGGTAAGCTATCTGCAAAATGGTTGTTACCCTTCTCATCTAAGTGTTTCAAAAAAAAGATATTTTAGATTGCAATCAATTCCATTCTTGTTCGTTGACAGCGTTTTGTTCAAAAAAGATATTAATGGAATGTTACTAAGGTGTGTGGAGCCAAGCCAAACTCAAAGATTACTTGAAGAATTCCATGGACTTGGTGGACACTTTTTCGCAAGAACTACAGCACTTAAAATCATGAGAGTTGGGTAGTATTGGCCTACTATATTTGGCGATTGCCATACATGGGTTAGGAAGTGCAAACAATGTGCTATATTTGTAGGAAAAGTTAAACTTGCAGCCCTGCCCCTTCAGCCAATTATAGTGGATCAACGTTTTGTCCACTGGGGATTGGATGTTATTGGTCTCATTAACCCCCCTTCAAGTTTAGGGCATAAGTGGATTCTAACAGCTATGGACTACTACACACGTTGGACGGAGCAATTGCATTGAAAGAAGCAAACGAAACTAGCGTTCTTGATTTCTATGAAGGTTTGATCACTAGGTTTGGAGTTCATTCGACCATTATTTCTGACAATGCAATGGCTTTTGTGGGATCTAGGATCAGCCAATGGGCTGTCCAACATGGAGTTTATTTTAGTACTTCATCGAACTATTATCCACAAGGAAATGGCCTTGCTAAATCTACAAACAAGAACCTCTTAAGGATCATATGAAGGACTATTGAAGACAATCAGAGGTCATGGCATCTCAAGTTGAAGTTAGCTCTATGTGCTGATAGGATCACTTACAAGAGGTCAATAGCCAACTCTCCCTACAAGCTAGTCTATGGTAAGGAAGCAAGGTTAACAATTTCTCTCGAGTTTTCAGCTTTAGAACTAATGCATCAACTTGAGTTGTTGGAGAATGAGCCTATGGAGATCAGGTATGCAGAGCTTATGGAGTTGGAAGAGACAAGAAATCAAGCCATGCTAGCGATGGAAAGTCATTAGGCACAGGTGAAAGGAACATTTGACAAAGGAGCTTCCTCACGAAGCTTCAATGAAGGAGATTTGGTCCTCAAGTGGGATGAGGATCGAGCCAAACTAGGAAAACACACAAAGTTTGATTCCCTTTGGAGTGGCCCATACACGATCTCCAGCTGCAAATCCCATAACACCTTCTAACTTGCCAAGATGGATGGCCAAAAGCTTCCAATCCCAGTCAATGGGATACATCTGAAACATTGCTATTAAAGAGCAAAACTCTATGTACATAGTTGTTTTTGCTTTACTCCAACTGCTGTTCAAGCACAGTAGTTTGCTTTAGTTTTGTCCAATAAGTGCTTGTTTGCACATGCGCTTAGTTTTCCCGTGTTCGTGTGTTTCCCTTCTTATTTTGAAGGAGGTTACTTCAACCATGGTCAAAGGAGATTTTCAGTCAGAAATCAGGTTGATCATTGTTTCGGGAGTTAGAATAGCATCTATATGGTCTGAGTTCTCAAGCATAGCAGGTATGTTGGGCTAGCTGAGTCGCCAGAAATGTTGACATATCTACCACAGGCCAAAAATTTTCAACCTTACTATTTGGAATACGATCTTATGGGTACCAGTTTGTCTTGTGAATCAGTTTCGGGTACTGAATAATGAAAAGGAAAAGTTTTTGCAAAGTTCAATCAAGCCTAAATCCATACCTACAACTACCCAAGGTGCCGTGTATAGCAACACAACCAGCAAGGAAAGAAGCCAACAAAGCAAAGGAAATAACAAAGGAAGGAAGATATCCTTCGGAAAAAAGTCTGAAAGAATACTTCAGAGAATAAACAAAGGAAAGTTCGCAGCCTCCAGAGAAAAGTCTGCCAAAGAATAAAGCCCAAGGAGTAATTCCTTCGAACAAAAGCCCGAAGAAATCCGAGAGAAGTCAGAAAATCCAAAAGTTTAAAGGAATAAGGACACCTGCAAAAAACACGGGTGCCCTACAAAAAACCTGGGTGCCCTACAATTTTTTCAAAAAGCCATTTCTGAGAGACACGAGCCCTTGCGGAGGGCACTTGGTCGGTGACAGGACCTTTGTGACGTCCCCGAAGGGCATAGAGGAAGGACACGAGCCCTTGCGGAGGGCACTTGGTCAGTGGCAAGACCTTTGCAATTTTTTCAAAGGGCTTTCTGCCGGTGGTAAAGACAAAGACAAAGGACTAATTTCTTTGGACTTTTTGTCCGAAGGAATTCAGAGAATTTACAAAGAGAAACCCGACAGAAAAAATACACAAAGGCAAATAAGAGCAAACAATTTAATTGACGGATATCCTTTGGACTTTTTGTCCGAAGGATTAATTCGGAAAAGTGAAGAAGCAAAAAGTCCACAAAAATTCAAAAGACAAAAAGCCCGTAGGTAAAGTGAGGAGATAAAGCCAAAAGAAATAAAGCCCACAGGAAAAAGTCTGCGGAAATTCAAAAGACAAAAAACCTGCAGGAAAAGTGAGGACATAAAGCCGAGGACAAAGCTGAGGGAAATAAAGCTGAAGGAAAAGAAAAGCCCAAGAAGGATAAAGTCTCGGACTTTTTGTCCGAAGAGCGAAGTTTGAAGGCAGAGAAGGACAAACTGTCCATGGGAAAGTGGACAGACAAAAGATCCGAAGAAAAATTCAAGACCAAAGACAAGTCCGCGGGAATAAACCCAAGAGCAACACATGCACAGAAACAAAAATAGAAAATAGATAGCCAGATAATAAATTCAACCTGAATTTATCTCTCACTCAGCAAGATAGTTTTTCATGCAAGCACTTTTGTTTGTCTCAAGCTTGTAACGTTCCAACAGCTCAACTGGAGTTCCAAATTTGGACGTTGAGTTGACTGTTCTAGATTTAGAATTGACTAATTGTTAAACGCCACATCTACTATGAGTTTTCCATGCAAAGGAGAATAATGTCTTCGTCCAACTCAGCGTATCAAACGTTCCAACTCAGCCTTTCAAACGTTCCAACTCAACTTCCAACGGATCAAGTCAGAGTTCTAAAATTGACATTGGCGTTGGCTTTCATGCATGATATTGTCATCTCATACTTTCAAACATTCCAACAACTCATGAAGAAGCTAAAATTGACATTGGCGTGGATTTCCATGCAAAGAGAGGTGGGCGTTTCAATAAACCCAGCCATCCACTTCCTCTAACGCCAAGGAGCTTCATGCATAGACAAGTCCACTTCCTCTAGTGCCAAGGAGCTTCATGCAAAGACAAAGGGAAAACATATTTTATTGAAAGGCTCAGTTTTGAGTTAATCTAGGTTGATCTTCCTCTTCTATTCTTCAACGCCAATCTTTTGGCTTTTGTAATTCTCTATATTAATGGCTTTTCAGCGTTAGATTTTTTCATCCCTCTCTTGGCAAGACCAAACTCTGCCATTGGTGAGTTGTGTAACCTCTTCAATCAATAGAAAGACTGTACTTTCAGATTTCAAGTGCTGGCATAGTGTATATTCATTCAGCGATTTGCATGTGGTAGATTTCTCTTCCTTCTCAAATTTTGATTCGTACTTAGTTGCTAGCTTATCGTATTATGCAGGTCATGTTAAGTGTTTTTTATGTCTTGCTAAAGTTGTAAGTGGATGTTAGGTGGTTGCAAAGTGTTTTGTATCAGACCTTTCTCCATTGTTTTCCCTCATGTTTTGGTCATTGGATCGAACTTTCTCATGATATACTTATGCATAGTGGTCGATTAAAATTGAAGGTCTTCTTTTTCCCTTGTTTGTTTAGTGTTCAAGGTTACAAGTAGAGTGGATCAATCTTTTGGTGTATCACCGTTATTAAGTAGGATTTCCCTTAAATTTCTTTCTCCCTTTTCCATGGTGGTCTGCAACACAGAGTAGAGATCCTCATTGATACATCTTAAGAACCAACCTTCTCTGGAGTGTTTTCTCACCATTGAGGCACCCAACCTCGTGAGAAGATCCCATTGTTTCAATTGGATAGAGGATTGGCCATTTCATGCATGTCTTCGATTCAGGGCGCAGCTCCAGGTTGGCAACATGATCTTAGCAAAAGTCTTCTAGATCGAATCCAGCTGAAACATTATAATTCCCATTAGTTCCAAATATTAGATTATGAAAACACTGCTTTTAGATGTCGTTTTTGCCACCAACCTGGACATCTCTAGGGGGTTTGTACGCATGCAGGCAAACCAAAAAATAAAAAAGACCAATGTCATCCTAAACGCTGGAAACCGTATGAGCACACTCTTCCAACCAAGGTCACGAAAGAATCTAAAGATAGCACATGGAAGAAAAAAGGTTCTGAGTTTTTTTGCCAAATGACATTTACAGATAATGCTACAGGGGCGGTATCAAGAGATCACATGAATCTAAAACTTCGGATTTTGACAAGGATCAATTCCTGTTTGATCCTCAACATAATCTTGAGCTTCCGATGGTTATTGCTATTCCGATGGATCTTAGTCGTCCATAGTGTTGGACTGAGGTTCAAAAGAGAAAGGGCAAAAAATGCCGTATTGTGGATACGGGCTTTGACCATTCTTGATTTTTGTCTTTTGTTTTTTCTCTTGCTGGCCTTTTGGTCCATTTCGCCCGGTGTGGCTTGTTTCTAGGGTGACTTCTCCACCCATCTTTTTTGTATGATGAGTGTTGTACTATAATTTTTGTTATAGCAATAAAGGTACACTTTTCAATCACAAAAAAAAAATGGAGAATATGACATTTTAAATTAATTTCTCATAAAAACTTAGTACATCAAGTATTTGGCAGAAATGCATAAACACACCACTCGTTTACACTTACTTCCAAACTCAAATTAAAAACATGCACTCTACAGCTATCTTGACTTTTAAACTTTTTGGCAATCTCTTTTGCAAGCTGCACTCATTCATTTCCTTGCAAGCTTCCCGCGCTTTGCCAGCTTCTCTCTTCCAAAATCCAAAAGTCCCTAGCTGTAATTCAAACCAAGTAGTTATCTTCATGTTTCTTGGTCTGTTACAAGAGGGAATAATAAGTAGTGGGGAAGATGAAAATCTCCGCCTTCCAAATGTTACAATATCTTGAGTGTTGAGCCGAAACCTAACCTATACAACTACAGATGGGCGAATTGAGCTACATGTCAATTTTGATATTCACATGCTGACACAGGACACCATGTATCATGAAGAAGCTAATGACCCCAATGAATTGCTCTTGAAAAGTTATACAATTAAAAAAAAAACAAAACACTCAATTCTGAGTCCATAGGAGAAAGGTATGGTCTTTGCAAAGTGTCGTGGGCGAGAGGGCATACAATCGTCTTGCACATGCTGTCAAAGGTGCAACCGCACAGCCTATGAGGAAATTAATGACACCATTGTGTTACTCTAAAAATTTTATGCAATTTCTTTAAAAAATGACATTCTATTTTGAGTCAGTATGCAAAAGTTACGCCTTTTGCAAGTTGTGGATCTTTGACAAGTTGTCACGGGTCTGAAAGCATTAAATGATCTCCATGATGCTTATTATAAGATGATTTCCATCAGGATCATTTTTTCACACTTCAAAACCAATGCCTTCAACACGATGTCGTGTCTGCGGTACCATAGAATGGTCTCAACCATGCTGTATCAAGTTAATTTTCCAGGGATAGTCCTGCATCACTACATCAAGGCCTGAGATATTGAAACGAACATTTTTTTCTGTTTTATACATGACTGTTTAGTAGTTTACCCTTGTAAGATATATGTCTGTAAATATTAAAAACATTCATCACTTGCTGATTAGCATTCGTGCTTGCAAAATCCACTTAATGATTAGTAAAATATTATTTAGGGTTGCCTCCTTTTGAATCTATTAAACTGAGGTTCTCAACGTATGGACTGATTACATATATGAATTGAGTGTTCATAGTAAGAAACTATCTTAGGCTTCATACTGTGGACAGAGTACATGCCAAATATCAAACATCAACCCACACTCGTATATACTACTTATTTTTAGTACCACATCAATTCAAATCCAGGGAACATGTTACTTGTCCTCTTGTTTGTTGATTTCCAAAATTTCCAGCAGCAAGTTTACTTTCTTTCAAGCAACTGATTTTGACAGCATAGCTTTTGAATTTCTGTAGTGGCTTTGCCAGGTGTGGGAATGAGGTGCAAAATATGAACATTATGGCATGCTTTTTTAAACACATTATACAGGCATTACAAATTCTCGAAAAAAATCTCTCCTCAGGCTTAAGGCACGAGACTGAATAATTTTTCATGAGTACATGCAATATCTTGCAGTGTAAGAATAAAGTCATTAACAGTTCTGGAATTTACCTTGAATTTGTTTGAGTTGTGGCAGTAATTGAGTTGGCTCTGAGGCTTGCTGCGATGGTAGTGGGGATTTCCTAAGATGATATGCAGGGCTTACATATTCGTGACAGTGTTATGGCATGATTTCCCTTAAATTAGGTCAATATGGGGAGCCCATGATGGATGGAGCTAGCAGAGATTTAGGAGAGTGGAAACAAATTTGAGACATCGCAGATCTATGGGAAACAAAGTAAATGGAATTCCACAAAGTGTTGCTCCACCTGTATAATTTTGTTTTGCTGTTTGGTAAAATTGTTAACATTCTCACACAGTCTGAGTTCTTGCATAGGGAAATATACCATTAAATTTAGAATATGTCCAAAGGGGTATCTATTTCTTCAAAAAATATTTGGGACTTGCACCCAGCCTTGGCGCGTTATCACATCCATTTTTGACATAGGGAGCATCTCGGCATGGTTAGAATGCAAAGAATTTTCACTTTTGAGTGCTAATGAGAATCAGGTCTATGATTTGTGCTGTAGTTCCAAACATTTGGCCAACCCAGTGACTGCACCACCTCGTTTTAGGACAAAATGCAGAAATCATTGAAAGAAGCTAAAACAGAGAATGGATTTTGTTGTTGATAATGTTGTGTTCAGCATTAATCAGATTGAAAATCACAGAACTAATTTTGAGCATTTGGGATGTCCATATATATTTTGAAATGAAGCAACAACAAAAAGTAGTATATCCAAGTCATTGGAATAGAGAACTTCAATGTTTGCCTCATTGATGGATGTTTTGAATGGTAGGAAATTATAAATGCCTGCCACAAATGCGCTCCTGGGTCTTCATACTCTCTTGGAAATTAATCATAAAAATTAGTCCTGAATTCTGCCAATGAGTTTCCAGTCAACTTGAGAAGTTCAAAGTTGTTTTTAACATTTCTTCACTCATTAGTTTGCCTTGAAAACTTAAAGAACCGGTCAATCATCTCATGTTTGACAAAGACTATTTCTGATTGATATAAGAATTAAAATTGTTAATTTGCAAGATAAGATACAAACAATTAAAGGCTTTGCCCAAGGGACTGTTTACAGATGAGAATGGAATGTGTCCTAGTTTAGATCTATGTTGCAAGAAATGAGAAACAGAGAAACGTGTCGGCAATGAAAACGTGACGAGAAACGTGATTGAAAAAGGTTTCGTGTAAGAAACAAATTTTATATTTAAAATATAATAGTCAATAATTTTTAAAAAATATTTACATTTAAACATATATAAACTTTTAATCTATTAATATTATCTTTTTTAATATTAATAGTTAATTTTGTGATTCATTTTGTAATATTTTAATATTTATGATATATATATATATATATAAATTTATTATATAGAATAAAAGTATAAAATAGAAATAAAATAAATTTACAATCAAATTTGAAAAAATGAATTTACAATGAAATTAAAAAAATTGTTAAGGAAAATGCCAAAATACTTTTTAAAAGTTCTACTGGCTCAGCAGTTCGTGTGTTGTCGATACTGCAGCCATATAAATTTAAAAATTAAGAAGTTTTAAAAATATAAAAATTTTAAGAAATTTAAAGAAATGCCGAAACGGCTGTTTCCGTCTGGTTGCCGTTTTGACCCGTTAAAACATGCAATGGCTTGCAGCCATCACTTTTCTTGCTACAGGGGTTGAGATCATGACTCACAATCTTTTATAAATATTCCCACGTAGTCAGTTCTCATTGGACACTTATTACATATGGACTGCTGAAGTACCTTGTGTAGATTAGTATTTCTGTTGTTTGATCGCCTTGGTATCATTTGATTGTGGTCAAGTCAATAATATGGAAGATTGTAGAGACAAATGTGCCTCCGGATTGCTACAGTGCAGGGTTAATTGGCAAATGCCCATTGCTATATAAAGGAATAATCTAGCACACAATCTTTAGCATTTCAGGTGGAATCCTCTTTACCTTAATATACGTTCTTCAGTCTGCTAATATTGAAGCCCAATAATGTCATTTCTTTCTTCACACATTAGCCACTGGTATTTTTCTGATCAGAATTCTCCTTACAGCTCAGATTATATTCCCTGTACTTATCATTAATACGATTGCTCTCGTACGTATTACCAATTTGTGTTTTCTACATAGTGGACTCGTGATATGGTGATTGAAGCACGTTAATAAAATTTATTTCACTATAACAAGAACTGAACTGTAAGTGATAAGTAGATTGAAATTGCATTTGCAACATACTAATGGCTAGTTTGACATTTTTGGTGGTTTCTCTTTTCAGAGGCACACCCATAAGTGTAATTATTTTCAATGGAGATGAGTGTTGTCTTTGATATTATGTCGAAGTGAATTATCAATCTCAATTTCAGCATGAGCGTCCCACTTTAGTCAATCGTGTTTAAACGGGAGATTATGTATTTTCCTTCTACTTTTGCTTTAATTCTTGAACCCTCGTCACTGTTTCAAAATAGAACTAAGCATATCTAGGAAATAGTTCTCACACTCTCACATGCTTGCAAGTTTCTTCCACTGATTCATTGGTTGTGTTACAGATTCTTGCAGAAATAAGGCCTTATCTGGCAGGCACAGGGGGAGGTGAGATTGAAGTGGCTGGAATTGATGGTCCTGTTGTGAAGGTTCGTATTAGTGGACCTGCAGCTGAAGTTATGACTGTCCGTGTTGCTATAACACAGAAATTGCGAGAGAAGATACCTGCAATTGCAGCAGTCCAACTATTATAAGCTGGGTTTTTTACCCCAACAATTCACATGCAAAGTAGAATATGCATTAGTCTGTATTAATAGAAAGGAGTGGAATTATTTTTTGAACCAACCATGTATGCTATTATGTAATTCTTCTGTAAAATATTGTGTTCATTACAAAATTTGTCTTTATTTTGGTCATAGGTTTGTTCTCTAGTTAGCATTCTCAATTAGTTTAGCTGCCTGATTCACAGTCCATGTCGCTATCATCAATAAATGGTTGTAACTAGAAGAAAGAATGTGCTACTACAATTCCTTTTCAGCTGGAGATCCAACGCTCCTACACTATCAAACAATCTTGAAAAATTAGTGGTGAACTGCCCATCAGTGACTGATATTTTTGACATAAGTTTTTGAAAATGTCTTATATGCAACTTTTTTCATTCTGGCCAAGTCTGATTTATGTATAAATTCCCACAAGATTATTTATTCCTTGTAATCCTAAAGGTCGTCACACGTTCACCAATTTTAATATTAATATTTTCCCTTTCGATACAATTAGCTTGATCTATGGTGAGGCATGCAGGGCAATAACCATGAAAAGGGGAGCGTTTGGCAGTCACTTGGTAGCTTATATATGGGTGATGCTATTTATTTATATGGCCTAATGCTTATGCAGAATTGCATCTAATAGTTCTTTCCAGGGTCAGAAAACCAAAATGTTTAGAAATGGTTGCTGTACATAAATGAAGCTGACGATGCCTAGGAGTTTTGGAGGTTCATAAGCTGCTTGCAACAATAAAATCAGCGATAACAGTGTAAGATGTAGAGCATTTTGAGACATCTTCAGGGAGAATAATGAACTGGTGAATTTCAATGAGGCTGTGGAGCATTTTTTAAATTGCTTTAAATTAAAAGGAATTACCAAAATTATGATAAATTGAGGAACATATCCTTCATACCCATTACCTAGCCGATGATGAAGAAACGTGGTGAATCCTGGAGGAACATAACTATTAGTCTATCGATCATATACTCTCTATAGCCACTACTTAGAAAAGGGTAACATGCTCTCGTGTCCATCTGGAGTCAGAATGATTTGTTGAAGTTATTAAAGTATGCGCTTGCTTGAAAAATGATCCCTAAACTGCACGGTGATGAAAACCATATTAAGCAGAATATGTGTGTTGGCTGTCCAGTTTTGCCACAGCATATAAGGAGACATGGTCTGATGCAAGGACATCAAGGGTATGATGTGCAATCTTGCATCCACCAAAAGGTGCGTGTCATGTTGATTTGTTGTGTGTTTCCTTTTGTCATGCTGGAAGTCTTTTTAGAGTTCCTTGATGACTTTTGAGCTCTACCAAATTCCAGGATCAAAGAAAATGCAGGTTTCTATCCTCAAATAGGGATCAGTCTTTGTGTTTCCTGAATGGTGACAAAACTGCCAATTATTGCACGCGACGGTTTCACGATGTGTGTTAAGCAGGGATTTCACTTGTGGAAGTTGCAAAATGAAAGTAATGGGACCCAATTTTGAGTGTTTTTCAAAACGGGAATTCAAATCAGCACTCCAAAAGGCAAAAAAGGAGAGAAGATTTGAATGGGTAGCTTCATTTGAGGGGGGAAGAACAGAGGGTGTGCTTGGAGTTGAATCAAGTCCATTGAGGGACTGCCCTTGTATTGTTCTTCGTGTTTGTTGTAGAGAGAATAGAAGTGTATTTATTCAATAATTGTCATCAGAACTCAAGAAAATTGTGATCTTTGGTCACTAGCCCTGAATGCAGTTGTGTGCGTGTCCATAGTAGGATGATTTGGTCTAGGTTACAGGGACAAGGTAACTATTAACTTGGCTCCCTAACCCTGCTTACATCATTTGGTATCCGTGTAGGTTGTGTTCTGCATAGTTGAGTGTGAGGCTCAAGTTGAGTTTGTTGTAGCTTGAAAGTACCTCTTGGAAGAGTATGAAATGACACAAAGAGGAGTACCTCTTGGAAGAAGAGGACTAGCACCAAGAGTTGCAGATTTGGCAGAGATGTTACGAGGAACACATCTTGATTGGATGCTATGGAGATAGCACAATGTAGAGTAGTTCCTTGATGACACAAGTGAAGATGAAGCAACAGCCCTGAAAAGTTCATCTAGAATAGTTGAACGAAAGGGACTGATTCTTGAAGGCCATTGCCAAAATGGGAGACAAACCAAAGTTGGACACCCCTAGCTACTTAGGAACTTTATGCTTTGAAGAATTAACTGATTGGATCACAAGTTTGTGCTCTTATGATGAAGAGAGTTGCTAAAACCCACAGATGGAGGAGAATGAACCAGTGCAAAGAATATTTTCTTTTCCAAACCATTTGCAAATCTAGAGGTAATTGTTGTAAAGTCATTGACTCATTGTTGATAGTGCTATCTTGAATGATTTGACGTCAAGTGAAATGGTAGATAGACTTGGTGTAAACAAGTAGCACACCTAAATCTGCATAAGGTGTCATGGTGGCAAAAATGACATCAAATTTTGGTAAATGAACAATGTCTTGACGCATTATGCCCATGGACGTGTGTTGTGTTGTGTCCGTGGCAATATGATCAAAAAGACATACACGATGGTCACTTGTGAAGGACGGAATGAGCTTACTTTGAGCCTAGTGAAGAGCAAAGAGGAAGAAGTGATCAACAATGCTAAAATTATGATTATTTCTAGAAAACAATTTTTGAAAAAGGCAAAGAAAGAGAGAGCATATATTGCTTTCATTCCCAAACACATGCATGTTGGAATTTGTTGGAGGAATACATTGAGATTGTTTCCAAGGATTTGTTAGATGGGTTTCCACCCATGAGGAGAATTAGTCATCACATGGATTTGATCATTGGATTAGTTTTTCAAACAATGCAGCGTATAGATTGACACCCACAAAGAATGGAGAGATGATTACACAGTGTAAGAGTTGTTAGGGATATAAATTGTCATATTGGTATAATTATATTGTAGTAGTTGACGTGTTATGTGGTTAAATGATTATATTGTCGGCTTTAGGTAGTTTTGTAATGATTGTTGGTTCTTATTCATATAAATAGTATGATGTACTTTGGGGAAAGGGCATTGAGTACTTGGGCCTCCCTATACCAAAAAAATTGGAGCTTGACCTATGAATAAATCATTGGTTCATCATATTCTTCTATGTTGTAATGTGGTATATATTTATTATTATGTGATTAATATTATTTGGTAGTGTAGTTTTACTGTAAACATTATGGTGTTGTACCTTTAAAGAATTTTGGGTCAGGTTAAAAGTCAGTTCAAATTGAATGTTGGTCGACAATTTTTTTGTCGACGAGACGCTACATTAACTTGTAAGATCTATGTGTCGATCATGCCCATGAAACACGACAACAATAGACATTACAATGGTACAAAGAGTTCAAGAAGAGCATCAACAATGTGCGCGAAACAATTAATGCTATTGACATTGAATAAAGGTGGGAGTAGAAGACAATACAATTAGGGAGGGCACCACAAAATCATACCACTCATGAGTAAGGAGTGTGTAGAGATTGCCATAGCCTTTTCTAGAGGAAGGAAGTGTGGACCTTGTCAACCATGTTGGGTTGGAAGAAGTTGCAAGAGGAATCATGTGAAGAGTTTGGGGTAGCCCGAATGACAAGTTGGAGGGAGTTCCCCAAAAAGGGGACATGATGTGCAAGATAGTGTACGGATCCCTATTGAAGGAAGGATTGAGCATAAGGATGTGTTCGATAGTGCTAAGAGAGGAGAAATGTCTAACATAGACCACCAAAAGGAGGAGAATCGTATTTGAAGAGGCCCATCAGAGGTAACCCATACTTAGAGCCATGGTTACCACATTCAATCCATCTCTAGAATAATAGAAGTTGCAAAAGTCCACTAGTGATGGCTCTGAGGATCCCATATGAAATTGCAAGGCATGTGTTACAACATACATTGCCAATGGAACACAAATGAACAACTTTGGTTGTGATGCTTTCCAACAATACTTCGAGGAGTGGCCATTGAGTGGCACACTAATGCACCAAACACCAATTAGGTTACATGGGAGAAATTGAGGAAAGAATTTGAGATTGAATTTTTAAGCTCTTCAAAGAGGACAATGAGATTATTGTGGAAATATATAATACCTAGTAGGGTAAACACGAGAATGTCCAAGCATACATTATAAGGCTCACAAAACTATTGGGAAAACCTGAAAAGAACCCACCTACTATTTGAAGAAGCAATGGTTCACTAAAGGGATGGTACCCTTATTGTGAAGGAAGATGAAGGTGGTCCCACACTTGTCTTATGAAGATGCATATAACTGAGCCATGTACATTGAAAGTTAGAATAAGGAATCCTTGTGCTTAAGAAGTGAAGAAGATGATCGTGCCTCCAACGATGATAGTGACCCTGTATCGGTGTGAACACACTTTGGAAGATGAACTCAAGGGAGACACTTAGATTGAAGGCAAAGATCTTTGGCATTTCAATTGCAAGGTAGGTCACACCGAGGTGAATTGCCTAAATAAAATGGTTTGTGAGATTTGTCAAATTATAGGGCATGCAGTGAAGGATTGCCCATATAATTTGTGAAATAAGAGTGGCCAAGTATTGTTCACATAGAGAGCAATCGACACCATCTACCATGCCGCTAAGAAATTACTGACACCATAATAATAATGGTGGCGGGAGTCATATTTGGTACAAATCCCAAAGACAAACAATTGTATAGTGTTGGGAGTGAAATGAGTGGAAGCCGTTTTGCAAGAGATTGCCCTAATTGAAATAACATTGGACTTTGTAGATGGTGTGGGCCCAAGGACTGTGACGAAGGCAATTTCCCAAAGCAAGCTGATGTCAATATGATTGATGTAGCCGAGGGCAAGTAGGTTATGGAAATTACCAAAACTTGACCCATGTACATAGAAGGAAACACTGGTCGAAGCAATATTAGGAGTCGAGAGGGGAATAGTCGAAGAATGACATCAATTACATGAATATACAAATACAGTGACAAGTAGACTCAATGCATAAACATAAAAATACAATAACACGTAGACTCAAGTCCATCAAAGCTATTTCAAGACAAGTCTTGTAGACTAATGTGCTTGTGAAAGTAGCAGACTTGTTGCAAAACATTCCAAAACTCAAGAATGCTATAATTGCTACCATACAAGACATTAGTCAAGACATGGATCATACGACTCACCTAATGTCAAATGGTGTCATGTGCGGAGTTGGGAAGAGAAAAAAATAGATTAATGAACTCATAACCAAGGCTCCATTTTCAGGGGATCAAACGATTGATCCTATGCTTTTGACTATGAATTTACCTTGATGGTTGACAACACGTAGAAAATTTCGGCTGAAATTTGACAAACACTATCATCCATGGTGGTTCTAGTGTGAATGTTCTTCTAGAGGAGATGTCGAAGAGTCTTGGGAAACAAATTATGTGGTCTTTGACATATCAACTAGAGGAGCATAGCAACATGGCATTAAGGTATTATGTGTATGTACACTCGAAAAGTGACAAACCAACCTTTGTGCACTCAGCGTCTCAAAGTTTGACTGAGGTAGCCGGTGAATGGATAACAAGATGGGTAGTCTAGTGATTGGGTTGAACATGATGGTGTAGTTGAGTGTTATATATTGGAAGAGATTGTTGGAATAATTGTCATTGATGTCAAATGAATTGTAACGGATATGAACGGAAATGTCAAACGGAATTGTTGCCAGAAGTGAACGGACTTGTTGCCAGAAGTGAACGGAAATGTCGATGGAAATGTCAATGGTCACATCTCTTGGTGAAGAGGTACTTTTGGATGGGATGCATCCTTTAAAGGCTATATAAGGGAGAAGAGATGTGGAAGTATTACAAGCATTTCGATCTGAATGAAGATCATACAAGTGTGAGAGAGAAGGAAAAGAGGAAGAGTAGAAAATGAAATAGAATATCTCCTAAGAAAAGAAGTGTGAAAGGAAGATTTATTCCAATGAAGAATATCATTTGAGAATTATGAAAGAGGGTAGAGCAGAAATTATATAAGAAAATCAGTGAGAGAAAAAGTGTAAGAGAAGCAAAGCCATCATTCGATTGAAGAAGCAATCACAGATGGTGGAATCGATTTGGCTTGGGGTCGATGCCTCAGAGTCTAGGGGTTGATGCTCATATGGGTCGGTGTTCACGAATTCGCTGAGTTGGTGCTTGGCGAAGGGGATCGGTGCCTCCAGTGGGTGGGTGCTCACAAATTGATTGAGTTGGTGCTTGGTTTGGGAATTGGTGTCTCCGGTAGGTTGGTGCCTACAAACATTATAAAAGATATTTTGCCATGGTTTTCTCTCGAAAGCGTTTCCACGTAAAACCTGTGTTCTCTTGTGTTATTAATTGCTAGATATTGAATGTTTATGGTTGTTGTGGTTGATTAAATTTGAAAAGATTGAAAGATTATGTTATATTGATTCACCCCCCTCCTCAGTGTAACCCTGTGCTTAATAGAGGTGTTGGAATAGACTAGTTGGGTTGAGGTGCATGGGCAAGGTTTTGGATGACAGAGGGTAAAGGGTGTTCATGGTGATATCGAAAGAACTAACTTGTGTCATGTTGTTCGTTGTGACTGGCAACTTCAGAGGAGATAAAATCCTAAGAACCCTTAGTGTAAATGAGGACAAGGTATCAAAGTTCTTGGTCAATGGTTGACTCAAGGAATTGGGCGAAATTGGGTTGCAAAGCCCAAAGAATTTGACTAGTATAATGGCACTAACCGTGACCATCTAATGTCATTTGCAAAACAAATGAAAATAGGACGAGGCTAGTCTTAAGGACAAGGGAAAAGATAGTGGAAGACTCAAACTGGGAGGTTGTTAAACTGGGCAGCTACGATGCGAAGGGGTCTCCCTATGATTGGAGGTGCTATTGGGTGAGCTTGTTCATCTAAGGCATAAAGCTAGCTAATGATAAGGTTCGGAGGGGGGTGGAACAAAAAACCTCAAACTTAAGTTTGGAGTCAATGTCGCTTTGAAGGTTGCTTGATGGAATGGGGGTCGACACTCTAGGAAATAAATCGGCCCTATGGTAGTAGGGGTGCTCAGGGAACATCATCTTGTAGTGGACAAAGTAGGTTTGAAATGTATTAAGTGTATAGCTTGTTTTGGATGTGTATATGAATGTTTACTTGTTGTTTTGAAGGATGCGATAACAAGGTTTTGACACTCGTACTCGTTTGGACGAGGTTTGGTTTAAATTGTTTTTGTAATATTTTTTAGAGATTTTTACAAATAAAAGTAAACTACACTTCTTGCTGGAATGAAAATACTTGGAAATAAAAGGAATGAAAACTAAAATTAAAATGCAAGAAATGTTCTCTGTTTCTCTTTTATGCTTTTCAAAGTTTTCAACAAATACAATGCTCAAAACTGAAATTTTAAATGAAAGGTGCAAGCGTTGACTTTAATTTTTCCTAGTTTGAAAGATGAAAGCTTCATCTATGTGCACATAAATAAATGTTCATTTTTTTTTTAAATTTTTAAATGCATACAAGTGAAAGCTACTATGCAATTGATGTTTCAAAATGCAAATGAAAATCGGATCTAAAAGCCAAGATTGGGTTTGCTAAGTACAACTCCTAAGTATTTCGAATATAATTCACAAATGTAAGCTAGAATGCTGTTTTCAAGATTTTTTTTTTTTGAATGATTGTTTGTGAAACTAAATGATTTAGAATGAAATAAATATAAAATTAATATTTTGATTCCCTGGTTAAGGTCAATGTTCTTTTGTTATGCAAATGCATAAAATCAACTCTAATATGCAAGCTTCTATTTGTCTAACTTTTGTAGTGTGTGGACGTGGATATTTGTTTGTGAATGCAAACTTTTGATAAAACTGAAAATGAGTTGCTTATGCTTAGTTGTACCTAATGTTTTAATTCAACTATTCTACCTAAGATCTAATGAGAGTCTTACCGTTCTTTGATGTTTTGATGTGTGAATGCAACAAAAGAAACTAAAATTATATTTTTTCGATGCAAGAGTATGTTTTTTTTTGGTTTCTTTTCTAAAACTATTTTCAGAATTATAATCTACTCTAAAATTAAAAAAATAATCTAATAAATGAAATAAACAAAAATAAAACCCCCAATTTGATCAAAGTTGAGACCAACTAAAAGTGAATAAACATTTGATGATGAATCCCTGATCCTTAAGGAGCTAGCTTATTTTGCTTTGTAGACCTTGGGATCTCTCTTACAGGGGGAACGAAAAGAAATGAAGGGAAATGAACACAAATCTAAAGAAGAAAAGAGTTGGCAATCCTACTTGAATTTTATCGCCTATACAACCATATGATATTGTACGAAGTGGTATGATACTGTACGACGCAGTTTAATGCTTCTAGATTGTATGACACGGTACAACTCTTCTAGAAGTCATACGTCACGATTTTTAGATCCTTCTTTTCCCTCTATAAAATAAACACAACCCATTAAGTTTAGACATATCACTGTAATTCAAATTTTGTTGTTAATAAAGTATGACAGAGAGACCTTTTGCCTTGTGGTTTTTCATTGGTAGATTTCTAGAGTTTTTCACGTAAATCTAGTATGTATTTACTAATCTTTTCTTGTCTTGTTTCATTGTTGTATTATTTTTTGCATTGTTATTTTCTTTTAGAACAAACAAAGACTAGGTTGCAAGCTCAATGAATTTCATTCTAAAAAAACTCATACAATATGACCATAAAATTATAATGTAGATTAAAACAAAGCTTTTTAAAAAACACAAGCATGTAGGGTATGGCTCTGAAATATTCTAAGCTCCAATGACATGGATCAAATTTGGATCTAAAATTCTTGTAAAATTGCAATACTTGTAATGAGAAATGAGGAGTTGTGACTAAAAGCTAATTGAAAACTGATTGCAAGTTTCATTAAATTAACTTGGAGATCAAAGAGATTGACAAAAGCAAGACTGAGAGTGAACTGGATAATAAAAAAATGTGAACTCAAGGAATCAATCAAAAACACAACCAAAATCAAGGAAAACTCATAAAAACTGAAGTCTCAGGTGTAATTTTAAAAACGTTTTTTGTCTTGCAAAGACTAAAATGTTAAAATTTAATGCAAAAGGCCTAAAAAAATAAAATTTGGAGTTTGCAAAGGCTAAGAAAGGAGTAAAAAACCAATAGATGAGAGACTCAAGTTTGAGCATATTTTGGGGGAGATCATTGCATCATCATTAGATTTGTCGAGAAATATAACACAGTGCAAAATTTTGGTGTTTACATATTTAATTTTTAGGAAGATGCCTCATCATGAGTTGTCAATGGTGTTTTTCTGAAAAACAACATAATGAAATGGAAAATGAGGTTTAGAAAACTCATCTCACTTACCTGTGTGGCATAGGGAAGCCAATTGAGACCCTTGTGACATGCGGGAAAAAAGGGAATCAAGTGCATTTTAACAAAAAAATGAAAAAATACACTAATTTATCAAAACCAAACAAGTTTACTTACCATCTGCACGAAGATGAGGACACTACTTGAGCCATCTAGTCGAGGGACTGAGCTTGGTGCAAAGTGACGTCAATTTACAAACCAAAAATAGAAAGCAACATACCTTGCAATAATACTATGGAAAATAAAACACTAAAATTGTTAGCATTTGACGTGTTTTTGGTTAGCTTGGAAGCAAACACATCATAGAATATGAGAAAATGTAAATTTTGAAAGAAAATTACTCAAAATAGAATGTTTTTAAAACACAAGTAAAAATAAACTACTTATTTGAAAAATTATTAAAAATAGAAGTCATTTGTGCATTTGTGATTTGAGAATTTTATAGCTCTGGATCCCCTGTGATGGATTCAAACTAAAGAGTATTCAAATTGACAAGCATGAGCATAGGATGGCGAATATACCAATGATAGTAAGAACAGGGCAGGTACAAGTAAGTTTTTTACTTAAAACTTGTTTGAATTTGTTAAAATATGAAATTAATTGCATGGAAAAGGGTAGGTTAGGAAAATGTACGAGTTTGTGTGTTTTGGTTAAAATTTGATTAGATTAGGGGGGTTAGGTTTGGTTACGGTCAGTTGGCAAAACCATCAGTGTCATGGTAGAACCACCAGTCTTCACATATAGGTGGTTATGTTTCCATCACCGATGATTATGTTCCTGTCAACGGCGATTGCATAAAATGATGGTTATGTTTCTAACGGAATACCTGTGATGGTTACAATTACTTGTAGGTGGGGGTTTCATCATAGGGAGAAGAAGAATAGTTTAAGTCAAGTTTTAAGGTCAAAGAACTGATTTAAACCATTTTAACTTGTGTTTTTAAGGAGTATACAGTCAGTGAAGCAGAGCGAGGGAACAAGTGTGGCTTCCTAAGATTTTAGGGTAGCTGACGGCCAATGAGTTGGCCACATTGAATAACGCAGGGATTTTGCAAATAACATGAGTGGGGATAGTTGCCCCATCAAGTAGGTGCTTCTCATCATGATCACTTATTGAGACACAAACCAAAACACTTTCTTATTTTACTAGGCTCTAGGAGAGTGGACTATCACTCTTATGGATGTTTATCAGATACTAGGGTTGTCAGCCACAAGTAGGGATGTGAGCTTGAAAGAGGCCATAGATAGAGATGAGGCCTCTATTTGGGTAGAGTACTTTGGTGACGTATATGCATCTGACTGGATATGCAGTATGGGGTTAGACTGACATGGGTGGAGTGGATAGCGATCCTGACCCTCTGCAAGGCGATCATATGGATTCTTGCCTCCCAATTAGTGGGAGACAAGGCACATATTTCCTACTTTATAGCTGGGTACCCATAGTCAGAGGGATTGAGGATAGTTCTAGATCGGACCTACAAGGATCTGTATCAGATCACCAAGTTTGGGGCTTTATCTATTAGCCACCCTATACTCATCATGGATTGTATTTTCGAGCACATGAAACCTTACCAATGAGGGGTAACATCAGCGCTGGGGGCCACAAAGGCCTCTAGGTGGATAGACATGACACCCTTCAAGGACTTGCTATGAGTAGTGGGTACTTTGACAACAATAGATATGGTTGGTTTGCCTTATCAAGAGATGGCTAGTCAATGGGTAGATGAGGTGGCCACTCCCAAGACTTGAGAGTACAAAACAAGTGAGGGATAGGCGCCTGCATGTGGAGGTGTACCTAGTGGATAAGGTGCCAAAATAGTATGGCTACAATATGTAGCCAACCTACCTATTCCACAGGTGGTGCGTAGGAGAGAGAGAGAGAGAGAGAGAGAGAGAGAGAGAGAGAGAGAGAGAGAGAGAGAGAGAGAGAGAGAGAGAGAGAGAGAGAGAGAGAGAGAGAGAGATTGGGATGGCATCTCCTTACACTAGGTACTCCCATCACTATAGCGGTAGGGAGGAATTTGAGAGGAATAAGAACATAGGTAGGGAAACAATGTATATAAGTTGCAGTGGTCGTCACAGTGCCAATCAAAGGTAAAAAAAAGTTACAACCATCACCACAACAATTACCACCATAAGTGGATCCTTAACAACATCAACAATCACATGCTGGAAGAGGGGGAGATTAGGTCACCACAGGTGGCAACCAAGCACTTGCTAGAGATGAGCTAGCGGGAGAGGAGGAAGAGACTGAGATGAATTATGACAAGGACTCAGACTCAAACTAGTAGGATGGTGATCCACACAAAATAATGTTACTTATTTGGGTTCTTTATGACATTACTTTCCAATTTATTACCTAGTTATCGTTTTATGTTACATGATTGGAGGTTCGATGCCTACTTTTGTTTTGTGATTACATAATCATCTACATGGTGGAGGATCTTGATTAGAGACACTTTGGTCAACTTGTTCCATGTGGGCATTGGTCTCAATGGGGATTAAGTTTTGGTGGATGCGGGGTTTTTTGTCGACATAGGTAGGGACATTGATATTTTTTCCCTGCATATTGTGTCTCTGGAGCTATTTTAATTAAGGGGGAAATTATCGACTTAGAGTCTCAGGGGAAGAAACTCATTCAGATCATTAACACGAGGAGATGTCGGTCTTCATCTAATTGACAGACAATAGGGGGGACAACCTCCTAGGAAGGCATGAGCTAGAGGCAACGCAAGAGCCAAATTTGTAACTTGCATCAATCCCTGATGTCAGGTCCTCATGGGAACAAGTGTCATAGGAATTCAACCTATGGAGGGGATTAGTAGCCAGCGGGCTTAGGACCATGCTTATTATATAGATATTGTTTTGGGTTTTTTGGATATACGACACATTTGCCCTTTACAGAGGGGTTTGTATTGAGACATGACATATGTAAACTTGACATATGTTATATATAGAGAGATTCTGACTTATTTGGTGATATAGCATCTTGTATTGTCTTTTAATATTATGTTGCTTTTTAATTTGTGCATTTAGATGAATAAAATATTAAATGAAATGCAATGTATATCTAATTTTGATAAATGTTATAGATATGCTTATAATTTTGAAATGTGGTAACAAAATGTAATGCAATGAATTTTTACAACCTTGAAAATGTGATAACAACTGTCTTTCAAGTGATGATGAAGCTACTTTGTCTTTCACAACAAATGACTTTCAACTTGCAGCAAAGGGGACAATAGAGCGATGAAATATGAGATAATAGAAGTGGAAAACTATACATCAAAATTTCACACAGAATAGAATGTTGTTCAATCTATTTTGAATTAAAATGAATCAAATTAATAGATCTAAATTATTGAAATTGATATACTTGAAATATATAGATCTGGAAATAAATTAAAATTTTTATATAATTAAAAATTAGCTAAAAATAACAAATTAACCAATATATATGCAAACCTCTCTCAAATAGATTTTATGGTGATTGTGCAAGGTCATTGTGACTGGAAATTTGTTGAAAAGACCTAAAAACTACATTGCATTTGAAAATAAGAATTTAAAATTTGTTGGGACATGACCACATTAGCAAAGCAAGGGTGCACTATGGCCTTGTTTGTTTACTGCATTTGTGTCATGGTTGATTGTGCGAATGTGTTTCTGACTTGAATGTGTGCGCTTGTCTATGAGAATTGAATGTTTGATTGCAGACATTGATTTTCCATGTAGGATACATGCAAAAGTAAAACCTTAGCTCCTACACACAAACCAAATGGACATGAAATACAAAAATGAAGATGTAGGGTAAGGGGAATAGTCGAGCTACCTCAAAAAATACCATGTAATTTGAGTGTTGTCTATATAACCCAAATGGACCTCAAGGTGATATAGTTTTCCCTCCTAGATTTGTGTATGCAATCGTTAATATAATGTTAGATTCTCTTTTACCTATGATTAACCTTGACACAAGCATACACATGATGTATTCAACTTCTGACTTGTAAATAAATCAATAGTGTAGGAGTAGTAAGTAAATATTAAATTTGTATAGATTTTATGATAAGAAAAAATTGATTCTTAGCATCTAATAGGTCCCTTGCTTATTTATGACTACTGAATTTGAATTTGGGGCTTATTGTTGCATGAGGGCACTGATTTTAAAAATACCAACTATAAAAGAGACTATTATTAACATAGAAATTTGAAAATTTTCACAAGTTACGTTTGGACAAGTCTGCATTACTCAAATATAGTCACAATGCGGGCTTGCCCAAGAGTGTGTCCTTATCCAAAAGACTCAAAACATAAAGATAAAGACATAGAACAAAATTGGGGATCCACGAGATAGATATGAGAAGATAAGATAGACATATAAAAGACATTAAAACAACAAGAGAGAGAAATCTAAGACTTAGACTAGGACATGCCAATAAATACTTCATTCATCAACAATAATCCAAATAATCAAGGTTATGTAAAAATGTATACTTTGATTGAGCTTGTGTTAAATTTGGGTGTCTACATCCCCCCCCACTTCGCCCGTCGTCCCTACCTCCCCCACTCCCCTTCTTCCCCCCATATTTTTTTAGATCTTTGCTTAGCTTTTGATCGTAGCTATAACCGATTTTGGAGCACAAACTGGAGGCCTAGTCCCCGAGAGAACTATAGAACCATTAACACTTGATCACAGTTAAACCATCTAGTGTACAAACACATCCAACCTATAAATGCCCTTTTAGATTCAAAATTGGGTGGGGATGGGCATAACCATACCACTTCACCAATCATTCTACATCTCATTGGCTCCGTCCCCCATATTATAGTGATGTAATGAAGTGAAATTACTAGAGTAAAGGAGAAATATATACTTGAGTGTGGAAACACACTTTATCTTCATAGGAGGAGCTTAATTGTGTTAAGTGCTTTGGGTCACCAACTAACCTTTGTGGAGATAGGGTGCCTTCAAACTTGGTTTGCTTCCTAGCCAAGGAGAATAAATAATTTTGAAGAGTAGTAATAGGATGAGCGGTAGGCCATTGGCCATCACTAGACCATAGCCATACTAACTCGTGGAGATAGTTATTGTGGTGGATTTTGAGAGTGATCAAGTCACAATGAGTGAAAATTTGAATTAGACAAGGATATGTTTTCACTCGTGAACAATACTATGAGTAATAATAAAGTCCTAATTGTCAAGTATCACTAGACTCTAACAGATAAAAAATAAAAATAAGGTGGGGGGACCACACATTGGGTTCATAAAAGTGCAACCATAGATGTTGGGCATCACTATCAAATGTGGCCCCCTTGTCACTTTATGAATCACACAACTGTATATGGATCTATATTTGATTTTTGAATTTACTACCTTTGAAAGTTTGAATTATTAAAAATTGAAATAGTATTATTTTGAAATTTGTAAAAGAGGGGGACATGAACCATTATCATGCCCCATGCATAGTGTATTGAATGAATTGAATTTTTGTAAAGTAATCTCATAGATGGCAAATGTCCCCATAATTTGTAAATTTGAGATTGATAATTGACTTGACATCATGTTATTGTTGATTTTAATTTTTTTGGAGAGTTTTGTGTATAATTTGTTTAGCATATATGACCTAATGTGCAAGGAATGAAAATATTTGAGTGCATAAGCTTGAATGTTTGACCCCCTTTAGAGGTGAAGGATGAGAGAAATGAATTGTTTGCATCGAAAGAAGAGTAATAAGAAATGATGTAGTACACATGGAGTATATGCATGTAGTAAGAAAGCCATAATTAGGTATGTGTATTTTTTTTGGAATTCTGAGAATGCCATGGTAAGTATTTCACTTGGTATGATACATAAGATGATGTTGTCATGATTCTAACAAATCTAATGACAAATGATTTTGATAACTATTGTGCAAGATATCACACTTTTCATTGTTTCGAATAGCGATTGGCATGAGTGACATGTAAACAAGGTGTAACCTTGGGGTAATAGTAAACAATATAAATAGGCTGGGTAAAATAATTTTTACTATCCATTTGCATTATAAACCAATAGTAAAATTTTGAGAATTATTTAAAATAGAACAAAAATGCTTCAAAGGAGATTGTATGCACCTAAATTCACTCGCTTTATTTATCATCACTAATATTATTATTAGCCGATACTAATATCACTAATTTCATCTAATGATTACCGATCCCATTTAATTTTATCTAAATCATCCTTACTAATCCTCCTAATCTTTTGTCTAGAACCCCTTTCCATTATTCTTCATCTATTAGACCTTATTCCTACCCCACAAATTAATTAATTTATGTAATTCCCTATTATACACTAACTAATCCCACTTATCCATTATTTGAGAATTTAAAATTTCTATGACCCACCTACCCACCTACCCTAGCCTATTCCTAAGCTCTCCTACATCCCTAGTCCATAATCACCTATTTAATCACCCATCCTAATCATTTACTAATCTTGCTTAGCCCCTAATAGATTCTAGAATTCTCCAATTATAGAATCCCCTCTATCTTAGCCCCTTTCTCTCTATAAGCCTATATTTTAAAGGCTTCCAAGGAAATTTTAATTCCTTAGATAATCCTCCACCACGGATCCTCCTAACCCAAATTTGAATATTGGCCATTGATCTCCCCTCCATGACCGATTTAAACCAACCCATCCTCCACAACCAAGCTAACTTTTGGAATCATATGTAAACTCTCACATAGTCATAATCCAATCCATATCATCTTAGTCTCTTGAGCAAGCAAGCATCATGCCAAAAATCTTAGTCTATCCATAACAATCTAACAACAAAGTCAAGAACCATTGGAATCATGTCACGACCCAAGTTATTATGGTGAAGGCTTTACGTGAATAAGTCTTCTATGGCTAATGTGTTAAGCCTTTTTGTGTTGTTTGGATTATTATTCGGAGCCTTGTAAAGGCATTGATCATGAAATTATAAAAATTATTAAAAATATTAATTTCCAAGGTTTAAATTAAATGATTTAATTTAATATATATTATGATTTTTCTACAGTCCATGAATGGACTAGGTTTATATTTACACCAATTATTTCTATCATTGAAAATTGATTTTTATAAAGATAAAAAATTATGGTAAATATAATATCTATTATCAATTTTATTATTATTAACCAAAAGGTCAATTTGGGAGAAGCTCAAATAGGGTTTTGGCTTGTGAAAGAAGTTTTATGCTGCCATTTGGGGCAAACATAAGAAGAGTAAAGAACATTATGGAAATTAGATGCTAAGCATGATCATTGATATCAAAGACAACATGAGATACTGGTACATGAATGACAAAGATGTTGTGTTTGATAGCTTGGAGAGTATATGGCACTTGTGTACGTCTATAAGGATAAATAAGAAGTTATGAGGCATCCATAAATGTCTTGGTGAAGTTATGGTGTGTCACTTGATCATTTGGAAAGAGAAACATGAATCTTCTAGCTTAAGAGAAACCAGAACATCACTGCACATCATGCAAATATGACTGAATCAACAAGTTTGTCCATTTAATTTAGGTACTCATAAAGTCAACTAAAGTCAAAGGCTTTCATGGAGATGTTGTCTATAGTGCCAAGAAGGTACCCTGAAGATTTGGACTCTTGAAGTGTTTTCTAGTTCAAACTATAAACCTTCAAAGTTGATCTTATAGACTATGATGGGCTAGAGACCATCAAGTTTAACTACATTGAATTCTGGGGTCAAATAGTCAAGTCAGATCAACAGTGAGGACGTGATTATGCAATTTTGATCTAACAGAGCACGTGAAGTCAAATAGTCAATAAGAGCATGCAAATTGCCAAGTCGCACAAGAGCAGGGACTATGAATGAAGATCCAATAGAGTGCATGATCTTGTCAGTAATGATCCAATGGTGCGTATTAAGTCAAAATGTCAATAGAGTGTTCAAAAGGCACATGGGATTGTCAAGTGGCAGAATCATGAGATCTCTGATCGAAGATCAATGTTGAGCATTGTAGGATAAATATCAGGGTACTCCTATGGAGATTTATGGTGCGTATTTGTCTAAATTTTCTAGGGAGCATGAGATGAGGTTAAAGTGCTTGATGTTTAGTGTTTGAATAGTGACTGTTGGAATTTGAGTATTTAAATTAATGAGGAAAAATTAATGCTTAGTTTTTGAGCTATATATTTTGATCCAAGTAGAATTTGTTGATAGAGTAAAAATCAAAATTTAAGAGGGTCCAAGGATCATCTAGAGAATATAGTTAAAAGGTTTGATTATTAGTATAGTCAAAGTTATTAAGCTCCAAAGTTGAATGTGTGTTTGACCATGTTCTACAAGTGACTTGATAAATATATTTGAGTTGCTCTTAATAGTATTTTGATGTTTCAAGATGAAATAAATATTGGATAATGTTTTATACTTTATGAATACTAACTATGTGGATTTTGGAGGTTTGATTAATCCATATTCAATATGAACAAAGTCTTAGAAGTTGATTGTGTTTATTGAATACAGTGACAGTTTGAGTGACTATCTTGCAAAGGTAAGTTGAAGGTGTTCTGTGCAGAGTTAAGGAAGAAAATGAGTATAGATATGTTATATAAGCCTCTAAGGATTATGAGAAGGAATTTTTTGTCATAGCTTTCCCCTGATCAGATATAAAGAGTCAAAATAGTATGACTATATTTTAACTATATATGGCTAGTCTAAGTGATCATTTTGAGAGAGTTGTTTTTAGTGCTTAGAGCTTGTGTTGAAGTGTATAAAGAACATGGAGGTGTTTCAGAGGACCTAAAGGGTTTGCCCATATTACATAATCATATATATATATATATATATATATATATATATATATATATATATATATATATATGTGAAATACTTGGTGTTTATTTCATAAGTTTGAGACTGTATTTTTTGTATATGAAGACCTGAAGAGCAAGGAGACCTAATTGGTAAGTTTTAGTGTTGAATTGGTGTTTCAGGTGGCATGTACCCATATGTGAGTAATCAAGGTAATATTGGAGACAATTTTGATGTGTTTGAAGCATTGGTAAGGTGGTCTAATTAGTCTCACATGTAATGTGTTAGTATGAAGGCCTAATTGTTTTAGGTCTCACCAAGACCTAATGGTGGATTTAGGCTAATAAAGTAATGACAAACATATGAAGAGAGTGGTTCTCACATGTAACATGTGTATGGAAATATGTTAAGTGTGGTTTAAATATGTAAATTATCTTGGCCAACTAATATGGGTTAAAGGAGGAGAGTGGTATAAGTACAAGGTCTATTTGGACTAATTGTGCTAGTTATGTAAGTGCAAATTTAAGTGAAGAAGAGAACCTTTTAAAGAGAAGATAAATGTCATTAAAGACCAAAAAATAGTGAAAAGGATCATTCATGATTGTCTAATTAAGTTTATGCAGAAGGACACACAGGTCAATGGACCAAATGAGCCTAGAAGAGATAGTTTGAGCAAGTTAGCCCTAGAGACACCTTGAGAGAGATTGGAGGTGAAGAGTGCATTCAAAGGTGATCATCATTAGTTGAATAGTAGTAATAGAAACTCAAGGTGATCTATTCAGGTATCTGAGTGGATGTTTGGTTGTCTAGGGGGTTGGTTTATCCTTGCAAGGTAAATCTTGCTAAAGGTCTAGTTGTTGTGGGTGCTTAGCTAGACAGGGACAATAACTCTTTGTGGGATTTATATCTCATTAAACTAAAGGATGGGTATTCCTTGATCAGTGGGTGGTGATATAAATGTTGGATCTTTTTTATAGGACTATAGTCCATCTTGCAGAGTTTAGTGGGTTTTATCCCCTAAGATGGTTTCCCACATATATGATGTGTTCATGAGATGTATGATTTAGATGTATGTGCTTTCATATTTATGTTGCTTGATCAAGTTGATGTATGCTAAATATTTAAGAGTTTGGAATTGAATTAGATTATATAGCATCACTGATTCAACCCCCCTCTTAGTGATTTTACCTCTAACAATTGGTATCAAAGAAAGACCTTCTGTGCAAGTTTAACCACTTGAAGGTGATCTAAGGTACAATATGGGTGAAAAGATCACCATGTATGATAAAATTGTTTACCATGATATTGGAGAATAAGAAGTGTTCTATGATAATGAGGAAGAAGAAGTTGATCTACAATCTAAGCTCATGGGTGCACTTGGTGAACTGAAGGAACAAAAAAAAAGGAGTTATAAAAGGAGGAATATGATCAAAGGTCTTGAAGCACAAGTCAGTTCTCTTAAGGGAAGTTTGTTAGGCAATACTGAGACAGACGAAAATAAGCATAAAGTACATATCAAGCTCAATAAGGAGCTAGAGTCCTTGAAAGCAAGCTCCAGATCAAAAGATGATAAAGAGAAGATCAATTTTCTTAATGATCAATGAAGGGTTAGAAAGACAAGTCTGAATTTAAAAGAGGAAGAATGCATACATCTCAAGACTCACTTAGAAGAGACAAATGCCAAGTTGAGTTTAAATCAAGGTGATCATGATGAGTTGTTGTCCAATATTGATTCTATAAATATTATTGAAGAGCAAGCATGTAGATTGAAGGATGACATGGCTAAAGAAGCTAAGAGGGATAAGGAGACTATCCAATTTCTCAAAATTTAGTTAGAGGCTAAAAGGTCAAGTATGAGAGCTAAAGATGATGAGAATGTTCAATTGAAGACCAAGCTAGATTCATTCAAGGATGAGTATGAGAAATTTATTGTCAAGGTAAACAAGCTTGAATAAGAACAAAATAAATCATAATAAGACAAAGAAGATGGTATCATGAAAGACAATAAGTTAGATCTGATCAAAAGGAAGAAGCTAATTAGATAGCCAAATACTTCAAGGTATGCCAAATATTTTATGGGGCATTATTTTGTTTGTCGTCTTATTGGTCATAGGGCAAAGGACTATGTAAGAAGAAACAATCAGTCAAAGGGAGATCACTGCCATATTCAAGAAAAATGTATGGAAGACTTTATTTGCTATAGTTGTCAATAAGTTGGCTACATTGCTAGGTTCTATAAGCAAAGACCATCAAGTCAAGATAAGTTCAATCAGGCTCCTAGAGTGCATAAAGGAAGACCAACTAGAGAGTGCAAGAGGAAATATAACTTGTCAAAAAGAGTTCATCAAACAAAATGTATGAATAATGTTATTTATTTTAGTTTTAATCATATTGGACACATTGCATAATCTTGTACAAGTAAGGTCGATATATTCTCAAGGTATATCAAAGTATATGGAGCTCCTAGAATGCAAGGAAGAGATCGAACATGGATTTGGAGATGTAAGTTTGTTAGGAGAGATCATATTGAGACCAAAGATGGTTTGTTTGCCATGGTAGACATGAAAGAAAGTCAAGAGTTTCTATTATCTACATTGGTTGATAGGTTTGGAGCAAAGAATGAAGTCAAGTATCCATTCAAAGTCAATTTGGTGATGAGGTAGGACTACAATTCAAATGAGATCATGGAGATATGGGAGTCTCCTAAATTTTGAGACTTTTAGTCTCACTATGTCAAAGGGGTATTTGTCTCTAAGCTTCAAGGAGACACTTGAAAAGGAAGAATAAGCATGGTGGATGCCAGTTGAGCTTTGGTTGATGTTGTAGGACAAGAATATCATTTGAAGATGTGTTTGGCTAAGGGGGAGCTAACTCATTTAGCTTGAGTGGCTTAAAGAAGATGTGCATGATGTGAGGGGGAGCATATGTGAGATGTTACAGTCTTGGTGGAGATATGAAAAAGTCTGCTAAAGTTGTGAATTCAAAAAGATTGATATGATGACTTGATCAAATAAAGTCATATGTTTTGAAAACGTATTGAATTTTCATGCATGAATAAAGGGAGCTTGTGAGTTCTATAGGTAGATAGGTCTAAAGATCAGAAAAGCCCAAGTTGAGATTAGTGTATATCAAAGAACAAATGACATAAGATGGAGCATGATGTTAGGGGGATCTTTCTAACCTTTGTGAGTAGTTTGTCAAGTCCAAGGATCAAAGAAGTCAAAATTTAGATTGATGCATGTCAAAGGGGGAGAAATTGATTAATATGCTTAAAATTATGTAAGTATCATGAGAATATTAAATAAGTATTTGAATGTATACATGATGTTGAGGAATGATTGTTGGCATGTTAAGGAAGAGACCCTTTGTCATTAATGTCAAAGGGGGAGAAAGATTAGAATGAAGGAGTTCAAATAAGTAAGAAGTCATTCTAAGGGTGTTTTGCCATCAATGACAAAGGAGATTGTTGAGCATGGTCATTGATGTTAGGTTGTCATTGATGTCAAAGAGAACATGAGATACTAATACTTGAATGATAAAGATGTTGTGTTTGATAGTTTGAAGAGTAAATGACACTTATGTATGTCTTAAAGGATAAAGAATAAGTTATGAGCATCCATATATGTCTTGATGAATTTTTGGTATGTCATTTGATCATTTGGAAAGAGAAACATGCATCTTCTAGCTTAAGAGAAACCAAATCATCACTGTGCGTCATGTATATATGACTAAACTAACAAGTTTGTGCATTTAATTCAAGTACTCAAAAATTCAACTAAAGTCAAAGGCTTTCATGAAGATGATGTTAATAGTGCCAAGAAGGTACCTTGAATATTTTGACTCTTGAAGCGTTTTCTAGTTTAAGTTTTAAACCTTAAAAGTTGCTCTTATAGACTATGATGGGCTAAAGACTGTCAAGTTTAACTACGTTGAAGTTCGGGGTCAAATAATCAAGTCAGATCAATGATGAGCACGTGATCATGTAATTTTGATCCAATAGGTGTGTGAAGTCATATAGTCAATAAGAGCATGTAGAACTGCCAAGTGCTACAAGAGTAGGGACTATCAGACAAAGATCCAACAGAGTGCATGATCTTGTCAGTAATGATTTAATGGTGCGTATTAAGTCAAAATGTCAACAGAGTACTCAGACAGTATGCGGGGCTACCAAGTGGCATAATTGCAAGAGTTTTTGTCAGGATCCCTACTCCTTAAGAGTACAATTGATTACCTTTGTATAAGCAACTAAACACGGAATTTAACCAGAAGTAATATGTAACTAGAATTCAGAAACAACACAGAATATGAGAGACAATACAAACTTGTATTAACACTCTTCCAGAAGGAAATACAATGAATAAATCTCACTCTTTCCACACCTCTTGGGCATACAGTAATTCTCCCTCAAGAGTTCTCTCTCTCAATCAATTACAAACACAACTCAACACTGAGTTGGTCCCTCCACCAGTAAGTGACAATCAACTCAATCGTTGTTGCCTACTTCTAGTCCACCAAGTACTCAAAGCAGATCTCCCTGATCTTGCACACTTGTAGATCTAATTGATCTTACTTACCATGTAGATCTCCCCTGATCTTGCACACTGCAGATCAACTGATCTTACAATTGGAAGGATCTCTTCCTTGTCCTTCACAAGTCCTTGACTTTGTCCTTAATTACAATATAGCCCCATGGGTCTAATAAATAGATCCCAAACCAAACAATAATTAGAAACGTGGACTTAAGACTATAATTAGCCTTTACATGCAAACAAATTATCTGTCTAAAATTAGACCAGTTTTGGAATGCATAGGTTGCCGACGTCGGTTCCTATCTAATCGATGTCAGTCGACCATAACCGATGTCAGTTACTGTGTACACTAAAGATGACCGACGTCAGTTAACCTATCGACATCGATTTATCTATAACTCAACAACCTCTTCCATTTACATCAGTGAAGCTTTTAGCTCCACAACTTAACAATCTCCCACTTGGAGATAAATAGCTACACCTGCACCTGTACAATAACATCCTCTAATTTGTTTCTGGCTTGTATCACCATCTTCAAGTTCAGTCTTGAAGACCAACCACCATAGTGAACACATATCCTGTGGCACTACTCCTATCATCCAAGTCACCTACCATATCTGAATCTACATACCCATGTAGAGAAGTGCTTGACCCTGCATAGCATAAATACCTACTGTTGATCCCTCTCAAATACTTGAGAATCCATTGAACTGCTTTCCAGTGCTCCTTTCCCGAATTGGCCATAAACTTGCTGACAACTCCCACTACTTGGGCAATATCAGGTCTAGTACATACCATGTACTCAACCTCATCATGTGATTTAGGACACTGTTCATAGCTCAACTTGAACTGTCCAACCATAGGTGTGCTAACCGGTTTTGCATCCTACAAATTGAACTTATCCACTACCTTATTCACATAATCCTCTAGAGACAAAATCAACATGTGATTTTTCCTGTCTCTAGAAATACTCATGCCAAATATTTTCTTTGCTCCTCCTAAATCCTTCCTGGCACATGTCTGAGCTACTTTTACCTTTAGCTTCGCAATTTCTTGCATGTGTGACCCTACAATAAGCATATACACTACATACAGTAACAGAATAATGTTGCGACCATTATCCAACTTGGTAAAATAAACACAGTGATTACATTGACATTGACTAAAGCCATGCTTTTTTATAAACGTGTCAAACCTATACCACTGTCCTGGAGCTTGCTCAAGACCATATAACCTAGCCTTCTATCTCACCTGTTCATTCTCTCCTTTCTTTAACCTGTGAATCCATTCATCTTTCAATGCTTTCTTTCCGGCTGGCAACTCAACCAAATCCCACGTTTGGTTCTTGTCCAAGGAATCAAATTCCTCATTCATGCCATGCTCCCACTGTTTCCTGGATTCTACCTGCAATGCCTCTTCAAAACTTCTTGGTTTTCTACCATCAGTGACCAACAAGTAGTATAAAGAAGGGGAATAACAAATTTGAGGCTTACTTACCCTTTTAGTCCTCCTTATGGGCATTTGAGACTCCTTGACAGCTTGTTGTCTGCCCAAATTTTATTATAACAGTGACCAATCTTGGTCATCTCTCAGTCTACATCCGACTGATATCGGTTCCATGTGATCGACCTCATCGTCAACATTGGTTCCTTGACCGACATCGGTGTTTACTTGCCTGACATCATCAAATTTGGTCTGCACCTGACTGATGTTAGTTCCTGCCTGATCACCGACATCAATTTTCTGACCGACGTTGGTCTCTGTGTTTTCTTGTGAGTGATGATTTTTGTCTGTGAGCTCATTTTGGATCATAACCTTGTCTAAATCAACATTTCCCTACTCAGAATCATTCAGCCTCTTGAGCTGATCTCTATCCATCATCTTCTCCTTGAAAACCAAGGCTTTCCAGTTCTTAAAAGTGTCAAAAATATGAGACTTAATAACATGTATTCCCTTCTCACTCATGTGACCAAGCCTATAGAGCCAAATCTTTGCATCTACATTTGAAGTAGATAAAACAAAAAGAGAATCAATAATACAAGTAGATAGATAAAGTGTACCTACTTTCTTACCTCTTGCTAATACAAGTGCACCCTTGAAAACCTTCCAAGATTCCACTGTGAGAGTTACTGTGCAACCCTCATCACCCAACTTTTCTGTAGAAATTAGACTCTTCTTCAAGATGGGAACATGCATGACATCCTTCAACACCCATATGTTTCCTGTTTGCAATTTCAGTTGCACTTTCCCTTTGCCAACAATTTGACAAGGCTTACCATCCCCTAAACAAACTTTTCTAAAGTCTCTATGGACATAATCATAAAAAAATTCTCTATTTAGGGTTGCATGGAAAGAGGCACCAGAATCTAAAACTCAAGATTCTACTTTATCCAAGGAACATACAAGAGCATCCTGTGCAACAATACCTGCATCTTTTGCTTCTTTATTTTCTTCATGCTGATCTTCTACCAACCAACAATCTTTCTTTACATGCCCTTTCTTTCCACAATTTCAGCAGGTTATACTGCCATATCTGGATTTAGATTTACTGCCTATTTTTGACCTTGATTTCCCTTGCTCGACCTTCTCTCTTTGCTTTCCCTTGCTTTCAACACTTAAAGCATTACCTGATGATTCTATTGTGCTTTTCCTACGAATTTCTTCATTCAAGATTACACTAACAACATCATCAACTTTCAAGATATTTGAAGCAGACGCAGTATTACTTACTTCCATTACCAAGCTATCCCAACTTTCAGGTAAAAAGCATAAGATTAAGAGAGCCTTAATTTCATCATCAAAAACTATTTTGACTGAATTTAACTGGTTTACCAAACCATGAAAATTACTAAGATAACTATATACAGATCTACCTTTCAGCATTTGCAAATTAAATATTGCTTCATAAGAAATACCTTATTCGAAGCTGAGGGTTTTTCATATAAATTTGCCAAAGATTTCATTAACTCTACCGTTGTCCTTGCCTGAGATAAGTTGGAAACCATAGAAGCTGCCAAGGTCAGCGTTCTAGCTCCTAAAGCCTTTCTATCAAGAACCTTTCATTCTTCATCTTGCATACATGTGGGCTTACATGAAACCCCACCCAATGGTAAGTATAGATCTTTCTGATATAGATAATCCTCTATCTGTATCCTCCATAATTGATAATTTTTGCCATTGAATTTCTCTATTCTTAGCATACTTTCTTCTGCCATTGCTTTACTCCCACTCAAACAGAAACCCCTGTGAGTGACCTGTAATCAAAAAACACTTAACACACTATGAAACCAAGGTGTTAGTGAACCAAGCTCTGATACCAATTGTTAGTGAACCAAGCTCTGATACCAATTGTCAGGATCCCTACTCCTTAAGAGTACAATTGATTACCTTTGTATAAGAAACTAAACACGGAATTTAACCAGAAGTAATATGTAACTAGAATTCAAAAATAATACAGAATATGAGAGACAATACAAACTTGTATTAACACTCTTCCAGAAGGAAATACAATGAAGAAATCTCACTCTTTCCACACCTCTTGGGCGTATAGTAATTCTCCCTCAAGTGTTCTCTCTCTCAATTAATTACAAACACAACTCAACACTGAGTTGTTCCCTCCACCAGTAAGTGACAATCAACTCAACCATTATTGCCTACTTTCAATCCACCAAGTACTCAAAGTAGATCTTTCTGATCTTGCACACTTGCAGATCTAACTAATCTTATTTACCATGTAGATCTTCCCTAATCTTGCACACTGCAGATCAACTGATCTTACAATTGGAAGGATCTCTTCCTTGTCCTTCACAAGTCCTTGACTTTGTCCTTAATTGCAATATAGCCCCATGGGTCTATTAAATAGATCTCAAATCAAACAATAATTAGAAACGCAGACTTAAGACTATAATTAGCCTTTACATGCAAACAAACTGTCTGTCTAAAATTAGACCAATTCTGGAATGCATAGGTTGCCGACATCGGTTCCTGTCTGATTGATGTCAGTCGACCATAACCGATGTCAGTTACTGTGTACACTGAAGATGACTGATGTTGGTTAACCTGCCGACGTCGGTTACTCTGTAACTCAGCAACCTCCTCATTTGCATCAGTGAAGCTTTTAGCTCCACAACTTAACAGTTTTGATCAAAGATCAACGATGAGCATTGCAGGGTAAACATTAGGCTACTCTTAAGGATATCAATGGTGCGTATTTGTCTAAATTTTCTAGGGATCATGATATGAAGTTAAAGTGCTCAATGTTTAGTGTTTGAACAATGATCGTTGGAATTTGAATATTCAAATTAATGAGGGAAAACCAATGCTTAGTTTTTGAGCTATATCTTTTTATCCAGAAAGAATTTTCTAATGGAGTAAAAAGAAAAGTTGAAGAGGACTCCAAGGCACATCTAGAAAACTTGGTTAAAATATTTTATTGTTCATACAATCAAAGTTATTAAGCTCCAAAGTTGATTGTTTATTTGACCATGTTATATAAGTGACTCGTAAAGGATATTTGAATTGTTCTTGATAGTATTTTGATGTTTCAAGATGAACTAACTATTAGATAGTGTTGTAGACTTCATGAATACTATATGTATAGATTTTGGAGGTTTGACCAATCCATATTCAGTATGAACAAAGGCATAAAATTTGATTGTGTTTTTTGAATACAGTGACAGTTTGAGTGACCATCTTGCAAAGGTAATTTGAAGGTGTTTTGAGAAGAGTTAACGAGTCAAATGAGTATAGAGATGTTCTATAATTCTTTAAGGCTTATGATAAGTCATTGGTTGTCATAGTTTACCCTTGAGCATATATGAAGAGTCTAAATAGTATTATTGTATATGACCATTTTAATTGATCATTCTGAGAGAGTTGTTTTTAGTGAGTAGAGCTTATGTTGAAGTGTCTAAATCATATTGAGGTATTTTAGAGGCCCTAAAGGGTTCATCCATGTAATATAACTATATAGTTATGTGAAATACTTGAGTGTTTGTTTTATAAGTTTGAGACTGTATTTTCTGTATATGAAGACTCGAAGAACAAGGAGACATAATTGGTAAGTTTGAGTGTTGAGTTGGTGTTCCAAGTGGTATGGAACCATATGGGAATAAGCAAGGAGATATTGGAGACATGTTTGATGTCTTTGAATCATTGGTAAAAGATGAATGTGGTCTAAGTAGTCTCACATATAACATGTGAGTATGAAGGCCTAATTATTTTAGGTCTCACCAAGACCTAATGGTGGCTTGGGAATAATAAGGTAATGAATGACATATGAAGAGTGTGGTTCTCACATGTAAAGTGTGTATGGACCTATGTTAAATGTGGTTCAAATATGTAAAGCATCTTGGCCAACCAATATGGGTTAAAATAAGAGAGTGGTATAAGTACAAGGTCAATTTGGACTAATTATGCTAGTTATGTAAATGTAGATTTAAACGAAGGAGAGAACCTTTGAAAGAGAATGTATAGGTCATTGAGGACCAAAAAAGAGTGAAGAGGATCAGTCATGATATTCTAATTAAGTTCATATAGAAGGACACATAAATCATTGGACTGAATGAGATTAGAAGAGGCAGTTTGAGCAAGTTATCCCTAGAAGCAACTTGAGAGAGATTAGAAGTGAAGAGTGCATTCAAAGGTGATCACCATCAGTTGAAGATTAGAAAAAAGTGTTTAAGGTGATTTGTTTAGGTAAATAAGTGGGTGCTTGGTTGCCTAGGGGGTTAGTTCCTCCTTGTAAGGTAAAGCTTGTTAAAGGTCTAGTTGTTATGGGTGCTTAGCTAGATAGGGATAATAGATCCATGTGGGATTGGTGTCTCACTAAATTAAGGGATGGGTGTTTCTTGATCAGTGGATAATGGTCTAAATGTTGGATATTTTTTTATATGATTGTAGTCCATATTACAGGGTTTAGTGGGTTTATACCTCAAGAGGGTTTCCTACATATATGATGTGTTTATGAGATGTATGCTCTTATGTATATGCTTTCATGTTTATGTTGTTTGATCAAGTTAATGTATGCTTCAAGTTTAAGAGTTGGGAATTGAATTGAATTATCTATAATCATTGATTCACCCCTCACCCCTTAGTGATTGTACCTATAACATTGAAAGGCCAAATTGCATAGTAGCCGCACCAAATGTAGAGAGGGAATTGATTTTCTGCATTTATCTTTAGGATGTGGGTATTTTGTGTGTTTCCACATTTTTCATACATGCATATTAGGGGATATGATATTTTTTGATTTTTATTATGGGTAGATGGATGCCCATACCCTATTGGAAAGCCTTCATTTTAATCAATCTGAGAAATATCCAGGCAAAGGTTGCATGACCATTTTGGGAGGCTACTCTCAGGAAGATTTTTATGGTGCCAAATGAAAGAAGATGTGTGAAAGAGTTTGTTTGATAGTCCAAGGAAATGATTTTAGGAAAGTTGCCTTCCTAAATGATTTTACATTCTGGTTTAAATTGCATTGTGTTAATTTACAAATGTTTTTGTTGAGATATAAGCCTTTATAAGTATGTATAAAAATGCATATATGATCATCTAACTCAATAAATATTAGGGGTATTTGGGTTATAATTGCATAAATTCCATGTCCTACCTAGTAGAAATGAATAGGGGTACTGTAAATTAATTGGACTTGACTGATCCTATTAGTTCACTTTTCATTATATTGAAGCATTGGGTTTTCTTTTGGAAAATAAAATCTGTAGTATTGAGTGAAAAAACCTGGAACATGATTTTTCAAGCATATTTTATATGCCCTGGTAGAGTTGGGTTTATATGAGTAATTATTTTGAATTAAAGTCTGAGTATTATTATTCAAGTATGCTTGGAAGTATATAGTTTTAAAATATGGAATATGTTACTAAATTGTATCGCTGAGATGTGTTTGCCAAATTAAATGGCTAGAATTTGTTGTCAAATTGAATGGCTAGAATTTGTTATTAAATTGATTGGTTGGAATATGTTGCTAAACTGACTAGCTGAAATTTATTTACTAAATTATCTCAAAGAGGATGCCTATGAACGGTTTGACAAAATGCCTAAATTATTATATGGCTAGAAATTAGTTCATGAAGGACGCTTATGAACTATTTGACAAAATGCTTAAATTATTATATGGCTGGAAATTAGTTCATGAAAGATGCTCATGAACTATTTGAAGAAATGCCTAAACCATTATAAGGTTGGACATTAGTTTATGAATGGTTCTTATGAATTGTTTGATGAATGTTAAAATTATCATATGACTGAAATTAGTTCATAAAAGATGCTTATGAACTGTTTGATGAAATATTTAAGCTATTAAATGGATGGCTTAAATCATTGCAATAGTTGATTTTATTGCATGCATTTATTTATCTAGTTGCATACATTTATATGATAATTTAAAATCTTGAATGTCGCTGAGTTGATTACATATTTTTATGGCCAATTATTCATCTTGTATAAGTGAGTATATATGTTATCACTTATAGCTGAAAGTCAATTAATTGTTGGGTTATTCCTCTTGGTTCATTTTGAGGTGGTTGGGTAATTTACAATCTTGTAAAGAGGTGTAATTATTTTGATAATCTTTTTATGGTTGGAAAATCAGTCCATATCAGCCTAAAAAACAACCTTCAATAAATATTTAAATTTTTATTTATTGACAAAAAAGAGTTGAAATGTATTATTTTACCATATGGAAATTAGAAATAATAATTAGATTAATCCTCCCTAGCATGAATGAGTTTTAGTGACACCATTTATGGAAGGTAGTTGCAGAAAAAAATTGCATTTTTGAAGTTAGCCTCAAAAGAGACTTGTTTTTTTTATAGTATTCACCTCTTTTTCTCAAAATTAAAACCTATAATGGATTCTCTCCATCTTTATCTTGGATGAGAGACCCTTTTATTACTCTAATTGGATATTTTCGTATTTTTGGCAAGACATTATTTTTAGCCATTTAAGCTGCTTTTCTATGCAAATCAGATCATAACAACCTAAAAGTTGATAGTTTAAAAAGATACAACTCCCTAATTTTTTGTTAGTAATACTTGTTACTTCAAGATTAACCTCAAAATTATTGAAATAAATAATGGAGGCAACCTTCCTCCTTTAGGACATGATAATTAGATCCCATTTTTAGGATGCTTCTACAACAAAACTGCTCCTTGTTACCCTGTTGAGTGTAAAGGCACTTAGAATTGTCTTGACCTAACTAATCAAGTTAGAGTGATTTTATTATTTTATTAATATTATTTTTTGCTTGTTAAGGATGAAGTATTGAAATTGCATTGATCCTTGTAGCATGAAAATTGAGTTTGAAGAACCAAGTGTTGTATAAAACTGCAATGATTAGTATGTTAATTGCTTATATATGTGATGGATTGTCTTCTTTTTGTGTGAATAATTTTTGTAAGCATTTGCTGAAAGCTACATCCTTTAAGTGAATAGGTGGCTCATGGAATGGTATCTGCTATATACCAAGTTATGTAAGTATGTGTTTAGATAATAAAAATCTTTTTATTCTTGCAAATTAAAATTGTCATGATGCTATTTAAATTGTATGCTAGAATATTTAATAGGTGAAAGATGACTTGCTCAACATTGTGTTGACCCTTATTGTTAACATTCTTAGTGAAGGTTTGTGGCAAAAGAATTAGTAAGGGATCAAAAGAGTACGATTTTTGGTTGCTTAATGTTGTTCCAAAGTATGTGTTATGGGTTGTATTGTGTTTGCCTTGTTAAAAGAACTTCACGCATTTAGAGTGTATTTGTAGAAGAGGTTCATTTAAATTGTAAAGGTATCATTTAGGTATTGTTTCCTTATTATAAGGAAGGAATTTATATAGACATGTTGTATCCCAAATTAATATCAGAGTGGGAATATATAATAATCCCTTAATATTTGTCATAATTTATGGTGATTGCCCATATCTTTTAGTCTTATTATGTTAAAGGCTATGAGGTCTCTTTTGTGATAACTTACATACTATGTATGTGTGATTCAATGAATGGTTTCCTATTGTTAAATTGGTGGCTTTATGAAGCTGTATCATTCTCTTATTTTCTATAAGAGACATGTCTCAAATCTCTTTTATAGGTTGCTTTATCTCCATAACAAAAGGTTACCTATTAAGCCTAAGTGCATTGATAAGTAAAAGATGACCAAATCTGATTTGAGACAGTTATTGCAATTTTGTAGAGATTAAAAGGTAATATCAACCTCTTTACTTTGACTGTTGCTCCACCACTCTAATGAAGACATCAAATCTAAGAACCTTTGCATAGGTCTCAAATACACTTTTGGGAGACTTTGTGTGCTTAATATGTTTAATAAGCTTGTAGATTGATTCATGATCTATGATAGCAAAATTACCTTATCATTCTCTTAAGTATTTTGGTGGAATGGTCTTGATAATATTCCATAAAGGATTGTTTTCTCTATTTGTTCAACATTCTCAGTGTTTATTGACTAATGGATCTTGGTAACCAAATTATGTGCTTAATCTAAGTTACCCTTCAAGTACACTATTGGAATCTATGTAATGCAAGATCAAACTGGAAAAGAATCCTTATTTTTTTTATTTTAAATGTGGAATATTTTGGGTTCGTTTCAAATCAGTTTGAAGAAATTGGAGGGAATCCATTAGGATAAAGGTAATGGTAAGAATTAATTTTTAATTATTGATTATTCATATATTTCTCTTCCTTTTGATGTTTTATAAGTTTTGGGTAAAATTGTTATTTTTAGTAGTTTGAATCCACAAGCTCAAAATTATAAGAATTTATTTGGCAGTCACAGTAGGAGCTCTCCTTTTGGGTTGATATTTTATGTTTTGAGTGTGTTTGATTAAGGTTGCAGGTTAGATTAAAAGTGGATTAGGTTCAAAATTTCAAAAATCTCATGTTTCAGATAAAGTGTGACATTACTCTACAACTTATGGTATTATAGAGGTGGTTTTGCATACTACAACTATGATTTTGACTAACCGCCAACCTTAACCACTAGCCATCTAACCTTTTTTGATAGTTTTTGGTCTTTCTAAAACACTACATCTCGTAAAATGTAGTTTTGATTCTCAAATGTGGTTTTTCACTCGATACATGTAGTTTTAACCCAGACATAAAATCACTAATATAGTATTATGATTTTGCTATTTGACAATATTTCTACTTTTGCTGGGTTGTTGCTTGCTTATAGGGAAAGGGGACTTTGCTCAGACAAGTTTAACATCTTTGGGATACCCATTTTAAACATTTATAGCAATATTGCCTATCCATAGATGTGCTTTTGAATCTAACATTCATTTTTGTAGGTTTTATAGTCCATTTTACAAATACATATATAATAACTATTGCCATTCTATTTTTTGTTTTCTAATCATAAACACTTAGCTTTTGTTTATAGACAAATTTTTGTTATTTATAAAAAATCTCAGTATCATCCTAAATATTTTGTATATATAATCAAAATTTTAATCCCTGCAAAACTATAGGTCGAAAAGAGCAGTATTGATATCTAGAGTCAGTTTTACACATAAATAATTGGTTTTGAATTAAGTAGGTTAAATAACATATTTGCGTAAGTAAAGTATCAAATATAATCTTGATTTAATCATTTCTTACATATTCTTATAATATTTTAAATTTTGTAGATACTTTTCTTTTTACTATTGAATTTAGTGTCCATCTCTCAAGATGCAAAACCATATTTCACAAATTATGATATTGACTTAAGCTTATAATGTTGCATTAACCATATGTGGTTTTCTTAATCACATGGTTAGGGATAACTAAAAGTTAACAAAACCTCATATTGTGAAGTTGTGGTATTACCTAGCAGTTGTGGTATTATGTATTTTGGAATCAGTTTTGAAATCTACTCTGTGTGACTATGTATAAGCAATTTTACCTTCTGCAGTTATGATTTTACATTCATTTTTGCCTTCAAATTGTCCTTTATTGAGTGTATTTTTGGGATCATTTTTAATGAATTTTGAGTCATTCTAAAGGTTTCACAAGTCCCAAATTACATTTAGCATTGGGAACACTACCCCTCGATCCTATCTGGTAGCGTGACTAAGAGCGCACCTGGGACGTTGCCCCAAGACCCCATAAGGGGCACTACCCCTTGACCTTATTTAGGGATGCCACCCCCAAACCCCCACATTGTGGCCCCTCATCTAAAAAAATTATAATGCAAAATCATTAGTTTTTTTAGTGTTTTTCTTAAGGCTTATTGGACTAACATTTTGTTACTTATAGGGTTGAATTTAATGGCATTTTTTGCTTGCTAACTTCTTGTCTTGTAGGTCACATTTTGTCTTTATTTAAAATTTTATCTTGTAAGTCATATTTTTGTCTAACGCCTTGTATTTTAAGTTGACCTTCAAGATTGCCAATTCAAACTACTAATCACTTGCTTCATAGGTCACCTTTTAAAGATTTTAGCATTTTTTGAAAATATCTTATATATTTTTTGTATATATCACACTTAATTAATTGGTTAATAAATCTTTTTGTTTGTTTGTGTATCACCCAAGGGCTATAGTGGTGTATGCTCTCCTTCTTGCATTCTAATGACAAGTCTTTAAGGATAAAAACCACTAATAAACCCTTTTAATTTTATTTTTAGGGGCAACATGGTGTGGAAGTGATTCCCACACAGTTGCTATAGTCCTAAGGGGATAGTGACTATGGATTTGATCACCACATACTAATCTACACTCCCTATTCTAGTGGAGTATAAATATCAGTGACAACTATCGTCAGACTAAGTGGTTGAACTCATATAGGTCTTCTATAAAGGGGAAGAGTTAATTCTCTGAACCAGGCATTAGACAACACCCTACATGGTTTTGGGCCCCATTATACTTAACATATATTAGGAACTCCCTTAGAGAGCATGTATAACCTATATTAAGACCTTTTGGCTATAAAAAGTGACTTATTATCAAATTTAGTATCAATTCCCAAGTGACCATCATATGCATATGAGGTTAAGAGGGTTTAGAAGATTTCATAACGGGTCACCAACCTATAACCTCACATGTGAAGCTGTTAGATGGTATAGTGCATCGAGTTACACACTCCATAAGTTTACTAATCTTAGGTTTGTGGTTTGATTTCTTTGGTGTGTGTCATGCTAGACCAATGTTGTTTGTGAGCTGAGTCATCCTTTCACCCAAACCTTATTCTAGCGATCTAGGCTTTCTATATCATCATTTTATACATCTTTGTTATCTTGAACATTCTATCCATATCTATATCATGTAAATTCTTAATCTTCTTGTACAACCTTTCACTTGTCATCATAACTTGTATATCCTTTATCTACTTTTATATATCCTTAATCTTGTATGATCCTTTCTATCTTGTACATTCAAACATTCTCATCTTATCAAAACCCTTTCACCTTATCTAGTCTTACCCCATCTAGACAAATCCCATCTTACTTTGTTGTCTTTTTAGGTCACACACTTTTCTAAATCATACTCATCATTCTCAATCATCATTACATCACCACTCTTAATCCCTCCATAACTCAATCTTATATCCATCTAGACTTGAGAAAATTAGTCTAAGACCTGGGGTAGTCTTTTTTTCATCCTTACATATCATCCTATCACTCTAGTCCACTATCATTTTCCTATCACCTATCATCTTTATCAGATTTCATACATAGTTGATACCCTATTAGAAACCTATCACTTTGTTAGTTTTAATCTAGCATCCAATCATCATCAATCTAGTTATCATCAATCCAGTTGTGTCTAATCCAGTCATCTTACTTATTCATAACTATCACCCATACAATCATCATCTTGCTAGTTTGAATCTAAACACTATTCAAATCCCCATCATTTTGCTAGCTTAAAAACTAAAAATTGTCAATCGAGAATTAACACCTATCATACTACCAGTTTAAAATCTGATCCTAGTCTTATATCATCTCAATCACATTTAGCCTAGCTCATCCTCACCATCACTTATCATACTAGCTCAATCATTCAATCTTCTTTATCCAAGCATAAATCCAATCCCAAAATTTACCCTCAAATTAATCATTCGTTCAAATGTATTCGGATCCTATTCTCATAGAACAATACCTATTTTCCAACAAAGATGAGATCCTTTTACAAGCCATAGAAATGGGTGCCCATTGCCTTCAAATCTTGATCATATCAAGCCTAAACCAATGTCCCATGTCCTTCCCCCTCAAAAATCCCCATCTACACCTAGCCCACATGTTATCCCACCACTATCAACCCCATTATCCATTCATCATGATCATAGTCATAATATCTCCCAATATACAAGTGACAGGGTTGTTGTCCCCCAAAAATATCACTCATTTTTGGGACAACATTTGAACTATTTTGGTCTTACAGACCAAAATCCTCTCTTCCCATTTCAAATTTTTTTTGGAGCATTCAGGTTCTTCATTTTTAAAAGCTTTCTAAAAAATCTATGGACTCTATAGGCTTGAATCTACAGACTCTGTAGGGTTGAATCTACGGACTCTGCAGGCTTGAATCTATGGACTCTATAGGCCAATTTCTATGGACTCTACAGGAAAGAAGCAAGCTCTCAACACTTAGGCAATTTCAAGGTTAGTTCAATGATAAGGTTCAACTAAAATGTCCATTAGCAAGCTTCTAAGTAAGGATTGAACCATTGAACTTTGAACCATTTTGGTTCAACGGGTTCAATGGGTTCAAAGGTTCAACGTCATCAGCAATAGTTAAGCACATTTGTCAAGGTTCAAAGTTTAACCAATTCAAGGTTCAATGGCTTCAAAACGCTTGTCAAAGAGAAGAAGGATTGAACCATTGAACCACTTTGGTTTAAAGTTTCAACAGGTTCAATGGTTCAATAGGTTCAACGACCAAATGGTTCAATGCATTTGGTTCAAAAAGATCAAAAGTACTTAGCCAAATAAAAAGAATGAACCGATGGAACCGTTGAACCTTGAACCATAAGGTTCAACAAGTTCACAGGTTCAAAGGTTCAACCAGTGCGATGAAGATCAAAGAGCTTAGAAAGAACAAGTGACGGACAAAGGATGAACCAATGAACCAATTAAACCTTGAACCGAAAGAGTTCAAAGTTTAATGGTTCATGGGTTCAAAGGTTCAAAGGTGGCCTCAGTTAAGGAAAGAAGCAACAAATAAGTGGTTCAATGGATGGTTCAACCAAGGAGCGGGAAAGTGATTGAACTAGGAAGCAATGGAACAAAAGAGATAGAATGAACCAATGTACTTTCAGTGGGTTCAAAGGTTTAAGGTTCAACATGGTTCAAGTGGATAGTGACCATTGATAGCCCCACAGACATCAAATTTGAAGTAAGGGAATATCCGTTGAAATTCAAATAAATCATAGAACTTAAAGGAAGAACCAAGTGACTGATCGAAAAGATAGGATTCTTACAGATTTGTTTAAAGGCTGACAGGGAACATTTCCTTTAGACTTTTTGTTTGAAGGAATATATTAAGTGAAAGTGCCATTAGAATTATTTCGAAAGTGTTTTCCATGAGAAAATGACTAAGGCAAAAATCTTTCAGACATTTTGTCTGAAGGAATTCACCCGAGAAGAGAGCTCGAAGAAAGCAAAGGAAAAGCCTCACTGAAGAGAAAAGCCCATAGAAAAATGCCCGATAGAAAAAGACAAAGTGTAGTAGAAGCCACCACATGTCCATTATAAAGTAGAATGGAAGCTTCCACATGTCATCTTCTGTAGGACCCTTAAAAGGTTTCTAAAGCTTCTATAAGTTAAGCAGAATACATCACGTGTCTTGTTATGACTCAGCAAAATGTGACAAATGTTTGCATCCGCATTCCCCTTTTGAAGTTGCTCGAACAAGACGTGTCGTGGATCCCATTTTCCATAAGTTTCTAATGAGTTTCATAACAGTGGAACTTACCACTTGTCAAAGACGTAGAAAGGACCCCCTAAAGACTTAAACAAGAAGGGCTAGAAAGGACAAAGAAGCAACATGGATGATTCCAAAGGCAAGTTCAATTAAAGTGATGGTTCAATCAGAGAGCAAAGAAGTGCTTAAGTAGTGAAGAGAGAAGTGAGACCAAAGGACCAAAAATATCTTCAAAAAATTTATTTCTAGTAGGTGAAATAGTGGATCAAGTAGACTTTTGAGCACACCAAATCAAGGATGCAAGCCTATTTTTCTTCCATGAAGTAATGGCAAATTAGACAGCTACACAAACATCAAGAAAAGGACTAGACAGTCCATACTAAGAAGAGACATATTAGAGGAATGGAGATGCCATAGTTATGGCAATGCACTATTCCCAGCATGGTCCCTCTAAATAGAACTGAAGGTGCATTGAAGGCATTCAATTCGGCATGGATTTTTTTCATAAAAATAAATGCCCAAGTCTTTCTTGGAGTGCTATATATTGTAAACTCTTTTATTATTACAAAGGAGATCTTATCTTTACCACAAACAAAACTCTACCCAATTGAAAGGTGAATACTGAGACTTTGAGCTCAAATTATTGTTCATATTTATTTGATTGAATGAGAAAGCAAGTTACTTGCAAAATTTGTGCTATTATAGCTTGTACTACTTTAGGAAATTGTTCTTATGTCTGTTTCCTAGAAGTATTCTTGTTTATTTGATTAAACAATTAGAGTTAGTGTAAGTGATAAGGAAGGTGTCCTGAAGCAAGCTACTTTCAGACTTTGTGCTATCATAGTTGTCTTCAGTGTGTGTTTTTATTTTCTATTTCTATGTAAAGGACCTTGGGATGACTTTGTGCTCCTATTGTTCTTTGTACCTCACTCTTGGGTAGTCAAGGTAGAGACTTTATGCTACATCTTAGATTGCTAGTCACTCTGTTACCCTGTTACTGATCCTACTAGAAAGATTCCTATTGTTTGCAATAATAAACACTTCTAAAAGAAGAGAAGTGCCTTCTGTCACTTCACCAAGATTTCTACTATCCAAGAAGTGATCTGGCTCTTGGCTGAACGTTACTTTTGAAAGAAGATAAGTATTTTCACCAATCACCCATGATTTCTCCTCTATTTGTTAGCATCATCTCTGAAAGAAGAGAGATGGATGGTTTATCCTACCCCTGTGTCTTACTTTTTGCTTATATATAGTGTATAGCCTTTATATATTTAATAGGGAACCTCCCCTTGATGAGAGGAGAGATTTTTCCCCTATTGATGTAGTAAACCTACACACTTGGATGACCAATCTCCCTATGCTGTGGTGATAGGAACTATTTTGATCACCAGTTAGCTGGTCGACAAAATATTCACCCAACAAGGGTCACCCTATTTCATTAGTATATCTTTGTCAATAGAGACAATGTCCTCTTACATCTATTGGAGATGGTTGTCCACCTTCCCAATGAATTTGAAGCCCTAAAGCTAAAGTCACCTATCAAATAAGTCCCTCTTAAAACCTCATCCCTATCCAGCTATCATGACACCCAATACCATTCTAGTCCCCCATCCACTAGTCCTAGTCTTAGTCGTGACCTTTCCAATCCAAAGATTGCATTGTTTAATAACTATATTATTGAAAACAAGGATGAAGTCCTATTGAGGCTCCTTAAGATGGGAGCCCAAATTCCCAAAGGCTTGACCCCATTCAACTAACCTTACCTCTAGTTTGAACCCATCCATAGTTTAATCCTTCATTCACTAGTCATAGTCCATCAAGAATCTCCTATCTTACTAGCAAAGGGAAGCCTAGCTTGTCAACCTCATTCAACTATAGTTCAAATCCTAAACAATCTCATTACATCATGACACCACCATCATATTATTCCACTCCTCAATCCAAAACTTCCACATCCAACACTATAGACAATAAATATACCCCTCACCCCATATCCATGGGAGCCCTATTTTGGAAATTGAGGTTTATAGGCATGATTGTCCACCTGAAAATAAGACCTATAGATTTATCTCAACATGTGCCCTCATGGTATCCAGTAGAAATTTTTTGTATATGCCATAAATTCCCCAAACATTATATTGATAGATTTCACTCTTTTAGAGATTATATCCAAAAATTAATTGATAATGGTGACATGGAAATTGAGGGTGAATACAATATGTCCAGACCTAGGAGTGTGCAAGAGGGGTTATGCCAAGAGATGCTTCCTAAGTATGATCAAAATTATTCCCTTTTTAATCAAGGTCATGATCCTAATCCTATCCATAATAGGACCATCCTTGATCAAACTATCCCTATGTCCTATTCACATCAAATCCCCCATTTCCATAAATCTAAATCCATTTAGTCTAAGGCACCTATTCACAAACCCAAGGTGAAGGAGGTAATTGTAGATAATGATGCTATCCAAAAGGCCCTATTTATGGATACCATCAGGAAATCATCTATTAATGACATCACCTCATCAATGTCCATATCAAAGTCAACATCAAAATGGTCAGAATCATGTTTGACATTAGCATATGAATCAGAACCCATGTCAAAAGCATCATCCCTTTTAGAATTATCATTCCATTCAGATAATGAAATTCATGCCAACACCTATCTCTTTGAAGGCATCTCTAATTTGAATGTAGACTGATCATAAGATATGATTCTTGATCCATATCAAGATGATGAAATTATCACACAACTCTTGGATGCTTTATCAGTCAAAGATCATCAAGCTAGATATGAATTGAATTTATATGCTATTTCTATGAAGTGTATTAGTGATCCTTTTGAGATTTTTGAGGACACTTTCTTTGACATCAAGGTTGGCTCTCCTAGTAGCTCTTATGAGGGCTATGCTTCCAACTATCCTCTTAATCCATGCCTTCCATCACACATCCTTGATCATCTTCATCATCTTAACAATTCTTCCATCTCACTCCTTGAATGGGATGAACATGAACATGCATAATTGGATTCCACACAATAGGCAATATTGTGTGTCACATCTACAAGGATCCAAGCCCATAATCAGTTACTCAAATCAAATAATCAAGTCAGTTGTGATCCAAATGTAATCAATCAAAGTCTAGAATAATTTCATAATCGACCAAGTCAAGAAGCATATTACCCTAGTATAAATATCCTTGAGGTGTTAGGGTATTATCCAATTTGAAATCATCATCATCTATTAAGTCAAATATCTATATCATCTAGTGAAGCCCAAATTTAGGCATTAAGAGGCAATCAAAATCCAAGTCAAATATCAATAAATCATAAATATTTCAAGAATAATCACAATATGGCCGATCATCTTCCTAATATTTGGACTAAGAAGCACATAAGTCAAAAATTCTTAGATCCCTCAATCTCACAACACCAATAAAAAATATCCCCTCCACCATACATTATCCATCATAACCAAATTACTCATGCACATCCTATACTCCCTCATCAAACTCAAGACATAATTCCTTCCATATCATACCTCCAATCCATGGCACACATCACTTTCCTAGGTAGCATTGTCTCTCATAGGGGATACAAAGACACCTAGTTGAGATGTCCATAGGATGTTAAATCAAGAATCGACAAAGGTCACAAGGGCATCAATACATCCAACATCAATAACATGGTACTAACATCACATGTCTCCAGAACATGTGTTTGCTGAATATCAAGAAAGTGTCAGCATTATTGCATCTCACAGGCCTCTAATAAATCAAGATGCTAAAAGTAAAAAAAGTCAAAAAATTCAAAAACATATCATTCATTTAGTGGTGAAAAAAGTCTTTTGGCACCTTGGGTAAGTAACATGACAAAAATTAGTTTTATGACATCATGGTAAAATAGTCTATTATCTGCAGTGTACCTCAACACTTGGGGGTAAATACATTTCATCCATCCTTTATCTTATCCCTCTATCTATTGTTCCTTTGCATCATTTGCCATCATACATGCATCTTGTTATGTCCATAATTTCCTCTAATTGTGACCTTCATAAGGATGTGGAAGATGTCTTGAGAAATATTATAAAACCATCTTAGTATATCCTCCAAATGGACACTCGAGCCACATATATCACAATGTGGTCATTAGTCTAGTCTTCCTCAATTATCATCCCCCTTTTAGTCTCACCATCATACTTTTGTCATCCCATCCATTATTCCATCCACCCTTATCTTGGTTGATAGGCTTGGTATACTATTTTTTAGTAACCCTATTTATATAGTGTACATGCATATTTCAAAAAAATACCTAAAATTTGAAATATGTAAAAAATCCCAAAAAAACATAAAACACAGGGAAAAAATTCTTGGATGTTTGTATTATGCCCATTTCCCCATTAACATCCATATCCATTCCATTCATCTCTCATCACTAAGTCAAAGTCACCTATCCCACTATTGTCTCTCATTTTGAACTAGGGTAAATCTAGTCTATATTGAGCTAATATCAACTTAATATCACTTTAGCCTGATAAGTCTTATGTCTCTAATCTAAATTCCTAACATAGTCTACTAAAAAATCCATATCCACATCCAAATCCTAATCCTAATAATTGTCCCTAATCTAATATAAGTATATAACTTATCCAAATATATATCCTTAATCCACATTCACATCATGATCATCTTAGTCTAACTCATCACCCAATCAACCATCCCATCAACTCTAATTAGAATAATCAACAAGATACATATCACAATGCATCTCAATGTAGATACTTGTGTGTGTTACTCATCTGCGATGTGTTTTTTGACTTGTTTGTATGTATTTTATCATGTATATACCTGATTGTCTTATATTTGTTTATGTTTCATTTTAGTCTTACATCATATATCTTTGTCTATTAGGAAATGAACAAGGATGCTATGGTGACACCAAAAAGGCTATAATAATTCTTTTAGGTTCCCTTTATGATGTAGAGTTCACTATTTACCCCTTTTATACACTTTAGCACAACATCCTCTTGGTCATACTTATATCATGGGGTATCTTTCCAAGTGCCATATCTATTAAATTGCTTAGATTACGGTGAGCCTTATTACAATAATGAGGGCTTGATCATCTAACACATTCACCATTTCTCCTATCCTTTATCACCTATCATACAATCTAGTAACCCATATCCAATTATTTATCCTAGTCATTTATCTTTAATCTGATCATCCCAATCCATTTGTCTAACATCCAATCATTTTCCTTATGAATTGTATCTTCATGATTTAACATCTCATCATTTATCCTAGTCTAACATCTAAGTCATATCCTCTCTCTAATCATTAAACATATATAATATACATCCTCCTCCACTACCTTTGCTACTTTATTTTGTCATCTATCATCTAGTCTGAATGACATTAGCCTAAGGTCTTTTCGGACTATGTAGACAATGCTCAATCACATGGTGTGCCTAAGGTCATCTTAGCCATTCTCTCCTCTTTCCCCATCATTAACCATCACATCTCTCCTATCCCTCATCATCCTCAAGTATTACATCAGTCAAATCCTTGAGATATAATATCAATCATTAATCAATCGATTTATTGATCAATCACCATCCCAACAATCATCTCCCTAATCTATTTATCAATCACACACACCTGTCGATTGGGCTTGACAAATCACAACTTCCATATTTTATTCTATTAGTCATATATTATCACTGATTAGTCAATTCCTTATTTAAATTTTATGGTTTATTCCCTCAATTGGGACATGACCATGTAACTTTATCTCTCACTCCCTTGCATGTGTCCTTACTAGGGGCGTCATCACTATTAATCACATTATGGCTTATAGATTCAATGCAATACAATCTAATTATTCCATTTTATCTTTTGGTCACTCAATCATATCACTTGACTTCAATTTTGAGATACACTCATCATTAATCTTATCAAATCAATCTTATCCTGGCCTACAACTCTCCCTTGTATGCATCCTTGCTTGGGATATGTCAAAATATTGCAACCTTTTTGTCTTATCATCATCATGTTATGGTTAATTCCTATCTAGGATGTGTTGATAACTGTGACATAGTCATTTCCACTCCTTGTGCATATGTATTTTCTAGGGGCATCATTAATTTATAACTCACTACTCAGGTTGAGTTCATCATCCCATCCCCTTGTCTATTTATCGCATCCTGCCCCTCATTTCCTCTTTTGAATGGACATCCATATCATTTTTCCCTATATGACCTCTTGAGAGGGAATCATATCCAATCACATCATTCATCATATACACTCACATCATTCATCCATGAAGTGCTTTTTCTTTGAAATACCATTACTCTTTCCTCTTCACCCACTCACAATGCCCTTTTAAAAAGGGGCAAAATTTATGCACCTAAATTCACTCAATTCATTTATCATCACTAACATTATTATTAATCAACATTAACATACATAATTTCATCTAATGATCACTAATCCCATCTAATTTTATCTAAATCATCCTTATTAATCCTCATAGTCTTTTATCTAACACCTCTTTCCATTATTTTTGATCTATTAAACCTTATTCCTACTCCAAAAATTAATTAATTTACCTAATTCCCTATTATCCACTAACTAATCCCACTTATCCATTATTTGGGAGTTTAAAATTCCCATTACCCACCTACCCACCTACCCTAGCCTATTCCTAGGCTCTCCTACATCCCTAGTCCCTAATCACCTATATAATCACCCATCCTAATCATTTACTAATCTTTCTTAGACCCTAATGGATTCTAGAATTATCCAATTCTAGAATCCTCTCTATCTTAGCCCCTTTCTCTCTAGAATCCTCTATTTTGCTTCCAATGAATTTTTAATTCCTTAGATAATCATCCATCATGGATCCTCTTAACCCAACTTTGAATATTGGTCATTGATCTCACCTTCATGGCCTATTTAAACCAACCCATCCTCCATGGACAAGATAACTTTGAGAATCATATGCAAACTCTCACATAGTCATAATCCAATCCATATCATCTTAGTCTCTTGATCAGGTAAGCATCATGCCAAAAAATTGAGTCTATCTATAGCAATCCAACAACATAGTCAAGAATCATTATAATTGGTTTGAATATCTTGGAGGGAAGCCATTAGGATCAAGGTTATGGAAATAATTCATTTTTAATTGCTGATTGTTCCTATATTTCTCTCCCTTTTGATGTTTTGTAATTTTGGGTAAATTTTCTATTTTTAGTAGTTTGAGTCCATAAGCTCAAAATTACAAGCATTCAAAGACTAGTATTGCTGACACAATTTGAGTGATTACAAGTAACAGTGGAGGCAGATGTAGAGCCATATATTATGAGTATTAAAGGCATTATAATATATATATATATATATATTATTTTTTTTCATTTTATTATTATTTTGGTACTTTTGCAGTCCTATCTAGACCTATTGCAACCTTGTCCAGGATGATGTAACCATGTCAACAGTGCAATCCCTTGTAGTGTGCCATTATTTATGTTGCTATCCTGATCAACGTGGCTATGTCTAAACAAAAGTTTTAATTCAATAGTATAGTATTTAATGATCATGTAATTTAGTGTCTGACATTTATTTGTGATTGTGATTGTGATTTTAAAGTGACCTTAAAGCATGGGAGTTCCACCATCAATGCATTATGTATACTATTCATGGACTTCCACTATTAGTTGAGGAGGTTTCCATTGTTTATGCCACATGATTGGGTGATATAGGTCATTTTGACCTAATGTTGTATGATATGCATATGATGACTGCCCTAGTGGTGTAGTGAGATTTAGATTCATGTACCTTTTAATTACCTATAAGAAATATGACAATGATATTAGAGGATGTATGGATTTTATTGTGACTACCTATAATGGGTACATAGGTTGTGGTAGACACTATTATTGATATTACAGAAACCCATAGGTATATGACTGGACATATAGAGTTAGAGGGTATGGTGCAAGACACACCATAATTTTTTGTTATAGGTCATTGTTTTAGGAGTTCTATGGTTGTGGAAATTTCTCTATAGATTATTTTCTAATATTGTGAGGAGTAAAGAGATCATAATATCAAATATTTCTTGGGTCATACTATGTTGGCCCACCTATACATGGATTTGCATATGTTTATTTGAAAGGGATATGATGGTGGCATGGGTTTTACCATATTATTCCATGGGCTTATGCACATATAGTGGTGATTAGGTGTGTAGGGATGCCTCTATCCAGATGGGTGCATCTGTGTATGTATGCATGGAGGTGGGTGAGTGACACAATTGAGTACTATGAATTATCATGATATTTTAGATCATTTGATAATGATTGATGTGATATGGAGACCTTATCATGGCTTTGAGGGTTGGAGAGAGGATATCATGGATTTATAATGGATATGTGTGAGCTGTTGGATATAAAATTGATTTTTGGGTATATATGAGAGGTTTTAGATGGATCTTACTACATGTTAGTTTGGTATTATTCAAGTGGTTCTTCCAATATGGATGATATGGGCATATTTAGTTAGGGCCCCTACGTGAGTGGGGGAAAAGAGCTTGATTTATGGCAGACAAGCTAGCTCCTCAATTGGAAGATGAGAGGGATCATATTATAGAGATTCAAGTTATGGATGATGTAGGATGTTTAGATCAATATACATAGTTGTGGAGCCAATATAGGTGGCCAATGTTGTTTCTTATTGTAGCTATGACAAATCTTGTAATAGAGCCATGGGTTCTTGGTGCAGTTGGTGGTAAGTATAAATGTTGTTGTACAACATGGTTTTTAGTATATTATCATAACATAATGAATTTTGTATTGATTTTATTTGTTTAATTAATGTAAGATATGATGAGTATTGGCCTTTGATCACAGTGCCAATCTAGAGGGTATTGTGGAGCGATTTGATGCAGTGGGGCCCCACACCCTTTTGTTTGATACATTTTCTATTGCTAAATTGACATATAGGCATGAAATGGGGATATTGGAGGAGAGGGCTAGAGATATTGAGGTACTAAAAGTGGAGTGTGATGCATTAGTGAGTGAATGAGATCAACTTCGCACTAAGTTATCTTGAAAGTAGATGCCTCCACCTACTGGGGAATTAGAGTTGATGTTAATTTTAAGAGTATGTTCATCTTTAGGGTGAGCATGTGACCATTAGAGAGTGTATGGTGGCTTATGAGGCCCATGATAGGAGGAAATCTAGATTTAGATCTCAAGATGTAGGGGTGCTTTAACTTCACATTCACCATTCATAGATGATACATATGTAGATGTTGACATTGATTATGCATTAGCTATTAGTGGCTAGGGGCTTATCATTGACTGATATTTATATTATGTTATAAATTTTATGTTTGGACATGATGTCATTATATATAGATGTGACAATTGAAATTTGATTTTGCCATGTTATGTTATAATGTCTTAATAGATTTAGAATTATTCTCATTACCCCATTTTTATTAAAATTTTAAATTTTAATTAAATTTCCAACTTGTTAGGAATAAAAATACAAAATAATCCATTACAATATTAGTGTTTTCATTTGTAATATCTAATTTAGTACACATGTATTTTATGATGTTCAATTTACAATTGTGTTGATTTCAAAACCCATAATTTTGTGGGTAACTTAGTAGGCATTAAATTTTGTATGTGAGAAACTTCTTGTGTTAATGTGATTTCATTTCTTATATTTTTATAATGATTAATGATACAGTTATCTTTATGTTGGTTATCATTTAAAACCACTGGATCTGTATAGGATATTTTTAACAAATATGTTGTTTAATATTTTGAGATTTAGAAGACAAAGATGAAGATTTATTTGACTTCTTATCAAGCTTTTGAAATGATATACTTCATTTGTTTGTAAGTTCCTTTAGCTTTTTTGTAATGCATAATAATTGTTGTCACAATGTTCATTAATGCCATAATAAATTCAAAATGGTTTGCCTTTAAATTTTTCCAATCGATGAAGAGGATGATAATTATTAGGATCTAATTTGATTAACTTTTTATCCAATAAGGTAGTTAAAATATCACGTGGATGATCATTGAGATCAAAATTCAGAGGTTGTCCCTTTATTGATGTAAAGGAATGATTATGATTAGTATGATTGGGAATAAATTATTTTCCTTTATGTAAAACTTTGACATTATTGAAAGTGGATTTAACTTTAGGCACGAGATAATAAACATTAGTTAATGCCTTTTTGTTAGGGAGTTTTCTAGTGTATACTCTTTTAGAAGCATTTTTAAAATTTAATGTTTGTACTTGATTAGGAATATGTGTATCAACATTATTTGACATGATTTCAATATGTGAATCTTCTCTATGTAATTCAATGTCCCCATTCATATTATTTGATACTTGAATGAGACCCGATCCTTCTTCTCCTGTTAATGTCTCATAACAAATAAATATAAATGATTCAAAAATATAATAGAGTAACTTCTCTTTTAATGGATAAATTAGACCTCTAGTAAAAAAATATCATACCTCCGAATCAATTGGTTGGTAAATTAATTGACATATAATAGTCTTAAATCATAAGATATAAACATAAAATTTCTTGGATTTGCCTTGGTACAAGGAAGGTAACTTTTTATATGTGACTCTAGGCCCTTTATTTTGAATATATTAGATTAAAGATTCTTCTAGTTCTAAATAGATAGTTAATGATCCACTAGGAAGGGAATATAACCAAACAAGTGCACATCCCTATAGATTCTTATGAAATAATTATAACATTTGACTGCAATTATAACCATTCATAGTTTATCTAAAAGCTCTAAGATGCAAGTGTGTTTCCCCACTTCCATCAAAAGTGGAAAATGTAGGTATTTAAAAATTAGGGTGTGAGGGTACATACAAAATGTTACATAAAATAGGATTACCATGGACTGCATTAGAGTCAACCCAAAAATGATAAGCTATAATTTGTAAAGATAATTGATGAACTTTATCTTGTAAATCACTTACAACATGCATCAAGGATATGATTTCTTGAGAAGGCATGGTAAGATTCTTAAGAAGTTCATTTAGGGGTTGAATTATATTGTTAATATTAGACATTGGTACACTATCATGAATATGAAAATAAGTCCTAAGAATCATTTCTTCTTTAAAAATGGTAGGTTTGGAGATTCATTGGTATTTGGTATATCATTAATTTTTAAAGACATATCACATTGTAGAAAAATAGAAGAAATGAAACTATTCCCACTAGAATCAACATGTTCATACATTTTGTCTTTGAAAGGGGAACTAGAAACAACATCATGATATGTGAAAACATTATCATTAATCATATTATTATTTGATTTATCATGTAACATATTATCAACATGAGGGGAGGGTGAAGAAGAAATTATACTAGGGTTAGTAGAAACAATTTTCTCATCGCTATACTCATAATAATTATCATCATCATGATCACTATAACATTCATATTTAGCATCAACATTTTAAATAACAAAATTGTCATTTTCACAAAAAAAAAGAAAACAAATGTTTTTGTTTGAAATTATAGTATGTGATATGAGAGGGGAAGAGAGAGGAAGTGAGAGGAAGTTTTTCCTCATTGGGTGGTGATGAGAAAATGAAATTAGCCTTTTATATACCTACCATAATATATTTTGCTTACTTCCTACTACTATTTTCAAGTATACAAAGTTTTCTTTTGTACTTTCCTTACCAAATAGTACTTAATGAATATGATGTGCATTTTTTATGTTTTATGACCAAAATTGTTATTTTTTGAATAAAGTTTGCATTGTGTACATTTATTATTATTTTTTCTTTACTAAAAATTCAATATGATTAGATAGAAGGGACAAATCATGAGTTATAAGGAATACAACCAACCCATCATAACTAGACATACCAACCCATATCAACTGTGGTAACCCATAGCAACTATGGGGTTGATTGTAACCCATAGAAACATATGATGGATCTTATAACAATTGGATACATAATTGGCAAACATATAACCATTTGTGCATTTTTGATAGAACTTGTAGCAACTAAAAACATTTATGGACCAACCCATAGTAACTATATGACAATTGTTTTAGCCTGCAGTGCAACCATAATGGTTAAACCATAATGATATGCTATGCCTATTGAGTTATGGTAGTTAGTTGAGTATATAAATGGATCCCATGAATTTTTAAGGAATAGGTTAATGACCAAACATGCCACTATCACTTCTTTCTTTATGAACTATATTTTTTTATTGTTGTAACCATGTAACTAATTACTCTATTCTGTGATGAAATAACTTGGTTGGTCATGTAGCATGAATAAGTTGTCTACATAGATTCATTTGTAAATAGATGTGTAACAGTAAACCTACCTCCTCTATTTAAGATATTATGAAAAAACTTATGAATAATTAAGTTTTTGATATTGAAGCATATAAAAGATAGAAAGTACAATTTGAATTCTTTGTAATCCTTTATTGTAGCAATACTCACATTGCTACATGATTCTTTAATGCAAGAAGAATTAGTTTGACATAAAAAAAATATTTTTTTCAAGGGAAGGATTGAAATTCAACTTTTATTGAGGAGGCCTCCCTCACAAGTACTTTTAAAGATTATAATCTATTAGTAGTAGTTGTTATTTTAATTGTGTGAATAATGTGGTTTCTTGTTGAAGTTTATGTGTGGTTCAAATTCTGGAGCTTGATTCAATAAATATAATTGGTACTTATGTGAATGTTCTTAGTTTTATTTAGGAAGCTTCCAACGTATAAAACAATAAGTTCATTTAATTTACAACAAATGTGATTTCATTTTATGCAAGTGTGATATCCTTTCCAACACTTTACTTTCATGCAATTTAATTTATGCAAGTGTTTCTTATATGCAACTTATATTTCCTCAATCTCTGGAAATAACTAGTGTTGCATATATAGTGTTGATGCCTTTCCAAGTATAAGGAACCTAGGTTGATAATTAATGAAAGTAACATAGTCAATAAACTAAGTGGCTACTCCATAAAATACCTCTGCTACATTGAAAATGACTAATTGGTCCGCATCAAATTAATTAAGGATTTGAATTTGATCATTAGGTGTCAATGGAGATAAGTTATGACATGTAGGCTCAATATCCTCTAAATGGAAAGAAGAAGAGACAACATCACTATTAATAGGACTCACTTGCACTTCAAAGGAAGGAGGAATAAAATTTTACTTATGAATAACATCATCATTCTTTATGCATATCGTATGTGGAATCTTTTTATAAGTGTGAATATATTAAAATGCAATAGCAAAATGGATAGAATGATTAGGTGTGCAATGATAAGGTTCCTTTGTTTTGTGAGTATGTGGCAATCTAAGAGATAATAGATAGTCATCTTTAGGATGTTGTTTAGGCTTTAATGTAGAATTCAAGGAAGAAGGTGAAGAAAAATGTTGGGTTGACTCTAAAAATACATCCCTAGTTAACATTAAAGAGGAATTGAAAGATGATTCCAAAGGGGAATCTAGAGGAGACTCGAAAGAGGAATCTATAGGTAAATCCAAAGAGGAATCTAGAGGAATGATCAAGGAAGGATTTGGCGATAAATATAAAGAGGAATCTAGAGGAGAATTCAAAGAGGAATTTAGAGGTGAATCCAAAGATAAATTTAGAAGTGAATATTATTTAATGAACACATGTTCCCAAGAGTCAACAAAGTCAAATTGTTCATTCATTACAACATATTCAAAACCATAATCATCATTAAGATCACCTTCCACATGTTTTTACTTTTGATGGTTTATCCATTCATCATGTGAGTAAAAGCATAAGATGAGTAGAGAAAAAAATATCTAAAGGATGTATATCATTATCATGTTTATTTTGACAATCCATGATATATACAATGAAAATAAATTCAACAAATAAAATGCTTATAGTTAACAAGTAATCTAGCATGTACAAAGAAGATAATGACTATGAATATAATATATTAAGTAAAATCAAGGTATAACAAGTGATCTAAGAAAGGGTTTGAATGATTTTGTGAGATCTCAAATATACTTGTTTGTTAATTGATTAATGTTGGCCCAATATTTTAGATCACTAAATACAGAGGCAAAACTATTTTTGTAGTCCACTAACCCCATTTTTAAGAGCACAATAAGAGTAACTTCTCTAGGTGATACACTTCTCTTAGGTGAACCATAAATTAAATAGACAAATAAGGATTCCTATGGTATAAAAGAGGGACCCTGGTATTTTTTAATATACCATGAGGTAAGTGGAAAATAAACTCTATATTTAGTGTTGTACAATGACTATGAGTATTAGGGTAAACCCCTCACACCATAATGTCTATAAAATAGATCATTGCATAGCTCGTAATGATAGTCAGTAAAGTAGTTTGAAAACTATTGAAATAAGTTTTTAAAAACAATTTAAAATAAATATAAAAGAAATAAAAATAATTTTGAAAACTTTTTGTGTTTAAATGTCAACAAATTTCAATTTGAGGTCAAAAGAAAGAGCTTTAATGTTAGATGTTATCTAAGGTGACAAGATAATTTTTTAGTATCAAATTAAATCCAAGGTCAAAACATATTGAATCACTGTGTGTCAAATATATATCCAAGGTTGAAGGTTATTTTATTTTAGGGTTAATAATTTATTAAAAAATGAATAAAATCTTAAGACAAAAATTAAGAAGACAACAAGCTATGTTCTAAAAATAGTGGGTTCCCCAGAATGTTTAATCTATTTTGAATTGAAATGAATCAAACTAATAGATCTAAACTATTGAAATATATATAGAAAAAATATAATGATCTGGAAGTAAATTTCATAATTTACATAATTGAAAATTAGTTAAAAATATTAAATTAACCAATAGATATGCAAACCTCCCTCAAATAGATTTTATGCTGACTGTGCATGTTGATTGTGATTGAAAAATAGATGAAAAGGCTTACAAATTATGTTGCATATGAAAACAATAATTTAAAATTTATTGGGAGAAAGTCATTCTAAGTGGACAAGGGTGCACTTCAGCCTTGTTTGTTTATCATGACTGCACCCTAGTTGACTATGAAAATGAGTTTTCAACTTGAGTGTATGCACTTGTCTATGCAGGCTAATTGTTTGGTTACTATGCTGATTTAACATGTGTGAGCCTTGTAAAATTAAAAAAATATCTCCTACACTAACCAAATGAGAATTAAATGGAAAAATAAAGATGTAGGGTAAGGAAAATAACTAAGTGATCCTAAAAAAACTCCACGTAATTGTGAGTTCTGGCTACATAGCCCAAGTGAGACTCATGCCAATGTAGTTTTCCCTCTTAAATATGTGTGTGAAATCATGAATACAATTATAGATGATATTTTTCCTATGATTATCCTTGGCACAAGCATGCTAATGATATATTCAACTTTTAGACTATAAATAAATAAGTAATTTAGTAGCAATAAATAGATATAAACTTTGTATAGCTTTTGTGATAAGAAGAAATTGATTTGTATTCTCTAATAAGATGTTACTTATATGAAACTCTTCAATTTGAATTTTGGGTTTATTGGCATGTGAGGGAATTGATTATGAAATACCAAAAATATAAAAAAGACTATTATCAACATATAAATTCAAAAATCTTTCACAAGTTACACTGGGACAAGTCCACATTATTAGGAGAGGGCCATAGTACAACCTTGTCAAAAGGACTTAAAATAAAAAGATAAAGATATAGGACAAACTTGGGGATCCTTGAGATAGATATGAGAAGATAAGAAAAACATATAAAAGACATTAAAACAACAACAAGAGAAAGAAGCCTAAGACTTAGACTAAGACATGCCGATAAGGCGATCATTCATAAACAATAATTCAAATAAGCAAGGTTATGTAAAAATGTATATTTTGAATGAGGATTAAGTGTCTACAAATGTTGAAATAATCTTTATGATTAAAATGGAAAATTTTAATTCATACTAAACTTAAAGAATACTAGTTTTATTAGCTTTATCTAGAGACGACCAGTCATGAAAGAATCAGTAAGAGGGATAAGATTCTCCTTTTGACCTAGATATATATATATATATATATATATATATATATATATAATATTTTTGGAAAATTTATTGATTTTTAGACACTTTTGGGATTTATTTTACTCTTTATTTTATTTTGTGACCCCCTACATTTGATCTCATGCAACTATGAAGATGCATGGGCCCATCACCAAAGACTAGATGTAGGCCAATAAAGGTATATCCCCCAAGGCTAATCTCACACAACTAGTAAGATGTGAGGGTTTATCATTGAGAATTAGTGAAGGGAAAGAGATGTGAGATTTATTTTATTTACACAAGCTTGAGTTTGTATTAGTGTTTATTGGAAAGGGTCTTACCCCCAAATCTTGGTTCCATAAAACCAATACGATGCAAGGGATCATCACCATGGACCAAGATAGGTACTTAATGTTAACTAGTTCGTACATGCTAGTGTTTATTCCCTAGGAAAATTATATATGGGAATACTATCATAGACAAGCTTCTAGATTAGATTCTAGGTTAGAGTTCTTAAGTTCACAAGAAAATACAAAGGAATGAGGTATATTATGCTCGTAATAACTAGAACAAGAATCTATGTCAAGATGATTTTAATGTGAAATACAATGAATATGTGTATATTCATTGTATTTCTTAGTGTGGAGGTAGACCTTTATCAAGACCTTAAAGAGTCTATGGAGATTCAAGTTAGTGATGTGAGCCACTCCCAATGAGTTATGTATATCAATTTACCCAATACTTACTTTCACTGCCAAGACACTAATTATAAAATTTGAATCTATCCCCTTCAACTAGCTCATAATAATGTTCCCAATCTCTCAATCTCTCCTCCTAATCCCTCTCCAGAAGGTGGAAAATAACCTTTCTCAAGACTTTAAAGAGTCTGTGGAGATTCAAGTTGGTGATGTGAGCCAATCCTAATGGGTTATGTATATCAATTTTCCCAATACTTACTTTCACTACCAAGACACTGATAATAAAATTTGAAACTATCCCCTTCAGTTAGCCTGTAACAATGTTACCAATCTCTCAACCTCTCCTCATAATCCCTCTCCAAAAGCTAGAAAAAAACTAGTTGAGGATGAATGGACTATGGTAGGGAAGAAGAACAACCATAATAAATCCATGAGTGTAAACATAAGAAATTTCAAAGGAGTTAAGCCATCAATAAGTAATGGCCCATAGGACCAATTTAATTTCGAGAAAGAGCCTTCTCAATCATAGGGTAAAGCTATGAAAGTGATAGAAAAACCTAGGGTCTATAACACCCCTCTTGTATCTAATGTTCTATCTCATGGTCCAGGGGCTTCTTAACCCAGTTATTTCAATTTTTTGGACTCACATCCAACCTGTCTACCAATTCCTACTCGGTGGGATGCATCAAAACACTCTCATAACCCTCTTAGGAGGTGCAAAGAGTTGGAGGAATGAGAGTTTCAAGTTGAATATATTGTGAGAAAACAAATAGAAATGGATGTTTTTTGAATACCAATAGTGGGCATTTTTATAGAATCGCTTTGATGCCTTAAAAGGCTTAGATTTTGAAGATATGTCTCTAGACATCCATCATCTATGAATTTATTTTCATGGAATGTTCAGGGTCTTACATACCCGAAACACAATTTTATTATGCGTGATTTCATAAGGAAGTTTTTTGAGATGGACATGCTATGTCTAAAAGAAGTGAATGTGATAAATTTTTTATTGATGGTGGTCAATAACTCTATCTGGAATAATAGTATAATTTTGCATAGTAATCATGAGGCAGAACATGGTGGTGTGATCACGTTTGTTTATATAAGGTGGTGGCCACACTTAGTGCAATCTGGGGTGGACCCCACCAATTGGTTAATTTGGGCCCTTTTCAACATTGAAAGCCACTCCTTTAGATTTATTAATATTTATACCTTGAATGATTCCCTTGAGCATACTAATTTATGGTGATGGATTGCAGAGGATCTCCTTGATGCTCATTAGGTCATCTCTGATGACTTTAATATGGTTGCATCTCTCGAAGACAAAGTGGGCCACTTACTAATATGATGGATAGTTGGTGAAAGGGAGGTGTGGTATTATATGTGTACTAAATGGGGATTTTATGACCCAAACTTGATCTACCATCTTGTAGATGGAGTGTGGTACACCTAGAGAAATCTTAGGGATGACCCTGCTCGGATTTTGAAATGCCTTGATCGAGAAATGATATCTACTCAACCGTACTTCTCCTTTGATAATGTTTTTTTCCTCTAATGCAAGCTTTGATGGATTTTGGGATTTTTTATCACTCCCTCATTTAGTTTTGAGTGACATGGCATTTGATGAAACCCAAGTTTCATAAATCCCAATTTTTCCTCAATACTTCCTTACTCAAGCATGAGCCCATTGTGGCTCACATTCATAGAGTTTGGAATCTGGATCCTCATTTGACCCAATATTTTGATTAGATTCTCTAGTGGAATGATGCCATCAAAATAAATTCTCACTTATTGATAATCTATGGATGCCAACTTGCTAAAATTTGATGACACTCTTTCTCTGCTACTTCCTTAGAGCTTAGTCGTGTAGCTTTAACCCTGAAAAAAGATCCCTTTAATGAGATCTTATAGGTAAGAGTCTCTTTTTTGTGGCATCACATCTAGATTATAGATAACTACAATGCCCATGGAGATCAAATCAAAACCATACTTCATTGGCTTAAGATAGAGGACAAAGCCTCCAAAAAGTTCTTTCAAATGCTTAGAGCTAAAAACTCAAAGCAACAACTTTAGGCTATCTCTGATGTCGATAAGAGATTATCAGAGATGTCACAGATTATTCAAGATTTTATTCACCATTATCAATAAGTGTTCAAAGGTCAAACATCTTATGAAGAGCATGACATAGACCTTCAATAGTGTCTAGTAGTGGTGCCATACAAACTCATTCCTACTCAGTGAGTTCTATGCAATAGAATCCTCACTGTGGATGATCTGCAAGAGGCAATGGCTCATATGGTGAATGATAAATCTCCAACATTGATGGTTTCCCTTGTGAATTTTATAAAATCCCTTGGGACATTTTGGGTTTCAACTTACACCATGTCTATCAAGAATCCTTTCACAAACATTCTCTAGGGAAGAATATAAATAAAGGAAACATTAAATTTATACCTAAAAAAGGGGATCCCAAGTTGATTTGTAATCGGTGGTCGATTACCCTTCTAAATGTTTCTTACAAAATCATTGCTAAATATTTGGCACTCTGATTACATAATTTGTTGCCACACATTTTTTTCCTTGAGTAAACATGATTCATCAAATGTAGGTATATATTATACAATATTGTTATGGTTTGGGAAGGAATGGACTAGGATAGGAGATCTAATAAAAAAACTATATTCATAAAAACTGACTTTAAAAAACCTTATGACCGTATTGAGTGGCCTTTCATCTTGGCCATTCTTAAATCCCTGGGCTTTGGGATAAATTTCATTCAAACCATCCAGATGCTTTTTTGAAATGCCTCAGCCATCCTCTCTATTAATGGAGTTACATTAGAACAATTTGGATTATTTCAATCTCTTCACCAAGGATTCCCCTTGGCACCTACCCTATATGTGCTTGTAATAGAGAATATTGGATATCTTCTTAGCAATGCCCAAGCTAGAGGCCTTGTCGAAATAATCAATCTCCCTCTAGACATAGAAAATCCTCAAGAAGATATGTAATTACTAAATGGCCACTTTCCGGATGACTCTTTCCTTACTATTATTGAAGAAAAGGATAATGTAGACAACTCCTTGTAGTGTCTCAATACATTTTACCTTGCTTATAGTTCAATCATCCAATGGTAAAAAACTAGATGCTATAGGAAATCATACCTCCTCCCACTGATGTGGGTTAGCATGTATGAGTGGGCCTGGATCCAACATGATGAAATTTTCAAGTTTCTAGGCATTCCTTTTGCTTTTGATGCCTCTCCTCCCATGTTGTGGAAATATGTTTTGATAGAGTGGAAAAGAAGCTAGAGTATTAGGTTACTAAGCCCTTATTATTAGCAAGAAAATTTCAAATCTACTCGAAAGTGCTTATGACTACCCATGTCTACTACTATTCCTATTGGGTGTCTTCTAAGATTTTTTTTCAAAAACTTGAAAATCTTCTTAGGGACTTTCTGTGGGCCAATTCTTCCCATGGCCATGGATTTCATAGAGTTACTTGGGAATACTGCTGCCTCTCATGGGATGCTAGAGGTATGGATCTCATTGATAATGTTCGTCAAGGAGTTGCCTTATGTGCCAAATGGATTATGTAGGCCATTGAAGTCAAGGAAGCTTGGAAGGTGTTGTTTTGACACTGAATTTCTTCAAGCCTTTCTAAAGGCAAAAATGCTTGAGAAGGACTTGGATTCTTCAATCTGATCATCATCAAAACCCCTATTCAAATTACAGGGTCCTTTGTTGCTAAAAGTATCTAGAAAGCATGGAAAAAAATAAAAAATTGGATTCTCTGAAATGTCTCAGGGTTTAAAAATGGGTTGTCCATTAACTCACATTCTCTATGGTGGTCACCTATTATCAATTTTAATGAGGTCCCTCTAGTTGAGGTTCCTTAGATCAATGCTCTCAAGTTGTTTCTTAGAGGCATTCATACTATCCAAGACATCTTTTGTAAGAAATCTTGATCTTGGCTATCTTGGGAAGAGGTGAAAACCAAATTATGATTAGCCAACTCTAATAGAGAGTCTTATGAAAAAATATTTAATGTTGTTCCACCTTCAATGCTACATAGAGTCTCTATTATTTTTGCTCATCCTTGGAGGAAGGACTGGAAATGGTATGTGAAAACTTAATTTCATAATTACACTCCCTAAATAAGCTACATGTGGCTTAATCCCCACATGCCTATGGTAGACAAGCTTAATTCTCATTGGGGTCTTCATTCTTAAATTTATACCCGGTTCTTCCACTTTCAAACTATCTGGGAGTATTGCTTGGAGCATAAGTTAGCATATAGGAATTTTGCTTTCTAAATGTCCTTTTTGTGGCTATCTAAAAATTCTCCCTCATTTATTCTGACATTGCTCCAAATCCCAATGGGTATGGATATGGATTCATGACCTTTCTAGGCCTTTCTAGCCTGAGTTTTTTTAGTGGCAGCATATCCTTCTTGGAGATAAATCCACCTTGCCTTTTAAATACACTCAAGTCTGGCATACTTTCAGAATGGAAATTATATGTTGGTTATGGAAAGAAAGAAATAATGCAATGTTTTTTCAGATTGTAATTTTTTTGCTTTCAACAAATCTTCCTTTAGTTCTAATGTGATTTTATAAATTCAAGTACAAGCTAATAAATTAGCCATAGAACTTGATCATCTTCATGACCTTCTCTCTCATTAGGGAGATGCTCCTTGTTCTATGTCATGGATTCCTCCTTCCACACTCAGGGATAATAGAGCTACTAGAAGAAATGCTTATCCTCCTCCTAGAGGTGGTCACTGACATAGCCAGTCTCAACACCATCCTCATAATGGTAATTTATATCAACACCTATCTCCTCTTTGATAATAGTGAGGGTGGCAGTCCTCGCCTCCATCCCCTATTGGGCAAGATGTTTGGGGTGCTCCTCTTATGCATCCACATGCTTGGGGGCACCACCTAGAGGTTGAACATACATGTTAGATAAGCTCCCCAGGCTCTCTCTTGCTATATCTTCTACTCAACAATAAGAAGATGATAAAGACACTGCTCGAGTTCTAGTTGCGAGCCAATTCTAGGTGGCAATGACTTTCCTAGATTGAGTTGGGGTCTAAATGATATGGATCCTTTGCCTTCTAGCTTTGCATTGGCAGTTTAATTATGTTTCCTTTTTTGTTTATGTTGTTATGATAACTTGTTCCTAGGTAGGGAATATCAATGTTTTTTGTTTCTATTGTGACTTGTTCCTAGGCTCGACCTAGTTTGACTTGAGGCGTGCTTCCATACCATATTTTTTTTGTGAATTATTTGTATATTATATATTTTTATTAATATATAGGTATATTTCATAAAAAAAAGGGGATGGATTTAACATAAATATATATTATGGTTTCCTATTTCATATTTAAGCTGAATGCTGCTATAATTGGTGCCTTGGTTGTCTAAGTAAATGGAAATTTACTTCCATAAAGTTTAATATGTAGTTGTTATCTGGTACCTTAAATAAATAAACATGGTTAAAAAAAAAACAAAAAAAAAAAAAGGTTTTTGTATATACATAGTTGATATGGTTTGCTTCCAATAATTTTATAATTTTGTTTTCAAAAAATTAAAAAGTAGAGGAATTTTTTCTCTAACTTGAAGGTACACAAATGTTAACAATTAAATTATCAAAATTATTCATAGTTTTCATTTGAAAATTTGGTCATCAAATCACATTAATCAAATATAATAACATTATTTTTTATAGGGTTCCCTCAAAGAAACAATAGTGGTTAAAAATACCAATCTTTTGTTTTGTAGGTCGATTGGTCCAAGACTTGGCTAAAAATTATATTTTTCAAATCATCTTATTTGCATTGTTCATTAATAGAATTAATTAATCAATTAATATATCTTTTTTCTTGATTTAGTGTCACCTGAGATCTACAGTGATGTATGTTCTCCTCCTTGCATCCTTACACCAATTCTTGGAGGATCAAAAACCACTAATAAACCCTCCCCATTTTTTCTATTCTAGAGTTCAACATGATGTGGATTTGACCCCACACACTTGCCATTAGTCTTTGGGATTGGTGACAAAGATTTCATCACCATGAATTTAACCACACTTTGTGTTCTGATGGAGTATAAAAATCAAAGATAACTATCGTTAAGCCAACAAAAGACCCCATACAGGATCCAATGAAGGTGAAGAGTTAAATCTCTGACCCAAGCATTAAACAACACCCTGTATAAATTAGACATCATATACCTTGTGTATCTCAGAGAGGCCCCTAGAAATTTTGTATCATCTAGATTAAGACCTTTGATCATAACAGGCATACCACTCCCAGGGAAACAACATCCGTCAAGTGGCCCACCAGGTACAAATGGGTAGAGAGGGTTGAAAGTTTCTATAACGGGGCACCAATATAACACCTCTCTGGTAAAGTCATTAGGAACAAGTTACATCCTGATTTCACCTTATGATTTTAATTTTAAATCCATGGATTTGAGATGGTTAATAATTGATTCTTTAATGCTTTGATTTAAGCACTATGACAAATTCAGTAGGGAACAATGATATTTATGATTTGTTTACATAATGTTACAATTACATTTGTTTATTTTATGTAGTATAGATGTATATTTGTTAGTCTTATATCACTGATTATATATGTGATGACTCAGACTAACTACATATTTGGTATGAGGTAGATTCAAGATTGGTCTCACCCTCAGAGCATGACGAGGGAGAGTATCATCTGAGAGGGTAACACAGATGGGATGATTGTAGTATGACATAATGGAAATGCTACTGGCCCAAATTCACACACCACAGTAGTTTATCTTGTTAAATTTTTTGCATTAATATGATTTACTAAGTATTATACTTGGTAATGCTAGAATAGTTGCATTAATCATATTTCAATTATGCTTTAAAAGATAATGAGTTCTTATTCTGAAATTTGGTTAAAGTGATTTGTATGCTGTAAGATGCTTTATATTTTGTTTTATATTTGTGTCTTTAAAGTAGTTTTCAATGGGGGATAGAAATAATAATATTGCTATATTTAATTTATCAAAAAAAAAATTATGGTAATTTAAAAATATTTAATTATATTAGATAATTATTAAATTTTTTTACTCAACATATTATTTATGCTAAATAAATATGTGTATAAATTCTAAATTTAAACACTAGAATGAACTCATGATTTAAAAGACTTAGTTGTTAGTCAAATGGAATTGATTATTAATTAATGCATGAAAATATTTTGATGATTTTATTGGGAAAGGTGAAGTTGAGTTACCTTATTTTATAACTAGAAAAAACAAGGGAAATAAATTAAAAATTATCCATAATTACTGGGGGGGACTCCCAATTAATGGTGGGGAACAAAGACTATAACTAGGGATCAAGTGGCATGCAAAAGAGAAACATGGTATTTAGAAAGAAAAAAAGGGGAGACACATGGGAGTTCATAGAAAAGAGAGCTGGAAGTTGTAAGAAGGAAAACTTTGGAAGTAGGAAGGAAAAATTTCACCAGCAATGAAAGTTACTAGGTAGGTGTTGTAATTATTTTAAATAGTGTAGTAGAATTAAAAGAATTTTGAATCTTGGTGTATACTAAAATTAAGGAAAAGATATGTGAATAAACCCTTAGAAAACTTCAGGGAAATAGATTTTTGAAAATTCTTTAGAAAATGAAACTCTACTTGTAATAACCCAAATTTTATAAACTTAAATGAAAGAATCAGGGTTTACCAATGTAATGTATATTTGCATAATATTTTAATATTAGAAAAGCTCTGTATAATTTTATGAATAAGACCTGTAAATTTTTTTGAGAAATATATTTTATTGAAACTGTAGAGACTCAACACTTTAGTCAAGCTATGATGCCTGAAGGAGTGTGTGGCACTTCATATTGAAGTTGTGCCCTATCAAATTCTATTCTTTTTGTGACCAACCATTGTTATTCATTGCCTTATATAATGCATGCCAAAATTTGACATTTGTTCAAACCTCCCATGGCAAATTTTACCCAGTAGCATTAACATTTAGCCATATTAAGTTCTATTCTATTCTTTTCTTTAGCTCATCCCAAGATCAACACTACCATCATTTTTTATCTCAGCTTTTCCAATTTGAAAGGACCGCTTCTATAAGATATTTGGATCTTATGAAATTATTTATACATTCTTTTCTTTAAATACCAGTGCCACTGTCTCTTTTGCAACTCAGCCAAAGAGCAACACTGTCAATCTCATTCTTCATATTTTTTTTAATATTATTTGTTTTTACCTCTGCTGTTTCAACTCCATGAACTACATCCCACTTCAGTCAAGGATTTCAATGAAATCCCAAACCCTATGGCATTTTTAATAAAAGACTATATGCATCTATCTCCATGTCTAAGCAATTTTATACATATATAATGTATACATGATGTGGCCGTAGTTGAGGCAGAAGTCATTCCCCAGGGTTAGCAATTTTATCAATAAAAAACAATTTATTTTCTTCTATCCCAGATTTTAGGAAATGGTCGATGCCTACCTATTTTTCATTATTGAGATTTGACAGATAGGGAAGTGGAAAACCATGTTTAGATCGTTTGATAGTTTTTTATATTATTTTTATTTATTTATTATAAATTATACATATAAATAGTTAAATTAAAGATAAAAGTAATTATATAATTTTGAGTTTTATAATTTTATTGACTATACGATTTGTTATATATATATATATATATATATATATATATATATATATATATATATATATATATATACGGGGTTAGATAATAGGAGATAGTATAATATAATATCATATGTTATATTACATTGATCTCTATATATTCACAAGTAGTTAAGGTTTAGTAAACTCTTTAACAATAATATTTTTATTGATTATAAGAAGCTTCCTTATTTAAATCATACCATAATATGAAAATAGTTGAAATAAATAATAATCAATTGCCTCATACATGCAATTTCAATGTAGTCAAACCTCGTAAATAAATTATCTAGAGGCAGGCGAAGAATAATATTATTTCTTAAATTTTTAATGAAAATAGTATAAACTATCAGAACATATTTGAAACATTTGGCAAAACATAATTTTGGTGTTAACTTAAAGTTATAGAAAATGGATAATTAATGCCTTTTGTAAATTTTGCTAGGTTATAGGGGAAGTAGAACCTAAACATTTTGGGAAATGCCAGAAGATTATTTAGTTTTTGTTTTGATAGATACAGGGGCTAATGAATGTTTTATATCTCCTAGAATGCTTAGAAAGTATCCTAAAAAAGATGGATATATGGCAAATGAATGGTTAGTATTTTATGGGAATGACTCTAAAGTCATGGTTAATAAGTGTCTTATCGAAGCAGTGATTGAGTTGCCTGAATTCTCAATTGTAGTGGATTTATATGTATCTCTATTAGGATCTTACGACATGATTCTAAGAATCAACTGGCTTGAAAATAATAAAGCCAAATTTGACTATCACTTGAAGAAGGTTGAGTGTTTGGATGATTTTGGGAATCTAACCCAACTATAGGGTGTAAAGAGGGAGTTATAGCTTAGGCAAATTTATATAATGTAACTCAAAAGGGCTCAAGCAAAAAAATGCAAAGTGTTTATCATTAAGATAAATGAAATGGAGGAATCTAAGGAACCAAATATTGAAGGCTTTCCTTTTCTTTGAGATTTCCATGATGTGTTTCATGAGGAACTACCATGTTTGCCTCCCAAACATGAGTTTGATTTCTCTATTGATATTATACCTGGATTAGAACCACAATCTAAAATACCATATAGGATGATGACCATTGAATTGGTCTAATTGAAGGCATAATTCCAAGAGCTTTTGGAGAAGGGTTTAATTAGGCTTAGCATATCTCCATGGGGTGCACTAGTTGTTTTTGTAAAGAAGAAGGATGCTACCCTTCAAATTTTCATTGACTACCGAATGCTTAACAAGGAAACTATCAAGAATAGGTATCCATTACCTCATATAGATGATCTTTTTGATCAAATGCATGGTGCAATGGTATTTTATAAGATATATCTTAGATCAAGATATCATTAGTTGAAGATTCAAGATGAGGATATTTAAAAAATAGCTTTCAGTATTTGTTATGGGCATTAGGAGTTCACGATGTTACCTTTTAGATTAACCAATGCATTTACAACATTCATGAATCTCATGAATAGTATATTTAGAGACTAATTAGATCATTTTGTATTAGTCTTTTTGGATGACATTCTTATCTATTTTAAGAATGGAGAAGAACATTTGCAGTATTTAGAACTAGTTTTGCAATGTTTACGAAAGCATAAGTTGTATGATTTTTTTTCTAAATGTTCATTCTTTCAAAAAAGAGTGCAATATCTAGGGCATATTATTTCTAAAGATGGTATTTTTATATATCCATTTAAAATAAGGGATATTATGGATTGGCGAGCACTTATAAATGTGCATGAGGTAAGGAGCTTCATGGGGTTAGCATTATACTATAGGAAGTTCATTCCAAACTTTTCCAAGATAACTAATCCAATCACCTCTTTGCAATGAAAGAATAAAAAGTTTGACTAGTTAGAGAAATGTGAATTAGCTTTTCAAGAGTTGAAAAGAAGACTTACATTAGCACTAGTGCTAAAAGTCCATGATCCCAATGGATAGTTTTTAGTGATCATAAATACTTTAGGTCAAGGTTTGGGTGGACTTTTCATGTAGGATAGAGCAGTGGTAGCTTTTGAATTGATGAAATTGAAAAATCACGAGGTGAATTATGCTCCTCATAACCTTGAACTTATAGTAATTACTCATGCTTCATAAGTTTGGTGACATTATTTGCTGGGAAAACCATTTGACCTCAAGACTTATAACTTGGGGCTCAAATATATCTTCACCCAACCAAATTTAAATGCTCATAAGAGATGTTGGTTGGAGTTCCTTTTTGAATATGAATTTGATATCAATTACATCAAGGGGAAAGAGAATATAGTAGCTAACACATTGAGTCATAAGAGGTACATAGTAGTTGTAGTTACTATTAGGAGTAATTTGAAAGATCAAGTGGTTAAGATCTCATTAGGGGTTGATTATTATGAAGAGGTCAGAGAAGAATTATCTAAGAATGCCCAAGATACTTAGTGTAAAGGATTTAGTTTTGAGAATGATGGTCTCTTGCATTTCAACAAGAGAATATATGTGCTAGATCGAGAAAATATACATAGTATAGTGTTGAAATAATTACAAAATGCCTCATATTTGGGACATCTAGGAGTAAAAAAATTTATGACAGAGCTTAGGTCTCTATATTTTTGAAAGGGAATCAAGAAGGATGTGGTTGAATTTGTGTCATGATATCTAGAATGTCAGTGAGTGAAAGCTGAACATGTTCACCTAATTAGATTGCTATATCTACATGATATACTAGAATGGAAGTGGCATGTGATCAGTATGGACTTTTTCCAATGTTTACTGATGTTATAGAGTAGGCATGATATGATCTTGGTAGTTGATGATAAACTAACCAAGGTGGCTTATTTTATACTAGGTAACTTGATAGATGATGTACCTACACTTGCGAAGAGATTCATAAAGGGGGTGTATAGGTTTCATGGATTTCTAAAGAAGATCATATCAGATCATGATCCAAAAATGACTTCAAGGTTTTGGGTTACTCTAAACTTAGCTTTAGTTATGTAACTTAATTTTAACACTGCATATCATCCAGACACCGATGGTCAGACTAAGTGATTAAATCAAGTTTTAGAGGATCTTTTACAAATGTACTGCATGGATCAAAAATATAAATGGAAAGATTATCTTTCATTGGTTGAGTTTGCTTATAAAAATTCATACCCATCTACTTTGAAGATGGCACTTTTTGAAGCATTATACGAGAAGAGGTGCAAGATGCCAATTAGTTAGGACAGGTTACAGGATAGGGTAGTTTTTGAGCCTGAGATGCTTTCTCAAATGGAAGAGCAAGTTAACTTAATCAGACAAAGATTAGCCAAGGCCAATGATAGACAAAAGAGTTATGCTGATTTGAAGAGGATTGCTAGGTAGTTTTCTACTAGAGACAAAGTGTTTTTATAGGTTAAGCTGCAAAACAACTCAATTAAGTTTGGGAAGTTAGTAAAACTATCACCCAGATATGTAGGACCCTTCAAAGTATTAGAAGTGGTCAATCTTATTGTGTATAGACTTGCATTGCCACCACCATTAACTCTTTTACATAATATTTTCCTTGTATCTTATCTCAAGAAGTATTTAACTAATCCTTCACATGTTTTGGATTGGAATGCTTTGTAGGTTTTGGACCCCGAGGTGGTCATGGTAGAACCCATTAGGGTAATTGACACTCACAAACTTTATTTTTGTAATAGGGAAGTGTCACAGTGTAAGGTCTTGTGGGATCAATACTTTGAGGATAGTGTTACTTGGAAAGACTTTGATGAGATCTTTAGGTAGTTTCCACATTTGTTTACATGAATGATGCTTATTACTATGTTGTTATTTCAGTTAAAATCTTTTAAATAATTTAAACTATTATTTGAATAAATGTAATCAGGATGATGACCAGTTTTAGGGGGAAAGATGTTACATCTCGATTTCACCCTATGATTTTAACTTTAAATCCATGTATTTGAGATGGTTGATAATTGATTCTTTAATTATTTGATTTAAGCACTATGACAAATGTAGTAGGGAACAATGATATTTATAATTTATTTACTTAATTTTACAATTGCATTTGATTATTTTATGCAGTATAGATGTATATTTGTTAGTCTTGTATCATTGATTAAATATATGATGACTCAGACTAACTACATATTTGGTATGAGGTGGATGCAAGATTGGTCTCACCCTTAGAGCATGATGAGGGAGAGTATCATCTGAGAGGGCAGCGTAGATGGGATGATTGTAGTATGATAGAATGGAAATGCTAATGGCCCAAAATCACATACCATAGTAGTTTGTCTTGTTAAATTCTTTGAATTAATATGATTTGCTAAGTATTATACTCGGTAATGCTAGAATAGTTGCATTAATCATATTTCAGTTATGCTTTAAAAGGGAATGAGTTCTTATTTTAAAATTTGGTTAAAGTAATTTCTATGTTGTAAGATGCTTTATGTTTTGTTTTATATTTGTGTCTTTAATGTAGTTTTCAATAGGGGATAGAAATAATAATATTGATATATTTAATCTATCAAAAAAATAAAGATTTATGGTAATTTTAAAATATTTAATTATATTAGACAATTATTAAATTATTTTATTCAACATATTATTTATGCTAAATAAATATGGGTATAAATCCTCAATTTAAACACTAGGATGAACACATGCTTTAAAAGACTTAGTTGCTAGTTAAGTGGAATTGATTATTAATTAATGCATGAAAATATTTTGATGATTTTATTGGGAAAGGTGAAGTTGAGTTACCTTATTTTTTAATTGGGAAAATCAAAGAAAATAATTTGGAAAATTATCCATAATTATTGGTGGGGACTCCCAATTAATGATGGGGCACAAAGACTATAGCTAGGGTTTCAAGTGGCATGCAAAAGGGAAAAACAATATTAAGAAATAAAAAGGGGAGACACATAGGAGTTCATGGAAAAGAGAGTTAGAAGATGTAAGAAGAAATAAAGCTTTGGACGCAAGAAGGGAAAATTTCACCAGCAACGAAAGTTACCAAGTAGGTGCTATAATTATTTTAAATAGTGTAGTAGAATTGAAAGAATTTTGGATCTTGGTGTATATTAAAATTAAGGGAAAGATATGTGAGTAAACCCTTAAAAAACTTTAGGGAGATAGATTTTTGAAATTTTGTTAGAAAACAAAACTCTATTCATAATAACCCAAATTAAAGAATCACGTTTACCAATTTAACGTATATTTGCATAATATTTTAACATTATAAAAGCTTTGTAGAATTTTATGAATAAGACCAGTAGAAATTTTTGAGAAATATATTTTATTGAGACCATAGAGACTCAACACTTTTTTCAAGCTATGATGCCTATAGGAGTGTGTGGCACTTCATATTGAAGTTATGCCCTATCAAATTATATTCTTTCTATGACCAACCACTGTTATTCATTTCCTTACGCAATGCATGCCAAAATTTGACCTTTGTTCAAACCTCCCATTAAAACTTTTGTCTAGTAGCATTAAAATTTAGCCATATCAAGTTCTATTTTATTCTTTTCATTAGCTCATCCCAAGATCAGCACCACCATCATTTTTTATCTCAACTTTACTAATTTGAAGGGATGGCTTCTATAAGATATTTGGATATTATGAAATTCTTTATACATTAGTTTCTTTAAATACCAACACCATCATCTCTTCTACAACTCAGCCAAAGAGCAACACTGTTGATCTCAATCTTCATATTTTTTTTAATATTATTTGTTTTTACCTCTTCTGTTTCAACTCCATGAACTACATCCCACTTCAGTCAAAGATTTCAATGGACTCCCAAACCTTATGGAATTTTTAACAAAAGACTATATACTATCTCCATGTCTAAGCAATTTTATACATATATAATGTATACATGATGTGGTCGTAGTCTAGGCGGAAGTCGTTGCACAGGTTTAACAATTTTAACAATAAAAAAGAATTTATTTTCTTCCATTCCAGATTTTAGGAAATGGTTGATGCCTACCTATTTTTCATTATTGAGATTTGACGGATAGGGAAGTAGAAAACCATGTTTGGATGGTTTGATAGTTTTTTCTATATTATTTATTTATTTATTATAAATTATACATAAAAATAGTTAAATTAAAGATAAAAGTAATTATATACTTTTGAATTTTACAAATTTATTAACTATATGATTTGTTTACAAATCTCATATATATACGGGGTTAGATAATATGAGATAGTATAATATAATATCATATGTTGTATTACATTGATCTCTATATATTCACAAGTAGTTAAGGTTCAATAAAATCTTTGACAATAATCTTTTTGTTTGATTATAAGAAGCTTCCCTATTTAAATCATACCATACTATGAAAATAGTTGAAATAAATAATAATCAATTGCCTCATACATGCAACTTCACTATAGTCAAACCCCAATAATAAATTATCTAGAGGTAGGTGAAGAATAATATTATTTCTTAAATTTTGGGATTTTCCTTACAATGAAAATAGTATAAACTATTAGAACATATTTGAAACATTTGGAAAAACATAATTTTGGTGTTAACTTAAAGGTACAAAAAATGGATAATTAATGCCTTTTGTAAATTTTGTTGGGTTTTAGGGGAAGTAGAACCTAAACATTCTGGGAAATGTCAAAAGATTATTAGTTTCTTAAAAGTACTTTCTCTGTAGCAATAATTAAATTTGGCTTGAATTATCTATTGTAAGTTAAATTAAACTTTTGTGGTCATTTTTGGTTGGTATGGTCAAATGAATGCTTATTTACATCAGATAGTGCATATATGTGTTAATGATCCTTACATTACTTTACCCGCTAGGTAAACCTATTATTTGGATTATATATATTTGTTATGTTTTATTGGAGCCTACATTGATGATACTACCCACGTAGTGAGATGATTTCTCAAGCCTGGATAACATCACCGTTGATGGGTATGAATAACCTGATCAAGTGATGTGTGATGAATTTGATTAATCCAGATGATCACATATTATTTAAAACTTTGGCCAAAGTAATGTTAGATTAACATTGTCAATTCATATATATGATTTGCATGTTGTGTGATGTCATTATATAAATGTATTTTTATTTATGATACATGTCAAGTAGTATAATATTACAGCACATGGGGGTACTAACATGTCTCATTCTAGATTCCCACACCATTCTATCTACTTATCCATATAGGGAGGGCCATTCCCTGATAGGGGATTATGCAAGGGATCATTGGTCTATGGTTGGAGTGGTAAAGTGCTCAAATGGTGCTCTCCCTCCCCCACTGTAGTACATTCTTGGAGATAACACTTGAGGTTATTAGAGATACGTTAGTTGGTGCAACTCGAGCTCTAGAGAGTTAGATATCTTTTATAAGGCTAATTGCCTATTGAAACTATAAATATAATATTATTTACTTGAATAACCATTACTATATAGTGGGACCAACCATAGTTGTGTCATTATGTATTTACTTTCTTAAAATTGTAACCCTCTATATTCCATTGGAAATTAAAGTTGAAAATTTGATGTTTATCTATGATTTATATAAATTGTAGTTTTATATTTGTAAATAGAATGTTTATGGTAGTAAGTAAAAGAAGAAAATTACTGGTTTTTGGTTTAGTTCAATTGGGAAGGTTATTTTAGAATAGGTGTCGAGTTGTAATCTTAAGTCACTAATTCTAGAATTATGGCTTGCTTTCTTTTGTTGTGTGTTGTGGAGGCCCGTATTATTTTCATCTCTTAAACCAAACACACAAACTTATCCACTAGTCAAAAATAGTCCCTAGGTCAACCATCATCATCATCCCTTATCCTAAAACTTATCATATCCCCATCTCATCTAATTCTAGTCACCTTTTGACCTATTCACACCATAGTCATACCTTGGTCTTAACCTTGTCCATCTTGTCCTTAGGGTTCTAGTTGAAACCCTTTTCTCACATCATCTCAGTCGACACCACATCATTTATCTTGACCTTCTCTAGCCTAATCACCTTATCCACCATATTATCAACCTAGCCTAATCATAGTCCAACCCATCTTTACCTTATCATCCCCTTTTGTCAATACTAGTCATCCCATCAAGTCTATAATTATACACTGGTCTTCATCTATATTGGAAAATAACTCTTTCCACATCAAGGTCCTGATTCTATTTTACTTGTGTCTAGTTAAGTTTGTGTTACACACACCATTCAATCTTATCATCCTATTCTATCAACCAAGTCATCTCATTCAACTTGAGTCAATTATCTTAGCCTTGAGCTAGTCTACTTTCTCAAATCTAGTCAACCTTAGTCAAAATCATGTCTCTCAAGCCAATCTATCCCCTTATCAAGTCCTAGAACATGTCATAGCTCACTCATTTGAATCTAGTTTAAATTGTCAAAAGTCTATCTCACATCCTAATTTGGTCTACTTTATCTTGTCTTACCCCATAAAACATCACATCATGTCAAAATATCCAATCAAACTTGATATTAGACTAAATCAAGCCTTTACAAAAATTTATTCCATACATCTTATTTTCATCCCTCAATATTTCTATTCAATCCCCTACACTTGTTGATTGGGGCCAGTGAACCACATCATCTATATTTTCTCCCATCTTGATCCATGACATCCAAATAAGATTTGGTCGATACCCTGATTGAGTAATGCCTCATGCCCAATGGGGATGTACTCCTTTACCACCTCCTTGAGATGAACACTCCACATTCTATATAATTTGACCCCATCCACCTAAAATTACCTCTAGTCTACATCCATCCTCGTCACTCTACTCCTAGCCTCCATACCACCTAGTCCCATTCAAACCCTCCATCTATTGGTTGTATCCATTCATATACCCATTCCTACACTAGAAAAGGGAATCTTATCCTAGACACCCCTTATACTACTATTTAGAAATCTCAATTATGAAAATAGTCATTTGATCTCAAGTCCAATGCTTAATCATCCAAGTTAAAAATTGAAGAGAGGCCCTATATTCCTCTTCCTATATCCCTAGAAGCCTTCTTCTACTAACTTGTTATGACATACATGATGGTATATCTACCTATACAACATATTTATCCTATGAAGCCTAAGACCTATTGATATAAAGCAAACTACTATTGTATGTATCACTAAACATGGGGGCATACCATTAATCAATGTCTTAATTTCTAAAACTATGTCCAAGACCTCATTGACTGTGGTGACCTTGAAATCAAGAATAAATCAGATGAGTATACATCCAAGGATAAATAAGAAAAGGTATGCCAAGATTAATTTTATAATCATGATCAAGCCCTTTCCTTTCATATCCAAAGTCAAGACATCGAGTTCATATTCTATGGTCCACCTATCTTCAACAAATCCTCCATTGATGACAAGTCCATTTTTCATTAACCTAGTCTTCCCTTCTCTCATGAGTCTTTTTTCCATGAGCCTTTTTTTTTGAATCCATTATCTTCCCATCATCATATCAAAGACCCCATTTGAAGAGGTCTTTTACAGGTAAATAATCCTCTATTAACAACATTGCCTCATTGATATCACCTACATGCTTGTTAGAGTCAATATTGGAGTCAATACAACTCTTATCTACATCAAGATCATGTCCAACACCAATAATTGAATCATATACCATGTCAGAAACATCATACTTCATAGATATTGTAGCCCATGCCTACCTATTTGTGATTACCTCTAATCTAGTTGTCAACCAATCATAAGGCATATATTTTGATCCAACTAGGATGATGCTTTAGATGGAAATTTGAGCACAATAGATTAAACTATGCAATTTAATCACCCAAAATACCAAACTACCTAAGTAATATCTAGAGCCATTATAACTAAATGTAATAGATGAATTCATAATTAAGATAAGAATTATAATCCTAAAACTAAATGTTGTAAATCATGATTAAATGGAATATGAAAATAAGAGGATTGGATTGATTACCTTAGACTCAAAATTTGGACATAGTGATTGCTTGATCAAGGATGTTGGATGGATGCTTGTGTTGGAAGGATCATATTGACATGAAGACTTTAATTATATTTATATTTGGCCTTGCATGGAGGAATGGAGTTATTTAAATATAAGGAGAGAGAAATCAAGGGCTAAAATTCAAAGTTAGATCGTGGAGATCTAGGGTGGATAATTAAAAGGAATTTAAAATTCCTTGGAAGAATCTAGCTTTGGAGGCTTCTAAAGAGGAGGGTTAAGAATAGAGAGGATTCTAGAATCCTCTAGAGGATTAATTAGGCTTAGGGATGGGTTAGATAGGGGTTAGGTGAGTGATTAGGGACTAGGGGTGTGGGAGAGCCTAGGAATAGGCTTAGTAGGTGGGTAGGTGGGTCATGGGAATTTAAAATTATTAAATAATGGATAAGATAGATTAGGATGGGATAATGGGAATTTAGGATAATTAATTTATCATTGGGGATAGCTAAGGTTAGTCGATGAAAAAAAATAAAAAGGGATATTAGATAATTGATTAATAAGGGGTGATATTAAGATGGGATTACTTAGAATAAATGAGATAAACATAATTAGTGTTGATGATAATGTAGGTAAGATAATTTAGGTACATAAAAATGAAGTCATAAAAGAGTTCTTATAAGCTTTATCAATTGATGAATTTGATCCTACCTCAGATGCATGTCATATAGATAGTCTTATTGATCCTTTTATTGATCTTGAGGAGATTTTCTTTAATGTCAAAATTGGGTCTCTTAGGAACTTCCAAAAGGACTATGCTGACCCACCACCACTCAACCATCCCCCACCTTCATCCATCATATACCCATTTTTTCCTATCAATGATCATTTAATCACCTTCCTCCATAGGGATGAACAAGAACATACATCATTATAACCTTCCTCAAATAACATAATATGTGCCACAAATACAAAGGTCTAAAACCATATTCAAAAGTTCATACATGATGATCAAATCACCTTTGATCTAAAAATTCAATATTAATAAAAGTTAAATCATTAGCCTAATCAAAAAGTGTTTTCCCCTAGTTAAACCCTCTTTAAGGCACTAAGGGACCATCAAATTCAAAACAATCATCATCTATCAAACTCCTCTGGTGAATCCCAATGCTAGGCATTAGGGAAAAGTCAAAATATAAATAAGCCTAAAGATCAAATCCTTATTAGAAGCACTACCAGTATGATCGATAAACCTTGAAATAATTGAATCAAAGAAGCACCATAAAGTCAAAGTGTCTTGGATCTTTTACAATCTTTTGTCATATGGCACCAATTAACTTTGGAACATATAACATTCATCACACCTCCACCCATCACCCAATCACCCATCACACCTCCATATCATGATCATATCATTAATTCAAGTCCTATGATCACCATCAAATCCAAATTATAAATCCATCCACTCCACACCTTATAAACCCAGGTAACTTTGTATCTTATAGAGGTGATGAAGACACCTGGTCTAGATGTCTAGAGGGGTCTCAATCAAGAGTCAATGAAGGTCACAAAGATATTAGTGAATACAACATAAAAAACATGGTCCTAGCATCACATCTAACTCGAATAGATGTTGGTTGAATATTAAAAAAATGTTAGCAATCCTACATCTCTCACCCATGTCTAATAAACTGAGATGCCAAAAATCAAAATAAAAATTAAAATAAATCCTTCATCTAATGGTGAAAATCAGTCTTCTTGAACATTGGGTAAGTACCATGATGAAAACTAGTTTATAGCATCATGGTAAAATAGTATATTATCCACATTAAACCTTAACACTTGGGGAAAAACTCCATCCCTTGTCAATCCCATCCATTTCATCATTGTCTATATTATCCCTTGATCCATTACTCCTACTCATCATTTGCCATAATATCTTGCATCATATTATGTCCATAATTAATTCTATTCTTGACCTTCATAAGGGAGTGGAAGATGTATTGGGAAATGTTCTTGAATCATCTTAAAATATCATCCAATGGACACTTAAAAAACTAGATATCTGGTTCTTTCATGATGTGGTCATTGACGATCTCGAGTCCATTCTTCCTTGGTCATCATCCCATTTTTAACATCAACCTCATCCTTTTTTCATCCCATCCATTATTCCATTTTTCCTTAGCTTGGTTTCTAGGCTTAGTGTTCCATTTTTTAGTAACCCCATTTGTATAGTTTTTAACTCTCCAAACTGCACCCGTAGGAGAAGATGGTTTAGATCTATCCAAGTTTGGGGTAACATGGGATTAGTCCAAATTCTATGGGTGACCTATAGGAGGAATAAACCTATAGTTTATGGGGATAAATCCCTTGGTGCATCAATTTGAACTCAATTTATAAGACCCATTAATTTATTGGGGTGAAAAGGGAGATAGAAACATGAACTAAAGCCTAATCTAATGATGGTGATGCATCAATATTGACTTATCCACTCTAAATGATCCTTAATCAACACTTTGTGAACTAAGTCAATACTAATGATTGAAATGAGATTTAGAACAAGATCCTAAGCATAATTATTTCATGTGAAGGCTATTATGGATGCTTGTAACTTGAAGATAATGGATAAGAGGCCTACTCAAGATACTATGAACCATATTGCTCTTCAAACACAACTATCAACACCTTGGCACATCACATGACTTGCATAGGATAACATTATATAAACTAGGCAAGGGAAAAGAGATGAAAATGAGAATGAAACTTCACACTTCTAAAAATCAACAAACATATGACACACTAAATTAGAAAAGAAATCTAAAAATAGTCTTTTTTTGATTCATAAGGCTTACAAGATATAATTTGGGCATAGTTTCATCATACCCAACTCAGGGATCCATACAATGGCCTAAAATCATATATTTATAGAACATCAACCAAGAAAGAGAGGGGAATATGGAATGTAAAAGGAATGGAGAGGTCATAAATGACCCTCATTCTCTCCATCATCAGTTACAAGCATAAAAAATAGCTCCATACTCCCTCCATACATTGCCTTGGTGGTGAGAGGTCATTAATGAGTCTTTCAAGCATTGGATGTCTATTTGTGGAAAGTTTGACTCCATAAAAATGATGATCATGCCAAATTATTCAATTCCCTCTCCTCATGATAGTTACAAGGCAAAAATGTGGTGTAGATAGGCCTTCATGGAGCATTTAGTAGCCCACCTTTTCCCTTTATGCATATTAACTAGGCTTGGAGACTATCATAACCTCCATAATGGGAATGATAAGTGTACCTAATTGAAGTAGTGAGGTATTTAAATGGGGTTATGACCCTAAAATCACTCACTTAGTAGTCCCTCATGCCAACCAACATGTTCTCTTGTTTGATCAAGTAGGCCTATTAAGTAGTTAGGCCTAACTACTTGGTTGTTTGCTATTTGGATGACCATGGGGATTGAATAATACCTTAAAAATTAGTGAGTGAGTCTATTTAAAGTTTAATAAAACATATTTTACTCAAAACTATGCCTTCTAATGGGTATACACATGTAACCTTAGCTCATTTAAATGACTAGGTCACCGCTCATTAGCATTTCCAGACTAGCCTTTTAGTGTATAATTATAGGAGAATTTCAAAGAATATATGTGGGTGTTTTTTGGTTTAAAATTTTGTAATATGACTCAAAATACCCTTTATCATGATCTACAACTCCTCATCAAGTTTTGTACCCTATTTTCATCACTAAATCCTATAAAAACATGATTTTTAGTGGATATGTATAACTGTCCATATAACCCAATGCCATGTACAGGACCTTATTAGAGTGTAAAATGAGATAAAAGTGTCTACCGAGCCATCCTAATACATTGGGATGAAAATTCTTTGAGAACTTCTCCATCATATCACTATTAGGGTTTTAGGGACGTTTAAGGGGGTTTGGGTTCTTAGCAATGGTTCATAAAGGTTAGGCCCTTAATCGATGAAAAATGCCACTAATTTTTTATAGACAAGGCCCATCAAATTTACAAAAATGATCAGATCCCCATGAAACTATCCCATATAGTTATGAGCTTATCAAGTTACTCCTTGGGTGATAATTGTGCATTCTGTTGACCCATAAGATAATTTTGAGCCATAATGATCAATTTTAATCCTTAATCTACAAACCACTATTGATTACACATATAAAATTAATTAAAAAACATATTAATGATGGTATGAGGTATTATCTAATTCTTCTTTATTCTTTGTTTCATACTTCAAGTAGTATTGCCTTGAGGAAGGTGTTAGGCCAATAAGCCTAAAGGTAATTTTTTTGAGTTTTATCTCCAAACTAGAGATATGAAACACTTATACACCCTTGATGTTATGTAATTTACCCATTAGTTACCTTAGATTATATATTCTAGTGTTTTTAAGCCACTTACTTCTCCTTTATAACACACGGTCCTCTACATGGGCACCTAGGCATGCTTAATGTGACTATTAGACATAGAGGCTCTTATAGGTGGCCATTATGCAACTCTTTAAGACCTATGAATCCCTCTCCATGCTCAAAAACATATAGATGTGTAGAAATCTTCCTCACTCTTGTATATAGACTTAGAGTAGCTCTTTTAGGCTTGATCCATACATTGTACACCTTACACATGCAAACTAGTATATCATTTGGGTGCCCATGTGACCTGGGGAGACCATTAAGACTATTTCAAGACCCAAAAGTCTCATTTGGAAGCATTTTTGGGTGAAATTTACTCATTTGGTCTTAATCAATGTTTAGAGAGGGTTTTGGTGGCATACCATATTAATGATGGTTTATAGAGTATAGGCCCAAAAACCAAAACCTTTTTCCAAGGGTGTTTATCCCATAGACCCCTTTAAATCTCTTGAATATCTCCTAGTTCCATGCATACTGTATAATGAGTACTGAGCAAAATTTGGTGACATTTAAGCTCTTGGTAAGCATTCTACGTTAGTTAACAGTCTTAGGGATTGTTCGTAGAGTTGAGCTCTTGAATCCCACTCTTTCCTCCATGGATCTTGAGTGCATATGGGTCCTCAACTCCCCTTAAGAACACTAAGCATGTGATCCAAAAATCCAAGTTTTATAAAAATTTTATAGTCTACTTGGATTGGATCAATTCTGATATGAAATTCTAAATTCCCTTTAAGTAAATCCAAAAAATTAATTTTTAAAAATTTTCAAATTTAATTATGGAAATTGAAATAATTTATAATCATAGAGAAGAAATTAAAAAAAAAATGACAAAATATTTGTTTATGGGGTTCAAAAAATGTCTACATCCTTAGGTCTACTCTATGAGTGTTTTGATCTATTAAAAACTCATTGAGAATAATTACAATATCTCTTTGAGTATAATAAAAATACTTCTATACCAGATACCTATCTGTGTAACCAAAATAAACCTCCTTAATTCAATGGAAGTTCTTGTTGCCTCTATAAACCAGATATATCTTTGTCTGTAAAATCTCTCTGTGTAAAATTACCACTACCTCTATAAAACATCTGTAGTTTATATTTATCAATGCCTCCTTGGCATTGGCTAGGCACTAACCATTTTCCTAAATTGGGTTTTATTTTCAACAACATGGCATTGGATTTCTAGTATTTCCTCTCTAATATTTTTACATTGGCTAGGTGCTACCTATATTTGATTTTGGTTAGTGATTTTAGGTGCTATCAAAACCAAATTCCATATCTTTGGGCAAACAATGAGTTCTTTGGATTGAAATTATTTTATTAGCATGTCATTTGCATTGAAAATGGCATTAGCTTAGGGTCAACCTGCCCAATGCTTATCTACCAATAATTATGCCCAACGAATAGCTTTTAATAACTCATATCATACATAGAGAGTCCACACCCATTTATGAATAGTCGATGATTTATACAAGCCATCTATTGTATAAAATTTGGCTATTAAAGATTACATTGATGCCATATGCCTAATACCAACCAATGTGTTGTTACATTCCTTGGTTGGTTGACACCATGGTGGATATAACAATATGACAACTATCAGTTTTCCTTTGGGAAGTCATGGTTTTAAAATTCTATCCTCATGCATTATAGATTGGTGCCCAAGGTTAAGTAAAGATCAAAGTCATTTAACAACGACATGTGTCAAAGCATAGATAGATAAGGCATGATTATAACTACCACATATAAACAACTTCTCTATCTTCCACATGAATTCTATTAATAGAATCTTTATGCCTATCTTCTGAAGAGTATAAGAGTGTTATAGATTATTTATTTATGGGATATAAGAAATAATAAAATCTTTTTAATAGAAATATGTATTAAAATATATTTATTAATAAAAATATTAAAATATATACATATTGGTGGAAATTTAACAAAATTAATTAAAGTGTTATGGGTGGAGGTGTGGCATTATTGGCTAGATAATGCCACATCTGCATCCATAACAATAAATAATTAATTATATTATATAGAGATAAAATGTTTTAATATCGATATATATATTTACTATGTTACCATATCATCCCTGTAATTGATCAGAATCATTAGGTGGGAATCCCCTAGATCATTCCTCTGCACTAAGAACTTTTGGACCTCTAAAAGTTGATTTTAATTATCAATCAGGTGAGGGTATTTTTCCCTCACTTTTTGATTTCCATCCATTTTGACTTATTTTGATGCATCCCTTTCAAACCAACATAAAAATATTCAATATCACCCCTTCGCATAGTTCTAGTTCTCCTATCAATAATAAAATCTTCCTGCAACTTATGAAGAGACTCAGGAGTAAAATCATCAACATTAGGAACTTGAATGCCCTCATCTTGATCCATGATCAGTGGAGGTTCATACAATTTCATGCTTTACACATTAACCACTGAATAAATTTGCATATAAGAAGGCAAATCCAATTAGAAAGCATTTGTACTAATCTTTTCCAAAATCTTAAAAGGACCATACCTGATTGATTTTAATTTTTTATCTTCACCTTTTAGTATGTCTTTGCTGATGTGAAGCCAAACTTGATCATCCACTTTGAATTGATGATCAACTTGGTGTTTATCATGCCTAGACTTATATTTAGCTTGGCTCTTCTCCAACTATTCTTGTATAGATTTATGATAAGTTTGGTACAAATCTAATACAAAAAATTAAATCATGCACAAAGAGAGTTAATCCAAACAAAAAATAAACATAGAATTATTTCAACATAGAACTATATTGCTGTCTATTCTTATTACTCTCTTTTCGGAACTATATAAAACATTTCATGAGATTACATATATATAGGAATTATATTCCTATATTCTCTCCCCTTATTTTTCACACACCCTAATCCCACTAAATAAGCAAACTTATTATGATATATTGTTATTAAAACTAACAATATATCTAAACCACAATATTATATTATCATATTAACCACATGGTTATAAATAACCACTAACTAATAGCTACCTTTTGATAAATCAACCTTACTATTTACTATTTACCATTTGGTAAATATCAACTGTTGCTTCTTACCTCACATTAAATACCTAATTTCACCTAATGTGAAAACTATTCCCAACATTCCCCCCATAGTTTTTACATGGTACAATATATCTTTATTTTTTGATTGTAGCATGCTCTATCTCCATGTGCTCATGTTCTTCTCCACATACATGTGCCATCACACATCTCTTCTATCACACTCATCTACAATTGGTTTTCTAGTTTAACCAATAACCTTCCAAAATAGTTTTCATAGGTTTACCAATATCCTTCCAAACTGGTTTTCTCAAGTTCACCATTAACTTTACATAATAGTTTTTTCAGGTTCACCACTAACCTTACAGAATGGTTTTATCAGCTTCACCACTAACCTTCTAACATGGTTTTACCAAGTTTACCACTAACCTTACATCATGATTGCTACAATGTTTTTTTTAGATCTACATTCTCTAATATAAATACAAAAAGGGTTACATGGGAATATCACACATAAGTGAACATGTATAACTATTCTTATTTTCACACATGTTAAAAATCAAAGGTAACTACCAAACTAAAAAAAATAAAATCTAAAAATAACACACCATATACATCACCAAAACATGATGTGGCCCCATCATTAGTGATTGATGAGAGGTCACTGAAAGACCTCCATCCTCTGTGTATCCTCCATCCTGTAGTATAGGATACTGGTTACTTAGGTGATATGTCAATGAGATTCTTTGATGGTTTTGATAGGTTCTTTATTGGTTGCTTCCATAAAAATTGAAACTCCCTCATTTTTTGGACGTTATGTACAAGAAAGAATGCATCCATAAGGCAATTTTTTTTATTTGTACAATTTTGAATTTTGACTCTTTGACTCAAAAATGGACCCTATGACTTATAAACATCAATTTTATTTTTGACAATGACAACTCTTGACAAAATAATGACTATATATACTAACTATTATAAAATAACAATTAAACCTTAACATAAGAAAGTTTATTAGATGTTTTAAATTTATTTTGTCAATTAAACCTTAACATAAGATTTAATTGACAAAATAAATTAAACACATCTAATAAACTTGACTTTGTAATTTTAACCAACCTAAGTCTAAAATGACACGTAAAAAAGATGACATAGAGTGAGTACAAACTAATAAAGACTTTCATATATATATATATATAGACTCTAATTTCATATGAAATAATAATGACACAACTCTTATAAGTCTACGAAATTTTGAATTAACATGACTAAACAAAATACATTAACTTTTTGTAAACTTATAAAGTGACTCGATGCTACAAAAACTTGATAACATATACATTAAACCAAAAGATACAAAACTATATCTTTGACAAATTCAAAAAAAAAATCTTACACTAAAATAAAACTGTAGCATGTATAATTCTGCTAAGTCTCAATTTGCATGGCAAGGCTCCTTCATGGTAATCAAAATGACATGGATGGCAGAAATGATTTGGATTATGTAGTTGGATGCGCTCGAACTAGAACTTGGAGTGAGCCAGATCATGCGACATTGGAATGATACAAAATGAGCATAGAAATACGCATGGATCAGAATGGGCTCGATAGAATAGTTTGATCTTGAAATAGGGTGACATAGAATGAGTTATTATTGATACATGTCATAATTTTTAAGGTTAACTGTGATCTTATATATTCCAAGATTTGATGCTTGGTAAATACATGAACTGATAAAATTATTATCCCCAACAGAATGACATATATTGAATTATATCTTAGGGAAATTTATTTTATTTTTTTCTTCCAGCTATGAGCACCTCCTTCAAGCCATCAGATCAGCTAAATCTAGATTCTTCTTTTTTCTGCTACTAGTGATAATAAAACTGAAAGAGAAATATTCAAATAATTTTAATCATGGATTGGGCAATCAACAACGGTAGAGTTGCCCATGATCATTCATAATAAACTCATGTTTTTCATCTCAAGGATCTGACATCACTCTAATACCAAATGATAAGTTTGGTATAGATCTAATCTAGAAAATTAAATCATGCATAGAGAGAGTTAATCTGAACACAAAACAAACATAGAATTATTTCAACACACAACTATAATACTATCTATTCTTATTACTCTCTTTTCTGAACTATATAAAACATTTTGTGAGATTAGATATATATAGGAATTATATTCCTATATTCTCTCCCCTTATTTCTCACACACCTGAATCCCACTAAATAAGCAAACCTATTATGATATATTTATATAACAAATAATAATATATCTAAACCATAATATTATATTACCGTATTAACCATACGGTTATAAACAACCACTAACTAATATCTACCTTTCGATAAATCAACCTTACTATTTACTATTTACCATCTGGTAAATAGAAATTGTTACTTTTTACCTCATAGTAAATACCTAATTTAACCTAATGTGAAAACTATTCCCAACACTTTCTAAATCATTTGAATTCTTTGAATGAACTTTTTAGCCTTTTTGGCATCACTATTTCCATACACCACTGAGTAAGATTCTTTTTCAAAAGAGAAGTCTAAAGAAAACTTAGGTAAATAACCAAAACAAGTTTCAAAAGGAGACTTTAAAGTAGAAGAATGTAAAGCATGGTAATATGAATGTTGCACATAATATAAATTTTCATCCCATAATTTATGATGTTTACCACATACCCTCTAAATAAATGTACCATTGTTTGGTTGACCACTTCGATTTTCCCATCAGTTTGTGGATGAAAGGTTATGCTTTTCTTTAGCTTAATATCCATCAAATTCCACAAAGTTGATCAAAACTCACTGACAAATCAAGAATCATGATCAAATATAATAGAATTATGTGTTGATGTAGTGGATTGCACTCAGGGTAAGGAGGTTGAGCTCCTGCCTTTCCACACGCAACAATGGAAACTCCCCTCTTGCCTGTGGGACTGGTGAAACTGGAGGGGAGAGTCTCTAGGTAAGGGCTAGCTCCCTTTGATGCATCTAAGTTGTTTCAGTAAGTGCTAATATAGGTATATAGATATATAATGGGAGGGGTGAAAAGGGAGAAGGATTACAGGAAAACAAATCTACTCTAAAGAGAGGTGATGCACCAAAATGATCCGACCTTCTCACACTCACACTTGAAATTAGACAAACACATACATACACTTCAAACTAGTAGAAGGACCAGGCTGTAAAAAGCTTAGTAGGGAGGCTTTAATAGAACATATAGAAAATAGAGACTCACCAAAGGTGCTGTGGAAAGGCACATTGTATAGTAACTTCTTCTATTTCCACACTTCCAAATACAACTCTCCTTGTCAGCTGTAGAAATGGCACTTTATAGACACAAGGTATGTTGGTGTTAAACCTGTGGAAGCATTAAGAAACAATGACTAAACACAAACTAACACTCAAACACACACAGACATATCTAACCAAAATAGAGGTAAAAATGCGTTTATTGATTTTAGGTGAAAATTTGCCAGGGCTATGCCTTACAAATGAGGAAGATCCTTTCTCAAAATGAAGTGCCTCCAATATAAAGAAGAAGAAAAGAGGCCTTTTGGCACCCTTTTTACAAGTGACCCATGTACCTTCCGAGCATTGGGATGAGGAAGCCATTTGAATATAATGTTGTGTCATCTTTTGTCAAGATTTGAATTTATGAGTTGCACCATTTACCTACTCTTTAATGCATATTAAAGAAATCAAGTCACGTCAATCACTGTTTGTGCCTTTTTGATGATCGCATGGTAGGCACTGTGTCAACCACTAAAATAACTTCTTGAATTGACACTTTCTTGCATCACTTGGATTGCTTTATCTGCTCCTGTGCTTGGCCATTTTGCCTCCTCTTTATTCTCTAGGCTCTTTGTCCTTTTCCTGCTTTGTCTTCTTCTGCTCCTTCAACCCTTAGGGGTGATCTTCTGGCAGGTCACTACATTCTTTGGGCTCATTCCATAGCTGGTGTGTAAGCATTTTTTAAAGATCTAACAGCTATTTTGTAGCTTTAAATTTGACATCCTCAGGCTTATCACCCTTGGACTCTCCTTCAGCTTCCTGCTTTGCCCTTTTCACTGAGAACATGTTTGCCTTTGACATGTGTCTTAATATGCTACTTGGGCACTTATAAGACACTTTGAAATGTAGACATTGACATGTGGAAGCTTCCATCGAGCTAATAATGAGATGTGGCAACATTTGCTTACCTTAGAGGGTCTTTTGAGAGTTAGGCGGAAGTTGACATGTGGCCGCTTCCACCTACTCTTTTCACTTAACCTAGAGGCTTTAGAAGTATTCTTTAAGATTTCTATGGAAGGAGACATGTGGGCACTTACACAGAGCCTTTAGCTACCTTAGAACAACCTTAGGGACCCTTTTTTGATGCTCATAGATGTTGACACCTGGCATGCTCCACATAGCTCCTAGCAACTCATTTGGGCCCACCACAATCTTCTTTGAAGGATGAAGCAAAAGGAGAAACCCATGGATGTTGACACTTGTTGACTTCTACCGAGCCCTATAGGGGACATGTGGAACATTCCACTACTCCTAAAAAGCATGTTGAAGTCTTCTGCAATTGCCACTTGGTGTCTTTCGTGCTTTCACTTTCATGGTGTAAAATTTGATGCTCTCAGGCCCTTTGAAATGCTCCTTACCCTTTGCAAGGGCATCTGAACCCAACACTGCCCTTTGGCTTTGGGACACACCCTTAAACCAAGCCATTTAAACCAACCCATTAAACCAAAAGGTTCAATGATTCAATCGGTTCAATGGTTCAATGCTGCATGTCGAGCTGATTGAACCAAGTTGATAGTCTGTCTATTTGAACCACTTGTTGAACCATTTGCTTGAACCAATCCATTGAACCATTCACTTGAACCAATCCATTGAACCATTTAATTGAACTAGTTCAATGGTTTAAAGTTGCATATCGATAAACTTGCTGAAGTGTTGAGCTAAGCTAAATCATTGAAACTAAGCCGATGAACCAAGGCATTTGAACTTTGCTGATGAATTAAGTGATGAACTGGAGGCATTGAACCAAGCTGATTGAACTGAGCAATGAACTTGCTAATTGAACCAATGCATTGAACCAGTTTAACGATTCAAAAGTGCCAACTCTTCTTGTGATTTTCTTCAGAAAAGAGGCTGAAGAAGCTTTGTAAAACCCAATACTCTTTGAAACTAATTTTTCATCTGCCAAGGATTACACTTGTTGAGTCTGTAGATAAACTTGGACCTATGCAAAATCAAAAATGAATTAACCTAGAATATCAGGGGGAGAAGGGGACTGATTTTTGGCCTATTGGGCAAAAAATGGTCAACAAATTGGTGACTCCCAGGGGAAACATGCCTGCTATGCTTAGAAGCTAGTTGCCTTAAAAATTCATTAGGCACGGGGTCAGATTATAACTTAAAGATCAGCAATAGCTCTGATAAATCTAGAACCAATCACATAGATTCACCTCAAAAGGGAAAGAAAAACACACACAAAGCTAAGAAAACTACTAACATGTGCATAAAGCATTTAGGGAAAATAGGAGAAAAACAAGGGAAAATATATACATGATGGAGAAGGGGCTCAGTGGTAATGCTTAAGATGTATCCAACTGGGATATATAGTTCTTCACCATCCAACCTAGAGAGTTGGAATGTATTATGCTACTTACACTGAGTGATTACGTACGGGCCACTCAATAAGGCGTCGAACTTTGCATGCTTTCCAGGCTTAGTTCAATCTTCATCCCATTTCAAGAAATGTCTCCTTCAAAGAAACCTTTTGATGAAGATTTCTTGTCAAAGTGTCTCTTCACTTGCTATTGGTGGCTAGTCATGGAAACCATAGCCTGGTCCCTTACCTCTTGGAGCTCCATCAGCTCGCATAATCTAACCTCCATGTTAGTTCCTTCTAATTATAGCTAGCAAGCGAGATCCAAGGCTAGAAACTCGAATGAAATGGGGAGCGTAGCTTCCCTTCCATAGATGAGTGTGTATGGTGAGTTGCCAATTGTTCTCTTCGGGGTAACCCTATTTTCCCATAGGGCTATTTTTAGCTTGGCATGCCAAGTCCTCTGATTTTCCTCCATGGTCTACTTGATGATCCTGATCAAGTTCTTATTGGTGGACTCAGCCAACCCATTCCCCTGTGGGTAGTAATTAGAGGAAGTACTGAGATATATACCATATCTTAGCACCCATTCACTTGTTTTGGTTCCCAAAAAATATAACACATTATCTTAGATTATGGTCACTAAAACTCTGAACCTCACCACTAAGTCCTCATAAAACTCCAAGATCGCACTTTCATTTGCCTCCTTTAGAGTAATAGCCTCTACCCACCTTATGAAATAATCCATGGTGATTAGGACCCACTTGTGTCTAGCACTGGAGGGGGGATTAATCATCCCTATGAAGTCCAAGCCCCACTGCATGAATGGCTGTTCCACCTGAATAGGCTATAAAGGCATGGCAGCCAAACATTGCTTCCCATCAAAAAGTGTGCACTTTTGGCACTTTCTTACCCAGACATGGGTGTCCCTAAAAAGAGTAGGCTAAAATAGCCAGCTCTCATTATCCTTGCTATAGTAGATCTAAGAGCAAAATGACCACTTGTTGGCCCATCATGGAACTCAGATAGCACCTTGTCAGCTTGATTTGAGTCTATGCATCTTAGAAGGACCCCTGAGAGATCCTAAACAATACTCCATCAACCAAGACATAAGGGAGAGACTGGAGCCTAAAGTACCTTCTTTTAGTCCTATCAAGACCTTGTGGGCACTCACCAGTGAGAAGAAAACACCTCAGGTCTGATGTCCAATCCTTTATGATAGCTAGTTCTTCTGTTGTAGTTGCATCATGAATTAGTAAGCTATCTTCCCTTTTCTGCCTGAAGTCCACAATAAGGTGTTCACACAGGCCTCTTCCCCTCACCAGCTTGGTGATCTTGATGTCTACGTCATACTCTATTACCTTAGTGATCTACCCCACTCTCTTTTCATTTAGGTTTTGATTGGTCAAGAAATCCTTGATGCCAAGATGTGGAACCATGAGGTGAATCCTAGTGTTGGACAGCATATGCCTGAATTTCTTCAGGTTCCATACTACTGCCAAGACTTACTTCTCTACATATGTGTGTTTGATTTCAAAATCCTCTAACCCTTAGCTAAAAAATGCAAGTGGTTGTTCAAGGTCATAACCATTTGCTTAGGTAAGCATGGCAGAGATTACCTCTTCATTGCCAAAAGTGTAGAGGTTGAAATCTTTATTGAAGTTAGGGCTGATCAAAGTAGGAGCCTAGGTTATGGCCTACTTGATGTCTTCAAAACTGTCCTTCCTTTGTGTTGTCCACTTGAACTCCTCACCCTTCCTCAGCATAGAGGTCAGTGGCTTGATTATCTCTATGAAATTTGGGATGAATCTCTAAATGAAATTTATCCTATCGAAGAAGCTCTGCAGGCCTTTATTGTGCTTAGGTAGGGACATCTTTAGGATAGAATGAACTCTCTCAAGGTCAATGGATAAGCCCTCCTTGGACACAATGTGGCCAAGGAGTTTCCCCTCGTGAACAACAAACACACATTTCTTCAAGTTGAGAGAGATGTTGAACTCTCTACACCTCTCAAAGATTTGCTTGAGGTGTTTCATGTGTTGGCTCGCTTCCTTGGAGAATACCATCAAATCATCAAGGTATACCAACACATTGTTGTTTATCAAGCCTCAAAAATCCATGTCCATGGCTCGCTAAAAGGTAGCACCAACATTAGATAGCTCAAATGGCATCTTCTTGTAGGCAAATGTTTCCCATTTAGTAGTGAATGTTGTTTTGTGCTGGTCACAACCTTACACCAAAATTTGATTATATCCTAAATATCCATCCAAGAGGGAGAAATTCTTGTTGCCTATTACCTTCTAAAGGATCCACTCCATGCTTGGGAGGGGATAATGGTATTTTAAAGAGACTTTATTAAGGTCTCTAAAATCAACACATAGCCTGATCTCCCCATTCTTCTTTTGGATAGAAACAAGATTGGCCAGCCAGGAGGAATGTTTGATTAGAAATATAATCTTGGACTCAATCAATTTGGCCAATTCCTTCTGCATGAGAGGCTCAATCATTGGGTTGATAGGTCTTTATTTCTACATGATTAGCTTGGTGCCTTCTTCTAATTCATTGGTGTGCTGGGTGAGTCTTGAGTTGAAACCCTTCAAATCACTGTAATCCCAAGTGAAAACATCAGCAAACTCCTAACAGAACAAAATGAAAGTTTGCCTTTCTTGAATCATGTAGACTTTTCCAAGTGCAAGCAACTTATCCTTGAAGATCTCAACCTTCTCGTAATTCTCCTCCTTAGTTGTGATGCATGCCTTGTCACTTCTCAATTGGTCATCTCCATTGAATATACTCTCTAGAGTGACCAAACCTTTAGGGAGCTTATTATTCTTTAGTTGAACAATCTGGTTGCCATATTACTATTGCAACTTTGCCTGGTTCTTTGTAGCGAACTCAGCTTCTTCCTATAAGAAGAATGCTATTTGCTGATAATTGTTGAAGACCTACCAGTTTGTAATGTTGTCAAGGATAGAGGGCCGAACTACCACCTTCAAGTAGCGTGAACCGTAGTCTCAACTTATCTCCTTGGAAACATCAAACTGAGCACTGATTGCTGCTAGCCTATCTGCTTGTTTGTTCTACTCTCTGAGAATGGAGGCCATATTGAAAGCAAGGAAATATTCCACCAAGTCCTAGACCCTATGCTTGTAGGACTTCAACAAAGAATTTTTTGTCAGATTCTGGCCTCTCACCTGATTTACAATCAGCTTGCTCTCACCCAAAACTTGTAACTCCTTGATTCCTCTTTTCCTTACCCATTCTAGACCATGGATAAGGGACTCATATTCTGCAACATTGCTTGTGCAAGAAATTTGGAAATGGAAAGTCAAAAAGTATCTCTCCTTTAAAGGGGAGACTAACATCACTCCACCACCAGCTCCTAACCTACTTCTGGAACCATCAAAGTATAGCTGCCATAGACCTAGGTCCTCTTGGCTTGCCTTCATTATATTTGGTATGAAGGTTCCCCCTTCATGTATGTAGTAGACTCTAAGGCCTACCTCCTATATGAACTTGTAAGGGTCAAGCTTGAAGTTATCACTTCCCCATTCATCCAAGAGTAGGTCTGTAACTCTTTCAAGAGTAGAGGATGGAGATTGGTCTGTTTGGGACTCGTCTTGGTCGATAAAGGTGTAGCTGACATTCACTACCTTGAGAAAATATGGTTCTAGATGGTCCCTATGGAGTGGCTCAAATGCAATCTTTACCTTGGTCCCATACTTGGTTCTAAAAACTAAATAGGACCAATTCACTACTAGATAGCCACCTATCTTGGATGTGAAGTCCATGGATAAGCAAATGGTGAAATAAGGAGGAATATCTGCCACTACTATATCATGGGGAACTGAGAAAGCTAGAAAAGCATGTAATGTCAAGCTCAAACCCTTCATTATCCCAACTATCTTTGCAGGTGTCCCATCTAGCTACAGGACTCCCTTATTCATCTCTTCATATTTCAGTCCCAGCTTATCAGCTATGCACTTGGGCATTACTAAGATACTAGCCCCACTGTCAATGATGCAGTTGTGCACCAAGAAATCTCTTATGATCAAGGACACATAGAAAGGGGGAATTTTCTCTTCTTTCTTGACTTAGCCTGAGGTGGAAGGTTGTCTATTCATCATCAAGACATTATCAGTCCTTATTGGGATAGCTCATCGATCTAGCTCATGCAATTCCCTTTGTAGCATGTCCTTTTATCCTGGTAGAGATAATGAATCCCATAAGGAGATGTTCATATGCAACTTCTTCATCTGGTCCACCACATTGACTTGAGGACTGCCTCCCTTCAAGCTTTCTTTGGGGCTAATTCTAACCTGAGGTGCACGCTGAGGGGTTGAAGGTACAAATGACAGTCTGAAGTTTGGGACCTTTTGATTTGAGTCTGATGGAGAAGGTGCCACTACCATTTGGCTAGTAGCCTGGGCTTCTCTCATTGCTTTCCTTTTAAATCTTGTGTTGGTTGCAACATAATTAGCCTGATTGTCTATAGCACCCACATAATTGATTGCATAGAAATCACCTTTTAAGTGGTTCATAAGAGTAGAGTCACGCTAACTCTAACTGTTGCTTGTGTTGGGTTGCATTGGATCCTTGAAGACTTGGGAATGAGTGGGTACTTGATTCTCTTTCACATTTGGGTAATAACCCATCATCTCATTTGTATAAATGGCTTGCTCCTGACCATATCCCATGGTTGAAAAACTTGGTTTTTCTTGTACCAAGTTGTTCTGAATAGGCACCATGGCCTTAGATGATGAAGGGGGGCCTAGGTTGTAGCCTTGGAAAGGTTTGGTCTGAGTAGGCTGACCCTGTCCTTGATTGTAATTTTGGAAAGGGGGTCTTAGAGCTTGACCATACTGCTGGTACCCTTGGTTTAATCTGTTGCTTTGAGCTTACTGCCTTTTAAGAGCTACAAGTTCATTTGACATACTCTGCAATAGACTTTTAACTTCATGAAGCTCATTGGATGGAGCAACAATTGGTTTCTCTATGATAGGTAGAGGAGATAATGTGGGAGCAACGGCCTAAATTAGAGGTAGCATTTCTGAGAAAAGTGGCATATGGGGTCTAGAGGCTATTTTCCTAGCCTATACTAAGCAATTTTAAGCTGTTATGGCTATGTCATAGGCAGTAGGCAGCACATGCCCTCCCATGGATTGTATCATAATAGCAATATCACTATTTAATGCTCTTAAATAATACAAGAAAGCATAAATAGCAGTTGGTCTTACCAGAATAGGGATTATATCCCAAGTCTTTTGAAACTGCATGTTGAAATCTTGCATATATTTGTGTGGGGCTCTTTTCATGGTAGTCAGCTACTCGCAAGTGAGAGGTGGTTGCTCTTTTCTCCAAAATGGTCTATCAAGTGAGTACCCAATTCATTCCAAGAATGGATTGAATTTATAGCCAAAGTCTCATATCAGTCAAGAGATTTGCCCTTGAGAGACAATGCCAACAATCTGATTGTGATATTTTCTTCCGTGACATTGTGAATATTGCAGAGATTAGTAATATTTTTGATGTGCTCGAAGACTGTAATGGGCCCTTCTCCACTGAAAAAGGCACATTTCTGAGGGATGCCCCTAAAATTGGGTCATAACATGGGAGATTCAAGGGGCTTTGACCATGAAAAGCCGCAAAGGGTATTGCCATAGCTGGGATGGGATGTAACTACGGCCTCACTGCATATGCATTCCTTATAATAGGTTTGGGAGGGTGGTTTGTTGACTAAGGATGGGTTTTCTCAAACCTCAATCTTTTTGTTGAGTTCAAAGGCAATTCAAAAAATTTGAAAGGGACACCCTTAAAATCAGACCATGTGGTAACTTTAGGCATAAGAAGTCAGACTGGTATTTGATTAGAAAATGAAGTTCTTACCAGTGGAGTCGCTAGATGTTGTAAATAGTTGATTTTTTGTAACAAGACCAACATCAATCCTGCTACCTTACTAAGTTGTAAAATTGGGTCCCACCAGGTGTGCCAAAAACTGTTGACATAGTGGATTACACCCAGGGCAAGGAGGTTGAGCTCCTACCTTTCCACAAGCAATAATGGAAACTCCCCTCTCACCTGTGGGACTGATGAAGCTAGAGGGGAGAGTCTCTAGGTAAGGGCTATCTCCCTTTGATGCATCTGAGTTGTTTTAGTAAGTGCTAATATAGGTATATAGATATATAATGGGGGGGTGAAAAGGGAGAATGATTACAGGAAAACAAATCTACTCTAAAGAGAGGTGATGCACCAAAATGATCTGACCTTCTTACACTCACACTTGAAATTAGACAAACACATACATACACTTCAAACTGGCAGAAGGACCAGGCTGCAAGAAGCTTAGTAGGGAAGCTTTAATGGAACATACAGAAAATAGAGAATCACCAAAGGTGCTGTGGAAAGGCACACTGTATAGTAACTTTTTCTATTTCCACACTTTTAAATATAACTCTCCTTATCAGCTATAGAAATGGCACTTTATAGACACCAGGTATGTTGGTGTTAAACTTGTGGAAGCATTAAGAAGTAATGACCAAACACCAACTAACTCTCAGACACACATAAAGATATTTAACTAGAATAGAGGTAAAAATGCATTTATTGATTTCAAGTGAAAATTTGCCAAGGCTACGCCTTACAAATGTGGAAGATCCTTTCTCAAAATGACAAGTCTCCAATATATAGAGGAAGAAAAGAGGCCTTTTGGCACCCTTTTTACAAGTGACACATATGCCTTCTGAGCATTGGGATAAGGAAGCCATCTGAATATAATGCCGTGTCAGCTCCTATCAGGATTTGAATTTATGAGCCACACCATTTGCTTGCTCTTCAATGCATATTGAAGAAAGCAATTCACGTCGATCACTGTTTGTGCCTCTTTGATGATCACATGGTAGGCATTGTGTCAACCACTAAAATAACTTCTTAAATCGACACTTTTCTGCATCACTTAGATTGCTTCATCTGCTCTTGTGCTTGGCCATTTTGCCTCCTCTTTATTCTTTGGGCTCTTTGTCCTTTTCCTGCTTTGTCTTCTTTTACTTCTTCAACCCTTAAGGGTGAACTTCTGGTGGGTCACTGAATTCTTTGGGCTCATTCCATAGCTGGTGTGCAAGCATTTTTTAAAGATCCAACAACTATTTTACAGCTTTGAATTTGACGTCCTCGGGTCCATCACCCTTGGACTCTCCTTAGGCTTCCTACTTTGCCCTTTTCACTGAGAACACGTCTACCTTTGACACATGTCGTAGTCCATTGCTTGGGCACTTAGAAGACACTTTAAAATGTAGACGTTGACATGTGGTGGCTTCTACTGAGTTGATAATGGGATGTGGCAGCATCTACTTACCTTAGAGGTTCTTTTGAGAGTTAGGTGGAAGTTGACACATGGCTACTTCCACCTACTCTTTCTACTTAACCTAGAGGCTTTGGAAGTATTCTTTGAGATTTCTATAGAAGGTGACACGTGGCTACTTTTGTAGAGCCTTTAGCTACCTTAGAACAACCTTAGAGACCCTTTTCTAATTCTCATGGATGCTGACACTTGGCATGCTCTGCATAACTCCTAGCAACTCATTCGGGCCCACCACAATCTTATTTGAAGGCTGAAGTAAAAGGAGAAACCCATGGATGTTGACACTTGTCAATTTCTATCGAGCCTTGCAGGGGACATGTGGCACATTTTGTTATTCCTAAAAAGCATGTTGAAGTCTTCCATGGTTGCCACTTGGTGTCTTCCATGCTTTGGCTTTCATGGTGTAAAATTTGATGCTCTCAGGCCCTTTGAAATGCTCCTTTCCCTTTTCAAGGGCATTTGAACCCAACACTGCCCTCTGGCTTTGGGACACATCCTTGAACTAAGATGTTTGAACCAACCCATTGAACCAAAAGGTTCAATGGTTTAATCAGTTTAATGGTTCAATGCTGCATGCCAAGCTGATTAAACCAAGATAATAATTTGTTCATTTGAGCCACTTGTTGAACCGTTCACTTGAATCAATCCATTGAACCATTTGCTTGAACCAATCCATTGAACCATTTTCTTGAACCGGTTCAATGGTTCAAAGCTGCATGTCGATAAACTTGCCAAAGTGTTGAGCTAAGCTGAATCATTGAAACTAAGCTGATGAACCAAGGCATTTGAACTTTGCTAATGAATTAAGTGATGAATTGGAGGCATTGAACCAAGCTGATTGAACTGAGTGATGAACTCATCGATTGAACCAAGGCATTGAACCAACACATTGAACCAGTTCAATGGTTCAAAAGTGCCAACTCCTCTTGTGATTTTCTTCAGACAAGAGCCTAAAGAAGCTTTGTAAAACCCAATACTCTCTGAAACTAATTTTTCATCTACCAAGGATTACACCTATTGAGTCTATAGATAAACCTGGACCTATGCAAAATGAAAAATGAATTGATCTAGAATAGCAGGGGGAGAAGGGGACTGATTTTTGGCCTGTTGGGCAAAAAATGGTCAATAATAGGTAACCCAAAATGAATCCAAACATTTTTGAAGAATAAATGTACATTATCTGTGCCTATACCCTATTTAGTACAAGGAACTAAAATACAAATTTTGTTAAACCTATCCATAACCACATACATATAATCATGTTTTCTTTGTGACATAGGTGAACATCCTAAAAAATACATAGAAATACTTTCCCAAGGATGGTTAGGAATAAGAAGAGGTGTATAAAAACCTAACTTTTGGTTATTAGGTTTACTTGTGGAACAAAGAATAAAAACTTTGATATATTTAGATACATTTTCTGTCATATAGGGCCAATAACAATATCTTTGTAATTGTGCAACTATCTTATCAATGCCAAAATGACCAAAAACAAGAGAGGTGTGAGATTTTCTAATCATGTGAACTCTTTCATCGTGTGGAATACATATTTTCCTAAGATGATATAATATTTTTTTATGCACATGATAGTCAAATGCTTCTACTGATTTACCATTTATCAAATCTTCATAGACATATTTAAAATCAACATCTATAACATATTATTCCTTATATATTTCATTAACAAAAGGACTATGCTGTAAAATAGTAGATGTTATAATAGGAGGTATATAAAGCATATTTGCAACCTTATTATGTGTTCCCATTTTATACCTTATAATAAGATGGAATTATTGCAAAAATCTAATCCATCGGAAGTGTCATGATTGTTGTAGCTTAGATTGTGATTGAAGGTACTACAAAGGTTGATGATCCATATGGATGATTGTCTCTTTGCTCATGAAATAATGTTTCCACTTTTTCACACTCTTCGCCAAAGCATATAACTCTTTATCATAAGTAAGATAATTTTTTACTTCACTTTTGAAGGTTTTTGAATGAAAATACACTAGTTTTTAGTTTTGCATTAGTAATACCTCCATTGGATACCCACTAGCATCAATTTCTATCTCAAAAGATTGCCATAAATTAGGAAGTGAAAGAATTGGAGTTGTACTTATCTTTCCTTTTAGGGTATTGAAAGCTTTTTCATGATTTCCTCTCCATTGAAATATTTGCTTAACACTTATTAAAGCATGTAAAGGAGATGAAATATAAGAGAAGTTAACAATAAATTTTCTCCAAAATTGAACTTCTAACTTTTATTGCATTATTAGGCCTTGGCCAATCTACTATGGTTAAAACTTTTATAGGTTCTATTTTTATTGAGCCATTCCCTACAACATAGCCTAAATAAACCAAAGATGTTTTTGAAAATTCACATTTTGACATCTTTAAAAATAGTTTCTCCTTTTGCAAAGTATCTAAGACTTTGCTAATGTGTTTAATATGATCTTCCCATGTTTTAATAAAGATTAAAATGTCATTCAAGTACAAAATAAAATAATCTTCTAGAAATAGTCTTAAACGCATCATTCATAACCCACATAAATGTGGCAGGTACATTATAAAGCCCAAAAGGCACAACAAGCCACTAAAAAAGACCTTGCTTAGTTTTAAAAGTAGTTTTCCAACTATCACCATCACTTATTCTTACTTGGTGATAACCACTTATCAAATCTAACTTAGTAAAATATTTTGTAATTTTCAACTGATCTAACAAATCATCAATATGAGGAAGAGGGTAGCAGTTTTTAACCGTGATTTTATTCAAAGCTAGGAAGTCTATGCACATCTATCATGTACTATTTTTTTAGGTACTAAGACAATAGGAAAACCACATGGAGAAGAACTTGGCCGAATGCCTCCTTTCTCAAGTAACTCCATCACTTTCTTCTTTATTTCTTCATTCTTTACTACTGATAACCTATACATGCCAATATTAGGGAGAGAGGCATCTTACTGCAATTAAATCTCATGTTGAATTTCCCTCTTAGGGGGTAAACCTTGTGGCTCCTGAAAAACACCATTATAGTTATAAATAATCTTTTCTATCTCAAATTGATGTTTGGGATCACAACCCTCGAAGGCCTTGGATTTTTCATTATCCTTGAATTTTACAATCATGAGAACAAAAATCTTACTTGATTTTACAATTCTTTTCATTTGTCTTGTATAAATAAGAGTCAAATTGGATTTAACATGATGGGCTCTTACTATGTATTGAATCCCATCCTTTACAATCACATATTTGTTCTCTTCTCTATACAAGATTGCCTTTCTATCATATAAATAAGGACTTCCCAAAAGAATTACACAAATATCCAAAGGGACTATATCTAGCTCTACTTCATCAATGAATTTAGAATTAATAACAAACCTCAAGGTGCATGTTTTTATGACTTGCAGTTTTTCATCATCACACACCCATCCTAAAGGATATGGTTTTAGATTTAGCTTAGTTTTGAGTCCTAACTTTTTAACAACCTCTTTAGAAAAAAGATTAGCTTGTGATCCACTATCAAAAAGAGAATCTATTTTAGTATGCTTAGATATAAATCTTATGGGGAAAAACTCATTCCTTTTATTTCAGTGTGTTTATATTTAGTTTTACAAGAAGAAGAAGCAATAATAAAAGGTTTAGTGTTAGATGAAGAAGAAGCTAAACCTTGCAGGCCCATGGCAGTAACCTTTGTTTCATCACTAGAATTTGATCCTAGGCCCTGTTGGATCACAACATTAGACTTATTTTCTTTTTTATTACATAACCTATTTGGCTTGAGTTCTAGGTAGACAACACTTAGCCTCATCATGATTCTTCTTGCAATGATTACAGAAAGGTTTTCCTTCCTCTTTCTTAATAGCGTAGGTAGACTTAATCTTAACCTTTCCTTTACCTTTATCTTTGTTTTCAGATGGTTTGTGAGATTTCTTTCCATGGCCTTCCTTGGCTATATAACCCCTGACTTCCATATGGGTAGCTTACAAATAGACTTCATCAAGTTTAGAAGGACTAAACATGAAAATAATATGTCTCAAATAGCTATGCAGACCTCCAATATAATTTAGCAATGTTTTTGGCCTATAAAGAGGAATGCCTAACATTAATGCCTTCTTTCTAAAATCTTGAGTATAATCCTACACACTTTGAACTTTATTCTTCCTTAAAATTTGCCAATCCATAGTAAATTGTTGCATATAATCCAAAGGATAAAATTATTTTCTCAACTCAAAAATTAAATCATTCAAAGATGAGATTACCTTACCATGTTGCTTGAGATCCTTTTAAACCTTAATCTCCCACCATATGAGTGGTGTGCCACTTATACGAAGAGTAACAATCTAAATTTTAGCTTCTTCACTGTCAATATTCTAAATATTGTAATGTCTCAATATTCTTAACCCAACTATCTAATTTATCTGCACTTAGCTCACCATTATAAATTGGCAAATCAAAGTTAACATCTAATTTTAAGTGTGGGATAGTTTTAGCATCTATAGAAGAGGAGCCTTTCTTGGAAGGTGAAAGAGGATTTTATGCTCTTTCAGCTTTATCTTCCTTTGCTTTCTCCTTTCTATGTTCCTCATACATTTCCTCAGTGATGTTCTTCATGATATAGAAAGCACGTTGGAATTATACCTCAAACATATTTGCTTCCATACTTTGACTATTAGCTTGCATGTCTTGCACCAATTTTAGGATCAAACTCTACAAGTTCTCCTTCACCACATCTTGATCTAGACCTGGTTAACATATAAGACTATATTGCAATTGCCAAACAATGTTATATGGCCTTGATCACAGGCTCTGATACTAAACTGATCCAAAAATCCAAGTTTTATAAAACTTTTATAGTCTACTTGGATTAGATTAAATCTAAATATGAAATTCCAATTTCCCTTTAAGTAAATCCAAAAAATTTGTTTTTAAAAATTTCATAATTTAATTATGGAAATTGAAATAATTTTTTATCATAGAGAAGAAATAAAAAAATGACACAGAAGATTTGTTTATGGGGCTCACCAAATAGCTACATCCCTGAGTCCACTCTATGAGTGTTCTGATATATTAAAACTTTTCAAGAATAATTACAATATCTCTCTAAGTACAATAAAAATACTTTCATACTAGATATTTTTTTGTGCAACTAAAATAAACCTCCTTAATTTAATGAAATTTCTTGCTGCCTGTATAAACTAGATATATCTCTGTCTATAAAATCTCTATATGTAAAATCACCACTACCTCTGTAAAACACTTAAAATTTATATTTATTAATGCCTCCTTGGCATTGGTTGGGCACTCACCATTTTCCTGAATTAGGGTTTTGTTTCAATAATATGGCATTGGATTTGTAGTATTTCCTCTCCAATGTTTTTACATTGGTTGGGTGCTACCTATATTCAATTCTAGTTAGCAATTTCAAGTGCTATCAAAACCAAATTCCATATCTATAGGAAAATGACAAGTTCTTTGGTTCAAATTTATTTTCTTAGCATGTCATTTGTGTTGAAAATGGTGTTGGCTTAGCACCAACCTGCCCAATGCTTATCTACCAATAATTATGCCTAATGAATAGCTTTTAATAGCTCACATCATACATATAGAGTCCATGCCCATTTATGAATGGTCAATGTTGTCTACAAGCCATGAGTTGTATTAAATTTGGCTGTTAAAGATTACATTGGTTTTATACACCATAATACCTACCAATGTATTGTTTCATTCCATGGTTGGTTGATGCCAAGGTGGATATAACAATATGACAACTATCACTTTTCCTTTAAGAAGTCATGGTTGTAAAATTTTGTCCACATGCATAAAAGATTGGTGCCCAAGGTTAAGTAAAGATCAAAGTCATTTAACAATGACATGTGTCAAATCATAGATAAGGCATGGTTATAACTACCACATATAAACAACTTCTTTGTCTTCCATGTGAATTCTAGTAATAGATTCTTTATGCATATCTTTTGAAGAATATAAGGGTGGTACAGATTATTGATTTATGGGATATAAGAAATAATAAAATATTTTTAATGGAAATATATATTAAAATATATTTATTAATAAATATATTAAAATATATACATATTGGTGGAAATTTAACAAAATTAATTAAAGTGTTATGGGTGGAGGTGTGGCATTATTGGCCAGATAATGCCACATCTATATCTGTAACAACAAATAATTAATTATAATATAAAGAGATAAAATATTTTAATCTCCCTATATATTTTTACCATGTTACCATATCATCCTTGTAATTGATCAGAATCATCAGGTGGGAATCTTGAGGATCAGCCTGAGTCATCATGTCATATGAGATGTGAGTATTTGAATTAGCAGCTTGACATGATAACTTAGGATAGTGGAACTAGAGAGGGGTGTTGATACCAAGATGGCCACTTTTTTTCTTTCTTTTGCCTACAACTCCTCCTTTAGGACCTAAATCATCACCATACATCTTCTCATAGCCTTAAATTTTCTTGGGGGTGGTTTGGATCTTCCACTAAGGTGAGGATGGGGTCTTAAAAGTGAAGGATGGTCTTAGATCTTATAGGCTTAAACTAACCTTTATAACCTTAAGCCATTTTTAGGTGATTTTTTGGCCCTAATGTTGTATTAACACCTTCCTACATCTGATTCCCACCCTTTACATTTGACCTCATCTACCCATACCACCATTTTAACCCCTCTCTCTCTTAGGTATGTGTTAACCATCACTATTCAATGCAAGTGCTTGAAAGAGTTGGTATTGGAGACCTGATTAGTATCCTTTGGATCTATAAAGTGATAGAATTAGGGCTCAAGTAACATATTCTCAAGTTCTTACCATATATTTTTAGGCTTGTCTTCCCTAACTTTTCTATTAGAGATTACTCACATAGTCAAGTGCTTAGGTCTATGTGTCCTAAGCATTTAATCTAGGCTAGACAAGTTTTAAGATTAATCATATCCATAGGATACTAAGGAGGATGATTACCAATAAAAGGGGGAATGATCTGACCATTAGCTTCCATGTTATTTACATCAATTAGTCATGCTGACTGGCTAGGTAGATTTGAATACATTTAGGCTAGTACTCATGCTTGAGTGAGCTTACTTGGCCATCCTTTCAAGTTATTCTAATTCTCAAGGCCATGACCTCTATACCTATCCTCTATATCTAAGTTCTCTTCTCCATGTGCATATAGCATCTTATATTCAAAGTTGGGAATAGATTGCCTACAGTACTATAGGTAGTGATCTAAGTATGTTGATTGTCAAGAGGTCTTTAAGTAGGCTCCTGAGCTAGAAGAGTGCTTCCATGTTATGATTGAAATTCTAATGGCTTTCCTTGAACCCAAATCACATTATTTTAATATATCCATATTCATAGTCTATGACCATTATTTGCATTTTGAAACTTAGTTGTACATGATGTTTTTAAAACCTCTTAGAGACTGGGCCTGAGTTAGTTTTCAAAACTTGGTCATAACTTTGGATAATATCCACACTTGTATAGACCCTTATTATCATAGTTTCAGTGGATCTTAGTAGCACTATGAAACATTTGAACCTTATTTCCTTACCTTGGGCTTGGGCATAAAGGATCAAACCTATATGTAATGGTTATAGGATCCCATGGAACTTTAACTTGATAAGGTGAATTTGCTTGGTGAAACCATTTAATAGCAAAGTTTTATTTGAGAGATTAACATGGATTTTTGATTCATACTCAAGATGAGCTATAGAGATCCTAGGCACCCCTTTTCACATACTCAATAGGGTAAGGCATTTAGAGTTAGTTACTTAGACACATGGAGGGAGGATTTGAAACCTAGGAGTTTAAGAAAACCTTAGCTTATGCTAATGGAACTTAACCTTTGATAAATAGGTATATGAATGTATTGGAGGACTAGTTGATAGTTCCTTAGCCTTGAGATCTATAGATATAAATTTGAGCATAAATAATTTGATTTCATACAAAAACCTAAAATGCCCAACTACTTAAGTAAGATCTACAACCATTATGACCAAATGCAAATAGATGAATAAATCATTCAAACATGCATACTAATCCTAAAGTTAATTTCTCTAAACCAAGGTTAAATCGATAAAATAACAAGAGGATGGGATAGATATTACCTTAGACTCAAAATTTTAACATTATAATTGCTTGATCATGGATTGTTGATGTTGGATTCAAGGATTGGATTGACATGGAGACTTTATGGATTCATAAGTTAGTTTAAATGGAGGTTTGAATTGTTTAAATAGAATAAGGAGGGAGAAATCAGTGGTTAGAATTCAAAATTTAGATTATGGGGATCTAGGGTTGAGAATTATTCAATGCATTTAAAACTCCTTGGAAGCCTCTAGATTTAGAGGCTTCTAGAGAGGAGGGTGGAAATAGAGAGGATTATAGAATCCTTTTAGGGGTTAATGATGATTAGGTAGGGGATTAGATAGGGATTAGGTAGGTGATTAGGACTAGGGGTGTAGGAGAGCCTAGGGATAGGCTTAGTAGGTGGTTGGGTGGGTTATGGGAATTTAAAATTCCTAAATAATAGATAAGTAAGATTATGATAGGATTAAGAGATGATCAAAAGAATTAATGATGAAGTGAGATAGTATAAGGTTAGTAAATGAATAATAATGAAAGGGGATATTAGATGAATGACTAGTAAGGGGGGATATTAGGATGGGATTAATTAGAATAAATGAAATAAGTAGAATTAGTATCAACTAATAGGTATATACTAATGTGAAATGGAGTGAGTGAATTTAGGTGCATACTTTTTTTCCCTATGTGAAAGAGTATTATGAGTGGATGGGATGGAATGAGTAATGTTATTTCAAATAAAAACTATTTTAGGGATGCATTTTAGTAAATGATGTTAGTGGGTATGATGTTAGTGATTATGATGTCCCCTTGAAGGGACATGTGGGGAAGAATGAGATGGATGGCCACTCAAAACAATAAATGATGGGTGGGATGTGATTGATAGATAAGGGGATGGGATGCTAGATGTGAGATGGATGATGAATAAGATTAACCTGAGTAGTGAGCTAAAAATTCATGATGCCCCTATAAAAGGACATATGTATATGGAATAGAGACATCTGTGTCATGGTTATCGACACATCCTAAGGGGGAATCAACCATAACATGATGATAAGATTAAAAGGCCATAATATTTAAATGTATCCTAAGCAAGTATGCATGTAAGGGAGAGATATAGGCCATGATAGAGAAGGATTTGATAATAGTAATGATGGGTGTAGCTTAAAGCTAAAGTTTGATCAATATGATAAAGGGGATGAGAGAGAATAATGATGTGATTAAGTGACTAACAGACTACATGACATAAACTCAATGAGCCATAATATGATGATAAGTCTTGGTTCATGGCATACCCCAATTTAGGGAGGAGAATGTAAACTATAAATGATTAGTGACCAATCAATGATAATGGATTGGATAAAATATGAATGTGGTGACTTGTCAATCCCAATCAACAAGTGTGGGTGATTGATGAAAATATTAAGGATATGATTACAAGGATGGTGATTGATCAATAGACTGATTGATTAATGATTGATATTATAGGTCAAAGATTTGATTGATGTATGACTTGAGGATGATGATGGATGATGAATAAAGAAGAGATAGTGGTCGAACTATCCTTGAACATTGAAAAGTAACCAAGTGTTGCCTGTATAGTCTAAAAAGACCTCATGCTAATGTAGTTTTGATTAGAGGATAAATGACAATGATGGAGTATAAGATGATGATGGATGATTAGAGAATGATTTTAATGATTAAAGGGTATGACTCAGATGATAAAATAAGGATTAAATATGGGATGTTAATTGAATGGACCATGAGGATTAGATTAATGATGAGAATAAGGATGATGAGACAATGAGATAAATGATGAGGATGCAAGTGATCAAGCCATCACAGCTATCATAAGGCTCATCATAGTCTAATAAATTCATTAAATATGGAACTTGAGAGTATGCCTCATGATATGAGTATGATGAAGAGGACATGGTGACTGTAGACACCGAAATCGTGTCGACTCCCCTGGTCCTTCCCCGTCTTATTCTTCTTCGCCTATTGAACCCTTGTCGATCACTTATTTCACCAACCTTGACCCTGGCAGCATGTAAAGATGAGCACAGAGCTAAAACTAGACTCTATACCCATTATGCATCTACCGACGTCGGTCTTTACCCGACCGATGTCGTCGACGTCGGTCACCTATCGGCCGACGTCGGCAATCCTGCCGACGCCGGTCACCTTCCCCTAGTCCGTTATCAGTTACCATTCGGTTTCCCGAAACGGTTGACAAACCGTTTCTGGAACCGTCCCCATCCCCCGCCTTCATCAACCTCTGCCAGCCATTTGAGCCAGGATCCCCGAACGCTATCCAGAAACGCTGAGCAACCAACCTACGAATTCCTCCATCAACCTGCGAACTCCGAGCAATCATCAACACTACGACATCAACTAATCTGCACACCATGGCTTTCATCGCGTCTTCTACCAGGTAAGTATTATTCTGTTTATTTCATTTCTTTCTCAGTTATTATTTATCAGTCCTGTTATCCCTGCCTCTGTCCCGACTCCCCCAGACTCTCTCAGACCCTGTCCTGACTCCCCCAGACTCTCTCAGACCCTGTCCCAACTCTCCCAGACCCTGTCCCAACTCTGTCCAAAACCCTACCCTGACCTTATCAGACCCTGTCCCGACTCTATTCAGCCCTGTCCCGACTCTATTCAGCCCTGTCCCGACTCTGTTCAGCCCTGTCCCGAACCTGTCCAGACTTTCCCAGAACCTGCCCCTACCGACGCCGGTCACTACCCCAACCGACGACGGCACCTTAACCGACGTTGGCACCTTCCTAACCGACACCGGCACCACAGAGACCGACGCCGGCGACTGTGCAGAACAGTACTGCATATCAGGTACGCTCTTTATTTTTCTGTCATTTATTTCTGTCATTATCATCTACTTTCGTCCAATTTTCTACTCTTTTTTATCAGTGGGTTGATATCCTTCTAGGGAGTCTTCGTACTTCCGGGATCGGGCATTCGCCTGACAGCCCACCATATCTTTGACTAACGTTTTTCCGTGTTTTAGCCTTTTCCTCGCAGGTGTCATTCCTCCACAGCAAAAGAGGAGAATCTTTCAACGTCTGATTTCGGTGCACACGACTTTATCAGGTACTTCTAGCCTTGACCATCTTTCAGTTTCTTATTTCTTCTTTGAATGTAGAAAGCAATTTTGCATTAGAAACATTCTGGCACGCCCGGTGGGACCCTAGGTCCTCCTTGGGTTCTTTCTTTCTTTTGTTCATTTAGGCATTAGGTTTCTTCCTTTTCACCTCCTTTCGTCTCTTCTTAAACGACATCATAAGCAGAACTAAAATGAACATTTCTTTCTTTCTTGTATTTCTAGACTAGCTAAAAGTCATACTCTTCAACTCTTTCTCCATTCGTCTTCATACGAACAAACATTTCGACTTGGACATTAAAACACTTTGCATTCATCTTTGTTTGCCTGCATCTTTTAGACCACACATAGTAATTAAATCGCATATTGAATTAATCTAGATCACTTGATGTTACACGACCAAACCACCTGCACAAAACAAACATAAAACTTACCTGAGACAAGGCCCGACTGGGATTTCATCCCCCAGCAGATACCTTACCCGTCCCGGTGACCCTACTTGGATTTCATCACCAAGGGGGAAGCCCACTCCGTTCTCTGGCAGAGGATAAACTCTAGTGGAAGTATATTTTGGCTAAGCAAAACCAGCTAACCACTGGAATCGTGAAGTGAGGGGAGCTGGCTCCTTAGCACCAGGCCTGTACGGAAGCTAACACAGATTTCTTGAGCACCATAACAAAACCTGAAACCATCCATAGACTGCTTCTTCTAGGACCCATTTTTCAGCCAATCTTCCTCTACACACACATTCTAAGGCATAAGCCACTATAATCCTAATAATTTACTTCTAGGGTTTTAGGATCTGCTTGTGTCTTCATCTTTTTGGTTCTTATCTACTTGTTTGAGCTTGTGAGGACGTTCTTCCTTGCCTTGAATGGTTCTGACTCATAGCCAAGCCAAGGCTCTAGTCGATCACGCGAGGCATCATCCTCTTCCGTCTACCCCGCCTACAACCAACCCTATAATGGAGTTCAACTCGGAAACTGAAAGAACTCCTACCAGACCATCTCCGCCCCAAACGCCTATTATTCCAGAAGGGGACCAAGACTTCGCACGATTCTTGGACCTCAATACTAAAGCCCTGCAACACTATCTCGCAAATAGACAAATGTGAGACCCCTTTGGCAATCCAATTTATGGAATGCCAACTTCTCTCCTCGCAACTGCGGTCGTATCAACAACGTCCGTAGTCCAACCCTTAGACACCCAGGCTGTTGCCTCAACCAATGACCAACCTTTCACCAACCATCCAAGTGTGGCCTCTCCTTTCGTCGTTGGACCCACTTTCACCGGGGTTTCGGCCCCCTATCAATCTCAGTCCACTCAACCACTTTCTACCCCCTTTCAAAACCTGGTCGTCTCTATTCCGCCCACTCTTACTCCTATCAACACTAGGGTGGCTACCCATCCATTAGCCCATGTTACCTCTAACCAACCTCCCATGACAACATCAAACCTAGCCATATCTTCCATCCAACCATCTTTAGTCACTTCTTCCGTCCCTACGACTAGTCATCCGTACGTTGCGCCCTTATTGGTACAACCGACTACATCGTATACCTCTTCCAGCCTCTTTCAAGTGCCTCACAATCTAGGAGGTGCTCCATCCGCCAATCCGTCAGTAGATATTATCAAGATGCTGATGGATAAAATGTCCAACCTAGAGACCTCTATTACCGGCTCACGCAACATTCTCTCGTACGAACAAATCTGTAACGAGCCCATCCATCCTTTCATCCCCATCAGACCATATCCCAACCAGTGGGAACTTCCTAAGTTTTCTCGTTTCCAGAGTAAGGAAGACCCACAACAACATTTACGGGCATTCAGACATGCCTGTTACCTTATCGCCCACGACGATGCATTGCTCTTACGCACGTTTCCCATGTCCCTCTCGGGTGCTGCACTTGACTGGTACAGCTCTCTTCCCAGCCATTCCATCCTCACATTCACTCAGTTGGCCCAGCTCTTCCTCGATCATTTCTCCATCAATATCACCAAGAAGGTCTCTATCACAGACCTCTATTCTATTCGCCAGTTCGAGGATGAATCTACTGCTGATTTCGTCGCTCGGTGGAGGAGCCTTATCAATCAACTTTCATTTTCTTTACCTCAGCCTGAGCTTATTGAAATTTTCTCTCAAGCCTGTGCTAAACATATTTCTTCTACCTTGAGGGTTCAAACCTTCCGCACTTTTGACGAGGCCTTCACGATGGCTCGTAAACTTGAATTATGTGCCGTTGAGGAGAATAAAGTCAAGTTGCAGAGTAAGAATCCCAACTCCAAAACCAATGACCCTTCTTCTAAGCCCTCCTCATCCAATCCTAATTCTAAAGCTTCAGCAAATGCTGTGGTTGTTAGATCTTCCTCTTCTTCGCCTTCAACTAATCAACCTGAACCATCCACGTCCATGAGCGCCACTCGTCAATTTCAGCAGAGATACATACAGCGATAGTTTACTCCACTTGGAGAATCATACGCATCTGTGCTAGAAAAACTCGTCAAACAAGGGGCCATCAATCTCCCTCAGATCCGACCTCCACCACAATTTGATCCCTCACGCGCCATCCCTGCGTGGTATAGGGAGAATGACTTCTGCCACTACCACCGTGTTAAAGGTCATGACACGGGCAACTGTAAAACCCTTAAAAACATAGTTCAAGACATGTTGGAAAAGGGTGACCTCATCCTCGACAATCCTAACGCCCCTCCTAATCAGGGTATCGATATCTTCAAACAACCATTCCCTAATCATCCACCAACCCAAAACAACGTCCAGACCTTGACTGACAATACCCATGAACATAATATTCGAACAGTCAATACAGTCTCACCCCTCATTTCTAACCAACTACAAGAGGTGAGTTCATCCATCAGTCCATCACATGTGGACGAACCTCTTTCTCCGGCTAGTTCTCCCTCAACTTCTCTCATTTTGGAGGACGCCTCGACCTTACCAGCACCGCCAGTTTCACCATCTTCCTTCTTGCTGCCCATGGAGGACCCAACCTTTCCTACTCCTCGGCCACAAGTGGAGGGCACTATCATCCCTGCCCTTTACCCGCTTGAGGAGCTTCATTCACCAGTTTCTTCTCCACCTAGAGAAGAACCTATCTCTCCTTCATCTCCAATCAAACATGAACCTGTCACAACTTCATCCTGCTTTGAGCCCGAGACTACTACATCCGTCTCACCTTCAGTCCCACAACCATTGGCATCTTCTCAAGAGCCTAAACCTCATCCCGCATCTTCTCAGCCATTTTCCCGACTAGTGGAGAGACTCAAACTTCTCCCTTCTAGGAAAGTGGAACATCAGGGATTGTGGGACCGTCTCACAGCTCTTCAACAAGCCCGGGCCCTCTCATCTCATACCGCTAATCCACCCATGGCAGAACCTTCTAAGACTATCAACAAAAATCCGATCTCCACTTCCAAACCGTCTACATCTTCATCAACTTCATCAAAACCAAAACCCTCATCTACTCCGCCTAAACCTATCAAATCACTTGGCGTTTGCCCCGTCTCCAATCTCACTCATCCACAAGTGAAGGTGGACTTAACCCAAACTTCAACTAATAGTAGTCTTCAATCTAAATCTCAAAAGACTGCCAAACCACAGAGGCGAACGCCTCCTCTTCCGTCACCATTGCCCTCCATTTTGGGCCCGCATCCTTCAACCTTAACCAGAGTCCTTCCCGCTCCAACCTCTAACCAAAACCGGTTGCCTCCTTTGCTTCCTTTACCTACCGCTAGCCTACCCTCTCCCAAAAGGGTGATACCTCTCACGAAGAGTGTACCGTCTCCGCCTGTCATCGCACCATCAACCCAGAAGGTGGTACGAAAACCTCCTCCCATTTCGCCCAAGCAAAAGTCACCGACATCGCATACATCGATGAACATGGACCCTTTAGTGGGCTCATACTCTTTGATCTTGCAACGAATTTTGCAAACTTCTAGCATAACTCTTCCACCCATCAAGCCCTTTCAACCTCTTGGGTCTAAACCTTCCTGGTTCGATGACACGAAGATTTGTTTATATCATCGTACACCAGGACATGACACTGAGACTTGCTGTGCCCTCAAGGCTGTCATTCGCCGTTATCTGGAGAAAGACACTCTTCTCTTTGAGGACACTTTCGATCGCCCCCCGACTCCTTCTCACAACCCTTCAACCTCTTCAAACCCATCCACATCTCATCAACCGGTTACAACCCCTACATCATCTTCACCTCCCATCTTTGAAATCAATGCCATTCACATCACCACTAGGTCACAAAAGGATAAGGCGAAAGAAAAAGCCGCCATTCCTTGGACCTACCCTTTTGTCAATCCACCTCAACCGCCTAAGCCTAAGATTTCTATCCTTGGCGCGCCTCAACCCTCTTCTTCTTCTTCTTCCTCTTCCGGACCAATCCACGACTCCATGTTGAAACAGCTTCACCAGACGCCTGTGAAGATGTCGCTCTACGATCTCGTCCAAACCTCACCTCAACATCGTCAGGCCCTCATCCAAGCCCTGTAGGCAGCAGAGGTCCAACCTGAGGATCCTCAGCCACTTGCTGCCCTTGTCCACTCCTTAGCCCCTGTTGCCTCCATAACATTCAGTGATTCTGAGATTCCTACATCCAACACGGAAGATCAGGACGTTGCCCTCTTCATCACTGCCTACATTGATCGGACACGCATTAAATGCGTTATGATCGACGGGGGCGCTAGCATCAACATCATCTCCACTCATGCCTTTGATCAGTTGGCTCTTCCCAATAATTGCGTCTCCAAAACTGACGCGATCTTGCGCTCTTTCAACGACACTACTGCCACGACCATTAGCACAGTTATCCTTCATATCCGCGTTGGTCCACGCACAGTCTTGGAGCTCTTCTACATCATCGAAGGAGAGTTCCAATACAACATCTTGCTGGGCCGACCCTGGATCCGTGCCATGGCCTGTGTCCCCTCCACCCTGCACCGTTGTGTGAAGTTTGAGCATGACGGACAAGTCCACACCATTCCCGCTGACCCTTCGCCTTTCAAAACATGCAATACCACCTACCGTCCAAACGATGTCCTCATTCCTATCAAGCCATCAACCTCAGCACCGCCTCCATCCACGGAAGCTTCAACCAGTTCGCAACAGGCGGTCGCCCTTACACCTCCCCTTCAAGCGACAACCACAGATCTCATGGAAGACGTCTTTCAAAGACTTTCATTGGGAGAGTATCGCTTGTTGGCTTTAGACATGTTCCAAACTCCACAAGAGTATGGACGCCTTCATCACAGCCCCACCTACGACCATCAGATAGGGATGATCATACCTTATGGTCCCCCTCACCTCCGCACCAACCTCGTCTATGGAGGGCTTAATCAAGCTCCTACTGACGGTAATCCTCTTTCTTCACCTCAACCTTTCACATCAGATTTCTCATTTCTTGGCAACCCCACCTTTGCACACACTTACCTTTACAGGTGTGCATGGAAGGGTTTTGGTTTCGGACGCTATGAGCAGGGCTCCCATCAGCCTATCCAACCGCTCAATGATGACGACACCAAGAAACGGTATGGTCTGGGATATCACGACCCCACTCAAGACCCTGTAGACCTTTATCCTGAACCAATCCTTGACCAATCTCCTCCACACTCACCTATTTCGCCACCTTCACCTACGGAGTCAGTGGTTTCCATTCCTCCTAGTTTTTTTTTTTTATAAACACCATTCACCTGGACCCCTTGACTTATCAGCTCAATGGGGTATCCAAGTCTCTCCCTCTCATTCTTCCCACCATGATCGAAGATGAGTCGGCAACCATTCACACTATTCACTGCATTGACGATGACGCCATTCTTTCTTACATGGGCGCTGATGATTCTTTCATCCAGCGCTCCCTCCCTTCTGAGACCCAGGTTATGTTAAATGAATCAACCATTGACATCAACCTTCCTTCTTTTGATGTTCCTCATGTCTTAAAGATTGACCAATCTTTAGATGCTCAGGAGCAGCTTGACTATACCCAGTTCCTCTCCGACCATAGCAAGGCCTTTGCCTGGACTTACAGTGATATGCCTGGCATCGACCCCACCATCGTTACCCATAACATTGTCACCAAACCAGAGGCTAAGCTTGTCAGGCAAAAGCTTCGAAAGATGCATCCTCGCATTGCCCTCCTTGTCAAGGAGGAGCTTCAACGTCTCCTTTCTGTCTCCTTCATCCAGCCTATCGATTATCCACAGTGGGTCTCTAACATCATCCCAGTCACCAAGGCAACTGGGGGGATTCAGATCTGCACAGACTATCGTGACCTTAATCTAGCCTGTCCTAAAGATGACTTTCCTCTTCCTAACATTGACCAGCTCATTGATCTTACGGCCGGCCATGAGATGCTATCTCTTATGGACGGGTTTTCAGGATACAATCAAATCCTGATTGCTCTGGAAGATCAGCACAAGACTACTTTCATCACCCCATGGGGGACTTTCTGCTATCGAGTCATGCCTTTCGGCTTGAAGAACGCAGGCGCCACTTATCAGCGCGCCATGACCTACATTTTCCACGATCTCCTCCACAAAATCATGGAGGACTATGTGGATGACCTTCTCGGCAAATCCAAGCTTCGCCGTGACCATCTGACCATTCTCAACATCATCTTTTCTCGTCTTCTTCAGTATCATGTTCGTCTTAACCCCAAGAAATGTGTTTTTGGGGTCCTCTCTGGCAAGCTTCTCAGCTTCATTGTTTCCTTCCGTGGCATCGAGATAGATCCCGCCAAGATTCGCGCTATTCTCGAAATGCCTCCCCCGACTAATCTCAAGCAGCTTCGCAGTTTGCAAGGCAAGCTCCAGTCCATTCGCCGCTTCATCTCGCAGCTTTCTGACCGCTGCCAACCTTTTCATCATCTCCTTAAGAAGGATGTCATTTTTACATGGGATAAGGACTGTCAAGAGGCTTTTGAAGCCTTAAAATGCTATCTGGCCTCTCCACCAGTTCTCATTCCACCTAAAGATGACCAACCCTTCTACCTTTATATCTCAGCCACTCACCATTCGTTAGGTGCCATGATCGCGCACCGAGACGAGCATCACCGTGAGCAAGCCATTTATTACATCAGCCGAACACTGGTCGACTATGAAACTCAGTATACCCATATCGAGAAACTCTGTTTGGCGTTAGTCTTTGCTGCTACTAAGCTTTGCCACTATCTTCTCAGTCACAAAACCTTTGTCATCACCCACACCGACCCTCTCAAATATATGCACTCCAAGCCATATCAGAATCAATGTATGGCTCGGTGGCTCATGCTGCTTGCTGAGTTCGATCTCGAATTCATCCAGCAGAAATCTATCAAGGGGCAAACCATCGCTGATCAACTAGCAGATGCCCCTCTTCCTGACAATCAACCTTCGCAGTGTGAATTCCCTGATGAGTCTATCGCTGCGCTTTCCTCCGATGACACCACCTATCAGATGACTATGTTCTTTGACGGTTCCAAATGTCAACTAGGTGGGGGTGCTGGGGTTATTCTCATTCCATTCGAAGGAGAGCCCATGCCTCTGTCTTTTAAGCTCGACTTTGATTGTACCAATAATATGGCCGAATACGAGGCCTTAATTTTGGGACTTCAGACCGCCCTCTCTCTCAGCATCAAATCCATCAACATCTTCGGCGACTCGCAGCTCATCGTCAATCAGGTCAACGGTTCATACCTCTATAAAAATGACATTTTGCAAAGGTACAAAAACCGTGCTGACATTGTCCTTGCATCTTTCGACCATTTCCTCTTGCAGACTATTCCTCGATCCACGAATAAGTTTTCTGACACTATGGCTTCTCTCGCTTCCCATATCCCATCTTCCTCATCTGCATCCAGACTTTTTGTCACGATGCATCGTGTGCCGTTGCCTTCGTATATCTCTCCTCACATTCATCATGTCAACACTATAGACCCAAGCCCACAAGATGCTTGGTATAAGTAACTTGTGGACTTCTTATCTCTCTCTATCATTCCTCCCAATCTCTCTAGTAATGCACGACGAGCTTTTATCAAGCGTACTGCTCGCTATACCATGCTAGGGGGTCTTCTCTATAAGCGAGGCTTCGACGGCCTCCTTCTTCATTGTCTCACCTCCACTGAAGCATCTCACGCCATCCAGCAAGTCCACGACGGGATTTATGGTGGGCATTTCAGTGGAAATTCGGTTGCCAAGCGCATCCTTCATCTGGGCTATTATTGGCCTACCCTTCATCAAGACTGTAGCGATTATGTTCGGCGTTGCATCAAGTGTCAGCAGCACTCTAACTTGCTTCATCTCCCCAGTCACGCCTTACAAGTTGCTCAGGATTTTTGGCCTTTCTCTCAGTGGGGTTTAGATCTCATCGGTGAGATTAACCCTCATTCGTCTCTTCGTCATCAATCTATCATCACAGCCACTGAATATTTCACCAAGTGGGTGGAAGCCATTCCTCTCGTCTCCACAAAAGCTGACAAGATCGTCGACTTCATCAATACCCACATCATCTATCGTTTCGGTGTCCCTCATAAAATCATCACTGATAACGGCAAGTCCTTCAAAAACAAAACTGTCCAAAAGCTATGCGACTCCTTCGGCATCAAACTCAGTTTCTCTTCGCCTTACTACCCACAAGCAAATGGGCAGGCTGAGGCTTCCAACAAAATTCTCACCAAAATTCTCATGAAAGTGGTCAGTGGCACAGGCAAGGATTGGCACATTCACATTCCCTTCGCTTTGTGGGCTTACCGCACTAGCATCCGAACCTCTACGGGTGCTACCCCTTTTTCTCTTGTGTACGGAACAGAGGCTGTCTTACCTCTCGAAGTACAGATCCCGTCTCTCTGCATTTCTCTACATGATATCCTTTCCAACGATGACTTTCGTCAAGATCGCTTAGCTCAACTTGAGTTACTTGACGAACACCGTCTTGCTGCCCTTAATCATCTCCATGTCTATCAACATCGCATCAAGCGCACCTATGACAAAAATCTGCGAGAACGAGATTTCAACATCGGAGACCTCGTCCTCAAAGAGAATCAACATGTGACCAATATGGAGCAAAGTAAACGAGGCAAGTTTGCTCCTAATTGGCTCGGACCTTTTATTATCACGCACAAGTATGGATCAGGCACTTATCGTCTGTCTTCTCTTGATGGATGCCCAGAACCTGAGCCTCTTAATGCGTTGCATCTGCGACCGTTCTACTGCTAGTCGAGTATTCGTCCACTTGACACTTAACTTGAGCTCGTCCCTTGAGCAATCCCCGTCCTCTTCATCCTACTTCCTTTCAACCCTATTCCTCTTAACAACTCCTATAACCCTTTTATGATACATGGATGCTTTGTCCTAATAAAAGGGAGCCCTTGACCTTCTACAGTCTTGTCCATGACTCACATTTCTATAAAAACAAATCAAGATGTCAAAACATATCCATGGTCACTATATCAATATCAAAATCAAAAAAAAAACAGACTGCTCCCTCGAAGGACAGCTGTACTATCATTGCTGTAATAAATAGACTGCTCCCTCGAAGGACAGCTATTCAAAAGCCTTTATATTAAACAAAAATATAGACCACTCCCTCAAAGGATGGCTATGACTACTCTGGCAATAAACAGCATTATTTTAGAAGCTTCCCGCATCGATCAGCTTCACAACCTGACCACTACATCAAACGACATCTCTATGCAGGCTTCCCGCATTGATCAGTCTGCGCCAAAAAAAAAAAAAAAAAAAAAACAAAACGGGTCATGGACTTGACTTGTAGTTGTCTCAGGGTCTCCTATAAAAAGGGGCAAAGTTATCTCTGCTCTTAAAATAGGTTACCCTCTTTCCTCCTCCTATTACCTACTCAAGGGACTTCGAGCTCACTTTAATGTCTCAGTGATTCGATTACCGCTCTAACATAACTATGGTCAACGACGTCACGCATGAATGGGGCTCTTGGTTCTCATAATCCCTATCTATGCTATATTTTTGGTCCTTGTCAATAAAAGAGCAATATGCTTTTCACTTCTTCTGCACTTTGGTCACATTCACCTTCATCACTTGTCGATCAACTCAGCTCAACTCTCTTTTCAGACCATCAACATGACCTACCCTGTTCCCCCTAGTTTCTATGGACACCAATACACATGGAAACTATCGACTCGACCCAATTTATATTAAGCATAAACCAATACTTGCTAAAGCATAAATAGACCTCAATTCATTTTTAGCATACATCCATCACGCATATGGAATATTGCTAGGGATGAAAAACCCCTCAACCAATGTTGCAAAATACACCATTTGGAAAAGGCTGCAACATCTTTTTTTTCCTCACCATCCCTTTGACCCTTCCTCCCTTCTAGGGAGAACTACATCGGCCTGAGGCCCTATCACCAGGGCTATGTAGGCAGCACTCAGTTGACATGGGGTCTTCTGGGGTTGGCTCAGCCGCATCCTTTCGTCCATTCATCCATCCATCGACCACCAACCATTGGAGATCATGCCTATCTCCTCTGACCTCGACCACTTCCAAGACGTTGTTGCCTTGGTTGTTTTTGCATGTATGCTACCTCATGACTGGTTAGCAAAATTGTGCGCAGACCTTTTTGGACCCTCACAAGTATAGGATCGCACATCGGTTGATCCACACTACTTGTGACTTTTTCGCGTTTCTAGGAGCACTTCCTGAGCTCGGGATACCTGGAACGCGACGACCCATTTGGAGCTTCAGCTTAGATTGAGTGACCCGATCAGCAGATGACTAAATGCTGGGGCCCGGTTACTTCAATTTTGGCACTCCTCGACCCTTGACCTGCGACACTTTGGCCTGACCATCTCGTGCAGTGGTATGCGCGCAATCACGACCTTTGCAGCGTTCACCCTCACCCCTTTTTCATCCGCTCTTTATCAAATCAGCACCCGATTCCCAGTTCCCTTCCCTCGACTCCTACTTTGAGGGGGAATACCTCATCCTTACTCGGGGCATTTCGCTTCCTATTTTGTCTTGCAGTTCATTCGAACAACCAACAAGACGAAATCAACCTTATCCCTCACCTGGGGCACTCACTCCTATTTTTGTCTTGCAGTTCGTCCAGAACAACCAACAAGACAAAAAGGGGCAAATGTAGACACCGAAATCGTGTCAACTCCCCTGGTCCTTCCCCGTCTTATTCTTCTTCACCTATTGAACCCTTGTCGATCACTTGTTTCACCAACCTTGACCCTGGCAGCATGTAAAGATGAGCACAGAGCTAAAACTAGACTCTATACCCATTATGCATCTATCGACGTCGGTCTTTACCCGACTGATGTCGCCGATGTCGATCACCTATCGGCCGATGTCGGCAATCCTGCCGACGCCGGTCACCTTCCCCTGGTCCGTTATCAGTTACCATTCGGTTTCCCGAAACGGTTGACGAACCATTTCTAGAACCGTCCCCGTCCCCCGCCTTCATCAACCTCTGCCAGCCATTTGAGCCAGGATCCCCAAACGCTATCCAGAAATGCTGAGCAACCAACCTGCAAATTCCTCCATCAACCTGCGAACTCTGAGCAATCATCAACACTACGACATCAACTAATCTGCACACCATGGCTTTCATCGCGTCTTCTACCAGGTAAGTATTATTCTGTTTATTTCATTTCTTTCTCAGTTATTATTTATCATTTCTGTTATCCCTGCCTCTGTCCCGACTCCCCCAGACTCTCTCAGACCCTGTCCCGACTCCCCCAGACTCTCTCAGACCCTGTCCCGACTCTCCCAGACCCTATCCCGACTCTGTCCAAAACCCTACCCTGACCTTATCAGACCCTGTCCCGACTCTGTTCAGCCCTGTCCCGACTCTATTCAGCCCTGTCCCGAACCTGTCCAGACTTTCCCAGAACCTGCCCCTATCGACGCCGATCACTACCCCGATCGACGACGGCACCTTAACCGACGTCGGCACCTTCCTAACCGACACCGGCACCACAGAGACCGACGCCGGCGACTGTGTAGAACAGTGCTGCATATCAGGTACGTTCTTTATTTTTCTGTCATTATCATCTACTTTCGTCCAATTTTCTACTCTTTTTTATCAGTGGGTTGATATCCTTCTAGGGAGTCTTCGTACTTCTGGGATCGGGCGTTCGCCTGATAGCCCACCATATCTTTGACTAACGTTTTTCCGTGTTTTAGCCTTTTCCTCGCAGGTGTCATTCCTCCACAGCAAAAGAGGAGAATCTTTCAACGTCTGATTTCGGTGCGCACGACTTTATCAGGTACTTCTAGCCTTGACCATCTTTCAGTTTCTTATTTCTTCTTTGACTGTAGAAAGCAATTTTGCATTAGAAACAGTGACAAAGTGCATAAAATGGGCAAGTAGTAAACTCTGCATGTGTGAGGGTACTTAAAAGCATTATCGTACCTCAGGTGACCTCATAGCATCCTCATTCATTAATTGATAGATAAAAAGAGACATGATGAATATCAAATAAGAAGATATATACATGATAAAAGTCATATAAACAAATTAGATAATAGACAAATAACACACACAAGTATCTACATATAATGTCATAATGTCTTGTCTAATGATGGGATGAGTGACTAGGTAATGGGTTGGATTAGAATGTTCATGATTATATTGTTGACTTAGGATAGAATTGGATTTGGAATAGAATAATGATGATGATTAGGATTAGGATAGAGGTAAGGATATGGATGAGGATATGGATTAGGATTAGGATAAGGAATGGAATGAGGATTTGGATATGGGGCCCTGGATAAGGATTGGGATTGATATAGACTAGATTCACCCCTAGTTATGGGATAAGGTCTTTGAATATGGATTTGGTCTAGTAATAAAATCTAAACATGGTTAAAGAAAGTGATTTTGAAAATTGATGTTCAATATGACCAAGTATTACTAATAGAAAAAGCCTTGAAAGAGTCTAATATAGAAAGAAAAGTAGGAAATGATGAGATCAAATACCTTCCACACTACAAAAATAATGATTGGCTGGGTGTTAGGTATGGATAGGAAATGATAGAGAAGTGATGGGTGCTAGAATAAATTCTTTGACAAGGTTGTGTATGTTGATAATAGCTTGTCAAAAGGGATGGTGATGAAGATATGGAGGGATGGGTGACCACTCAAATTTAGTTCCAAGACTAAATGTTGTATCAAAGATGATGAATGGATATATGATGTTGTAAAAGATGAATAGCATGGATATAAATGTGACTAGGGGATTAGGCATAAGACGAGACACCATGGACTATTTTTGTATTTTTCAAATTTTATGATTTTTAGGGTTATTGACATATTGTAATTTTTAGGAATTTTAGGAATATGTATATACACTATACAAATGGGGTGACTAGAAAATGGAATACCAAACCTAGAAACTATGATAAATATGGATGGAATGATGAATGACATGATAAAAAGATGAGGGTAATGTGAAAAAAGGGATAAGGACTAAGGAAAAAGGGACTAAATATTGCTAAGGACCACATCATGAAAGAACCAGATGTTTTAGTAACTTGAGTGTCCATTAGAGGATATGCCAAAATGATTCTAAAATATTTCTCAAGACATTATCCATTCCTTAAAAAGGTCAATACTAATAAGGAATGATAAACACAATTGGATGCATGATGTGATTATAGGTGATGGGCAAGAACAATAGATAGAGGAGATGGACAAAAAGGATAGATTGTGCTGCCAAGTGTTGAGGTAAAATGTACACAATTGATTATTCTATCATGATGCCATAAATCAGTTTTCATCATGGTACTTTCCCAAGGGCCAAAAGACTAATTTTCACCATTGGACAAATGATTTTTATTTTATTTTTTACTTTTTTCCATTTTTTACTTTTTTTGGCCTTTTTTTGATTTTTTGATTTTTTTTGGCATCCCAATTTATTGGATATGCATATGAGATGCAAGATGCAAACATTTTGGTGATCTTCAACCAACACCTATTTTAGAGATGTGTGATGTTAGGACCATGTTATCACTAGTGAATGTAACATCCTTGTGACCTTCACTGACACTTGATGGAGACAAGGTATCATCATTGTCCCTAGGGGAGATAATGTTTCTCAAGAAGGTTATAGGAGGTATGCATTGGATTAGATCTTGATGAGGATGTATAACACTTGAATATATGATAGGACTTGAGTGGTGTATGGATTCATGACAGGATAGTGTGATGTGTAAAGGAGGATTAGGACTAGCAGTCACATACATCATTGGAGATATTAGATATTTGACATTTGATTAGTGCCATGTGATAAAAGACTATAAAAGATCCAAGATGCTTTGACTTTGCAATTCATCTTTGATTTAATTATTTGATAGATGATCTATTGTACTGATAATGTTTTGGATATTATTTTGAAATTTTAACTAGATTTGACATTGATTACCCCTAGTGCTTGATTTTGGGCTTCACCAGAGGATATTGATTTGATACATAATGATTATTTTGAATTTAATAGTCCCCTAGTGCTTGAGTTGGGCTTTACTAGGGGAAGACACTTTTGGATTAGGCCAATGATTTGAATTGTGTTAATTTTGATTTATGGGATCAAATGTGATTCAATCATGATTAACCTTTTGAATATGGTCTTGGACCTTCATATTTATGGCATAAATTATATTACTCAAGGAAGGGTCCAATGATGTATGTTCTTATTTGTCCCTATGAAGGGAGGTGATTAAATGATCATTGATAAGAAGAAAGGGGTCTATTATGGATGAAGGTGGGGTATATGATGTGATGAGGTTAATGAGTGGTGATGCAACAACATGATCTTGATAGGGGTTCCTAAGAGACCTAGTTTTGACATTAGATAAAACCTCAAGATCAATATTGGATTACTTAGACTAACTATATATACACATCCAAAGTAGGATTAGATTCATTTTGACTATCTTTGATAGATAAATATTGTAAGAACTCTATTATGACTTCATCATCTTGATCAAGATCCATATATATGCGTGGTGATGGATTGGAGGTATCTAGATTAGAAGTATCATAAAAAAGATAGGAATTATTAATATCTACTATAATATTGATGAGAAATGATGTTTTAGATGAGGGATTTGATTTAGATACTAGTGTTGAATATGATCTTGATTCAGATAAGACTTGTGTTGACTCTAATGCTAACTCTGATGTACAAGATGCAATGATGCTAGCAGAATATTCATTGTCCACAATTAACCTCTCAACATGGGGTCTATGATATGATGGGTGAGGGTGAGATGATGGAGGAATAATGGATTTGACAAAGATAGGTCCATGAAAAGTCTCATGGGATATGGGAGAATTTGGAGCATAGGAAATAGGCTCATCTTTGATGGAGGTTTTGTCAAAGATGGGGGGATCATGAAAGATGGGTGTGGTGTCTTGACCTTAGATTGGAAAGGAAAGGGCTTGATCATGATTGAAAATGGAATATTGACATTCCTTTTCTTTTTCACCTAGGTATATAGATGCATTTGGTTCATCCTCAATTTTTATGTCACCACAGTTGATGAGGTCTTAAACATAATATTGTAAATTACAACATCGATTAATGGTATGCCCCTAGGTTTAATGATATAGATAGTAGTGATTAAATTTATACCCATATGGATTAGGCTTAGTGGGATCAAGATGTCGTATGGGTGGATTAACCATCATGTTAGAAATGACTAGTTATTATAAAAGGGCTTCTAAGGACATATGAAGTGGAGAATAAAGACCCACTTCACTTTATGACTTAAATGTGGAAGCATTAGTCTTTAGATCATATGGTTGGTGATGTGATTAAGTAGATGGACTGGTAGTAGATGAGGTGGCTAAGATTGGATTCCCTTTGCTAGTGGATGGAGGATTGGAATGGGAATCACATGAATGGGTTTGGGGTTGAGGTGAACTGAGTTAAATGGGATCAATGCCTTCAGGGAGTGGGACATCCATCTTAAGGAACCACAAGAGGATCTCATCATTATTGGAAAATATGTATTAGTTTATAAGAATGGGGTCTAAATTCATGGTGATGGATGATGAAGGGGGGATGATGTAGAGGTAGAATAAATATTAGAGATGGTTTATTGAACAAAGTATGTCTAAATGATTGAGCTAGTATGCTAGGTGATGATGAAGATGAATGGATTAAAGACTAGGATCAAAATTTAGATTGATAGTATAATATTAGCTAATGACCTATCAATAATGGCTATTTGTCAAGCTAGTAAAAGCATTAGGGGTTTGATGGGTGCTTGGATTCAAACTAGTAAGGAAATGATTAGATGGGTACTATTTATGAATAGGAAAGATGACTAGATTACATATGACTAGATTGATGGTGATGGGTTTGCTAGATTGAAACTGACAAAGTGATAAGATACTAGTAGGATATTGATTAGGTATGAGACTAACTAAATGATGAGAGATAGTGGATTAAGATGATAGGATGATATAAAGGGATAAAAAAGACTAGCTTAAAATCTTGAGACTAATTTTCTCAAGATGGGATGGGATAGGATTATGTGATGACGATGTTAGGATAAAGAGGATTAAAATAATGAATAAATATATGTTGGTGATGATGAAATGATAAAGGGTAAGATTAATGAGATGGGGATGGTTTAGACATGGACATGACCAAAAGAAACAACTAGGACAAGATGAGGTTAGATTAGATGGGGGATGAGGTGACTAGGTGAAAGCAAGGTCAATACAAATGATTGATTATGACTAAAGTGGACTAAGGATGATATGTTATTGGGATATGTGAGTGATTGGGTATGACTAATTACTAGTGAGACTAGGATGGGATATGACTAGAAGGATGTACAAGAGAAAAAAAATATGTACAAGAGGGTAAGACAAGGATATACAAAATGATAATATATGTACAAGAGGGTGATAAGATATGGATGTAATGTTGGGATATGAACAACAACCGGAAGTACACAATTGATTACCAAACCAAGCAACTTAATATACGGAAATTAACCAAAATCACAAGTAACTAGAATTTAGAATAACACATGATATGAGAGACAATACACAACTTGTATTAAAACTCTTTCAGAAGGAAATACAACAAAGAAGACTGCCACAGTATCTTCTTCCTTACACACCTCTAGGGCTCCCACACCTCTAGGACATAAACAGTAAATCTTCCCTCAAAGCTCTCTCTCTTAGGTCCCAACACCCAACTCAAACACAGAGTTGGTGTTCACCTTACACCTATGCTCCACGCACTCTACAAGTGCTCCACGCACTCCACAAGTACTCAAAGTACTTCAAGTAGATCTCCCATGAACCTGTAACAACCTGCAATTCAACAGACCATACTTATGGAAGGAACTGCCTTGCCTTCCTCTTAGCTCTCCATGTACTCCACGTACATACCAATGAGTACACACCATACTCCAAGTAGATCCTACCTGATCCTGCTCCCTATTGTGTTTCTATCCTATCTGATCTCCAACCTACAGATCAATATGGTTATACACTCCTATCAACCTTGACCTTGCACACACACACACACCTACAGATCAATGATCTTACTTACCATGTAGATCTCCTATCGTAGCCATGCTCACCTGATGACCAAGATCATACATACCTGAAGAATCCAGCTGACTCTCCAATCAAGCACCCACACTTGGTACTATGGCACTAGGAGGAATGCACCATTGCTCTACCTCTCTCTAAAGGAGCTATTTGCTCTCTTACTCCCTAGCACAAATATACAATACAACCATGAGTCTATTATATAGATCTCATCTAAACAATAATTAGACATCTAATTACAATAAATAGATCTGTAGCTCTCACTCTAAAATTAGCTCTCATCATGCAAACACTTGGTTCGTTAGCTAACTACCTGTAACATCCATAGTCTGAACCACACAGGTGACTGACATCGGTCCCTATCTACCTAGAGGTGATCGACGTCGAGCCGATCCCTGACCAACGTCGGTTGCTTCACTTCACAATCCTACCGATGTCGGCTGATCAGACCGACGCTAGTTGCTCTACAACTCAGCAACCCTCAACAACCTCCTCTCTTGTTTGCATCAGTGAAGCTTTTAACTCCACAACCTAACAATCTCCCACTTGGAGATAAATAGCTACACTGTACCTATACCTATACACCGTCTAATCTATTTCTTGGTTTGTATCCCTCTTCAAGCTCCCACTTGAAGACTGACCACCACACATCCCATGGTGCACCTCCTGTCATCCAAGTACCTTGCCACATCCGAACCTACAAACACATGTAGTGAAGTCCTTGACCCTGCATGTATACCTCCTATGCTGGTCCCTCTCAAATCCCTGAGAACCCACTTCCCTAAATTGGCTCCTAACTCTCTTGATAGCTCCCACTGCATGGGAAAACTCAAGTCTATACCAGACCTCATGTGATTTCAAACACTGTACCTATCCAGCCCTTAGTGTGCTCCAGCTTTGCATCTTGCATAATGAACATCACCAACACATGATTCACATCAGCTCGCACTAGAGACAAAATCAACCTGCGATTTCCATGCCTCCCATGCCAAAGAATTTCACTGCTCCAAACTCCTCATGACATGCCACTGAACTAATCTTACCCTTAGCTTAGCAAAATCCTGTATGTACAAACCTGCTAGCTAGCATACCATCCACATATAACAACAAAATGATGTTGAAATCACCATCCCCCTGGTAAGTCAAACCACAGTAGTTACCCTGACATTGACTGAAGCCATGCTTCATCCTCCACCTATCAAACCCTGTACCACTATCCTGTAGCTTCCTCAAGACCATATGCCTGGTCTTCCGTCTCACGTGTCTGTTCACTCTATTCTTCAACTAAGGAATCCATTCATCTTTGTGCTTTCACACCGAGTTGGCAACCCTACCAAAACTCCCATTTGGTTTTGCATCATATCCTTGCCATGCTCCCACCTGTTTCCTGGATCCTCCCTGCTCTACAATCAGTAATGAGTATAAAGAAGAGGAACAATGAATTTGAGGGCCTACTTACATCTTCAATCCTTCGTATGGGTGTTTGAGACTCCTTGATAGCATGCTGTCCACCCAAAATCCGTTACAGTGATCGACCTCAGTCACTCCACAGTCTGCATCTGATCAACATCGATTTCCATGTGTCTGTCCCTGACTACCGGCCCTATCGACGTCGGTCCTCCTGACCGACCTCAGTCTTACCCTGACCAACACCGCTGGCTTCGGTCTGGACATGACCGACATCGGCACCTATCTGTTCGATGCCGGTTCCTCCTGACTGATGTTGGTATCTGTGTTCACCTGTGAGTGATGACTTTTTTACCTACAAACTCCTTTGAATCAAAACCCATGTCCAAACTGCTTTGCTCAAAAGTATCCAACACCATCCACTGGTTTCTATCTGCCATCTCTTCCAAGAACACCAAGGCTTTCTAGTTCTTAAGCCTATCAAATATGTCCGTCTTTCGCTTAAGAACATGCATCTCCTTCCTGCTCATGTGACCAAGCCTACGAAGCCATGTCTCTGCAACAAAAGAAGAATCAATAATATAAACTAGTAATTAAAGAGTACCTATTTTCTTACCACCAGCTACTTCAAGTGTAACTGATGTGAGAGTTATTGTGCATCTCTCATCACCCAATCTTTCTAAAGAAATTAGCCATATCTCCAAACTTGGGACCTGCATGACCTTCATCAACACCTGTGTGTTGGCCGCCTACAATTTCAGCTTCACTTCCCCTTTGCCAATTCTTTGGCAAGACTCACCAGCTCCTCTACCTGGGGCTGCATGGAAAGAGGCAACCAAATATTTTATCCAAGATTCAACTTTATCCAAGAAACCTCCCAGAGCATCCTGTGCCACATCACCTGCAACATCTGCTTCTTCAGTTCCTTCTTGCTGATCTTCCACAAACCAACAATTTTGTTTTACCTACTCTTTCTTTCCATGGGACCGTAAGTGACCATCTATGCTTTTCAACTCCTCCATTCTTAGCTTACTTTCATCTACCATTGCTCTACTCCCACTCAATTAGAAACCCCTGAGAGTGACCTGTAACCAAACACAAAACCTGCTCCCTACAACCTTAGCTCTGATACCACTTGTTGGGATATGAACAACAACCGGAAGCACACAATTGATTACCAAGCCAAGCAACTTAATATGCAAAAATTATCCAAAATCACAAGTAACTAGAATTTAGAATAACATAAGATATGAGAGACAATACACAACTTGTATTAATACTCTTTTAGAAGGAAATATAACAAAGAAGATTGCCACATATCTTCTTCCTTACACACCTCTAGGGCTCCCACACCTCTAGGACATAAACAATAAATCTTCCCTCAAAGCTCTCTCTTTTAGGTCCCAACACCCAACTCAAACACAGAGTTGGTGTTCACCTTACACCTGTGCTCCACGCACTCCACAAGTGCTTCATGCACTCCACAAGTACTCAAAGTACTTCAAGTAGATATCCCATGAACCTACAACAACCTGCAATTCAATAGACCATACTTATGGAAGGAACTCCCTTGCCTTCCTCTTAGCTCTCCATGTACTCCACGTACATACCAATGAGTACACACCGTACTCCAAGTAGATCCTTCCTGATCTTGCTCCCTATTGTGTTGCTGTCCTATCTGATCTCCAACCTACAGATCAATATGGTTCTACACACCTGTGAACCTTGACCTTACACACACACACACTTGCAGATCAATGATCTTACTTACCATGTAGATCTCCTATTATAGCCATGCTCACCTGATGACCAAGATCATACATACCTGAATAATCCAGCTGACTCTCCAATCCAGCACCCACACTTGGTACTGTGGCACTAGGAGGAATGCACCGTTGCTCTACCTCTCTCTGAAGGAGTTATTTGCTCTCTTACTCCCTAGCACAACTTTACAATACAACCATGAGTCTATTATATAGATCTCATCCAAAAAATAATTAGACATCCAATTACATTAATTAGATCTGCAGCTCTCAGTCTAAAAATAGCTCTCATCATGCAAACACTTGGTTCATTAACCAACTACCCATAACATCCACAGTCCAAACCACACAGGTGACCAACGTCGGTCCCTGTCTGCCTGGAGGTGACCAACGTCGACTGATCCCTGACCGACGTCAGTTGCTTCTCTTCACAATACTACCAACGTCGGTTGATCAGACCGATGTTAGTTGCTTTGCAACTCAGTAACCCTCAACAACCTCCTCTCCTGTTTGCATCAGTGAAGCTTTTAGCTCTACAACCTAACATGTAAAAAATGATAGAATGATAAGGCAAAGATATATAAGATAATGTGCAAAAGACCTAGATAAAGTGTGTATACATTTGGGTGAAAGGATGACTTGGCTAACAAATAACACTAGTTTAGCACAATACTCACCAAATTAGGCAAGCCACAAACATATGACTAGTAAAATCAAGGGTGTGTAACCCAATGACTACACCATCTAATAGCTTCATGAGTGAGGCTATAGGCCAATGACCTATTACAAAATCTCTTAAACCCTCTCAGCCATATCTACACATGATGATCACTGGGGATACTAACTCTGGTATCAGATCGCTAGTTATAATTGAAAGGTCTTATGCTAAGTTTGTATAAGGTTTCTAGGTGAATCCTAAATATACATGAAGGTACGATGGGCCCAAGTCCATATAAGATGCTATCTAACTACCTTGTGTATTGGAACTTAACCACCCCTCACTCCATAGAACCCTTTATGGGGAATTCCTCTTAAGTGCCTAATGATAGCTCTCCTAATTTTGAGACTCTATTGAAACATGGAGTTTGGACTTGTGTGTGGTGATGAAATCCATGTCATCAAACCCTATAAAGGAAAAATGACGAGGGTTTATTGGTTTTTTTATCCTCAAAGAATCACCATAAGGATGCAAAGAGGAGACCATACACCACCATAGCCCTTAGAATACAAACATGCAGATAAAAAGGAGATCATTTAACCAATTAAGATTAAGTGTGAAATATTTACAAGATGTAAGTATATACAAGACAAAATGATCAACATACAATATGATGAAAATAATATAAGACAAAATGATTCAAAAATGATTTCTAAAGTGCCAAAATGAGTATTTGATAGGTGGCTTGCAAGCACATGCTTAGTAATTTCAATTTTGGTACTCAGGAAGAGGTATCTTGCAAGACAAGGATTAGTAGTTTGATTAATAATCTTTAGGGGAAAATTATAAGACAAAATTTTAGACCAAAATATGACCAAGAAAATAAGATGTTAAACAAAAAAGCCTCTAGGTTCACCCCTAAAAGAAACAAGATGTTAGTCCAATAGGCCTTAAGAAAAACACCCTTAAAAAATTTTAATTTGGCTTTATAATTCCTTTGGGGTGAGTGGCAGCCCCCAAGGGGGTCAAGGGGTAGTGCCCCTTACAAGATCAAGGGGCATAGGCCCTTGTAGGGTCTAAGGGAAACATCCTAGGCATGATCCCTATCATGGTACAAGGCAAGGTCGAGGGGTAGATCCCTCAATGCTAAAGGCAATTTGGGTCTTGTAGGAGGCTAGGGATGAATGAAAAATCACTAAAAATGACTCAAAAAAATGCACTTGAAAGGATAATTTTGAAGGCAAAAATAAGGGTAAAATTACAATTTCAGACTACAATATCATAAATACTAGTGCAATATCATAATTTGTGATTTATGATTTGCAATAGATAGTTATCCATGATGGTAAGACTGTAAAACCATGACTATTAGTTTAATATCATGACTCACAGGGCAAAGTCTCAACTAACCAAAATTCAAGTCGCATCATGGTCACTAAAATCATACCCACTAACATCATTTACTAACATTCAACCATGAAATCATTTTTTCTTTAAAATACCATTAATCCTTACATCCCATCCAATCACAATAATCTTTCAAAGAGGGGAAAAATGTATGCACCTAAATTCACTCTCTCCATTCAATGTCACTAATATACCTATTTGTTGACACTAATTCTATTTGTTTTATTTATTCTAATTAATCCCATCCTAATATCCCCCTTTCCTAGTCATTTATTTATCATCCCCTTCCATTATTCTTCATTTACTAGCCTTATTCTATCCCACTTCATCATTAATTCTTTTAATCATCTCTTAATCCTATCCTAATCCTACTTATCTATTATTTGGGAAGTTTAAATTCCCATAACACACATAACCACCTACTAAACCTATCCATAGGCTCTCTTACACACCTAGTCCCTAATCACCTATCTAATCCCATACCTAATCATCATTAACCCTATGAGGATTATATAATCCTCTAGTTATAGAATCCTCTCTATTGTCACCCTCCTCTCTAGAAGCCTCTAAATCTAGAGGCTTCCAAGGAATTTTATATTTATTGAATAATCCTCAACCCTAGATCCCCATAATTTAACTTTTAATTCCAATCATTGGTTTCTCCATCCTTATATTTAAACAATCTAAACCTCCACTAAAACTAATTCATGAATCCATAAAATGTCCATGCCAATCTAATCCTTGAATCCATAATCAATTATCCATGATCAAGTAATCATAATGTCAAAATTTAGAGTCTAAGTTAATATTTATCCCATCCTCTTATCTTTTTATCCATTTAGTCTTGGTTTAGAGAAATTAGCTTTAGGATTAGTATGTGGGTTTTAATGGTTTATTCATCTATTTACATTTTTGATTCTAATAGCTCTAGATCTTACTTAGGTAGTTGGACATTTTGGGTTTTTAATTTAATTCTACAATCAAATCCTTTATGTTTAATTTTCCATCTAAAAGATCCATAATGGAGTCTAGTTCTTGTGAGAAGGGGATTATTATACATGAATATATCACCTTTGATGCCTCTATGGTGTCCTAATGACCTCTAATAGCCATCACCATGAAAGACTTAGTCTATATCTTCATTGAAGATCAACTACACAGTCATAATCATTTAAAGGCAACATCTTGGGAGAGTTAAAGGTCCATCTGGACACTCCACTTGAGCCAAGGAGGAAATAAGATCAAAATAACTCCAATAAACCATCATCTTCAACCCACTATCCATTCTTAGATATATTCATTGGAGGCTCTTCCTCATCAAGGAAACATGGTCTATATTCTGTAACTTGCATGTTTCTTGATCTCATAGGCTCACATGTGTGAATCATGGATGGATAATACAATGGAAGGATTTTGATGAATTACAGAGAGCACACATAACCACTCTTTTCCTTAAATAGGGTAGAAACATACTAAAACCATTCCATTCTTGACCCTATGTAGATGCAGAAGACTAGTTTGACTATCTCAGTTTCTTAACCATTATTCATAAAAACATGGTTGATATTTATACAAACCAATGCCAAGGATCAAAAGTCCATTATACCCCCTTAATTTGGCCAATATCTTAGGTCTCCATATTATTTCTCTTGTCTATATTAAACATGAACCTGAGGTGTTATCCATGGCTGCCAAAGAGGATGATGGGAAGGAGGGGTCAATTTTTGATATTTCTTGGATTAAAACTCCTAGATTATCTCACCTAATGTTTTTAATGAATCCCCTATGAATATTCCTGACTCTTTCTGACCATACCCATACTATATAGATCTATACTTGCTTGAAAACTCGTATAAAACACTAGTTTCTTGCATTTTCTTAGGTTTTTAGACCTTGAAATGTTATTGGTGGGTAGGAGGAGGGAAAATATGGGTCAAAATGTATTTCAAAACATGAAGTATAGATGGGGAAGTTGAAGAGCCATTGATTCCCATGTGTGGACCCATTTAGTCACAAATAAAAGCATTTGAATTGTGAAGAGACACTCTTAAGATATGAAACCATTTGATCATGGCATTATGGTAGTTATGGGGACCTTTGAGGGCATAATTTATGGTAATAGTGACGTTTTGGGGTCAAATTAGCATCATTCTATGCTCAAACACCCCTTTTGAAAGTAATAGATATGGTCTCAAGTGAAGGTTTAAAAAGGGGTGACCTTAATATCAATCAAAAGACCTTAAAACATGCCAAGGACCTAAACAATGTTACCACATGTTATTTATAACATTTTTAAACCTCTGATTTTACCCTATATTATAAGCTTTCAACATACTAGATGGATTCATGATAGGTCATGAGCTACAACATTGGTTCATCTTCAATGTGTGTAAGTTTGGACCATTAGGACCACCCCAAGGCCTGATATGGATCCATATACATAATTAATCATAAGGAAAGCACTTGACACAAAGCTTAAATAGTGTGTAAAATATAGCTACCTTAACATACCTTGACATATCACCTTACTTGACTTGTTGCCTTGACATGATGACCTATGATCCTCCTTTAGAACTACCTTGACACTTCAAGAAGAATGAGAGGGTGATCACAAGTGAGCTCAGGTACTCATGCATAGCTTGACTCCTTTCTAGGCCGAAGGTCAATATTAAGTCAACAATAGTGTACACATGTATTCTCAAAATACCTAAAAATTTAAGTATTCTAAAAAACCCTAAAAATTATAAAATCCATGAAATCCCAAAATATTTGAGTCATCTTGTCATATGTCATCTTGTCCTATGTCCTAAATATCTTAGTCATCCAATCTTATGTCTTAGTGGTCTTATCAGCTTGTCATCTCATATTGTCTTATGTACTAGTGGTCTTATCATTTTATCATCTTGTCTTGTTGTATGTCCTAATATTGTCATCCAAGTCCTTATACATAACCTTATAATAATCCAAGTCACTAGTCTACTCCAAATCCATACCCTTATCCAAGTCTATAACATTAATACAAATTCAAATCATCATGTCTAACTTAGTCTAACTCATCACTTGATCAATCATCCTACTAAATCTCATCAAGACAATAAATAAGACACTAATCACAACACATATTTATGTAGATACTTTTGTATATTACTTGTATGCTTTGTGTTATTTCACATGTTTGCATGTCTTTTATCATGTATTTATCTACATATGTTTATTTGATTGTCTATGTTTATCTTATTTTATTAGTCTTTTAATTATTCTTACATCATGGCTTTTTCATCAAGGGTGTAATGAACAAGGATGCTATGAAGGAGCCAAAAAAACTATAATAACTCTTTTGGGTGCCTTATGCAGAGTTCATCATTTTCCACTTTTATAATCATGTAATTTGGCATAACATCCTCTTGGTCATAGTTATATCATGGGGCATACTTCCAAGTGTTATATTTACATTAGATTAATTAGAATATGATGAGACTTGTTACAACAATGATGGATTGATAATGGTCTGCACTCATCATTTCTCCTATCCTCTCTCACATGTTTAAATGTATAGTAATCTAAATCCCATCATCAGGTCGATCATCCCAGTCCACTCATCTATCATCCAATCATTCCTCTAAGTCATTTATCATACCATCTATATCCTCTAGTTACTCATATATCATGTCTCTATTCATCAACATCTTACATTTCATCTCCCGTCATTTTTCCTAGTCCTCTATCTTCATGTCTAACATTTGAGTTGCATCTTCCATCTAAAAACCAACATCTCTAATAGTCATTGTCATCCTCATCCTCTAGTCTATCTTGTCATCTATCATCTAGTCTTAACTATATTGTCTTGGAGTCTTTTCAAACTATGTAGACAACACTTAGTCACATAATGTGTCTAAGGTTAGCTTAACAACTCTCTCCACTTTCCCCATCATTCATCATCACATATATCTTCTTATTCTTCATCCTCATATCTTGCATTAGTAAAATATTTGAGCTAAAATATCATCAATCAATTATTTAATTAATCAATACCTATCCACTCTACAATAATTTCCCCAATATTCCCATTCAATCAACCATATCTATCGATTAGGTTGACAAATCATAACATCCATATTTTCTTCCATAAGTCATCCATTATCAATGAGTATTTAATCCATCATTTAAATTTTATAGTTTTCTCCTTTGATTGGGGAATGACCAAGATTGTAAATTTATTATCATCTCTTGCTTCCTTAAATGTGTGCTTACTATGGGAATCACTGCCATTAATCCCATTATGGCTCATTTATTTGATGTATTGCAGTCTAATTCTTACCCTTTGTCTTTTCTTCACTTGATCATATCATTTATTCTCTCTCATATCTTTCATAATATCTCTCACCTTTAGCTTTGATATACACTTGTCATTAATATTATCACTTCATTATCTTATTTTGTCTTGATGCTCTCCTCGCGATATGTTGAAAGCTCATGGCCTTTATCATCTTGGTTTTTGGCTCTCCCTGACATGTGTCCTTACATAAGATACATTGAAATATTTTGGAATTTTATCTTATCATCATCATATTATATTTGATTCCCCCTTGGGATGTGTCGATAACCATAATACAATCATTTTTGGTACCTATACATGAGTCTTTTTCAGAGGCATCATCACTTTGTATCTCACTACTTATGTCAATTTCATTTTATTCATCATCATTCTCACATATAACATCCCAACCCCTTTTTATATTGGTGCCTCTTACCCCTCATTTATTCTTTTTTAATGACCATCCATCTCATTTTTCTTTACATGTACCCTTGAAGGGAATCATGTTCACTAACATTCATCCATGAGTGTCTTTCTTCTTTGAAAGATCATGACTCCTTTCACTTCATCTAATCACAATGCCCTTTCAAATAAGGGAAAATGTATGCACGTAAATTTATGTGCCTTCATTGGCTTGATAATTTTGATATTAACATCTCTAATTTCATCTAGTCATCACTAATCCCATTTTTTTTTTAATTCATCCTTACTAATACTCCAATATTTTTTCTAACACCCCTTTCCATTATTCTTCATAGAATAACCTTATTCCTACCCAACAAACCAATTAATCCATGAAAGTCCCCATTATATACTAATTAATCCCACTTGTCTAATATTTGGGAATTTAAAATTTCCTCTCACCTACCCTAGCCTATGAGTAGCCTTTCTTACCAACCTATTCCTACTAATCACATCTTAACTACCTATCTAATCCCATACTAACCTTGTTTAGCCCTTAATGGATTCTAGAATTCTCTAATTCTAGAAACCTTTTCTATTATCCCCTTTCTCTCTAGAAACATCTAAATCTAGATTTTTCTTGGGAATTTTTAATTTTCTTTTATTCCCTCATCTTCTTCTATTTAAATCCAGCCACTCCTCCATGAGAATCCAACTATGAAATGAATCTTAATACTAAATTATCCATGATATGATTTAATCTAGTAGTCCTTAAATATATGAATCCATACTAATCCAAGTATTGAATCCAGTCAAATCATATGCAACTAAAATATGAGTCTATCCATAGTAATCCAACATCAATAGTCATTAGTCTTTAGTCTTTTAATCTTAAATCTTATTTGGAGCATTTAGCTTTAAATTTATAATGTTGGTTTTAATGTCTATTTGCATGCATTGTGATCTATTGGATCTAAATTTATGAAGGAGATAGTAAATTTGAGTATTTTTGATATAATTACAGATCATAGATCAAATTATTTAAATTTATCATCTTACAATAAATTCTTAGTGTGTTTTAATTAGTGGAAAAATTAGTTTCTCCATAACCAAGCTTTAATAAAAATAAAAAGGTACCTATGTTAACATTTGCCTCATCATTGACCATTATTCTCTTCATGTAATTTCTATATATCCATAATTTTCAATAAAATATGAATCCCCTTTCTGGCCATATCAATGTCTAGGGAAGACTCCTAAGGTAAAAAAAAGTAACCAATGTCTCTTGAGTTATGATTGGGTGAAAACATGTTTAAGTTCATGTAATTAATTTGGGTTTGCAGTGGAGGTGTGATGATGGGTAAGTTTCCCAATCCCAAGGTTTAAATAAATTTTATATGGTGCATATGATAGGTTTTAAACAAGTCCATAAAAAATATGGGAAAACATTTTTGTGAGATTTGAAACTAAATCATAATTTCCCACATGTCCTAGGATTGATTTGGGTATTGGTTTATATAATATGCATGGAAAGGGGAGTCATTAGGTGGTACTCCCTTGTGTAGTCAATGACATTTGCATCCTATTATGTTTTTAGTTATATAATTCCTATAACACTAGTTTTCCCTTGGAGACCTAACTAGTGAGCCACATCAGGGTTACTAGGTGCAAAAGTGGAGGCTTTGACATCACTGGTGCATGCTAGCAAGGGCTAACAAGTGAGACTATATAGTGGTTGGTTCTATGCATAAGATAGATGGTGGTTAAGAAATGGGTTCTGGGATATGTTCAAGTTGACATTATGATGTGCCACAAGACTTGTTGTTGGGTTTTACAGGTTTTCATTAACATTCCCTTGGAACATGACTACAAAGCTTTACCACTAGTCTTCAGGGAGTTTCTTAATGAAATTTTTGTATTCCCTATAGACATGATTATTATGACCAAAAAATACATGGAAAATATAGTAGACATTGGGATCATAAGCTTGAGGCCTTTGGTTTTGGCCTTGATGACCAAACCTTTGCTTGTTATTACTTTGGTAAAAGTGTTGGTTTTGGTCTTGTTTTGGAAATGACCCTAGAACTAATTTTTAAATTATGTTTTATGAGGGGGCAGATGGCTAAATTCCACTACACGAACCATAGATAGAAGGTTTTGGTTCCTTGCATTATTATTATTGTTGTTGTTAATGCTATTTTTGTTCATGATTTGACCTTGATTGTTATTCACATTGGTTTTCCTATTTGATTAATCTATTACACCATTTGTAGTGGGATTATGGTTTTTGTTCAAAATTTTGGAGCCTTAATTGTTGGGGTTATTTGGGTTTACATTTTGATAACCCTCATTATTTGGTTGGGAGAAATTAGTTACCGATTATATCCATAAGCTCTATAACCACTATCAATGGTTTCTTGGTGTATTCTCAAAGTACTTATGATTGCTTATTCATAGGAATTGTAATGAAAATTTTGAAAATCCTCCCTCATATCTTTATTAAGAGAGTGTGAAAATAAATTTCATAACTCATTGCATATGTGGGGTGATAGCTAAAGAGTATAAAACTTTCCTCCATCTAGTGATGAAATGGGAAATAGATTTTTTGGACTCTTTTTTTATATGCAACAACTCCCATTTGTCAGTCTTAAGAAGATTATTCATATCAAAGGCCTTGAAAAACTCTACTATGAATCACTAGAAGTAGTGAATGGAGGCCTTAGGGAGGTAGTATTACCAATTAATGGTGATTCATTCTAAGGTATTTGGAAATATGTTTGGTGACTACCCCATCCCAAGGTAGAATCTATTTAATAGTGGTTATGTATGGCTTTACATACATGTTAGGATCTCCCTCACCCTTATACTTGGGGAGTTACAAAATGGTATGCATTAAGAGGAACCCTCGTATGTTTTGGTCAAGGGGTTCCATTAAATACTCTATATAAGTCCCCATGGCACTAAAATATGCCAAAGCCTTGGTAAGATGATCCTAAGGAGGAAGGACTAGATAAGAAGTGGGTTCAAAACCATTAGGAGGGAATGATGTGGGTTTGGAAGATGAGGTATAGTAGGTTGGGAATTATTTATTTGGGTGTGTATATTTTGAAAATATATGGTAATAAGTAGACACAATGTTAGCATAAGAAGTGAAATGTGGCACTTGAAAAGGTGAAGTGTAAGTAAATGGTACATTGGTAGGTACGTAAATAGGAGGAAAAAAGGGTGGAGACATGTTGGTCACCATTTTTCTTGGAGGGACATATTATAAATAACATACCACATGAGCTTGAGTGAATGAAAACAAGGTATCAAAGTTATGAGTCAGTGTTTGACTTAAGGAATTGGGAAAAATTAGGTTGAAAAATCTTAATAAATTGGCTAGCAATATATAAATGACCATGATCATCCAATGCCATCCACGAAATGAATGAAGATAGGATGATTATTTTATTGAGGACAAGGGAAAATGAATTGGAAAACTCAAACTTAGAGGTTGTTAAACTAGCGAGCTATGGCATGAAAAGGTCTCACTGTGAGCTTGGTTATATAGGAATGGACGGAGAAATCAATGGCTAGGGATTTTCCATGAATTTTCAATTTCATGGAATTATATAGAATAGAAAATTCTAGATGAGAAGGGGATAAAATGGAGGAGATTTATAGAATCCTCTAATTATAGAAATCTCTTATTAGGGTTTAGGGGTTTAGGAGTGGATAAAATAGGGTGGTAGTTAGGTAGGTAGATTATTTTGTATTTTTAAATTGGCAAGTGGCTTAAGGAGTAGGTTAATGGGTAAATAGGTCTTATTATGGGATTAATTAGTTTTTAGGATGGGGTAAGGTTTGTGGGATATAAGAAGGAGATGTGGGACAATAGGATATTAGTTAAATTAGATAGGAAATGTAGTCATAGGATAAACTAATGTAAATTAGCATAGTTAGTGGGGTGAGTGGATTTTAGTGCATTTTTTTTCCTTTATTTGAAAGTGAATTGCAAGTGGATGAGAGGAGTAATGGTCTTTCAAAGAAGAACCATAATCATGTAGAAGGATGTTAGATAGTGTAAATGATGATTTAGTAGGTATTATGTCCCCTCGAGGGATCACACAAGGAGAACCAACCTAGATGGTCACTTGAATAGAATTCTTGAGAGTGGGATAAGGCTAGGATGATAAAATGGGGGTTGGGATGCCCCAAGACATGGCTATGGTTGATGATGCCCCAAGTGTTAAGGGGATAAATTAGCTCAATTGTGATAGGTTCTAGGCAACTGACCAATGTCTAGAAAATGATTTAATTGATAAGACACAATTGATTAAATGGGATGAAGCCAATGATAAGTCTTGTAGCAAGGACACATGCTAGGAAGGCTTAAAAATTGATAGATGGGATAAAAATTGTAAAGTGATGATAAAAGGATAATTTCCATAAGATACATTGCTTAAAATGACATGATTATTGAGCGACTAATTTAGGGATGGGACAATGATAAGAGATGAATGGTGGCCAAGCTATCCCTATTCAAAAAATTAAGACTAAGTGCTGCATACATAGTCCTAAAAGACCTTAGGCTGATGTAGTTTTAATTTCAGATAGAGAGTGGATAATGAGGAGATGGAAAATCCATGCCCCAAATGATAGGAGAGATTATTAGAGATGATTAATTTGGATAAGTGGATAATTTTGATAGGAATAGATGTAGGAATTGTTAGCAAGGGGATTCTAAGATATACGGGGGGGAGGGTTAAAAGATAGGGGGTCAAATACGATAAAAGAGTCAAAATTGGGTCATTTTTGCTTTTTAATCTTTTATGATTTTGACTCTGGGCTAAAAACATGGACTGGCTTCCCTGAGTTTCCCATCATGAAAAAGAGTTCAAGAGTACCAGAGACCTACCAATGTTGGACATATGATGAGTAATTGAACCTCAAATCTATGATTTTTGGTAATTTTTATTAGTTTTAAGATAGATTTTAAAAGTTTTGGCAGAAAAGGATGCTAGCCAAGTCACCATGATAATACTATGACTGATGACTATGCCCTTAGTTGTGATATTACCATCATGACTTATAGCCTTATCAGGTAATATACAATATTGCAATACCACAAGTCTAGAGTCATAGTATTGAAATACCACAACTATAGAGTCATGATTTTATAATACCATGTCTATAAATCATGATTTTGTAATGTCAAAAATTAGGAATTAACAATGATGGACTGATAATGGACTGAACTCATCATTTATCCTGTCTCACATGTTTAAATGCCTGATCATCTTAATACCATCATCAAATTGATCATCCTAGTCCACTCATCTATTATCCAATCATTTTTCCAAGCCATTTATCATCCCATATATATCATTTAGTTACTCATATATCATCTCTCTAGTCATCAACATCTAACATCTCATCTTCCATCATTTCTCTTAGTCCTCTATCTTCATGTCTAACATTTGAGTCGTATCTTACATATAAAAACCATGTATAATAGTAATTGTCATCCTCCTCTAGTCTATCTTGTCATCTATCATCTAGTCTAAACTAAATTGGCTTGAGGTATTTTTAGACTATGTAGGCAACACTTAGTCACATAATGTGTCTAAGGTCAGCTCGACCACTCTCTCCTCTTTCCCCATCATTTGTCATCACATATATCTTATTCATCCTCACATCTTTCATTAGTCAAATATTTGAGCTAAAATGTCATCAATCAATTATTTAATTAATCAATACCTATCCACTCTACAATAATCTCCCTAATCTTACCATTCAATCATCCACACCTATTGATTGGGCTGATAAATCATAACATCCATATTTTCTTCCATCAATCATCCATTATCAATGATTAGTTAATTCATCATTTAAAGATTACAATTTCTTCCTTTGATTGGGGCATGGCCAAGACCATAACTTTATTATCATCTCTTTCTCTCTTAAATGTGTCCTTAATATGGGCATCATCGCTATTAATCCCATTATGGCTCATTTATTCAATATATTTTAGTCCAAATCTTCCCCTGTCTTTTGGTCACTTGATCATATCATTTATTCTCTCTCATATCCTTAATCATATGATTTGATTTCATATTTGAGATACACCAGTCATTAATCTTATTAATTCATTATCTTATTTTGGTTTGATGCTCTCTTAGCATTCATCCTTGTTTAGGATATGTCAAAATCTCATGGCCTTTATCATCTTGGTTTTTAGCTCTCCCTAGCATGTGTCCTTGCCTAGGATATGTTTAAATATTGTGTACTTTTATCTTATCATCATCATGTTATAATTTATTCCACCTTAAGATGTGTTGACAACCATGATACAGTCACTTTCTCTCCCTATGCATAAGTCTTTTCTAGGGGTATCATCACTGTATATCTCATTATTTATGTCGAGTTAATTTTATTCATCATCAGTCTCACATATGGCATCCCAAGCCCTTGTCTATTGGTGCCTCATTCACCTCATTTATTCTTTTCTAATGGCCATCCATCTCATTTTTATCTGCATGTCCCCTTGAGGGACATCATGTCCACTAACCTTATTTACTATCATTCACCTATGAGTGTCTTTCTTCTTTGAAACACCATGAATCCTTTCACTTAATCGACTCACAATGCCCTTTCAAAGAGGAGAAAATGTATGCATCTACATTTGTTTGCCTTTGTCAAATTGATAATTTAAATATTAACATCTTTAATTTAATCTAATTATCATTAATCACATCTAATTTTGTTTAATTCATCCTTACTAATACTCCTAGTCTTTTTTCTAACACCCCTTGCCATTATTATTAATAGAATAACCTTATTCCTACCAAACAAACCAATTAATCCATGTAAGTCCCCATTATATACTAACTAATCCCACTTGTCTAATATTTTGGAATTTAAAATTCCCTCTCACCTACCTTAGCCTATGAGTAGCTTTTCTTACCAACCTACTCCTACTAATCACATCTTAACTACCTATCTAATCCCAAACTAACCTTACTTAGCCTTGAATGGATTATAAAATTCTCTAATTCTAGAAACCTCTCCTATTCTCCCCTTTCTCTCCATAAACTTCTAAATCTAGAGGCTTCTTGGGAATTTTTAATTTTCTTTTATTCCCTCATCTTCTTCTATTTAAATCCAACCACTCCTTCATGAGAATCGAACTATGAAATGAATCCTAATACTAAATCATCCATGATATGATTTAATCTAATAGTCCACAAATTCATGAATCCATACTAATCCAAGTCTTGAATCAAGTCAAATCACATCCAACTAAAATATGAGTCTATGCATAGCAATTCGACATCAATAGTCATCAGTCTTTATTATTTTAATCTTGAATCTTATTTAGAGCATTTATCTTTAAATTTATAATGCTAGGTTTTAATGTCTATTTGTGTGCATTGTGATCTATTGGCTCCAAATTTATGAAGTAGATAGTAAATTTGGGTATTTTTGATATAACTGCATATCATAGATCAAATTGTTTGAATTTATCATCTTGCAATAGATTCTTAGGGTGTTTCAATTAGTGAAATAATTAGTTTTTCCATAACCAAGTTTTTAGATAAACAAAAAGGTACCTATGTTAACATTCACCTCATCATTGACCATTTTATTACTTCACGTAATCTCTATTTATCTATAATTTTAAATACAAATATGAATCCCCTTTTTAGCCATATCAATGTCTAAGGAAGACTCCAAAGGTAAAAAAAGTAACCAACGTCGCTTGAGTTGCAATCGGGTGGAAACATGTCTAAGTTGATGTAATTAATTTGCATTTGTAGTGGAGGTGTGATGATGGGTAAGTATCCCAATCCCAAGGTTTCAATAAATTTTTTATGGTGCATATGAGAGGTTTTAAGAAAGTCCAAAAAAATGGGAAAACATCTTTGTGAGATCTAAAACTAAATCATAAAATCCCACATGTCTTAGGATTGATTTGGATATTGGTTTATATAATGTGCATGGAAAGGGGAGTCATTAGGTGGTACTCCCTTGTGTGATCAATGACATTTGCATCCTTATATGTTTTTAGTTATACAATGCCTATCGTACTAGTTTTCCCTTGGAGTCCTAACTAGGGAGCCACATCAAGGTTACTAGGTGCAAAAGTGGAAGCTTTGACATAATTGGTGCATGCTGCAAGGGCTAATGAGTTAGACTATACAATGGTTGGTTATATGCATAACATGGATGGTGGTTAAGAAATGGGTTCTGGTATATGCTCAAGTTGACATTATGATATGCCACAAGACTTGTTGGTGGGTTTTACAAGTTTGCATTAACATTCCCTTGGAACATGACTACAAAGTTTTACCACTAGTCCTCAGGGAGTTTTTTAATAAAATTTTTGTATTCCCTATAGACATGATTATTGTGACTAAAACCTACATGCAAAAGATATTAGACATTAGGATCGTAAGCCTGAGGCCTTTGTTTTTGGTCTTGATGACCAAACCTTTGCTTGTTGTTACTTTCATAAAAGTGTTAGTTTTGGTCTTGTTTATTGTTCTGGAAATGGCCCTAGAATTGATTTTAAAATTATGTTTTATGAGGGGCAGGATGGTTAAATTCCACTACATGAACCATAAATAGAAGGTTATGGTTCCTTGCATTATTATTATTATTATTATTATTATTATTTTTGTTATTTTTGTTCATGGTTTGACCTTGATTGTTATTCACATTATTTTTCCTATTTTATTGATCTGTTACACCATTTGTAGTGGCATTATGTTGTTTTTCAAAACTTTGGGGCCTTGATTACTGGGTTTATTTGGGTTTGTATTTTGATAACCCTCATTATTTAGTTGGGAGAAATTAGTTGCCTATTATATCCATAAGCTCTATAACCACTATCAATGGTTTCTTGGTGTATTCTCAAAGTGATCTTGATTGCTTATTCATAGGAATTGTAATGCAAATTTTGAAAATCCTCCCTCATCTCTTTATTAAGAGAGTGCAAAAAGAGATTGTATAACTCTCATTATTGCATGTGTGGGGTGATAGTTGAGGAGTATAAAATTTTCCACCATGTAGTGATGAAATGGGAAATAGATTCGTTGGACTCTTGTTTGATATACAACTCCTCCCATTTTTTAGTCTTAAGAAGCTTATACATATCAAAGGCCTTGAAAAAATCTAATATGAATCATCATAAGTAGTGAATGGAGGCCTTAGGGAGGTAGTAATACCAATTAAGGGCTATTAATTCTAAGGTATTTGGAAATATGCTTGGTGACTACCCCATCCCAAGGTAGAATCTATTTAATAGTGGTTGTGTATGGATTTACATACACATTAGGATCTCCATCCACCTTATACTTGGGGAGCTAAAAAATGGTATGCATTAAGAGGGACCCTCATATATTTTGGTCAAGGGGTTCTTTTAAATACTCTATACAAGTGCCCATGGCACCAAAATCTTCCAAATCCTTGTTAAGATGATCCTAAGGAGGAGGGACTAGATAAGAAGTAGGTTCAAAACCATTAGGAGGAAATGATGTGGGTTTGGAAGATAGGGTATATTAGGTTGGGTATTTGTTAATTAGGTGTGTATATTTTGAAAATATGTGGTAATAAGTAGACACAATGTTAGTATAAGAAGTGAAATTTGGCACTTGCAAAGGTGAAATGTAAGTAGATGACACATTGGTAGGTACGTAACTAGGAGGAACAAAGGGGGGAGACATGTTGGTCACCATGTTTCTTGGAGGGACATATGGTAAAGAAATTCCCACATGAGCTTTAGTTTGGAATTGAAAAGAAAGATAAATGTTAGAAGTTATAGGGTCAGGGACCCTTTGACTAAGAATGTTCCTTGTATATTGGTTTGAAATATAGTTAGTGAAAGGTTAATTAGATGGATAATGTCATGATTGATAAGTTGTCAGTAGGATTAGAAAAGAGAATAAATGACCTTGATTTTAAGGGTTAGAGGTCACCCATTGATTTAAAGAGACTTATTTGTTCTCTAAATCTTGAATGTAACCCACTAATATTGAAGTGAATTCATTCAAATACAAAGAAGTGTTAGATTTGATAATCTCCTTTGTGTACGATTCAGGTAGAAAATATTGATAATCGATAATGAACTGATTTGCATTAGATTACTCAAGATGAGCCATCATGCATTGTTCATGAGGAATAAAATTGTTTTGGTTAGATCTAGAGAGGTGGAAAGGCACTTGTAGTTTTATCAGCCCATCTTCTTGGTAGCAGATTATTTCAACTTATTGATCGAATCTTCCTATGCTTTTTGCATTCAAGATTTGAAAGCTAATATGTGGTCTGTCTATAATCTAAGGTTATATTCACCTTCTAATAGTGAAACTCATAATACTAGAGTCTAGATAATTAAAGGTAGTTTTATAGGTGTCTTGAAGTTATTTAATTACTACCTTAGACTTAGTTTGTAAGTTTGAGGAATAAGGGTTTATAAATTGACTCTCCACATTTTACATGGAGTTGTTATTCTAACTGAAGGAGACTTCATTGATAACTTGGTGGTTCCTTTTATATCTCTCTAAGTCAAAATATCTCTCAAATGCTTGTTCAAACATATACATGGGGTATATAAATACCCATAGAATAACTGTAATAGGAGAGGAAGGTGGACACAATAAAATAAAAGAGAATAACACAAATAGATAAACACTTCACATCAGGTTCTCCAATTTTTGTACACTCAAAAAGTGACATGCTAAAATTTGTGTACTTGACCTCTTAAGGTCTAGCCAAGATAATCAATTAATGGATAACAAGATGGATGGTACAGTGATCAGGTTGAATAAGATAATGGGGTTGAGGGTTGTGTAGTAGAAGAGGTGGAGGAATACATTGGTTGGGTTGAGGTGAAAGAATGGTGTTTTGGACATCATGTGGTAAAGGGTGCTCATGATGATACTAGAAGAGCTATCCTATGTCATGTTTCTCATTGAGAGACAAAAATTGATAGGAGACAAAACCCCAATAACTCTCAATGTTAATGAGGGCAAGGTATCAGAGTTATAAATCAATATTTGACTTAAGAAATTGGGAAAAATCAAGATGGAAAATCTTAATCATTTGGATAGCAATATGGAAATGACCATGATCATCAAATTCCATCTGTAGTCATATAAAATGCAAAAATTGGTAACTTGAGTGTGGCTAATGACACTTGACCCATAGTTCCCTATTACTTGCTCTCATGACCCTTAAAGACACCTTTTCATTGATTCCTATCCATTTATAGGCTTTCAAGACCTCATTATAGCTTATTCAAGACACTTTTTCCATGCTTATTCCATCCCCCTAGGTCCCATACCCTCAAGACAATAGCACCCAACTTGGAATATAGCATTGGACCCTAGGGTGTCTCCTTTTTGATGCTCCTATCCAATCATATTTTGAGTCCAAATGACTATTTCCTTTCAATTATTATCCCTTTTATTTTTGTCCTTGTGTGATTGAATTTAACCCATGATGAATATATCCCTATAAAATCCCATTCAAAGATCATTTGGAAAGGGTTAGCAAAATATCATGAAGCAAGCAAGAATACAAGCAAGACTATTCAAGCAATCTTATTTATTCTCTACATACAACTAGACAATACACTTACAAGATTATTAAAATCCTTACACTAGCCCCTAACCAACTCAAACACACCTAGTTTTAGCATTTATTTTATTCTTATATCAAAATTACACCAAGCAATTTCAAAGGGAGACCTACATATGGATTGATCCCTCTTCAGAGTATTGGTATGTAAGCAGCATGCCCATACATTGGGTGTAAATCACATTCCCCCCCTCTTTTTCTCAAATTCATATTCAAGCTTATTGGATACCTAGGATTGAAGGTAAATCAACTCTACGAGGAGCTTTATTGAGATTTAAGCTTCAAAATTTCACAGGCAAGGTCATACAAGAGTGGCAGATAAAAGTCCAAAAGCTTAGACCTCTATGACCAATTTAGACAATGATAGTAGGAACATGACTATAGCACTAGACCTAAAGTGTCCTATTTTTAGTGTTCATATCCTTTCACTGAATGAAAGTTAGATATAGGTTCCTGATGCTGTCCCAGTCTTACATATTCAATATCAACCTTTGTCTTAGTCAGATCAACATAGTTCTAAGCTAAGTTATATTTCTCTCTATTCACTTTCTATTTTTAGAAAATCAAAGAAATAAACAAAATTAAAAAATTAGTAAGTTAATTATGGCATAATTATTGACTGATTTACTTTGCTCAGACTTTTAACTAAATAGGAATAAAAACCCTAATTATTCCCAAAAAGGTTAAATCATTTGGCGAACCTGACTTACGTTGTTTGCATATAAAAACCCTAGAAACCTTATGGTAACTTTCATACTAGTTTTTCCTATATTTTTATAATTTTTTTACATGCATAATAAAATCATTAGCATAAAATTTTAAAATTTCATAGTAATTTTAAAATATTTTTCTTTCAAAACCTTAGTTACACATATTAGGTCCCAATAATTTTCCTATCATTTTTTGAATTTTTAATAGCATATTTAAGTCAAAAAATCCATTCAAATTTTAAAATTAAATATTAATTCTTAAAAAAAAAAATTCTAAACCCTAGTGTTTCTATCTATTTTTGCTTTTTTGTAAGTGTGAAAAGTAGAAACTAGTTATGAAGGGTGTGGAAGAATACCTGTTGAGTGTGAACACGTTGAATCCAAATAATTTTGGAGAGATATTCTTTGGATTGGGAGGATGACCTAAAAATAAGAGAGTACTAAAATAAAATTATTTGTTAGACAAGTAGATGGGTAGATTGCCTAGCATGAGCTAGATCTTAGAAGCGAAAGCTTTCTAGGAGGTTGTCAATCCACCTAATTTTAAACACTTAAATGGTAATGATAAAATAAATATATTTGCATTATATGACTATAAAAATGAAATTAAATACAAAAAATAATATCAAATTAATCAAGAAAACTAAATGCTTTTCTTAGATGGCTAATATAAAGCAACTAGTTTAAATAATGCTAATGCTGAAAATTGGCTAAAATAAAGTTGTGGTTTTTGGTTTGGATTGGTTTGATAAAGGTCAAAAGAGTGATTTTTTTGGGGTTGGAAAGGGGTTGAGATGGTGAAGGGTAATTTGATCAAGAAAACAAGAGGTATAAATTGTCAAAATAAGGCCAAGAAGGCAAAGGGGCAAATGGTCCAAAACAAGGCCAAGAAGGCAAAAGGACAAATGGTCAAAATGAGGCCAAAAAGGCAAAGGGGTAAATGGTGATCAAGAAAACAAAGGGGATATAGATAAGAGGATAAAATGACAAGAGGGTGATGAAGGAAACATCTTAAATAATAAATCTAAAGGGAAAGGAATACATAAATTAAGATAACTATGATGAAGATTGGGTTGTTGATAGTTGATGAAGACTTGAAGTAATTTTGGTAGAGTTTTGTTTCTTGATCTCCTTATCTTCAATATGATGACCTACTTGATGATACCTCCAAACCTACAACACAAATTTTTATAACAAAATACTAACTTCTAACTTAACCTTGGGTGAAGGAGAGGGGGGTATTTATAGCATTTGATGTTGGGAAACATGCCAAAAGAGTGAGATAGTGAATTAAATCAATTTTTAAAATTGGGGCTCATAAATAATTCAAGGATGAGGTTGGTGGGGATTCCCACTTTGATCACAAGTCTCCCATTTGGGGTTTGTGTGTCTCCACCTTACACATTAGTCTAATTTTGAATGGGAATCATGTACATGGATTTAAATGAGACCAAAGACTTTTCCCCACCCTTTCTTGATTTTACACAAGCACTTAAAGGGGTGTCACACCAAATTTGGTTCCATTTTCCATGTGGGGAATGAAAATTCCAAGGTGAGGTTGTGGAAGATTTCCATTTGGGTTCAAAAGTCTCCCATTTTAGCTAAGAAGTCAACAATGGGTGCCCTTTGTCTTTCCCAAAGTTTTAAATAGGTAGGAATCTCTTTTAAATTCTAATTTCATGTGGGGAAGATAAAATAAATGTTGAATAATGACCCCTTAATGGGAAATTCTCCATATTTCAAGGGGGGAACTTTGTGATGCTAAAACGAGGTCATTAGGCAGTTTGGGAAAGGGTCACAAGTGGGGTATAGTGTCCCACATCAAGCCATGTAACTTTCCACATCACCTCAAAATCACATGCCATGTCACTTGCCATGTCATCATTCCTAGTCACTTGCCATGTCATCATGAATAGTGATAGTGGGGTCCATAGTGAATAGTGATGATGAATAGTACTTTCAAATAGTGATTTTGAATGATATTATGTGATGAAGAGAATAATGATTTGGTTGGGTTAAGGGGGGTTTTGGGAAGGTTTAAGAATTTTTAGGGCGTCTCAAGGCATTTAGTCATCAAAAACTATAAATGTGTAGTTTTTTAGTGTCTATATTTTGCCCCTTTTTGTTATGCAGCTTTGAATTAACAAACTGCAAAATAAAAATAAATCACTTGGTCAAAGGTTAGGGTTCCCCAAGTATGGGAGGATGTGTTCCCCCTCAAACCAAGAGTTGATGAGAAAAGGTTGAATCAGGTGTAGGTTTGATAAGTAATTGATGGCGAGGCATTAGGTGGTGCTATAAGGTACTTGGGTATGTGAAATGCCAATGGGTTCATAAAATATGACTAAGTGCAATAGTCATGATTATGCAGAGACTAAAGGTGTAAATTTTGATAATAAAAAGGTCAGGTTCTAAGATAAATGACAAGGTAACTGGTCCCCAGCATTGGTCATAGCTGATTGGGTTAGTCTTATCAAGGTTCTTAGATAGGGTCAGTGTTGACTCAAGTATTCAAGGTAGGAAGTGCTCCTAAGAAAACACAAATGGTCTAGTTTTTGCATGAGGTGGCGAAAACATTTAAAATTTCAACATGGTAAGGTTTATCATTATGGTCAAAATTTATTACAAAAAAAACCAATGTTCTAGGTCAAAAGTAATCTATGTCAAAGTGGACGTGGTGAAAGCATGGGTGGATTGGGTATGGGTTAGAAGGTAATGGCCGAGTTGTCTCCAGATGCATGCAATAAGTAGACATTACCTACATAGTTCCATGGATAGGAGTCCAAAAATAATTTCAAGCCAAATGTAGTTATTTTGAGGTGAATGGTATTGGTTAACTTGGTTGTCCCAATTAGATATCATATAGGTAGGTCCAGGCAAAGGATGTTGGAGAAAAAGAAGTGCCAAAGGTTGGAAAAGATGGATATCAAATATTTTCTAATGGGTGTGGTAGAAATGATGGATGAGATTACATAAGATGTCATTAGATGACTGCATCAACTATGCAAAAGGAATCTACAGCCATGGATAAGTAGGTTGAAGCATGAAATTTCTACCACCTTTTGAAAAAAAGAGAAATATGTTTTACCAAGCTTTATAAAATTTGGAACTACTTGAATTTCTATAATGATTTTATGGGTTCTTTCATCACCATCCAAATAAGCTAACATTGTGCACATTTCACAACAATGTCATTAACATGCTATGAAAGTTTATTATTCAATGGTTTAGGGAAGAAAAGTAGCAAAGTTGGTAAATGAGAAGTGGTGAAGATTTGGACCCTTGACCCTTGAGTCAGTGGGGCCCCAAAATAAGTAAGCATTGAGTTTTTGAGGGAATTTAGAGAAAGACGCTGAGGGATTTTAGAATATAGAGTGAGGTGAATAATAATATTAATTAAATGAGGGAACAGGTTGTGAATTTCATGCATTAAATCAAGGGATATTTCAAGGCATAAGAAAATGTAGTCTACAAAGGGAGAATCAAGGGGAATTATTGGAAGGTATGCTGTATGGGAGGGTGTAGCTAGCATCCCCATGTGGGTATCCCAAAGCTTCCATTTGAAGGTGGTTTTAGTTTTCATCTTAACACATTCGAAGGTCAGAGTAAAAAGGGTTGAAAATGTGCAAGACTAGAAGAGGCGGGGAAGGAATTTACATCCTAATGGCTTAACAACACTAAGGCTTGCTAGTTGGTCGTATGAGCCTATGATCTTATCCAATTGTGTTATGTATCCATAAGATGGGTATATATCTCATAGTAAACTAAATTCGAGTGGAAGACCTTGAAGGCCATAGCATGCCCAAAATGGGCAGAGGGTTTAAAAGGAAAAAGGTAATTGGGAGGGTGAAGGGAGTAGTTAAAGAGGGATAAAAAAATAAGAGTTTGAACATAATATATAGAGGTATTAAAGGAATAAAGAGTTGATCCTAAAGTAATGAACCTGACAAAAATTCATGCATTAAGGCAAAGGCATGGAGGATATGAAGAAGCAGACAAGGATATGTATGTAGAAGTAGTACAACTAGTGACTACATTCTAAAGAGGTGGAGGTTGAATTGGAGAACATAAGGGAGATCCAACAAGGGATGAGGTAAAGGTGGACCAGGAGATGGATGAAGAGAAAATAATGAGGTCATAGATAAAGATGAAGGTGGAGAAGGATGGAAGAAGCCAGGCATGGTCATATAGGTTGGGAAGAGTAAGGAAGGGCATCAAGGGAGATGAAAAAAATTAAATTAAATGGAGAAAAGATAAAAATAAAAGGTAGAAGATGTGGGGGGGGGAGATGCACTAAAGAGTGATAGATTGGACAATTGAAAAGGACATGGAGAGAAGTGTAATAATTTTGAAGGGTAAGGGGAGGATGGTAAATGTGGAAGACCATGAAAGGTTTGAAAACAAGTGTAAAAAAAGACCAAGGAGAAAATAGTTTGGTGATGAAAATGAAAAATAAGGAAATAAATGGAACAAAAGGAAACAAAAGGAAAAAAAAGTGAAATGAGGACACAAAAATTATGATGGGAGAGTGAAGATGTAGGTGGTATCATAACCAAGTAAGCATGGATGATGATGGGTAATGAAGCAAAGAAGATGGTAGTTTTAGAGATGAGAATGGGATGGAAAATGGGAAAAGGGGTTAATAAAAACAAGGGGAAGCAAAGGATGGGTGTTAATTAGCTTGTTAAAATAGTTTGACAAGCTAAAAAAGGGTGAGGTGGTGAATAAATAGGGGAACACAATGAAAGGGAGTGAGATGAAACTAAGGGATGAAGATTAGGGATGATAAGGACAAAAAGGAAGAATTAAAGTAGGGATACAGAGCATGGATACTCACACAAAAATAAAAGATAAGTGAGTATCGAGAGGGAAAGAGGAAAAGGGGAATATAAAAGGGCAAAAGGCAAAAAGAGATAAGAAGAAAAGGACAACTATGGAATGCTTCTCAAAGGATAAAGGCCCAGTTAGAATCTAGTTATGGAGGAAAAAAAGAAAAAAAGGATGGAAAAAAATCAAATAAGAAGAATGGAAAATGGGGAAGGTGGGAAGAGTGGTAGAATGGAAGAGAGTGGTGGTACACAAAGAAAAAGTGTAGCAATAGAAGAAACAAAAATCCTGCAAGATGCATAGTATGATGTGGAATGGGTGAGGAAAAGAGAGTGATAAGGGGGGTAAAATAAATAGTTAAGGGTGAGGGGAGATGATGATGATGGAGATTGAAGTTGAAGGTGATAAAGGGCAAGGATGATAATAAGGTGAAAGATATTCAAACAAATCAAAAGGTGGGTAGAGAAGTGAGCTGTAAAGCATGCACAAGGAAAGATGATGGGGAGGCCAATAAATTAGAGTAGGAGGTGGATTTATGGGAGGTAAAAGGGGCCAAAGGAGAAGGCTATCAACCCTTGTGTTAAAAGAGATTGACAAGATATAAAAGTGGTTAAAAGAGATTGACAAGTTGAAAGAAGGGAGATGGTGAGGGGATAGGTAAAGAAGTGGAGGAAGAGATTTTAAGTGTGAAGGGAAAAAAAATTAAAGGATGTTGTTGAGCTAACTTCAGTAACTGAGTGCTACCTACATAATCCAAAAAGACCTCAGGCTGATGTAGTTCTCCCAACAATGGGGGGAATTCTTTAGAGGAAGTATTAGATTGTGTTAAAACATAAAAATGTTTAAGAAAGAATTCAATTTTTTTTTGATGTAGGATGCCCTAATCAAGAGGGCACTATTAGTAGTGGAAATGAATGAGAAGAAAAAGGGGACGAGAATTAGTTGTTAGTGGCTGAGCTACCCTTAGAAGTAGAACAATGCCTACATAGTCCATGGACATCAGGCCAATATAGTTCAATAAGGTTTGGGTGAGTGGTGTTCAAACTGGGTGCCCCAATTTGATGGACCATATGGGTTGGTTTGGGTTGATGGAGAAGGTTTTATAAAATAGAGGTTTTGGGTTTTGGTGAAGGTGTCGATGAAAGTGAATGGGGTAGGTTGGTAAATAGTTACCATAATGATCCCACATTTAGTAGGATGGGAGATACGGGTGGGCAAGGTAGGATAAATTAGAAGGGAATATAATGCTAAGTAACACAAATGATCTTTAATGGAGTTAATATAAAGAAGAAGTGCCTTTATTAGGAGGTTACACCTTCTAAAATTATGCGAGGGTAGGAGTTTGGAGATAGGGTTTACCACTACGAGCTGAGTTTTAGGAGGTGGGGGTCTATCTAGATTTGAAGAGTTGCTATAGCCAAGGTTCATCACCACTATGATCCAATTTTTAAGGGTAATAGCAAAGTGATGACCTATAAATAATTTATTTGATGGTCAAGTAGATTCTAAAAATAAGGAAATTAACAGCATGGTGAGTGATAGAGGATGGAGCTTGCCTAACCCAAGAGATGCATGGGTAGGCTAGACAAATGGTGCCCATGTCTACATCCTCTATCCTAGATCTATGGAACCAATGACTTATTAGTTTTGTTAGGTTAGGATTAACTAATAAGAAGATGTGTGGTCAGGAGAAAGTAACTATTCCTTTGCTATGGATGACCTTTCAGCTAGCACAAAATAAAAGGTTGCTATGTTCGAGCAGATACTGCCAATGGCTGGGTTATGATGTTCAAAGCTTGTGGTAATGGGTTGGTAGGAATAGGAGGGTAAAAGGAGAAAGAAGGTGAATATGTCACTATGAAATACCCAAGAAAAGTATGATTCTCACCCTATGGGGATGAATGTGGGAGAGGAGAATAAAGTACACCCTTTAGTGATTATTGAGATAGGGAATGCTATGGATGTTAGTTAAGTATAAAGATGGTTGAAGAACAAATCCAAAGTCACCATATAATTGATCTAATGCTTAGGTAGGAAAATAATTCATGTTTATGTGTTAGACAATTTGTGTGTAATCTGATGACTATGTATGTGTCATGTGACTCCTCGCACCCTAAATAAAATATTGCATAGTTTGACATAAACATGTATAAAATGTGTTCGATGTTGTTGGTTGAATGTTATTGTTATGGTTATGGTTGTTTTAATCTCACTCAATGTAAAAGGAATGACTATTTTTGTTGCAATGTTAGATGGTACGTGTCATGATGAAAATATCAACTAGGTACATTAAAATAAGAATAGGGTCTAATGCTTTATTTTTGACAAGGAATAGAAATATACCCAAAGTGAGATCATCTTAATTAATATAATCCCTTCAAACATTGTGCATGAGCAGTCATTAGTTGATAAAGGTTTCTTGATCACAGGGTGTCAAGTAATCTCTAAATCCATTGATTTACAGATAGTCTAAAGGGAAGATGGGTGATAGGTGGTGTGAAGGTTAACAGGTGATATGTATGGTAACTTCATGTAAATTAGTGTATCCCTTTTATAGATAGCCTAAGAATAGTAATAGACAAGTCCATGTCGCATGCTAGATGTAGATTGATCAATGTAGGAAGTCTACATGTGAAAGCCAATTATAGCTTTAGATTTTTTTGTGATAGTGGGTCTTTTAATTTATTACTGTATATGGGAAGCTAATCGATGTGGGAAGCTTCCATGAAATTTCTCTACAATTTGACAAAGTTAACTCAACCTTTTTTTAATGGATTAGTCTTAGCTTATTGGCTTTGTTTTTAATGTTCTTGATAGTTGTCCTTCAAGGGAGTAGTCTACCTTACATGTGGCATTATTTTTATTTTTGGGCAGTTATCTTTTGAGAGAGTAGTCTGCAATGCTTAAGATATTGACCCAATTAATTGTTGTAAGATGAAATATATTTAGACATGGACTAGTCTAATTAGGTTGAAAGGTTTACCTTTATGAGGGAAAAACTTTACACGAGAAGGTCAATGATATGTGAAAGGGTGTGGTTTTGAGAGACAATGACCATGGGATTCCATCTTGTTAGAGATGAAAAGTATCCATGAGAACCATGCTATGGGTAGAGCCATGATACCCATATTTAGGATTAGGCCATGACTGTAATGGTTAATCACATGGTTTTATGTTATAATAAATTATCCTCAAAAGGGGAAGAGGAAGGTGGGTGAAGGTTAATATCTCATAATCAAGAGATGAGTTTAAGTTAGACAAATAAGTGAGCTTGATCCTTCTTTAATATAAAAATGGATGCAGATGTGAAGCATTGAGAGGTTCAAGTTCTAGTTTTCCTTCGAGAGAGGATAAATGATAAGATCCTAATCCATACTTATGGGTGATGATGTAGGGTCCAAGCTAATTGAAAGAAAACTTGCCTCATTTACTCCTCTCCATGTTGGTCATATGTTGGTTTTCTTTTAGGATGAGATCTCCAATATTAAATTCCCATTGTTTGAGGTGCTTGTTATAAGCACATGTGATATGCTCTTGATAGATACAGAGGTGGGTGAGGGATACTAAATGATGCTCATTAAGTATCTCAAGCTGAGCTAAATGATGCTGATGACAATCTTCCTCAAAAATGAGTTCTTTCAAAGATATACAAAGAGAGGTGATTTGGACTTCAAGAGGCAAGACTGCCTCTACTCTAAAGACTAGAGAGAAAGGGGTAGCACCCATAGAGGTTTGAATGTTAGTATGATAGGCCCATAAGGTGAATGGGATGTGTAAGTGCCAATCTTGATCTAAAGCACTGACAACTTTAGTTAATATTTTGGTGAGGGTTTTATTAGAGGCTTCTGCTTGTCCATTTACTTATGGTCGGTAAGGTGAATAAAATTTGAAATCGATGTTAAATGCATCACATAAACCTTAGACTTGCTTATTCTTGAAATATTTGCCATTATAGATTATGATCTTATGAGGAACACTAAAGTGACAGATGACATGGTGGTTGATAAATTCAACAATCTTTTTCACTTTGGTAGAGATTAAAGGTATAACTTCTGCCCACTTGGTGAAGTATTCAATGGCTATGATGATGGAGTTATGCTGATATGAAGAATGGGGGTTAATTTCCCCAATGAGATCAAACCCCCATTAAGATAAAGTCTAAAATTCCTTAGATACTTGAAAGCTATTGGCTGGTAGATGATGTAAATTAGCATGCTATTGACATTTAACACATTTTTTGACATAAGCAAAATAGTCTTGGTTAAGGGTGGGCAAATAGTAACCAAGGTGAAGGATACGTTTAGCAATTATGAGGCTGCTAAAGTGTCCCCCACAGATCTCATCATGTGTTTCCTTGATGGAATGGGAAGCTTCATGGGTATGTAGGCAATGAAGAAGGAGACCATCAAAACCAAGTTTGTAAAGGATTCCCCCTAGTATGGTGTAATAAGAGGTACTCTAAATAGAAGATCTTTTGGCTTGCCTAGAGAGGTTAAGAGGAACAATGCCTAGGTTGAGGTAGTTGAAAGTTTGGTCATACCAAATGTCAGATGGGGATTCCTCTACATTACAAATGGTAGGGAGGTCAGATTGGCTATAAGAGGGTCTGGTAAAATGATGAATGATGATAATTATTTTAGAATTAGAGGGTTGAGAAGGGATTTGAGAAGCAAGGTAGGCCATTATAACTACAAATTTATTGGTAAATCAAGGAATAGATTGGACTAGGTAATGTTTGAATGATTTTAAGAGTTTGTCCACTAAAAGTTTATATTTTAGAAAGACATCATTCTTACATTGATAGGATCTATTGACTTGGTTGACCACTAGCTGAGAATCACTAAAGACATGGATTGTATTAATTCCCAAGCTTTAAGTACTTTGGAGACCTATCACTAGGGCTTCATACTTGGCCATATTATTGGTACATTCAAAGTCAAGTTTTAAAGAGAGAGGAAGGGGTTCACCATCAAGAGGAATGAGAATAACTCCATCACCCTTCTTGATGGCATTTTGAGCCATCAAATAATATGGTCATTTGGTAGGTTATGTCATCTTTTAAAAAAAGAGTCATGATAGACTCATCTGAAAAGGTAAGAAGAGGTGGTTGGTTATTTGGTAAATGAACTTTGACCAATTGATTAATAATGACTTGACCTTTAATCAACTTATGTTAGAGAAATTCAAGGTCAAATTTAGCTAGGAGCATGAGCCACTTAGCCATACACTAATTGGTATGGTTTAGAGTGCATGTATTTAAGCAGGTCAATATTAGTGATGACATAGGTTTTATGGTTAAGAAGGTAGTGGTGGAGTTTGGTAGCCACAAAGGTCAATGCTAGGTAGAGTTTCTCAGTATGTGTATAATGAGTCTTGTATTCTACAAGTGTATGGATAATGTAGTATATGGCTTGCTCTTTGTGTTCATCTCAGTGAGCCAACATTGCCCCTAAGGAATGATTGGTGGTAGAGATATATATGTAAAAGGGGTGGTCATCCTTAGGAGGGGTGAGGATAGGTGGTGACAAAAAGTACTATTTGAGTGAATTAAAGGCCTTTTGAAAATCACTATTCTATTTAAAAGAGACATCCTTCTTCAGAAGGTGATGGAAAGGTTGGCACTGGTCTGAAAGTTGGCAAGTGAAACAATAAATAGATTACAGTGTTAGGTTATGGAGCTAAAAACTTCAACTATGCAGACGAAGAAAAGGAGGTTGCTGAAGATCCAGAAGAACAAGCATCGGCAACATGACCGACGTTGGTCAAGATGAATGCAGAAGGCAACTGGCATCAATAGGAAGTTAGCCGACATTGGTCAGCACTAGTGAGACAGGGACCGACATCGGTCGCCTGTGTGTTCCAGAACTGTTCGTTGCATGAACAGTTAGTTAGTTGAATGGAGTGTTTACATGTAAAGGCTATTTTGAGTCTTGAGCTACATGGATAATTATAGTAAACTAAGAGTCTAAGTTATTGTTTAAGTCTGAGATCTATTTATAGACCCATTGGCATGTATTGTAATTATGAACTGATAAGGAAGGCAAGGAAGATCCTTCCATTATAAGATCATTGAATTGCAAGTTGTTGTAAGCTCATAGGAGATCTACATGTGTAAGTATGGTCTATTGAATTGTAGGTTGTAGGTTCATGGGAGATCAACTTGAAGTACTTTAGAATGCTTGGTGTACTGGCAGGGTTATTATTGACTGGTTGGAGAGGTGAACACCAATTCTGTGTGTGAGTTGTGTGTTGGGACCGTTTTTGGTAGGAGAGTGTTTTGAAGAAGAATTACTATACACTTGAGGTGTGGGAAGCCTCTGTAAGGTGGAAGAGAGTGGTGTCTCTTTATTGTATTATTTTTTGTACAAATGTTAATACAAGATAGTGTATTGTCTCTCATATTTTGTGCTATTGGTAAATTCTAGTTACTTGTGCTTTTGGTATATTTCCGCATGTTTAATTGCTTGTATTTGGTAATCATATTGTGCTCTTTCTGAGGAGCAAGATCCTAACAAGTGGGATCAGAACAAGTGTGTTTATTCTTGGATTCCTCAACAATTGGTATCAGAGCTTTTAGGTTGAGATACTAACAGATTGGATTAGATCTGTTAGTGTGTTTTTGATTACAGGTTACAGGGGTTTCTATTTGAGTGGGAGTAGAGCAATGGCAGAAGATAGTAAGCTACGAATGGAGAAGTTTAATGGCAAGAACTATCAATTATGGAAGATGCAGATTGAGGATTATCTGTATCAAAAAGATTTATACTTACCGTTGGGTGGGGTCGATTGCAAGCCCCAGGATATGAAGGATGAAGAATGGGAGGTTCTTGATCGAAAGGCTCTGGGATCTATAAGATTGAGTCTTGCATCATCTGTGATTTCCAGCTTATCACAGTGTAAGACAACGGTGGAGTTGATGGAATCTTTGGCAAATTTATATGAAAAACCCTCAGCTTCGAATAAGGTATTTCTTATGAAGCAATTATTTAATTTGCAAATGTTGGAAGGTGGATTTGTACATAGTCATCTTAGTGATTTCCATGGTTTGGTAAACTAGTTAAGTTTAGTCAATATTGTTTTTGATGATGAAATTAAGGCTCTCTTAATCTTGTGTTTATTACCTGAAAGTTGGAGTTTGGTAATGGCAGTTTCTAACACTGTGTCTGCTTCAAAAATCTTAAAAGTGGATGATATTGTGAGTGTGATCTTGAATGAAGAGATTCACAGGAAAAACACAGGTGAATCATCAGGGAATGATTTGAGTGTTGAAGGTAGAAGAAGGCAAAGAGAAAAGATAGAGCATGAGAGATCAAGGTTGAAGATAGGTAGGAGATCCAAGTCCAGGTATGGCAGAATAACCTGCTGGAAATGTGGAAAGCAAGGGCACTTAAAAAGAGATTGCAGATCGGGTGAAGATCAACATGAAGGACATGAAGAAGAAGCAGATGTTACGAATTATGTTGCACAAGATGCTCTGGTATGTTCTTTGGATAAAGTAGAATCTTGGGTTTTAGATTTGGGGCCTCTTTTCATGCATCCCCAAATAGGGATTTTTTTCATGAGTATGTCCAGGGAGACTTTGGAGAAATTTGTGTAGGGAATGGTAAGCCTTGTCAGATGGTTGGCAAAGGGAAAGTGAAGCTAAAATTGCAGACATGTAACACATGGGTGTTAAAGGAGGTCATGCATGTCCCAGTTTTGGAGTAGAATTTGATTTTTGTAAGAAGTTTGGGTGATGAGGGTTGCACAGTAACTCTCATAACGGACTCTTGGAAGGTTACCAAGGGTGTACTTGTTGTAGCAAGAGGTAAGAAAGTAGGTACACTTTATCTATCTACTTGTATTACTAATTCTCTTTTTGGGTTATCTACTTCAGCTATAGATTTGAAGATGTAGCTTAATAGGCTTGGTCACATGAATAAGAAGGAGATGCATGTTCTTGAGTCAAAGGATATGCTTTCAGATTTGAAGAGCATAGATCGAGGTTTCAGTATGCAGAAGAAGGTAACATTTCTTGAGGAATCTGATGTTAGTGACAAGAATAGGAAAGCCTTGGTTTTCAAGGAGAAGGTGATGGACAGAGTTCAGCACAAGGGGCAGAAGAATTTTGAGCAGAGCAAGATTGATTTGGACAAGGGTTTGATCCAAAAGGAGCTCGTGGGAAAAGGTTAGTTCTCACTAGAAAAACACAGAGACCGACGATGGCAAGAAAATCGGTGTCGGCATCCAAACAGGGACTAATGTCGGCTATGTGCAACCCAACATCGGTAACTCAGGGTAGATAAACACCAGCATCGACAAGGGGGAATTGACTTTGGCGATGAGGCAGTCGTAGGGAACCGATATCGGTCAGGTGCAGACTAAGATGTGACTGGCATCGATCACTGAGACAAATTTTGGGTGGATAACAAGCTGTCAAGGAGTCTCAAGCGCCCATATGGAGGACTTAAAGGGTATGTAAGCCTCAAATTCGTCATTTCCCTTCTTTACACTACTTGTTGCTCACTTATGGTAAAGACCCAGGAAGTTGTTAAAGAAGCATAATAGGTAGATCTAGAAAATAGTGGGAGCTTGGCATGGATGGAGGATGTGATTCCTTAGAGGAGAACCAAATGGGAGTTTTTGGTGGAGTTGCCAGATGGAAGAAAACACTGAGAGATGAATGGATGTTTAGGATGAAGAAGAGCGAAAATGGATACGTGAGACATAAGGCTAGGGTATATGGTCTTGTATAAGCTGCAAGGCAATGGAGGTTTGATCATTGTGATTCTCTTTACCAGATTGGATAATATTAGCTACATTATCCTATTACTATATGATGTGCTTGTTGTAGGGTTACATATATAGGGAGTTGCTGAACTTAAGGTAAAGCTAGTTCAGGGGTGTGTCATGAGGAATCTAGGAGCAACAAGATTCTTTGGCATGAGTGTGTTTTAGGGACATGGAAGGTCACATGTTGACTTTGTTTCAGGATGATTGTGTGAGACCGGTTAGCACGCCGATGGTTGGACAGTTCTATGAATAGTGTCTTGATTCACATAATGAGGTTAAGTGCATGGTATGTACTAGACCTAAGTTTTCCCAAGCAGTGGGAGTTGTCACAAGTTAGGAGCCAATCTGGAAAAGAAGCATTAGAGGGTAGTTTAGTGAATTCTTCGAGGGACCAGCAGTAGGTGCACATGCTATGTAGGTCAAGTTATTTTCTACATGGTTTGTAGATGTGGATGTGGCAGGTGATTTGGATGACATAAGTTACACTACAGGATTTGTGGTGGTTGGTCTTCAAGAGTGATCTTGAGCAGGGATATAGATCCAAGGGAACAAACTAGACAAAGTATAGGTACAGGTACAATTGTAGCTATTTATCTCCAAGTGGGAGATTGTTAGGTTGTGGAGCTAAAAGCTTCAACTATGTAGACGAAGAAAAGGAGGTTGCTAAAGATCTAGAAGAACCGGTGTCGGTAGCATGATTGACGTTGGTCAAGATGAATGCAGAAGGCAACCAGCATCGGTAGGAAGTTGGCTGATGTTGGTCAGCACCAGTGAGATAGGGACTGACGTCGGTCGCCTGTGTGTTCCAGAACTGTTCGTTGCATGAACAGTTAGTTAAACAGAGTGTTTGCATGTAAAGGCTACTTCAAGTCTTGAGCTGCGTGGATAATTATAGTAAACTAAGAGTCTAAGTTATTGTTTAAGTCTGGGATCTATTTATAGACCCATTGACATGTATTGTAATTATGAGCTGATAAGGAAGGCAAGGAAGATCCTTCCATTGTAAGATCATTGAGTTGCAGGTTGTTGCAAGCTCATAGGAGATCTACATGTGTAAGTATGGTCTATTGAATTGCAAGTTGCAGGTTCATGGGAGATCAACTTGAAGTACTTTAGAGTGCTTGGTGTATTGGCAGGGTTATTATTGACTGGTTGGAGAGGTGAACACCAATCCTGTGTGTGAGTTGTGTGTTGGGACCATTTTTGGTAGGAGAGTGTTTTGAATAAGAATTACTTTACACTTGAGGTGTGGGAAGCCTCTGTAAGGTGGAAGAGAGTGGCGTCTCTTTATTGTATTCTTTTCTGTACAAATGTTAATACAAGATAGTGTATTATCTCTCATATTCTGTGCTATTGGTGAATTCTAGTTACTTGTGCTTCTGGTATATTTTTGCATGTTTAATTGCTTGTATTTGGTAATCATATTGTGCTCTTTTTGAGGAGCAAGATCCTAACAAGTGGGATCAGAACAAGTGTGTTTGTTAATGAGTCTTCTATTCTACAAGTGTATGGATAATGTAGTATATGGCTTGCTCTTTGTGTTCATCTCAGTGAGCCAACATTGCCCCTAAGGAATGATTGGTGGTAGAGATATATATGTAAAAGGGGTGGTCATCCTTAGGAGGGGTGAGGACAGGTGGTGAAAAAAAGTACTATTTGAGTGAATCAAAGGCCTTTTGAAAATCACTATTCCATTTGAAAGAGACATCCTTCTTCAGAAGGTGATGAAAAGGTTGGCACTAGTCTAAAAGTTGGCAAGTGAAACAATAAATAGATTGCAGTTTTCTGTATAGGCTATGAAGCTACTTAAGGTTGGTTGGAAGAGGCATGTCCAAAATTTCTCTAAATTTAATTGGGTCTACTTCAATTCAATAGAGAGAGATGATAAATCCAAGAAGCTTTCTTGAAAGGACCCCAAATATGCATTTCTTAGGATTAAGATGAACAAGAAAATAGGTGAGGTGATCAAATATAATCGTATGAGTAGTCAAGTGATATTTTTAGAGTTTGGATTTATTGAGAAGGTTATCCACATAATCTTCTACAAATTTATGGGTGATATCATGTAAAATATAAGTCATGGCACATTGGTAGGTTGTACTAGCATTCTTTAACCTAAAAGGCATGACTCTATAGTATAAAGTTCCCCAAGGGGTGGTAAAGGTAGTTTTATGTTGATATTTAGGAGTAATCAAGATCTGATTATAACCTAAAAACCCATCCATGAGAGATAACATCTCATGGCCAGCAGTAAGATCAACAAGATGGTCAATGCTAGGTAGAGGGAAGTCATCCTTGGGGTAGGCAAGGTTAAGGTCATGAAAGTCCACACAAATACATAAACCCCATTAACTTTGGTGATAAGTACAATGTTTGAGACCCATTAGGGGTAGTCAATGGGTTGAATGAAGTTTATGAATAGGAGACGTTAAAGCTTTTCTTTGATGATAAGGGCTATGTGAGGATGCATGCATCAAAGTTTTCATTTAACAAGCTTGGCATCATGGTGAGTGAATATGTTATGGGTAGAAATGGAAGGGTCAATCCCAGGCATATCATTGTAAGACCAAATGAATGCTATGATGCGGTCTTGGAGAAAAGAGGAAAAATCTTAAAGTTCCTTGGTATTCAATGATTGGCCCAATTTGACAATGTGGGGGTTATTTGGAGTACCCAAGTTGATATCAATGGTAGATTCATTCAACATAGTCAGGACCTTAGGAAGAAGGGATTTATGGATATAATAATCTCTCATATTGAGGTAGGTAATAATGGTATCATCATCTTGATGTTGGATGGTGTTGATGGTGAGAGAGTCATTCTCTACCATTTCAACATGTATGATTGGAATGACTTTGGTTTGTGATGAAAGGGGCTCCTTAGACTGATAATGAACACCCAGAATAAGCTAGTGAAATCAAAATACTTATTTGGCCTCTTAATCATAGGTGACTGAACTATTTACTTTAACCTAAGATACATATCTCATAAGCATAACTATCAAGTCCAAGGCTGTTATTCATCTTCAAAAATGACCTGACCCTGCAGCTCCCACTGATTCATTCAACATCATAAAAAATCAAAACAAACAAAAAACTGGAGAGTCCATAGCTTTAAGCCTACAGAGTCCATAGATTCAAGCCTGTAGAGTCTGTAGTTTCTTAAAAGCTTGAGAAATGGAGAATTTGAATTTTTTGATACCACAATGGTGCGTTGTAACTTCTTTAGACTACAAACAGGGCAATTTTCATTAATAACATAACATTCTATTTCACATTCAAATTTTATATGTTCATCTTTACTCAAATTCTCATTCCTTTCTGTATTAGAGTACTTGCATCCTTCTATGCCTCGCCATCTATTTGCAGGCTGCACAACATATGATAAGTAAATAGCAGGTAATCCATTATTGCAGCGGGTGTTTTGATTACTTCCTTCACATTTTTAGTTACTCCAGTGCATGTCATAGTATTTATAGCAGTAGCAGGTGCAAGTGATTCTTCTATGTTGGCCACTATGGATTACCTTAAGCTAAAACACCGAACGCTAAAAGCTTCCAATAGTATTTTGCACTCGTTATGTTTTTCCCATCTCTTTAACGAACAAAACACAATCTTTGAAAGCTTTAAAAACAAACTTGAGTTCTATGCTGGTAATATTCTCTGGTGCTAGCTCTAACCATCTTCTGTAACTCTTTGTTCCTTGATGTGTATTTCCTATCTGTTGACACACAAATCTCTATCTTCCAGAGCTTTGGAAACAAAGTGATGCTCCTTCTTACTACATAGCTTCACTTCTACGAACAATTCTCACCAATCGTGGCATTTGGAAACCATATAACGCCACAAGCTTAGCTTAGCCTAAAAATATGGCACCGTCTTAATCTTTCATGGGCTCGTCTTGGTCAACAAACACCCTTATTTTCTTGAATTCAGTCCAGATTTCTCTCCCTAAATTCTCTTTCCTTCTTTGCAATCTTTGCTGCTGTTACATGTCTCTCACAAGTCGATGAACTTTTGATTTACTTCTACTACATATTTTTATCTCCACGTCAACTTTCATGTTATGCAGCTTTTTGCATTCGCTGCTGGCTTTTCTTCAGCTGCATCATCCCACATGTCTACGCATATGCTACCTATTTGTATTGCCAGCCAATAGCCATAATATTTTGATTTTTCATAATATAGGCCTGTTGTTTTCAAAATCAGCGTAGGTCATTTTAGAAGCAACCCCTTACGAAACTTGTCTGTTTCGTCTTTTGTCTCTCTAAGTTCATTTTTTGATACAAATTTTGTAATTCATTTTCGTCTTGGTCGGATCGAGGAGTGGTTACTATCCCTTCCTAGCCAAGTTTTCCCTTCCCATTTTTTCCTTCCTTCTGGAGTTGGTCTCCTTTTATTTTTCTGTGCAAGGGCGGCGAAAATCACCGTCTCTGCATTTCCCTTGCATTTTTTCCTGCAAGGGTGGCAATTTTTACTGCCCCTGCACTCCTTCCTGCAAGGGTGGCAATTTTTGCCGCCCCTTCAATAAGACTGACTTCATGTAAGGGCGGTGAAAATCATCGCCCTTACATGTCTCAATTTCCATGCAAGGCATTAATGGCTACGTGTGGCAGGTTGTTGAGGTGAGTTTTTCACCCTATATATTCTAATTTGAGCCTCATTCTTCTCATTGCTTCCTCCTCTCCTCCTACCTCTTGCACCTGAGCACCTCAAGTGACGTTTTGAAGCACCAACTCACGGATCCGACCTCGTGGCACGCACATTTTTCAGGTAGGGTTTGTTTTTATGTTTATTTCATGTTGTTCTTTCTAGCTTAGTTATTGTTTTTAGTTGTTTTTTGTTTTATTTCTTTCTTCTTCCCCCCTCCTACCCGTGGTTTTTTATGTCGAAACCTCATGCGGGTGGCATTTTTGCCACCCATGTCTTTTCCAACTTTCATGCAAAGGAGGCAAAATACGTCGCCCTTCCACGCTTTCCCTTTGTCAAGTGCGATGGCGGCAATTTTCACCGCCTCTGCACTTTTCTGCCATCCTCCCCGCAAGGGCAGCGATTTTCACCGCCCCTGCATCCTTCTTGCAAGGGCGGTGATTTTCGCCGCCCCTACATCCTTCTTGCAAGGGCGGCAATTTTCGTTGCCCCTGCATCCTTCTTGCAAGGGCGGCGATTTTCGCCGCCCTTGTATCTTTCTTGCAAGGGCAGCGATTTTCACCGCCCCTGCATTCTTCTTTAATTTTTAGCTAACTCCCAGAATTTTTTTTGAGTTGTCCCTTTTGCACTTTTTCTTCCTCATTCTCCGCTCCTTTGCTAGACCTGGCCTATTTAAGTGACCTCCAGTAACCCATGTCACTTAAATTTCACTCTCCCTCTCTCGCTCACTCTCTTTTCGTCTGTGATCATGGCTATAGCACCTTCAGCGAGCTCCTGTACATCTGCTCTCATCTAATCAAGATCATCCTCTATGATGAAAGCATCTCCCTTATAGGTGAAGACCATGAAATACAAATACCAGGGCATCTTCTTGCTCACATCAGTCACCTCGAATGTTGATGACATTTGAGATACCGAGATTGGCCACGTGGACATGGCCGAATTCCTAGAGTGAACCAAGGCAACAAATCCCAGCACTGAGATAAAGAGGATTGTTGAGAGCAACATCCACCTGGTGGCCACCTTTCCTGTAGTAGCACATCATGTGAAATTTGTCCTCCAGTGCACGTGCTTTTACAACAAAGAGACCAGATCGGTCTCAGACACCAGTGGCGGCATGATAATTCAGTTGGACCCCGATTTTATCGACAAAGTTTTCCTGTGTCCTCCAACCACCGAAGTAACTCAAATTGACTTCAAAAATGTGCAAAAGGAGTATGAAAAAGACCCCGAAAGGGCAAAGAAGGTCATGAACCATAAATGGTTAAAAACTCTGAGGACCAGTCTCTCTAGATGGCCGAAGAGCTTCCCCAAGAGTGATTTCATTAAAGAAGTTGGTGACCTAATCACCCTCCTCAGTAGAGTACGAGGCCTCCTGTCCTCTTCACAATTCCATGAATGGATGTATTCGTTCATTAAGATCATCCTTCAGGGTAAGCAAACAATCTTTTGGGGGAAACAAATCAGCAACGCTATCCATGAACAACTGACTAGGGTACAGACCTCCTTCAAATTTTACATGACCTCATACCTGGTCTATATAGCTGCCGCAATGCGATCTTTCCCAGGTTTGACAACAGAGGGAGATAGAAAGACCACCCTGGTCTACTCATACTATCTGCAGCTGACGCTTCAGGGGTTAACACATCATTTTAGATGAGTAAATGATGCATTCTTTGCCATATTTTTGTGTCTCTTCGATCCTCAGCTGGAGCAGAAGAGAATATCAGATGAGGCCTGGACGGTAGTGAACGGTTATGGCTGTATGTTCCTCCAGTTCCCTACTTTTTGCTATCTACAGGTGGGTTTTTACCAAGGATACCCTTATATGCTCCCCAAATTCCCTTCAGATAGGTTAGTCCTAATGGAGCTTTGTCGACAACTGGCTATCGTGCACACAAAATAGATGGAACTTAAGAGACCCAGTTTCAAGTTTCCTATCCAGATTGGCAGGTTTTCAATTGCTACATCAACTAAAGCCAGGATCATGAAAATAGAAATGCAGATGGTTACCATCAAACCATTCAAAAGACAGGATAAATTTGACTACAGGGGAGTCAGAGAGATGATCTGAAGGAAAACTTAGTTCCACGAGCCCATGATTGAGGATATCTGGGTGGACATGAGAATGGCTAATGAGGTAAGAAAGATAGACTATTGCCATCTCACACTAGAGTAGATAGAGTACCTCGGGCTTGCAGAGATCCCTTCAGGTTTAATTGACGATGGGAATATCGTAAACAACAGATATCTAGCAAAAAAGGTCGCTAGTTCCCCTCTCCCTCCAATTAACTGGTCTCAAAAGGAACTGACTTCTCTGAGAAAGAGATTCGAACCAATATTGGCTAACACCAATGATTGGTTAGTAGCCAAAGGGATCACCCTAAAAGAATTCATCATAGGATCAGAAACTGAGTACCAAGCAGAATTAAGAAGGAAGGCAGAGAACCGAACAAAAAACAAAGGTGACGCTCCTTCTCCTTCTAAGCCTCACAAGCCTAGAATCATTTTTGTCTCCAAAAAGCCTAAGCCTGCATAAGAGCTTGAAACAGTAGCTGAAAGAACCAAAGAACAAAGCCCCAAGGCACAGGTAGCTCAACCCATGGGGAAAGTAGAACAACCAAGTGTTGGGTCTCCAATCTCACTGGGACAAGCACAGCCGATCCAGAGCACCTCTCCTTCTCCCCCTCAATCTCCTGTGGTGCCCGCTTCTCCTATCTCTCCAATCAGTGTTCCCTCTTTTGGAGTTGCTTCCCCTTCCAGAGTTGTTTTTGGTGATCCTCAGGGTCCTTCAGCAGGTTCCCCTCGCTCTTTCAGGTCCATTCCAAGTCTATCATCTCCATCTTTCAACCTGCCACCAAGCCCTGCATAGGAGCCAGAATCACTAGTTGATATAGTTTCGCCGACTACTCCAACTACAACTATTGTCACCACCAGTAGTCTCAAAGCTACTACATTGACACCGACAGAGGCAACTATTGTTACAACAGGCACTTCTCTCCCACCTTGGATGTTTGCTTTCACGCCGAAGAGGAATAAAATGGCCATCTCCCTAGATGAATTCGACTTTGGTAAGATAATGCTGGCAAAAGCAAAGGCTCCTAAGAGGCCAAAAATCCTCTCCAAGCTGGTCGAAGAAAAGGGGCAAAAATTTCTAGAAATTGCCAAACCCCCATAGGATGCAACCCTTGAGGGTTTCGAGATGAGCAGCTATTCCATCTCTCATGTTGAACTTGGCAAAGTTACTCATGAAGGTGCAAAGAGCGATCTTCAGTCAGCGATGGACATTACGATCTAAAAATTTGATAGAGAGAAGGAGATGAAGGACTATTATAAAGCTAAAACGGAGTAGTTAACAGCTATAATCAAAAGGTTCACTATTCTGACTGAAGCAACAACTCCAGAGGCCTTTTCCATGGATGATTCAGTCATTCAGAAAGCTGAAAAGACCTATTTAAAGGGGAAAGTCATGGAGGAATATATTGAAAGGATGCACAATCAGGGAGTCTCTTTGCTATCAGAAGTTGCAGATAGAATAGATAAAATGAAGAGATTGAAAACTCGGGTAGACAATTTTGTCTCCCTTATCTCTCAAAAAATTGACAGCTTAGAGAAAGATCTCAGCAAATGGAAGGAAATGAAAGATCTCAAAAAGAGTACCCTGATATCTATCAGTGTCATCCCCAACAAAGATTCCTACATTGAGATCAAGGAGTCAATGGTCTTCAGGATTCAGGTACTCAAGGACTTAATTGATGATCTCAAAGCTTTCAAGGAAGCTAGTGAGAAGAGTGACCTGAGCGTGCTGAACAAGTTAGAAGAGCTGCCATGCAACTTGACTTCCAAGGACCATCAATTCCTTCCGATAGAGGAAATGATTTAGAGTTTTGAAGGGATGATCCGAAAAGATTTTGAAGGAGTGTCTTTCTCAATGACTTTGGTGGATAGCATTCTGGATGCTCAGTTAACTTTGGAGAATTTGAAATCCAGGTTAACTGGCCACTCTAAAGCCATCACAACATTGAAAGACACGCTAATCAGAGCGAGAGTCATCTTCAAGAACACAGTTTTACCAGACAGCGTAGGAATTTAGGCATCAATTGCCATGTACGATGCTCATTTGAAGAAGTTTGGTAGCAAGAATTGACACTCTCTCTCTCCCCCTTCTCTCTTCTTCTATCCTTATGTATTTCTATTTTGTGCAAAATGCGTGCAATTTTGTATATGTAATTACATGTAAATATTTTAGAAAAATATCCAAAAGTCAAAGATAAGTCATCTTTGACCAAGATATTTTATATTTTATTATTTTCTATTTTTGAGGATTTTCTCCCTATATATAGTGGAGACCTCATTTGTATTGTTTTTTCTTGGAAAATTCAATAGCAAACACTGCTAAAATTGAAGCAACTTTTGAGACTTTGTGCTCAAATTTGTAAATCATATTCTGTTGAATGAATGAGAAGCAGGTTATTTCAGACTTTGTGTTGAGATTGTCTGTGTTATTTAGGAAATAGTTCTTATGTCTTTTTCCTGATAACATCTTGTTTATCTGATTAAATAAGCAAGTGGGTGTGTTATTATTATCTGAGGGTACTTCTTGAGGGTAGAAAATAGACTTTGTGCTACTTTTACCTTTGAGATCCTTTTATCTTTTGGTAGTTTCAGGTGAAGATTTTGTGCTTCACTTTACTCTATGGTTGTACTTGTTTCAGAGCTGTGGAGAAGCTACGGAAGACTTTGTGTTTGCATGAGCATTCTTGTGACTTTGTTCTTCAGGTGATTTCTTGCTCTCTGTTTAATACCCTTCCTGAAAGAAGAGGAGTGTTGTTAGCTTTAGACCAGGGATCTTCCTCTTTTGTTCTTCATACATTACCTCTGAAAAAAGAGAGGTAGATGCTGTTATACCACCCTCATGTTTTATTTTCTGCTTAATTATATATCCGATACGTAAATATTGATAGGGAACCTCCCCTTGATGAGAGGAGAGATTTACCTCGTCTAGATCTGGTAAAGCCATACTCCTCGTGGTGTAAATCTCCCTATGTTGTGGCTGATATACCCATTTTGTCATCAGTTAGTTGACGACAAAATATTCACCCAACAAGGCCGAATGGCTTTCATGACTCTTCCTCTCTTTCTCTTCTTACATCAACTTTCTTGAATGAGAGGTCCTTCCTCTCTATTCCTCTTCATCCCTCTCATGCCCTTCATTGAATTCTCTCTTTTGCTCTTTTTTTAAGAGTCTTCCTTTCTAACTTCTACGCCCAATTTGGGCTCAAGATAAAACCAATACAGTTTTGAAGTTTCAACAATATACTAAGGTTGAAATATTTTCAACCACTTCCCCTTTATTTTCTCAACAACCCCAACAATTTACTTTTTACTTTTATTTTTTAACAATTACCCCTCATTAAAAGCATATTGGAGGGAAAATATAATAAATTAAATTTGAATGTAGATGCTCCTGCATCATACTCTCCTTGTAGAAAAGATTTGAACCTTAGTTCAAATGTCATGCTTCCTCCATGCACTAGTCTCCACTATATGCCTGGATCCCAAGGTCTTGTTGCCAATACCAATGCTGGTGTTTGTCTTTGGTGGTCTTTGTCTTTTAGCTTCTTGATTTTCTTCCTCTTCTAGTATGTTCTTCTCCTCATTTCTTTCTCAGCTGCCATCTCCCACTTCCATGCTTCTTCATCTTCATACATATCTTCTAGATCTTCTTGTTGTTCTTCTTGTTCCATAAGCTTCTCCAATTACTCATTTATGTCATTCACTTCAGCAACCTTAATACCTACATACAAAACATTCAAAGCCACCTTAGAATCAAAATCTTTAGGCCATGAAGCCTCTTAGCTGTCTTCACATGCTTGCTCTTGTTCCTTGACCAAAACTACCTTTGCCTCTTCACTCTTCTACTCTTTTCTTGCTTCACTCTTCCCAATGGTATTATGGTTTGTATCTTTACACAACTCTCTTGGAAGATTCAACAATTCTTCTATCCTCTTCATCTCTTCACTCAACACAAGCTCATCCAAATCTTCATGTCCTATATCAAACTTAGGACCAGATTGTCTTTCATCCTCTATAAATACATTCATCCACTTTGCGGTTTCTTCATACAAGTCAACTTCTTCATCAACATAAATATAATTATCAAAAATAATAGGAACAACATTACCTTGTATCTCCTTGTTCTTTTCAATCTCTACTTGAAGCCATCTTGTTTGTTCTTTGGTTTCACTGAGGCATTGCTTTGCTGCATACTCTTTCCTTTCCTCATCATCCATCCAATTGGAAGTCTCTCCTTGCTGCATATTAGTCCTTACAACCACTTTCCATCTTTCATTTCTTATAAAAAGATCAAAAACGTCATCAGAAACAATTTGTTTACCTTTCATTTTTGCATCCTCATACTCTACCTCATTATTCTTTGAGAAGTTTTCTTTCTCATCTTCATTCTCTTGGCTGCTAGAATCACTTTCAATCCTCTCTTTTCTCTTTTCCTTCTTAGGCACCCACATTTGATTCTTCTTCTTATCATTTGACTTCACAAGCCATTTAGGCATCCTGCATCCATGCTTTTGTACCAGCACTTCCTCTTGCTTTGGAGTTTGCTTCTTCCATGATTTAGGCATCACATATCCATGCTTAAATTCTCCTTTTGAGGGCTCTATCATCTTCCTTAACTCTTGCACCTGTATATTAGCAGCTTCATGCTCATAACAACAATCAAAATCAGATCTTAACACTTCATTTACCTCTTGGATAGCTTGATCCATGGAGCAATCTTTCTTTTCATTTGTGCTTGGCTGCTCTCTTTCTTCTTCTTGGCCTTCAATGGCATCATGTAATTCAGCTTCATCTTCCATATCTTCTCTTACTTGTATGGATTCTTCAACACCTCCTTTATGCATTAACCTATGCATCTCTTCTTCTTCCTTATCAATAGCAGCAAACTTACTTCTCTTTCCTACACATTCACTTGTGTACTTGGTGTCTTCTCTTGCACCAATCTCTTCACTCTCCAAGGCCCTTCTCTTGACCTTCATAAGGCTGCTCATACCTACAATTACCCACACAAAGACAATATTAGAAATAAAAACAAGAGACCACAAGGTCCCTATGAGTGCTCTCTTCATCCACACTCTCATCTTCTCAAGTGTCTTCCTGACACTTCATCTTTTCTTTCTTCTCTTCTCTTGTCCTCCATAATGAGAACCTTCTTCATAATCTCTTCCTCTTTTTGTTACTCTCTTGGCAACCTTCTTATCTTCTTCAAGCCTCTATGGGCTTCTCTCTTCTTGGCAATCTCATTTTGCCTTCTTCTCCTCTTCATTAGGAGATCTATTAGCCACTTCAGCCTCTTCCTCATTGGCCATACCCATGCTTGCTTGTCCATCTGCATCCAAGACTCATATCTATCTTTAATCTTATCTAAATCTCTTTTCAAATTATCAATTTCTTTATCAAGTTCAATACTAGTCATACCTTTGATGCATGCTTTCCTCTTGGCGCCCTCTTGTATCTTGTTGCTCTGTCGTGCCTTCAACAATACTTCTATCTCTGAGATCTTCACCCAAGTCTTTTCCACCTTGGTCTCTTGATCCCTTGTCTCACCCAAGCCTTTTCTCCTTGACTGGTCTTTTGACAATCTCCTTGATCTCACCTAGGCCTTTTGCATCCTAGTCTTTTGATCCTTTTCTCAATCCTACAGCAACTCTTTATTCAACACTTCAACAAACACAAATCACAAATCCAAGTTTACCTTACTTTGGATGTTTCTTCTAGGCAGTCCCTCTATCACTCTTCTCAATTCTTCAAACTTCATCCTTTACCTCACCTAAGTCTGTTTCACCTTAGTCTTTTGGAAAACTATCCAAGCTTCTTCTTGGATCTTCTTCTTCTTCTTGAGAAATTCACTATGCTCTTCTTCTAGAGCTTCTCTTGGCTCTTTACTAAGCTTTCCTTGGCTTCTTCTTCTCTTAAGCCTCAATGGCTTTAAGACTTTCTCTTCACTTATTTGTTTCTCAACACAATAAACTTAAATCAAATATCAAAGGTTGTACATACCTTTTCTTCAGCAGGGTCTTCTAGTGCTTGATCCCAAGAGCTTCAAGCTCTAATACCAAATGATGAAAAGTGTCCTTCTCTAAACAATCCCTAAACTGATCTTAAACCAAAATGATGCACTGGTCACTTCTCAGACTGACCTTAGACTACAATTAATCTTCATACCAAATCAAAATGACTAATGAAGCAGGCTGCTCATACTATAATTCAATTTCATATATATATCAGAATGACTGATACAAAATCATACAAATGACCACCCTGCAGAGTCTGTAGCTTTAAACCTACAGAGTCCGTAGATTCAAGCCTGCAGAGTCTGTAGTTTCTTAAAATTTTGAGAAATGGAGAATTTGAATTTTCTGATACCACAATGGTGCACTGTAACTTCTTTAGACTACAAATAGGGCAATTTTCATTAATAACATAACATTCTATTTCACATTCAAAGTTTATACGTTCATCTTTACTCAAATTCTCATTCCTTTTTGTATCAGAGTACTAGCATTCTTCTATGCCTCACCATCTATCTCCACGCTGCACAACATATGATAAGTAAATAGCAGGCAATCCATTACTGCAGTGGGTGTTGTGATTACTTCCTTCATGTTTTTAGTTACTCTAGTGCATGTCGTAGTATTTATAGCAGTAGCAGGTGCAAGTGATTCTTCTGTGTTGGCCGCTATGGATTACCTTCAGCTAAAACACCAAACGCTATAAGCTTCCAATAGTATTTTGCACTCGTTATGTGTTTCCCATCTCATTAACGAACAAAATGCAATCTCCAAAAGATTTAAAAACAAACTTGAGTTCTATGTTGGTAATATTCTCTAGTGCTAGCTCTAACCATCTTCCGTAACTCTTTGTTCCTCGATGTGTATTTCCTATCTATCGACGCACAAATCTCTATCTTTCAGAGCTTTGAAAATAAAGTGATGCTCCTTCTTATTGCACATCTTCACTTCTATAGAAAATTCTCACCAATCATGGCATTTGGAAACCATATAACACCACAGGCTTAGCTTAGCCTAGAAATATGGCACCGTCTTAATCTTTCATGGGCTCGTCTTGGTCAACAGACACCCTTATTTTCTCGAATTCGGTCCAGATTTCTCTCCCTAAATTCTCTTTCCTTCTCTGCAATCTTCACTGCTGCTACGTGTCTCTCATAAGCCTATGAACTTTTGATTTACTTTTACTACATATTTTTATCTCCATGTCAACTTTCATGCTATGCAGCTTTTTGCATTTACTGCTGGATTTTCTTCAGCTACATCGTCCCACATGTCTACGCATATGCTACATGTTTGCATTGCCAGCCAATAGCCATAATATTTTGATTTTTCATAATACAGGCTGAATGGCCTTCATGACTCTTCCTCTCTTTCTCTTCTTATAGCAAATTTCTTGAATGAGAGGTCCTTCCTCTCTATTCCTCTTCGTCCCTCTCATGCCCTTCACTGAATTCTCTCTTTTGCTCTTTTTTTAAGAGTCTTCCTTTCTAACTTCTACGCCCAATTTGGGCTCAAGATAAAACCAATACAGTTTTGAAGTTTCAACAATATACTAAGGTTGAAATATTTTCAACCACTTCCCCTTTATTTTCTCAATACCCCCAACAATTTACTTTTTAATTTTATTTTTTAACAATTACCCCTCATTAAAAGCATATTGGAGGGAAAATATAATAAATTTAATTTGAATGCAGATGCTCTTGCATCAGTTTGGCCACTCTTATGATAGATGAGAGGGCCTAAACTTATAGTATTAATTAGAAAAAAAGTTAGGAGGGATAATATTAGGGTCTTCAGGTGGAGAAAATGGTTCGGTTGGCAAGGATGGGATATCTTCCTCTATGGTGGCAATGGGTTTGGGTGAATTGGTGGATTCTTGATGTGGTTCATACCCAAGGCCAAATGATTCATGAGGTTACAAATTTTTGAGATGGGGTAACTCATGAGGCCCTTGTTCATAGTGATTAAGGCCAAATACTTTCCAAACACATCTACAAAGATACAACTTAGCAAACTTTAGCTTGCTAAGATAGGAAAATTTAGAGTTAAATGGTTGGATGGATGATGTAATGGTAGGGGCTGGAAGTGGTCGATCAAGTCCCCCATAAATGAAATTCATTTGGTGGTTAGGGAGACCAATGGGGATGATGGTTACTTAGGGTCATAAGAAGGGTCATGTCTAAGATTCCCATATTCTTAGGGGGTAAGGAGGGAATCTAAGGCTAAGCATCTATATTCCCCAAAAGAAAGATGTTGGAATGTGGTTGTTATGGGGTCTTGTATAGGAATCTAGGAAGAGGGGATAGATAAGCTAATGGAAGCTTCATCAAAATTAGGTGTGGAAATGCTATGGGTTTTGGTTGGTGAGGTTGTGTTGTTGGCAGATGGTTATGTGGTGGATAAATAAGGAAGAAGGACATTATTGGGCTGATATGTCATATTGTAAGATGTAAAAGGACTAGGGTCATCTTGATTAGTCACAACTTTCCCTTCATGTTTAAACTTGACATATCGATGTAGGGTAGAAGGGACACAACTCATAACACAAATCCATGGGCATTTGAGTAAAATTTTATATTGAAACTCTCCTTTTACAACATAAAATATTTTGGTAATAGTATGAGGCCTTACATGGATGTGGAAGACAACTATGCCCAAGGTGGTAGCCATAGTATCATTGAAAGAACAAAGGACCATTGAGCTTTTAGACATGATTTTTGTAGGTAACTAAAGCTGTTCATAAGCATGGGAGGAGATAATATTGATGCTAGCTCCCCCATTGATCATCACCCTTTTGATGTGGGTTTGATTGATATATATTGTAATGAAGAGGGGAAGATCGAGTTTTTTTGAATGAACATAAGGTATTTCTAAATTTTTGAAGGTGACAAGGTTGGAAGTCTAAAGGGTACTAACAAATGTGGTTAGAAGCTGAGGATCATCAAGTTGGACCTTGATGGATTGTAGAGCCTCTATGAGTACTTGATAGTGATCGGGAGAGGTAGAGATTAACTCATACAAGCTCATCTTTGTTGGAGTTTGGTGAAGTTTCCTAAGGATAGATTTTTGGATGGATATTGCATATGGGTTATGATATGGAGGTTTAGATGGGGAGGCACCTAATATAGACACATTGGGTTTGTTTAGAGATGGATAAGGTTGGGTATTATTGTCTTAGGAGTTTAGAGAGGGGTAAGTCCAAGGGATGGATGTCTTAGTCTTCCCTTTATCCTTTTATTGGTCCCAAGATCGGGTAATCTTGTGAATAGTGTGGATAAGGGGGTTCTCTAGATTAGATGGTTGTTTTAGTTCCTCCTCTTTGCTTTTGGGTGAGATCAAAGATCAGATGGGTTGAGTTAGCGGTTGGATTGGCAATGGGAATGAAGGAGGTTTGTCTGATAACAAATCATCATCTTCATACAAGTTGTGAACAATCACTTGGAGAGATTTATAGTTCTTGGTGTCATGTCCTTGTGCCCTATGATATGCACATATCAAGTTATCATTAAACTAAGAGGGTTTCGTATGTGAAGGGTCAAATGGTTTGATGGGTGGTAAGCTTAAAGAAGAAGTTTGTAATAACTACTAGAGGATGGTTAAGTAAGATTCAGCTAATGATGGTAGATATTTAGTGTTTTTTTGCTTTGGGTGTTAAAGTAGGAGGTTGTGTGGATGTAGGTTTGATGGTAGGTGTCTTGGATAAAGTGGTATGCTTGGTTGATTGTTTTAGTTTAGGCACAATGGTTGACACACTAGTGGTAGAGGAGGGCAAGGTAGGTGACTTAGGAATGGTTGGTGTAGTGGGGAAAAGTGCTTTAGAAAGTGAGTATGAAGGTGTGACCAATAAAAGTGGTGGGGTTTTGCTAAAAATGATGGAGTTTGTGTTTAATGTAGAGGGATGGGGGCCCAAAATAGAGGCCAAGGTTGAGGGAGGTAAAATGTGGGGTTTTGGGACCTTTGGTGATTTTACATCTTTTGTTGTTTTAATTATTGGTTTTGGAGGGGACTTGTCACTTTCATTATCTTGGTTGGTTTAAGTGTTTGAGGGTCAATCAATTTGGAGGAGATTTTGGTTGGTTGGGTGGAGGTTTTAGTTGGTTTACAAGGGCTAAGTTGGTCTGCCAAAGAAAGGGTTAGAAGTTCTAGTTTGGTTCCCTTACCTTTATCTTGACCTCTGATAGAAGGTTTTGAAATTAGAGGTTAGGTGTATGGATCCATCTTCTCTTTTGAGATAGCTTCCAAAGAGGGGGTGGATGGTTCTATGATAGGGGAGGTAGGTGTGGTATCCTCTAATGGAGGTGTGGATATGGTTGCTTCCTTTATTTGGGTATCCAAAGGAATAGAAGGCAATATTTTTTCTTCCATTAGGGTAATGGAGAAAGAAGTGCTTGAGGTAACATTTCCTTCTTCAATGGGTTCACTAGTAACCAAATTAATAGTATGTGCATCATGAGATGATTTGGGTTTATTTGCATGATGAGGGGTAAAAGGAGCATGATTAGTGAAAGGCTTGCAGAATATGTCAAGGGCTTCATTTGGTGGCACATTAGGATTGTCCAATGTAAGCTCCCCCTTGTAAATGAGGGATTGGAAAAGGTATTTAAAGGTATTTCACCTATTTATTTCATGTCCTACAACTCGATGAAAATTGTAATGGTCATTTTCATTATACCAATCAAACACAGGGTGAGAAGTATCAAACTATTGGAGTGGTTTAATTGGTGGAAGTTGGATGATTTTGACTTTTAGTAACTTTTCCAAAATAGAAGGATAAGGATCCCCAAGTGGAGTTAATGGTTTATGGCTATTCCAAGTTTGGTTCCTTTGGTTTTAGTTTGGATAGTTGAAGGGGTTGGAGGTTTGGTTCCTTGGGTTTTATTGATTGGTAGATGGCAGAGGTACGACTTTGAGGACAATAGCATTGGTGGTGGATTTTCTCTTGGAATTAGTATTGGTTGGGTTGTTTAGTTTGGAAAAAGAGGGCTCATTGGTTTTGTAAGTTGGGTTCTTGTTCTTCAACTTTAATCTTACCTCATCAATGGATATGTTCTCTAGTTTGTGAGCCATGGTAAGAGATTCATTGATTGTCTAGAAGCTTTGAACAGGCAATGTAGATGAAATGTGTTTTGTACATGTTTGGGTGAAGAGATATATAAGCTCAGGTTGAGGAAATGAAAAGGAAAGTTAATTTATTAGGCTCCTCCAATGAGCCACAAAAATGGCAATAGATTCATCTTTGAAACTCCGAATAGAGTAGAGGTCGGTAATAGAAACTTTTTTGGATATATTGATCGAAAAGTGATCCAAAAAAGTTTGGGCTAGTTTGGTGAAGGAGAAGATGGAGTGTTTTAAGATGGCACTATACCAATCTAATGCCAGTATAGATAAAGACATAGGAAAGGTATGGAGGATAAGAGCATCATCATGGGAAATAAAGTAACATGCATCACTAAATGCTCTTAAATGTTGTTGGGGGTCTTCCTTGCTTTGAAATTTAGAGAATTTTGGCAATTCCCATTATGGAGGATATGGTCATAGAGGGATAGATGGATGGATAAGAGATAAGGTTATGTGATATTGAGATGGATGACTCAAGGGTAGTCATTTTATCCATTAGCATCTTGACCAAGTCCATTTGGGGTTTTTGGGTTAGATAAGTATATGACACATTTTTTTGGGGCTAGGTGACATGGGAATAACTAATGGATGGTTAGGATGATGTCACATGTGAGTATGAGGCCATGTAAGATTGGGTGGAAGGTGAAGGTATGTATACTTGTGTGTTAGGAATATATTGATAATATGTCATGGATATGTGTTAGAGGGTTTATGTGTGGCATCAAAGTGATTAGTGGATTAGTTGGTTGAAGGTGGGTAGTGACCAAAGTGCTTATAGGGGGAAGTGTTTGTGATATGGAGAGTACTAAGTTATGAAAGGGGGTTGAGGTTGGTATTTGGTTAAGTTGAAGGGAGTGGTAGAAATGGGTGTGGAAGACACTACACTAACAAAAGGGGTAGAAGTGACAAGGGGTAAAGTGTTGTAAAACAACCAGATTATTATCTAGAAAGGTGGAAAAATTTAAATCACCTTTAGAGATTGTTGTAGGAACCATAGGTGGGGGAGAATAGTGTGGTGAAGCATGGGGTGATCTATCAACTTTTTAAGTATAATCTATGGATAAGGGTGAATAAGAAGATGGTGGTGGGTTGTTTTGGGTTTTCACTTGTTGTCTGGTTAAGACCATATGAGAAATTTAGAAATGGATAACAAACCTCTTTCCTCACTTAATGAGCAAACAAAGAAAATACTAAAGAAATAAAATCACACACTAAAAGCAAAATTAATCCTAGGATTTATTTCAAATTGCTTTTGGCTTATGCCTTAAAGAATGTGAAAGGGGAAATTAGCTTGAATAGGTCTTAAAAAAAGTAGTCTATGTTTGGTTTTGGGTTATGTTTAGGCACTCAAGAAGAAGTTTATATTGGATTGAGTACCTAGCTTGGTGCTTGGGGCTTGTTCTCCTCACTTCAAAATCCCATAGCTAGTGTGGGTGTTTAGCCAATATATATTGATTACCAAAGTTTATACTCAATTAGAGAGCTGAGTTGATTATCCCCTTGGTAATTAAATCCAAGTATGATAACTAGGAAAGGGTAAGGTGATTCTTTAGGTGATGAAATCCTAGTTGGGACTTGTCTCAAGTGAGATTTATGGTTATTTTTTTCAAGTGGTTTGGTTGTGTAACATTTGTGCAGTATGGTTAATTTGCTTTGCCTTTAATTAATCTAGGTGAACTAATTAAGCAAGCAAACAAATAATGTATGCAGTTAATTTCAACCCAAAGGAATTTTTTTTTTGATTTATTTTTATGAAAACAAGAACAAATAAAATAGACATAAATGAACCATGAATATGAAATCCTAATCCTAGGATGAATGCTCTTTTGATTTTTATAAATGCAAGAAAAAAAATAAAAATTTCTACTTTTTTATTTTTTCTTAATTTTTTAAATAAAAGAAGCTAAAGCTTACATTTTGAAAAAGACAAATAATTAATTTTAGAAAATGAAATTATATATAAATGTCATTTTAATAATTCAACTAAATGTCCTAAAACAACTAATGAACCCAAGAAAACTCAAGGGTCCCATTGGGCATGCCAAAATGTTTCTATCTATTTTTGCTTTTTTCTAAGTGTGAAAAGTAGAAACTAGTTATGAAGGGTGTGGAAGAATCCCTATTGAATGTGCATGCAATGCATCGAGATGATTATGAAGATATCCTCTTTGGCTTGGGATGATGACCTAAAAATAAGATAAAACTAAAATAAACTTGTTTTTTAGACATGTAGATGGGTGGATTGCTTAGTGTGAGATAGATCCTAGAAGCAAAAGCTTTTTAGGAGGCTGTCAATCCACCTACTTTTAAACAATTAAGAACGTAAAGGGTTAAATTTTTATAAATAAGACAAAGGGGATATGGATAAGAGGATCAAATGACAAAAGGGTGATGAAAGAAACAAGTGAAATAATAAATCCAAAGGGAAAATAATATAGAAATTAAGATAACTAAATAATAGGATTACCTCAATGCTTGAAGATGCTTGTTGATGAAGATTGGATTGTTGATAGTCGATGAAGACTTGAAGTAATTTTGGTGGATTTTTATTTATTTAAATCCTTCTCTTCAAGATGATGACCTCCTTGATGATACCTCTAAACCTATAACATAAATGTTAATAACAAAATACTAACTTCCATCTTAACTTTGGGTGAAGGAGAAGGGGGGTATTTATAGAATTTGATGTTGGGAAACATGCCAAAAGAGTGGGATAGTGAAGAAATTATAATTTTTTCAAGTGGGACTCATAAATAAGTCAAGAATGAGGTTGGTGAGGATTCCCACTTTGATCATAAGTCTCCCATTTGAGGTTGTTGTGTCTCCCACCTTGCACATGAGTCCAATTTTGAATGGGAATCGTGCACATGGGTTTAAATGAGACCAAAGACTTCTCCCCACCATTTTTTTCTTTCAAACAAGAACTTAAAGGGGTGTCACACCAAATGTGATTCCATTTTCCATGTGGGGGATGAAAAGTTCAAGGTGAGGTTGTGAAAGATTCCCATTTGGGTTGAGAAGTCTCCCATTTTGGCTAAGAAGTCAAAAATGGGTGCCCTTTGTCTTTCTAAAAGTATTAAAAAGGAAGTTATCTATTTTAAATTCTAATTTCATGTGGGGAAGACAAAATACATGTTGAATAATGACCCCTTAAAGGGAAATTTGCCATATTTTAAGGGGGAAACTTTATGAGGCTAAAATAAGGTCATTAGGCACTTTGGGAAAGGGTCCCAAGTGGGGTATGGTGTCCCACATCAATTCCTATAATTTTTAAGCCATGTCACTTTCCACATCACCTCCAAATTACATGCCATGTCATATGCCATATCACTTGCCATGTCATCATGAATAGTGATACTAGGGCCCATAGTGAATAGTGATGATGAATAATACTTTCAAATAGTTATTTTGAATGATATTATGTGACTAGGAGAATAATGATTTGGTTGGGTTAAGGGGGTTTTTGGTAAGGTTTAATAATTTTTAGGGTGTCCTTAGGCATTTAGTCATAAAAAATTGTAAATGTGCAATTTTTTGGTGTCTACACCTAGTTGCATCTACTAGGTCCCATTAAATCACTATATTTATAATAAATTTATGATTTTTTACTTTTATATCTCACTCATAAATTCACTTTAAATTTCAAAATTTTATATTAAATTGTCAAATAATTATCTCTTAAACCCTAGTTGCATACACTAGGTCCTATTGCTTCTTGAGGTATCACCTTACATGTTTGTGAGTTTCGTATCCTTTTTAAGCACTTATCAGTTTGATATTTTTAGGACTTTACATTTAATATATTCAATATTTTATTTATATCACACTTTTCCTATTTCAAATTATTATAAAAAATTCAATAAAATTTTAAATTATTTTCCTACCTTACCAATGGCCCAATATATTGGTTTTGATGAAACTGATAAAAAAGAACTTCAAAAAATATTAACTAAACAACCTAACATGCAAGATGACATGATTAAAAGACTAAAATAAGAACAAAAAAGAGTGAACAAAGATTAATCTTCTCAAACCACAGAGTGACCAGTTGTGAATGACACTACGGGGGCAACTATGTCTCAACAACCCCCTATAACAACCCAAACTTCCTCTATGCCACTAGCTATAACTAGTACATCTTTGTCTCTTGCTATGGAATCCCTTGTGTAAGAGATAAAATCTCTTCAATCCAATGCACTACATCATGATCAAGGTGCCTCTAGACCTACACAGGCCTTGGATTCTTTTGCTCTACTGCATACACCATTATCACGTCATATTATTTCTACACCCTTGCCATAAGGTTTTGTTCAACCCAAGATTAATCTATATGATGGAAAGGGTGATATAGAGACAAATTTGAGATATTTTCACATAGCATGTTTGGACTATGTACCAAATGATTGGCTACTTACCAATTTATTTCCATAGAGCCTAAAGGATTATGCTTTACAATGATTTTATAGTCTATCGAATCAGTTGGTCAATGTATTCAATCCTTTAGCCAACATGTTCCTAGCTCATTTCAACATTAACATTGGTGATAAGGTTTCATATGCCCAATTTTCATAATAAAAACAAAGGGCCAATGAGCATCTCATAGATTATTTTCTTCAATATAAAACTATCTTGGCTAAGATGACTAGCCCCATGGTTGATCAAGAATTATAGGATCTCTTCAAATAAAGCCTTCTACTAGCTTTTCATGAATCAATTATGTTCAAAAGATTCTCTTCCTTCACTGAATTGTGTCACACCTTAAAGGAATGACAAGTCAAACTAATTTCAATGGAAAAACTCAAGTATACAAGTATCATAGACACAACAAACAAGAGTAACAGATTCCCATACAAAGTAAAGGTCAATGATAACAAGAGTCAGAATCAACCTAAAATTAATTTAGCTTTAGATCCCCCTCAGTGAGTGGTTTTATTAGCACCTCCTTGATGTACCTTTACCAATCTACCAGTTTCTCTAGGTAGAGTTTAATAATAAATATTGGAATGTAACATAATATATCTTCCTCATATTCAGGAAGTTGACCTAACAAAGCCTCTTCCATGGGGATATGATCAACAAGTATTTTATGAGCTTCATAGAGCATCGAGCCATACAATAAATAGATGCATCTATTTGATACATAAGATACATGATTAAATAGATGGAAATCATATTGATCTTGACACTTCAGTTGAGCCTCTTTAGGCCAAACCAACATAGGATAAAGCATTGAAAATATTTTTAGATCTTTTTCCACAACATTTAAAATAGGATATAGGGGATACATTAGGGGTTCACCATGCATATCATGTACATCCCCCATCAGATACATATAGGGCACCTTTAGTTGAGTTACATATCTTCTAGAGTTTTATTTATACCTTCCATATCTTTCTCAAAGCAGGAGATCATTGAGGATGATACATATTATCATGCACTTTTTATTAGAGCTCACATTCATAATCATCCCATTCATAGTGTTCTCATAGACAATGGATCCAGTGTGAACATGTGCACTATGACATTATTATATCATTTGGAATATTTAGAGTAGGATATTACACTGATAGACATAGTTATTAGTGGATTCATTTGACACATATAGAGTTATTTAGGTGATATTATACTTACTCTATAGGTTGGTCCAACACATGTGGCCACAACATTCACTATTGTTCCTAGTGTAAGAGTTTTCTATATGTTACTTGGTCAACCATAGATTTAGAAACTTTGAGTAGTACCTTATATAGTTTATAGATGCATGAAATTCATTCATGATAATTAGGTTATTACATTTGGTAGAGTTCCATATGTGTTACCACTCCCCACTTTAGAGCCATCTTCTACTTTGAAGTCACTAGTTTCAGTTTAGCCACTAGTTTCAGTTACTCCACTAGTTCTAATTTTTTCTCTAGTTTAAATTCAAACATAGTTGAGGTATCCATTACTATCATAGAGAGTTCATAAACCTCCATAGAGATCTCTTTTAGAGAAGCCACAATTTTAGGATTCTAGATAGCTTCCAGTTATAATATTCACACCCAGGGCAATATCATTGAGATCTCATGAATTTACACATAGAGTACATTCTCAGAGATCTTATCCTACTTTTAGATGGGTTCCTAAGATCCCTATAGTTACATCCACTTCTTCAAGTTACAATGGGACCCCACTGGAAATTTTTACTTCAAAATTTTTAAAGCATTTATAACATATATAGCTTTTAGAGCCACTGTCTCAACATCTCCATCATACTTCATGATCATGTACAATTACTCTGCTTGATATATGACACCATGATAGGGAGTCTCCCATGAGACTTATCAGTTAGTATCATAATTTACTAGTTTTATCTATACATATTTTTCATTACTTGATTGTACATAGTTCAAAAACTTTCAAAAATACAAAAAATATTTCAAAATATAAAAACATTCAAATATGTCCAAAAACCAAAAACATTTCAATTGTATGTATCATCCATGTTTTACATTAATAACACTATGCTATACTTAAATTTGTTATTATATGCTATTGTTTATTGATTTATCTACATTACCATGCTTCACTTGATCTTGTTTGAGTGTGTGTAGTGACATCCAACTTCTTGATTGCTTCACTCTACCCATTGAGGGGGCATCCTACTTCTACATTCAAATCATACTTTGATACATTTACCCACTGGGGGCATCTTATACATGACTAAAACATATAGGTTATGTCATTATTATACCACACACTCTAGTTATCATGATGATATACATTATTTACTAGCTTACATAGGTTACTCTATTGCCATTTCCACTAGTATATAACACTTGTGTATTTCTTAGCATATACCTTATCTTGTAGTAACATGTCTATCATACCTTCACATTCTTACTTTGATTAGTTAGGTGTGATTATATTTGTAATATTTACATGCTTTCTTTTCTTTCTTAGCATTATCTTGATGTGATTACATTTTCTAATTCATGTTTCTCTCCTGTATGTGCTTTAGGACATTTGCCAATGCCCTTTGATTCTATTTATGTATGTGCCTTTGGATATTTTCCACTGTCCCTTGTTAGTACTGTTCTATGTGATTATTTTAATTGTATGTATATGTGGCATTTGAACATGCCTTGTATGCTTGATTTTTAGATTGAGTGACATGTGCCCATGTCCCTTGTTTGTCTGGCCCCTTGGCCATATTTTACTTGCTTCTTGATTCTTGCCTTGTGTGCTTGTTGCTTGATTACTCTTCAATTTTTCATAATGCCATGATCCCAATCATGCATTCTCTTGATTTATTGGATGCCATGATGGACATCATGCTTCATCCCTCCATGACAACTAACAACTAACTAGACTTCTCATTCCAATTCTAGTTCAGTACATTGCACATGATATTACATTGTTATATCTATCTAGGTATATCCCTATTGATCTAATAATATTTCATTACAAACCATGCTATATCTTGAGATATCTTGTCAATTGTCATTTATATATCATGTATCTCTATATCATAACACACATACAGGGCTATTTTTTATGAGAGTAGTAATTTAGGGGTATTCATTCCTACCCTCAGAAGAGGAGGCAACAAATAGGGGTATTTTCACAAAGATAAGAGCTCCTAACAATTGAAAATTTAGATTCAAAACACTTAAAACAATAATTAGAGGTCAAACCAGATAGAATAGATTAGAAAAATATTGATGATTCCAATGTAGTTTTCAATTTTAGCAAAGGACAAGTGTTAGACATGGACAACAGTGTTGGATGTAGACACTAAAAATGTGTCTGCACCTTGGTCATCTTTCGTCCTCCCCCCTTATCCCCCGTTGACCCATATCCTCACCCTTGTCCTAGTCCCCTCCTTTTCATTAAATTAAAATAACTTAAACATTTTAATTTAGTGGCCCCCTTTCCACCTCACCCTTGCCACCTTGGATCCCCCCACCTCTCTCCTAGCTTTTATTGCCCAAATCTCCCCTTTATCCTTCCTCCCGCGTTCATTTATGTCTTCCTCGACTGTTTTCCCACGGCCCCTTGACCCGACAGCATGTAAGAACGGATAGAGGCTAATTTTAGCCTCTATGCCCATTTTGACCTAGCTGACATTGGTCATTATTCGGCCGATGTTGGCAGTTCTATCGGAATCGACACCATTCAAAACATTTTCCTGCAACCATTCTGCCCCCCTGTGAATAGAAGACTCTTGACGCTTTGGCATTCGCATTCTCTTTTTCTCTCCACCTCATACAATAATAGCAACAGGTACAAACATTCTACATCAGTCATTTCTTCTTGCAATAGGTCTTCCACAGCTCCAACAACAGGTTCCTCCATTCTTCAATCAACAAGCAGGAGGTAATAAATTTCATTGTTTCATTTGATTTCAGTTACCTATTCTATCCACTGTCTACCACTTGCCCTGTCCTTCCCCTGAGAGGCTGAAAAGCCTTCTCAGACCCCTGTCTCCCATCCATCTTCCTTTTGCCCTATCACCCTTTCAATCCAATCCCAGACAACATTCTCAGTCCCTCAGACCCAAGACAAGTCCCTCAAACCTCCAAGCAATCCTTCAGACCTCTAAACATACCTCCCTGACCCTCAGACAAGACTACAGTCCATTTTGTGCATCCATAGACCCTGTCCACAATCCTAAAACCTGGCCCAACCCGTCCCTGACTACTGCCCCGACTGACCTCAGCCAGTACCCCTACCGACGTCGGCATCATAACTGACGTCGGCGACCTTCCTGACCGACACCGGCAACACCACCGACGCCGGCAACTGTGCAAAGGTAGATAGCTTCTAAACAGGTATGCATTTGTCTTAAGTTCTTTCTTTCTATTTTCCATCATTTATCACTTTCTATTTTTGATCAACATTCTATTTTTAACAGTGGACTGACATCCTCCAAGAAGCCTTTACGCTTCTAGGACCAAGCTCTTGTTTGGCAGTCCACCCTTTTGTCATCTAACATTTTTCGTGTTTAATGTCTTTCTCTTTCAGGTGTCATTCCTCCACAGCCAAAGAGGAGTTCTCACAATGTTTGAATTCTGGTGCGCACGTCTACAATCCGAGTACGTACAAACCCTCATCCATTTTCTTTAAGTTTCTCATTTCTCTATCTTTTGAATATAGAAAGCGATTTAGCATAGAAACATTCTAGCACGCCTGGTGGGACCCTAGGGTCTCCCTTGGGTTTCTTTCCTTCTTTTCATATAGGGTGCATTAGGATCCTCCCTTTTCACCTCTTCCTTCTTTTCTAAAAATACATCATAAGCAGGAATAAAAAAACTTTTTTTTTCTTTTCTTGCATTTCTAGACTAGTCAAAAATCATATTCCTCAAACCCTTTCTCAACTTGTTTTTCATCCGAACTTAACATTTTGACTTGGGGCTTAAAACACTTTGCATTCCATATCTGCTTGTGTTTTCATTAGTCCACACTTAGTAATTAACAAAATGCATATTGAATTAATCGTAGATCACTTGATGTTACACAACCTAAACCACTTGCACTAAATCTAAACATCAAACTTACCTGAGATAAGGCCCGACTGGGATTTCATCCCCCAGTGGATACCTTACCCATCTCAGCGATCCTACTTGGATTTCATCACCAAGGGGAAAGCCCACTCTATTCTCTGGTAGAGTCTAAACTATAGGGAAAGTATATTTTGGCTAAGCGAGACCAGCTTACCACTGGACTCGTGAAGTGAGGGGAGCTTGATCCTTAGCACCAGGCCATGTACAGAACCTAACCCAGATTTCTTGAGCACCTAAACAAAACTTGAAACCATCCATAGACTACCTCTTCTAGGACCTAACTAAAAAGCCAATCTTCCTACACACATTTCTAAGGCATAAGCCACCATGATCCTAATAAATTTCTAGGGATTTAACGCTTAAGATTTGTTTGTGTTCTTCATCTTTTCTGTTCTTATCTACTTGTTTGAGCTTGTGAGGATGTCCTTTCTTGCCTTGAATGGTTCTGACTCATATTCAATCCAAGGCTCTAGTCAACCACGTGAGGCATCAACCGCTTCCGTCTACCCCATCCATAACCAGTCCTATAATGGAGTTCCACTCGGAGACTGAAAGAACTCCTACTCGTCCAACCCCACCCTAGACTCCTATTGTCCCAAAAGGGGACCAAGATTTTGCATGATTCTTGGACCTCAATGTCAAAGCCTTATAGCACTATCTCGTGCATAGGCAAATGCAAGACTCCTTGGGCAATCCGATTTACGGAATGCCGACCTCTCTTGTTGCAACTACGGCCATATCGACAGCATCCGTAGTTCAACCTTTAGACACCCGAGCTATCACCTCGACCAATGACCAGACCTTGACCAACCTTCAAAGTGTGGCTTCTCCCTCCATCTTTGGGCCCACTTCCACTGGGGTTTTGGCCCCCTATCAACCTTAGCCTACTCAACCACTCTCCACTCCTTTCCAAAACCTGGTCGTCTCTATTTTGCCTACCCTGGCCCCTATCAACACTAGGGTGGCTTCCTATCCATTGGCCCCTGTTACCACAATCAAAACTCTCATGGCAACATCAAGCCTAGCTATGCCTTCTACCTAACCACCCTTAGTCTTCTCTTCTATCCCTACGATTAGTTATCCCTACGTTGCACCCTTACAGGCACAACCAACTACGTTGTATGCCTCCTCTAGCCTCTTCCAAGCACCCTATGATCTAGGGGGCGCTCCACCTGCCAATCTGTCAGTAGATATCATCAAAATATTGATGGACAAGATGTCTAGCCTAGAGACCTCCATTTTTGGCTCACGCAATACTCTCTAATATGAGCAAATTTGCAATGAGCCTATTCATCCTTTTGTCTCGATCAGGCCATATCCCAGCCAGTGGGAACTTCCTAGGTTTTTTCATTTTCAAAGCAAGGAAGACCCACAACAACACTTACGGGCATTTAGACATGCCTGTTACCTTATTTCCCATGATGATGCATTGCTTCTACGCACATTTCCTATGTCTCTCTCTGGTGCCGCACTTGACTGGTACAGCTCCCTTGCCAACCATTCCCTCTTCACATTCAGACAGTTGGCCTAGCTCTTTCTTGATCATTTCTCCATCAATATCACCAAGAAGGTCTCGATCACAGACCTCTATTCTATCCATGAATTCAAGGATGAATCCATAGCTGACTTCGTTGCTCGATGGAGAGGCCTCATCAATCAACTCTCCTTTTCCTTACCCCAACTCAAACTTATTGAACTTTTCTCCCAAGCCTGTGCCAGACATATTTCTTCCACCTTGAGGGTTCATACCTTCCGCACCTTCGACAAAGCCTTCACGATGGCCTGCAAACTTGAATTACGTGCCATCGAGGAGAATAAAGTCAAGTTGCAGAGCAAGAATCCCAACTCTAAGACCAATGACTCCTCTTCTTCTAAACCTTCATCATCCAATCCTAAGTCTAAAGCTTCAGCTAACGCTATGGTCATTAGACCTTCATCCTCTTTGCCTTCAACTAATCGGCCTGAGCCATCCACATCTCAGAGCGCCACCCACCAATTCCAGTAGAGATACGTACAACGACTGTATACTCCTCTTAGAGAATCATATACGTCTGTGCTAGAAAAACTTGTTAAACAGGGGGTTCTCAATCTCCCCCAGGCTCGACCACCTCCATAATTTGATCCCTCACATGCCATCCCTGCATGGTATAGGGAACATGACTTTTGCAACTACCACCATGTTAAAGGACATGACACGAGAAACTAAAAAACCCTTAAAAACATAATCCAAGACATGATTGAAAAGGGTGACCTCATCCTAGACAATCCCAATGCACCTCCTAATTAGGGCATCGACATCTTCAAGAAACCATTCCCTAATCATCCACTAACCCAAAACAATGTCCAAACCTTAATTGACGACACTCATGAACACAACATTTAAACGGTCAATACAGTCTCGCCCTTCATCCCTGACCAACCTTAAGAGGTTAGTCCATCTATCAGTCCGTCACGTGTGGACAAACCTCTTTCCCCAGTTAGTTCTTCATCAACCTCTCTCATCTTGGAGGATGCCTCAACCTTACTGGCACCACCAGTCTCACCATCCTCCTTCCTGCTGCCTATGGAGGACCTGACCCTTCCTACTCCTCGACCGCAAGTGGAGGGCACCATCATCCCTGCCTTTTACCCGCTTGAGGAGCCTCATTCTCCAATTTCTTCTCCACCCAGGGAAGAACCTGCCTCTCCTTCATCTCCAACCAAAGATGAATCTATCATGACTTCATCATGCCATGGGTTTGAGACTGCTACATCCATTTCATCTTTGGCCCCACAACCGTCAACATCTTCTCAAGGACCCAAACCTCATCCAACATCTTCTCAACCATTTTCCTGACTAGTGGAGAAAATTGGGCTTCTCCCTTCAAGGAAAGTGGAGCATCAGGGATTGTGGGAGCATCTTAAAGCCCTTCAACATGCCCGTGCCCTCTCATCTCATACTGCCAATCCTCCTAAGGTAAAATCTCCCAAGACTCTCAACAAAGACCAGACCCCCACTCCTAAACCTCAACCAATCCCATCAAGACCAAAACCCGCATCTACCCCATCTAAACCTATCAAAGCACTTGGCATTCACCCTATCTCTACCCTCACTCACCCACAAGTGAAGGTGGACTTAGACCAAACCTCGACCAAAAGTAGTCTTCCAACCAAGTCAAAGAAGACTGCCAGACCATAGAAGCGAATGCCTCCTCCCCCATCACCATTACCTTCCATTTTGGGCCCCCATCATTCGACCTTGACCAAAATCCTTTCCACTCTGACCTCTAATCAAAACTAGTTGCCTCCTTTGCTTCCTTTACCTACCTCCAGCCTACCTTCTCCCAAAAAGGTGGTACCTCTCATGAAGAAGGTACCGTCTCCGCCTGTCATTGCACCATCGAACCAAAAGGTGGTACGAAAACCTCCTCCAACTCTGCCTAAGCAAAAGTCACCGGCCTCGCACATATCAACTAGCACAAACCCTTTAGTGGGCTCATACTCGTTGATATTGCACTGACTTTTGTAGACTTCCAGTATAACCCTTCCACCCATCAGGCCTTTCCAACCTCTCAGGTCCAAACCCTCCTGGTTTGACGACATGAAGATTTGCTTATACTATCGTATGCCAGGACATGATACCAAGACTTGCTATGCCTTCAAGGCCATCATTCACTGCTATATGGAGAAGGACACTCTTCTCCTTGAGGACACTCTTGACCAAACCTCGACACCTTCCCATCCAACCTCTTCAACCACATCAACATCTCACCAGCTAGCCGTGGCCCCTTCTTCACCTCCTATCTTTGAAATCAATGCTATCCATATAACCACTAGGTCACAAAAGGACAAGGCGAAAGAAAAAGATGCCATTCCTTGGACCTACCCTTTTATCAAACCACCTCTAGCGCTAAAGCCTAAAATTTCTATCCTTGGCGCATCTCAGCCTTCTTCATCTTCTTCTTCAGGGGCGATTCATGACTCTATGTTGAAACAGCTTCACCAGATGCTCATGAAGATGTCCCTCTATGACCTCATCCAAACCTCACCTCAGCATCGTCAAGCCCTCATCCTAGCCTTGCAGGTAGCAGAGGTCCAACCCGAGGACCCCCAACCAGTCACTGCCCTCATCCATTCTTTATCTCCTATTGCCTCCGTCACATTCAATGATTCTGAGATTCCCACATCCAACACAAAAGATCAGGACGCCGCCCTCTTCATCACTACCTATGTTTATCGAACATGCATTAAATGCGTTATGATCAATGGAGGTGCTAGCATCAACATTATCTCAACCCATGCCTTTGATCAGTTGGCTCTTCCCAAGAATTGCATCTCCAAAACTGACGCAATCTTGCGCTCCTTTAATGACACCACTGCCACAACCATTGGCATAGTCATCCTTCACATTTGCATTGGCCCACACACAATCTCAGAGCTCTTCTATATTATCGAAGGAGAGTTTTAATATAACATGTTGCTGGGCTGACCCTGGATCCGTGCCATGGCTTGTGTCCCCTCCACCCTACACCGTTGTGTGAAATTCAAGCATGACGAGCAAGTCTACACCATTCCCGCTGACCCTTCACCCTTCAAGACTTGTAACACAACCTACCATCCAAATGACATCCTCATTCCTATCAAGCCATCAACTTTTGCACTGCCTCCATCTGCGAAAGCTTTGACTAGTTCACAATCGGTGGTCGCCCTTACCCCTCCTCTGCAAGCAACGACCAAAGACCCCATGGAAGACATCTTCCAATGACTTTCACTGGGGGAATATTGCTTGCTGGCCTTAGACATGTTCCAAACTCCACAAGAGTATGGACGCCTTCACCACAGCCCCAGTTACGACCATCAGATCGGGATGGTCATGCCTTATGGTCCTCTTCACCTCCGAACCAATCTTGTCTATGGGGGGCTCAATCAAGCTCCTACTAATGGCAACCCTCTCTCTTCACCCCAACCATTCACATCAGACTTCTCATTTCTTGGCAACCCTGCCTTTGCACACACTTACCTTTACAGGTGTGCATGGAAGGGTTTTGGTTTCAAACGCTATGAGTAAGGCTCCCATCAACCTATTAAGCCTCTCAACGATGATGATGCCAAGAAATAGTATGGCTTGGGATATCATGACCCCACTTAGGCCCCTTCAAACCTTTGCCCTGAGCCAACCATTAACCAATCTCCTCCAGGCTCACCCATCCCTCTTCCTTTACCTACGGAGTCGATGGTTTCCATCCCTCCTAACTTTTTCACTACCTAAATATCATTCAATTGGGTCTCCTAAATCTATCAACCAAGTGGGGTACCTAGGCTCTCCTTCTCGTCTTCTCTCCATCCCATTGATCATCTACACTGGGTGGTAGACATTCTTCCTACCATAAAATGACTGGGGGGAGTTCAACTTTATACCGACTATCATAACCTCGACCCAATCTTGACCAAATGTCATCCAGACATTGACCATATATCAACCAAGCCTTGACCATGACATCAACCATAGTCCTCGACCAGACCTCGACCACACATAGTCTAATCATCAATCGACCTTTTAACCATGACCCTGACCAGCAGCAACCAAACCTCGATCAAACTTCAATCATCAAACGTTAACCAACCAAGCACCTATCACTTCTTCAAACCGCCATCAATCAACATGTGACCAATATGGAGCGAAGTAAACGAGGTAAATTTGCCCCTAATTGGCTCAAACCTTTCATCATCATGCACAAGTATGGGTTAGGGACTTATCATCTGTCCTCTCTCGATGGATGGCCAGAACCTGAGCCTCTCAATGCGTTGCATCTGTGACCATTCTTCTATTAGTCGAGTACTTGTCCACTTGACATTTAACTTGAGCTTGTCCCTTGAGCAATCCCCGTCCTTCTAATCCTCATTCCTTTCAACCATATTCTCCTCAACAAATCCTCTATAAACCCTTTTATGATGCATGGATGCTTTGTCCTAATAAAAGGGAGCCCTTGAACTTCTATAGTCTTGTCCATGACTCCAAATTCTGTTAAAAAAACAAAATAAATAAATAAATAAATAAAATTGAGATGTTAAAACATATCCAAGGTCACCAAAACAAACCAAAAAGTAGACTGCTCCCTTGAAAGAAAGCTGTACTATCATTATTGTAGCTAATAGACTACTCCCTCGAAGGATAGCTATTCAAAGCCCTTATATATAAAGCAAAAATATAGACCACTCCCTCGAAGTATGGCTATGACTAAATCTTGCTACAAACAACAATCTTTCTTAGAAGCTTCCCACATTGATCAGCTTCGCAAATGACCACAAAGAAAAATGACATCTCTATGTACACTTCCCGCATTGATTAGTCTGCACCAAAAAAAAAAAAATGGGTCATGGACTTGGCTTGTAGTTGTCTCAGGGTCTCCCATAAAAAGGGGCAAGGTTCTCTCTGCTCATAAAATGGGTTACCCTATCCTCCTCCTATCATAACACCTACTCAAGGGACTTCGAGCTCACTTTAATGTCAAAGTGATTCGATTACCGTTCTAACACAACCATGGTCAACGACGTAATGCATGAATGGGGCTCTTTGTTCTAACAACCCCTACCTATGCTATTATTTTGGTCCTTGTCAATGAAAGAGCAATTTGCCTTTCACCTTCTTTTCACCTTTGGTCATCAAACCAAACCTTTTTCAAATCCACACCAAACCCAAACCATTTTCAGACCAGCATCATGACACCATCATCATCATAGTCCATTTTCACATAGTTTCTATGGACAACAATACACATGAAAACTATCGACCGGACACAATTTATGTTAAGCATAAACCAATACTTGCTGAAGCATAAATAGACCCCAATTCATTTTTAGCATACATCCATCACGACTATGGACAATTGCTAGGGATGAAAGACCCTCGACCAATGTTACAGAATACACCATTTGGAAAAGGCTGTAACATCTTTTTCTCCTCATCATTTCGACACATGACCAAACCAATCATCGACCAATCTTCTCAACTAGTTCTGAACTACATTGGTCTGAGGCCCTAAGACTGGGGCTATGTAGGCAACACTCAGATACACGACGTTCTTTGAGGTTAGCTTGACCACCCTCATTTGTTCATTTCTCTGATGGACAAACCCTATCCTCCTTTTGACCATGACCTTGCCCTTGACCAAGACCAATCAATCTCTTCAACCCTTCCTCCCTTTTAGAGAGAACTACATTGGCCTAAGGCCCTTCGACAGGGGCTATGTAGGCAGCACTCAGTTAACACGATGTCTTCTGAGGTTAGCTCAGCCACATCCTTTTGTCCATCCATCCACCTTGACCAAAGACCATTGGAGATCATGCCTATCTCCTCTGACCATGACCACTTCCAAGACAATGTTGCCTTGGTTATTTTTGCATGTATGCTACCCCACGAATGGTTAGCAAAATTGTGTGCAGACTATTTTTGACCTTCACAAGTATAGGATCGCAAGCCGGTTGATCTGCACTACTTATGGCATTTTCGTGTTTCTGGGAACACTTCCTAAGCCTAGAATACCTAGAACACGATGACCATTTGGAGATTCAACTTAGATTGAATAACCTGATCAGTAGATGACTAAATGCTGGGTCCTGATTATTTCAATTTTGGCACTCCTCAACCCTCGACCTGTGACAATTTAACTCGACCATCCTGTGAAGTGGTATACATGCAATCATGACTATTGCACCGTTCACACTCACCCTCTCTCTATCCATCTCTCTGTCAAATCGACACTCGATCTCCGATTCCCTTCCCTCGATTCTCGCTTTGAGGGGGGAACACCTCATCCCATTCTTGGGGTAACCAACTCCTATTTTTGTCTTGCAGTTCGTCGAGAACAACCAATAAGACAAAAAGGGGCAAATGTAGACACTGAAAATGTGTCTGGACCTTGGTCATCTTTCATCCTCCCCCCTTGTCCCCCGTTGACCCATATCCTAACCCTTGTCCTAGTCCCCTCCTTTTCATTAAATTAAAATAACTTAAACATTTTAATTTAGTGGCCCCCTTTCCACCTCACCCTTGCCACCTTGGATCCCCTCCTTGGATCCGCCCACCTCTCTCCTAGCTTTTATTGCCCAAATCTCCCCTTTATCCTTCCTCTCGCGTCCATTTATGTCTTCCTCAACTATTTTCCCATTGCCCCTTGACCCGGCAGCGTGTAAGAATGGACAAAGGCTAATTTTAGCCTCTGTGCCCATTCTGACCTCGCTGATGTCAGTCATTATTCGGCCGACATCGACAGTTCTACCGGCATCGACACCATTCAAAACATTTTCCTACAACCATTCTGCCCCCCCCATGAACAGAAGACTCTTGACGCTTTGGCATTCGCATTCTATTTTTCTCTCCACCTCGTACAGCAACAATAGTAAGTACAGGCATTCTACATCAGTCATTTCTTCTTGCAATAGGTCTTCCACAGCTCCAACAACAGGTTCCTCCATTCTTCAATCAACAAGTAGGAGGGAAGCAATTTCATTGTTTCATTTGATTTTAATTACCTATTCTATCCACTGTCTACCACTTGCCCTGTCCTTCCCCTGAGAGGCTGAAAAGCCTTTTCAGACCCCTGTCTCCCATCCATCTTCCTTTTGCCCTATCACCCTTTCAGTCTAGTCCCAGACAACATTCTCAGTCCCTCAGACCCAAGACAAGTTCCTCAAACCTCCAAGCAATCCTTCAGACCTCTAAACAGACCTCCCTGACCCTCAGACAAGACCACAATCCATTTTGTGCATCCATAGACCCTGTCCATAGTCTTGAAACCTAGCCCGACCTGTCCCTGACTACTGCCCCAACCGACCTTGGCCAGTACCCCTACCAACGTCGACATCATAACCGACGTCGGTGACCTTCGTGACTGACACCGGCAACACCACCGACGCCGGCAACTGTGTAAAGGTAGATAGCTTCTAAACAGGTATGCATTTGTCTTAAGTTCTTTCTTTCTATTTTCCATTATTTATCACTTTCTATTTCTGATCAGCATTCTATTTTTAATAGTGGACTAACATCTTCCAAGAAGCCTTTGCACTTCTAGGACCAAGCTCTTGTTTGGCAGTCCACCCTTTTGTCATCTAACATTTTTTGTGTTTAGTGTCTTTCTCTTTCAGGTGTCATTCCTCCACAGCCAAAGAGGAGTTCTCACAACGTCTAAATTCTGGTGCGCACATCTACAATTCGGGTACGTACAAACCCTTGTCCATTTTCTTTAAGTTTCTCATTTCTCTATCTTTTGAATGTAGAAAGCGATTTAGCGTAGAAACATTGGACATGAGGGTATCTTATTTTAAGCACTCTTATCCAAGCAATAGAAAAAATTAGATTTTCTAGAAGCAAGCATAAAAGTAGGTTCAACTACAGTTTTGCACATTCAGTCTAGTTCAAAATTAGTAGTTTTCAATACACTTTTGATTAGAGAATCTAGATATAAGGGGCATCATACATGGTATGATGGCTCTCACTTCTATTTTTAGATATGGTAGTTGGTATAACTTCTAGATTAGAATCCATGTTTTAGAGACCAGTGATTGGGGGCAATGTGCAATGGCATATTTGTGTTATTTTCTTTTCAAGTTTAGTATTACCTAGACATTATCAATAGTTGTGTGCCTTATTCCATCTATAGGTGGTTGGCATCATTTTGGAGTGGCTTTCATACAATCCTAATCTCCACATTCCCAAGTTCTTGAGTTTTTGAGTGGCTTCCACATAAGCCTAGTTTCCAATTTTGGAGTGGCTTTCATACAAGCCTAATCTCCATCTTTCAAAGTGGCCAAGAGTGACCTAGTTTATAATATACATTCAACTATCCACACCAACATTGTAATATTATAGAGTATTCATGGGATTCAGGAGCCATCTCATTCAACACACATTTCATACCAATATTAGTTTATAGCTTCACTTCATGGGGCAATGATGGAGCCAAAGGACTAGATAGCCTTTGTATTATTGAGCCACTTATTCAAAGGGATTGGACACATAGTCTAAATATTTATTAGCATATGCATGATCATATGGCTTCACTTAGTAGATGATGATGGAGCCAAAGGGTTTTCCTTTGCATTCTTGAACCACTTCTAGGGAATTGAGCACTCACCTCCTTTCATGATATTACTCTTGGTACAACATCATCTAACATTACTTAGCATTACTCAATATTACTCCACATCATAATAGGTTTTATATTGGTTTACATATCCAATGAAGTGTATTCATTACACCCTTACATTATGGCACCATTTTAGTCTATAGTCAAAATGTATTTCAAATTTAATTATCATATTTTAATGTAGTTTCTAATCCATTGACCTATTCTATTTTTTATGTTCCTCTCTCTCTTTTACCTAGCCTTGTATGTTCTTATTTTAGATATAGCATATCTAGTAAGAATTGATATACTATTTGTTTTTTCTTATAGATTCACACTTCACAACATTCTCTCTCTATGCACACCCAACATCACAATAGCTTCATGAGCTTCATCTTTATAGGTGAGTTCAGGTATGCTTTTTATTTTTCCTTTATCTTAGTATTTTGCTTTGATACATCAATAAAATAAAGGAGGGAAAAATGTAGTCATATAAAATGCAAAAATTGGTAACTTGAGTGTGGCTAATGACACTTGACCCATAGTTCCCTCTTGCTTACTCGCATGACCTTTCTATGCAACTTTTCACTAATTTCCAGTCATCCGTAGGCTTTCAAGACCTCATTATAGCTAATCTAGGACCCTTTTTCCATGTTTATTCCATCCTCCTAGGTCCCATACCCTTATGACAATAGTACCTAACTTGGAATATACTGCTATACCATAAGGTGTCCCCTTTTTGATGCTCTTATCTAATCACATTTTGAGCTCTAATGACCATTTCCTTCTAATTATTATCCCTCTTCTTGTTATACTTATGCTATTGAATTTAACCCATGACCAATAGATCCCTATAAAATCCCATTCAAATATCATTTGAAAAGAAATTTGTAAAATATCACAAAGCAAGCAAGAATACAAGCAAGACTGTTTAAGCAATCTTCCCTATTTTTTGAATACATCTAGTCAATACACTTATAAGATTTTTAAAATCCTTACACCAACCCCTAGCCACATCAAGCACACCCAATTTTAGCATTTATTACATTCTTATATCATAATTTCACCAATAACTTTCAAAATTAGAACTACATAGGGATTGATACCTCTTTAGAGTATTGATATGTAGGCAACATGCCCACACACAAGGTGTGAAGCATGTTTAGTATATCTTACACACACTAACCCCCACTTTTTCTAAAATTAATATTCATGCTTATTAGAGACCTAGGATCGAAGGTAAATAGTCTCTACAAAGAGCTTTGTTGAGAGTTAAGATTCAAAATTTCATAGATAGGGTCATACAAGAGTGGTCGATAGAACTTAGAAAGCTCATACCTCTTTGACCAGTTTGGACAATAGTGGTAGAAATAGGACTATAGCACTGGACCTTGAAGTGTCCTATTTTTGATGCTCATATCCTTTCATTGAAAAAAAGATAGATCCATGTTCTTAATACTATCTTAGGTTTGCACAGTCAATATCAACCTTCATCTCAATCAGATCAACATAGTTCTAAGCTAAGTTATATTTCTCCCTATTCACTTGTTATTTTTAGAAATTCAAAGAAATAAATAGAATAAAAAAATTAGTAGGTTAATTATGGCATAAATATTGATTTATTTACTTTGCTCAGACTTTTAACTAAATAAGAATACAAACCTAATTATTCCCAAAAAGGTTAAACACCATCCACAAATTGAATGAAGATATGATGAGGCTAGTCTTGAAGACAAGGGAAAAGAAAGTGGAAAACTCAAAGTTAGAATTTGTTAAATTGGTGAGATATGACATGAAAAGGTATCAATGTGAGCTTATTTATATAGGAATGGAAGGAGAAATCAATGGCTCAAATTCAAATTTGATCCATTAATATCAATAATTAGGGATTTTCCATGAATTTTTAATTTCACATAATTCTCTAAAATAGAAAATTCTAGAGGAAAAGGGGCTAAAATGGAGGATATTTATATAATTCTCTAATTCTAGAAATCTCTTATTAGGTTTTAGGGGTTTATGAGTGGATAAAATAGGGTGGTAGTTGGGTAGGTAGATTATTTTGTATTTTTAAATTGGCAAGTGGCTTAGGGAGTAGGTTAGTGGGTAAATAGGTCTTATTAGGGGATTAATGAAGTGATTAATTGGTTTTTGGAATTGTGTAAGGTTTGTAGGATATAGGAAGGGGATGTGGGATAATAGGATATTAGTTAAATTAGATAGGAAATATAGTTATAGGCTAAATTAGCAAAAATTAATGTAGTTAGTGGGAAGAGTAGATTTTAGTGCATACATTTTGCCCCTCTTTAAAAGGGCATTATGAGTGGATGAGAGGAGTAATGGTCTTTTAAAAAATAACCATAATCATTTAGAATGATGTTAGAAAATTTTAACAATGAGTTAGTAGGTATGATGCCCCCTCAAGGGATAATACAGGGAGAAATGACCTTGATGGTCACTCAAATAGAAGTCTCAGGAGTGGGATAAGGCCAAGATGATGAAATGGGGGTTGGGATGCCATAGGACATGGCTACTATTGAATATTCCCCAAGTGTCAAGGGGAGAAAGTAGCTCAATTGTGATGGGTTCTAGATAAATGATCAATGTCTAGAAAATGATTTAATTGATAAGACAAAATTGATTAAATGGGATCAAGCTAATGATGAGTCTTGTAGCAAGGATAAATGCTAGAGAAGGCTTAAAAATTAATAGAGGGGATAAAATTTTAAAGTGATGATAAAGGGCTACTATCCATAAGATACATTATGTAATATGACATGTGATTATTGAGTGACTAATTTGGGGATGGGAGAATGATGAGAGATGAATGGTGGCTAAGCTATCCCTATACACAAAATTTGGACCAAGTTCTACATACATAGTCCTAAAAGACCTTAGGTCAATGTAATTTTAATGAGGGATAGAGAGTGGACTATGGAGAGGTGGAAAATCCATGCCACAAATGATAGGAGAGATTATTAGAGATGATTAATTAGGATATAAGTGGATAATTTTGATGGGATTAGATGTAATATTTATTATCAAGGGGATTCTAGGATGTATGAGGGAGTAAAATATGGGGGGGGGGGTCAAATATGACAAAAGAGTCAAAATTAGATTAGTTGTGGTTTCTTGTCTTTTATGATTTTGACTCTAGGATAAAAGCATGGACTGGCTTCCCTGAGATTCCCATCATGGCAAGAGATTTTGAGAGCACTAGAGGCCTACCCATGATAGACCTCTAATAAGTACTTAACCCTTAAATATATGATTTTTAGTGATTTTTGTTAGTTTTTAGATAGATTTTAGAAGTTTTGGCAGAAAAGGATGTTAGCCAAGTCACCACTATAATACCATGATTGATGGCTATGCCCTTAGTCATGACATTACCATCATGATTCATAACCTTATTGGGTAATATGTAGTATTGAAATACTATGAGTCTAGAGTCATATTATTGTAATTCCATGACTATAGAGTCATGATTTTTCAATACCACAACTATCAAGTCATGATTTTGTAATATCATGAATTAAGGATTAATGATTTTGTGTGGCTGAGGGTTAAGAAATTTACAAGTCAAAATCAAAACTCTAAGATTAGAAATTTTTTGGCTTAAGGTTCACCTACCAGACTCTAGACTGATCACATTTTCCTTCTTGTATCCTATATAGAGAGTGAAAACCAAGTTTTTGTAACAAAATATTCAATACAAGTACAAAGGGGGTCAGAGAAATGATAATAGATAAACAAAACATGTGATTCTATGCTCGTATTCAAAACCTACAAAGTTGTAAGTTAATAGGTCAAAATCATAATTTATATGGAAAAACCATGACTTTCAAAGTCACATTATTTTAATGAACCTACAAAATAGACAGTTAGTAGTTAGACAAAGTTATAATTTGTGAGTTATGGTATTGTTGAAGGGAAAAAAATCTATCATGGTTAGAGAAATAGTTAGTGGTCAATTCAGGTGGTTAAGACAAAATCATGATTCTCAGGGACAAGATCATGACTACATAGTCATGAATACCAGTGCAAAACCATGACTTCTACCTGTGCATGCAATATTTCAAAAATTTAAGATTTTTATTGATTGATCAAACCTGCAAGTTACCAAAAATATTTCTAACAAAGAAAATGATTAAATTGGGAGGGATGTTCTCACTATGGTCACCAAAATGTAGATGGAAATTTGAGCATAATGGATTAAATTATGCAATTTAATCATCTAAAATACCAAACTACCTAAGTAAGATCTAGAGCCATTAGAACTAAATGCAATAAATGAATTCAAAATTCAGATCAACATTATAATCTTAAAGCTAAATTTCTCTAAATCATAATTAAATGGAATATGAAAATAAGAGGATTGGATTGATTACCTTAGACATAGAATTTAGACATGGTGATTGCTTGATCAAGGATGTTGGATGGATGATTTTGATTGAAGGATTAGTTTGACACAAAGAATTTCCTTAGATTTATAGTTGGCCTTCCATGGAGGAATGGGGTTGTTTAAATAGGAGGGAGAAATCAAGGGCTAGAATTCAAAGTTAGATCATGGAAATCTAGGGTGGATAATTAAAAGGAATTTAAAATTTCTTGGAAGCCTCTAGATTTAGAGGCTTCTAAATAAGAGGGGTAAGAATAAAGAGGATTCTAGAATCCTCTTAGGGATTAATTAGGCTTAGGGATGGATTAGATAGAGGTTAGGTGAGTGATTAGGGATTATGGGTGTAGGAGAGCCTAGGAATAGGCTTAGTAGGTGGGTGGGTGAGTCATGAGAATTCCCAAATAATAGATAATATAGATTAGGATGGGATAATGGGGATTTAGGATGATTAATTAATTGATGAGGATAAATAAGGTTAGTAGATGAAGAATAATAAAATGGGATATTAGATAATTGGTTAAGAAGGGGTGATATTAGGATGGGATTAATTAGAATGAGATAACTAAAATTAGTATTGACTTATAGTAATATTAGTGATGATAACATAGGCAAGATAATTTAGATGCATATAGATGAAGTCATAATAGAGTTCTTCTAAGATTTATCAATTGATGAATTTGATCCCACCTCAAATGTGTGTCTTATATATAGTCTTATTGATCCTTTTGTTGATCTTGAGGAGATTTTATTTAATGTCAAAACTAGGTCTCTTAGTAACTTCTATGAGGACTATGCTACCCCACCACAACTCATTGACCTCATCATACCATCCCCCACCTTCATCTATCATAAACCCCTTTTTTCTTGTCAATGATCATTTAATCACCTCCCTCCATAGTTATGAACAAGAAAATACATCATTGGACCCTTCCTCGAATAATATATTATGTGCCACAAATACAAATGTCCAAGACCATATTCAAAAAGTCATACATGATGATCAAATCACATTTGATCCAGCAAGTCAAAATCAAGAAAATTCAAATCATCAGCCTAATAAAAAAGTGTATTCCCCTAGTGAAACTCTTTTTAAGGAACTAAGGGACCATCAAAGTCAAAACAATCATCATCTATCAAACTCCTCTAGTGAAGCCCAATGTTAGGCACCAGGGGAAAGTCAAAATATAAACAAGTTTACAGATCAAATCCTTGTTATAATCACTGTCAATATGATTGATAATTCTTCAAATAATCAAATCAAAGAAGAACCACAAATTCAAAGTGTCTTGGATCTCTTAAAATATTTTTTCATATGGCACCAATCAACTTTGAAACATCCAACATGTCCAATGGTGTGTGTGAATGCTAATACCACTTCCCAATCACCCAGCACACCTCCATATCATTATCTTATCATCCATTCAAGTCCTATACATCACCATCAAATCTAAACCCTAAATCCATCCATTCCACACCTCACAAGCTTGAGCAACTTTGTATCTTATAGGAGTGATAAAGACACCTAGTCTAGATGTCTAGAGGGGTCTCAATTAATAGTCAATGAAGGTCACAAATACATTAGTGAAACAAAAATCAAAAACATGGTACTAGTATCACATCTAACTAGAATAGGTATTGGTTGCAGATCAAAAAAGTGTTAGGAATCCTATATCTCTCACCCATATCTAATAAATTGAGATGCCAAAAGTCAAAAGAAAAAAATCATTCATCCAATGGTGAAAATTAGTCTTCTAGTTCATTGGGAAAGTATCATGACAAAAACTAGTTTCTAGCATCATGGAAAGATAGTCTATTATCAACATTGTACCTCAACACTTGAGGGCAAACTCCATCCCTTGCCAATCCCATCCATGTCATCCTTGTCTATCTTATCCATTGATCCATTGATCCTCTCATCATTTGACATAATATCTTGCATCATATTATGTCCATCATTTCTTCTATTCTTGAGCTTTGTAAGTGAGTGGAAGATGTCTTGGGAAATTTTCTAGAATCATCTTGCAATATCCTTGAATGGACACTTGGGAAACTAGATATCTGGTTCCTTCATGATGTGGTCATTGGTGATCTCTAGCCCATTCTTCCTTGGCCATCATCCCCTTTTTAACATCACCCTCATCCTTTTTTCATCCCATCCATTATTCCATTTGTCCTTACCATGGTTTCTAGGCTTAGTATTCCATTTATATAGTAACCCCATTTGTATAGTTTTTAACTCTCCAAACTACACCCTTAGGAGAAGATGGTTTGGACCTCTCCAAGTTTGGGGTAATATGGGATTAGTCCAAACATTATGGGTGACCTATATGAGGACTAAACCTCTAGTTAATGGGGCTATCTCCCCTAGTGCATCAATCTAAACTCACTTTCTAAGACCTACTAATCTATTGGGGTGGAAAGGGAGAGAGAAACATAAACTAATACCTAATCTAATGATGGTGATACACCATTATTAACTTGTCAACTCTAATTGATCCTTAATTAACACTTTATGAAATAAGTAAAGACTAATGATTGAAATAATCTTTCTAATGAGATCCTAAGCATAAGTCTTTCATGTGAAGGCTATGATGGCTGTCTATAACTTAAAGATAATGGATAAGAGTCATGTTTAATATACTATTAACCAGATTGTTTTTTAAACACAGCTACCAGCACCTTGGCACATCACATGACCTGCATAGGATAAAATTATATCAACTAGGTAATGGAAAGGGCCTAAAAAGGATAATAAAACTTCACACTTACATGACATAATAAGATAGAAAAGAAATATAAAAATAGTCCTTTATTGATTCATAAGGTTTACAAGATATAATTTGGGTAAAGTTTCATCATACCTAACCAAGGGATCCATATAATGGCCTAAGAGCCGAAATTTATGGAAAATCATCCAAGAAAGAGAGGAATATGGCATGGAAAATTCATGGAAAGGTCGTGAATGACCCTCATTCACCCCATCATCAACAATAGTTTCATACTCCCTCCATGCATTGCCTTGGTGGTGAGAGGTCATCAATGAGTCTTTTAGGCATTAGATGTCTATTTTTGGCCAAGGTTGACTCCATACAAAGGATGATAATGCCAAATTTGTCAATTAACTCTACTCATGATATTTATAAGGCAAAAAATGTGGTGTAAATAGGCTTTCATAGAGAATTTAATGGCCCACCTTCCCTTTGTGCATGTTAACTAGGCTTGAAAACTGTTGAGTTGTGGAGCTAAAAGCTTCATTGAATGTGCAAATGTGGAGGTTGCTGGGTTACATAGTAACTACATCGATCAAAACTTGTCGACATTAGTTAGGGGTTGATTGGCATTTCCCAACATCGGTTATGCATTGGCTGACATCAGTGATCTCTGGACAGACAAAGACTGACATCGATCATCTTTGCATTTCCAAAACTGTTCTAATTTTAGGAGAATAGTTAGTTTGCATGTAAAGACTAATTTTAGTCTTGAGTCCATGTTTCTAATTATTGTTTGCTTTGGGTTCTATTTAAGAGACCCATGGGGTTGTATTGTAATTTGAGCAAGATCAATTAGATCTGCAAGGTGCGAGATCAAGAAGATCTGCGAAAAGGTAGGCAAAACAACCATTGAGTTGATTATCACTGGAGGGAACAACAACTCGATATTGAGTTGATTGTGATTGTAATTGAGAGAGAGAGAACTCTTGAGGGAGAATTATTGTACACCCAAGAAGTGTGAAGAGAAAGAGATTTCTTCATTGTATTTCCTTCTGGAAGAGTTGAATACAAGATTGGTTATTTCTCGTATCTCCTATTCTTTGTTGTTTCTGATTTCTAGTTACTTATTACTTTTGGTTTAATTATGTGTTTAGTTACTTATACAAAGGTAATCAATTGTACTCTAAGGAGGATCCTAATAATTGGTATCAAAGCTAGAATCACAAATAATTGGTATCAGAGCTCAGTTCTCTAACAATTGGTATCAGAGCTAGGTCAAAGAAAACATCAGAGCGTGTTAGTGTTTGTTGATTATAGGTTCACTCACAGGGGTTTTTGTTTGAGTGAGAGTAAATCAATGGTAGAAGAAAGTAAACTAAGAATGGAGAAATTCAATGGCAAGAATTATCAATTATGAAAGATGTAGATAGAAGATTATTTGTATCAAAAAGATCTATACTTATCATTGGGTGGAGTTTTAAGTAAGCCCACAGATATGCAAGATGAAGAATGGAATGTTCTTGATAGAAAGGCTCTTGGATCTATAAGGTTAATCCTGGCATCATCTATGATTTCCAACTTATCACAGGCAATGACAACAGTAGAGTTAATGGATACTTTGGCAAATTTATATGAAAAACCCTCAGCTTTGAATAAGGTATTTCTTATGAAGCAATTTTTTAATTTGCAAATGCAGGAAGGTGGATCGGTATATAGTCATCTTAGTGATTTCCATGGATTAGTAAATCAGTTAAATTCAATCAAAATAGTTTTTGATGATGAAATTAAGGATCTCTTAATCTTATGCTCTTTACCTGAAAGTTGGGATAGCTTGGTAATGGTAGTTAGTAATACTGCATCTACTCTAAATATCTTGAAAGTTGATGATGTTGTTAGTGTAATCTTGAATGAAGAAATTTGTAGGAAAAGCACAGGGGAAACATCAGGAAATACTTTAAGTGTTGAAAGTAGGGGATGGTAAAGAGAGAAGGGCAAGCAAGGGAAATCAAGGTCAAAGATGGGAAGTAGATCCAAATCTAGAAATAGAATAACCTGCTAGAATTGTGGAAAGAAAGGGCATGCAAAGAAAGATTGTTGGTTGAAAGAAAATTAGCATAAAGGTAATAAAGAAGAAAAAGATACAGGTATTGTTGCACATGATGCTCTTATATTTTCCTTGGAAAAAGTAGAATCTTGGGTTTTAGATTTTGGTGCCTCTTTCCATGCAACCCTAAATAGAGAATTTTTAAATGATTATGTCCATGGGGACTTTGGAAAAGTTTATTTAGGGGATGATGAGCCTTGTCAAATTGTTGGCAAAGGAAAAGTGCAGCTGAAATTGCAAAATGGCAACACATGGGTGTTGAAGGATGTCATGCATGTACCCATCCTGAAGAGAAATCTAATTTCTACAAGAAATTTGGGTGATGAGGGTTGCACAATAACTCTCATAGCTAAATCTTGGAAAGTTTCCAAGGGTGCACTTGTATTAGCTAGAGGTAAGAAAGTAGGTACACTTTATCTATCTACTTGTATAAATGATTATTCTCCTTCTATTTTATCTACTTCAGATGTAGATGTAAAGATGTGGCACTGTAGGCTTGGTCACATGAGTGAGAAGGGAATGCATGTTCTTAAGTCAAAAGGTAAGCTTTTAGATTTGAAAAGCATTGATCTAGATTTCTGTGAGCATTGTATTTTTGGGAAATAGAAGAAAGTGAGGTTTCTCACAACTGAGTCAATAAAGAAGAAGCACAATTTGGAGCTTGTTCACATAGATGTGTGGGGACTAGCTCAAAGATCTTCTATTGGAGGATCACAGTATTATGTTTATTTCATTGATGATGCTACAAGAAAGGTATGGATTTATTGCATAAAGAAGAAATCTGATGTTTTTGACACATTTAAGAAATGGAAAGCCTTGGTTTTCAATGAGAAGGTGATGTACAATGATCAGCTCAAGAGGCTAAATAATTCTAAGCAGGGCAATTTGGATGAGGTTATGATCTAAAATGAGCTCGTAGGTAAAAATCATCACTCACAAGAAAACACAGACACTAACATCAGTCAGGCAGAGATTGACATCGATCAGGCAGAAACCAATGTTGGTCAGGTAAATACTGAAGTTAGTGATGTTAGGCAGGTAGGAACTAATGTCGATTAGGTGAGAACTAATGTCGGTCAGGTCAGTTTGGTGGAATTAATGTCGGTTGGGTGCAGATCGAGAGATGACTGAGATTGGTAACTGACAGAAGAATATTTGGGTGGACAGCAAGCTGTTAATGAGTCTTAAATGCCCATGAGGAGGTCTGAAAGGGTAAGTAAGCCTCCAATTTCTTAATCTCCTTCTTTATACTACTTGTTGCTCACTAATGGTGGAGAACCAAGAATTTTTGAAGAGGTAATGCAAGTATAATCCAAGAAATAGTGGGAGCATGGCATGAATGAGGAAATTGATTCCTTAGAAGAGAACCAAACATGGGATTTGGTTGAGTTGCTAGCTGGAAAGAAAGCACTAAGAAACAAATGGATATATAAGTTAAAGAAAGGAGAGAATGGACAAGTGAGACATAAGGCCAGATTATATGGTCTTGAGCAAGCTCCAAGACAATGGTATTTGAGGTTTGATAGGTTTATGATAGAGCATGGCTTTAGTCAATGTCAATCTGACCATTGTGTTTATTTTACCAGGTTAGATAATGGTAGTTATATTATCCCGTTATTGTATGTAGTGTATATGCTTGTTGCAGGTTCACACATGTAGGGAATTACTGAGCTAAAGGTAAAATTAGCTCAGACATTTGCCATGAAGGATTTGGGAGTAGCAAAAAAAATTCTTGGCATGAGTATTAAGAGAGATAGGAAAAATCACAGTTTGATTTTGTCTCAAGAGGATATGTGAATAAGGTGTTGGAGAGGTTCAATTTGCAGGATGCAAAACTAGTAAGCACACCTATGGCTGGACAATTTGAGCTGAGCAAAGAACAATGTCCTAAATCACATGATGATGTTGAGTACATGGTATGTACTAAACCTGATATTGCCCAAGCAATGGGAGTTGTCAGCAAGTTTATGGCTAATCTAGGAAAGGAACACTGAAAAGCAGTTCAGTGGATTTTCAGATATTTGAGATGGACTAGCAGTAGGCATTTATGCTATGGAGGGTCAAACACTTCTCTACATGGGTATGCAAATTCAGATATGGCAGGTGACTTGGATGGTAGGAGAAGCACCACAAAATATGTGTTCACTATTGGTGGAACGATGGTTAGCTAGATTTCAAAGTTGTAGAAGGTTGTTGCCCTATCTACTACAGAGGCAGAATACAATGCAGTCATAGAGGCTAGTAAGGAAATGATATGGATGACTCAGTTCATGAAAGAGTTGGGAAAGGAGCAAGAGAGTTGTAGATTATATAGTGATAGTTAAAGTGTAATTCATTTGGCAAAGAATTTAGCCTTTCATTCAAGAACCAAACATATAAAACTTAGGTACCACTTCATTGGACAGGTATTGGAGGATGGTCAGTTGAAGCAAGAAAATATCCATATGGATAAGAACCCTGTTGATATGTTAACAAAGCCAGTAGCAAAGGAGAAGTTGAATCTTCATTCAAATTTTGTTGGTCTTCAAGATTAAACTTGAAGATGGAGAAACAAGCCAAAAACAAATTATAGGATGTTGTTGTATAGGTACAGGTACAAGTGCAGCTATTTATCTCCAAGTGGGAGATTGTTGAGTTGTAGAGCTAAAAGCTTCACTGAATGTGCAAATGTAGAGGTTGCTGGGTTACACAATAATTGATGTCAGTCAAAACCTACTGACATCAGTCAGGGGTCGACTGGCATTTACTGACATCAATTATGCATCAACTGACATCGGTCATCTCCAGACAGATAGAGACCGACATCGGTCATCTGTGCATTTCCAAAACTATTCTAATTTTAGGAGAATAGTTAGTTTGCATGTAAAGACTAATTTTAGTCTTGAGTTTGCATTTCTAATTATTGTTTGCTTTGGGTTCTATTTAAGAGACCCATGGGGCTGTATTGTAATGTGAGCAAGATCAATTAGATCTACAAGGTGCAAGATCAAGAAGATCTGTAGAAAGGTAGGCAAAACAACCATTGAGTTGATTGTCACTGGAGGGAACAACAACTCGGTATTGAGTTGATTGTGATTATGATTGAGAGAGAGAGAACTCTTGAGGGAGAATTACTGTACACCCAAGAGGTGTGAGGAGAAAGAGATTTCTTCATTGTATTTCCTTCTGGAAGAGTTGAATACAAGATTGGTTGTTTCTCATATCTCCTATTCTTTGATGTTCTGATTTCTAGTTACTTATTACTTTTGGTTTAATTTTGTGTTTAGTTGCTTATACAAAGGTAATCAATTATACTCTAAGGAAGATCCTAACAATTGGTATCAGAGCTAGAATCACTAACAATTGGTATCAGAGCTCAGTTCACTAACAAATTATTATATCCTCCATGATGGGAATGAGAAGTGTGCCTGATTGCCTTAGTGAGGGATTTAAATGGTGTTATGACCTTGAGATCACTCACTTAACAACCCTTCATGCCAACAACATGTTCTCTTATTTGATCAAGTAGGCCTATTAGGTAATTAGGCCTAGCTACTTGGTTGCTTGCTATTTGGATTACCATGGGGATTGAATAATACCTTAAAAATGAGTGAATGAGCATATTTAAAGTTTGAAAAAACATATTATACTCAGAATTATGGCTTCTAATGGGTATACACCTATAACCTTAGCTCATTTAAGTGACTAGGTCACTGCTCACTAGCATTTCTAGACTGGCCTTTTAGTGCATAATTTTAGGGGAATTTAAAAGAAGAGATATGAGTCTTTTATAGTTTAAAAATGTATAATATTCCTAAAACTACCCTTTCCCATGATCTACTCCTCATCAAGTTTTGTACCCTATTTTTATCACTAAATCTAGTAAAAACATGATTTTCAGTGGGTATGTACAACTATTTGTACAACATAATTCCATGTACATGACCTTATTAGAGTGTACCATGATATAAAAGTGTTTACCAAGACATACCAATGTATTTAGATGAAAATTATTCAATATCTTATCCATCAGGTCACTATTAGGGTTTTAGGGAGGTTTAAAGGGGTTTGTGTTCTTAGCAATGATTCATAAGGTTAGGCCCTTAACTGATAAACCAATGCCACTATTTTATTCTATAAAAATCCCCTCAAATTTACTAATGTGATCAGATCCCCATGCGATTATTTTTTATAGTTATGAGCTTATCAATTTGCTCCTCAGGTGATAATTGTGCATTCTGTGCACCCACAAGGTAGTTTTGAGCCATAATGATCAATTTTGATCCTTCATCTAAAAATAACTATTTATTACACATAAAATTCATTGAAAAAAATATCCATAATGGTTTGAGGTATTATCTAATTCCTCTTTGTTCATTGTTTCCTACTTCAAGTAGTATTGCCTTAAGGAAGGTGTTAGGCCAACAGGCCTAAAGGCAATTTTTTTGAGTTTTATCTCTAAAATGGAGCTATGAATCACTTGGTCAACCTTAAATTTATTTAATCTACCTCTTAGGTCCATTAGATAATTTGTTTTGGCATGGTTAAGCCACTTACTTCTCCTTTATAACACATGGTCCTCTACATGGGCACTTAGGCATGATTGAAGTGACTATTAGACATGGAGGCTATTGTAGGTGGACATTATGTAACTCTTTGATACCTATGGATCCCTATCCCTCCTTAAAAACATATAGTATGTGTATAAATCTTCTTCACTCTTGTATAAAAACTTGGAGTAGCTCTTTTAGGCCTGATCTATACATTGCACACCTTACACGTTCCAACTAGTAGATCATTTGGGTGCCCATGTGACCTGGGGAGACCATTAAGATTTCTCCAAGACCCCCCAACCATCTCATTTGGAATAATTTTAGGGTGTAATTTCCTCATAAAGTCTTAATCAAGGTTTAGAGAGGGTTTTGGTGGCCTACCATATTAATGAAGTTTCATAGAGTACATGCCCCAAAACTAAAATATTTTTCCATGGGTGTCTAGCCCATAGACCCCTTTGAATCTCTTGAATAGATCCTAGTTCCTTGCATACTGTATAATGAGTACTGAGTGAAATTTGGTGACCTTAAAGCTCTTGGTAAGCATTTTGGGTGGGTTAATAGTCTTTTGCATTGTTCATAGAGTTGGGCTCCTGAATCCCACTCTTTCCTCCATGGATCTTGAGTGCATATGGGTCCTCAACTCCCCTTAAGAGAGCTAATTGTGAGTCATCATGCCATGTGAGATATGAGTATTTGAATTGGTAGATTGACATGTATGCTTAGGATGGTGGAACTTGAGAGGGGTGTTAATACCAAGATGGCCACTTTTTTGCTTTCCTCTACCTAGAACAAATCCTTTAGGACCTAAATCATCACCATTCATCTTCTCGTAGCCTTAAATTTTCTTTGGGGTGGTTTCGATCTTCCAATAAGGTGAAGATGGGGTCTTGAGGGTGAAGTATGACCTTAGGTATTATAGGCTTAGATTGACCTTTATAACCTTAAGCCATTTTTAGGTGTGTTTGTGGCCCTAATGTTGTATTATCACCTTCTTTCATCTGATTCCCACCCTTTACATTTGACCTCATCTACCCAGACCACCATTTCAACCCTTCTCTCTTAGGTCTACATTAACCATCAAAGTGCTTGAAATAGTTGGTATTTTAGACCTAAGTAGTATATTTTGGATCTCTATAGTTATTTAATTAGGGCTCAGGTAACATATTCATAAGCTCTTATTATATCTTTTGAGGCTTGTCTTCCCTAACTTTTTTATTAGAGGTTACTCACACAGTTAGGTGTTTAGGTCTATGTGTCATGAGTGTTTAACCCAAGCCAAATAGGTTTCAAGCTTGATCATACCCATAAGATAATAAGGAGGATGATTACCATTAAAAGGGGGAATGATCTAGCCATTATCTTCCATGTTATTTACATCAGTTAGTCATTATGACTAGGTAGGTAGTTTTGAATACATTTATTCCACTACTCATGGTTGAGTGATCTTACTTGGTCATTCTTTCAAGTTAATTTGATTCTCAAGGCCATGACATTTATACCTTGCCTCTCTATTTGATTTCTCTTATCCATATGCATATAACATCTTATATTCAAATTTTGGAATAGATTGCCTATAGTCTTGTAAGTAGTGATCTATGTATGTTGATTGTCAAGAAATCTTTAATTAGGCTCCTGAGCTAGAAGAGTGCTTCCATGTTATGCTTGAAACTCTAGTAGATTTCCTTGAACCCAAATCACACTCTTTTAAGATATACATCTTCATAGTCTATAACCCTTATTTTCATTTTGAAACTCAATTATACATGATGGTTTTAAAATGTCTTGGAGACTAAGACTAAGTTAGCTTTCAAAAACTGGTCAAAACTTTGGATAACATCCACACTAGTATAAAACCTTCTTATCATAGTTTTAGTAGATCTGAGTATCACTATGCAACATTTAGACCTAATTTCCTTACCTTAGGTTTAGGCATAGACGCTCAAATTATAGGTAATAGTTATAGGATCCCATGGATCTTTAACTTAGAACTCAGAGCCTATCATGAGGTGAATTTACTTGGTGAAACCATTAAATAGTAAAGTTTTATTGAGGGGTTAACATAGACTATTGATTCATGCTCAAGATGACCTATGAAGACCCTAGGCACCCCTATTCACATACTCAATAGGGTAAGGCATTTGGAGTTGGTTACTTAGACACATGGAAGGAGGATTTGAAACTTAGGATTCTAAGAAAACATTAAATTTTGTTAATGAACCTTAACCTCTAATAAATACATCTATGAATGTATTGGAGGACTAGTTGAAAGTTCCTTGGCCTTGAGATCTATAGATGAAAATTTTAGCACAAAGGATTTGATTACATAATTACATCAAAAACAAAAAAATGTCCAACTACTTAAGTAAGATCTAGATCCATAGGACTAAATACAAATAGATGAATACACCATTCAAACCCACATACTAATTCTAAAGTTAGTTTATCTAAACCAAGATTAAATGGATAAAAAGACAAGAGGATGGGATAGATATTACCTTAGACTCATAATTTTGACATTATGATTGCTTGATCATGGATTGTTGATGATGGATTCAAGGATTTGATTGACATGGAGAGTTTATGGATTCATGAGTTAGTTTTAATGGAGGTTTGGATTGTTTAAATGGAAGGAGGGAGAAATAAATGGTTGGAATTCAATGTTAGATTATGGGGATCTAGGGTTAAAAATTATTCAATGAATTTAAAATTACTTGGAAGCCTTTAGATTTAGAGGCTTCTAGAGAGGAGGGAGAGAATAAAGAGGATTATTAAACCAAAGAATTCTAGAATCTTCTTAGGGGTTAATGATTATTAGGTATGGGATTAGATAGGGATTAGGTAGGTTATTAGGGACTAGGGGTGTATGAGAGCCTAAGGATAGGCTTAGTAGGTGGTTAGGTGGGTTATGGGAATTTAAAATTCCTAAATAATAGATAAGTAGGATTAGGATATGATTAAGAGATGATTTAAAATAATTAATGATGAAGTGGGATAAAATAAGGTTAGTAAATGAATAATAATGAAAGGGGATGTTAGATAAATGACTAAGAAGGGGGAATATTAGGATAGGATTAATTAGTATTAATGAAATAAGTGGAATTAGTGTTAACTAATAGGTATATAGTGATGTTGAATGGAGTGAGTGAATTTAGGTGCATACATTTTCCCCCTATTTGAAAGAGTAGTGAAGTAGATGGGATGGAAGGAGTAATGGTATTTCAAATAAAAATTATTTCATGGATGAATTTTAGTAAATGATGTTAGTGGGTATGATTTTAGTGACTATGATGCCCCCTTGAGGGGATATGTGGGGAAGAATGAGATGGATGGCCACTCAAAATAAGAAATGATGGGTGGGATGTGATGGATAGCTAAGGGGATGGGATGATAGATGTGAGATGGATGACAAAGAAGATTAACTTGAACAATGGGCTACAAATTGATGATGCCTTTGGAAAATACATATGCGTAGGGAATAGAGATGACTATGTCATGATTATCGACACATCCCAAGGTGAAATCAATTGTAGCATGATGATGATAGGATTAAAAGGTCACAAGGTTTATATGTATCACAAGTAAGGATGCATTAAAGGGAGAGATATAGGCTAGGATAGACAAGGATTTGATAATAGTAATGATGGGTGTAGTTCAAAGCTAAATTTTGATCAATATGATAAAGGGGATGAGAGAGAATAATAATGTGATTAGGTAACCAATAGACTGCATGAAATCAACTCAATGAGACATAATATGATGATAAATTCATAGTTCATATCATGCCTTGATCAAGGGAGGAAATTGTAAATTGGAAATGATTAGTGACCAATCAGTGATATTGGATTAGAGAAACTATGAATGTGGTGACTTGTAAAGCCTAATCTATAGGTGTGGGTGATTGAAGAAAATATTAAGGATATGATTATGAGGATGGTGATTTATAAATAGACTAATTTATATTATAGCTCAAATATTTGACTAATGTAGGACTTGAGGATGATGATGGATGATGAGAAAAGAAGAGATAGTGGTAGAGCTATCCTTGAACACTAAAAAGTGACCAAGTGTTGCCTACATAGTCTAAAAAGACCTCAAGCCAATGTAGTTCTTATTATAAGATGAATGAAAATGATGGAGTAGAAGATGATGATTATGGATGATGTTAGTGAATAAAGGATATGACTCAAATGATGAAATGAGGATAAAAGATGGGATGTTAGTTGAATGGTTCATGGGGATTAGATTAATGATGGGAATAAATATGATGAGATAATGAGATAACTGATGATAATGCAAGTGATTAATCCATCATCATAGTCTAAGTAATTCATTAAATATGGAACTCGACAGTATGCATCATGATATGAATATCACCAAGGGGACATGGTGCCAAAGTATGTAAAATGGGAAAGTAGTAAACTCTACATCCTTGAGGGTACTTAAAACTAGTATAATACCTTGGGTGACCTCATAGAATCCTCATTCATTACCTGATAGACAAAAAGAGACATGATGTAAGACATAGATGAATATCAAACAAGCATATATATACATGATAAAATTCATACAAACACATCAGACCACAAACAAGCAACACACATAAGTATCTACATGCAATGTTATAATATCTTATTTAATGATGGGATGAGTGACTAGGTGATGGGTTGGATTAGAGTGATCATGATTGTATTGTGGAATTAGGATAGACTTGGATTTGGAATAGACTGATGACAATGATTAGGATATGGATGGGGATATGGATTAGGATTAAGATAAGGACTGGAATGAGGATTTGGATATGGGAGCCTAGATAAGGATTGGGATCGATATAGACTAGATTCCCCCTTGGTTGTGGGATAAGGTCTTTGAATATGGATTTGGTCTAGAAATTTAATATAAACATGGTCAAAGAAAGTGATTTAGAAAATTGATGTTTAAGATGACCAAGTATTACTAACAGACAAAGCCTTGCAAGAGTCCAATCTAGAAAGAAGAGTAGGAAATGATGGGATCAAATACCTTCCACACTAGCAAAATAGTGATTGGATGGGTGTTAGGTATGGAAAGGAAATGATAGAGAAGTGATGGGTGATAGACTAAATTATTTGACAAGGTTGTGTATGTCGATAATACCTAGTCAAGAGGGATGGTGATGAAGATATGGAGGGATTGGTGACCACTTATATTTGGTTCCAAGACTAAATGTTGTATCAAAAATTGTGAATGGATATCAATTTTTTCAAAATATGAAAAAAATGGAGATAAATACAACTGGGGGATTAGGCATAAGACAAGAAACCATGGACTATTTTTGTTTTTTTCAAATTTTATGATTTTTAGGGTTTTTGACATATTAAAATTTTTAGGGATTTTTGGAATATGTATGTACACTATGAAAATGGTCTAACTAGTAAAGGGAATACCAAGCCTATCAACCAAGTTAAAGATGGATGGAATGATGAATGAGATGATAAAAGGATGAGGGTGATGTGGAAAAGGGGCTAAGGACCAAGGAAGAAGGGACTAATTATTTTCAAGGACCACATCATGAAGGAAATAATTTTTTTTAGTTGACTAAGTATCCATTAGAGGATATGCCAAGATGATTAAAAAACATTTCTCAAGACATTTTCCATTCCTTATGAAGATTAATACTAGTGTAGACACCAAAAATATGCACACCTCAATTATGAATGTCAACACACCCTTAGACTAGCTTAGGACCCCCTTAGGACCAATTTGGCCTTTTGACCCCTAATCAAGCCTAACCATGGTCAATTTCACCTAATGGTAAAAACTAAACATTTTTACCAACCCTACCTTTTACCCCTAATCATCGATGATCAGGGTGATCATCGACGTTCACCTTGACCATTGATGATCAAGGTCTACCATCCTAAGCACTATCATGCAAACATACACCTTGATTTTATAAAATTAGCTCATCTAAATCCATGTACAAGCTATTACATACATGAATTATAATTATAAATCTTAATTAACATCTTGTTTCACCTCTCCTTCCTTGCCTATAAGAAAAGAAGAGCAAGAGGTAAAAAAAGACTGTTTCCATAATGATCAAGAGCTTTTACATCCAAAGCTTTCTTTTGCAGGTGTTGTTCCAACAATCTAGTGATCTAAGCATCACGATAGAGAGCCAACTTGATGCTAACATTTGATCAATAGCCAAGTACTATTACTCTACTAGAATCATGCTAAACTCTATACAAACCAACAACCTTAACCACTCATCCAATCAATCTTCTGTAAGCTAAGCATTTGTTTTCTAGTATTCAATTACTTTATTTGTATTTTGTAATCAACCCAAAACAAGACAACCTCATTGAATTAAATTAAATAATCTTGTCAATCAATTTATGTATCATCTCAAGCCAAAAAATAATAACCACTAACAATCATCTCAATCGTTGATAGTCTATCCAATCGTCGATAGTCACCTTGACCATCGACGATCACCTTAACCACTAATGGTCATCCCAAACACCAATGGTCACTATATTAGAAAATAAAAACAAGTTGTTTTCATCCTCTTACCCTCAACCAAACCCAAATTTCTATGTCCTTGCCTTTTCACAGACCCTTGTCCTATATTTAAAAATAGACCCAAGTCATTTATCACAAGTATTAACTTTCTTATTGCTATATTAGTTATTTATAGTCTATTTTTTTATCAAGCATTTCTTGTGTTTAATTTTTGTACCTTTTGATTATTGATGCAAGTATTCTATCATTATATTTATAAAATTAATTATTTAAAACATGTGGATTAATAGCTCCCAAGGAAGCTCTTGCTTCCAGGATCTAGCTATCGCTAGGCAATCCACCTAACTATCTATCTAACAAACAAATATTTTTAGTATTATCTTATTTGTAGGTCATCCTCCCAAAATAAAGAGGATTTATTCATAATCATTTGATTCAACACATGCACAATCAAATATCTTTTTCAGCCATACCTGTATTTAGTTTATTCTTCTTTGCTTTTCAAAATATAAGTTGAAATTCACTAAAATATTCTGACACACCCGATGGGACTCTTGTGTCTTTAATTGGGTTTATTTTGTTTGCATCTATATATTATTATCTCTATTATGTGTTCATAAAAAAAATCAAAAGTTTATTTTTGTCTTAATATTAAGTATATACATCGATTGATTGCAAGTTTGGCTCACATAGTTTAACTTAAGGAAAAATGATTCTATTATAGCTTCACTTTTTGTTGTACACACTAAACTAAACCACCTTTATCAATTAAAAATCAAACAAACTTGAGACAAGGACCAAATAGGATTTCATCACCTAATAGTCACCTTAACCTTTCCTAAAAATCCTACTTAGAGGTCATTACCAAAGGGAGAACCAACTTAGCTCTCTGATTGAGTATAAACTATGGAAATTGGTATATATTGGTTATGCATCCAACACCCTTATCATTACAGTGTGTGAAGTGAGGGGGTAGGCCTTAATACCAAGCTACGTATTGATTTCCAATATAGATCCATTCAAGAGCCTAAACATAACCTGAAACTAACCATAGACTTCCTTTCTAGTACCCTCTCTACAAGCCAATTTTAGTCACACAATTTTTTGAAAGCTTAATACATAAGCCAAAAGAGAGACTAAAAATAACCTTTAGGACTTAATGTAATTTTTAGAGTGTGTTTGATTTCCTTGATCTTTTCTTGTCTTCTCTCTATTTGAGGGGTGAGATTGTCTTTGTATTACCTCTCCCTTATCTTGTATGGTTATAGCTTGTCAATAGTGAAATAATATAGTAAAACAAAACCCATCACCAAGCCCATCAACCTCCTCTACCTCCTCATCCATGGAGTACATTTATGAACCAAAAATCTCTCCTCATCCTTTAGGAAAGCCTTCTCTCCCTCAGGAAATTCCCTAAGGAGATACATATTTTGCCACCTTCTTATATAACAATCCCATGGACCTTCAACATTATCTTAATATTATGCCTCCCCCTACCCCTACTTCGGTTCCACCTGTAGACCCACCTTATGGCATGCCTTCCCACCTTATGGGAAACATTTCCATTGCCATAGTCACCACTCAACCATTAACTACCTTGGATTCCTCATCCACTAATAATACCTGTGATACTACTATGGAAAACCAACCTACAAACACCCGTATACCTTCTACCCCCACCAATAACTCCTCTATCTTAGGATCAACCCAACCATTAGCCACCTATGCCCCCCTCACCATGGGAGTACCTATCACTATCATTGCCAAATTTATTTTAGCTACCTCTAATATATTAACCACTACCCCACTTCAAAATCTTGTGCTACCTATACCTTATACCTTACCACCAATACCATAAATATCACTACCCTTTTTTTGATCACCAACCTAACCACCACTTCTACCCAATAGTTACCTATTACACCAAACCTAAGATACATGCCTAACCCATAAAGGCATGTACCTTTACCTACTACCCAACCACCTACATCCACTTATCCCTACATAGCTTCCACCCAACCACCAGTATCTACATACCAATATGTGGTAGCTTTTCAACCTCTAACCAATTATCATGGATACACAATAGTATGCACCTTACAAAATTCTAGGTACACAACACCAAATGGATATAATGAAAATGTTCATATATAAAATGACTACCTTGGAGTCATCCATCTCTGGTGCTCATAATATCCTATCATATGATCAAATCTGCAATAAAACCATTCACCCATCTATCCCTATCAGACCATAACCTCCTCAGTGGGAGCTTCCTAAGTTCTCCAAGTTAAAAATTAAGGAGGACCCCCAAAAACACCTCAATGCATTTAGGCATGCATGTTATTTGATTGTCTATGATGATGCCCTACTTCTTTATACCTTCCCCATGTCCCTATCCAATCTGGCATTGGATTGGTATAGTGCCATAACCAAATACTCTCTATTCTACTTCACCAAGCTGGCCCAAACTTTCTTAGATCAATTTTTTTATAAACATATCCAAGAAAGTTTCCATCACTAACCTTTACTCTATCTAGCAATTTGATGATGAATCTATTGCTAATTTTGTAGCTCATTGAATGAGCCTAATCAATCAACTTTCTTTCTCCTTACCCCAACCTAAACTAATAGAAATTTTTGCTTAAGCATGTTACAAGCACATCTCTTCTACATTATGTGTTTAGATCTTTAAAACTTTTGACAAAGCTTTTACCATGGCACGTAAACTATAAAATAAAGCCATTGATGAAAGAAAGCTAAAGTTGAAAAACAAGAACTCTACATACAAAACCAATGAGGCCTCTTCCTCTAAACTAAATAACTAGACCAATACCAATTCCAAGAGTAAGGGAACTACAAATGTGGTTTTCCTTAAAAATACTTCTCCACAATTTGGTAATCAACCAAACTCCTCTAATCCCTTTAAACAAAACATGAGTAACCAAAACTAAAACAATCAGAAGTAATCTACTCCACTTGGGGAATCCTATGCTTCAATCCTGGAGAAGTTACTAAAACCAAATATTATACAACTTCCTTCTATCAAACCACCTCAACAATTTGATTCCTCTCATCCTACACTTGGTATAAAAATAATGATCTATGTACTTTCCATTGAGTAGTTGAGCATGACATTAGTAGGTGTAATACCTTTAAGAGAATTATCTAATCTCTCATTGACAAGAGAGAGCTTGATTTGGAAAACCCCAATGCATCTTAAAACCAAGCCCTAGACATTTTCAAACAAACTTTTCCCAATCATGCATCTACCAAGAATGAGAGCAACAAATTTGAGTGTTCTCATGACACCCATACTATCAATATGGTTCTTGATACACTCCTTATTGAATAACCTATTTCCCAACCTACCTATTCTTTTCCAACTCCACTTATTGAGGTAGTGGAGTTACCTTCTCCTCTTTTAGAGACCCAAATTGAGGACTCACCCCTACCTCCTCCTCCACTTATTGAGGTAGTGGATCCATCAACCCCTTCGTCACCTATCATACTAGAGTAAATAACTATCACCACTTTACCTTCTCCCTCAACCACCTAATAATTTATTTCCCCTTTAGAGATCATTCCCAAAGAGAAAGTTACCATGCATATACCTCCCATTGAGGAATCACCCATCCAAACCTTGCATCCTTTGATTGAGGAAAAGGATGAGGTCACCATTCCCCTTTATCAATCTATATCAATCTATGGGCTTATCTTTCAAGTCCACTATCTAGGGAATGAAACTAATCTATAAACCACTCTCTAGACTAGTTCAAAGATTAGAATTTATCTCTAAGCCTGACATGGATTGATGCACCTTTTGGAAACAATTAGGGATCCCCTACATTACCAAACAAGAACCTCAAATCATACCTTTGGAAGACCAACCCACTACTTCTGTTATCCAAACCCCTATTTTACCAACCAAACTAATAAGGGCCTCTACCAACCTAATAATTTCTTAACTATCTGATACACCTAAACCCTAAATAACCAAATCAACCTCTCCAACCAAACTGACCAAACCAACCAAAAACCTTGGTACCTTCCCTATGCAAATCCTTAATCACCCATCCTTGAAATTAGAAATTACCCCACCAAAGCTACCAACCAAACACCAAACCAAATCAACTAAAGAGGTAAATCCACCAAAATTTGAAAAGACCAAACTTCTACCTCCTTTAACCTTGACTTCTATTTTGGGACCTCATCCCTCCACTTTGATTAGGAAGCCAACTATCTCTATCAAAACCCCACCACCATTTCTAGTTATACCAACACACTTACTTTCTGACACACCTATCTTCACCAAACCATCAATAACCAAGCTACCTACTCTAAGACCTCATACCTCTACTTGATAAACCTATACCTTACTAAAACCTAAATCATCACCTAATAACACCACCTTACCCAAGGCCTCTACCACCAAGCCCATTTCTAAAAATATTTCCATCTCACTAACTAAGATCAAAACCTCTAAACCCCCTCCACCTTTAGCGAAATCTTACTCAGCTATTTTCAAAAGGTTACTACAAGCCTCTTACTTAACCTTGACCCCCTATTAGGCCATTCAACCCCCTTGGTCCCAAACCAATCTGGTATAATGACTAGCAAGTGTGTTCTTATCATAAAACACCAAGGCATGACACAGAGAACTACAAAGCTCTCCAAACCATTATCCATTGGCTCTATGATGAGGATGATTTATTAAAAAATAAACCTCCTACAAGCCCATTACCAATCCAACAACCAACAACCACTACCCAATGCTTACCTACTCCTCCACTCTAACCTCAAAGTGATGAAGAGCCAAACCAATCTCTTACCCAGACTCTTCCCTCAACCTGTACTATCCATGTGGTTACATGATCACACACTCAAAATAAAGATAAGGGGAATAAATTTTTTTCCATCCCATGGACATACCCATCTTCCACCTCCCAACCGAAAAAAAATCACTCACCTTCACCTTTAGGAAAACCCAAGGTTTCTATCTTGGGTACCTCCCAATCCAGCCCCTTTGAATCAATTAGGAGAGTGGTGCTAAAACAAATCTACCAAACCTTGATGAAGATGAGCTTATATGAGTTTATTTCTACTTCACCTCATCATTGATAAGTAATGATAGATTCATTGTAATTGGTAGAGGTCCAACTTTAATACCCTCAACCTCTAGTAGCCTTTATTTGTGTTCTCTAAATTTCTAACCTTATCACCTTTAAGGAGTCAAAAATACCTTCTATCTACCCTGATGACCTAGATCCCCCTCTCTTTACCACTACCTACATCAACCAAAACCACATCAAATAAGTTATGATTGATAGGGGAACTAGTATTAATATCATCTCCTCCCATGCCTATAACCAACTCAACATGTCAGATAAAGTGATGTCCAATTCCTTAGCTATCCTCTAATCTTTCAATGACACTATGGATACTACCTTGGGAATTGTTGTCCTTCATATCCATTTAGGACCCCGTACACTCCTCAAACTCTTCTATGTAATGGAAGGCAAATTCTAATACAATGTTTTACTAGGACAACCTTATATCTATTCCATGGGTTGTGTCCCCTCTACCCTTAATCATTACATTAAATTTGAGAATGAAGGTTATGTTGTCATTAAACAAGTAGACCCAAGTCCATTTTTGTCATGCAACATGACTTATTGACCCAATGATGTCTTTTTACCTCCATCTAGCACACCCTCCTTAACCTAACACAAGTCCTCAACCATGAAAGAGGAAGTCATACCTTCTTTTCCCAATGAGGCATCAACCAACTCACCCACCCCCTCTACTCAAATCCTTACCTTAGACCACTTGAAATCCACATTATAACATCTTTCACTGGGGGAATATCACCTTCTCACCCTGGACACTTTCCCTACTCCCTAAGAGTATGGGAAACTTGACCACCAACCCAGATATGAACCTAATGCTATATCCATTTTTCCCTTTAAACCTTTACACTATCAAACCCATTTCATCTATGGGGGACTTGAAAAACCACTTGACACTTCTATCATCTCCTCTTCACCTCGACCATTCACCTTCAGCTTCTCCTATCTGGACAAACTAAGTTTCACCAAGACATACCTCCCTAGGTGTGCTTGGAAAGGATTTGGTCTTGGATGATATGAGTATAACCCACATGAGTTCATTTTTATTGAGACCAAAAAGCCTCATGAGAAACATGGCCTCAATTTAATTCTAACTACCAAAAAGCAAACTAAACCACCTACCACCACCATTATTCAGGAAGACACCCCTTCCTCACTAACCTCTCCTTTACCCACATGTGAGGATGATGACATCATCCTACCTAACTTTATTTTCATCAACATGATCAACCTTAGACCCCTAACTTATCAAAAGGAGGGGGCAATGATAACCATCCCTTTGACCCATCTTGAGATGATAGGAGATGATTTGTCTACCATTAACACTGGAATTGACCCCTCCATTACCACCCATAACATAGTCACCAACCATGATTCCAAGCCCATCAATCAGAAACTTTGACACATACACCCTTGTATTGCCCTTCTTATCAAAGAAGAGCTTCAATGCTTCCTATCTATAAGTTTCATTAAACCTATTGATTATCCACAATTGGTCTCAAATGTCATACCTATCACCAAAGCCATAGGGGGACTATGTATTTGTGTGGAATTTTGTGACCTTAACCTTTCTTTCCCCAAAGATGACTTTCCTCTACTGAGCATTGACTAACTAGTTGATATTACAACTAGCCATGAGATGTATCTCTCATAGGTAGATTCTTTGGTTATAATCAAATTCTAATTACCCATAAAGATAAACATAAAACCACCTTTACCACCTCGTGGGGTATCTTCTATTATAGAGTCATATCTTTTGGACTAAAGAACACTAGTGCAATCTACCAATGTGCCATGACTTAAATCTTCCATGACCTTATCTATAATATCATAGAGGACTATATGGATGACCTTATCAAAAAATTTAAACTCAAAAAATACCAATTATCCATTCTCAAGATCATATTTTAGTGACTCATCCATTACCAAATTCACCTTAACCCTAAGAAGTGCATTTTTGGGGTTTCGTTAGGATGCTTCTTTGATTTATCATTTCCCTTTGAGGAATAAAAGTTGATATGGCCAACATCAAAGCCATCCTTGACATGCTTCCTTTGAGTAACCTCAAGAAACTTTTTAGCCTATAATGGAAGCCCAAATTTATCCATCACTTTATCTCCTAGCTTTTGGATTGATGGCATCCCTTCCATGACCTTATGAAGAAGGATATGTCTTTCAAGTGGAATCACAACTATAAAAAGAAATTTGATTTAGTAAAAAAGTACCTTTTGTCTCCACCTATCCTACCCCTCCTAAGGATGACCAACCTTTATATCTTTATATCTCTACTACTAACTAGTATTTAGGGGCAATGTTTACTCATTAGGATGAACAACACAAAGAGCAAGCTATCTACTACATTAGCTACAAAATTGTAAAGTATGAGACTCAATACACCTATATCAAGAAACTTCACTTAAATTTAGTCTTCATGGTCACCAAGCTTCACCATTACCTTCTTAACCATAAAACCTATCATAACCAATACCAATGCACTCAAGTATATGTACTCCAAGCCATACCAAAACCAATGTATAGCTAAGTAGCTCATGATTTTAGTGGAGTTTGAACTTGATTTACTTTAAAAAAAGTAAATTGAAAGTTAAGTCATTTTAGACCAATTGGTTGAAGCACCATTAATAGACAAACAACCTCCTCTTGAGTTCCTTGATGAATCCATCACAACCCTCTCTCAGGAAGACTTCACCTATCAAGTCACCATGTTATTTGATGGATCAAAATGTCAACATGGTGGGGGAACTAGCATCATCCTTATTACCTTTGATGGTGAACCTCTTCCTTTATCTTTCAAGCTCTACTTTGAATGTACCAATAATATGGCTGAGTATAAAGCCCTCGTGATGGGCCTTTAGGCTGCTTTAGCCTTGGAAGTCAAAAAAATCAATATCTTTGGCGAATCCCAACTTGTGGTTAATAAAATCAATGGCTCTTACCAATGTAAGAAAGATATTCTACAATAGTAAAAATATCTAATTCAATAATTCTTAGCATCATTTTAACACTACCGCATCCAATTAATGCCTTGATATACTAATAAGATCACCAACACCATGGCTTCTCTTGCCTCTTAGATCCCATTTTCACCTTCTAACTCTAAGATATCTATCATTATCCATAGACTTACCCAACCTTCTTATGTCAAACTATATTCTCCCACCATCTTCAATGTGGAGAAGTCCCAACCTAACCTTTGGTATCAGTAGACCTTCAACTATCTTAGCTTTTTCATTGTTCCTTCTGGCCTTTCTAAGAATGCTCAATTTTTTTATCTAGAGTACCTCATGTTATACCATTATGGAGGGAATTATTTACAAGCATGGCTTTGATGGCCTCCTCTTCTATTACTTACATTGTCACAAAGCCTCTCATGATATCAGGGAAATGCATGATGGTATCTATAGGGGACACTTTAGTGGCCTCATCATAGCTAACACATCTTTTTCATTGGATATTATTGGCATACCCTTAACCAAGACTTGTGATTATGTGAAAGAGTGTGCTAAGTGTCAACAACACACCAATCTACATCACATACCTAGCCATAGTCACCACATTTTTACTAATTTCTAACCCTTTTCATAATGGGTTCTAGACCTTATTGGTGAAATCCACCCCCATTCCTCACAGCGATACCATTATATCATCACTGTGATTGACTATTTTACCAAATGGGTAGAGGCTATTCCTCTAGTCTTGACCAAAGCAAAAAAGATTATCAACTTTATCAACCATCTCATCATTTTCCACTTTAGTGTTCCTCACAATATTATCACCAATAATGGTAAATATTTTCAGAACAAGAAATTCCAAGGTCTTTGTGATGCATTAGGTATTAAGTTAAGTTTCTCCTTACCCTATCTCCCTCAAGCGAATGGATAGGTAGAGGCCTCTAACAAAACTCTTAACAATATGTTCACCAAAATGGTTAATGCATCTAGTTGGCATTGGCATTTACACATCCCCTTCACTTTATCAACATATCATACTAGAATTCAAACCCTTATGGGTGCTACCCATTTTTATCTTGTGTTTGGTGTGAAGGAAGTCTTACCTCTTGAAGTATAAATTCCTTTTCTTTGTATATCTTTACAGGACCTTATTTCTAAAGATTATTATCATCAACACTGCTTAGCCCAACTTGAGCTACTTGATGAGCATCATTTAGCCACCCTTACCCATTTTCATGTCTATCAAGAGCACACCAAACATGCCTATAATAAACACCTTAGAGTGTGATAATTTAACATTAGAGACCTCATCCTAAAGGAAAATCAACATGTCACAAATATGGAAAAAAGAAAGTGGGGCAAGTTTGATTTCAATTGGCTTGGACCTTATATCATAACCCATGAGTATGGATCAAGAGCTTACCAGTTGTCCTTTCTTAAGGGAAACATAGAGCCTAAGCCCCTCAATGCTTCACATTTGCATCTAATATTGTGTTAAGAAGGATCAAGTTCACCTTTTTTTTTAACTTAAACTCGTCCCTTTATTTTAACCACATTCATCTCCCTATTTTAGGGGTAATTGATTAAAATTAAATCATGTGATTATCCATCATATTCATAGCCTAATACTGAACAATGGGTACCATAGCTCTACCCATGGCATAATTCTCATGGTACTTTCCACCTTTTTTCACAAGGATAGATCCCCATGATCATTCTCACCTAAACCTCTTTACACCTAATCAACCTTCTTGTGCTTTTAGTTTTGCCTTCATAAAGGTGAACCTCTAAGCCTATATAAACATGTCTATGCCAAGCAAAAATCAAACACATAAAAAGTAAAATCCAAACTAATAACAATCATGGGTCATTCCTAAACATTCATAGACTACTCCCTTGAATAATAGTTGTTGAAAACATATTTGAAATTGCTCAAAGTAAGGTGGACTACACTGTTGAAGGACAACTATCAAGAACATTAAACAAATCATACAAACTTAAACCACTCCCTCAAAGGATGGATGATTAAATCATTTGTCAGAATAAGCAATTTTTTCGAAGCTTCCTGCATCAATCAACTTCCCCAACCCCCAAGTAATAATTAAAAAAAGCTAAAGACCCATTATAAAGCAATCACAAACTCAAAATAATTTTAAAAGCTATAATCAACTCTCATAGGCAAAATAATTTTGAAAGCTGTAATCAACTTTCATGAGTAGACTTCCTACATCAATTTGTCTATGCTTTGCATGAAATAGACTTATTTATACTAAATATTTGAAAACCTATATAAAAAGCCTGCTAGTCTCACAAGAAGGTTCCATTTTCATCCATTTTCCCTTTATACACTATAAGTAGGGGATTTTGAGCTCACTTAACATTATGTGATCAAGACACCTTTTTTACCAACTAACGAATGCTAATACAAAGCATTTAAAGGGCTTATGTTCCTTAAGCCAATCCAACTTTGGTTTTTGTTTTAGTCCTTATCAAAGAAGAAGTATCATGCCCTCTTATTATCCTCTCGTAACTTGTTGATATATTCACTAAGACCTTTGTCTATTGATTATATCCTTTGTTCTCCCATCTAGTGTTGTTAATTAACTTACCTCATGTGCTTTACCCTCAGCAAAATAATAACAACTAGAATCATCACATCATATCAGTCTATGTCATAAACAAATGCATAACCATAATCATAACCATCACAAGCATAATAAAATCATAGCATCCATGAACAATAAAACAATCAACTATTTTTACCACATGTCTAAATATAAATAATGAAGCATGTACTCATTAAAATTTAGCATGTCATAAAGCATAACCATACATAAAAGCCATTGCATGCCTAGCTAGGTGAGTCTACATCAGTATCCAATATCTATAACATAAGCATAATCAACATAGCACCATTAGTGATCAATATCACAAACATCATCCCATAAACATCAAAGTAAACCATGAGTAATAAACAAAGATCATATGTATAACTCAAGAGTCAAATAACATCATAATGTATACATAAAATATACATGTCTCTCTCTCTCAAAATGTACATCTCACCACATCAGATCATAAGCAAATATCAAAATGATATACAACATAATATAAATGAACTATGTCATAGCTATACTCTTGGGACACCATTGTCTCCTGGTACACCACCATGTCCTGGTACCTATCCCCCAGATGCACCAATCTATCCACCTATATATGTTTACCACTAACCAAGTGTTACCACACTAGCATCACCTACCAAACTCACTCTATACACACCCCATCAGGGCTCATTAGGAAACTACCTTAGGACTATAGCCTCATAATACCATAACTCCTCCACTGAAGCCAGGTATCATGTCATGGGAATGGTATCCAATGGTCCTCTAGTTACTATAACTCCTCTTCCTTTGTGCCTCAAAGGGTCCCTTTCCTGTATCACCAAGTCTAGTGACACTCTTGCTTGGTCCCTATCACCTATAACTATAACAACCTAACCCTATAAGGTAGCCACCTACCCTTGTAAAGCTATGACCCATGCTTTTGCCATGGTTAATGCCACTCTTACCTATCTATTTGTAGTACCTCCATGTACCCGTGCCATCTAGCACCCTTTCCTAGCTGAGTCCACATCCATAGGCCTCCTACCACCATCACCATCACCAAAATATGTATCCTCATAGAGACCCTAGTACAATGCCATGTATCCATATGTGAAGCCCACATTATCTATCTATGGCCTAGCTAGCAAATCCTCATAATCAAGCAATTTTTGCACTAGATGTGGCTATGGTAGCATGATATCAACATCTTCATGCTTGTACCTAGGAAATGCACCTGGGATACCTTGTATAAGACCAAACTACCTACACATGCTATCATTTAAGATGAACTCCACCTGTCCATCTCACCTATTGATAATCCACTTGTAACTTTGTAAGGAGAAAGTTTGTCTCCTATATCCAGCCCACTCTAGGAACCCAACATATGGTCTCTAGGTGATGTATCTAATAACTAGTTCATCTAGTGCACCCTTGAACTGATCAACATTGTGATATCCTCTTCTTGCACCTAATGCAACAAAGTCACCTCTCCACTACATGAATCCAATTAGGAACTCTATCTGGGCATAACCTGCCCATGACAACCCCATCAGCCTCAAAATTTGGATGTGCTCATAGGTCAAGCAATGTAAAACTAGACTAACACTAATGCCATCTCATATGGGCCCTAAAACTCCACAGCTCCCTATATATCTACACTAAAAGAATAGATACCCATCTAAATACTATCCACCCTAGTAGCATCTCAACCAACACCCCTAGTATCAACTATGGTAATCTCTCACTACTCAAATTAGGAAGGGCAAAACATGAAATGACCATCATCATCATGGTCATAAGTCTACTCTCACCCATTTCCCTTGAATATAATGTACTATAGCTAAAACCCCCAACATGGCATCTAACATGATCACCATCATCTCTATACATTAGCTCCAATAAATTATCTCACTCCTGTTCAATATGGTAAATTAGATCACCCCATAGAAACAATTGATTCTTATGGATGTCCTCTAACAAGATAGTCACCTTTCTAGTAGGTAGTAGGAAAGTGTTCATGGCTAGATCTCATCTCTTGATGAGGGACATGATCAAGGATGTATCATACAGAAGGTGATAGTACTGTCATATTGTTCCTAGGCCTACCTCCTCTATATGTGCCTACTCCACTAGGGTCATACCTTGGTGAACCTATACAAATATGTGGGGCACCTAATCTTACATTTGCATATACTCCCAAGCTTGCATAATTCATTAGCCAACACACTTAATCCTCTATACTATTTTTTTGCCTATGAACTCTACCTAATATGCCCACCCAACCTAACATTTAAGCCTATCAATTTTATCTAGCAAACCTTTACAACATTGATTATAACTAGAACCCACTTATCAAGTTTATCAAATGCCTTAACCTTAAGCTTAACCTTATACTTACCCTTTAACATTTGACTCAACTATCGATGGTCAAGTTAGCATTTTACCCCTGATCATCAATCATCAATGGTTAGGGTAACCATTGATGGTCAGTATTTGTGACCATTAGTGGAAAATTCCCAACCTTAACCTACCCACAAACTAGCTAAACACTAACCTTCCTCTTATCAAATGCTAACCTGCCCTACCCCAAACTTGTCCTACCTAACATACCCTCCCCAATTTAGGAATCACCCAGCAATTTTTTAATAAAAATGAGAAAAACCTACCTAGGGCATAAAAATGAACCCACCAAACCAAACATTGACCCATAAAGCACATTCCAAATCCAAATGCAATGTCATACCTATTTTATAAATTGAAGGTACCACCTACCTCATTCCTCAACCATCATCAAGGAGGAATTTGTGAACCTAATCATCCTTTTCTATGCCTATGTTACATCCTACCTTGATTAAACTTGGTCCACTCCACAATCAACCTCACCCACTACATAATAGATGTTAATAGCCTCTTGTGCACAATAACAAAAAAACACAATTCTCTCACTCTCAATAGTCAAAAGTCATAAGTGGACAAAATGACAAGAGCAGTTCACTTTTGACCACCATAGTCTTAGGGTTTACACCCTAACCATTGATAGTCAGGGTGACTACTGACGGTCACCCTATCAATGGTTACCCCTTAGACATTTGACTATTGATGGTTAAGATCTTAATAATTTGCCTTTGGCTCTTCAACCCAAAATTTTCCACCAAAAACCAATCTAACTCCCACCCTTGAATACTATCCTCTCTGCCCACCTCATCATCTAGACATTGGTCTATTTTTGCCCAACTAACACACATTTTTACATTAAATTTTACCTGGTCCTTTGACTAAAGTGATAACATTTCCATATTAACTACTTTTTTACCTTGTGCCACCTTGTGCATACCCAACCCACTTGTGTCTTCTTAGGAGCACTTCTTACCTCAGATATCCACAACTTCACTTGACCTATTTATGTTTTCATTGGGAGCACTTCCTACCTTGGATACCCATAAAAACATAGACATTTCCTAAGAGACTTATGTTTATAAGTGTACCCAGCCACCAAGCCTAAATGTGGTCACATGGTCTACTTGTCACTTATCCTTCTATGTACTGATCTTTATTTTTACCAGCTATGGTAACCTAGTCTACACATGATCTTGGATATCACACCTTTTATTTTACTTTGTGTACCTATTTGCACTTTAGTGCCTAATTTATCACCCACCTTCATGATGTCCATATTCATCACCTTCATCCACATTATCAAACCCACACCTGATTCTATTTTACTTCATCGACTCCCATTTGAGGAGAAACACCTTCTCCCATACTTGGGACAACCTAACCTTTGACCAACAATCTATTTTTATTTTATAGTTTTTTTATTCAAAGTTACATAACAAAAAGGGGCAAAATGTAGACACTAAAAATCCACACACTATAATTCCAAATGTCAAAATACCCTTGGACTACCTTAGGACCCCCTTGAGACCAATTTAGCTCTTTGACCCCTAACCACACCTAACCATGGTTAGTTTGACCTACTAGATAAAACTACACATTTTGACCAACCCTGCCTATGGCCCCTAACCATTGATAGTCAAGGTGACCATTAATGGTAGCCTTAACCGTTGATGATCAAGGTCCACTATCCCAACCACTATCATGCAAACATCCACCTTGATTTTCTAAAATTAGCTCATCTAAATCCATGTGAAAGATTTTGTATGGATGAATTATAATTAAAAAATTAATTTAATGTCTTGTTACACCTCTCCTTCCTTACCTATAAGAAGAGAAGAATATGAGGTGAAAAAGACTACATCCACAATGATCAAGAGCTTTTACATCTAGACATTTATTTTATAGGTGTTCTTCTAAAAATATAGTGATCCAACCACCATGATAGAGATCTAACTTACCATCATCCCTTGATTGATAGCCAAGTACTGTTACTCTACCAGAATCATACCAAACTCTATTAATGATCCAACCACTTCAACCTCTCATTTGATCAATATTCTGTAAGCTATGTATTTGTTTTCCATTATTCAATTACTTTATTTATATTTTTAAATCAACCCAACACAAGCCAAACTCCTAGAATTTCCTTTTGGAATCTCATCAATTAGTCTATTTAACAACCCAAGCCTACACATAGTAACCAATGACAATTGTCTCAACCACCAATGGTCTGTCCAACCACTGATAATCACCTTCACCACCAATGATCATCCCAACTACCAATGATCACTATGGTAGAAAATAAAAAGTTATTTTCACCCTCTTACCCTCAACCAAACCCAACTTTCTATGTCCTTGCTTATTCACAAACCCCTGTCCTATTTTTTGAAATAGACCCAAGTCATTTAACACTAGTATTGACTTTCTTATTTCTAGATTAGTCATTTATAGTCTATTTATTTATCAAGCATTTCTTGTGTTTGATTTTATTACCTTTTGAATATTGATGCAATCACATATCATTTTGTTTATAAACCTAATTGTTTAAAATGTGTGGATTGATATCCCTTGAAGAAGCTCTTGCTTCTAGGATCTAGCTATTGCTAGGCAATCCACCCAAACTATTTATCTAATGAATAAATCTTCTTAGTGTTGTCTTATTTTTAGGTCATCCTTCTAAGATAAAGAAGAGTTCTTTACAATAATTTGATTTAACACACACGTAATTATATAGGTTTTTCAACCATGCCCATATTTAGTTTCTTCTTCTTTTATTTTCAAAATATAAGCTAAAATTCATTAAAACAACTAGTAAGGAATGATCGACACAATTAGATACATGATGTGATGATGGGTGATGGGTAATAATAATGGATGGAAGGGATGGACAAAAAGGATGGATTGTGCCACCAAGTGTTGAGGTACAATGTAGATAATTGATTATTCTATCATGATGTTGTAAATTAGTTTTCATCATGGTACTTGCCTAAGGTGCTAGAAGACTAGTTTTCATCATTGGACGAATGATTTTTTATTTTATTTTTTAATTTTTTCTCTTTTTTTTGCTTTTTCATCATTTTTTGATTTTTTGAGTTTTTTTGACATCTTTATTTATTGGATATGGGTATGAGATGCAAGATGCAGACATTTTTGTGATCTTTAACCAACACCTGTTCTAGAGATGTGTGATGTTAGGACCATGTTATCTCTAGTGGATGTATAATTATTCTCATGATCTTCCCTAAAGCTTGATGGAGACCCTTCTACATATCTAGATTGGGTATCATCATTTCCCCTAAGAGATACAATGCTACCTAAGAAGGTTATGGGAGGTATAGATTGAATTAGATCTTGATGAGGATGTATGGGATTTGAATAGATGATAAGACTTGAGTGGTGTATGGGTTCATGATAGGATAGTGTGATGGGTGGTGGAAGTTTAAGATTATAAGTTGCATACATCATTGGAGATGCTGTAAATTTGACATTTTATTGGTGTCATGTGACAAAAGACTATAGAAGATCCAAGATGCTTTAACTTTATAGTTCATCTTTGATCTAATTATTTGATGAATGATCGATTGTACCAATAATGGTTTGGACATTATTTTGATATTCTAACTGGATTTGACTTTGACTTCCACTTGGTGCTTGATTTTGGCCTTCACCAAAGGATATTGTTTTTGATTTGATATATAATGATTATTTTGACTTTGATAGTCCCCTAGTGCCTAAGTTTGGGCTTTACTAGGGGAAGACATGTTTGGAATAGGCTAATGATTTGACTTGTCTTGATTTTTATTTATGGGATCAAATGTGATTAGATCATGATTAACCTTTTGAATATGGTTTTGGACATTCATATTTGTGGCACACATTATATTTCTCAAGGAAAGGTCCAATAATATATGTTCCTATTTGTCCTTACAGAGGGAGGTGATTAAATGATCATTGATAGGAAAAAAAGGGTCTATGATGGATGAAGGTTGGGGATATGATGTGATGAGGTAAATGACTGGTGATGGGGCAACATGGTCTTGATAGGGGTTCTTAAGATACCCAATTTTGACATTAAAAAAACCTCCTCAAGATCAGCAAAATGATCACTTAAGCTAACTGTGTACACATATCCAAAGTAGGATTAGATTCATTTTGACTATCTTCAATAGATAAATATTAGAATAACTCTTTTATGACTTCATCATCCTAGTCAAGATCCATAGATATGCCTGGTAATGGATTAGAGGTATCTGGATTAGAGGTATCCTCAAAAAGATGGGAATGATCATATCTACTATAATATTGATAAAGGATGATGTTTTTAGATGAGGGATTTGATCATGATACTAGTGTTAAATATGATCTTGATGAATATAAGACTTATGTCAACTTTGATGCTAACTTTAATGTACAAGATGTAATGCTCTTAGTAGAAGATTCATTATCTATAATTGACCTCTTAACATGGGGTTTGTGAAATGATGGGTGAGGGGGAGATGATGGAAGAATAATGGATTTGACAAAGATAGGCCCATGGAAGGTCTCATGGGTTATGAGAGAATTTGGTGCATGGGAAATAAACTCATCTTTGATGGAGGTTTTATCAAATATGGGGGGATCATGGAAGATGGGTATAAAATCTTGACCTTGGCTTAGAAAGGGAAGGGCTTGATTGTGATCGAACATAGAATCTTGGAATTTATTTTCTTGTTCACCTAGGGATATAGATGAATTGGTTCATCCTCAATTTATATGTCACCATAGTTGATGAGGTCTTGAACATAATCTTGTAACTTGTGACATCAATTAATGGTATTCCCTGAGGTTTGGTGATATAGACAATAGTGATTAACTTTATACCCATATGGCTTAGGCTTAATGGGATCAAGATGCCATATGGGTGGATAGATCATCATGTTAGCAATGACTAGTTATTGGAATACGGATTTCAAGGACATAAGAAGGGAAGAATAAGGACCCACTTCACTTTGTGACTTAAATGTGGAAGCATTAGTTTTTAGATCAGATGGTTAGTGACATGACTAGGTAGATGGACTAGTAGTAAATAAGGTGCCCAAGATTGGATTCCTATTTTTAGTGGATAGAGGATTGGAATGGGACTCACATGAATAGGTTTAGGCTCAAGGTGAAATGAGTTAAATGGGATCAATGCCTTTAGGGAGTGGGACACCCATATTAAGGAATTATAAGAGGATCTCATCCTTGTTGGCATATATGTATTGGTTTATAAGAATAGGGATTAACTTCATGGTGATGGATGATGAAGGGGGGGGTGATGTAGAGGTAGCCTAAGGATTAGAGGTGGTTTCTTGAACAAAGTAGGTATGAGTGACTAAGTTAGTATGCTAGGTGATGATAAGGATGAACAGATTAAAGACTAGGATCAAAATTTATATTGATAGTAAAATAGTAGATAATGATCTATCAACAATGCCTATTTTTCAAGATAATAAAATCATTGGGTATTTGATGGGTGCTAATTATGACTAGGCAAGATGACTAGATTAAATATGACTAAATTGATGATGATGGGTTTTGATAGATTGAAACTGATAAATTGATAAGATGCTATCATGATATTGAGTAGGTATGAGATTTAAATAACTAATGAGTGATAGTGGATTAAGATGATAGGATGATTTTAAAGGATAAAAAGGACTAGCTCAAAACCTTGGACTAATTTTCTCAAGATGGGATGGGATAAGACTATGTGATGAAGATGGTAGAATAAAGAGGATAAAATTAATGGAAAAATATATGTTGGTGATGATGAAATGATAAAGGGTAAGATGAATGAGATGGGGATGGTTTGGACATGAGCATGACCTAAAGAGCCAACTAATTCAAGATGAAGTTAGACTAGATGGAGGATGAGGTGACTAGGTGAAGGCAAGGCCTAGACAAATGATTGATTATGATTAAAGTGGATTAAAGATGAGATTTGATTGGGATATGTGAGTGATGGGGTATGACTAATGTATAGTGATACTAGGATGGGATGTGACTAGAAGGATGTACAAGATAATAAAAATATGTACAAGAGGGTAAGACAAGGATATACAAGATGATAATATATGTACAAGAGGGTGATGAGATAAAGACATACAAAATGATAGAATGATGAGGTAAAGATATACAAGATGATGTGAAAAAGACCTAGATATGCATGTATATGTTTGGGTGAAAGGTTGACTTGGCTCACAAATAACACTAGTTTAGCACAACACTCACCAAATCAAGCAAGCCACAAACCTATAATTAGTAAACTCAAAGGTGTGTAACTCGATGATCATACCATCTAATGGCTTTATGGGTGAGACTGTAGGCTAGTGACCCATTATAAAATCTCCCAAACCCTCTCAACCTCATCTACACATGATGATCACTTGGGAGATGATACTAACTCTGGTAGTGGATCACCTATTATGGTCGAAAGGACCTATGCTAGGTTTTTACAAGGTTTCTAGGTGTATCCATTCTATGTATCTAAGGATATGATATATTAATGTATATGGGTTGATGGAGATGCTGACATATGGTACACATCCTCCTTAGTTAGTTATATGGGTCTAATATATTAGGATAATGGAGTAACTTGTGGAATTAGTGTATTGGGTAATGGTCAACCTACATAAAGATAAATAGGTTACCCATCCATTGTTAGTTAGATAGAGGTCTATTTAAAGGAGATGATTATCATTGTAAGGATTCAAGTAAGCATTGAGTTTTCTATTATAAGAGGATATTGGAGGTTGTCCCCTCAAAGAGACATTGTGGAGTTATTCCTTCCTTAAAGAGTATTGTATGGTGTTTCCCTACCTTAAGGGTATTCTATTTCTATAGATATTGATTATTTGGATATCTTGGTCCATCCATAATTATTGTGTTGAGTTGATCTACATTATTTTTGAATATTATAAGTGTGGATCATAACAAATGGTATCAAAGCTTCGATTTAGGAAATTATGTAGAGCAAAACCCTAGTTTTTTGTAATCATTTATATATTTTAATATGTCAAAAAAATTTGTATAATTTTTTTACTGGATATGAATAATAAGTCTTAGTAAAAAAATCAAGCTTTTTTTATTAGTTTTGAGGGAGTTATTCATATTTTAGGGTTTGTAATAATTTTGTCATATATTAAAAAATATAAGGGTTATTTTAGTGAAATTTCTAATAATGATGTACCATAATAGAGGAAAGCTTTAGACAAAATTTTAGATTTTTTTGATATGTATGGAGTGAGTTATTGAAATTTTAGGGTTTCTAATATATTCTCTCTATAGACCAAAATTTGTGGAATTTTTTTTACAATTTTTTTCCTAAAGTTACAATATCATAATATAAAGATACAATAAAAAATTGGGACTATTTTGATTAGGTTTTGAATGATTTATTGACATTTTAGAGTTTCATGAACCCTATTTTTTTTTATGGATCATGAAGTTGCAAATATTTTTAGGGGAGGATATATTGATGCTAGAGAATGGTGGGTCCTTTTTAATGAGAATAATACTCAGAAAACATTGTGGCAAACACAATTGTCTCTTTATTTGTTTGGGTCTACACAACATTAGTTTAATCAGTTGAGCTTCACACAAAAGTATTCTTCATGGGAAAAAATGGAATAGGTCTTCCTAGATCAATGGGATATAAAAGAAAAAGAAGATGATAAAGAAGAAAATAATGATTGTAATAAAGAAAATAATGAAGATGATGAAGAAGAAAAATTAGTGGAAGAAAATAATGACAATGAAATAGAACATGCAAATGAAGAAGAATAAGAAAAATTGGATGATAAGGGTTCAAATAATTTGGATCTAAAAAAATCTGAGTCAATTTTTCAATTTCATGGATGCATTCAAAAGAAGGTTGTTATATCCATAAATCCTACCATCAAATATAACTTCATAAACATGAATGTCGCCAAACATCTACATAATCAAGCAAAGAATATCAAGGAGGTTCAAGTAGATGGTAAGAATATTCAAGTGTTTGAAGATTTGAAACTTATGATGGAAAAATATGTTTTGCATTCAGATTTTTATGCTTTAGATATGGATGATGTGGATATGGTTCTTAGATACCTATGTTTAGAGACTTTGGGAATAATCAATATTACTATTCAGAAGAAGTTCATGAAGTTTTGGTATAAGAAAAACAAGGTCACTTTATAGGATATCATAGTGAGAAAGGCACCAATAACAGTAAAGGTAGATCATGAGGATGCGATTGAAATAGGTGATGAAGAGCATGTGAAAGATTAATATGAAGACATAGATTAAAAAATAATACAATCAAAGAAAAATACTTCATCTACTCAAGATACAAAGGAACCACCAAAGTAAAAGGTGAAAGAGGTAGAAGAAAAGGTTGATAAGGTCAAAGTATTAGAAAAAGTTGAGGTATATAGAGACCCACATAATCATGAGAGGAAACAGTCATGGATCCATGTGAGGGAGTGTCATAATAACAATCAATTTGGCTATATAAAAAATCAACATCCTAATAACTATGGCTATGCATGGAAGCCAAAGAATACCTACTATGGTCATGGATAGAATCAGAGTAGTATAGTAGAATATGGTACATGGAATCACAAGAAGAATAATTATGCATGGACATCAAAGTAGTAAAAATATGATCATGAATGGAATCAAAGGAGCATGATGGAATTTGGAAATAATATTGGAGATCTATCACCTACCAGGATCACATATGGATGGCTAGATGATCGAGATTGGAGATAAGTGTGCATTGATTTGAAGCACACTCATTATTTAGTTTCTTCCTATGTTTTGAGGATGAAAAATGTGAAGGAGAGAAGTAATTATATGTATCTATGGATATGATATATCAATGTATATGGGTTGTTAGAGATGCTGACATGTGACACACATACCCCTTAGTTAGTTATATGGGTCCAATATATTAAGATAATGGAGTAACTTGTGGAATTAATGTATTGGGTAATGGTTGGCCTACATTGAGATTAATAGGTTACCCATCAATTATTAGTTAGTTAGAGTTATATATAAATAATATGATTATCATTATAAGGAATAAAGTAAGCATTGAGTCTTCTATTGTAAGAGGATATTGGAGGTTGTCCCCTCAAAGAGACATTGTGGAGTTATTCCTTCCTAAAGGAGTATTGTATGGTGTTGCCATACCTTAAGGCTATTTTATTTATACATATATTGATTATTTTGACATTTTGGTCCACCAATATCTATTATGTTGAGTTGATCTATATTATATCCTGCATTATTTTTTAATATTATAACCATGGATCATAACAATCCATATTATATATGAAGGTATGATGGGGCCCAAGTCCATATAAGATGCTATCTAACTACCTTGCATAGTGGAGCTTAACTACCCCTCACTCCATAGAACCCTTTATGGGGAATTCCACTTAGGTTCCTAATGATATCTCTATTGATTTTTAGACTCCATCAGAACACAAAGTTTGGTCTAGTGTGTGGTGGTGAAATCCATGTCACCAACCCCTTGAAAGGAAAAACAGGGAGGGTTTATTGGTGGCTTTTGATCCTCCAAGAATCACTATAAGGATACAAAGAAGAGATCATACACCACCATATCCCTTATAATATAAATAGGTAGATAAAATGGAGATTAATTAACCAATTAAGATTAAGTGTGAAATATTTACAAGATGCAATAATATACAATACAAAATGATCAATAGACATGATGATAAAAATGATCAATAGACATGATGATAAAAATGATGCAAGAAAAAATGATTAAAATGATTTAATAATGATTTCTAAAGTGATAAAAGGAATATTTGATAGGTGACATAAAAGCACATGATTAGTAATTTAAATTGTATCACTCAGAAAGAGGTATCCTATAAAACAAGGATTAGTAGTTTGACTGATAATCTTGAGGGAAAACCTATAAGAAAAAATGTTAGACCAAAATATGACCAACAAAAAAAGATGTTAGACAAAACAAAATAGACTCTAGATTCACTCTTGCAAGAAATAAGATGTTAGTCCAATAGGCCTTAAGAAAAACACCCTAAACAAATTATGATTTGGCTTTATAATTCCTTTGGGGTGATTGGTCCATGATGTGGGGGTTTGTGGGTCGTATCCCCCAATGGGGTCAAGGGGAAGCGGCCCTTTCAAGATGAATGGGAAGAGCCCCTTATGGGGTTTGAGGGTAGTGTCTTAGGCATGATCCCTATCATGGTATAGGGAGGGTTCACGAGGTAGGGCCCATGATGCTAAAGTCTATATGGGATTTGAAAGAGGTTTAAGATGACTAAAAAATCATGGAACATGACTCCAAAAAATGTACTCAAAGGGATAATTTTGAAGGCAAAAATTAGGGCAAAGTCATAAATTCAAACTACAATGTTACAATTGCCAGTGTAATATCATAATTTATGAGTTACTATTTCATAACAAATAGTTAAGCATGATTTTTAGACTATAAAATGATTATTGTTAGTGTAATATCATGACTCATAGGGCAAAGTCACAAATAAAAAAAATTTAAGTTGCATCATAGTCACTAACATCATTTACTAACATTCATCCATGAAATGGTATTTCTTTGAAAGACAATTACTCCTTTTGTCTTGTCCTCTCACAATATTCTTTCAAATATGGGTAAAATATATGCACCTAAATTCACTCTCTCCATTCAATGTCACTAATATACCTATTAGTCGACACTAATTCTACTTATTTCATTTATTCTAATTAATCCTATCCTAATATCCCCCTTTCTAATCATTTATCTAACATTTCATTTCATTATTATTTATTTAATAACCTTTGTATATCCCACTTCATCATTAATTATTTTCAATAATCTATTAATCATATCCTAATCCTACTTATATATTATTTGGGAATTTTAAATTTCCATGACCCACATAACCACCTACTAAGCCTATCCCTAGGATCTCCTACACCCCTAGTCACTAATCAACTACCTAATCCCCTATCTAATCATCATTAACCCCTAAGAGAATTATATAATCCTAAATTTTTAGAATCCTCTCTATTCTCACCCTCCTCTCTAGAAGCCTCTAAATCTAGAGGCTTCCAAGGAATTTTAAATTCATTAAATAATCCTCAACCCTAGATCCCCATAATCTAAATTTTAATTCCAACCATTGATTTATCCTTCCTATTTAAATAATCCAAACCTCCATTGAAACTAATTCATGAATCCATAAATTCTCCATGCCAATCCAATCCTTGAATCCATCATCAACAATCCATGATCAAGTAATCATAATGTCAAAATTCTGAGTTTAAGGTAATCTGTATCCCATCCTCTTGTTTTTTTATCCATTTAATATTGGTTTAGATAAATTATATTTAGGATTAGTATGTGGGTTTTAATTTTTTATTCATCTATTTGCATTTTGATTCTAATGGATCTAGATCTTACCTAGGTAGTTGGACATTTTGGGTTTTTGATTTAATTATACAATCAAATCCTTTGTGCTCAATTTTCCATCTACAAGATCCATAATGGAGTTTGGTTATTATGAGAAGGGGATTCTTCTACATGAATATAACACCTCAGTTGCCTCTATGGTGTCCTAATGACCTCTAATAACCATCACCATGAAAGAATAAGTCTATATCTACATTGAAGATCAACTACACAATCATACTCATTTGAAGGCAAAATATTGGGAGAGTTAAAGGTCCATCTGACCACTCCACTTGAGCTAAGGAGGAAAGAAGATCAAAATAACTCAGAGAAACCATCATCAAACTTCAACCCACTATCCATTCGTAGATATATGCATTGGAGGCTCTTCCTCATCAAGGAAACATGGTCTGTAGTCTGTAGCTTGAGATCACCTAGATGTTTCTTTCTCCCATAGTCTCACACATGCAAATAATGGGTGGAGAATAAAATATAAGGATTTTTATGACTTTTAGAGAGCATACATATCCACTATTTTCCTTAACAATGGTAAAAACACACTGAAACCATTCTATTCTTGACCCTTTGTAGATGCAAAAGACCAATTTGACTATCCCAATTTCTTAATCATTATTCATAAAGCATGGTCAATCATTATACAAACCAATGTCAAGGATCAGAAGGCCATTATACCCACTTAATTTGGCCAATATCTCAAGTTACCATATTCTCTCTCTTGTCTATACTAAACATGAACTTGAGGTGCTATCCATGATTACCAAGGAGGATGATGGGAAAGAGGTGTCAGTTTTTGATATTTATTGGATTGAAACTCATAGAATATCTCACTTAATGTTTGTATTGAATGTCCTTTGCAAATATTTGACTCTTTTTTACCATGCTTGTACTAAATGGATTTGTACTTACTTGAAAACTCTTACAATACACTAGTTTCTTAGATTTTCTCAAGTTTTCAAACCTTGAAACGTTATTGGTGGGTCAAAGGAGGGAGAATATGGGTCAAAATTCATTTCAAAACATGAAGTAAATATGGGGAAGTTGAAGATCCATTGTTTCCCATGTGTGAGCCCATTTAGTGGCAAATAAAAGCCTTTAACTTGTGAAAAGACACTCTTAACATATAAAACCATTTTATCATGGAATTATGGTAGTTATGAAGACCTTTGAGGGTGTAATTGATGGTAGTAGTGATGTTTTGGGTCAAAATAGTGTCATTCTATGGTCAAACACCCCTTTTGAAAGCAATAGATATGGTATCAAGTGAAGGTTTAAAAAGAGGTGACCTTAATATCAATCAAAAGACCTTAAAAGATGACAAGGACATAGAAAAACTTACCACATGTTATTTATAACATATTTAAACCTTTGATCTTGCCCTATATTATAATTTTTCAACATACTAGATGGATTCGTGATAGGTCATGAGCTATAACATTGGTTCATCTTCAATGTGAGTAGGTTTATACCATTAGGACCATCCCAAGGCCAGATATGTATCCTTATACATAAATAATCACAAGGAGATCACTTGAAATAAGATAAAATGGCATGTAAAATATAGCTACCATAAAATACCTTGACATATCACCTTACTTGACTTGTTGACTTGACATAATGACTTGTGATCCTCCTTTGGAACTACCTTGACACTTCAAGAAGCATGAGAGGGTGATCACAAGTGAGCTTAGGTACTCATGCATGGGTTGACTCATTTCTTAGCCTAAGGTTAAAAACAAGTCAATAATAGTGTACACATATAGGTTGACTCATTTCTTGGCCTAAGGTTAAAAATAAGTCAATAATAGTGTACACACATATTCTCAAAAGACTTAAAAATTTAAGTATTCTAAAAAACCCTAAAAAATATAAAATCCATAAAATCCCAAAACATCTTAGTCATCTTGTCATATGTCCTAAATATCCTAGTCATCCTATCTTATGTATTAGAGTTCTTATCAAATTGTCATATTGTATCGTCTTATGTACTAGTGGTCTTATCATTTTATCATCTTGTCTTGTCATATGTCCTAATATTGGCATCCAAGTCCTTATCCATAACCTTATACTAATCCAAGTCACTAGTCTACTCAAATTCCATACCCTTATCCAAGTCTATAACCTTAATAAAAATTCACATCATCATGACTTAGTCCAACTCATCACTTGATCAATCATCCCATAAACTCTCATTAAGATAACAAACTAGACACTAATCACAACACATCTCTATGTAGATACTTGTGTATGTTACTTGTATGCTTTATGTGGTTTAAATTGTTTGCATGTCTTTTATCATGTATATATCTACATATGTTTATTTTATTATATATATTTATCTTGTTTTATTAGTATTTTAATTAGTCTTGCATCATGTCTTTTTCATCAAGGGTGTAATGAACAAGGATGCTATGAAGGAATCGAAAAAGCTATAATAGTGATTTTGGGTTCCCTATGTAGAGTTCATCATTTTCCACTTTTATAATAATGTACTTTGGCACAACATCCTCTTGGTCATATTTATATCATGGGGCATACTTTGTATTGTTATATTTACATTAGATTCTTAGACTATGATGAGACCTGCTACAATAATGATGGATTGATAATGGACTACACTCATCATTTCTTCTATCCTCTCTCACATGTCTAAATGTCTAATCATTTTAATCCTATCATCAAGTCAATAATCCCAGTCCACTCATCTATTATCCAATCATTACTCCAAGCCATTTATCATCCCATCTATATCCTTTAGTTACTCATATACCATCTCTCTATTCATCAACATTTAACATCTCATTTCCCATCATTTCTCCTAGTTCTCCATCTCCATGTCTAATATTTGAGTTACATTTTCCATTTAAAAACTAACATGTCTAATATTCAGTATCATCCTCCTCTTCTAGTATATCTTTTAATCTATCATCTAGTCTAAACTACATTGGCCTAAGGTATTTTTAGATAATGTAGGCAACACTTAGTCATATAATGTGTCTAAGGTTAACTCGACCACTCTCTCTTCTTTCCCCATCATTCAAAATCACATATATCTTATTTTTCCTCATACTTACACCTTAAATTAGTCAAATATTTGAGCTAAAATATCATAAATCAATTATTTAATTGATCAATCCCTATCCACTCTACAATCTTCTCCCCAATATTCCCATTCAATTGCCCACACTGTCAATTGGGCTGATAAATCATATCATCCATATTTTTTTTCCATTAGTCATCCATTATCAATGATTAGTCAATTAACAATTTAAATTTTATAGTTATCTCCTTTAATTTGGGCATGACCAAGACCATAACTTTATTATCATCTCTTGCTCCCTTACATGTGTCCTTACTATGGGCATCATCACTATTAATCCCATTATGGCTCATTGATTTGATGCATTGCAGTCTAATTCTTCCCTTTTATATTTTGGTCACTCGATCATATCATTTATTATCTCTCATATCCTTCATCATATTGCTCGACTTCACCTTTGAGATACACTTGTCATGAATCTTATCAATTCATTATCTTATTTTGGCTTGATGCTCTCCTAACATGCGTCTTTACTTGGGATATGTCAAAATCTCATAGCCTTTATCATCTTGGTTTTCATATCTCCCTAGAATGTGTACTTATATGGGATAAGTTGAAAGCTTTTGGACTTTTATCTTATCATCATCATGTTATAGTTGATTCCCCCTTGGGATGTGTCAACAACCATGATACAATCATTTTTTCTCCCTATGCATAAGTATTTTTCAGGGACATCATTACTTTGTAGCTCACTGCTCATGTTGAGTTCATCTTATTCATCATCAATATCACATATAACATCCCAACCCCTTGTTTATTGGTACTTATTTCCCCTTGTTTCTTCTTTTTTAATGGTTATCCATCTCATTTTTCTCTACATGTCCCCTCAAGGGGCATCATGTCCACTAACATTATTAAATAACTTTCATCCATGAGTGTCTTTCTTCTTTGAAAGAACATGACTCTTTTCACTTCATCCACTTTCAATTCCCTTTTAAAGAGGGGAAAATGTATGGATATAAATTTGCTTGTCTTTGTTGACTTGATAATTTTGATATTAACATCTCTAATTTCATATAATGATCACTAATCCCATTTAATTTTGTTTAATTCATCCTTAGTAATACTCCTAGTCTTTTTTCTAACACCCTTTCCATTATTGTTCATAGAATAACCTTATTCCTGACCAACAAACCAATTAATCCACCTAAGTCCCCATTATATACCAACTAATCCCACTTGTCTAATATTTGGGAATTTAAAATTACCTTCCACCTACTTTAGCATAGGAGTGGCCTTTCTTACCAGCCTACTCCTACTAATCACATCTTAATTACCTATCTAATCCCATACTAACCTTGTTTAACCCTAAATGGATTATAGAATTCTCTAATTCTAGAAACCTCTCCTATTCTCCCCTTTCTCTCTAGAAACCTCTAAATCTAGAGGCTTTTTGGGAATTTTTAATTCCTTTTTATTTCCTCCTCTTCTTCTATTTAAATCCAACCACTCCATGAGAAATCAACTATGAAATGAATCCTAATACTAAATCCTCCATGATATGATTTAATCCAGTAGTCCTTAAATCTATGAATCCATACTAATCCAAGTATTGAATCAAGTCAAATCATGTACAACTAAAATCTGATTCTATCCATATCAATCTAACATCAATATTCATTAGTCTTTAGTCTTTTAATCTTGAATCTTGTTTGGATCATTTTTAAATATATAATGCTAGTTTTTAATGTCTATTTGTGTGCATTGTGATCTATTGGCTCCAAATTTATGAAGTAGATAGTAAATTTGAGTATTTTTGATATAACTACATAGATAGATCAAATTATTTGAATTTATCATCTTACAATAGATTCTTAGGGTGTTACAATTAGTGGAACAATTAGTTTATCCATAACCAAGTTTCTAGAGAAATAAAAAGGTACATTTGTTAACATTTGACTCATCATTGACCATTTCTCTCTTCACGCAATTGTTATATATCCATACTTTTAAATAAAAATATGAATTCCCCTTCTAGCCATATCAATGTCTATGGAAGACTCCTAAGGTAAAAAAGTAACCAACGTCTCTTGAGTTATGATTGGGTAGAAACATGCCTAAGTTAATGTAATTAATTTGGGTTTGTAGAGGAGGTGTGATGATGGGTAAGTGGCCCAATCCCAAGGTTTTAATAAATTTTGTATGGTGCATAAGAGAGGTTTTAATCAAGTCCATAGAAATTATGGGAAAACATCTTTGTGAGATCTAAAACTAAATCATAATTTCCCACATGTAGTAGGATTGATTTGGGTATTAGTTTGTATAATGTGCATGGAAAGGGGAGTCATTAGGTGGTACTCCCTTGTGTAATCAATGACATTTACATCCTTATATGTTTTAGTCATATAATTCCTATCATATTATTTTTCCCTTGGAGTCCTAACTAGGGAGCCACATCAAGGTTACTAGGTGCAAAAGTGGAAGCTTTGACATCATTGGTGCATGCTAGCAAGGGCTGGTGAGTGATACTATATAGTGGTTGGTTATATGCATAACATTGATGATGGTTAGGAAATGGGTTCTTTTATATGCTCAAGTTGACATTATGATCTTCCATAAGTCTTTTTGGTGGGTTGTGCAAGTTTGCATTAGCATTCCCTTTGAACATGACTACAAAGGTTTACCATTAGTCCTCAGGGAGTTTCTTAATGAAATTTTTGTATTCCCTATATACATGAGTATTGTGACTAAAAAATACATGGAAAATATAGTAGACATTAGGATTGTAATTTTGAGGCCTTTTTTCTTATCCTTGATGACCAAACCTTTGCTTGTTGTTGCTTTGGTAAAAGTGTTGGTTTTGGTCTTGTTTATTATTTCTGAAATGGCCCTAGATCTGATTTCAAAATTATGTTTATGATGGGGAGGATGGTTAAATTACACTACATGACCACAAGTATAAGGTTTTGGTTCCTTGCATTTTTATTGTTGTTAATGTTATTTTTGTTTATGGTTTGACCTTGATTGTTATTCACATTGTTTTTCCTATTTGATTGATCTATTATACCATTTGTAGTGGCATTATGGTTTTTGTTCAAAAATTTAGGGCCTTGATTGTTGGGGTTATTTGGGTTTGTATTTTGATAGCCCTCATTACTTTGGTTGGGAGAAATTAGTTTCCTATTATATCCATAAGTTGCTTAGTGTATTCTCAAAGTGCTCTTGATTGCTTCTTCATAAGACTTGTAATGAAAATTTTGAAAATCCTCCCTCATCTCTTTATTAAGAGAGTGTGAAAGATATTGTAAAACTCTCATTATTCCATGTGTGGGGTGATGGATAAGGATTATATAAATTGAAACCATCTAGTGATGAAATGGGAAATTTATTTGTAGGAGTCTTGTTTGATATGCAACAACTCTTATTTGTTAGTCTTACAAGGCTTATTCATATCAAAGGACTTGATAAACTCTACAATGAATCATTAGAATTAGTGAATGGAGTCCTTAAGGAGGTAGTAGTACCAATTAAGGGTGATTCATTATAATGTATTTGGAAATAAGTTTGGTGGTTACCCCATCCCAAGGTAGAATCTATTTAATAGTGGTTGTGTATGGCCTTACATACACATTAGGATATCCCTCACCTTATACTTGGGGAGTTAAAAAATGGTATGAATTAAGAGGAACCCTCATATGTTTTGGTTAAGGGGTTCCTTTAAATAATTTATACAAGTCCCCATGGCACTAAAATATGCCAAAGCCTTACTAAGATGATCCTAAGGAGGAGGCACTAGATAAGAAGTGCGTTCAAAACTATTATGAAGAAATGATGTGGGTTTGGAAGATGGGGTATAATATGTTGGAAATTAGTTATTTGGGTTTGTATATTTTTCAAATATGTGGTAATAAGTAGACATAATGTTAGTATAAGAAGTGAAATTTGTCACTTGCAAAGGTGAAGTATAAGTAGATGGCACATTGATAGGTACATACCTAAGAGGAACAAAGGGGGGAACATGTTGGTCACCATGTTACTTAGAGGGACATATGATATATAACCTCCCACATGATCTTGAGTTTGGAATTAAAAATAAAGAGGAATGTTAGAAGTTACAGGGTTAGGGACCCCATGAGTAAGAATGTTCCTCGTATATTGGTTTGAAATATAGTTAGTAGGAGGTTGATTAGACAATGGGATGACTGATAATTTGTCACCAAGATGGGAAAAGAGAATAAATGACCTTGATTATAAGGTTTAGAGGTCACCCCTTGATTTAAAGAGGCTTTATTGTTCTCTAAATCTTGAATGTGACCCATAAAGGTAGAGGTGAGTTCATTCGACTAGGAACAAGTGTTAGATTTGAGAATCTCTTTCATGTACAATTCAAGTGGAAAATATTTATAATCAATAATGAATAGATTTACATTAGATGAATTAGGATGAGTCATCATTCATTGTTCATAAGGAATAGAAGTGCTTTGATTAGAGATAGAGAGGTGGAAAGGCACTTGTAGTTTTCTTAGCCCATCTTCTTGGTATCAGATTATTTCAACTTACTAGTTGAATCTTCTTATTCTTTCTACATTCAAGATTTAAAAGCTAATATGTGGTCTATCTAAAATTTGAGGTTAAATTCATCCTAAAATAGTGAAACTAATATTATTAGAGTTTATCTAATTACTAGCAATTTTATAGGGGTCCCAAACATATTTAATTACTACATTAGACTTAGTTTGTAAGTTTGAGGAAGAAGGGTTTATAAATTGAATCTCCACATTTTAAGTGGAGTTATTATTGTTCTAACTAAAGGGGACTTCATCAAAAACTTGGTGGTTCCTTTTATAGTAGGTCAAAATATATCTTAAATGTTTGTCCAGACATATACATGGGGTATATAAATACCCACATAATAACTATAATAGGAGAGGAAGTTGAAGAAGATAAAATAAAAGAGAATAACACAAATAGATAAGCCCTTCACATTAGGTTCTCCAATTTTTGTACACTCAAAAGGTGACATGTTAAACTTTGTGCACTTGACCTCTTAAGGTCTAGTCAAGATAATCAATGAATGGATAACAAGATGGATGATACAGTGATCAGGTTGAATAAGATAGTGGGGCTGAGGGTTCTATAGTAGAAGAGGTGGAGGAATATACTGGTTGGGTTGAGGTGAAATGATGGGGTTTTGGACATAATGTGTTAAAGAGTGCTCATTATAATAATAGAAGAACTCACCTATGTCATGTTTCTCATTGAGAGAAAAAAATTGATAGGAGACAAAATCCCAATAACCCTCAGTGTGAATGAGGATAAGGTATTATAGTTATGAGTCAATGTTTGAATTAAGGAATTAGGAAAAATCAAGCACAAAAATATTAATAACTTGGCTAGAAAGATGGAAATGACCATGATCATCCAATGCCATCCACAAAATGAATGAAGATAGGACAAGGCTAGTGTTGACTAATTTTGACTTTTAGGTCAAAATAGGGCACCCCTAGTTAAAAACTTCACTTTTAAGCATTTAAAAGGGTGTAATATGTTGTTATAAGGTGTTTCATGGGTCAATTAATGTAATTTAATGTTATTCTACCTTTGGTTATTATTCCCTTAGGTTTATTTATCATTTTTGGGTCATTTAGAGGTCATTTTAAGTGCATTTAATACTTTGTATGGGTTTCTTGGGATTTTTTCAAGTTATAAAATATGATGACATCACCCATGTGTCATTATAATTATTAGGAAGTTGACATAACTAAATAAATTATAGGTTGTTCAGATGAAAGGTAGTTTTTTTGGCCAAAGAGAGAGAAAAAGACACTTGTACAATTCCTTGGGAAGTGTACCACTTTTAAAAACATGGTGGTGTGACTATTAAATTTCCAATATGTCATATAAATGTTTTTATTAAATAAATTTCATGAAATAAATGAATATACAACTCATTTTTCTCCCTTTTCCTCTTGGCAAGCAAAGAAAGTTTAACTTCAAACACTTGGTACGAAAGGTACAAGCAGAGTTGAAGGATTGATTCTATAGGTGGATATAAATATAAGTTAAATTCACATCCATAATAATAAATCTCAAATTTGTGTCTTATATTTCATGAACAATCATTAACAAGTCGGGTAGCTGTTTATAGAATTGCATTCAAGAGGGGAGTATGTTTGTATTTGTTTTTTTTTTGCAGGAATCTAGGGAGATGTGTGAGATTAATGAGGTGTGAATTATGTCCTATTCATATTATTTCAACATCCAACACTTATCTTTAAATTCCACTTGAAGAAGGATAAAAAAATGAGCTTGTTTTCCAAGTTTGCAGCTATAGGTGAGAAATCTGAGTTTTCTAAACGTGTTGGAGGATATTGAAGGTGATTGGTATGTTTTTAATCTTGTTTGGAAATGTATTTTCATCAATTTATATTGTTTTAGGTCCTAACACACTCAAAATACCATGATGAGAGTCACTTTGAGGTCCTAACACACTCAAAATACCATGGATTTCATGCCATGAAGCTAGGATGCTATGCCAAAGGGATGTTTTTCACTTTAAAGGATTAGCAAGTTATGTTGGTTTCTTAGTCCCTAAAGGACCAAAATAGAGATCTTGAGGTTTATTTGGGACTATGTATATTATGACGAAAAAAATTCCAATACATTTTATTTGTTATATTTGATATCACTATCCAAATGATATAATTATTCCAAGTTCCAAGGTCAAATGAGGAATAGAATTTCAGTTTTGAGACCCTCAAAATTAACCAAAAATCATTGATTTGCCACAGTGATGTCTATAGGAAAATGTAAAAAAGTAAGCTTGTGTTCCAATTTGACAACCATAGACCATGCCATCAAGCTTGGATAATATAAAATTATTAAAATGACATTCATGGGCCAAAAGGATGGAGAAAATGTAGATATTCATGGTTTTGACACCTAAGCACCTCTCTAGTTTGTACTCAGGCTTGGGAGAGGCCATCCACATAGTATTTTGGTAGTGAGGAAGAAGCTTGAGATTTGGACTTTGTTTTGAGTCCTTGAAGATGATTGGGAATAGATGAAGGAAGAGTGACCTTAAAGGGAATAAAAATTTGCCTGTATATACCATATGTAAGACTTATACCCTTGCCAAAATGCACTAAACAAGAGTGCAAAATGTGGACTATGATAGTCAGGCAGGGGTATAGTAGTTGAAAACCTAAGCATAATAATGCATGACTATGAAGGGTTTATAAGTGAAATATAAAAATGATATGAGTTTCATGATAATCTCAATATATCCTACCACACCTTAAGCAAATTCAAAATGTCCTATAATCACCCACAGGCTGGAAACATGCACATACAGGCTAGTAAGTCAAGAAGTGTGAAATAGACATGATTATGAATGAGGTGAAGGAAAGTTTCATGGTTTGTGAGAAATAAAATATATTCATGACATAAATTTCATTATTAAAAAGTTAATATTGATCAAGAAGACACCTACAAGCCTAAATTAATGGAAAATAGGCCTGTATGGACTGAGACAAGAAATGGACTGAGACATAAACATTTAGAGTCTTAAGGCATTTTAGGGTTGAAAGTGGTGGAAATGAAAAATATAGTGACTTAAAGAATATAAAGTATGTTTTAAAATAATAAATAAGGACCAAATGAATGTCATTCTCAACCCCAAATCACCTATACGCTGGCTTAAGGGGTTGTCTCAGTCCTTAAGGGTAGAGGTCTAGTTTTGGAAACAAGGGATGAGTTAGGGCTAAAAGATGAAACTAAAAGAGAAATAGGGTAACATGGAAACATATATGGGATTTTTAAAAAAATTTATAGGTTTTAATGGTGATTAAAATATAAAAATAGTTCAATAACACCTATACCCAAGCATTAAAAAAGTTTTCCCCTTTTTTAGGCATTACAGGCCTAATTCATGTTTCCCAAGATAAATAAGGTATTTTAAAGAGATATAAGGCTCAAATATGGTTGTAAAAAATAAATTTAATTATATAGGGTTCCTATATTTCCAAAAAAAATATCAAATCATCCATTTATTCTCCAAGTACATTATATACCCTGTGTACCCTCAAACACTGCCTAGTCAAAAGTTTGCCTTAGAAAAATTGAGATTTAGAGGGTCAAATGGAGGAGTTAAGATATAAATTTTGGTAAATATTACCCTTATTACCTATAAAACATGATAAAATAATCATATTTTATGAGATAAAATTTAAAACACTCATTATTTTGTCTTAGACTAGGAGCAGTTTTGGTGTGCATGGAGGTGCCAATTTTGGAAAAAATGATGAAATGTTGAACCAGAAGGATAGAAAGGAAAAAAATATGATTGTATATGCTGTAGGGGACATAAATAATCCTATTAAACCTTAATATAATTTATTTAAGAATACAAGTTGTTCTAACCTAGGAGGTTTGCATGCATACCTAATGGGAATCCTTAGGCCTAAAAGCCCAACTAAGGGTCATTTGAATTTTTGGAATTTTTCATGCCTTAAAATTTATTGTAACATGTTTTTATGGGTATAAAATATGTTATATATCCATAATATGTTAAAGGAAGCCATTGGAGTGTCAAGTTGAGTCTGAAATGGCAAACAGGCCTATTGGCAAGGTCTAGACCTAAGGCCAAACAAGGGTAAGTTTTCATTTTTTGATCTTAAGGAGATAATAAAATGATTAATTATTTTTTTGGGGGTTCATATACAGGTGTATGAGCCATTGGTTTTCAAATAAATGCATCATAAGGTCAATTATTGGCTTAGAATCTCCCAAACCTTCACAGAAGGCCTAAAATAGCTCAAATGGCTAACTTCAAAGCTTGAAACTTCCATAATATATTTCATGGGACCTGAATATATTCAAGGAAGTTACAGGGGGTACTCAAGGTGCCACCTTTATGAACAAATGTTAGAGGGTTGGTCACTCTAAAACCCTCCTAAAACCTTGTTTGAGACCTAGAGGTGGAAATGAGCCTAAAAGTGCCACTAGATGGAGGAATTTGAATATCAGTTATGAAGATAAATTATTTATAACTCTAATAGGATGCCATACATGTGATTTTTTTATATGTAACTATATGGATCAAAGGAAAACATGACTTTTTTTAAAAAATTTGGTGGTATGCAAGCTACAGAAGGATTTAGAAGATGAAACAAACTAAAAAGGGAATATTTACACTTTAGATAACTTAAATAATTAATTTAATTTCACTAAAAAAATTATAAGTGTCCCAATCAGACTCTCACTTTCAGTTAGTCCAGTGAGCCAACTAGTGAGGACTTAGAGAAAGTAGCAAATCTTCATTTGGAGGGAATTTTAAGGATAAGTCCTTGTAATTAATGACATGGGAACTCCGTACATATGTAATTTATCCTCTTTTATGGATCAGATTGCAAGGATGAAGAGTTTTTAGATGCCAAGTGTAAAGGGTGAAGGGAAAAGAGCTATTTTGAGATTGCCAAGTGTGGTCATGCATGGCCAATATAATAGGAAGGGTTATAAGCCTCCCCAATGCATGTGAGGGATTTTTAGTAACCCCTATTAATTATATTTATCATCACAACTGATCAGGTGTATATTTTTGGTAGTTTTGTAAGACCACTTATGAGATGCAGTTTTCTATACATAGAAAAGGAGTTTTTTGACCATTTACAGGTCTTGGATGATTGAATATTATATTTGTAACTCCTAATAGGATATGTCTCACCCCATCCTTCTATCTCATGCATGTGTAACTTATTTTCACTTGGTTACACATGTCCTTGTGCCTTTTTAACTTCTCTTCTCTCTCTCTCCTTCCAAATTCTATAAATTGGGCCTTCTTGGCCATTGTTTATATCTATTTGCCTGGGTATGGTGAAGCCCTGATAAAATTTCACCTTGAATAAATAAATAAAAATGTTTTCCCTCATTCAAATATTTCATTAATTTTACATGTTTGGTTTTAGTCTTGTGTAAGTGTAATTTCCTTTACCTTCACATGTTAATTCCATTGGTACCTAGTGTATTGTGTTTTCCTTATTGCAAGCCAACAAGAAGTGTCTAAAGAGAATGAAGGTGTAAGTGATTAGGTTATTCAATAGAGTGTCTTATAATGCCTATTTTTTGGTTCCTCCTAACCTATGTCATCTACAAGACCCCATGTTGAAACACTGATGTGAGAGGGGAGATTGATGTTGAATGAAGTGCATGTGATATTTGTCATTAGTTTCAAGTGTATGTCAAAGGTAAGAATAGAGAACAATATTTTTTATGTATCACCTCTAGTATAATAGGTTTATTTTTATTTTTTATAACCCTTTTCATCCCCCTAAGTTGTTATTAGTAGGAATATGAGCTTCAATGGTGCATCAAGGGGAGCTAGCCCCTAATCTAGAGATGCACCCCCCAATAGGGATACCCACTTCCTTGAGGTGGTTCCATTTTTCCACTTGAATGAGGAGAATTTAGTCCCATGTCCTCATTGGGTTCATCCAAGTGACAATGGCTAGTCTTCAGGACAAAGGAAAAGAAAGAGGAAAACTCAAACTTGGAGGTTGTTAAACTGGTGAGCTATGATGTGAAAGGGTTTCACTATGTGCTATTGGGTGAACTTGTTCATTAAGGCATAAAAATAGTTAATGATAATATCTAGGGGTGGGGTGGAATGGAAAACCTCAAACCTAAGTTTGGATTCAATGTCATTTTTAAGGGTACCTACCAGAATATGAGTCAACTTTAGGAAATAAATTGGCCCTATGGAGGTAGTGATACTTAGGGAATGTCATCCAATGGTGGGGTAAGGTAGGTTTGAAATGAATTATGCATATATATTATTTAATATGTATATTTAAATTTTTAATTTACATTTTGAATGATATTATAACAAGGTTTTGGAACTCATGTTCATTTGGATGAGGTTTGGTTTGAATTATTTTTGTAATGTTTTTGAGAGGATTTTGCAAATAAAAGAAAATTGCACTATTCAATGAAATGAAAGTTCTTGGAAATTAAATCTGAAAGTAAAATTCAATAAATAATTTTTGTTTCTATTTTTAAGCTTTTCAAAATTTTCAAAATATGTAATTCTCAAAATTGAAATTTCAAATGAAAGGTGTAGTTACTGATTTTAACTTTTCCTAGTTTGAAAGATGAAATCTTTGCCTATATGCACTTAAATGATAATTATTATTATTTTTTAGAATTTTTGAATGAAAATTATTGAAATGTAATATTAAATTTAAGTTTAAAAATTTAAATGAAAATCATATCTAAAAATCTAGGTTGGGTTTGTTAAGTACAACTCCTAAGTATTTAAAAATTATTTTAAAAATGCAATCTAGAATACTTATTTCAATTTTTTTTTGAGTGATTATTTTTGAAGATAATTTATTTATAATGAAATGAATGAAAAATTGAATTTATTATTTTATGATTTATGACAACATTTTTCTATTATGCAAATGAATAAAATTAGCTCTAAGATACAAACTTCTCTTTGTCTAGTTTGTCTAGCTTTTGTAGTGTGTGAGTGTGGATATTTATTTGTGAATGAAAAAATATAATAAAAATAAAACTCAAATGATTATGAATATGATTATTTTTAATTAATTTTTTATTTATCTATTATATCTAATATATAATTTAAGTTCTACCATTCTTTGAAGTTTTGATGTGTGGATGTAACAAAGGAAAATAAAACTATTTTATTCTATGCAATAGTGAGAGATAAGGTGATTTTTTTATTTTAGAATTTTCTTTTTGAATTATAATATAATATAAAACTAAATAAAATAATCAAAAACAAAATCCCCAATCTAATCAAAGTTGAAACCAACTGAAGATAAATAAACATTTGTTGATGCATCTTTGATCCTCAGGTAGTTAGCTCTTTTTGCTCTGCATAGACCTTGATAACTCTATTATAGTAGGAATGAAAATAAATCAACATAAATATGAAGAAAATAATATATCTAATTATGGCTAGGTTGATCCATGAACAAGCAAAGATTAGGTTACAATCTCAATGAACTTTATTCTCTAGAAACTCATGTTATGACTAGAAAATGATTATAGATTGAAACAAAGATTATTAAAAAATACAAGTAAAATATTTTGAAATCCAATCACATGTAAATATTTTTGAAATTAAATTCTTTTAAAATTGAAATACTTTTTTATATTGTAAGAATGTTTACACAAGACTATACCCCTAAAAATGAAAACCAACCAAAACCAGCCAAAAAGGCCATAAGTCCAGGCAAGGAAACTAGAATCAATCATTTGATGTGTTATTAAAATATAAAAATCCACCAAATAATGTTACCGAAAAAAAAAACAACAATGTCAAAAATAAAAATCACCCTCAATAAAAACAACCATAAGTCATCTAACTAGAGATCTAATCATCATATTCTTGCATTCCTTCATCCCCAAAACTAACCATAAGTCCCAGATAGCTATCCAAGCATTCAAGTCCCTTCTGAGCATGATCCATAAAAGGGGAAAGTGTTCAAATTTCCTAATAATTTCCTTCATGTTCAAATATTTTACAAACTTCATCATCTCCTCAACATACTTCATGTTCCCTCTCTCAATCACTTTTTCTAGCTTTAGAGAAGTCTCAGTAACAAAATCATCAATAATATTAAGATAATTCTACCTCAATTCACTCCCAGTACTAGGATCAATGTTATCACTCCCAAAAACAATAGTACCCAAAATAATAACTCACCATCAAGAGGTATAATATATGGATAATTCTCAACACAAACTACCACCTCACTAGACCTAGGGTCCTCCTCATCTTTATACTCCCATAGGGCATAAATAACATCTTTATTATCATCCACCTAGGCTTTTGTACCATTTTTATGAGATTTTCATGGTCTAACCCAACCTATAATAGGATCCATAGCCTATTCAAAATAGGCAACCTTCATGATAACCCAATCATACTCAAAAATATGTACCTTGGCAATAGTGTTATGGATAATTCTCTAATCAAGAGATTGAGTCATTTTTGGGTACCTTCTAGTGTCAAGAAAATGGTTAGAGGATATATTCAACAATCTAGTCCTAAAAAATGTTTCCAACTCAACTTGTGGAATCTTATGTTGTAAGAAAATATACAAAGAAACACATCTAACTGTAACTTCAACATTGAAGTTAGTAAGCACCCTAGTTTTAAATTGAAAAATATCTAAATTATTTTGCTTCTAAATATACCATAGGACTTTAGTAGAGAACACAAGCCAAAATTTATGAAATTTTTTATGGACCTTCTTTTTAGAACAAACATAACCAAAAGCAATATTAAACCACAAAATTTCACAACCAAACAAAAAACTCCAACTTTGAAGATAATTATTCCAAATTCTAGCATCATATGGACACTTAAATAAAAGGTGTTCAATAGTCGCTACCTCACCACAAAATTGAAATACTTGTAATAAAAAAGGATGAGTTGTGACTAGAAGCTAAATAAAAATTGAATAGGAGTTCAGTCAAGTTATCTTAGAGATCAAGGGGATTCAAAAAATCAAGACTAAGATTGAACTAAGAAATTAAGAAGGTGAACTCAAGAAAAATCAATAAAAAGAACCTAAATCAAGGAAAATGCATGAAAATTAACATCTCAAGTGTATATTTTTAAAATATTTCAAAGGTCATGAAACTACCACCTTATGCAGGTGGCAAAAATGAAACCACTATTTTAGCTTATGTTTTTTCCATTATGGTTTACACAACCACCATGATAGTTTGAAAAACTAATACTTTGGCTTATGATTTTTTTAGGTGGTTTACACAACCAATGCAGCAAAAACATTTTTACCATGATGGTTTACAAAATCATTGTGGCATATTCACCACAAATGCCAAAATTTTAAAATTTAAGGTAAAAAGACTAAGAAAAAGAAAATTTGAAGTTCTCAAAGTCCAAGAAAGAAGTAAAAGACAAAAAATAAAGAACAATGATCTTCATTGGCAAAAATCATTACATCATCATCAAATTTGTCATGAAATGTCATACTATGCAAACTTTGGGTGCTTATAGTGTATTGATGGGAAAAAAATATTTATTGGAACCTAACATTTTTATTGAATTTTGTAGTCATCTCATTGAAAAAAATACATATGATGCATCATTGGGTTGAGGTTGGTTGATAGCAACCAAAGCCTCATCGTACTTTGAGAAGTAGTGTCATCAAATTTATTAGATTTAGATTCTAAAGAACACTTGATGAATGGGAACCGACATACGATGGAGTCAAATGATAAAGGGATTTTTGGGTTATAGTCTTATTTTTAAAATGAGACAAACTCCCTCAATCATATGTTTTATAAGCATATGAAAGAATACAAAGTGTTTTATCAAAATTAAACTAACATCTAGATCATGGAGATTGAAGTAGGTAAATTATTATAGTAGATATTAATGATTCCAAGTCTTTTTTTGTTCAACAAGGTTGGCTTACTTGATTAGGCTCATAAAATACAACATCAAAGTGTGTAAAATTTGATAATAAGTTGGCTCACCAGCTTAAATGGTTTGCTAACATAAATACTAAAGAGCCAACCTTAATGAGTGTGAACATGCCATCTAATGATGAAACTTTAATAAAAGGTGAAGTACGATGTATTTTTAAAGTATGGTTACATACAAAGTATGTGCTTGACCTAGATGAACAGTCAAGTCACATTCATTGATGGAGGCCATGTCGAGGTAAAGGAAGTGTTATTATAACCAATAATGATAGCACATGTATTTTAAATTGAAGGAATTTATATTAAAATATAATGGTCAAAATAACGTTAATAATATTTAAAGTATTTTGGATAGGACCATTTAAAATATATGAAATACTAGTTAACGAGTCGTTCATTTTGAGCATTTGGATGACACAACATGCAAAGGAATAATGAATAAGTCCAACTTAAAATTATGTCATAGAGGACATAAAATATTAATATAATTAATATTAAGCCTCTATGTATGATGGATAACGCATTAAATTTATTAGGTCCCATTGAATGAAAAGAGTAAAATGAACTTATTGGAAAAAAATAAAATAAAAAAATATGTGATAGTGAAAAAAAATGATAAATCGAAAGGGTTGCAGTCCCACTGGTGAGATGATGGTTTGTTATACCATCTACTAGGGTACGAATCCATTTAGATAATTGGACATGGAAATTTTTGGATGGATAGGGTTAGGTTTGGTTCTTGAATGACTTTGACCTATGGATTCCCCTAGTCATGGTAATGTGGCCAAAGAAAAGCTATCATTTAGATGTACACTTATACAACATTGTAATGCGCTATATGTAGTATAAAACATGGGTAAATATGCATCCATATATCTAATGGAGAGGTTTCAATAAAAAATAAAGGCCTCATAGAGACTAGTTCCTAACATATCTGTTGAAAAATAATTATGTGGAAGCTTTTGAGTTGGTGTGAGATTTGTTAGTTGAAATTGTTTCATTAACAATAAAGATGTATAAAATAATAATAAAATAATTAAATTCATGTAGTAGTTGAAACATAGGAATGCGATTTTTTTAGCGAAGTGTAATACAATAGAGAATGTTAATTTACAAAAAATGATTATGTAGTAATTCAATATAAATGTTAATAAAAACATTATATGCATAGTATAAAGTGAAGTATATAGATAGTCGACATTGTATTATAGTGCTTTTACTATTGTATCAGTATTTTTCAAAGGGGCATTATATTTGGTTGTATAATATTTCATTAAAAAACAAGTATGAAAATTGTGGTGCATAGCTGAGGCATTTAAAATAGACTTGAAATATGAAAGAAAGTATAGGAATTAGTTTCATGTCAACATTTTCTTTTATTTTTGAAATATTAAAAAAAAGAGTGGGTTTGAGGTGGGCAAGTAATGAATTGATGTACTTTGATTATATTTTATTATGTTAGCATGTATAATTCCCCTTGTTGGTTGAGTGTAAATGTTGTTTGAATGAAACATATAAATGGTAGCAACTTTTTCCTTTATGTAGTATTCATGAATTTTTTTTTAATGCAGGTTGTAATTTTTTCAAGAGCAGCCTTGAAAGAAAACATTATTGATCTATATTTTTAAGAGTTTTGAGATCGAAAATGAGGCAATGGGTATAGGCATAGGAAATTTATTATTGATAATAGGGGAAGTGTAGGATTGTGTTGTTTGGTAATTGAAGTGTTTCAATTAGCTTTCTATATTTTTTGAAAATGAGTTAAAAATGCATAAAATATACATATACAAATAATAATGTTCCTTGTACCTATGAAAAATATCAACATAGATAGACAATGTGCATTTAATGACTAAATTAAAAATTTCATTACTAAATTATAATTAAACTACGTCTTTTCAATGCCATTTAAAAACGTGCAAGTTACTTTTTTTAGGGGCATTTTTGAAGCATTGTAGGTGCTTCATAAAAAAATATTTTAAAGAAAAATTTTCCTTGCATAAAATATCAAGTACTCTCAATGATACTCTTATGGATGACCTTTAAAACACAATGGTCAAATTTATGTCAATTAAATGGAAGGTAAAATAAAATCATACTCCAATTACAATTGACAAATATAAGGTAATGTGAGTTGTCGTTGCAGAAGGAAAATGTATACAAGAATTGAAAATGCTTTGGATGAGAAAAGCAATGGAAGGCTTGATAATCTAATAGGTGCACAAATAGTGTGGATATAATTTGACTGACAAGTATGTAAATAACTTGTGTGAGCTAACCACTACAATGATCTTGATTTAAAAAGAGACACATCATGCCATGTATTTAAATGATAATGAACACATTAGCAAATGAAATGAAATATTTAGTGACTGTGATTTGAAATTAATTTACAATGGTTCATAACAAGTTATGAGATGTGAGTAGAAGTTGAGTCAATGTTAACATAGATGGAAGCATCGTTTATAGTGCTAAAATGCAAAGAAAACATAGTAGTAACATACTTTTATTTTTCACATTTAACAATGAATTTAAGTCTTGTAGTGATTTATTATTATTTAATGGAGTGATGAATGCTAATTTATTGGTCTTGAATGATCTTTGAAGTCCATTTAATTTTACTAAATTTTTGAATGGATAGATTGAGAATTCTTTGTTTTGTGGTTTTTTTCAATGCTAGCAAACAAAGGCTCAACAATTCCAAATAGATAACGCTGTGAAGTCAAGAAATAAAAAGTTGAATTTTTGATGTAGAAAACATGATTTAAAGTAGAGAATAAATGTGGGATGTGAAATTTCCTTTGACACATCATCTTTATAATTTCCATCTGCAATTTAAAACATGAGTTGCATACCAAATATTTTTTGTAGAGGTAATAATCATAAAAATTGTACCAGTTACATGTGTTAGTGGTGCTTGACAACTACTTGATTTTTGAGTCTAGGATGGAATTGTAATATGTGAAAACATGAGATATATTTTATCATGTGATATATTTAGTGATAAGTAATGTAATTCCACGATCCCCATGATCAGAGCTAGTTTTAGGGGCAATTTGAAAGTGGGTTATACATATTGATATTTTTGTGGAAATTTTGTGTTTGTGTATTTGAATGATATTTCTAGCTACATTAAGTGTAATTTTCATTTATCCTTTGCATATGTCAAGATATCACACAAAAATTGTTTGTTTTTCTCTTTCTATATCATTTCTCTATAGGTAATAACTACATATCCTTCAAATATGTGGCTAGCTTTGTGAATGCTAAGGTCATCAATTGATGTCAAACTAGATTATGGCATTTCTTTCCTACAAAAAAGTATGAATAAGATGTTAGTATGTGTTGAGTAATATAAAGTTTAATAAAGTGTGAGTTTGTTTGTGCATACCATTTTGATTCACTATCAAGTAGTTTTCCATCTTGTATGCTTCATATTATTCTTTTCATACTACCTCTAATAACATGATAAGATTAGAAAGAGGGGGAATGTAATAAAGTGTCTAAGTACATGTAAGAATATTTTGATATAAAAAACATATGTAGATATTTATTAGATAAAAAATTTGTCATATTTATAGGTATATACCTTGTATTTAAAAATTGTTAGACATGAATCTTTTTATTTTTTTAATTTTTTTTGGATTTTTGTATTAGTATATTGTATTTTTATGTATGTTTGATTTTGAGAGGTAATTATGTTTTGAATTAATATTATTTTTTACTTTTGGTGTGAAAGGATTTTGTGTATGGCTAGGCAAATAGTGTCGTGATCACTCTAGTAATAATCAATTTTATAAATATGATGTTTTTTCCATTGCATGTTTGACCATATGTGGTTGATTATATATGATGAAATTGTGTTTTGTTTTTCTATCAAGTAATGCATGTTAAGGGTTTGAATTTGGCATTAAAGTATCTTTTCATTATTGTTTTGCTTGGCCATGTCAATGTTGAAGTCACCTAGTATATATGTGTTGTATTGTTTGTTTGTATCAACTAGTACATCATTTATTATAGATATGATATCTAAAATATTAGTGTTTAGTGATGTTTTAGACACCCAAAATTTTTAAATCCTATATTTAATACCTTTTTATATATCTTTGCACATATAGACTATTAACAATAAATGAAGTATCTATCTGCATATTTATTTTGGGTCTTCCCTCTTTATTTCATATGTTTGTGTGGTCACTTGTTAAATTTTTATTCATATTTACAATTTTGTCACAGGGATATCCAATTCATTTCTTGTATTTTATGTGTTTTATAGAAAATTTCATAGTTTTTAGATAGATTCAAGATCATAAATTTGTCTATGAAATGTGAACTTAAACAAGGAAAACTTGTGGAGTTATTTTGGGTAAAGTTTAATTTGGGTCATTATTTTTATCCATTGGGTATTTTTGGGTCATATTTTTATGTGCCAATAGTTCTCTTAATTTGAAATCAGTATCTCTATAAGTATGAAGCTCCTATAAGACATTACGTATGACACTTTAGACTATCAAAAACTAAATAAAAGATCACATATTTCATTTACATACTTATTAAAGTTAGATATAAAATTCACAAAGGTTGAATCTATAGTTTATTGATTGTGCCAAGGGTAAAATAAGAGAAAGAGCATTTAGGCTTGTATTCATAATTTCATACATACACATTAGTGATAAAACTACATTTGAGTTTGATACCTCTTCAAAGTATTATAAATGTAGTGTAATACTTGGTCAGTTAACATAGATTGGAAAAAATCAATCCATTTCACACAATGTCCCCTATTTGATATAGAATCAGTTTGTGCAGGAACTAGGGTTTTATATTGCAGGTATATTTAGATGATATTTAAGATCTCACTGTATATCAAAAATTTTAATGAACATAAGCATAAGTGGAAAGACAATCATAATTTCATATTTTTCATAGTAGACAAGTCTACAATCAACATACAAGGTATCCCTGCACTACTATCTAGGGAGCGTGAACTTATCTAAAAATAGGTAGACTTTGTACCTAAACCAAAATGATCACAACCCTATGTTAGTGCATTTTATATGAGTGTACCTGATCTTAGACTGACATAATTACATAATCTAAGCTAAGTTGTTTTCTTCCTAGTGTTTATCAAAAATAACATACTACTATATTTATAAAATTACAATTAGAATTATTGATGAATTGTATATCTATAGCATTCTTATTTATTCAATAGTTTTATGCTTATTTGGTTTATTAAATAAAAAATAGGATAAAAAATATTAGAGACCCCATGCATTTTTTAGCATTTAAGTTTTTCCATTTTTGTCCCAGGGTTTCAAACTAATTCCTTATTTTCATACACAAATATTTTCTTCTATTGGTTTTCAATTCCTTTTTCTTTCTTTTCTTGATTTTTTAGAATTATGTTCTGATAGTTGTAAAAATCATACAAGTTATTGTTCTAGGCAAAGCGGTCATCAGTTTTACATGATTTATGGTGTGAGGGGTAATGCTCCAATACTTTAGCCATTATATAGCACTATATATGGACTGTAGTTTCCTTGTGCCTTATGATATATCATAAACACATAAGGTTTTTACTTTTCAACCATATGAAACCTTTTGATTGTTTAGTTTTGTAATGAATTGGTAAGTGGTTAACCTTGATAAGTTACCCTCATTATATCTTAGAGATGAGATAGTTCAGCTATGGGATGGTGCAATACTTTGTATTTAGTGTCTTTTTTATATTTTTTCACTATTTATGAATATAATCAATATATCTGAGAGCATATGAATCAAACACACACAATCTAATCACACCTATTGATATCCTTGTTATGATCAATTATTTGTTAGTAGTAGGCTTAGAGTTTATTCTATTCACTTTATTTGGCTTTAACAAATGTCAAATGGATACTAAATATGAAAACCCTAAAAGTGATCATCCTATGGATTTCTTTCTATCTAATAATGATGTACTTATACATATCATAATTAATGGACTAATGATCACACATATATAATTAATGATGCTACTTATATTGATTAGGAATATGACTTTGATAGAAATGATTATGATTATGAGTATGATTCTACTTATGTAAATCAATAGGATTGGTACATTAACAAATATTATAGTGAAGAGGAAAGTGAGCACATTAATTAAAATATTGAAGAGTCAAATTACCCTATTCTTCCCTTGCATTCCTCTTTACATCATAAGTTATAAAAAAATAACATACTAATAATAAATATATTATTTCCCTTAATTTGTCACATGGATCAAAATGTGAAGAATGTACCATTAACACACCTTGTTTGCCTATCAAATTTGATACTACACTACACCTCATTAATAATTATAAACTAAAAAGGCATAGGCCCTAAATATAAATGGGAAATAATATGAATGGAGATGTTATTCCTTATATTTATCTAGAAAAGGTATATGATGCAAATACATATGATATTACCCAAGATTATTTATATTGTTCCTAATGATATACAAGATTATGTTAATATTTCTCCTTCCTTGGTAATGATAAATGATGTTATAACATCCCATGATACTTCCTCCCTTTATCTAAAAACACCAACAGATAAAAATGAGTGTGAAGTATTATCTTCTATACATACAAAATATGATACTATTTATTTAGATTCACAAAGTGATAATAATTTAATATTATGAAAATATTCTCAAGAAAGTCATAGTATATCCATAGAATGTGATTCTAATGATAACATCACTTGTGATGCCTATCACTCCCTTCTTAAGACAAATAATCCAATGAGATACAATGTCATGTATTTACTTTAATACAAACTCAATGTGATAATAATACCATAATATACAATGATTCTAAAGTGGGCACTAATTTTTGGTAAAGAATGCAATCTTAAGCCATGTAATGATATTAGTCATGATCCCCTCATATCAATGTTTAAATCACATGGTCAATTACAACCCATAAGTAAGCCTTTTCAAACCACTAATATTCCTACTAGTCATATTGTGTCTATAATGCATGCTATTAGTGATATGCAAAGATAAATACTTGATCTCACTTTCCAAACTAGATCATGTTGTGCTAATATTAAAGATAATTTTATTTCAAGACAATCCCTTATGTGAGCTGTATGTGAACATCTATATCTGAAGGATTTTTTATGCATATACCCCCATTATTCGATGGTCACAAAGATCCTTGTATTTATTTAACTCAATTTACACCTTCTTTTGGATAATGAAGTATTGATGGATGCATATTACTAAAATATTTTCATATAATTCTAAAAATATATGCCTCTTATTAATTTTATAGTCTACCCAATGGCTCCTTACCTGATTTAAATATATTGAAAGATATGTTCCTATTAGATTATCAAAAACACATGGTACCTAAATTCACATTAAAACATCTACAAGGTTTTCAATAGGGCCATGATGAGCTCATTGAAGATTATATTTTATGATTTAAGAATATTTTGCATTATTTAACATATCAAACCTCAAATTTATAAGAATAATTTATCTTTATTAAAGGTCTTCTATCTCCACTTAAATAAATAGCTTCACATAAAATTTATAATTATTTTTAGAATTTATACTTGAATGTGTTCAAATATGCACATGAAATTTGTTCTACAACACATAAGACTTCTAATGCAAATGAATCAGGACCATATTCCTCCAAGAAGGAAGTTACCAATAAGAGGGTGGAATCAAATTTAGCCTCTACTAAATAAAAGAGTCTAATTAAAGTGTCTCATAAGAAGGATGAATTATTACAAACAATTGTAATCAAGGAAGATAAAGTCTAGGTACTAAAAAATAGAAGGAATAAGTCTAAAAATCACCACCTAACATGAATAAATATACTTTTAATAAGTAAAAACTACTTAAGTTTGACAATATCATCTATGACCACATGATATTCTTCAGACATTGTTGGATAAGAAGTTAATCACTCTCCCTCTGAATTACTATCCTCTTCATCATCTTGAGAAAGTAAAAGGAAAACCATTTTGTACTTATCACAATATTAAGGGACATTGAGATAATGATTATTGTGCATTGCATTAAAATATTATACAACTTTCAAATAAAGGGATTAGTATATTTGAGAAAATGGACAACAAGATAGCAAAATTCACTTCTTCTTCTTCTCCTACATCTCGTTCTACGAATACCAAGATATCTAAGAAATTAATTAGAAGGAACTAATGGTCATCCGAGGTCTCATTAACAACAAATATAAACAATATATTGTTATAGATAATATTCAATAAAATAACACATGAAAAATAAATTTTATTTAGAGTGTAGGATAAAGTGAATAATATTTTCAATATGCACATGGGTCTAATATGGGATATATTATTTTTCCAATCACTTTAGGACTTAATAAATTGAATACACTATTGATTGTATAATGTACTATTCCATAATGAGAGGAAAGTTTGGGATGACCATGGTTACAAATAAAGAATGCTATAATGAAAAAGGATAATACAAGTTTATCTTTTACTTTTGAGGGTGGTTTATTAACATTCTAAAGCAATACAGTAAACCTAAAAGACATTATGGTCCATGATAAATTTACATATCACCTTCCATATACATGGGTACTAAAGCCAAAACACCAATGTTCATATCAGAGATATGGACATGTAATGTATACTTCACAAAAATTAAAATAGAATAAATGATATCAACCACAATTTTCATAGGTAACCAATAAATATGTGACTATCTCTAATAATATAGAACCAAATATTCAATATCAAAATTTAGTTATAAATGACAATAAATATGGTACACAATTTTTATTTCCATCAAAGTGGTTAACTCATTCTATGATTCTTATTTAGTTCAATTATACATGTGCCAAAAAAATTATACTATATAATTAACACATTGTTCATATACAAACACACAAGAAAATATATCAAGGTAATAATACATAATGCAATCAAATGATTACAATTGTAAAATATAACTATACATATGAAATATCCATTCCACATAATGTTGTAATGAAAACTTGTAATAAGAGGGATAAATATAATGGTGAAGTATAAGGTAGGCAAGTTAGCAAGGAATGCAAGGTGGTAGAGTGGCAGGAAGCAAATAATCGAAGAGGAAAATTATGAGGGCAAAAATTGGAAGAGTTAAGGGAAAGGAGATTGGAATTGGATGGTTTGGAAGAGAATTTTATAAGGGGAGAAAAGTTTAACCTTAGAGATGAAAGTAAGGAAGGTAGGGTAAGAAGTCTGGTCAAGCTTCTTAAGGCTAAATTCAAAATCCACTTAGAAGTAAAGGTGTCTTCTAGGATTACTGAGGCAAAACTAGAAGAAATTTTAAAGGAAAACATGATTGAAGAGGCTGATGTTTTAGGAGGTTCTGAGTGGTTGATCTTCTTGCATCTAATACTAAGGAATGAAGGGGAAGCCTATAATAGAGAGAATCATGGGTTATGATGGTATTTTGATTGAATTATCATAAATAATTCTATAAGTATCAATGAAAAATAATAAATTGGGAGGGTAAATCAAAGGATTTATTCAAAAAATCTCTGATCTATAAATTTATGGGAGCATGGCTAAGTAGGGATGCCTTAAATAGTTGGATAAGAGAGAATTGGTTTTTCTACCCTAGACTTAATATAAGGAAGCTAACAAATAACTTCTTTCAAGTTTACTTACAATCAACTAATGATAGAGAGAATTTTTAAAGGAGGTCCTTGTCCTTCAAGAATGTAGGTTTGTGTCTAAGATGTTGGTCTCCTGATTTTGACTGTAGACACTAGAAATCCATACACTATAGCTCTAGATGTCACATTAACCTTTAAACCACCCCTTATCCCTCTTATGTTAGAACACACCCTTTCACTCCATTTACCCATTTCTCTAATTTAATTATTTAATTAAATTAGTTAATTATATTTTACACCTCACCTACCCAAACCCATGGCTAGTTGATTGACACCTAGCCTAAAGACCATTTCTACCCTAGCATTTAATGCCCTAACTTCTTAGAATTATTCCTCATGCATCCCCATGAGACCTTAATAACCTTGGACGATTTACCAATGTCTTAACCACTAATCATTAGTGTAAATGGCTAAATTTAGACATTTTTGACCTCATATCCCTAACCATGAGTGGTCACCCCTTGACTGATGATGGTTGACTTAGATCATTGATAGTTACATAAGCCTAGTCAAGACCCATGCCCAGGAGGTTAAATCATGGAGGAAGCAATCACTCAGACTAGAATAGGAATGAATCTCTTAGTGAGCTAGAGCTAAGCCAAAACTAGATGGAGACCAAAAGAGAACTCTAGCATCCCAACATTCAAGATTAGAGTACTGGTACTCTTCTGATTTAGCTTTAGGATCCAATAGGATCATCACCTAGATACAATACTCCTTCAGGCCATAAAGCGCTAAAGCTATGTATTATGTACATGTTTTCTTTCATTTTTGCATCTCTAGACATTATTTCTTCCACCATAACACCCACTGACCACTCTTAGTCATTTGAATGTCAAAACCCTAACTTGAACATATCTTAGGCTCCCTCTAGTCTTCACAACCATTAACCCACCTCAAAAAACTCATAAAACTCTTCTCCAACCTAACCCAAGTCCATTCTACCCGAAACCAACACCCTATCAAAACCCATAGTGACCATCAACAGTCATCTTTAACCATCAATGGTCACCTATCGACTGTCGACCGTCAGCTCTGACTACCAACAGTCTACCAATGATCATTGATAGTCACTTTGTAAATAATTTCACCCAAAAAATAAGCTAAAACACCTATCCAACTCAACCAAAAACCCTATTTCTTCATCCCTATCACTATACAATAAGAGATAATAACTAGAACCAATCTTTAACTATTTAACATTTCTTTTAATGTTATTTTGGTAAAATTATCATTTTTTGAAAAGTATTTATTTCATTTTGATAAATTAATTTCATTTACTTCATGTAGCCTTATTTTATCAACACTTTTATTAACATTAACTTGTCTTAATAGTGGATTGACAACCCCCAAGGAAGTCTTGTACTTCTTAGATCTAGAATTTGGCTAGGCAATCCACCCAACCATCTGACTAATTAACCCTTTTCTAGTTTATTCTTATTACAGGTCATCCTTCCAAGCCAAAGAGGAGTATTGACAGTCATTTGGAATCATACATGCACAAACCACATCCAAGTTCTACTAACCTCATCCTTCTTTTATATTTTACTTCTTTCTAAACAAAAATAAAAGCAAAATTTTAGTGAAACATTCTAGCATGCCCAGTGGGACCCTTGAGTCTTTTCTTGGGTTCATAGTTTGCATTTATGTGATTTTATTATTATTTTATGCCCATTCAAATGAAATCAAAATTTATTTTGGGTATAAAATTAACCTTTCATATATTATTTACTTACATAATTATCTCACATAGCTTAAATTAATCAAGTAAATTAACCATAGCCTCAATTCTTTACACACACAAGACCAAACCACTTACACCAAATCAAACATAAAACACTTTACATAAGGCCCAAATAGGGTTTCATCTCCTAGAAGTAAACATTCACCCTTGGATATCCTACTTGGACATCATTACCAAGAGGAGAAACCAAAAATTGGTTCTATGATTGAGTATAATCTCTGACATTTAGTATATCTTAGATAAGCACCTAACACCCTTATCACTATGGTGTGTGAAGTGAGAGGGTAGGACCTAATATCAAGACATGTATCAATGCCAATGAAGATAATTTTGAGTACCTACACTACCCAAAACCATCCTTAGAATTCCTATCTAGTACCCTTTTCAGAACCAAAGTTGAGTCACATTTCTGAAACTTAAGGCATAAGCCACAAGAGAGACAAAAAGAATCTTAATATTTAATGTGCTTTAGTGTGTGTTTTATCTTCTTTGAATTTTTCTTATCTTCTCTTTATTTTATTTGTTAGGAATCTAACTCCCCTTGGAATTTTTTCCACCATCTTGCCTTCATCCACCTCATCTCCATTACCTTGTTCAATGGAGAGCACCCCTATATTTTCTCTAGGAGATCCAAACTTTGTTAAACTCCTAGAAGATAAGACTCTTGCCTTAAGGTTTTACTTTAAGGCATGAGCCACTGGTGATCCCAAACCCACCTAAAATCAACCCAACCTTACCTATGGTCAACCCAACCTTACCTGTGACCAACCCAACCTTGCCTATAACCAAACCAACCTCACCTATAACCAATCAAATCTCAATTGCCACCAACCAACAACCTCTCAATACCTATTTAACCATTTTCATAACCCACCTTAACTACAACTATCTCAACCTCACAAATCCTTAGACTACATATCTCAACTATCATATCAACTACCTCAACCTTATAAAACTTTTGATTACCCACCCTAACCATAATATCAATTACCTAAACCCATTTTGTGGTAACCATCTTTATCTCAAAACCAAGAATTGGTCTATCCCCTTAATCATCCAACCAATAACTATCAACCCACCTTATCGACCTTGCCCAACCTATCAAACCAACCCACCTTAATAATCTTATTAAATCAAACCCAAAAATATCAACCAAACTTTCTAAACCAACTTATCCTATCAAAACTATCAAATCAACCTACCCTAACTACCTTATCAACCTCATAAAATTAAATTGACAACTATCAACTAAAATTTTCAAACCCTCTAACCCTAAAAATCTTATCCACTTTACCCAACTAATCAAACCAACCTACCTTATCAACCTTACCCAACCTATCAACCTAACCAATCTTATCAAACCTACCTAACCTATCAAATCAATTAAACTTATTTAACCAACTAATTAGCTTGCCACCTTAAGAGCCATTAGTGAACCCTCTTCCTATGTAGTACACCCCACTAGGAGAATCATGTCTCAATCCTTGAAAAACTCTTAAAGGCTTCTATAATTAGACTTCTTCAAATCAAACCCATTAATAATTCTCTCCCAAAACCCATTTAGTTTATAGATACTGAATTTTTTGCTTATCATCACACAAATGGGCATGTGGTAAATAGATGTGGATCTTTTAATATGTTTGTCCAAAACCTTATCAATCAAAAAGAGATCCAAAAGGATAGTCTCTATGTTTCCCCCAACCTAGCCTTGAATGTCTTCATGCAATACATCCTTGAACCTCTTCCTACACCCATTACTGTGGAAACCCATAATTAAAGCCCTCAACATAATAAAGTCCCATTTGATTTGGTCCTTAATGAACTTATAACTAAGGAAACCATAATTGAAACCCCAACTAATAAACTTATTGACCAAGTGTAACCTTTTCAACTTCTTTTTGAAATCAGTACTAAAGAAGAATCAACCTTAACCCAACCACTTGTTAACCAAATGGAACCTTCTTAAATTTCTTTCAAAGCTACAATTAAGGAAACCAACTTACCTCTTCCACTTCCCATTGTAGTAGATCAACCTCAAATCAAATTACCTCTTCCACTTCCCCTTTTATTAGATCAACCTCAAAAGAAATTACCTCTTCCTCCTCCCTAGAAAGTGGAATCACTCCCACTAACCATATCTCTTCCACTTACCCATTTTGTGGAACCAACTAAAAACCCTTCACATATTACACCTACCCTTTTAGTGGAGCCAATCAAAACTACCTCACCCTTTCCACTTCTTATTTTATTTGAGAAAACCTCAACCCAACCCAACCTACCTATTACACCTACCCTTTTAATGGAGCAAACCCAAAATTAAAATACTTCAACTAAATCCAACCCAACCTCAACTAAAACCCAACCCATCAATTATTCTATAATTTGCTCATTTTTGTCTACCTAATGACATTGTCTTTGGTTTGAATCCCTTTTGAATAGGGTCAAATATTTGTCACCTTACCTTACCAAAAAAACTAAACAAACAAGTAAACTCAACCGATAAACCAAATCAAACACTCATCCTACCTCCCTCAACCAATAAAACCAACCTCTAAACCAAATCAATCACCCAAAATTAACCCACCTTTTAACGTAACCATAACCAACTTATCTATCAACCTACACCAAAATCACCCCTTCCTTCAAAATTTCTTAGATAAAAGTCTTGATCACCTTTTTAGCCAAGCTACCCATGCTACACCTAAGCTCCCTCATTGGGACAATCAGACACTCTTTTCCAACCTATATTTATTTTATAATGGTGTTACCAACATCATTTATATACCCCAAACCTTCCCAAATCCAATCCAACAATGTTTCCATCACCTTGGCATCATGGAGGAAATCTTGCCTAAACCACCACCTACAACTTAAGCTTCATCCCAACTAATAACTAACAACCCTTGGGAGGTGGTTGAATTCATCTTCATCTCTCCAAAATCCCCTTTTACTAACCAATCATACTCACCTAGGAGTCTTTTTCCACATCAACCATCCATGGAAAAAGAAAATGAGGGAACTCTCCCTCCAAATTTTTTTGACCATTTATCATTTTCCAACCTCACCTTAAGCAATAACCTAAAACTTCAACCTTAACATTTTTTCCCTCAAACCAACCTTATCTTGCCTATATTAACACCAACCTAAGACCAAAACTAACCCTTAGCACTTGTGCCTCAACCTAGCTTCACCTAGCATAACACTGAATCAACCTTAATCCTACCTTGAGCTTAACCAACATTTAACAAACCTAAGCAAAATCTACTTCTTTGAACCATGCCTTTGGACCTCTTCTACCCTTAAACCTCAACCAACATCAATCTCTGGTGAAAATTGAACCTTGACCACCACTGGTCACTGTCATAACTAAGGCCTAACCCAAACCTTGAATTTTCACCCAAAACACTCAAATATACCTAGCAAACCAATGTAACACCATTACAACTAAGTAAGCCTCAATGCCATCACCTAACCAACCTTTCCTTTTTCCTTAGTTAATCTAACCTTTTTTCCATGTTTAATCAAGTGTCAAAAAGTAAGGGACATCTTCTCTCCTAATTGGCATCAAACATTTACATGTATATATAGATTTGGGGCATATCTGAACTTGAACCCCCCAATGTTTTACATTCATGTATGTTCTTTTGTTAAGTCAAATTTTTTGTCATCTTGTGGCTAACTTAAGCTCATCCCTTATTTTCAACCACCTTCATCTCCTTATTTTAAGGACAACCAATTAAAACAAGATAATGTGATTATTTATCATAGCCTTAGCCTAATACTAAATATGGGTATCATGACTCTACTCATGGCATGATTCTCATGGATACTTTCCATCCCTTATAGGATGAATCCCCATGGTCATTTTCACTTAAACCTCTTTTACCCATCATTAACCTTCTTGTGTTATGGTTTTGCCTCTATAAAGGAAAACTTTAGACCTATATAGACTAGTCCATGCCTAAAATAAGCATAAAAATAATTTTGCAATACCAAATATCACTTGGGTTAAAAATCTAAAGCATGAAAACTACTCTTTTGAAGGATATTTGCCCAAAACTATCAAAAATTACTAAAAAGGTAGATTGTTCCCTCAAATGATAGCTATCAACATAAACAAATCCAAATCTTAGACCATTCCCTCGAAAGATGGCTAAACCAAACATTTGGAAACTTCTTGCATCGATCAGCTTCCTACAAACTATAAAATAAAAACATCAAAAGACCCATTGTTAAAATACAAAAAAAGAAAAAAAAACATGGAAACCATAATCAACTTTCATAAGTAGACTTCCCACATTGATTATTCTACACCAACATTAAGAGCATGGAATTATCTATAATCATTCCTAAGTCAACTACAAAGGGGCAATCTATTCCCATAATAAGGTTACACAACCATCTATTCACCTATTCCATCCATATTCTTTTTACCCTCTACCAAATCAAGGGATTTTGAGCTTACTTGACACTATGTGATCAAGCTACCTTTTTAAAACAATGAACTAACAACAATGCAAAGCATGAAAGGGACTTAGGTTTATAAGCCCACCCACCTTGCCATTTTGGTCTTTGTTAATAGGATCATTTAACATCCACCTTCTACTTCCATAAACACTTGTTCAAAGGGTGTGTGTCTTTTCCTTTTGAGTCATTGAAATCCCCACCTACCCAACTTGCACCCTCTTCACCAGAAAATGGGTCTCCCTTTTACCCAACCAAGTGGTCCATCAAATTAGACAATCAATTTGAGCACTACCCAACCAACCAATTTCATATTTAAACAACCATCCCACCAAAACCTTAAACTTATTGAAGAGAACCTTATTCTCCTCCAACCATACACCTATCAGAGAGCACCTTACTCTCCAAACTAACCAACCAATTAAAATGACCTCAACATTGGTCATTTTGGCCTACCTTTCACACTTTTTGTGAAAAATCCTTGCCTTGGACATTTTTATTGCATTGATTACCTTGCCGTACTTGACAACACACACTATTTTTATGCACTAACCATTTAGGTACCTTAGAGCATGACCCTTGTGGTCCCAACACCTGCAACCATTTTTGTCTTCTCAGGATCACATCCTACTTTTGGATCCCTACAAATACATCAACCTTACCTACTAGACTTGAGTTTATAGATGTAATTTTTGTCACTTATATTTTTAACCTTTGAGGAGAATAAAATGTCTCCTCATCCAAGTGGCACAATGGAATCACCTCTAGGCTTGTGTGCAGCCTAGGGAATAAGGTGAATCTCTAGATAGGGCTAAATCCCTTGATGTGCCACTTTGGATTACAACTAATACTAAAATTGGGGGGTGAAAAGGGAGATAGAAAACTAAAAAAACTAACCTAAGGGAGGTGATATACCAAATCTATTGATGACATCCCACCATATGCATATTACACTTGAAATCAAAGGACAAACTAAACATACACTTCTCTAATCTTCATCTTCTCACATCAATGTTACATTGTGAGGCTATGGATGAATGTGAAAAGCTAAAAGGACTAAAAAAGAGGCATATGAGTTAAATAATGAGAATAATAACTCACTTAATACTTAAAATCTCCCAAAATAGTTCACATGCCTTGTAAGAAGAAGTTTTCCAACTATAAATAAGATGAAAGAATGACAAAACATGCTAGGAAATCCATAGTCTTCACTTATGAAAAATCAAACATTCCAAATGAAAACACTAAGAATATTCATGGAAGAGGTAAAAATGTGTTTAATTATTGATCAAAATTTATAAATTTGAGTAGGGCTTCACCATACTCAGGTGGAGCATCCTTACAATGGCCAAATGGCTAATTTTTATAAAACTTGAGAGAGAGAGAAGAAGAGAGAAGTATAAGGGTCACAAGGACACTTTTAAAGATGATAAAAAAAGTTAATTTTGCATGTGGATAATTTATGGGATGAACCATGAAATTTTTGGAGGTACATATGTCAATCTAAGTCATAAACCTCATGAAAAGTGGCATAAGATTCCTCAAAACTAGCTTAGAAAAATACTTGCATGATTAGCCCTATTTGAATATATTGTAACTAATTAGGACCAATTAAAATTATTTTAATTTAATTTATGGACATTATACATGTATCTACATGCATTGGTTTAATTTATAGTCTTCTATAAACAATTGGAAAGGAACCATCATCATCTACAGTCCAAAAAGATCTCCTTTCATACACCCTGCACACTTGTCCTCAAATTTGGATTTATTTTCTCATGTAAATATATGGTATGGATTGAATTACATGTTTCAATTTCTTCTATGGACTTATAATCATAAGGTACACCTTAAATTCATCTCACTTAAAGTTTCCATCTTCTTCACTAGCTTGTCTAATATGCCAATTTTGACTGGTTGAGTTGAATCTATTTTTTGAGGAACTTATAAGATTATTTTAAGTATTAAATTTACATTATGTGTTATCCAAAGTCTATATATTCCTCAAGAAGTTGGTTTCATACTCAGAATCCTTATAGAACCTACAAAACACAAAAAATAGTCAAAAATACCTTATTTTTTCCCCCATATGTACAATTTGGTATATAAAAAAAGAATTTGAGGGATATTTAGGGTGTAATATTCAAGTTAAAATATATATTTTTTCAAAAAAATTCCATTATATTTCATCTCCAACTCTATTTTCATAAACTAGTCACTGCAAGGGTTTAACAAGGGTTTTAGACCTATTTTTGGTCTTAAGCATTGTTCATAAAGTTTGTACATCCAAATTACATAAAAATTCAAAAATTTTGATGTTAAATGACCTTAATAACTTCCATAAACTCTTTTGTCTCCCATTCATAACCTCAATCGGAGATGTGAGCATTGAAACTTCTCCTATTGAGCTTGTTTTCACCATTTTGCATAAGTTTGAGTGGTTTTGGGTTCAAAAGTGGTTCTCCTAATTTTTTATCTACACTCCAAAAGTTATAAAACCTATATTTTCACCTCAATATCATGTCCAAATATTTTTTAAGTCTCACCAAAGTCTGCAAGTGAAGTTGGACTCCCATTTGCCTTTTAGGCCTAGCCATGCCTAGTAGGTTTGTATGTATCTTCAAGCTTAAAATGAGTTTTTGATATTTTTCCCACATTATTAAATCTAAAAAAAATCTAAAATACTCAAATATACATGATTCAATCCAATATAAATCTCATCTCATGCTAAAATTGAAAGTGATCTCTTGTTTGGCCTTTAGGTATAACCATGCTTCAATAGGTCTGCCTTCAACTCTAGGAGTATGGAGTACCCTATTTGGTTTCCTCTCTCTTTAAGGTGTTATTAAAATTTTATTAGGTATTATCTAGCTTCAAAAACCCTATTTCAAGGTTATCCTTAGCTTCTGATCACTCCTTTTCATTCCTTCTCTCCCACTCTGTAGGGTTTGCATGAGGTGAAGTACCCCCTATCTGAGACAAAATAGGGGGTAGTTACCCTATTTGTCTCAAATATAAAACACTTGTGTTTGATTCCTTAATTTTCCATTATTCCCTCCAAAAAAAATTATCTCTTTATTTCATGACTAGACCCTCTAAAGGCATAGAAAACCAAAAGAACTGTGAGGAAAGTCACTATGTGCAGGGTTTACCAATTTGACTATGCAATGTTTGTTTAAAACCTTTTAGCTATTCAAAATCCTTTTAATATAGTTTAATTATACCATTTTGATATTTTAAAATGTGTTTCACATGTTTTTCCCATCATTTACCCCTCTATACACCTTGCATAGCCTGGAGTAAGCTTCCTATTTGACTGAGTTTCCTGCTAGTATCATACCTATAGGTTGTTTTTTATGAGACAAGCTTGAAAATGGTGGATAATAACTCCATGAAAATTACATGACCATATAAAACTAATGGGATCTGTTATACACCTTGATCTTATCCTAAACACCCTTTGAATCACTCTTCTTTAGCTCACTATCTTTCACAGTCATTGCATTGACTGTGTTGTGGTCTTGGAAACCCTACCTATAGGTGTTTGGGAATGTTTTAGGATGAATTTTTTTTATGAATATTATGATAAAATTATAATATCAATCACCAATGTTTTAAACTTGTCCACTTACCTAACCTAGCTAGATCATCATTTAGGCAATGTGTTTTAGTTCACTATTACATCATAGTCATTCATAGTTGGTTGTAGATGAGTATGTTTGAATTAGGCCTTGAAAGCATACTTAGAACCCTTATTGAGGTTTCATGATGATTTATAAATTGATTGTATTCATATTTTACCCTAGTTTCATGTTATACAAACCTTATTTGTCTATGTTTTCTCTCACTGTCTATCTATAGTCATCTTCAACTTACTATTTGAGAGTTTCTTAGGGTCTTATAGGTATACTTTTGCCTCTATTCAACTTGTCCATGAGGTTAAAGGACTGCTCTTGAAACCATTTGGTCATAAAATTCATGAGTTAACCTAAACTCAATCATGAGAATCCCCAAAACACCACTTTGGGCATCAAAAATAGGTCACTGTCCTATAATGACCTATAGATGCTTATTTTTAGGTGAAGAGACACTTGTAGGTGCTAATGGGGTTCAAACATTAAACATCAACCCAAACTTGATGATACTTATGTTTCTTATTGTGACTTTCACATAATTAGGCCATTCAAAACATGTGAGTATGTTTTATTGGTACCTTGAATCACTAAGGTCATTTTTTAACTCAAAGTTTGTAGAACCTAATTCTTAGAAATAATGATTTAAGGGTGCCCATCTTTAAAGCCCTTAGAAATCAAACTCTATTCTTCATCTTCCCTTACAACTTTGTATAGGTCTTCTCCATGCTAGAGGAAACATGTTTCACCTCTCTAGATGTTTTATAACACTATTAAAACATGTTTTGAGGGGTTCATAAGAACATCTATGGCCTTTGTTTTACTCTTTTTGGTAATTAATCCTTAAACATTGTAATCACTACCTTTGAAGGTGATTTCAACACTAGTTTAGCACACTAGCACCTCAAAAGGGTCAATCATGTTCTATCCTCATGTTAGGACCTCAGATAATTTTTCATATCATGCTTAAACATTCCAAAGTGACCCTTTGACTTTATGTTATGACCACTTGTAGGTGGTTATCTTAGTATATAGGCAACAAAGTGAATTTAGTCAATGAGCATTGATTTTGGTCCTCTATGAGTTAAAAACTTGTATATAAATTTCAAGGACTTAAAATTAATTCTTTCACACTACCAAGAAGATATTAAATCAATACCAAGGCTCCCATTATAGTCATGAGATCATCAATGAAGGCTATAGGTACATAATGGGTTGCATATGGGCGATGAGGATGAATTTGTTAATGTATTAAAGGAGTTTTCCTTCTCAATCAAGTGGGTTATCCTCAATGATATTGAAATGAAACTTTAGGATGATTCAAACTTGTTAAAATCCTCTAAAACTTCCTTTTCAATGTTGAGAAACCTCCATGAAAGCACCTAAAAGTGTACTTTTTGTCACGACTATATGGCACTCCAAAACTACATTTCCATGGAGATTACTTTGGAGAGAGAACCTGAGATGACATGAGATAAAAAAATAAATTTTAAACATGATATTGGAATTATAAAAACCCCCTAAAATCACTAACAAATCCTAGAGGTTTTGTAAATAGTGAAAATATATTTTCAACATAAAATGGTGTCTCTCTTGTAAAGTGAGCTATTTAGACTATCAAATCAACTCTAAATGTAAAAAAATCATGGATAACATGATAAAATGGATTAAAATTATATTTAACCAACATGAACAACTATATTATACGTAATTACAAAAAATGGAGCAAAACCTATAGGGTACATGGATGAACAGGCAGCTTTGAATAGTCAACTTCAAATAGATGATTCATAAAGCATAGTTGATAATTATTAAAAATTATTATATTTAAATGAATTAATATAATTTTATAACAACCTCCCAAAATCATTTGATTTTAAACCAACCCTAATGGATGTACCAAGCAAAAACTTGAAAGTCATATATGCATCCCAATATATTTTTTAACATGGCACACTTCCTAATGAGCCATACAAGTGCCATTTTCTCCTTATTTACTCAAGAAAACTACCCTTTCTTTTGCATAACCTACCATATTCCATTTTTTTCAATTAATTAAGACTTATAAGGACACATGGGGAATTAAATAATATTTTTTAACCTTTAAATTTTGCAAAAAATTTGTTCAAATCATTAAATGCACCTTTTTTGACCCCAAAAATGATATAAGAACCAAAATAGCTAATCACCAAGGCTAGTATAACATCAAGTGACCTTAAAAAACATGTAATACACCTAATTAAAATATATTATACCTAATATAGACCTATAAAGTCAAGTTTTTACCTATAGGTGCCCCAATTTGACTAAAAAGTCAAATTTGGTCAACAAATTGGTGACTCATAGGGGTAGTATGTCTGTTATACCAACTAGAAAAATAGCCTTATCAGTCTATTGTGATTAGGATTCATGTGAAGTCTAAGACAAAAAAGGATAACCTTTTACCATTGACTACAAACTTTGATCAAGACAAAGACTACTAATGACTACCTCAACCACACAAAGCAAAGGACACATAACAAGGAAAGAAAACACACACACACACACACATGTGCTCAAGGAACTTAAGGGAATCATAGACAACATATTATATACAAATAAAAATGATCATAAATCCATCCTAGATCAAATGGAAAGTTTGAGACTCTCCTTGCTTCATGACAAGAAGGATTGAATGAGGCATATGACCTTTTGTCTTTTAGCATTGGTGCCCCAATGTTTCCATGATATTTGCCAACTTCATTGGCATGGTGTTCATTGAAAACTGAGAAAATACAAACAAATTCACTATGGGAATTAATTCTTCTTGTGTCTGAATATCCCCAAATTTCTCATATGATTCTTCAAGTATGGCCTCTAATGGTGATTCAACAAAGCATACCTTCTTGTCTTCTATAGTGTTCTCAACAAGATTGGGCTTCCTCTCAGCTGCAATTTCTTTTAGATCATCAGGGAGCTTTGAAAATTCTTTCCAATCTTGGTCATTATCTTCCATGTATGACTCTTCCTTCACCTTGTCATATACTTGGTCTTCAACTTGGAAAACTTCTTCAAGATCTCGAAAGAGCTCTATTTTTAGCTGCCAATCATCCTTATCCTCTTTGTCATCTAATACCACTACCTCTTCATGCTTAAAATGGTCATCCACAACCTCATGATCAGATATGGATTCTTCTTCATGAAACTCTTTCTTAAAATATTGAGCATATTCCTCATGGATACACATCCCCTCAAATATGGAGGCAAGAGCTTGTGAATTGTCATTTTGTTCACCAAGGGGAGTCCTTATGGTGATCTCTTCCTCATAATCACTCATGAGGTATTCTTTATCAGCCATGAATTGAGTTTATTCATCTTCACATGCTCTTATCAAGATAGGCTCTTCTTTCAATATTTACTCTTTGCCACAAAAAAAAGCATTCTTTATTATCAACCAAACAAGGAGATTCAACATAAGAACCTACCTCTTCTTCATCACTTAAGACCTCTTGAGGGATTTCAAATTGAACCTTAGCTATCATAATTTGATCTTGTTTATCAAGGGCTACAGGATATTCAACTTCCTTCATGGTGATGCCAAGACTAGGCATCTTGAAATCTAGTGACCTAGCCCAATGAGGTTGCCAAGGAGTTGCATTCTCTTCAAGTAAGAGTTCTAAATTTTCTTCAACTAGCTGATCTTCTTTAGGTTCCCACACCACAGGTCCATCAAGGCAAAGGGTGATGGATCAGGACAAAAGGAACTAGTTGGTGAAGATGGGACAACACTCAAAATTAGATTGAGAATGCAAAGTAAGAGGCTCTTTGGGAAGCTTTTGAGGAAGGGGAGATTGGGTGTGTTTAGGCATAGGATCTTCTTTTGGGTCTAAACCTTCCATCACACCTTGACTTAGCAATTTCATCTTTACTTCTAACTCCTCTATTTTCTTGGCTAGGTTCTCTTGGAAAATAATTTTATGAAGTTGATATGTATCATCATGAGGATGAGGAATAAAATGGGTTTCATATGTAACACAAGAATTTTCTTGTGGAAGGGTGGGAAGGACTTGCAAAGGATCAACTCCATTGTCCACTTCACACTCTTTGACAATGCTTCTATCTTCCTTCCTTCCCCATGACTCTACTCCCTTACTCCAGCTTAGGATATTAGGATTAGAAGACTTTTCTTGAGGAAGGATGGGAGGATTTTTTATAGGATCAAGAGTATTCTCAACTTTACATTCTTCATCAAGACTTTTCTCCTCTATCTTTCCACAAGACTCCACTATCTTATTCGAGCTTAGAATGTTAGTATTTGAAGTCTCCTTTTGAGGTGGTGGGGAATGAAATTTAAGAGGGCATTGAGGGCTTAGACTCCACTATTAGGACTTTCTTAGAGTACAATTGATTACCTTTGTATAAGTAACTAAACATGAAATTAAACCAGAAGTAATAAGTAACTAGAAATTAGAAACAACAAAGAATAAGAGATACGAGAAACAATACAATTTGTATTAAACTCTTCCAAAAGGAAATACAATGAAGAAATCTCACTCTTCCCACACCTCTTGGGTGTACAATAATTCTCCCTCAAGAGTTCTCTTTCTCTCAATTACAACCAACTCAATAACTAAGTTGTTATTCCCTCTAGTGACAATCAACCCAATGGTTGTTGTTGCCTACTTCCAGTGACAATCAACTCAATGGTTAGTTTGCCTACCTTACAATAGATCTTCTTGATCTTGCACCTTGTAGATATAATTGACCTTGCTCACCTTACAATATAGCCCCATGGGTCTCTTAAATAGAACCCCAAGCAAATAATAATTAGAAACGCAGACTCAAGACTAAAATTAGTCTTTACATGCAAATTAATTGTTCTCCTAAAATTAGAACAATTTTAGAAATGCACAGATGACCAATGTCAATCTCTATCTATCTAGAGATGATCGATGTCAGCCAATGCATAACTGATGTTGGTTACTTTTAGTTGACCCTTGACCAATGTCGACAGGTTCTGATCGACGTCGGTTACTATGTAACCCAACAACCTCCACATTTGCACATTTAGTGAAGCTTTTAGCTCCACAACTCAATAATCTCCCACTTGGAGATAAATAGTTGCACCTGTACCTATACCTATACAACAACATCCTCTAATTTGTTTATAGCTTGTATCACCATCTTCAAGTTCAATCTTGAAGACCAACAAAAGTTTAATGAAGATTCAACTTCTCCTTTGTTACCAGCTTTGTTAGCATATCAGCAGGGTTCTTATCCATATGGATATTTTTTAGCTTCAACTAACCATCCTCCAATACCTATCTAATAAAGTGGTACCTAAGATTTATATGTTTGGTTCTTGAATGAAAGGCTGAATTCTTTGCCAAATGAATTTCACTTTGACTATCACTTTACAATCTGCAACTCTCTTTCTCCTTTCCCAACTCTTCCATGAACCGAGTCATCCATATCATTTCCTTGCTAGCCTCTGTGACTGCAATGTATTCTACCTCTATAGTAGATAGGGCAACAACCTTCTGTAATTTTAAAATCTAGCTAACTGATGTTCCACCAATAGTGAACACATATCCTATGGTGCTTCTCCTGCCATCCAAGTCACCTGCCATATCCAAATCTACATACCCATGTAGAGAAGTGTTTGACCCTACATAGCATAAATGCCTACTACTGGTCCCTCTCAGATATTTGAGAATCCACTAAATTGCTTTCCAATGCTCCTTTCTTGGATTGGCCATAAACTTGCTGACAACTCCCACTGCTTGGGCAATATCAAGTCTAGTACATACCATGTACTCAACCTCATCATGTGATTTAGGACACTATTCTTTGCTTAACTTGAACTATCCAGCCATAGGTGTGCTTATCAGCTTTGTATCCTACATATTAAACCTCTCCAACACCTTATTCACATAATCCTCTTGAGACAAAATCAAATTGTGATTTTCCTATTTCTAGAAATACTCATGCCAAGGATTGTTTCTCCTAAATCCTTCATGGCAAATGTCTGAGCTAATTTTACCTTTAGCTCAGTAATACCCTGCATGTATGAACCTGCAACAAGCATATCATCTACATATAGTAACAAGATAATGTAGCTACTATTATCTAATCTGGTAAAATAAACACAATGGTCAGATTGACATTTACTAAAGCCATGCTTTGTCATAAACCTGTCAAACCTCAAATACCATTGTCTTGGAGCTTGCTCAAGACCATATAACCTGGCCTTATGTCTCACATGTCCATTCTCTCCTTTCTTTAACCTATAAATCCATTTGATTTTTAGTGCTTTGTTTCTGGCTGGCAACTCTACCAAATCCCACATTTGGTTCTTTTCCAAGGAATCAATTTCCTCATTCATGCCATGCTCCCACTGTTTCCTAGATTCTACCTGCATTGCCTCTTCAAAACTTCCTAGTTTTCCACCATCAGTGAGCAACAAATAGTATAAATAAGGGGAATAATGAATTGGAGGTTTACTTACCCTTTTGGACCTCCTCATGGGCATTTGAGACTCATTGACAGCTTGTTGTCCACCCAAATTTCATTCTAACAGTGATCGATCCCAGTCATCTCTCAGTTTACACCCAATCGATGTCAGTTCCACTTGACCAACCTAACTAACATCGATTCTCTAACCGACATCAGTTTTTACCAGCCTGACATCACCGACTTTGATTTTCACCTGATCGACGTTAGTTCCTACCTGATCGACGTCGATCACTGCCTAACTAACGTCAGTGTCTATGTTTTCCTGTGAGTGATGATTTTTACCCACGAGCTCATTTTGGATCATAACCTCATCCAAATTGCCTTGCTCAAAATTATTCAGCCTCTTGAGCTGATCACTGTCCATCACCTTCTCATTAAAAACTAAGGCTTTCCATTTCTTGAATGTGTCAAAAACATCAGATTTCCACTTTATCCAATAAACCCATACCTTTCTTGTAGCATCATCAATGAAAGAAATACAACACTATGATCCTCCAATAGAAGCTCCCTAAGCTAGTCCCCACACGTCTGTGTGAATAAGCTTCAACTTGTGCTTCTTCTTTGTTGACCTAGTTGTGAGAAACCTCACTTTCTCTTATTTCTCAAAAATATAATGCTCATAGAAATATGGATCTATGCTTTTCAAATCTAAAATCTTACCTTTTGACTTAAGAACATGCATTCCCTTCTCACTCATGTGACCAAGCTTACAGTGCCACATCTTTGCATCTACATTTGAAGTAGATAAAATAGAAGGAGAATAATCAGTAATACGAGTAGATAGATAAAGTGTACCTACTCTCTTACCTCTTGCTAATACAAGTGCACCCTTGGAGACTTTTCAAGATTTAACTATGAGAGTTACTGTGTAACCCTCATCACCCACCTTTCCTACAAAAATTAGATTCTTATTTAGGATGGGTACATGCATGACATCCTTCAACACCCATGTGTTTCCATTCTACAATTTCAGCTGCACTTTTCCTTTGCCAACAATTTGACAAGGCTCACCATCCCCTAAATAAACTTTTCCAAAGTCTCCATGGACATAATCATGGAAAAATTCTCTATTTGGGGTTGCATGGAAAGAGGCACCAGAATCTAAAACCCAAGATTCTAATTTATCCAAGGAAAATATAAGAGCATCCTATGTAACAATACCTGCATCATTTGCTTCTTTATTACCTTCATGTTGATCTTCTTTCAACCAACAATCTTTCTTTACATGCCCTTTTTTTCCACAATTCTAGCATGTTATACTTCCATTTCTGGATTTGGATCTACTTCCCATCTTTGACCTTGATTTCCCTTGCTCACCCTTCTCTCTTTGATTTCCCCTACTTTCAACACTTAAAGCATTACTTGATGTTTCCCCTGTGCTTTTCCTACAAATTTCTTCATTCAAGATTACACTAACAACATCATCAAATTTCAAGATATTTGGAGCAGACACAGTATTACTAACTACCATTACCAAACTATTTCAACTTTCAGGTAAAGAGCATAAGATTAAGAGAGCCTTAATTTCATCATCAAAAACTATTTTGACTGAAATTAACTGGTTTACTAATCCATGGAAATCACTAAGATGACTATATACTAATCCACCTTCCTGCATTTGCAAATTAAATAATTGCTTCATAAGAAATACCTTATTTGAAGCTAAGGGTTTTTCATATGAATTTGCCAAAGTATCCATTAACTCTACCATTGTCTTTGCCTATGATAAGTTGGAAATCATAGATGATGCTAGGCTCAACCTTATAGATCCAAGAGCCTTTCTATCAAGAACATTCCATTCTTCATCTTGCATATCTATGGGCTTTCTTGAAACCCCACCCAACGATAAGTATAGATCTTTCTAATATAGATAATATTCTATATGCATCCTCTATAATTGATAATTCTTACCATTGAATTTCTCCATTCTTAGTTTACTTTCTTCTACCATTGCTTTACTCCCACTCAAACAAAAACCCCTATGAGTGAACCTCTAATCAATAAACACTAACACACTCTGATATCACTTGTTAGTGAACCAAGCTCTGATACCAACTATTAGGACCTCCTTAGAGTACAATTGATTACCTTTGTATAAGCAACTAAACACAGAATTAAACCAGAAGTAATAAGTAACTAGAAATCAGAAATAACAAAGAATAGGAGATACGAGAAACAATACAATCTGTATTAAACTCTTCCAGAAGGAAATACAATGAAGAAATCTCACTCTTCCCACACCTCTTGGGTGTACAGTAATTCTTCCTCAAGAGTTCTCTCTCTCTCTCAATTACAACCAACTCAATAACCGAGTTGTTATTCCCTCCAGTGACAATCAACCCAATGGTTAATGTTGCCTACTTCCAATGACAATCAACTCAATGGTTGTTTTGCCTACCTTATAGTAGATGTTCTTGATCTTGCACCTTGAATATCTAATTGACCTTGCTCACATTACAATACAGCCCCATGGGTCTCTTAAATAGAACCCCAAGCAAACAATAATTAGAAACACAGACTCAAGACTAAAATTAGTCTTTACATGCAAACTAATTGTTCTCCTAAAATTAGAATAGTTCTAGAAATGCACAAATGACTGATGTTAGTCTCTATCTATCTAGAGATGACCGACATCAGTCGATGCATAATTGATATCGATTACTGTGTAACCCAGCAACCTCCACATTTACACATTCAATGAAGCTTTTAGCTCCACAACTCAACATACACTTCCTTTGCTGCTAACATGGACTGATGCATATGCATGTTAGCCAACTCAATATGATTATCAATACTAGCTTCAAACACAATATTTCTCTTTCCAACTCTCTCCTCTAAATGATTTGAAAAAGGATGAATTTGATAGGTTTGATTTGGCTCATGATTAGGGATCATGATGGCTGATAAAAAAATTAGGGAAGTGGATATGAAGGTTGATATACTTGGTAAGGCTGCCTCTCATGAATGCTTATCTTATCTTCCAAGGATGTAATCAAACCATTCACATCTAGCATCTCATTTGTAAGCCTTTACCAATTGGCTCTTTAAATAGGTGCCCACTCTCTCTTAACTAGCTCTAATGCGTTTCTCACTTGATATATGTAATTAATAGGAATATTTTGACCATATCCCATTTGAGTATCAAGATATAGCATATACTTCTCATACCCCAAAAGAGTTTGTTTGAAGGTGGAAATGGGTTGAGTTGAGAAGTGACTAGGTTGACTAGGAACAAGATATTGAGAAGGCTAACTATAGGACTGGTAAGAGTCATGTATGGGCTAAAAATTTCCGTGTAGGAGTTGATATGGATCATAAAAATAATGGTAATAATAAATTCAAGGCTGATTAATAACTTGCTCATATTGATAGGGAAAGTCATAAGCTTGGAAGGTCTCACCAACTTGTGTGAAGTTGTACTCAACACTAAGGCCAACCATGAAACTTCATTAGTAAACAAGAACAAAAAATAAAATATTACCAACAATATTCAAAGGATCACCTTGGTTGTTTGACCAACTGATATAGCTTCAGAGTTGCCATTGATACTTGAATAGATGCCTCCAAAAGCTGATGTGTTGAAGGACAACACCAAAACCTCCAACTCTTAGAATAAGAGTCCCACTATGCATGCCAAAAAATATTTTCACTTGGATTTAAACCCTTTTAGGAGATGAAAACCTCTCCTCATCCAAGTGGCACAATGGAATCACTTCTAGGCTTGTGGGCAACCTAGGGAATGAGGTGAATCTCTAGATAGGGTTGGCTCCCTTGATGTACCACTTTGGATTGTAAATACTACTAAATTTTTAGAGTGAAAAGGGAGAGAGAGAAATGAAATAAAACTAACCTAAGGTAATTTATACACCAAATTTATTGATGACATCCAACCATATCCATATTACACTTAAAATCAAAGGACAAACTGAACATACACTTCTCCAATATTCATCTTCTCACATCAATGTTACATTATGAGGTTATGGATGAATGTGCAAAGCTAAGATTAATATACAATAGGCATATGATGTAAATAATGAAAATACTAACTCAATAAATCCTTGAAATATCCTAAAATACTTCACATGCCCTACAAGAAGAAGTTTTCCAACTATAAATAGGATAAAAGAATGACAAAACATGCTAAGGAATCCATAGTCTTCACTTATGCAAAATAAAAAATTCCAAATGAAAAAAATAATAATATTCATGGAAGAGGTAAAAATAAATTTTATTATTGATAAAAAGGTATACATTTGAGTAGGGCTTCACCATACTCAGGTGGAGCATCCTTACAATGGCCAAAATGGCTAGTTCTTATAGAACTTGAGAGAGAGAGAGAAGAAGAGAGAAGTCCAAGGGTCACAAGTACATTTGTGAAGCTGATAAAAGGAGTTAATTTTGAATTTGGATAAGGTATTGAATGAACCATGCAAGGTATAGAGGTAAAAATGTCAATATAAGTCATAAACCTCATGAAAAGTGGCATAAGATTCCTTAAAACTGGCTCAAAAAATTATCTGCATGATTAGCCCTATTTGAATGCCTTATAACTGATTAGGACAATTCCAATGATTATAATGGAATTTATAAACATTATAAATTTCTCTCCATTCATTGGTTTCATGATTGGTCTTTTGGAAACAACTGGAAAGGAACCATCATCATCTACAGTCCAAAAAGAACTCCTTTCATGTACCCTGCACACTTGTCCTCAAATTTGGATTTAGTTACTCATTAAAATACATATAATGGATGGATTTAATGACATGTTTCAAGGCCCTAAATTTCCTTATAATCATCATAGACACCTTAAATTCAACTCATTTGAAGTTTTCCATCTTCTTCACTAGTTTATTTAATAGGCCAATTTTGACTGGTTGAGTTGAAGTTGTTTGTTGAGTCACTGAGGAGATTCTTTGTAGTATAAAATTGGAATTATTGGTTATAATAAGTATATATATTCCTCAAAAATTTGGTTTCATACTCAAAATCCTTATAGAACCTATAAAACACAAAAAATAATAAAAATACCCTATTTTTGCCCTCATAATTCTATATAGAAAAAAAGCATGAAATGGATCTTGAGGGAGTAATATTAAATTTAAAATATCTATTTTGGTAAAAATAGTCCATTAGGTTACATCTCCAACCCCATTCTCACAAACTGGTCACTGCAAGGGTTTAACAAGGGTTTTAGACCTATATTTGGTCTTAAGCATTATTCATAAACTTTGGAGGTCCAACTTGCAGATAAATTCAAAAAATTTGATTTTCAAGGATATTAATAACTTCCCCAAACTCATTTATCTCCCATACATAACCTCAAGGGATATGTGAGCATTGAAACTTCTCCTATCGAGCTTGTTTTCACCATTTTACACAAGTCAGTGGTTTTGGGTTCAAAAGTGGTTCTCCTGATATTTTATTTCCACTCCAAAAGTTATAACACCTATATTTTGAGCTTAATATCATTTACAAATATTTTTTAAGGCTCACCAAATTCTTCAAGTGAAGTTGGACTCCCATTTGCCTTCTAGGCATAGATATGCCTATTAGGCTTGTTTGTATCTTCAAGCTTAAAATGAGTTTTTATGTTTTACCTAGATTATAAAAGATTAAAAAAATCCAAAATAATTCCATATACATTTTTAAATCCACTATAAGTCTCCTCTTATGCTAAAATTGAAAGTGATCTCTTGTTTGGCCTTTAGGCATAACCATGCTTCAATAGGTCTACTTAAAACTCTAAGAGTATGGAGTATCTTATTTGGTTTCCTCTCTCTGTGAGGAATTATTCAAATTTTATTAGGTATTATATATCTTCAAAAACCATATTTCAAGGTTATCCTTAGCTTCTGGTCACTCATTTTTCATTCTTGCTCTCCAACTCTACAGGGTTTGCATGAGGGAAAGTACCCCCTATCTGAGACAAAATAGGTGGTACTTCCCATATTTGTCTTAGATAAAAAAACACTTTTTTGGGATTCCTAAAGTTTCCATTATTCCCTCCACAAAAAATTATCTCTTGATTGCATGACTAGACACTCTAAAGGCATGGAAAACCAAAAATAACTATGAAGAAAGTCACTGTGTGTAGGGTTTACCAATTTGACTATGAAATGTTTGTTAAAACCTTTCAATTTTTCAAAATCCTCTTAATATAGTGTCATTATACCATTTTTATATGTTAAAATGGTTTTCACATTTTTTTCACATCATTTCCTTTCTTCATTTACCCCTCTATACACCTTGCATAGCCTGGAGTAAGCTTCTTGTTTGAATGAGTTTCTTGCTGGTACCATTCTTATAGTTATTTTTTATGAGAAAATATTGAAAATGGTGGATAATACCTCCATGAAACTTCCATGACCATATAACACTGATGGGATCCATTATACACCTTGAGCTTAGCCTAAACACCCTTTGAATCACTCTTAGCTCATTGTCTTTCACAGTCATTGCATTGACTATGTTATGGTCTTAAAAACCCTAACTATAGGTGTTTGGAAATTTTTTAGGATGAAACAAAGTTTGATGACTCTTATGATAGCCTTATAATATCCATCACCAATGTTTTAAACTTTTCCACTCACCCAACCTAGCTAGATCATCATTTAGGCAATGTGCTTTAGTTCACTGTTACATCACAGTCATTCATAGTTGGGTCTAGATGAGTATGTTTTAATTAGGCCTTGAAAGCATACTTATAACCCTTATTGAGGTTTCATGATGATTTATAAATTTATTTTATTCATATTTTACCCTAGGTTCATCTTATATAAACCTTATTTGCCTATGCTTTCTCTCATTGTCTATCTAGAGTCATCTTCAACTGACTATGTGGGAGTTTTTTAGGGTCCTATATGTATACCTTTGCCTCTATTTATCTTATAAATGAGTTTAAATGACTCCTCTTGAAACAATTTGGTCAAAAAATGCATGATTGAACCTACACTCAATCATGAGAATCCCCAAAACACCACTTTGGGCATCATAAATGGGTCATTGTCCAATATTGAGTTGTAGGTGCTTATTTTTAGGTGAAGAGACCCCTAAAAGTGCTAATGGGGTTCAAACATTAAACATCAGCCCAAAATTGATGATACTTATGTTTCTTAATATGCCTTTCACACACTTAGGCCATTTAAAACATGTGAGTATGCTTTGTTGGTACCTTGAATCACTAAGGTCATTTTTTAACTCAAAACCTGTAAAACCCACTACTTGGAAATAGTGATTTAAGGGCATCTTTAGACCCTTAAGAAATCAAAATCCATTATTCATCTACCCTTACAACTTTGTATAGGCCTTCTCCATGCTAGAGGCAACATGATTCACCTCTTTAGATGTTTTGGAATACGAGGAAAACATGTTTTGAGGGCTTCACAAGAACCTCTAAGGCCTCTGTTTTACTCTTTCTGGGAATTAATCCCTAAACATTGTAGTCACTATCTTTGAAGGTGATTTCAACACTTGATTAGCACACTATCACCTCAAAAGGGTCAATCATGATCTATAATCATGCTAGGACCTTAGACAAGTTTTCATATCATGCTTAAACACTCCAAAGTGACCCTTTGACTTTCTGTTATGACCACCTATAGGTGGTTATCTTGGTATACAAGCAACAAAGTGAATTTAGGAAATGAACATTGATTTTGGTCCTCTATAACTTGTAAACTTTTATATCCATTTCAAGGACTTAAAATGCATTATTTCACACCTCTAAGAAGATATTAAATCACTATTAAGGCTCTCATTATATTCATGACATCATCAATGAAGGTTGTAGGTACATAGTGGGCTGCATATGGGTAGCGAGGATGAATTGGTCAATGTATTAAAGGAGTTTTCCTTCTCAATAAAGTTTTTTATCCTCAATGACATTTAAATGAAACTTTAGGATGATTAAAACTTAGGACAAGCCTCTAAACTTCCCTTTCAATGTTGAGAAACCTCCATGACAGCACTTGAAAGTGTACTTTCTATCACATGACTATATGGCACTCAAAAATTGCATTTCCATGGAGGTTAATTTTGAGAGAGAACCTGAGATGACATGATATCAATCAATACATTTTAAACATGAGATTGGAATTATCATAACCCCCTAAAATCACTACCAAAGCTTGGAGATTTTGTAAATAGTGAAAATCTATTTTCAACACAGAATGGTGTCTCTCTTGCAAAGTGAGCTATTTAGACTATAAAATCAAATAAAAATGTAAAAAAAATCATGGATAACATGATAAAAATTATTAGACATGATATGTAACCAATATGACCAACTGGATTGTATGGAATTGCCAAAAATAGAGCAAAACCTATAGGGTACATGGATGAGTAGGCATATTTGAACAATCAACTTCAAATAGATAATTCATAAATCATAGTTTATAATTATTATATTTAAATTAATTCCTATTATTTTAAAAAAAACTCCCAAAATTATTTGACCTGAAACCCTTCCTGCTAGACATACCAAGCAAAAACCTGAAAATCATTTCTGCATATCTAAGAAAGCCAAAATGAAGCAGAATGATTTTGGGAATAAAATGACACTTTTAGATTAATTAAATAATAGAGATGAGTGTAGGGAATATTAGTAGGCATCCCAATCTATTTTTTCATGTGGCACATTTCCCAATGAGTTGTACAAGTTCCATTTTGTCCTTATGCTTAAGAAAATTACCCTTTCTTCTGCATAACCTACCATAATTTAATTTTATATATTACTTAAGACTTATACGAAACATGTGACATGAAATCAGATTTTTTAACTTTCACATTCCCAAAAAAACTTGTATAAAGCATTAAATGTGTTGGGTGAATATTTTGTCACCAGTGTACTGATGAGAAAAATAGGTCTGATCAACCACAACAAGGAAGATTGGTCAGCCAAATGTGAAGGTTTACCACATCAAAAGGGGACAAATCTCTCCTCTCATCAAGGGGAGGTTCCTTATAAGTATGAAGGGGATGTGTGTGTGTGTGTGTGTGTGTGTGTGTGTGCGCGCTAATCTACTATAAATAAGCTGAAAATAACACTCAGGGGTAGGATAACTCCATCCATTTCTATTTTTTTAGAGATGATGTTCACCAATCAAAGGATAAATAAATCTTGATGAAATGATAGAAGGCACTCCTCTTCTTTCAAAAGTGCTGGTCAGTAGACAACAAGAATCTTCGGGTAGTGACAAGTAACTGTAACATGACGCAGTAACATAGTAGGATGAAATGTAGCACAAAGTCTCCACCTCAACTACCAAAGAGTGAAATACGAAGGATAATGAGGGCACAAAGTTGTCCCAAGATCCTTTACATAAAAATAGAAAATAGACAAACTAAAGACAATTGTGGCAACACAAAGTCTCTCCACAATCGGCTTCAAGACACCTTTCTGATTACTTTCACTAATTCTACTCATTTAATTAAATGGAAAAAAAATGTATTAAGGAAATATACATAAGAACAATTTCCCCAACAACCAAGATATTTTAAGACAAAGTCTAAAAAGTCACTTATTTTCTTATTCAAATAAAGAAATATGATCAACAATCTAAGCTCAAAGTCTCAGTAATTCCTTTCAATTTGGGCAAAGTTTTGTTTTTGATAACCAAGAGATCCTATATATAGTGCTCCAAGAAAGACTTGGGTGCTTTGTTTCATAAAAATGGCTTACTATGCATTCAATACATTTTAAATTTTGTCCATGGGCTATGTTGGAATCAGGCATTGGTCTTAAATATGGGCCGCCTGATGTGTTTCTTGATGTGTTTCCAAATGTGTGTACAACTATTCATTTGCTTTAATCAATGCAGAAAAATAAGCTGCACCATTAAATGTTTGTGATCTCTGATGTCCACCTGGTGGGCTACTTTACCTTCTAGAAACATATCCCATGCGTAGATATTTGTGATCTTTCTCCATCGTTCCTCCTTTCTTTGTTGTATTTCATCCTTATATGTGTGACCTAAGCTCTCAGGATATCTCTTCTACTATGTCTTTGTATTGGGAGTGTTTCATCTTTGACATCTGTCATAGTCCACTACTTTGAAATTTTATAAACTTAAAAAAAAAGGACCCACAACACTTCTTGCCCAAGAAGCATTCAAAAGGGCAATGGGGATAGGTGGTGCTGTCTATTGTGGAATAGGTGAGGACACTTGGGAGCATCTATTTAACTTATAGAAGCTTAAGATATCTTTTGAGAGTCTTGTGGAACATGACACATGGCAACTTTCATTGAGCTTTTAGAAACACTATAGAAACATGTGGGACTCATTTGGATTCATATAGACAATTGTCAGGAATCTAGAACAACAAACATGCTCTGATGCCACTAGTTGGGATCTTGCTTCTCAGAAAAAGCACAGTATGATTACCAAGTATAAGCAATTGAATATGCGGAAATAACCAGAAACACAAGTAACTAGAATTCACCAATAGCACAGAATATGAGAGACAATACACTATCTTGTATTAACACTAACAGAAAAGAATACAACAAAGAGCCGCCACACTCTTTCACCTTACAGAGATTCGCCACACCTCAAGTGTTCAGTAATTCTTCTCACACACACTCTCCTACACAAAAAACGGTCCCAACAACCAACTCACACACAGAATTGGTGTTCACCTCACCAACCAGTCAGTAATAACCCTGCCGGTACATCAAGCACTCTATAGCACTTCAAGCTGATCTCTCATGAACCTGCAACCTGCAATTCAAAGACCAAACTTACATGTAGATCCCCAATGAGCTTACAACAACCTGCAACTCACAGATCTTACAACTAGAAGGAACTCTTCCTTTTTATCTCATACCTTATACAATACATGCCAATGGGTCTATAAATAGATCCCTAACTCAAACAATAACTTAGACTCTTAATTTAGACAATAGTCCTCGCAGCACAAGACTCTAACTGGTCTCAACATGCAAACTCTTCGTTCACTTAACTAACTGTCCGTGAAACGAGCAGTTCTGGAACACACAGGCGACCGACGTCAGTCCCTGCTTGTCTGGTTCTGCCGACGTCGGCCGACTTCCTGCCGTCGCCGGTGGCCTTCTGCACTGGTCCCTGCCGACGTCGGTCCTGATGCCGACGCCGGTTACTGTAGAACTCAGCAACCATCTGTTCCTCAGTTTGCAAAGGTTGAAGCTTTTAGCTCCATAACCTAACAATCTCCCACTTGGAGATAAACAGCTGCAACCTGTACATGTACCTGTACACCGTCTAGTTTGTTACCTTGGCTATGTATCCATCTTCAAAATCATCCTTGAAGACCAACCACCACAAAATCCGTGGTGCAAAACCTGTCATCCAAATTACCTACCACATCCACATCTACAACCATGTAGAAATAAACCTGAACTTGCATAGCATGTGCACCTGCTACTAGTCCCTGTAAGAATCCACTGAACTGACCTCCAATGGTTCTCTCCCGAATTGGTTCCTAACTTGTGACAACTCCCACTGCTTGGGAAAACTCAGGTTTAGTACATATCATGCACTCAACCTCATTATGTGAATCAAGACACCTGTTCTATGAACTGTCTAACCATCGGTGTGCTAACCGGTTTCACACAATCATCCTGAAACAAAGTCAACACATGACCTTCCATGTCTCTAGAACACACTCTTGCCAAAGAATCTTGCTGCTCCCGGATCCTCCATGACAAACACCTGAACTAGCTTTACCTTTAGTTCAGCAATACCTGTATATGTAACCCTGCAACAAGCACATCATACAAAAAATAGGATAGTGTAGCTAATACTATCCAACCTGGTAAAGAGAAACACAATGAACAAACCTCCATTGCCCTACAGCTAATACAAGATCAAATACCCTGATCTTCCATCTCACGTATCTATTTCCGCTCTTCTTCATCCTTAACATCCATTCATCTTTCAGTGCTTACTTCCAGCTGGCCACACTACCCAAAACCCCTGTTTGGTTCTCCTCCAAGGAATCACATCCTCATTCATGCCTAGCTCCCACTGTTTCCTGGATCTACTTGTTCTGCTTCTTCAATAACTCCCTGGTCCTATGCCATAAGTGAGCAACAAGTAGTGTAAAGAAGGGAAATGACGAATTTAAGAACTTACTTACACCTTCAGTCCTCCATATGGGCGCTTGAGACTCCATGACAGCTTGCTGTCTACCCAAAATTCGTCTCAGTGACCGATGCCGGTCACATCTCAGTCTACAGCCGACCGATGTCGGTTCCCTGCGACTGCCTCTCCACCGACGTCGTTTTCCCCTGGCCGACGCCGGTCTCTGTCTGCCCCGAGTCACCGACGTCAGGCTGCACATAGCCGACATCGGTCCCTGTCTAGACACCGACGCCAGTTTTCCTGCCGACGTCGGTCTCTGTGTTTTTCTTGTGAGACCTGACTTTTTCCTGCGAGCTCCTTTTGGATCAAACCCTTGTCAAAAACACCCTTGCTCTGCTTAGAATTCCCCTGCACCTTGTGCTGAACTCTGTCCGTCACTTTCTCCTTGAAAACCAAGGCTTTCCTGTTCTTGTCACTAACATCGGATTCCTCAAGAAATCTCACCTTTTTCTTCTGCATACAGAAACCACGATCCATGCCTTCCAAATCTGAAAGCATATCCTTTGACTCAAGAACCAGCATCTCCTTCATATCTATGTGACCAAGCCTATCAAGCCACATCTCCGAATCTACAGCTGAAGTAGATAACCCAGAAGAAGAATCAGTAAAACAAGTAGATAGATAAAGCGTACCTACTTTCTTACCTCTAGCTACAACAAGTGTACCCTTGGTAACCTTCCAAGAGTCCGCTGTGAGAGTTACTGTGCAACCCTCTTCACCCAAACTTCTAACAGAAATCAGATTCCGCTTCAAAACTGGGATGTGCATGACCTCCTTTAACACCCATGTGTTACCTGTCTGCAGTTTCAGCTTCACTTTGCCTTTGCCAACAATCTGACAAGACTTACCATCCCCTACACAAATTTCTCCAAAATCTCCCTGGACATACTCATGAAAAAATTCCCTATGTGGGGATACATGAAAAGAGGCACCAGAATCTAATACCCAAGATTCTACTTTATCCAAAGAACATACCAGAGCATCCTGTGCAATGTAACCTGCAGCATCTGCTTCTTCTTCATGTTCTTCATGCTGATCTGTACCCGATCTGCAATCTCTCTTTAAGTGCCCTTGCTTTCCACATTTCCAGCAGGTTATTCTGCCATACGTGGACTTGGATCTCTTGCCCGTCTTCGACCTTGATCTCCCACGCTCTATCTTCTCTCTTGGCCTTCCTCTTCCTTCAACACTCAAAGCATCTCCAGATGATTCACCTGTGCTTTTCCTGCGTATCTCTTCGTTCAAGATTACACTCACAATATCATCCACTTTTAAGACTTTTGAAGGAGACACAGTGTTAGAAACTGCCATTACCATACCTTCCCAACTTTCAGGTAATGAACACAAGATTAAGAGAGCTCTTATTTCATCATCAAATACAATATTGACTGAACTTAACTGGTTTACTAAACCATGGAAATCACTAAGATGGCTATGAACAGATCCACCTTCCAACATTTGCAAATTAAATAAACGCTTCATAAGAAATACCTTAATCGAAGCTGAGGGTTTTTCATATAAATTTGCCAAAGATTCCATCAACTCCACCGTTGTCTTACACTGTGATAAGCTGGAAATCACAGATGATGCAAGACTCAATCTAACAGATCCCAGAGCCTTCCGATCAAGAACCTCCCATTCTTCATCTTTCATATCCAAGGGTTTGCTAGCAACCCCACCCAACGGTAAGTACAAATCTTTCTGATACAGATAGTCCTCAATCTGCATCCTCCATAATTGGTAGTTCTTGCCATTGAACTTTTCCATTCGTAGTTGACTGCTTTCTGTCATTGCTCAACTCCCACTCAAATAGAAACCCTATGAGTAACCTGTAATCAAAACACACTACCCAGATCTACACCAATCTGTTAGTATCCCAACCAAAAGCTCTGATACCGATTGATGGTATCAAGCTTAAGAACTTACAACCAAGGCTCTGATACCAGTTGTCAGGAATCTAGAACAACAAACATGCTCTGATGCCACTAGTTGGGATCTTGCTTCTCAGAAAAAGCACAGTATGATTACCAAGTATAAGCAATTGAATATGCGGAAATAACCAGAAACACAAGTAACTAGAATTCACCAATAGCACAGAATATGAGAGACAATACACTATCTTGTATTAACACTAACAGAAAAGAATACAACAAAGAGCCGCCACACTCTTTCACCTTACAGAGATTCGCCACACCTCAAGTGTTCAGTAATTCTTCTCACACACACTCTCCTACACAAAAAATGGTCCCAACAACCAACTCACACACAGAATTGGTGTTCACCTCACCAACCAGTCAGTAATAACCCTGCCGGTACATCAAGCACTCTATAGCACTTCAAGCTGATCTCTCATGAACCTGCAACCTGCAATTCAAAGACCAAACTTACATGTAGATCCCCAATGAGCTTGCAACAACCTACAACTCACAGATCTTACAACTAGAAGGAACTCTTCCTTTCTATCTCATACCTTATACAATACATGCCAATGGGTCTATAAATAGATCCCTAACTCAAACAATAACTTAGACTCTTAATTTAGACAATAGTCCTCGCAGCACAAGACTCTAACTGGTCTCAACATGCAAACTCTTCGTTCACTTAACTAATTGTCCGTGAAACGAGCAGTTCTGGAACACACAGGCGACCGACGTCGGTCCCTGCTTGTCTAGTTCTGCCGACGTCGGCCGACTTCCTGCCGTCGCCGGTGGCCTTCTGCACTGGTCCCTGCCGACGTCGGTCCTGATGCCGACGCCGGTTACTGTAGAACTCAGCAACCATCTGTTCCTCAGTTTGCAAAGGTTGAAGCTTTTAGCTCCACAACCTAACAACAATGACACTTGGTGTGCTCCACTTACCTTAGCAACTCACTCGAGACCTAGCATAGTCCTTACTCAATAATGAAAAAGGAAGAAATGATAGACGTTGACACTTGGCACTTTTTGCTGAGTTTTACAAGGGACACATGGCAACTTTTGTTGTATTTAGAAAACACACTAAAACCTTCCATAGTTGCCACTTGGCACCCTCTACAAAAATATGAGAGAAAATTATTTCCACATCTTTATTTGAAAGTTGAAGGATATTTCATTATCTTAAATTTGATGTCTTTGGGGATGTCAATAGTTCAATCGCTTCCTTGGTTCAATCACTTTCTTGGTTCAATCACTTCCCTAGTTCAATTGCTTCCCTAGTTCAATCGCTTTCTTGGTTCAATCACTTTCTTGGTATTTGATTGAACCATCCCTTTGTTCGATGCTTCCTTTGATCTTTGAACCAATGTTCTCTACCCTCTGCAAGGGCACCTGCCCTTAGTTCACTGCCCTCCATAAGGGCACTTATTCTTTCAGCTTTAGGGAACTCCTTTGAACCATCCACGTTGAACCTTTGAACCTTTGAACCATTTTGGTTCAAGGTTCAATGGTTTAATGGCTTTCTTTCTCATTCATTTGACTGCTTGAACCAATCACTTTGAACCAATCTCATTGAACCTTTGAACCTTTTTTGGTTTAATGTTCAACGGTTCAATGGTTCAATCATTTTTTGCTCTTTGGTTGAACCATCCCTTTAAACAAGTCTCTAGAATCATCCACTTCCTTTTTTTGGCACTTCCTTTGAACCATTGAAATTGTGAACCTTTAAACCTTTGAACCATTTTGGGTCAAAGTTTAATCAGTTCATTGGTTCATCCTTCAGGCTTCAAGAAAGGTCCATTTTGCTCATTACTTGCCCTCTACAAGGGTACTTTGGCCTATGGGTTTTGGGGCACTCTTTTGAACCGACTGCTTGAACCTTTGAACCTTTGAACCATTTTGGTTCAAGGTTCAATGGTTCAATGGTTCAATGGTTCAAGCACTTTCTTGTATTCCGCTCATTCACTTGACCACTTAAACCTTCCGTATTGAACCAACCACTTTGAACTGACCACATCAAACATTTGAACCTTTGAACCATTTTGGCTCAATGTTCAATAGTTTAATGGTTCAATGGTTCAAGGGTTCAAGCCTTCTTCTTTTTGCTAAGTCTTTTGAAGCCGTTAAACTTGCTGAAGTGGTTGAACTTTAAACTTACTGATGTCGTTGAACTCTTGAACCCATTGAACCTTTGAACCATTTTAGTTCAAGGTTAAATAGTTCAATGGTTCAATCCTTTGTTTAAAGTTTGCCAATGAACCTTTTGGTTGAACCTTGGCATTGAACTAGCCTTGAAATTGCCTAAGTGTTGAGAGCTTGTTTCTTTCTAGCAGAGTCCATAGAAATGACCCTATAGAGTCTGTAGAAGTGAACTAGCAAAGTTTGTAGAAATGAGTCCATTGAAATGAGTCTATAGATTCCTACCTGAAAATTCTATATATTTAAGTCCATAGATTCCTGCCTATAGAGTTCATAGATTTAATCTTGCAAAGTTTGTAGATTTAAGCTTACATAGTCCATAGAACTGATTCTATAGATTTAAGCTTGCAGAGTCCATATATTTCTTCCTATGAAGTCTGTTAGCTAAAAAAGCTTGAAAAATAGAGAATTTAAATGCCCAAAACAATTTTTGAGAAGGGAAGGGATAATTTTTATCCTATAGGACCAAAAATAGTTCATGTGTTGTCCCAAAAATGAGTGACAGATTTTGGGAACAATAGCTAGCTCCAGTTGGAGAACTTCCTTCAGTTGAAATTTTGAAGTAGCTGAGGGGAGTAGAAACCAAAATCTCCAGTGCCTTAAAGTATGCCATTGGGCTATGGAGTCATGCTACCCAAAAAAGAAATGTGATAAAAACAAAAATAAAAGCATAAAAATAGAACTAAAGACTATGCAAATATACATATGTATAAGTAGATCTTATCTGATACTTCACAAATTCAAGTGCTTTAGATGTTGCCCACTATGAGGCAATGAAAAGGGTGTACCATCTTGATATTTTAGCAAGAAAATATTTTCACCATTGAGCTGATGAATAGTAAATGGGCTTCTCCATAGGGAATCGAATTTCCCATGCATTCCCTTTGGTTTTCTTCTCTTATCCCATAACATAACTTGATCACCAATCTAAAAATTATAGGCTTTTGCTTTCTGGTCAAATAGATTTTTCACTAGACTTTGATGCGTAACAATTCAATCCACCACCATAGTAACTACTCATTCAACTTAATTAAGTACATGATCCTCTTATCAATGGAGCTTTCATATGTCTAATCTTTGACTGCCTTTGCCAATTTCAATGCTGGTAATTCTAAGGTGATTGGTATCTCTACATTGAGACCATATAGAAGTTGGAAAGGTGACATACCTATCACCCTTTTAGGCATAATTATATCTACCCATAAAGCATCAAACAATGCTTTGTGTTAGGTTCGTTGGTTGTCATCTACTAGCTTCTTGATGATGGTCACCAGGTTCTTGTTGCTTGATTTTGCTTGACCATTCCCTTGTGGAAAATAATCAAAAGAGTGGGAGAGAGTAATCCCATAATAAAAATAGAACTGAGTAATCTCATGTGAAGAGAAATAGGTTGCATTGTTGGTCACAATCTTGGCTGGGATCCCAAACCTGGAAATAATGTTCTCTTTGAGGAAATTGCATACTACTTCTAAAGTGGCATGCTTGGTTGAAATAAATTCCACCCACTTGGTGAAGTAATATGTGGCTATGAGAATATAATCATGTTTAGCACTTGAAGATGGGTTTATAGCACTAATAAAATTGATTCCCCATTGCTGGAATGGCTCTTCTATCACCACTAGCTTGAGAGGTAGAGCAGCTAGCTTGGGTCTTCCCACAAACTGTTGGCACAGTTCACATTTACGCACCCATTTATATGCATCTTGAAATAGGGTAGGCCAATAATACTTAGCTCGTAGAATCTTGTGGGCAGTTATAGGCACAAAAAAATGCTCTCCATAGGCTAGATTGTGAAAGGATTCCAAAAGTTTGTTTTGCTGCACTTTATCCACATAGCGAAGGAACACTCCATCAAAGATCCTCTTGTATAGGCCATTGTCCCAGAGGACAAAATTAGCATCTTTCATTTTAACAATCCTTTTTTTATGAGACAGGTGGGTAGGACACTCACCATAAGTAAGAAAATGAACAATACTTAAATACCACTCATTTGTGGTGGAGACAAAGAGGATTATTGGTGTGTCTTCCACTTATTTTTCTTCATGCCCTACTTCTTCAAGTCTATTGTCAGTAATCAATTGACAAAGGCCCTTTCCCCACACTAGTTTTATTAGTTTGATAACTAGATCAAACTCTTAGATTTTTGAAATCCAATTCCCCCTTTTGGTTCTAAACTCTTGTTGAGTTAATATGGATTTAACTGTGGTATCAGGAACTAGGGTGAGTGTGGGAATTCAGAATGTAAAAGCAAAAATGTTTTACTACCTTGACCACTACATAGGCATGCTTTTCCATGTTTGAATACTTCAGCTCATGAGCTTTAAGAGGACAACTCATGAAGGATATGGGAGACTCCACACCTTCTTCGTTCTATTGAACTAGAATCATTGAAAGTGTGTATTTGGAAGCATAACTATACATCATGAAATCCTTGGTATAATTTAGACAAACCAAAATTGGGGCATGGGCAATGGCTATCTTGATATCTTAGAATGACAATTTTCCTTCTTTAGTCCAACTGAAATTGGCCTTTCCTTTCATCATATCCATAATATGATGAGTCTTCTCAGCAAACTCAGGAATGAATCTTCATAAAAAATTCACCTTTCTAAAGAAAGAATGAACTGGAGTCTTACTTGTGGGTAGAGTAAGCTCCTGAATGGATTTGACTCTCTCTGAGTCAATCTTTATGCCTTCTCAAGATATAATGTGTTCAAGAAGCTTCCCTTATATCACTCTAAAAATAGACTTCTTGGGCTTAAGAGAAATGTCATTTTGGCGGCAACATTCTAGCACTTGTTGTAAATGGTGCACATGCTCAAAGCGATGCTTAGAAAAGATGGTTAAGTCATCAAGGTATACCATAATGAACTTACCTATTTTATCTTTAAAATCAAGGTCCATTGCTCTCTATAAAGTGGCACCATCATTTATCAAGCCAAGTGGCATTCTTCGATAAGCAAAGGTACCCTAAGGTGTGGTAAAGGTAGTCTTGTGCTGGTCTGCTTCACCAACTTCAACTTGATTATATCTTAAGAAGTTGTCTAGCATCGATAACATCTCTAAGCTGGTCACTATCTGAAGAACTTGATCCATGATGGGCAAAAGATAGTTATCCTTTAAAGATGACTAATTCATATTCTTAAAATCCACATAGATGTAAATTTCACCATTCTTCTTCCTCATAGGGACTATGTTGGCAATCCATGTGGAATGATAGATTGGGAAAATTATCCTAGCATTCAACATTTTTTTATCTTAGATAGAATAGTACCTAATATCTTTAGATTATACTGCTGGGATTTCTGCTTGTAAGGCACCAAATCATCCTTGAGAGGAATTTCATGATAAATTTCCTTAGACCTAAGCAACTTTAGATAATCATAAGAGTATGCTAAAACATCCATGTAATGACAAAGAAGGTTAGTAAATTTGAGTTTCTCCTCTAGAGTACAACACTTCCCAATGTTTGCCATCTTGGGATTTTCCTTGGTACCCAAATTTATCTGATCAAAGCCCTGGGAGGAGTTTGAATCCATTTGTTATTCTTTGATGAAACTGTCATGCTTTTCAAATAGTTTCTCAAGAGAAACTAGTCCCTTGAGAATTTTATTCCCTTTTAGCTACAGGAGTTCTTCACCTGTGTCTGAATTCATTTCAGGAGCTGATTCAAGTTTTTGGAGCTTACTACCTTCAAAGTGAAGCTATTTTTTTGTTCTAAAAAGGTGATGATTTAGTTTTCATTGTTAAATACCTACCAATGAATAGCATTATTAGGTACACTTGGTTAGAAGACTAGATTGATGGTGTATTTGTCTCTTATTAAGTTTGGGTGAGGGACTAAGAGAGTTTTTAAAACCACCAGTGTATCAACTCTGTCAGTGAATTCTCTAGGTATGGCAGAGATGTTGAAAGCATCAAAACTTTCAATTTGATCTCAAACTAGATTGTGATAGTGTTGCAATTTCTTATTTCTGGTTTGGTACAGGTTTCTCACCTGACAAACCACCAGTTCAACATCTCCTTTGGCATGAAGGAGCTTAATGTCTTTATCTCAAGTAACCTTCAATCCAAGTAATAGAGATTCATACTCAGCTGTGTTGTTGGTGTTGTTGAACTAAAACTTGTATGAAGAAGGAAAAATATCTCCTTGAGGAGATATCAACATAGTCCCAGCCCTTGAGCTGGTAGAAGAATTGTTGCCATCAAATTCCAAGATCCAAACATCATCAAAAACTGATCTTTTTTTAGATTTCTCCTTGCTTGGAAGGGGGAATTCTTTTGTGCTTGCACTATGCTCTCTCACATCTTTTAATGTTCTATCTGAACCAATTTTCAGACTATCATTTTTATAAGTTTCATTAGCTAAAACATGATTAACCTCTGTGGTTAAGAAATAATTAACCATGTCTAAAGATTCAAATAGAATTTGAGCTTCAAGGGTGGATGTCTAAGTGACAACATATTTTGATTCCTTTTCAAGAAGCAGCCTCTGTATGATGCCTTTGACAAGGATCCTCACTTCAATAGGTCCATGTTCAATTCTCCTCCAATGTCTTTGCAAAAATTTCATCTAAGAAGAATGCCATATGAGGCAGGGACGTTGGCCACTAGGACTGTCATCTTGATTCTTGTCTGGGAATGTTGTAAATACAAATTGGGCATCCTTGATTTGTCCCAATAGAGGTACTTGTTTATTCTCCATGGAGAAACATCTCCCAAAGGTTTTGGTCAATGTAAGTCCAAGAGATTATGCCACCTTGGCAGGCATGATGTTGTCAACTGCACTTGAGTCTATGATGTAATTGCTTAATTTGTAACCATTTATCAATAGGGAAACATAGAAAGGCTCTATTTTCCCAGAGGCAGCTGGAGGAGTAATGACAAGATTGTTTGAGATGGACATCTTCCTTGGGGGATCATGAGTTACTTTCTTAACATCTTGTCCTATAGGGATGGCTTTATTTTTCACACACTGAACTAACCTATCAAACTATTCAGGGTTAGATTGAAAGAATTCAAATTTAGATATTTGAATTTTAGTTTTCTTGACATGGTTGATTATGTCAAATGTTTGAAATGAACTAGGAACAGAGGAAGGCAGTTCATCTTTTTGATTTTTAGAAGGGGAGAACTGGTTTATGGATTTGAAGTTGAAGGTGAAGGTATACTTGATGCATTTACCTTTTTAACAGTCACTGAGTCCTTTGGCTAGAAAGGTAGAGGTGTTCCTCATTTGGTAATTGAAATTGCAAGCTGAAAACTTTCTCCTATTTTTCCTTTATCAGTTTGCTGGGCTGACTGATTCTAGGACCAGGTGAACACAACATATGATCCATCAACTACTTCACCTTCACTTTTGGGTTCATCTTGGTAATTTAGAAAACCAATGTTGGAGTTGCCAGTTAATTCTTCTTGGTCTTTTGCAAGGAGATCAATGTCATTTTCTTGGTTCAATTCAGGCTGGAAAGAGAAATCAGATTCTATTTCAAGATATCCAACTGCTAAATTGGTTAGGGGTGCTTCAATGGGGGAAGTTTTCCCTATGGGGGAGGAAGATGATTTGGCTACCCTTGACTTCTGGTAGCATTGCCTTAATATGGCTAGTTCTTAAATGTCTTCCTTGGCATATCCTGATAAGAAGAAGTAGACATACCTTGGGCCATTTATATTTTCAAGGCTAGCAGTTCATTTGCCAGCTTTTATACCATTGGATCAATGGTACCTATAGATGGGTATTTAGAAGATGAAGAAGATTTACCTCTGTTAGGATCTCTCCTTATCATTCTACTAAGATAAGGTCATCTTCCACCTTAATGGCCAAATCTTGAGCTGTAGCAAGGTCTATTTGGCTAGCATGTCTCAACAAAAAACTCACTTCAAGCAGCTGAGAGTTGATGAAGAAATATTTGAGATTCTCAACTGTAGGCCAAGTAATTATAGGAATCTTATTCCTCAACTCATCGAACTTGGCTATGAAATCCCTCATTGGTTCATGAGGCTCCTTCTTCATTTGTGTGAGTTGAGCCAGCAGGGCATGCACATCTTCTATAGGCTTGAATTTGGCTTCAAATTTAGCTTTGAGAGTGTTTCAGTCAGCCACAGTCTGGGCCTACAGATGATAGAACTAGTTTTTAGTAGCGTCTTGTAAAGTTTTCATGAATAGCCTGACTGCTACATCCTCATGCTCTACACCTATTATGCCATAGGCTATGCTAAAAGCTACAATATGCTCATCAGGATGAACTTTCCTATCACCATAAAACTTGAGGAAATTTTTCTTTGAATTGTGTGGTAGCTCATGTAGAGGTGGAGTTAAATTGAGTGGGCCAAAAGATTACCCCAAGGGCCTTGAACTACCATTGTATGACTATGGAAAGGTGGAATAACAAATCTTAGAGGGGTAAGTATTGACAAACCTTTATTAATAGCAGAAATGAATGATTTGCCTAGTAATGAAGACTTGACTTTAGTAGGAGGAAAGCTCCTAGTTCATTGGAGGTGAGATGGTGAAGGAAACAGATCAAAATTACTTTATTGTACCAACTCAAATGCAGGGTCAACAATACCTTTAGCCTTTTGGCTTCGCGTATACCATGGATTTGCCAGAATGTAAAAATAAAAATGGAAAAGAACTGGCACTACTTCATCTTGAAGCTTGAGGCTTTAAACTGCACGTTCTTCCATAGTAGGATAAATGGATAAGGTTATAATGATAATGGGTAAGATCTAGATGAGAGTCACCATAGTATATAATGGATAAGGATAAGAACTGCTTGTTCAAATCTCCAACAGAGTCGCCAAAAACTGTTGGGTGAATATTTTGTCACCAACGTACTGATGAGCAAAATAGGTCTAATCAACCACAATAAGGAAGATTGGTCAGCCAAATATGCAGGTTTACCAGATCAAAAGGTGATAAATCTCTCCTCTCATCAAGGGGAGGTTCCCTATAAGTATGAAGGGGCTATATATATATGCTAATCTACTATAAATAAGCTAAAAATAACACTCAGGGGTAAGGTAACACCATCCATCTCTCTTTTTTTAGAGATGATGTTCACCAATCAAAGAATAAATCCTGATGAAATGATAGAAGACACTCCTCTTCTTTTAGAAGTGTTGGTCAACAAACAATAGGAACCTTTTGGGTAGTGTCAAGTAACTGTAACAGGGCATAGTAGCACAATAGGATGAAATGTAGCACAAAGTCTCCACCTCAACTACCAAAGAGTGAAAAAATTACATGATATATTACATCCTCAAGTTACTCATCATACTCAAGACACTATGAGTGATGATGATGAGGGTTATAATACAACACAAGATCATTTTTTATATTTTGATTCATATTTGTATCCAATTATGTGTCATGCTACTTTTCCCTATAAGGTGACCCTTCCCATATTCTATACATGAGCTTCCCATGACCATATCATAAATTAATTTATTTATTATCATCTCTATTAATCATATATTCCAAAAATATTAAAAGAAATCATTTAAAAAAATATAAATACAAAGACATTCAAATATTGTTAAAAATTAAAAATCAAGTCCTAAACATGACATGATTAATAATTGAATTTTTAATATATGTTATTTATCACATGTTTTTTAGATTACATATCATTTCTACATACACATGAATTTCATGGTATACATGAGTGATGTCTAAGGCATACATTTATATGTGATACATGGATACATAGATGTTGCACCATTCCTATACCTAGGGGCCTTACCAATACTGGGAGAATCCACAATTTACAATATTACAAGTTATATCTTTATGTGATATTTCCATTTACCATAGAAGACTACCTTGATTTCTTACACATGACTTGTTATTACTCATGCTTTATACAATGTTACATAGATATGTTATTTTACTATGACATAACATCTACATACTTGGACAGTGTAGACTATCTTATGTGTTCTATACTTATTTGATATTATTTAATTTTATAGTAGGCTATTAATTACTTATCTATTGTATGTGGTCCTTTAGTATTGTGTGTGAAAAACTTATTTCCCCTTATTTGTGGCTCCTTATCATTGTGTGTGCAAAATTTATTTTCCATTATCTATGGCTCCTTAGCCTTGTGTGTGCAACAATTTATTGCCCCTTATTTTTGGATTCTTAGCCTTGTGTCTGTGACCTTTATCATCCATTATATGCAACCCATTAGAATTATTTATGTAATTTATTGTGTGTGTCATGGTCATGAAATTTATTATTGAGTTTGTTCTAATTGCCAAGTTTACAGGTGTCAAATTCCATATCACACACCTCTCCCTTATGTGTGGTTACATTATCCATATCATGCACCTTTAATATGTAGTATTATTCATTATATTTATCAATGACGATTCCTAATGCATGCCTAATTAGTATATACATCTCTACATGACACTTATATGCCTTGCATTACATATGTTTCATGTATTCTTTAATGACATATTCATTACCACGATGGCACATTCTCCACATGTTGACATGATTATACATGCTTACATATTTAAACATAACATGATAATGTTAACTCTTTCTTTTGAGATAAGTGACTCACAGGATACATCCCTCCCCTCAAAAAGGGGCATATTTGTAGGCTTGTCATAGAGACTTAAGCCTCTATGAGCATAGAATATATAGATTACAAAGATTTCATAGTGGTTTAAATATATGAGTGGGACAAATATTGATAGATTTTAGATAGATTTGGGGTGCATATGCACCCACTTTATAAGCCCTAAGTTACATGTTTTTCAGATATGCACATATTCATATATATTTCAGGGGTATATACACTCATTTTACAAGATATGAGATAAAGTTTTTCATCTTTTTTCAGACATGAAAGAAAATGGCATATAGATGCATGACTTTCTATATCATATTGGCACAAAATAGTTTGGATTATGGGGCATGAAGATGCTCCATACATACATATTATCATATTTTATAATATTATCACTAATTATGGGGCATGAAGATGTTCCATACATACACATTATCATATTTTACAATATTATCACTAATAATGGGGCATCAATCTTATTCATGCACATACACATTATTACAATTTCTATTTTCCAAACATATTCCATGTTACCTAGCAATGAACACCATTAAATATTAAAAATGACAACATAGCCCATGGATATTTAGTATAAACATCATAAACATAAAGTATTCAGACAAGATAAAATCACCAATAAAGACACATTGTATTAGTTATGTGTAGTATATAACGTATGTGTGAAACCAAAAATGGTTTCACTATAACAAGACTTTCTAAAATATCACACCTCCAATAACTTAGGAGATGACCCTAAGCTCCATTAATTTCCACAAGAGCACAAAGGTTTCTTATACATGAAAGGTAAATGTGAGTGATAAATTATTATTGGTGGAGTAAAATGTGGGATCATTCTCCAAGTTACACCTAACCCTTCTCATACATTTGAGGATAATTACCACATTAATTTTTTATTTAATAATTATGTGCACATAATAAATCATACATTAGTAACACATATATACTAAGGTGAAATTCAAATTAAGTATGAACATGACATACTTTAAGACCCCATTAAAGGTTAGTTTGGGTGATGTGGTAAAAACAAATAAGTTTTATGCTCATAAGTATGGGTCCCAACAACTAGGCCAAATGAGGTACCCATTTACAATGAAATAAAATAAAAATAATGAATTTGATAAAGTAAATGTCCATTTAATATGATGAATCCTCCAATATAATGAATCAAAAGTAACTTCCATGAATTTGGTTGTGAGTACAAGAGTGATTATTGGTATGTGATCCATTTGAATGAAATGCATAGTTAGATGATTATAAATGGAGTGTTATGTAAATCCTCCTAAAAAAACTAGATTAAAAATGGAACTCTATGGATCTCCTCCAAGGAGCAACCAACCTCTAGATCTTCTAGGAAAAATCATTAGGTACATAGCATACTCAAACCACCAAGAAAGCATTAGCAATACACAATACCCCCATTTAATGTTAATAAGGAAGTGAAGATAAAACAACTCAATATCTCATGTTTGTTGATCAATGTTTTGAAATAATATATATTTAACAAGCTAGAGTGCCAAATCAATTTCAAACTTTTACATTCAAATTTGTACTTAATTATATATCTTTGTAAATTGAATTCATTTAAATAGCTCTAAACTATTAAGGGTTAATAGACCACATTAATTAAAAATAGGGTAAAACATGTTTTCATGGCCCTTGGCCTTTAATTATTGATCTCATTCCAAAAACGTGCTCAATTTTTTTGATGATGACAACACACACACATACATGTTCATACATATATAGAGGCGTTCTATCCTAGCATGCTTTTAGTTTTAATGTAAGTTTTAGGTTATTTTAAGGTATCATTCTCTTCTTTTTTCTAAAATTTTGCCATTTATCTTGACATTTTCCTTCCTTATTTTCCCCTTAAATTATTTGATTGCTTGATTGAGATTTATTTACTTCTTATTTCTTGTGCCCATTGGATTCCTCCTTGTGAAATCTCCTCTTTCTATAAAATTAAAAAAAGGAAAAATAAAAAATTTCATATGATAGAGTTTTAAATATACATGCTACACATATGATAATCATGGTATTATTTGAGTGGATAAGATGAAATATATACATGTTACATATGATCATGTAATTAGATATGAAAACTATTTCATCATGTTCACACTCAGAGGCATTTTCACATTAAAGGCATTCCTATTCTAAAGGAAAATTTTTAATAGTTCTTAGATGATGTCCTTCCTAATTTCAATTTATCATATGAAACTATTTACATCAACTATACGTATCTTGTTTTAGCTTACATCTTACATGTTACATGGATACATAATGTGTTATTTTTCATGCACTATGATTGATCAAATGCTTTAATTCATGTGCTTGTACTTATGTGTTGATTTTTTATGTTTTGTACAATGTTTTCCATAGAGGATTCTATAGTCATCATGTTGTGTTATTGATTTCTTGTGGTTACACATTTATATGTGTGCCTATATAAAATTGCATTGCCTATACCATGTGATATCCTATATTTTGTGTTAGTTACTACTTGAAACATATTATGTTAGTTGTTTGTGGTTTTTACCAGGCATATACTGGGGTATATTACTACTATTGTGTGTGATTAATTACTATATCAATCCCTCCTAGGGGAAAATTACTACATTAGAGTACTACATTTTCCTTAGCCTTAAAAAGTGTATGCGATATTATTTTTCATTAGGGTAATCATACTCACACCTATCTCATAAGCATCATTGATACTATCTGATGCAAGAGCATCTAAGCTGAATATATGATTTTGCATCACCCAAAATTATAACATAAGTTTTGTGTAATTTCAAATAAGGGTTCATAGGGAAATAATGGATTCTCAGAGATAACATTAATCACATTTTAGGTTACATCCCTTATCCCATATCTAATTTGTAATGTTGCATATGCCACACCATCCCTAAGTCTAATGTGGTATGCTTTCATGATGACCTTTCATTTCACTAAGTTTTTATTTTCGTGACTAAGTATAAATCCCATGGAATTAATTATAAACTTGATGAGTTATTAAGTGGTTCATATATTTTCAAAAATTCATATCCATGGAGTCTCAAAAAATTCAAACTCCAAAGAGTCACATAATCAAAAAAGCAGTAGCCTTAGGAATACTCCATAGAACCATATAAGTATCAAAGTTTGTGAATGAAACTTGAAGCCACCAAATTCTTGATTTTCAAGCATGAAATTGGATCCATAGAGTTATGGCCTCAATATTAACCCACATGGTTTATAATGATGAATTCTCAAAGCTTTTAGACTCCATAGAATCACATAAGCAATAAATTAGTAGCCTCAAGAATACTCTATAGAACCACATAATTCTCAAAATTTATGCACAAGACATGGAGCCACAAAATTCTTGAATTTCATGTAAATAATGAGATCCATGGAGTCATGGAATTGATTCTATGAAAAAAGGGAATGTATCATAAATAGAATAAAATCATAGTATTAGCCATGATGTAGGGATCTCAAGAAATTGATGAAGTTCATGAGTATGAAAATGGGACATGTGTCAGTGCAACATGTTCTCACAGAGGTCATAGTATAATCCAAGGCAGGGACTAATTTTTGGATGCATGATAAATTTATTTACAATGTCTAAACCCATGGAACCATAGATAATATAGAGACCAATGGGATGGTTTGGGACCCATTATGTAGATACCCCTATGATTACACCACGTGGCATAATATCATGATCCTTGTGGCCACAATTATAAAATATAATTATAGTGAGGGGAAGTGACACAAATATCTCATAACAACCATAATTTTCACAAGAATACACTAAATGGGGTGTTTTGGGGCTCATTTTAAATATCTTGATGAGATATTTTAGTTAGTTTTGGCCATGAAATAGTTAACCACGTCATGGTTGTTAAAACAAGTTCCCTAAGTATCATAGATAGTTGGAGAGAGATTTTGAGAAGGTTGATGGTTAAGAATAAGAAGTTATCCCAATTTGAGAATGAAATGGGGATTTGAAATATAAACAAGTTAATGAGAATCATTAGAAGAGTCAACATATTGAAGAGAGTAGTCAATAGAATGAGAAGGAAAAAGAGAGTAAAATGTAAAGTTTTAAGTCTACAAGTATAATGTGAACATTATGATCCCAAATTTTGTTTTTGAATGTAATTTTATCTCAAATTCAATTACTATAGTATTTATATTTTTGTGTGGCATAATTTTTGTGTCTTTGAGAGTTAGAGAGAGATAATCACTATTGGGGAGTGAGGAATCGATTAATTTATCCCCTTATACCTCCCACTTGCACCGATTGGTATTATAAGCATGTTAGTTTCCCTTGATGGGTTGTGTGTAAAGACTCTAATTGAGTCAATATCAAGTTGTGAAAGAGAAACTTGCATTTGGGTGAAGTGATGGAACATAGAGGTAATCCCATTGGAAGAGGTGCAAGAGAAAGATCACTTAGTGTTATAGACCTAGTAGATATGATGAGAGGAATCCAAGAAAAATTGAATGCAGTAGAGAGAACACAAATAAGACGAGATTATGTTGAAGATGTGAGTGATGATGAAGTGAAAGTGTTGTCCCAAAAATAGCTAATATTTTTGGGGGACAAAAACTGTTGGTTGAATATTTTGTTGATCAACGTACTGATAAACAAAATAGGTTTGATCAGCCAAAGTAAGAAGATTAGTCATCCAAATGTGTAGTTTTACCACATCAAAAAGACACTGATCTCTCCTCTCATCAAGGGGAGGTTCCCTATAGGTATGCTATATATATATATATATATATATATATATATAGAAAATAATACTCATGGGTAAGACAAATCATCCATCTCTCTTTCTTCAGAGATGATGCGCATGGATCAAAGTAAAAACTCAGGGGAAATGATAGATAGTACTCCTCTTCTTTTAGAAGTACTATTCATAAAACCACAAGAATACTCCTGGCAATAACAATAAAATGTAGCAAAGGATGTAATAACCAACAAATCGAGATGCAGCACAAAGTCTTCACCTGGATTGCTCAAGAGTAAGATATGAAGGACAATGAGGGCACAAAGTTGCCTCAAGGTCCTTTACACAGAAATGAAAAGAAAACACACTAAAGACAATTATGGGGGCACAAAATCTCTCCACAGTTGACTCTTTAGGACACCTTTTTTACTACTATCACTAATTTTGCTTGTTGAATTAAAGGAATAGAAGATATATTGAAGAAAAAGACTTAAGAACAATTTCCTCAATAACAAAGATATTACAGCACAAAGTCTGAAAAACCACTTGCTTTATTATTCCAGTAACAAAATATGATCTGCAATCTGAGCTCAAAGTCTCAGTAATGCCTTACAATTTAGGCAGAGTTTCATTCTAAATGTCAAAAAAGAGATTGAACCAAGACATTGAACCAACCGTTGAACCAAGTTTTGGTTCAACGGTTCAAACAAAGCTTTGAACTGACTGATGAACCATTTGATTAAACCAAAAGATGCTAAAACAAAGGGAAAGAACCACCTGAGTGAAATAAAACATTGAACCGCTTGGTTGAACTGAGCCATTGAACTGTTTGATGTCGAACCAAAAGACAAACCAAACATTGAACCTGCTGCTAATGCTTGCCGATGGAGATTTCTATTTGAACCAAGGTGATGAACCAATTCTAAAATTGACCAATTGTTAGAAACCAATTATTTTGATTGAACCCACCTGTAAAAACCATGAAGCCCAAAAAATAAGGAATTTGAATGCCCAAGACAAATTTTGAAAAGGGAAGAGACAATTTTGGTTTGTAAGACCAAAATAGTTTAAATGTTGTCCCAAAAATGAGTGATATTTTTTGGGGACAATAGCTGGCTCTAGTTGGGGAACTTCTATCAATTGCAAAATGAATTGAAAGGAGTAGAATCTAGAATCTCCAATGTCTTCAAGTATGCCATTGGGTTATGGAGTCATGCTACCCAGAAATGAAAGGCATCAAAAATGGAAACAAACAAAACAAAACAAAATTAAAAACTATACAAATATACATATATACATATGTAATGATCTGATACTTCAAGAATTGAAGTATTTCAGATGCTGCTTCTTGAGAGATAGTGAAAATAGTGCACCATCTTAGTAAACCAGCAAGAAGACATTTTGTCCTAGAAACGGTGACGGGTGAATGGAACTCTCCACCAGGAAACCAATTTTTTGTGTCTTCCTCTTGGTCTTTCCTTCTTTTTGCTCTGTGGTAGGACGTGGTCTTCAAATTGAAAACCATAACTCCTTGCTCTCCCTGTGAAGGGTTCCTTTGCTTGACTTTGATTTGCAGTAGCATGGTCCATTACCATAATTGGTTGTTCTTCTAGTTCAGTCCAGCATATGATTGG